>CM034148.1:567279539-569706661 GCA_019776745.2 Taxus chinensis
GAATCTTTCTCACTCTCCAAGTCCCACACTTGGAGAAAGGATTCAATGTTGTACAATCACACTGGATGTTAGTATGATCAACCTAGAAATCTGATCAACATCCAGGGGTGCTGTGATTTTGCACTAACAGTTTTGGCACGCCCGGTGGGACCAAAAGTCTCATTTTTATTGCAGCAAGGTTGATATGCATCTGCTGTAATTTTCTTGCTTAAAGAGAGCTATTATTTGCATATCTGGCGACTCCAAAGGGAGGAATCAATAGAATTTCAGCAGTCAGGCCTAAAAGCTTATGAGAAGAATCACAAGGTCAAGAGTTGGAGAAGAGGAAGTGCTGTTTGAATACCTGCAACTATCTCCAAGAAGAAGGCAAAGAGGAAGAAGGATTCAAAGGTCTCCATCTCCACCAAACAGAACTCTCTCAACTCCTCCACCTGACAAGCCTTTCTTTCAATATACAAGGGTTTTGAGACCCAATCAGAATGGTGCAACCAATAAACCCCTATGTCAACTTCACAGGCAGCAGCCCACTTGCTCTCAATGCACAAAATCCAATCCCAGTAGTAGCATTGAAGAAAATTCCATACTTTACTGGAGAAAATCAGACCACTCCTGGTGATCATGTCAAGGACATTGCTAACATTTGTGCAATCCATGAGATTAATGAGATGCAAGTAGCTGTCAAATTGCTGGCGTCTTCATTCAAGGGAAAGGCATTGCAATGGTTTAGGAGCCTTGAAGCTGCTTCTATCACGAACTGGAATCAGCTGTGTATTGCACTTCATAATCAATTTGGAGAGAAGGGAGACAACTTGTCTCTTTTGGAGCAGCTGACAACCATCAAGAGAGCTTCCAATGAACAGCTGACTGACTTCAACTTCAGATTTCAAAGGTCTTGGGATAGAATTCCAGTAGCAGTCAGACCAACAGCAGAAGGTGCTTTTCTGTATTACCTTAAAGCTTTAAATTCTGATATTTCTATGTTGATCCAATCCATGGGAGGCACAACTATCCCTGCTGCTTATAGTATTGCCATTAGAGCTGAAAATTGTCTGATTCAAGCTGGCAAGCTAGCTCCTAGGCCTCCAATGCCATTATATCCAAGTTTAGAGAGCCCAAGTACTAGTCAGGCACCTGTTTTAGCTCCTTCTCCCATTCCTAGAAATCAGAGTTCAAATGAAGCTTCCACTTCATCTCCAAGTGCCCCAAATGAGCTTCAAGAAGTCATGAAGCAGTTGCAAAATTTAGGTAATGAGCTGGTCACACTCAAGAGGCAGCAAGCTCAAAGTTTTAGACCTTCGTATCAGCCTCAAGCTCAACCTAATAGGCAGCCATATCAGCCTCAAAGGCCACCTAATCCAGCTGCAAATATGAATCAAACAAAGCCTCCTGCCAATAGACCATTCCAGCCCTATAATCCAAATGCCATATCTGCCTCTAAGGCATTAGTACCAGCACAAAACAACATTGCCCAGGAGTATGAATGGTGTTTTCCATGCAATGAACCCCATAATCAATCCATGTGCTATAATGGTGCTTTAACCCAAGCTTTAATGGTAACAAGTGCTGGTGTGGAGGGTGAAAGTAGTCAAGAAAACAGCCAACAACAAGAAACATTCCAACAGCAACCTGCCCCAAATGACACCACATTGGTAAATTGGCAGGCATAGGATTTCTGTGGTATGAATCAGGCAGTCCCTCAAGGTGTTGCAGCCAACACAAGGTCAAAAAGGAGAAATTTAGGTGAAGAACAGCCGTTAGCCCCGGCCAATCCACAACCTTCCACAGCTCCACAAATGATTGGCAAGAAAAACCCAGTTTCAAATGCACAAGGGCAGCCAAGAACAGCCCCTTGGCCAAATCAAATGTCAGCTGTTGCTGCCCACATACAAGGAATAAATGTGCAAACCAAAGGACAGCAGAGAGATCCTTCATCACCATTCAGTATCATTGATCAGATGAAGAAGACAAACGTCAATATATCTATGTGGGAATCTCTATCCATCCCAGGCCAAAGAGATTTGCTGAAAGCTGCTATGAAGGACTGGCCAACTTCAAATCAGCAGGTTCAGAGGCAAGACAAATTGCTTACAAATGCTGCCCAGCCTGAGGGGAATCATGGAACACAACAAGGTAGAATGCTGAAGCCTCCTCCATTTTATGTTTCATTGATCATAGGAGACAAGTTGGTACATAATTGCATGATTGACTCTGGGGCAAGTAGTTCAGTAATACCCAAGCAAATAGCTGATCAGTTAGGGCTTCAATATGAAGTCATCTCTAAAGGAGTAGTGCAATTAGATGGGACAGCAGTAGCCACAGTTGGAGTTATAAAAAACTTGAATCTTACCTTGCATGAATGTCCCAACGTGGTTGTTTTGCAAGACGTCTCAGTCATAGACCTTCCACCACTCTTTGCCCTATGCTTGTCAAGGGACTTCACAGCCAAGATTGGGGGATATTTGTCTGCCGATTGGTCTCACATGCTATTCAGAACAAGGTATGGAACCAAAACCACAATCAGATCTGAGCCCATTGCAAACTTTCACATTGAGCCCTACACCCCAAATCAGATCAATGCCAACTGTTCAGTTTTTGATCAAGAAGATTATCCAAGTACTGATGAAGCTGACACCAAGGTTGGAAGCATCCCAGATTTGACTCTTGATGAATGGGCAGGCAAGGTGCATGCTTTTGATCCCTACCAAGAAATAGAAGAATCTGAGCTGGGAGTCTATTGTTTACATGAAGGAAATCAACCTCTTCCTAGCATCACCAAGCCAGAACATAAAGACAAGAATGAAGTATGGCAATTGTTCTTTGATGGGTCAAGAAGTAGACAAGGTGCAGGAGGAGGAGCTATGCTCATTTCACCACAAGATATAAGGTACTACTCAGCCTTCCGTTTCCAGTTTTCCTGTTCAAACAACACAGCTGAGTATGAAGCTTTAATTCATGGACTGCACTGGGCAAAGAAGAAAAGCATCAGGAACATACAAGTTTTTGGTGATAGTGAGCTGATTGTAAACCAAGTCAGAGGAAAAAATGCTGCCAAAAATAATCTGTTGAAGAACTACAAAAATCGGGTATGGGATCTTATTGAAGATTTTGAAGCTTTTAGCATCATTTCCATCCCAAGAAAAAGGAATGAAGCTGCTGACAGACTGGCAGCAATTGGGGCTGCGTTTGATATTGTAGAAAGTATCAAAAGTAAGAAAACTCAGCCTCATATCAAATATGTTGTGAGACCAGCTGTTCCGGACAACAACACAAGTTGGCAAGTCTTCGAGAATGATCAGCAAATTGTTAATTTCCTACAAGAAGAAGCTGAGTTCTCCGCCAGAAATCAAGACAAACTGGAGCAGCAGTATGGTGACCAAGTGGTGCAGCTGAGAACCAACAAATTACCAAAAGGCCTTATAACTTTAGAGTCAATCTTCAACCCAAATGATCAGTTCCGGAAGGAGAAGGCGAACATTCAAGTAAAGGGTGAAGATTCGGAACCTATCTTAGTAGATGAAGGCAAGACATTGCAAATTGGCAAAGCAAGTACTCCACAAGAGAAATCTGATTTTGTTCAGCTTTGTCAAGAATTCCCAGATGTCTTTGCTTGGACTTACAAAGATTTAAGAGGTTTCAATCCAAAGTTGGCACAACATACTATTGAGTTGGATCCAGAATCCAAGCCTGTCAGGCAAAAGCAAAGGCCAGTAAATCCTCATATCGAGCCTCTCATGAGAAAAGAGTTAAGCAAGCTCATTGAGGCCAATATTATCTTCCCCATCAAACACTCAAGTTGGGTTGCTAACTTGGTGCCAGTAAGAAAGAGAAGCGGAGAAATCAGATTGTGTGTGGACTTCTGAGACCTCAATAGGGCATCTCTCAAGGACCATTATCCACTCCCTTCCATGGAGCAAATATTGCAGGTCGTAGCTGGGTCAGAAAGGTTTTCGCTACTTGATGGTTACTCAGGCTTCAATCAAATTATGGTGAAGGAGGAAGACCAGTTCAAGACAGCCTTCACAACCAAATGGGGCACGTATGCTTACAAGAAGATGCCATTTGGACTGTCGAACGCCGGAGCAACATTCCAGCGAGCTATGGATATGGCATTCAAAGGCTTAATCAATAAGATAGTGCTAATATACCTAGATGATATCACTATCTTCTCAAAGAATGCTGCAGACCACCTCTTTCACCTCAGGCAAGTGTTTCAGAGGTGTAGAAAGTTTGGAGTGTCTTTAAATCCTAAGAAGTGCATCTTTCTTGCACATGAAGGGAAACTCCTTGGCCATATTGTCTCCAAGGAAGGATTAGCAATTGATCTAGAGAGGGTTGAAGCCATAAGGGCTCTACCATTGCCAAGTCACAAGAAGGCTCTTCAAAGTTTCCTGGGAAGGATAAACTTTGTTCGGAGGTTTGTCCCAAATTTTGCAACCCTTGTCAAGCCCATTACCAAAATGTTAAGAAAAAGCATGGCTTTCAAATGGACGGCAGAAGGCAAGGAGAGCTTTGAAGCAATCAAAGAAGCCATCTCCCAGGCACCCACTCTCATCAACCCGGACTTTTCCAAGGATTTCATCCTCTATGCATTTGGGGGTGATGACACTATTTCTGCCATTTTGGTGCAACAGAATAAAGATAATGATGAGCAGCCAATTGCCTTCTTTAGCCAAAGCCTAAATGACTGCGAATTGAGGTACTCTTTTATTGAAAAACATGTGCTTGCAGTAATCAGGAGCTTGAAGAAATTCAAGCATTTGGTCTCAAACAACAAGGTCCAGTTGCTGGTCTCACATGCTGGGGTTAAGGACTTCCTCCTCAACAAGGATTTGAATGAGAAAAGGGCAGGATGGATCACCCGTGTCATGGAGTATGACATTGAGATCAAAATCACCAAGCTGGTAAGAGGCAAAGGTTTGTGCGAGCAGCTCGCTTCCAAACAACCAGACAGCCCAGAAGATGAAGAGGACGCTGTCCTGCTATTACAAGATGATAAAAAACAGGAAAATGATGATGTGTCCACTCCCTGTTGGACTCAGAATATGATACATTTCCTACAGACGGGTATGTGCCCTCTAGAAATGAGCAAAGCAAAAAGAAGACACTTCAGGTTGCAGGCAATTCCATATACCATCATTGATGGAGTTTTGTTCAAAAAGGACCTGAATGGAGTGCTGCTGAGATGCATTAACACAAGTCAGATCCAGAGGGTATTAAAAGAGTTTCATGATGGACCAGCCGGTGGCCATTTTGCACCAAGAGTGACAGCTCTGAAAATCATGAAGGCTGGTTATTATTGGCCTAAAATATTCAGTGATTGCTATGCATGGATCAAGAGGTGTAAGAATTGTGCATTTTTCACAGGAAAAGAGAAACTTGCAGCTCTCCCATTACATCCAATCTCAGTTGACCAGCCATTCATGCAATGGGGTCTGGACTTCATTGGAATCATCAATCCCAATTCGAGCCAAGGGCACAAATGGATTTTGACAGCCACAGACTACTTCACCAGATGGACAGAAGCAGTAGCAGTCAAAGAGGCGAATGAGTCTAGCATCTTGGACTTTTACGAGGGAATAACTACCAGATTTGGTGTACCTGCTACAATAGTCTCTGATAATGCATTGGCATTTATTGGATCTAAAGTTACTGAGTGGGCTGTCAAGAACGGGATTTACCTGAGCACTTCATCAAACTATTACCCTCAAGGTAATGGCCAGGCCGAGTCTACAAACAAAAACTTGCTGAAGATCATTAGGAGGACTCTTGATGAGAATCAGAAGGCTTGGCATACCAAACTGAAATCAGCCTTATGGGCAGATAGGATAACTCCCAAAAGATCCACAGGTAACTCTCCATTTAGGCTTGTCTACGGAAGAGAGGCAATCTTGCCCATGTCACTTGAGTTGCCAACGTTGGAACTCATGAAACAGCTGGATTTGCTAGAGTTTGGGCCCATGGAGGTGAGATATGCAGAATTGATGGAGCTGCAAGAAATCAGAGATCAGGCATTCCAAGCAATGGAAAAGGATCAGGCTTTGATCAAGAAGACCTTTGATAAGAAGGCCAAAGATAGATCTTTTCAAATAGGAGATCTAGTATTGAAATGGGATGTGGACAGAGCAAAACCAGGAAGGCATTCAAAATTTGATGCCATTTGGAGTGGCCCATACATGGTCACAAAGTGCAAGAACAACAATGCTTTCCAATTGGCCTCATTGGATGGTGAAGAACTGCAGATTCCAGTAAATGGAATCTATCTCAAGCGTTGCTTCTAGAGGGAGGTTCACTACATCTGTAAATACTAGATTAGATTTTCTTTCCTCCAAGTGCTTGTGCACATTGTTTTGCTGTAGATTAGTTTTGTTTTCCCTAAGTGCCTTGGCACAGGTTTTGCTGCTCTGGAGATGATGCATGTCTTTGCTACAATTCAGAGTCTCTGTTCCAGGGGAAGTCCTCGCACATTCTGAGTCAGGTTTGGATTCTAACAGGTTAATATTTGATGACTCCATGCCCAATGGATGGCTTCAGGCAACTGGCCTTTTCATCTAGCAGGCAGATGATCCCGCTGAGTCGCCAAATTGTTATCCAAAATTCACCCCCCAGGGTAAATTTGATAACATGCATCAGGATGTCCAAATTCCAAGAAAAATGACTGATTCAGAGCAAAATAAGGTTTCTTGGGTCCCTTCAGGAATCTTTCTAAACTCCCCAGGCTGAAGAAGGAAGGAGCAAGCTTTGAGAAAGTGCGAAAAGTTGCAGAAAGGCAAATAGGATTGATCCAGGAAAAAGTGAAAAAATTGGCTAAGTCCTTCTAGAGGGAGCAGTCGGGACGTTTGGGACAGAAGGGCCCGAACCGGCCGGTTCACGCGAAATCAGCACAAGGAGCCCAAAAGCAATTGGGACAAGTGGGCCAGAAATACCCGAACCGGCCGAACCGGGCGAAATTGTCCCAAAAGGTCCAAAATCAAAATGGGACGTCCGGGACAAAAAGACCCGAAATACGCGAAGAAGCCGAAGGAGCCGAGAGCCAATCAAAAGGTGCCACGTGTCTTTGGCCAAATGAGGGACAAGGAAGCCCATTTCGGGCGGATCGGAGGTTTTTGTCCCAAGCAGCACTGGGACATCCGGGACGAATGGACGCGAAGTACGCGGAAGACCCGGCAGGCCCGAGAACCATTGAGAAATTGCCACGTGTCATCAAGGAGAAGCCGAAGGGTCAAAGGGCAAGGTTTGAAGCGCTGGCCCGAGCCAATAGAAATTGGACACGTGTCCAATGGAGCATAGAAGTGTGGAGCTCGGGGAGGAGTTGGAAGGTTTGGCCAAATCTGAAAGCCAAAAGGGGTAAAAAGTGAAGGAAGACCCGGCAGGTTCATGAACCAACCAATGCATGCCACGTATCCCTAGTGGCGGGGCATGGGAAAAAATGTGGAAAATATTCCAAGAGCACCAAAAGTCAAAATTCAAGAGACAGCCCGCCGAAAAGCAGAGGAGAGAGAATTATTCAGCGAATCAGAGCATGCCACGTGGCGTCCAAGTGGCAGTGCGCGGGAAAATATTTCAAAATCCGTTTTCGATTGTTCCGTGTCCTAAATCTTCAGATCGACATATCTTTCGATCCAGAGCTCGGATTTACACGTTCTTGATATCAATGGAAAGCTGTTGAAATTCTCTACACGTTTCCAGGGTCAATCTTGCATTTTGGTGTAGTCTGGAGGGAGAAAATTGAGAAACGCCTCTGGCACGAAATAACAAGCAGAGGTAATAATTCAACAACCATTTTAATGCAGCAGACAGTTCGCCTACTTCTGTTAGGCAAACCGCCGCTTTGCCAGAACCCGCCGCTTCTGCCATGATGGACGAATTAAATGCAACCTAGAGGTGGTTGGGGCAGATTTCGAATTCCTCTCTCTTTTCTCTCCCATTCTTCCTATAAATTGTAAGGAGGGGTTTCTTTCTAAGGGTTGGACATTTCTGCTTTGCGACCCCTCCCTTCTCTCCTGTTCATGCAAGAAGATTTGTGGAGTTTTCAAACCTCCCATATAGACTGTAACACCGTTTTTTTTTTGCCTTTTGGCCATTGCAATGTATTGAATCGATCCTTGAGCAATATATATGTGTCTGTGGTTGCTTCTAAACCCTCTTACATATTTATTACTGTCATTCTTGATCTTTCATTGCATTTTTGCTATCTGTGCATGGTGTTGTGTTATATCTACATGGTCTGTGTTTAATTTGGCAAAGCATATGTTCTTCATTCCTTGGTGCATCACCTCCATTAGCTTAGGATTTATTTTATGCATCTTCTTACCTTGTCTCCTTGGCAGATTAGATTAGATTTTGAGAAAACCCTCTGCATATTTCGTGTGCACCTGAACAGAGGAATAGGAACCAGCCTTCTCTGGAGAATCCTTTCTCACTCTCCAAGTCCCACACTTGGAGAAAGGATTCAATGTTGTGCAATCACACTGGATGTTAGTATGATCAACCTAGAAATCTGATCAACATCCAGGGGTGTTGTGATTTTGCACTAACAACACCCAATTTGGTGTTTTGGTGTGGGATTACATTCAAAATTTAGTTGACTTGAGATTGAAAACTTCCTGGGAAGGGCATGTTTATGCCAAGAAATATCAGACCTTTTTTGAGAGAGATTAAAATACGTCAAAAATTAGTGACTCGCTAAGCACTTGGTTTGATGTTTTGGAATGGAATTACATTCACAAGTGATATGAGTTCAAATTAAACCATTTTTGGGAAGGGAATGTCTATGCCAAATAATCTCAAAAGTCTACTTGAGAGGTTAAAATACGTCATTAATTAATAAGTGCATTTCCAAACACCCAGTTTGGTGTTTTGGTGTGCATTTACAATCACAAGTTAATTGAATCTAGATTGAACCCTCCCTCGGACGGTCGTGTCTATTCCAAACAATCTCAAACCTATATTGGAGAGTTCAAAAAACATTTTCATGCCCCACATTTCACAACCCAAAATACAATAGTAAAACTAGTTATTTTTGTTGTTTGAGAAAACACTTACTACTGCTACATTGAGCACAATACACACAACATTGGACCCAAATATACACTAACACTCCCAGTTTGCACTAACCAAAAAAACACATAACTTATAGGTTTACTTTCATATTCATTGTATTCCATTACTTTAATATTAGAATATGAAAGAGTAGCTAATGTCACCAAGATGCATGATACCAATATCTCAAATAAGGTTCATTTTAGTTTCTGTATTCTTTCATGAGTTAGTTTCAAATCTCTATTCTCATTAATTCTTTCAATGAAATTCAATTTTATTCTTTATCAAAGAGTTGGTTTCGATATGCAAAAATTTGGAGTGCAACATAAAGTGCACTCTATCCATCATAATTGTTACGAGATTCTTACATCATACACTAATTCAAGGTCTTACATAAGAAGACAATGAAGTGATAGGTCTTTAATGTAGTATCCCCAATAATTAGGTTTCATCCTAGGAATTAATTGTAGAAAGTATGAAATGAGTTACAATTTCTAATTTTTCAACGATGTATTAATAATTTTATTATTTATGTTCACCTTTGAACCAATTTATAAGGTAAGTATAAGTGGGATTAAGCATGCAATAGGGTTTACCAATCCCATTGATCTCTTTAGATACTTCCTCAATAATATTGTAACCATTGTTATATGTTTCCTAGTTCAGATTAGTCTTCACATAAGTCTTTTAATACCAAGAAGCACTCATGAAACAAGTTGTCATGTAAGTTCAAAATGTATTGTCCTAGAGAAATCTTGAACAAGGCATAAGTCACTCCCACAAATTCCTCTTTTCACTTTATACTTTATCGACATACTATGAATATAGATCATCTAACATTGAAGTTCAATATCTAACCTAGGGTCAAAAGTCCATTTAGTTGTTTCGTGTGATAACCCATTCGTATGGTGGCTCCGAGGAGTAAATCTTACCTCAAGCCACTAGTAGAGATGCAACAAATTACCAACTTCCCTCTTTTAACAATGTCTATGAATTCCATCCTAGGAAGGTATGGTTGACCATGATGCTATGGTATTAGTGGCTTTCTTTATTCGTTTCCTTCTTAGGGTGAATATTTTGATATAATCTTTAACAATTATATATTACAATAGAACATACATAAACAAGAACTACACCCTTCATTTCTATTTGCATAACAAATCTTATTTAGTTTGATTTTGATTCAAATAAGGATTTCCCCTTGATGTAATAGTGAGAGGGTTCCACCTCACTTTACTAATTCCTAATGTTTGTTTGAAAACCTTTCAGTGTCAAATTATTGCACTATCTCTAATTTCACCCACAAACCCATGCAACCACATTGTTTAGTCACCTCCGTTATAAATTATTTTTCCAAAGTTAGCCATACAATTGTGTTGTTTAGACAATTTCTCAACGCATGTTTTCAAATGTAAAACTATATCATTCAACAATTGTGATATACATACTTACACACATACCAACACCTACTACTAGATTTTTAGGGATACACATGAAGACATGGTCCATATACATATCTAAAGGTAAATTGTGAGTCCTTTAGCATGATTAATCAATATTCGTGAACTCCTCTTATTATGTCATTCTTGGGTTGCCAACTTCTCTTTAATTCCATTTAAGAAGAATAACATACAGTTAACACATGGTCTAAAATATCCCTCACAAGGCCTAATAGATTAGGGTCCTCATTTTGAATTTTATGTTATCATCCTTATAGGGTTTAACCATTTGTAATCCCAAAATGGGGATTTTAATTGTATTTTCCATTTAGTTAAACATTCAAAAGGGAATATTGTTTATTGCATTTTCAGTTTCTCTAAGCTATTTGATACTAAAATGTACATCTACAACTAAGATCATATTTACAAATTATGTCTTCTATATTATAAAGACAATTGCACGTATGGGAAATCCACACAAGAAATTAATCTTAATTCACTTTTTAGTTAGTTTATTTCCTTCCTAATTCAGTAATGATTAGTAAATCACCTAAAGAGCACATTCATTATCCTACACATGAACATGTTATAAATAATGGCATTCCAATTTCATTTAATTAATACATCTATGCCCTTAAAACATAAAACCCTCAATAAGTATTACACCCACGTCATATTACCCATTTCATAACATCCCAAAAAATAATATTTTCATACTCTTTACAGGAATCAAAATCTATATTTTCATTTATAGCGATAATGAAGATTAATCCTTTTCAATTACATTACATTCAAATGATACATGCTACTACAAAACCACAAAATAAAGCTAACAAATCATTTTTGTCTATTACGCCCTTAGTCATATAGCTTATATTGGATACGTACTATCACCTTGTGGCTTCCATAATATCTCTTATTTTCATATGTTATTCATTTATGCTTTCATATGTTTAGTAGGTTGGCCTTGGTGTTGGCCATAACATAGGATTGGTGTATATGGTGGTAGTGAGGAGTGGTTAATCAACATATTGAGTATTTGAGTCTTCTTGTATGGTTTAGAGGTTGCCCCATCAAAGTGGCTACGTTATTCTACTATCATATTGTGATAATTTATCTACAATCTTGTGTTCTTTGGTGTTCCATTGTTGTTGATATTCAAATATATACAAGTAATTTCATTACAAGTGGTATTAGATCCTGATCTTGGTTAGAGTTACGTCAAACCCTAATTGTGAAGGTTCATCTATATCTCAAAATTGGTAGCAATTTTTTTGCAATTTTTTTTGGTGTGGAAAAATCAGTCAAGAAAGATCGTCTCCAAATTTCAAACATTTTGGATTGATTTTACAAAAAGTTATAGTAGATTTATGTTTTTTCATAAATTTTCTACCTAGGGTGTAATTTTTGGAAATTTTCCAAGTTTCTTATATTTTCGAAAATATTTTCAAAAATTAGCTAAGGTTTATTCTTTATGATTTCCTCTATTCAACCAATAAATTTATGAAACCCCAAACCCTAATTTTTTCCCTATTCTGTCTACACTGAGTCCCAAACCCTACATTATGATTGGTAGATCAACTCAAGGCTAAGGGAAAGGTCAAGAAACTCCAAGAATGACCCCAAATAAGGAAGATATGGATTTAAAAGCTTCTAGTTTGGGAGTATCTAAGTTAGTCATCCAACTTCAGGAAAGGGTAAATAGTATGGTGAGTAAGGATGACCTCAATAATGAGCTTCTTCATATGAAAGGTAGCCTTAGGGGTGAACTTCAGAAAAAATTTCAATCAATGAAGTAGGATATTTTACTCTCTCTTTCAAAAAAAACCCAATTCCATTCATATGGGTTCCTCCAGCAATACTCACACAGGTCCAAATCACTCGAATCAAGGAGGATTATTTACACATTCAAGTGGATCTCCTCACCAATGTCAATGCATTATTCCAAAAGTGGAAATCCGTAAATTCGATGGAAAGGATATGTTCAATTGGATTACCTAAATGGATATTTTCTTTAATCTTCATCAGATCCCATTGGGACAAAAGGTGACCATGAAATCCTTATATCTAGAACCTGACCAATTTGTTTGGTATCGTTGGTTATGTGCTCAAAGGAAGAAGAATGGTCTAAGTGTCACATGGGAAGCTTTCACTGAAGAGATTCAGTTACACAATAATTCTAGCGTGTCAGAGAATACTTCATCCAATTAGAAAAGTTACTACAAATAGGTTCAATAAAGGATTATGTCCATTAGTTCCAAAATATTTCCTTCCGTGTGCAGGATATTGCAGAAGAGTATCTGAATGACATATTTCTTGGGGGTCTTAAGGGCCACATTGAGCATGAAGTGCACATGTTTAATCCACTCAAGGTTTAGAATTTTATCATCATGGTGTGTAGGGCAGAGGAAAAATTTCTTTCCAGTAGAAGGCATACCTTCACTAACTTAAAAGATCATAGCACCTTGCTTCCATTGTACCCTCAACCAGTTTGACTGAAACCTCAAAAAATGAAGAAAAAAGAGAAAAAGGTTATGTTTTAATTGTGACAACAAATATGGACTGGGTCATAAATGTGTTGAGAAAAAATTGTTCTAGATCGAAGGAGCCGGGTGACGAGGAAGAATATGAGGAAACATCAAGTGAGGAAGTGGAAAAATTAGAGGAAGAATCTGAAGATCCCCAACCCACTATCTCATGACATGCTCTATTAGGTATTAGCACTCCACAAACCCTTCAAGTCACGGGTTATCTTAAGAAGCAAAAGGTGACATTATTGATTGATTCGGGGAGCACACTTAATTTCATCAATCATAAGCTGACAACAAGGCTAAATTGTTTCATATACCTAGCACCTGAATTTCAAGTAATGATTGTAGATGGTGGCACAGTCCAGTGTTCAGGTAAATCCCATAAAGTTAGACTTATGATGGGTGATCACACATTGGAATCTACAATATTTTCTATTCCCCTAGGTAGAGATGATATTGCCTTAGGGTTCAGTGGCTCACAAATTTGGGCACATAGAGATAAATTTCCAAGAATTGTTCACGCGTTTTCATTCTGAGGGTAAACATATTGAACTATGAGGACTACAGGAAAAAACTCCTCAGGTGGTTAGTTCTCACCAAATGTAGAAGATTCTTAAAAAGGGGGATTGGTGTCCCCATATTTCATCCTGAAATCTGAGACTACCCTATCCGAAAAAATTCCATACTTTTAAAATAATGGGTCGTTTTACGTTTTTATTGCTAGAAAGTTCATGTACTATGTCAAGATATTCCCAAAGAGCCATATTAGCCATTTTCGCCAAATACCCAGATGCCCAAAATTGTTATATTCTATCGTCGGGATTTGTCTGCGGCAAATTTGTATTTAATTATTTTGAGCCCCGTTTGAGGAAATTAGTGTTTCGTTTTAACTCTGTTGTTCTCTGTACGATGGAAAAATGACATGCAAGCATGGGAATATACAAGTGACTCTTCCTCGCACCCGACCTCCCGAGGTCATGCCGAGACAGCCGGTGGGTATGGAATATGTGTGAGATGCAGACAAACTAGTTAGGAAATCTAATGTCTTCAATACGCACTAGCGGAATTTGTGAGTCTAAGGCAAAGAAGGCCCTCCTAACTTGAACTAGTGTGATAGATCGATCAACAAGGATGACTGCTCGAAGGCTCCAATCAATATCGAGCTCTGGCGTGATTCAATCTATAGGTTGTGGAATACGTGGAAAATGACCTAGGATAGTTTCGTGTATTTCTCCAGACAAGGTCATATGGTGGATGGTAAATATAGTCAATTCTATGGATGATTCTCTGGCCTAGTCTAGAATTCCCTAGCTCTGTTAGCTGTTGTGTCTAGCAAGGATAATTGTTCGATGATGATAGGTGGAAGTGGGGTAGACCGGAATACTAGTGTGCGTAGGCCCAATATCTATGTCTAATTCTCCTATGGATTCGTTGGGTTGCGGTATTTGTGGGTCACAACCGTAGATTCTTAGTTGTTGTGGACCTATTATGGTCATGCATGAAATCAAGTCCTAATCCCTAATATCCAATAATCATATGCTTTCTCACCTTCTATATTTAGGATCAATAACTATATGATTTTCTCAGAGTATCTTACAGGCATTCGTGCAACCTAGATTCTTAGGCTGGTATCTATATCTAGAAGAGTGTCTCCTGCATCTGGCTGTGGGACCAAAGGATCACAACCAAAGGTTTTTTATCTTTCAAACCCTTCTACAGTCATATGAATGTTTCCTAGGGTAATCTGTAGTTTGGTTGATTCGACCAAAACGTGTGTGCTTGGTCGTCTTCTATGTTTAGTCCACTCAACTGGGAATTGATTTTTTGCAAGCTTACCATTGTTTGGAAGACTTGGATCCTAAGATTTTGATCTATATCAGTTATCGTTATGATGATATTGGGCTGACGTATGATTGGCTTGAATACGTATTCCTTGGGCTCTCTAGGTCCCGTGATTGTCATACAAAAGCAACAAGGTAAAACAAACTATAGTAAAATGAAATTTAACTATGTGAAGTATATTTATAGTATATATGACTTCTCTATTTTTTTGTGTTTTCTGACGAGCTTTACGAATTTAAGAAAGCATCTATTTAAAATATCTAAAATTGACAACTAAAATAATAATTTAGAACAAACAAAATAACCGAGTGTAGCTATCTGTCTATGTAATTTGTAGATCTATTCTAAACAATAAAATAGCTTATCTAATATATTTTCAAGACTCTCGATCCTACCTCAGAAGTGAGGAGTGAATCATAGTTTCTCAAAAACTATCAATCCCCACAGCTTCCCTAGAAATATCGAGAATAGAATTAACTGAAATAAAGCAATTAACTACTCTATTTGATATGATTCTAACTAGAAATTTGAAAGCTAGAACCTGGATTCTACAGAACAGTGGCGAATCTGATGGTGTGTGTGATATTTTCCCCTCAGTGTGATCTCCTCGTTCTTTTGTATTCACGTGGATCCAGAAAAGCGTGTAATGCTAGCATCAACAGAAATAGATATTGGGATAAAGGCAACTCAGAACACTGACTGAATACAATGGGAGTAGGAGAGGGATAGCGCAAGAGTACAGAGCTTGGCTTATACAATTCATAGCGGGATCTATTGCGAGTCATACAACATAAAGTGTCCAGAGCCTGAAACTATCTTGTTTGAGGAGCAAAACCTACAACTTTAATGGCTTCCTAAGCTATTCTACTCCAATGGATTGGATGAAATAACAGCAGTGCTTGCACAAGATGGATATGTGGCTTACTTACAGTAAAACAATGCTAACTAAGCATGCAATGAAAGAAATTAAGCATTCTAAGCAAAAGGAAAACTAAATCTATTGCAAAGAGAAATCAGAGGAAAATTTTGAGGGGCCATTTACTTAAGCACAAACCATTTATTTATAGCATTTGGATTTACCCAAGGTAAAAACCAATTTGAACTCTTAAACTATAAAAAATGGCAAAACATTATTCCAGGGAACCAGAATCATAAATACAAGCTTATGGCAGTGAAAGAAAGTTGGTAAAACGTTGAATTTACATGAGTCGTGTTAAAAGAGCTTTCTGGAAAATGCGTAAAGGACCGCCGCCTTGAGCAGGGCGGCGGTTTCGTTACTGAAGAGAAAAAGGCCAAGAAAAGAGAGGGAAAGGGAAAAACAAAGCACGCGGGGGCTAAGCGGGGCATGCGAGATGTTAACACACACTTGGAGAGCTTTTCCAGATCCCAAACACCTTACGAGGAGACCTGTATCATCATTGGGGCACGTGTCATGTTGTTCTGGCAGTATAGTACCTTTCAATTTTGGGTACGTACATATTGCCCCTCGGAGAATCATTTTAGCCATGAAGAGGCGTAAAATGGTGGGTCTGAGTATGGCGGTCCTGAAATGGGAAGTTAGAAGTTATACCTGATACATCCGTGTGTTGAAATGACACCATCCAAGATTCCCGCTACCTGCAAAATGAAAAGAGAACTCAAGTGCAGATAGACACAATAGTTTAAAAAATAAACACTAAAATAATAGGGAATGAGAACGTACCATTTGTGCGGGGATAAGAACTTACCTCCGTTGGTGCTCCAAACCTGTGAAAAATTCATTTGAAACGAATCCAGACGCTATATATATGAAAGTTGGACCATTTTCCTATTCATTTGTATCAGTCGATTTGATTGATTTTGAGCTCTGGGACCCACGGTGACGGTTTCTTGCGTGAGTAGAGTCAAAACATCCGTGACAAGATAGTGATCATGCTTCCACATGCGGAACATCGACCCATGAGATCACAGGTTAGTTTTCTTCAGTTTATCCTTTTTACCCCCTTCAATTTGAAATGTTAAATACTTTGTCATGGGGGAGTAATTTTTTAAAATGTTAGTGTTAAAAGGTCCACCTAGGGGGGGGTGCCTACTAGGTAGGCTTTGTTTTTAGGTAAAATGGTCATTTTTTGCTCTTTTTAGGCTTTTTAAATTTAAAAACCCGCGTGGGTTTTCGGACCATGACCGCCGCCCTGCCCAGGGCAGCGGTTACATGACCGCCGCCCTGTTCAGGGTGGCAGTTACACGACCGCTGCTCTTAAGGCGGCGGTTACAAAACTGCCTCTCTGCTCAGGGCAGCGGTTTTACACAGAATGCAAAAGGATCATCTATTTGAAATTGTTTTTGCTTTTCTAGCATTTCTACATGTTTTCGTGATTTTTCTAATATTACTCGGATGCTAACTTGCTCTGTTTTGTGTGTTTTTGGGTGTATGCAAGCGAGAGAGGAGTATATCCGGTGGAGTAGAGAGAGGGAGTGTGATTAGCTCCCAGGGGTACTAGATGCCCTCTCACAGGATGAGGAGGACACTCTTCAGTGGCCTAGGATACTACACATTTCACGCGTGCCCCCTGTTACACCATCTAGTCACATCCTTTATGACTTGTTCTCATACTGGGATGTAGATCGGAACACCTTCCGATTGCCAGGGGTCCGCGGTGAGTGGACTATTACATTGGAGGACGTCTATCGTATTCTGGGGGTCCCGATCATCGGGAGACAACTCACCCTAGAGACAGCAGGCTCACGGGCATAGATTGCACAGTGGGCTACATATATGAGAGATGCAGTCATCTCCACAGGATTGAAGAAGGGGGTTAGAGTTCAATCCATTCCTTCTTTGCCCATCCCCCTACTTCACCAGGCCATCATGGGGATCCTTGCCTCAAGACTGATCGGGGAAAAGGGAGGAGATACATTTTTATATTGTTGGTCCCCTATTATTACACAGATAGAGGGACACAGTCGGATATATTCCTGGGGAGCAGACATTCTTGGGACCACCTACCATGACTTATACAGGGTAGTCCATTTACAGGGGCAGTCCTTGAGCCACTTGACCCTAGTTATGAGTTGGGTCTATGAGCATTTCATCCCCTACGGCAAAGGTGTAGAGGTGACAGACCCCGAAGCTGTGAGGGCAGCCAGATGGATAGACATGTCGGTGCTTAGAGCGCCTCATCAGCCAGTTGCTTCCTTGACTACCGCCGACATGGAGGCCACACCATATCAGACTATGACAGGCATATGGGGCGAGGAGGCTCTTACCTTGATCTCCTGCTCCACTACAGGGTAGCTTATTGAGAGGGTGGGGTGAGTGGAGATGCACCCCTTTAGCTGAGTTCCTCAGCAGTTTGGTTTACCATACATGGGTATGATTCCCCCAGTGGTGCCAGTATACAGATCAATCTGAGAAGCCAGAGGGGGGCCTAGAGGCCAGGGTTGGATAGTGGTTACTCCTGGCATTCCTATTGCAGCCAAGAGGATAGTACGTGCTAGAGAGAGAGCCGGTGCACCTCAAGCACCTTTGCTTCAGATTGCCGCGGGTCCTACCCATAGAAGCGATGACCCCATTGAGGTAAAATCTGAGTTTGAGGAGTTTATAAGGGGAGAGACAGAGGAGGAGACCAAGGACAGTGATCCTGAGTGGCACAACACCCAGGATATCATGTGCGTGGAGAGGGCCAAGCAGAGTGCAGAGAGGTTGACTCTGGTTTCAGAGGAGCCACTCTCCCAGGGCCATGAGGAGGATGAGTCCATTGCGGGGCATTACATTGCTCCAGCCACAGGAGTAGCCCCTCAGTTGGTAGCGGCATCCGTGGTGGTCATTGATCCCATAGATCCATCCTAGAGGCTTGGTGATCTGAGTAAGTTACCCTCTCTCCCTTTTAATGTTTGTTTCTTGTTAGGATCTCCTTAGTTTCTATCTTGTATCTGTTAATTTCTTTTTTGGTTTCTAATTTTTTTCTCCTTTGTTTGCAGAGACCACTGATGAGTGACAAGATTTGATTCGCAGGGTATGCACCGACACCCTAATGATCCCCATGGAGAGGACCCGCGCAGAGTTGTCCCTGGATGCTGGGGAGCCTTCAGCAGCTGGTAGACATACTGATGTCTTCACCCCAGTCTGGCATGTGGCCAAGATGGTATCGACTCTCCGCATAGAGTTAGTGGGGTATAGGACGGCCGAGTGCCTGATGAGGAGCCATTCTCGTGGTGAGGCTGCGGCTGCCCCTCGGGATCCAGAGCCCTCTGTGCACTCAGAGTGCCAGCGTAGCCGGAGTCCTAGGCATGGACGTGTGCCTTCAGAGGGGTCTCGTATGGATTGAGAAGCCACTTGGCTCTCGTAATTTTTTGTATGATACATTCTTTTCTATACCCTGAGCTCTTTGAGCGTTTTGACCATGCCTAGTGCATGATGACATTGTACATAAATGTTGATCAGTTATATATATGTATATTTGTTCTGGATCAAACTCTTGGCATTCATGGCTCACTTTCTATTTCTAGTTTCCTTATGTATACTATGATGTATGTTTATATGTTTTTAGAATATATGCAACGGTGAACAAATGATGCAAGTGTTTTACTTTCCTTTTTTGTATTTCATGATGTTGATATATGATGATGTAGATATAATGTGATTTTGAATCTTAGTTTCTGTAAGCAATTTGGATACTTCATATTTTTTTTAGCAAAGTGATGAAAATAAACCGGCATGATGAACAGATAAACCTACCCCTACCCCCAATTCCACGCAACTAGTAAGATGTGAGGGCTTATCACCAAGAGTTGGGAAGGGCACAAGTTATGAGGTGTAGTGAAATGATAGTGATGGAAGACAGACAAAACTTTGGCGGAACCAAATTAGGACACCACAAGTCCACTCCACTCGAGTGACTTCATAGTTTTGGATGCAACTTGCTTTGTGGTTTATCTAGACTTAGACCCGTAGATGGCCACATAGTAGACAAAATCTGGGTTTTTAGGATTTTAACTCTATTGGGATTTTGAACATCTGATTCATTTGTTTTGACTCAAAGTTTCAAAGCTTGAATTATTTGTGTATGACCTTTTGCATTTATTTGTCAAGAGGACCCCCTACACTTTGCCCCATGCTACTAGTAAGAAGCGTAGGTTTATCACCGTGGGAAAAGCATAGGCGAGTAAGGGCATTTCCATCCTTTCCCAACCCTACGTCACTAGTAAGAGACGCAAGCTCATCACCAAAGGTTGGTGGGGCAAGGAAATGTGTAAAATTAAAATTTTCTGTTTGATCAACGTTTGACTTGTTTATTTGAGTAAAATGTCAGTATGTGTTTATTTCCAAAGAGATATACATATGGGATAGATGTGACACCATGAATCTTCTAGAACAAACGATAGGCAAGACACCCACCCTAAGAAGAAACCAAAAGTGAGAATAAACTTGCCGATCTTGGTATGGTTATCGTTAAGACTTTGTCATGTCTAGCTTTATTTGATAAAATGATTCCGAGATAATTTGATGATATCATGAAAATGGAGAAGTATGATTAAAGTGTTTATTCCAACAACATCATGAGTTTGTAATGAATTGCTTTGAGAATAGATTCCTTGATCACCATTTGTGTATGAAACAAGCGAACAATATGATCATAATCTATATGAAGATGCAATGTAGATATATATACAAGTAGTGCTAGCTGCTCACGTGTAGAACCACTTGAGGTGCAGGGAATTGACTGTTTCACCAAATTCCTCACCTTCTAGCATACATAAGAGGCATGCACCATTTCCATAGTCCTTCATGACTCGGTATGGGCCCAACCATTTAGGCCGGAATTTCCTTCCTTCGGCGGTCTTCTTCTCGATCCGGCTGTCTAGCCTTAGAACTAGATCACCTTCATATATGTCGTGTTCATAGACTTTCTTGTTATATTGCCAGCACATCCGGTCAGCATAGACTCTATGCTGTTGTTCAGCATCTAACCTAGCTTCATCTAGTCCTTCTAGTTGGGAAAGACGTGTTTCTCTGTAAGCGTCTTCATCCAGAATCCCTTGTAATGAAATGCAGAGACTGGGTATTTCAACCTCAAGCGGGAGAACTGCCTCTGCCCCGAATACTAGTGAGAAAGGAGTTACTCTTGTTGGTGTTCTTATTGAGGTTCGGTGGGCCCATAAGGCTGGATATAACTTCAAGTTCCAATCTCGTTTGTTTTCTTTCACCGTTTTAAGGAGAATGGCTTTTAGTGTTTTATTCTTCGCTTCATCCTGTCCGTTGGCTTGAGGGTAATACAAGGAAGCCGTATGATGGCTTATCTTAAATTTATTGCATAGTTCGTGAACCTCTTCATTCTTAAAAGAAGTTCCATTATTGGATATAATGATTGCGGGATACCGTACCTGTAAAATATTTGGTTTAAAATGAACTTGGCAATTACAGAACTAGGTACAGTAGTAAGAGGGCATAGCCTCTACCCATTGGTAAAATATTCGGTGGCCGTGATTATAAAATTATTGGTTATCTGTGGATGAGGGAGAGAATTTCCCTATTAGATCTAGGCCCCATGTAGAAAAGGGCCATGGAGTAGCGATTGGTTGCAAAGCTTGTTCCGGCATGTGGATCTTCATGGGAGAACTCTTGGCACTTATGACACCTGCGTACGAACTCTACTACATCGTGTTCTAGAGTGGGCTAGAAATAGCCCATTCAATGTATTTTGTGAATGATGGCATGGCCATCGAAATGGCCTCCACACATTCCACTGTGAGATTCATGGAGAATCTTCTTGAATGCTTCTGTGTCAACACATCTTAGAAGCATTCCATCGAATGCTTTTCTGATAGAGCACTTGCTCTATAATGACATATTTAGCTACGATAATATGTAACCTACCTTCTGTGTTGCGGTGTTGCCCCTTCTGGATACGTATGGTCCATGCTATAATTAATGATATCAGTGTACCAGGGGACACTCGGAGATAGAGGGTTGGGTTTCGATGTAGTATACACACTCATCTAAAAAATCTAGATCTACTAGGTCGCCTCCATCTAATGGGTTATCAGCTAACGAATCCGCAATGATATGTCCCTTAACTGATTTCTGATTTACAAATGTTAATTTGAATTCTCCCATTAAAGTTATAAAACGTCTAGCTTTCTTAGATAAGGACCCTTGTGTGAGAAAAGTTTGCAAATGGTCCATTTTTACCATGACCCTTATTTCTTGATTCAGCATATAGTGTGTTAAGTGTTTGGTTGCAAAGACTATGGCGAGGCATTCTCGTTCTGCTTGTGTATAACGTGTTTCATAGTCGAGAAACGTTCAGCTAATGAAATAAATCGTGCGTTCTCTCTTGTCATCGTCTTCTTGAGCCATCATGCAGGCTAGCGAGACGTTGGTAGCTCGTGAGTATTAAATTAATGGGCGATCTAGCTTAGGTGGCATTAGTGTAGGTGGTGACAACAAGAAATGCTTAACTGCATTGAAAGCTTCATTGCAATCTTTAGTCCAATCAATGCGATAGTCTTTCTTGAGTAAATTTTTGATTAGATGAATGGCGAAACTTAAATCCGAGATGAATCTTCGGATTGCACCCAACTTTCCAAGAAATGACCTGATTCCAGATTCATTCGAAGGTGGAACCATTTTGAGGACAACCTGAATTTTGTTTGGGTCGACATCTATCCCTCATGACGATATGATGTAATCGAGGAGCTTCCCTCCTGTTACACCAAATACGCATTTTTCTAGATTTAGCGTGACTCTGTATTCTATCAGACGTGAGAGGATGACGCAGAGTACTTCCGGATGGTCACAACACTTCTTGGCCTTAGCCAACAAGTCATCTATGTAGGATTCCACAATTTTATGAATTAGATCATGGAATATATATGTCATAGCTCGCTGATATGTAGCACCAGCATTCTTAAGACCGAATGGCATAATAGTGTAGCAATAGGTTCCCCAAGGAGTTATAAATGTGGTTTTAGCTTGATCTTGTTCAGATATTTTGATTTGATTGTATCCCGAGAATCCATCCATGAGAGACAAAAGTTCAAACCCAGTTGTTGCATCAATAATGACATCAATGGATGGCAACGGGAAGTCATCTTTAGGACACGCTTTGTTGATGTCTCAGAAATCTATACAGATGCGTATCTTCCCATTCTTCTTGAGAATGGGAATGATATTAGATACCCATTGGGAGTAATCGACTAGCTTGATGAATCCTACTTGGAGGAGTTTTATTACCTCCTCTTTCACCATGGTCTTGATTTTTGTTTAACTGGCTTTGCATCTGATTTAGTGACGATGTTGTGTACCACAATGTGGGGTGCAACTCCTATCATTTCCTTATAATTAAACGCAAAATCCTTCTGATATTCTCTGAGAATTCGATTGTGTATTTCTATTTCCTCTGGGGTTAACGAGGATCCTAGTTTCAATATCCTTGGTTCATCTTCCATTCTGATGTTAATATCAATCGTTTCTTTGATTAGAGAGGCGTTACCTTCTTCAAACTTAGGTGGCGCTGGAGGTAAATCCAAATCATCCCCATTTTCTACTGTGTATATGCTAGGTTCCATTTCCGAGGGAAGATCCATCATGGGATTTCTGAAGTAAGAAGATGAATATGGGATTAAGGACAAATCTATCATATGATAGGAGAGATGTAGTGCCGCATAGGTGTTCAAGTAATCCAAAGTGGCCATATCACTATCAACATGGTCTAGGATAGTAGATTCATTTGCGTTTAAAAGAGAATTCGTCATTGTTTTTATTAATGGTTCATCACGAAGGGATACCATGAAACGGGTATCTTTTAACTTACTGTTTGGGGTAAAACGTGATGCTGAAGTTGCTATTGAATCGACGAGAAGATTTTTCTCTCGCGGGATTGTTTCAATTGATGTGAAGTCAAACTCCTTGCTTAAATCTAATACAGCTTTTTTGTAAAGTTGTAAGTTCTCGGCTTTGGTTTCATAAATCTCAGAGACTTGATTTGCTACTAATTACGAGTCTCCTAAGACTCTGATGTTATCAACACCAATTCTCTTAGCTAAGATGAGGCCAAGGAGGAGGGCTTTGTACTCAGCACCATTGTTTGTGCATTCAAAATTTAGTTTAAAAGGCAAAAGGTAAGACTTTTCCTTCAGGGGAAGTAAAGATTACACCTGCCCCCCGCTCCGTAACAGCATCTAGCTCCATCAAAATGGAGTGTCCAATATTTGACTGGGAATATGGACGCTGGGGGTATCTATTGTGTTTGTATATTCTACTTCCACCATACAGAGATCCTCTGCTGGAGGAGAAGCCAATGCCTAGGGAATACCCTATGCCTACTGAATCAAATGGTAAGAATATTGGTAGGTCATTTTCTAGCAATTCAACGAGTTTTGCAGTAGTTCCTAATGATACTGCTTCTACAATGTTAGCCTCATCTTTGGGGGTTGGGGTTGCTTTGGCTAGGCTCATAGTTTCAAGATCTGTCGTAGGTGCCAACTTTTCTTTTGTTTTTGCGTCAGTAGGTTTATTAAGTTGGTTTGTTGGGAGTTTAAACTCCGAGTGCATGCCTGGTCTTTTCTTTAAGTCAGCTAGGTGTACATCAAATGGTTTTGGATCACCTTTGGCCATGAATATCTTTCCTAAATGTAAAAACCTTACTTCTTGAAATAGTGTAGAAGGGATTGCCTTCATGCGGTGTATCCATGGTCGGCCGAGGATCATATTATAGTTAGTTTCCCAATCTATAATATAAAACTCAGTCAAGATGGTTTTAGGTCCTAAGGTGACCGGTAATATTATAGTTCCAACCGAGGTGGCTTTAAGGCTATCATATCCCCTTAGTGTGTTTCGAGTTGTGGAACAATTGGTTTCTCCATACCCTAGCTTTTGAAGGAAAGAGAAGGGGACTATGTTAACTGCCGCCCCATTGTCAACCATTGCACACTTTACATAGTTGTTATAAACCCATACTTGCAAATGTAAGGCTGGATCACCTCGGCATGCGATCTCAGCATCTATCGGCATTTTGTTTATCTCGAATATGAATTCGTCATCCCTATCTGCCTACCCTGGAGGATGAACATCAAATTCCACATGATTTACCTGTGTTTTAGGAGGTGGAGTGATGTTAATTAAATGACCTAAACCTAATGCTTCTAAAAGAGTAGCCCTGTGGGCAGGAGAGTTCTTTAGTAAGTCTAAGAATGAAATGTGTGAGAAGGTTTTTGTTAGGTCGTTAATCAAATCATAGGCACCCCACAGGTTTTACTATGATTTGTTAGATGTCATCTGCCTCCAGCAGGTGGCTTGGACTTAGCTGAGAGGGATACTCCCGTGTCCTTGTTACAACTTCGATGGGTATTTCAACGTCTAACTCCACTAAACCGACTACCTTAGGTCGTGGCTGACTTCCTAGTTGTGGCGCAACTAATGGATTTAGCGAGGTTGAGGCTTCATGATCATTGTTTCCTGTTCATTACACCCTTGTTCGTCCCAGTTAGATTTAGCCTGTTGTTATCGTGATTTGGGAGTGGATCATTAAAGATCTTCAGGGGTTCATTTTGAGGGGAAACTGTCCTTGAAAAAGTATTTGATGTTGGTGACGTAGGATCTGCCAAGAACATATACATGAAAAGTTATCTTTGTTCATCTGGCAAGTGTTGTATGAATTTATTGTAGTCACGGCACGTTCTAGTGTCATGGCCCCCAAATTTTGTGGAAACCACAATATGAATTAGGATTGTAATTCTTGGTTTTTTGGTTTGGCGTGTATTGTGGCCCAAAATTTTGATCAAACCGTTGTCTATTAAAATTTTGCATTTGTTGTTTTTGGTTTAAATTCTGGTTTTGGTACCTAGTTGAATTTTGGCTTGGACCTTGTATGGGATTTCACCGTTGTTGTGGTTGTTGTTGTTGTTGTTGTTGTGGTTGTGGATGATTAAAATCCATTGTATTGATTGTCGGGGTAAAGTTGTTATTTCGTTGGTTGTTTATTTGTGATGGAGTATTGACAACATTTACCTTTTTAGGTTGGTCGGTTACTCCATCTGTTGTTACACCCTGATTTTTGCTAAGGATTTTAGGTCCTTGATTGACGTTCATGGTAGTAGGATAAGTTGTAGTGTTCTAGTTGGAGGTAACTAACCTCCAATTTTCTCCATATGTTTTCCGACCACTGTCAATTGCCGCTTGATCTATTCGAAGAGCGCTCTCAAGTACTTCATCGTAAGTTCTTAATGGGAACTTCTGGACTTCTTCCTTCACTTCTCTGCTAAGAGAATGAAGGAATAAGTCACATAGTTACATTTGATCCATGTTTGAAGCACTTGCCGAAGAATAAAGAATTGTACGCCACCTTTGGATGAAATGGGTGACAGATTCATTGTGTTCTTGTTTGATGTGTAAGAACTCCCTGATTCCTGTTCTTAATAATTTGTTCATGTTGAAAGCCTTGATGAAATCTGACATGATTTTTTTGAACGAATGTATGGAAGCCTTAGGTATTCTATAATACCAATCGAGAGTGATGCCTTCCAAGGTTTTTGGGAATATTTTAGCAACAACCGCATCCCATGGGAGTAGTTCTTGAATGGCCGTAGCGTAAGCTTTGATATGTGTGTTTGGATCTCCCTCACCTTTGTATTTGGGAAAATCGAGGAGAGGTCTTGGAAGCATGACACTTCGTATGGTGAAATCCAAGGGTTCTTTCAAATATTCTGAGTAAGTCCCTATCGCATATGTTTCAACCATTGATGGTGCCTATTGAGGGAGCAGCGGTGGAATGGGTTGTTGATATGGTGCAGCGTATGCGTTGGCAGGGGCATAAGGAAGCCCCTATGTTTGAGCAAACATGCCGGGAGAGGAGAACATATCCCCTTGTGGTGATTTTGAGTATATGTTTAAGTATGATGGGGTATTGTCTAGGAATGGATTGTTCTGTACTAGATCGGGAGGAACAGTGTTAGAGACGATGGGTCTAGTTGGCGTTTGTTGTGAATACTGAGGAGTCATGCCTAACGTGCCTACTCCTATGAGGAGATCTACTTGGCTAGGATGGTGTGGAGGATTGGAACTTCCTGCTTGCATGAATTGTGAATTTTGACTTGCTTGGGAAAATTCTAACCCTCTAACCTTTTCTATTAGAGTTGAAATGACTTCATTTGGTGAAGTCACGGTGTTTTTCCGTAGTGGTGTTTTTTGTATATTATGGTGTTGTATAGGCATGTGTTATCCTGTTATGAACTGATCACTATCTTGCCAAGTTTCTCTGAGGGTATTTCCTATATGCAGTGGCATAGAGGTATTTTCTTGAAAAGAGACCTCGGGTTGTGTTTGTAAACCTCCTACAGGTGGATACATACTTCGAGAACGTTGGTCGTTCTTGACATAACTTACCAAATATTCATCGTCTAAATCTCGGTATGAGTCTGATTGTCTACTAATTTGTGGTCTAAGTAGCATCTGAGGAGATGAACCAGATTCACCGGTGAACGTCATATTGTTCGAGCCTCAAGGCTCTGTTTGTTGCGTTTGAGCAAGCTGATCTAACTCCTCAGTTTGAAATGATGAGTTATATCTGATTCTCAGAGTTTGTGTTGACAACTGGTTAGTTGAGTAGTTGTCACCCCATACTGAGAGTGAGGGTGATGATTGCCTATTTTATTGGGCGTAGTATGCCTCAAGACCCAAGAGGGGTCTGCCATATGCATCGAATCCTGACATATTCGGGGGGTATATGAATACCCGCAGAATAATGGGAGGGAGCGAAGGTGATGGTGAAAGCCAATGAGGTGGAAAAGATGAAAAGTATACTAACTTGGAAGGACACGTAATAATATGACTTCGAACTAGAAAGTTAGAAAGTTCACGTCGGGTTCACCAATTTTGTATGACGGAAAAGTGACATGCGAGCATGGGAATCTACAAGTGACTCTTCCTCGCACCCCGACCTCCCGAGGTCGTGCCAAGAAAGCTGGTGGGTATGGAATATGTGTGAGATGCAGACAAACTAGTTAGGAAATATAATGTCTTCAATACGCACTAGCGGAATTTGCAAGTCTAAGGCAAAGAAGGCCCTCCTAACTTGAACTGGTGTGATAGATTGGTCAGCAAGGATGACTGCTCGAAGGCTCCAATCAATATTGAGCTCTGGCGTGATTCGATCTATAGGTTGTGGAATACGTGGAAAATAACCCGGGATAGTTTCGTGTATTTCTCCGGATAGGGTCATATGGTGGATGGTAAATATAGTCAATTATATGGAGAATTCTTTGGCCTAGTCCATAATTCCCTAGCTCTATTAGCTGTTGTTTCTAGCAAGGATAATTATTCGATGATGATAGGTGGAAGTGGGTAGACCGGAATACTAGTGTGCGTAGGCCAGTGTCTATGTCTAATTCTCCTATGGATTCGTTGGGTTGTGGGATTTGTGGGTCACAACCGTAGATTCTTAATTGTTGTGGACCTGTTATGGTCATGCATGAAATCAAGTCCTAATTCCTAATATCCAGTAATCGTATGTTTTCTCAACTTCTATATTTAGGATCAATAACTGTGTGATTTTCTCAAAATATCTTATAAGCGTTCATGCAACCTGGATTCTTAGACTGGTATCTATATCTAGAAGAGTGTCTCCTGCATCTAGCTGTGGGACCAAAGGATCACAGCCAAAGGTTTTTTCTCTTTCAAACCCTTCTACAGTCATATGAATGTTGCCTAGGGTAATCTGTAGTTTGGTTGATTTGACCAAAACGTGTGTGCTTGGTCATCTTCTATGTTTAGTCCGCTCAACTGGGAATTGATTTGTTGCAAGCTTACAGTTATTCAGAAGACTTGGATCCTAAGATTTTGATCTATATCAGTTATCACTGTGATGAGATTGGGCTGAGGTACGATTGGCTCAAATATGTATTCCCTGGGCTCTCTAGGTCCCATGATTGTCATACAAAAGCAACAAGGTAAAATGAACTACAGTAAAATGAAATTTAACTATGTGAAATATATCTATAGTATATATGACTTCTTTATTTTTTTTTTGTTTTCTGACGAGCTTTACGAATTTAAGAAAGCAGCTATTTAAAATATCTAAAATTGACAACTAAAATAATAATTTAGAACAAACAAAATAACCGAGTGTAGCTATCTGTCTATGTAATTTGTATATCTATTCTAAACAATAAAATAGCTTATCTAATCTATTTGCAAGACTCTCAATCCTACCTCAGAAGTGAGGAGTGAATCATAGTTTCTCAGAAAATATCAATCCCCACAGCTTCCCTGGCAATATCGAGAATAGAATTAACTGAAATAAAGCAATTAACTACTCTATTTGATATGATTCTAACTAGAACTTTGAAAGCTAGAACCTGGATTCTGCAGAATAGTGGCGAATCCAATGGTGTGTGTGATCTTGTCCCCTCAGTGTGATCTCCTCGTTCTTTTGTATTCACGTGGATCCAGAAAAGCGTGTAATGCTAGCATCAACATAAATAGATATTGGGATAAAAGCAGCTCAGAACACTGACTGAATACAATGGGAGTAGGAGAGGGATAGCACAAGAGTACAGAGCTTGGATTATGCAATTCCTAGCGGGATCTATTGCGAGTCATACAACATAAAGTGTCCAGAGCCTGAAACTATCCTATTTGAGGAGCAAAACCTGCAACTTTAATGGCTTCCTAAGCTATTCTACTCCAATGGATTGGATGAAATAACAGCAGTGCTTGCACAAGATGGATATGTGGATTACTAACAGTAAAACAATGCTAACTAAGCATGCAATGAAAGAAACTAAGCATTCTAAGCAAAAGGAAAACTAAATCTATTGCAAAGAGAAATCAGAGGCAAATTTTTAGGGGCCATTTGCTTTAGCACAAACCATTTATTTATAGCATTTGGATTTACCCAAGGTAAAAACCAATTTGAACTCTTAAACTATAAACAATGTCAAAACACTATTCCAGGGAACCAGAATCATAAATGCAAGCTTATGGCAGTGAAAGAAAGCTGGTAAAATGTTGAATTTACGTGAGTTATGTTAATAGAGATTTCTGGAAAATGCGTAAAGGACCGCCGCCCTGAGAAGGGCGGCGGTTACAGGACCGCCTCCCTGTTCAGGGTGGCGGTCACGAGACCGCCGCCCAGGCAGGACGGCAGTTTTGTTACTGAAGAGAAAAAGGCCAAGAAAAGAGAGGGAAAGGGGGAAAAAAAATCACACGGGGGCTAAGCGGGGCATGCGGGATGTTAACGCACACTTGGAGAGATTTTTCGGATCCCGAACACCTTGCAAGGAGACCTGTATCATCATTGGGGCACGTGTCATGTTGTTCTGGCAGTACAGTACCTTACAATTTTGGGTACGTACATGCTCATACATATTGTTATTCCTATATACCAGTATGATTTTAACCAAGAATAAGTTATGCGCTTTATTTGTGACTTTTGGCAACGTTTTATGTTTTTGTGTTTTCCCGTTTTGTTTTCTATGAAATTTCTCTAGATCAATTCCTTTGCCGGTTTGGCCTGATTCTTGGCCTGGAGCAACTAGGAATCATATACGCACGTTATGCCAAAAGGAAGTCACCATCAGAGGTTTGGCTCACTGGGAAAAGACAAAGTCGTGCACCAATAAGCCTCTTCTAGGCTGGCCACATTTTTGGAAACAGAAGAATTGAAGTGGATTATGAGAAAATTAGAAGTAGCAGGCAGGTGGGAATTTTGTACCTACCTAGCAGGGTACTTTTTACCATGGAGGAAAATTCACTTAAGTTGCAGTGGAGAAATTAGACGCAATAAGCAGGCGGGAATTTCTTACCTGCCTTGCAGGGTAAAAATTCCCATTGTGGAATAAAAGAAATATCACTTAAGTGAATCATGGGATTTTATTGCCTGCCTTGCAAGGTAAACAACCCCATTATGAAAGTCAAACGACTTAAGTGAATCATGGGATTTTCAAGGCTACCTTGCAGGGTAAATAATCCCATTGTCATGTGACTTTTAAAAATAGAAATTCTTTATTCCAAAAAGTGTGACCCACCTTGGGTGGATAATAATGCATTAAATAAATATTTGTTAATATTTATTCACCCAATTTTGGCGCCCAGGCTTGTGGAAAAGTCAACAAAGGGAAGTGGACAAAAGGAATTTAAAAATAGAATTCCAAAATTAAATAAATTTAATTTATTTAATGCAGCCCCATTTGGGAGAGAAATAATACTTTTTAAAGTATTAAATGATTAAATTAATTCCTATTTTCAGTGGCTAAGGTCAAAGCATACTATGAGGCTTGAGTTAACTGGAAGCAAAAGTCTAAAATTAGATAAATTTAATTTATTTAATGGCAGCCATGAGCATGCACAAAATAGGCGCCCCATTTGAAGAGTGAAGCTTATTAATTAATTAATTTATTGTCAGGAATAGGAAAGACATTAATTAATTATAGAATGGTGAATATTATATAAGCAGGGGCTGTCATATGGATGAATTAATTAATTCACAGGGAGAGAAGTGCAGCCCAGAGGAAAAGTGCACCCAATTTGGAGAGAATTTTTGCTCAGAAGAAAGTGAAATTAATGCTGAAAGCTTCCAATTTTGGTGCACATGTTGAAGGAGGTTGATTTGTGTCTGGATAATTGTTTGCATAAGTGATACATGTGCTCAGGTGTTTTTATAAGAGAAAGGGAGCTTAAATCAATGTCCAATACATTGAATATATCCTCTGAATCTAAAGAATTGTCCAGATCTGCACCAGTTTTGAAGAATTTCGGCCAAATAAGGAGAAAAAGAATTGTTCAGACAAAGATGGACAAAGCCATGGCAAAGAAGGGTGAAAAAGAGAGCACAACAGAGTCATGCATCACTTCTAAATTTACAGACATTGGAGACATAGATCTAGGTCCGAAACCTCTTTCCAAATTGATTGATAGATCCAGAGTTGGAAAGACTTCCCTCATGCATGTAGTCAAAAGCGGTGGAATCATTCGAGCTACAACATTTCCATTCATAGCCCAGTTTCCAGAATTTGTCATGGAGTGTGCTAGATCTAGATTCATAATTGCAAAGGCTTCATCCTCTTGTTTCAAATTCAGCACATGAAGAAGTCAGTGCGCGGAAAATTCCTTCTAGGATCTTGTGCATGTGCTCCCAATCTTCCAGTTAAAGCCTTCATTGAAGTTGCATTCACCCGAAGTGATTTCTAGAATTTTTAATTGCTCATATGAAATTAAAAATAAAAATAACGAGTTATTTACGGCAGACATTACATCGATGCATGTACTAGAGAAGAACTGCAAAAGCTTCAAGGATAAAAGAGAAGAAAAGCGAAGGAAAAATCCATCTATTTCCAATTCCAGATTGTTGTTTCCAAATCTAGCTTGTTGTTTCCAAATCCAGTCAATTCCAGCTTGTTTTTAGATCCAGCTACTCTGAGATCCAGTTTGGTGAGCATCAAAGGCAAAAGAATTAGTTACATGCAAACATGAAAAAGGACAAGACTGCAGCTTTCCTCTTCCTTCTTCTTTCCTCCGACAAAGTAATTGAGTGATCAATTAAATTATACAACTTAAGTGATTGGTTTAAAATCCATTACTTGAAGAAGTCAACTACTTGGAGATAGGTGGCGGACGTGCAAAATAGAAGGTTCTATTTTCAGTTGCAAATCATACATGTCATGCAAAGAGGAATTCCATGATGGAGATTACTAGTTGTTTCTTTCCTCTAACTTCCACATGTGCCAGTTTAACTAAAAGCTTCCAACTTGTAATTGCCCCTCTACATTCTATAAGTAGAGGAAGAACCTTTGGGTTAATGATCAGAATTTGTAAGCAGCAACTTTGTGTTCCAAACTTTGTGCTGAAACCCTTGAGAGCCACTTGAAGCAAAGGAATATACAGGAGTAAATTTCTGGAGAACTTTATGTCATAGTGTATTGTGTTTCTTGCTTTTGTCTTAGATCTTTGAATAAACTGTGTTATTTCAGATCTAGATCTAGAGCTACCTTTTCTTATAATTCTGTGTTTATATCTATTGGTTTCTTCTATGTGCATGCAATCAACTATGTTATCTATTGATTGGGATGCACATCTTCCCCATTTCTTCTCTGTGTTTATATAATTCCCTTCTTCCATAAATATTTCCTTTCTTAAATAGATGCTTACTTGCTACAGAACTGTAAAACTATGGTTCATGAGCTAAACAGTTAAAATAAAACCTCATTTAGATATTAGCAGACTTTAATTGACAAATCTGACACAGGAGCCTCATCGGTAAATGAGGGAGATTTATCTCATGACTACCTAGGTTTTGTGCTATGCAGAAAATATAGCCAATAGGGATGAAGGATTTGTAGCACTAATGTTCTCCATGTAAGTTCAACCACCAACGATGGTAGTGCATCTTGATCTTCAAAAGGTTATTGATCAACATGTAATTATCTTCAAGGTTCCTAGAGGATTGCATCCTAAAAGAGATCAAGATCATGTCATTCAATTAATTCAAGAAATCCAAACCCCCAACATCAGGCCATATAGATACCCATATGTGCAAAAGAGTGAGATAGAGAATATGGTGGAGGAAATGTTGGAAATAGGTATTATTCGTCACAGTCAAAGTGCTTATTCCACTCCAATGGTGATGGTGTGTCGCAAGGATGGAAAATGGCACATGTGTCCAGACTATGGAGAGCTCAACAAGTACACTATCAAAGATAAGTTTCCTATTCCTTTCATTAATGATTTATTAGATGAGTTGCATGGTGTAATTTATTTTACAAAACTAGATTTGTGTTCTGGGTATCACCAAATTAGAGTAAATGAAGAAAATATTCATAAGACAACCTTCCGAACTCATCAAGGGCACTATGAATTCCTAGTAATGTCTTTTGGTCTTACTAATGCACCATCCACATTTTAGAGTTTGATGGATTCATTATTTAGAACATTCCTACGGAAATTTGTCTTGGTATTTTTTGACGATATCCTCATCTACAGCAAATCCTGGGAGAAACATTTATGTCATGTTAATACAGTATTGGAATCCCTAGAGAAACATCAACTATATGACAAGCCTTCAAAGTGTTCTTTTGGGGTACAAGAAGTGGAATACTTGGGCCATATTGTCTCTAATGAAGGTGTTAAGGTGGACCCTCACAAGATCCAGGCTATGGTGGAATGGGAAGTCCTAAGAACCCTCAAGCATTTACGAGGTTTCTTAGGTCTCACAGGGTACTATCACAGATTTGTAAAAACCTATGGCAGTATAAGAACACCACTCACAAAATTAATGAAGAAATACACCTTTCATTGGAACGAGAATGATTCTAGGGCATTTGAAAAATTGAAGGTGGAAATGTGCATCATTCCAGTATTGGCAACTCTATATTTCTCCAATACCTTCATAGTTGGCTATGATGCTTTAGGAAATGGGATTGGAGCAGTACTCATATAAGATGGACATCCCATAGAATTTGAGAGCCGAAAACTAAAAGGAAAGATTATTTTCTCACCTATGAGAAGGAAATGATGACAATATTACATGCAACCAAACAATGGAGACCATACTTGATGGGTAGACACTTCAAGGTTAAAACTGATCATGATAGCTTGAAATAATTCTAAGAGAAATGAATATCTTCAGAAGAGAAACACAAATGGGTCACTAAGATGTTGCGGTATGAATTTGAGATTATTTATAAGAAAGGGAAGGAAAATGTGGTCATTGATGCTTTATCTAGGAGATATGAGTCCACAGAAGCATTGTTAGGTGCCATCTCTATACTAGAGGAAGATACGGTAGATCAAGCAAGGGAAGAATACAAGAAATATGCAAAAACCCCTATTCTCATTCAGAATCTCCAGACATATCCAATCATATCAGAAAAATTTATATGGAAGGGGGATACATTGTGGTACAAATATAGGTTATATTTTTGTAAGAACTCTACACTTAAACACCATGTTCTTAGAGAGCTCCACTCTTCTCCATTAGGTGGCCATTCTAGGTTCTTAAAAAACTATCATAGAGTTAAGAAAGATTTATTTTGGGAGGGTTTCAAAAATTTGTGGCAAAATTTTTGGTGTGTTAATGTAATGAGGATGATACCATTAAGACACCAGGTCTCCTCTAACCCTTGTCTATTCCTAGCACGAGATGGGAAGAGGTATCAATGGATTTCATCCCAGGATTGCCTAAATAAAAAAGGGAAAGCAGCATCATGGTCATGGTGGATAGACTTACCAAGTATTCTCATTTTTGTGTCATGGATCGTCATTTCAAAGCTAGTATAGTTTCCATCTCATTTATGGACACAATCCAAAAGCTCCATGATGTGCGGCCAAAATTATAGTAAGTGATCGTGATTTGATATTTACAAGCAATTTTTGGACTGATTTGTTCTCTTGTTTGGGTACCCAATCGACCCAGAAGTTCATCTTATCATCCTCAATCGGATGGGAAAATTAAGGTATTAAATAAATGTTTGGAGGGATATCTTCGATGTTTTACTTCATATAAACAAGATCGTTGGGTGCAATGGTTACCACTTGTATAATGGTGGTATAATACATTTCTTATCTCCTCCAAAATGTCTCCATTTATGGCACTTTACAAGTACCATCATCCATCACCCATCTCTAGCTTGAAGGTCAGACTGAAGGTGTGAGCAATAGAAGATCACATTCAACACTAGAATGAGGTACTCTCTAGCCTTAGAGAGAATTTGGAAAGGGCACGAAACCATGTGAAGAAACATATTAATCAACATAGTAGTGAGCTAAAATTTGAAGAGAGTGCATTTTTTTTGTACGGTTGCAACCATATAAGAAGTTATCATTAAAACAATAGAATAAGTATAATAAGCTTGCTCCTAAATACTATGGTCCTTACCGAGTGTTGCATAAAACTGGTAGTGTGGCATATAAGTCGGAGCTCCCTCCAGGAAGTAAAATACATCCAATCTTGCATGTTTCTTTCTTGAAGAGAGTTATTGGGCAGCACATTTCCACCCAGTCAGTGCTTCCTGAACTGGATGAGGAAGGAAGGATCATATTGGAATTTGAAGGTATTCTTCAAACACACTCGAAAATATTAAGGAACAGATTCATTACCGAGTACTCGATCAAGTGGAATAATATGAATATTGAGGATGCATCATGGGAGGATGAAGCATTTGTGTAACAACATCCAGGGCTTCCCAACATTGGGGATTATGTTTCTTTGAAGGGGAGGGCCATGCTACGCCCTTAGTCCTATAGCTTATATTGGATATGTAGTTCCTACTTGTGGCTTACATAATCTCTCTTCTTGTCATATGTTATTCATTTATGCTTTCATATGTTTAGTAGGTCAACCTTGGTGTTGGCCATAACATAGGATTGGTATATATAGGTGGTAGTGAGGAGTGGTTAATCAACATATTGAGTATTTGAGTCTTCCTGCATGGTTTGGAGGTTTCCCCATTGAAGTGGTTAAGTTATTCTACTAGCATATTATGATCATTTATCTACAATCTTGTGTTCTTTGGTGTTCTATTACTGCTAATATTAAGATTTATACAAATAATTTCATTACATTGTCCAGGGTACCTGCAACCAAAATCATGGTCAGCCCAAGAAGTTAGTGTGGAATTATCCTATGATCTAACACATTCTATGTATGCATATTTTCCATTCACAACTATATTAGACTCTTTGCATACATTTAGAGAGGGTAAGAGACACATTATTAGTTTAATTGCATTTTCAACTTTAGAGAAAGAGAAGAGAGATAAAAAAACACAAAATTTTCCCAGAAGCAATATTCTTAAAACAAGTAACTAATAGAGGTTCCTTATAGTCATGTGAAGGTGTCCTAAATTTTGTCAAAATTTATTAGGCTTTAAGGGGGGTCTCATGACAATTTTCTAGTTATAGTTGTGAATTTACAAAAATAATTGATTTAGCCAAAGTGGCTATGAAAACTAGTTTGAAAACTAATATCCAAGACTCAAACACACATTCTGTCAATTCACAATTTACAGAACTCTTTTTCTAACAATCATTCAATATATGTCTACGTTTCTAAAGCTTATTATCGTAAATGCACTAGTTCGTTCTTACTGCAGAACGACAAGTGGCCAACAAAATTCACTTACAAAAATATCCCAAAGTAGTTTTCTCAAAACTAATAGTTGATTACAATTTTCATGGTGAAACTCTATAGGTATGTGGTGGTAGGTATCCATTTCCCAGCACGGATTCCTAAACCACGGGAAAACACCAAAATGAATTTCTCACTTTTGGCAACTATCCCATGTTGTGAAACAACCAACTAGGCTCATAAACATGTCATTAATGATCAAATTACCACTTTAAGTGGGTTTAAGGATTGATGTGGCATTCCATTTCACTAGAGAGCACATTCAAATGTTGACATATCTACTACGAGGGTTAGGGAGGTGTTTTTTATGTCATTTTAAAACATCTTTATTAACTTTTGCACAATATTTGTATGAAATATTGCGTCCGATTTATAACTAGTGATGTCATTTTTCCAAATTTTCTCACATAAGTTTTCAATTATCCCTGAGTCACATTTCCTGAGCAAGGTCAACACTTCAATAGGGTCATTCTGATTGTGTGGAAATAAATTAACTTTTAACAATTTGGGAAACTGAAGCCAATTTTATTTAAAATACACCCATCATATAATTTTAATTTTGATGCAATTATGAAGGGAAAACTAAAAATGAGAATTATGTTAGAAAGAGGAATAAAACCATGCACGTGAATGATGAGGCAGTACCAAAGGGTGCATTTAACTGGTTTATGGGCTAAATATAGGTAACAATATTTCTTCAAAGCAGTTCTCATGCCATGTGTAAGTCTTCACATGTGCATGTAATGCTTATTTCACTAAATCGGGACATATTCAGTGAATTGAGGACTCCAGTATTACAAGTATTGGAAGAAATCCATCTCCATTTTTGCGTATATTGGATTCCATTTTTGGCTATACTGGATTCCATTAGTAGCAATATTGGATTCCAATATTATCATTATTGGACTTATTCAAGTTCCAATTTCTCTATTATTGGGTTCCAATTTCACTAATATTGGATTCCAATTTCCCTATTATTGGACTCCAATTTTGCTATTACTGGATTCCAATAATGCTATTATTGGATTCCACTTTCACCACATAAGCCTGATGACCGCCCACTTACATAAGCCTAGCAGTTGCTATCTTATATAACCCAGTTTCTAACTTAAGCCAAGCGGTTGCTAACTTACATAACCCAAGAAGTTGCAAACTTACATAGGCCAAGCGGTCGTTAACTTACATATGCCAAATGGCCGCTAACTTCAAGATAGTGCGTAAGTGATTGTTGTCATTTATGTCACATATCAATCTTAATATCATCATACATATATGACTATTCATGCATACCTTATTCAAATCAATAAATGTTGACGTTGAAAATCCCTTCCCTGAACTTCCTTGAATGGTGTTAAATTTGACGGTTGTTTAGACGTTTTTTCATGATTTTAGACGTAACATACTTTCAAATATTTTATAGAATTGGCATGTGACTCACATGTTTAAAAGGTGACCGTCAATATTTAATATTTATATAAATAATTTATTCGTATATATTAAGCATAGTTAAAAAATATGGAATTGTCATTTATAAATTTTGTAAGTAGTGTATAAGTGTGAGTGATCGCACTTACAAGTGCGATTGGTCACATGTCTAAGTGTGAGCCTCAAGTCACACATCTCTCGACTCACACTTTAAGTGTGAGTCTCAACTAACACTGCTAAGTACGAGTATCGACTCACACTTCTAAGTGTCAGTCTTGACTCGCACTTCTAGGTGCGAGTCTTGATTCACACCGCTAAGTGCGAGTCTTGATTCGCTCAACTAAGTGTGATAACTCACATGTCAAACAATTTTTAGGTAACGGTAATTTTTCAACACTGCCCTTCAAAAATACAAAATAATGTTTATTTATACCAATTATTCTATATAAATTTCATTATTTTTAATATATATTGATGTAAATTTTTATAATTTTTATATAAATCTATATTAATAATTGACGGTTAAATATTAAATGCAATTCACGTGTGACGTTTATTACAAAGATTTGCAAGTATTTTAAATGCAATCAACAAAAAATCTCATGTCAAGAGTCACACGTCAAAGTGCAAGCACAAGAATTAAGGGCTTTATTTTTAGCCGAATTATATAAGGGATTTTATTTACAATACAAAAAATATAATATTAAATTTTACATTAATTCTTTACAATACCAAATGCAGTATTAATGATAACCATTTTGTAAGGAAAAATGCTAATTAATGTTGTGTTTGCCTCAACATTAATTAGCCATTAATTCGAGCTATGTAAAATTCACCATTTAAAAGTACATGCGACATTCGAAATATGTGCGCCTTTTGGAGCATGTAACTGTTGTCAGCCATTAATTAGCCATTTAATGAAAATAATGTAAAATCATATGTGTGCCCTCTTAATTTTGCGTGCCAATGAAATTGGTAGTTGGATTTGTTTACATATCACTATAAGTAGACAATTTTTGAGTTTATATTTTTAACATTTGCCTTTCTATTCTCTTCATCAATGCGTAAGCTTATTCATCAATAGAAAAATCTCACCAGCACAAGCGTCGAAATTTTTTTGCTTGAGTTCTGGAAACGTTTTGATTTCCTCTCTGTGCCAAAAATTGGTATGCATTCTCACCTTCAGTCCCTCCAAAATTATAAATTTTTGTTATGTAAAACTTTCCATAGCTGATTAGGTATTATATCCACGTAAAATTTTCCATAGTTGATTAGGGCTTATATCCATGTAGGGCTTTTGTAGATAATTAAATGGAAGCAAGTTTGTTATTCAATATTTTGTAGAAGGTAGTTTTGTTTATCAAATAAATAATTTTGTAATATAGTAAACATTTGTTAGAGCAGTGAAAGAGGACGGAATGGAGCACATATTGACAGAGAAATGACGCAACTTAATATGTAATAACATGAGAGGAAGATTTGCAAAATTTTAAAAAACCCAAAACACCTGCCAAGAACTTATTTTGTTGAGTCTTGAAAAAGAATCCTGGTGGTATGGATGGTGGCTCAATTTGCACAATAAAAAAGTGAATATCAGAATCAATTTATGGTCATGGTGGTGCACAGGAATAGAAGAGATAGATGTATTTTATAAAATTGATATTATTTTGTTGGCCTTATTGTTGTCCGCAAATAGTCCTCCGCTGCACATACTCAACAAAATTCAATGGCTATGACATCGTTGACATTGTCAATGACAATATTTTAGAAGATATTCATGTTAAGAATGAGTTTCCATTGAATGTGTTGGTGTTGGATTACAGTGACCTATTTACAAAAAATATGGTAATGCAAGAGTAGGAGAACCAAACAGATTTTGGAGAACAAAAGAACGAATACAGATTTGTGAAAGGAGAATTCGAGGAACAAGGAAATTCTAAGATGTTGCTACTATGGAAGTAACAACTATCCTCAAAACTTTTCACAAAATGTAAATTTTCTCTGTTTGTGTTGTGGCTATGTGGCTTTTGTCTTTTGCTGCCTACGGGATTTCTCTCTTCTATGCTTCAATGTCATATTCTACCTTAAGGACCTTTTTGTAAAAGGATGCGGGTCCTTTCAAAACCCCCATATTAACCCTTATACAAAAAATGGACATAGTTTTTGTACATCGAAATATGTTGTGGCATAACCTAGAAGACTCTATGATGATAATATCTTACTTTATTTTGTTAATTCCTATTGATCGATAATATCCAATTACTATGGTGTCGCATAAGCTAGGGGACACTAAGCTAAAAATAATATTCTTTGACTTGTTAAATGCTAGCGATCCATAAGCTCAAAATTTTATATTGTGGAAGTATTAGGTTACCTTAGCGGGTGCTAAGCTCAAAACATCTTACTTAAAATTTCTCCTCAATCCACCAATCAAAATAAAAAAATTCTATAACTTTTCAACTTTCTAATGTTTGTAATTTATTTAAATAATTTTTTAAACTACGAAACTTATTTATATTTTTCTTTATTTGCTAGTTAGTATTGATTTGAAAAATATGAGGCCTTGTTGCAACATTGATTTATTATTTAATAAAAATCATAATTCTAAGAAAACAATCACACAACTAGCACATCTAGCACAATCGCACAACTAGCACATCTCTCATCCATGTGAGGCATGAACTTAATGCTCTGTCTTGTTTAATTTAAAATATCATTAAAAATTACTATTAACAAGGTTTATTAAATATACGTGAACATAATGATTGGTTACTTTATACAGGGATTAAGGCACCCAGAAACCTTACAATAGAATGCATCGTGAGCATCACCAAGAGTGAAAAAAAAGAAACAAAACAAAAATGGCTAAAACAACTTATCCCAAACTACACTCCAACAGATCAATACAAGGAAAAATCACAAAACATGGAGGGGAAAACATCCCAAATGATATAGTCCACAAATAGTCAAACAAAATCTCCAAGATCAAAGAAACTAGTTAGTCTTCAAAGCATTTGTATTCCTCCCATTGACGCTCCTCCTATCATTCCATATTATCAACTTGCTCGCTTGATAGGGATGTGGTCTTCAACCTGCTCTTCCTCATCAGAAATATTGAGGTGGAGATTATACCTACAAACTTTGTGTCCCTGCTCCATCTTGACCACATGCCCCGACAACTCCAAAACCAAAATTTTGATCTCTACCATATCGGCCCTAATAGAGTTTTGGGTGATGCAAATTTTCTTAGAGGCATCAATGCAATGCATGACACTGTTTCCCATATCCGTTCCAACTTCTCCTAAGGCCTTCATATCCATTTCCACCTAACTCACCCTAAGAGAAATTTTATCAAAAGCCACATTCAAACCAAGCTCCACTCTCTCTTTCCCTTTAGACGACTCCCTTTCGTATCAATCAGAGAACCTACAACCCCAGTACCAAGATTGTCATTCCCCTGAGGTACCTTACTCTTCTTTCTCCTCAGTTTGTTCATATGGACCTGACAAGAGTACAATTTTCACCTGAATCCCCAAATTTGGGCTCTAATTCCTTTACCACCACCAGTTTACCATTCTTAAAAATAAAAATAATTAGTCCATGGTGTATCTAGGTATCAATCTTTCCCTGTTGAAAATCATTCACCAATGCAGAGAGCGACATAAACAAGAAAAAGGGAAGGCTCATAGCAATCTTATGCCTAAACATATTAAGCATAGTGAGATGGTGAGTAAATATCTTTCTATAATTTCCTTCAAGAGTAATGTACCTCATAAGGTGGAGGTAGACCGTATTCTAAATATCAGGGATGCAGAATCTAGCTATATCATCTACCAACAGGTAAACCATTTCTTTACCTGCGGAAGAAAGTCTCAATTTTGTGCTTGCATCTGGTGCAGTCTTTGAATATCTTTAAGCCCTCCATCTCCATTCCAGTTGCCTTGCGCTATTAAATCCTATGAAACCTGAATTTCCATGTCGCGGATCACCATGTTGTCATTGTTCCATGCCCGACCAAACTCCAATGCAAGATAAGGATCATACCCTGTGATTTTTGAGATGAAATTCCTAAACCCCCCAATTTTCAGAATGCGCCACAAGGAGGGGTTGTCCTTCAAGGCACCATAGCTCGTGGGCTTAGTTCTCAGAATGACCACCTCCCATGGTTTTAGCTACTGAGATTGAAAATGGAAGAAATAATGGCCAAAATGAATTGTAAGAGAAAAATTAATACAAATCCTACCATATATCCTGCACGTGGGAAGGGTCCTGTTAACCATAAGTACAAGGATGACATCCCAACGAGGGAAAATAACCACCGACATCAGTACTTAATGTTCTTAATGATATTAATAACATTGGTGATATCATCTCCCCTCTCACACACTTTAAAATTACTACCTTTAGCCCCCAATTTGGCAAGATAATCCACACATTTATTACCCTTTCTAGGGGTATGAATAATTACATTTATCAAAATATTTCAACAAATTTTCTTTAGTATCTTTAAGGATATTACTTATGGTCCAATTATTAATTGTATCCTTTCTCACATTACCAAGTGTTAAAATCTTGTTTTTAACAGCTAACCATAAAAACATGTTGACATTGGTGAGTAAATCCTTAATCAAAATTTTCCTCTACAAATCCTTTGCAAGACAACATATGTTCAAACAATGAATATGTTTGGTCCAAGAACTGATATGTCAGTGTTATACTTAGAATTATAGTCATTGATCTCCATAAACATATGTAGGAAAAGAATTTATGTGAAAAAATTGATCTAGGACATTTAAAAGACATCAAATTATTTTAGAAACACATTCAATATTTTTCATTCAAACAACAACATATTATAAGTACAACATAAAAGGTATTTTGTAGTAAGTAACAAATATTTCAAATAAATACATTTTTTTCCTCCAATCTTTACAATTCAATTCCAATTAAGGCAGGCAATCTTCATGTTGTTGACCTTGGGGAGTAAATCCTTAGTCCAATTTTTCCTCCAAAAATCCTTTGCAAGACAACATGTGTTTTGACAATGAATATGTTTGGTCCAATAACTGATATGTCACATGTTATACTTAAACATTGTAGTCATTGATCTCCATCAATGCATGTAAGGAAAGCATTTTTGTGAAAACAATTGATCTAGGACGTTTAAAACACACCAGACTATTTTAGAAACATGTTCAATATTTTTTCATTCAAACAAAAACATATTATAAGTACAACATAAAAGGAATTTTTTAGTAATTAACAAATCTTTCAATCATTTCAATAATAAGAACTTTTAACATCCACGATGCTAGTCACACTTCTGTTCGAGTAGTAAAAAATTTAAAAAATAGGTTACAAATTTCACTTCAATCCCAAACTACTATACCTTTTTTTGTTATATCAATTCAATCCTCCAACCAGGTGGAAGTTCATTACGAGATTAACACTGGAGATACTAGTGGAAACTAAACTCAATATGTCTTTCTTTAGCTTGTTAAATGATAGTGACTCTTTAGCTCGAAATATTATATTCTTCAAATACATTCAATCGCTAAGCTCAAACTAGGTTGATTTAATTTGTTAAATCCCAGTGACCACTAAAATCATAATAATATCTCACTTTATTTTGTTGAAACCTTGAGACCACGAAGATCCAAATATTATGTTGTGTCATAAGCTAGCGGAGCTAAGTTCAAAATATCATTTAGTAACTTGTTAAATGAAAGTGACCACTACGCTTGAAGTAATATAAACAACCAACTTGTCGAGTGTACCTGCAACATAACAATATTGATTCAAGTTAATATATATACCCACACCAGTCTGAAGTCACGTAAGGGTTCAATATAAGAAGAAATTTTAACATCCATGAGGCTAGTTAAAAGATGAAAAATCATATTATTCTTGTCATGTACCTATAATTGTGAATGCAATTGTACCTGTAAGAGAACAAAAACCCAATAAGGATATTATTCTTTCCATGTACATGTAATTGTATCTACATTTAATTTTATCTTGGTCTAAACTAAACATGATACTCTCCATTGAAAAAATCATACCTCGGGATGGAGAGGACTTGTGGGGATGCATTATTTTTGAGACAAAACTGTCCCCGTCTCATTCCAGTCAAACAGTGTTTTGTGAAATAACCTCAACAAACCTCGCAAACAAATTTCCATCACAAGTGCTTCTTGTGCTCCCTGTAACATCTTTGTGCTTACCCACTTCATTTCCATGTGTAGAATGAACAACCTTGGAGAACCTAAATGTAACAAATAGATGTGTCAATAAAGAAATTCTAATAAGATATTGCTTTGTGATTTGTTGTATGATAATCTATATAGTATGAAATCATGTCTAGCAATGTTAGTTATTTCACCTTGCTTCATTTTTTTTACAGATTCTTCCTTTATAATATACATTAGCTAAATACATCTAATATCGCTAACATTCAAACCTTCAACCTACACTAAATGCATTAATTGCAAGAACATTAACTAATTAATGTTGCGGTTGGCTAAACATTAACTAAGATTAAAATTTGTTAGGTTATGTTGAGGCATAACCTCTTTTGGCGGCGGCAAGAGGATACAAAATTTGTGGGTTTTTTTGGTAATTTATGGCATTCATAAATTGTGTTCATGTGATGGGAGGGACCAATTAATGACTATTATTAATTACGTCATATTTCAATTAGAAATCTTGGAGACACATGTTGAATATTGGAATGAAGGTGCTTGACATCTCTATTTAAGCATCTTCTATACCAGGCATGTGGCAATCACTGTCACAATAGCCCTGCTCACTATGGGTGGCACCATCAAACACATTGAGCCTTCTTCCTGTGAAGAGGTCAAGGTTGACCTAGTAGTATGAAATATTTTGAATGAGGGAATTGTTACATCATTTATGGAAATACTGTCTAGTCACTCTATCCGAGTGACCAGTAGTGTGATGGAAACCTGGAAGAAAGGAAGAGTCAAAGTGGACAAGACAAAAAAATATTATTTTGACAGAGTCTATTGCGGCTACAATGGGGAGGGAGACATTTATTTTAAACACTCGCTTCAAGAGGAGATGGATGATTTCTTGTATTTGGTGAAAATTTGACAATGTATCACTCAAACTATGAATGAGACTCACTTCCACAACCTTGGGATAGGGTTTCTAAGCAATTGAGGAGGTACTTCATGTTGTAGTGATGCAACAAAGTGATCTATAGACCTCAAATTTTTATTCTTGCATATTTGACATGATCAAAAGGTGAAATTTGTGGATTTTCTATTTAAATCACTTGAGAGGTACCTTAAAATGGCTAGGGAAGTTTAAGGTCCTTTCCTATACCAAGGATTTTTGTATTTTCTCTTTAAAATGTAATCTTCCCAAAAATAAATCTCATGCTTCCCTTCTAAGCTAGGCAAGTAGCGTTGTGTCCCCCTCCTCTTCTGTAACCAACTCCCTCTTTATGTTGTCATCGTCACCACCTTCATCCCCCTTCCGACTCTGATTTAGACATCATGATCATTAGCCAGAGTGGTCTGGTGGTCTCCCCCCGTTATTTCACTCTTGGGTATCCCTCGTCTTCTCTGGCAGATCATAACGCTTCAGACACTTCAGAGCACTCTCCTAATGTCTCTAAACCTCTTTTAGACCTGAAATCTACTTCCTCTCATCCTCTTGTCGACATTTCTCTAGATTTTCCTCTCGTCTCCACTGACATTGTAATGGATACAACCGACTCAACTCACCTAATCACGGAAGCATGTGTGACTTCCCTCCCACATTTTTGCATGGACTCAAAAATTTCAAATGTGTTACAGGATCTCTCCTCAGTTTACCATGATTATCCTCTGTCAGAGAAAATGGGCTCCCCCACTGCAGCTTCGTAACACAAGGACCATTTAGAGAAGATCTCTCCTGATCTGCACAAGGCCATTGAAGATTATGTTACACTCAGTATCTACTATCAAAGAATGGAAAATTCACATGAACATGACCTGGATGAAAATCAATGAAGACTTCCTAGAACACATTAAGTTAGTGGACATATCATGTTCATAATGAAGTTGTTTTATAAATCTAAATTGTTAATCTTTGCGTATATAACAGTGGACAAAGAACAAAAGCGATCGCTAGGACCAAAAAATGTTGTGTCGGCTATACAAAAACAACTGATCCGCAAGGGGCCAAGGAAAACATATGATTTTTCCAAATTAGAATTATAGCCTAGCGGATGCTAGGCTAGACAATTTTTCCTATGGTAGAGTTTATTCATAGAAAAGAAATCACATTGAAAAGATACAAACGATAACAAATCCATAATTTATATAATGGATATATAAATATACGTGTAGAATCATGTATGTAATTCGAAATAGAATTGGGATTTCATAAATAGGTTGTCGAAACAACCAATTATATCGTGGAATCATCAAAGCTACGTTAATTTTTGGCATAGATTATCAGGCTCAAAAGGAAGAATATATTAATTATAAAATGCATATTGATTAAAATTAGATTTAATAATATTATTGCATATATAATGTGTTTAACTTCCAATGTACATACCATAAAAATGATGAAGACATTACATTTGGTTAATTCTACATGGAGACATGTATATAATTGGAAATAAGTATCATACAATTGAATTTTTAATATAGTTTTATAGTTTTGAATTAATTTTTTAACCTCATATATTTTCCTAAAATATCTAAGCGGCAACCATATAAAAAATGTAATATGATTTAATTAATGAGGTTTCTTTGCATCATCTTGATGAACAACATTAAACTATTTTTGGTTCTCTGGACCAAAATAAAATTAAAAAATAAGGTGACTATGCCAGAAGCTATCATTATCCTAAAAAAACAATTGCATGAACGAGAATGAAAAATTCAAAACAAAAATAGCCAAAGAGAGACATAGAATGGCGGAAATGGGAAAGTGTTAAACAAATATAAATACTATAGCAGAAAATCGATTAAAATTTATTTCATTAACGCACCAAAAAAGTGATTTTTCATGAAGAACAAGGCAGTTTGGCATGGAGATCAAAAGCAAGTGGAAAACAAGGCTTGACTGCGGAGCATGATTCAGTAGGAAAAAATAGAACTTGTGTGGATCACGATTGGAATGCCGTGAAAAACACAGGAACCAGTCGACTACAGAGCAACTAATAGATCCCACAATAAAAATAGGTACACATTTACAATAAATACCTAGTTTAGTAATATCTGGGATTATTTTGTGCTTTATGTTGTCTATGAAACCTCCATTTGCTATCTCATTCAAACAATCATCGTGATTATTTTCGCAACCTCTATTGTTATCCTCCTTCATGTGCATCCTTTGTGTACATCCTTTCTATGCTTATTTTGTGTGCCTTTCTCTGCGAACAAGATTTTAATCGCATGCAAAAAAAACTAGGATTTGAACCCTCAGCCCTGTAATCTACACTTTGTGCATGTTTTTTATTTTGAAGACATGTTTTTTTTATTGACCAAAAAAATAAAAAACCCTACTCAATATTTCTCCAAGGTATTTAATAATTTGTTTGGCACATTCCACAAAAGAAATTTCAAAGATAGAAAAAGAGCGGGATACGAAAAATTTGAAATTTTCACTTTCCCCCTCTAAAAGCAAAAGGGCAGGCTATTGAAATTTCAAATATCTAAAAATGCGGGGGAATTCAAATTTCCCTATTTTAATTTTTACATGGTTTAAAAATTAAAAACTGAATATTTTTCATTGTCTATAGCCTATAATAATATAAACATAATAACAAATATATTATACAACATATAATTGAACCAAGCATAGCAAAAAAAATATTATAAGAAAACGGAAGAAATAAATCCTAAACATAGTTTTGAAGTTTATTAGAATAATATACAAACATTTACTTATCAAAATTGATTTATACATTGTTATATATAGTGTGCGCTAATTTAAATTAATTATCCACTTCAAATGTGCCATGTGACAAGTTCGAACCAACTATTTGGGGTACATAATAAGGCTAGCGATCCAAGACTGTAAAATTAGTGTTACTGTATGGCTATTTTCAAAATAAGAAACGTTTGAGCCTAGGCTCTAATAAGTCATTTCTATAAATAAGTTAAGGAGCATATCGAGTGCTAAGCCTTTTCTTTGTCAAGAAACGATGTGAAATATGTCTTGAAAACCATGTATCTTATGGTAACTACATACTAAGCCTAGCGACCCACAACTTTACATATAGTGTTTAAAATGAGAAGAGATAAAGGTAGGAGCCTAGTGGCCGCTAAGCTAAACCATGATTTATTATTTTATGGCTACTTTCAAAATAAGAAACTTTTGAGCCTAGGGTCGGATATTTTGTTTTTGTGAATAAGTAAAGGAGCTTAACAGGCGCCAAGCATTTTCTTTGATAGGAAATGATCTGAAGTATGATTTGAAAACCATATATCTCATGAGAACTACATACCAAGGCCATGGATCCAAAACTGTAATGATAATGTTTAAAATGAGAAGAGGCAAATATAGGAGGCTAGCGGCCACTAAGTTATACCATTATTTGTTGTTATTTTATGGCTATTTTCAAAATAAGAAACTTTTGAGACTAGGGTCTGATATGTCGTTTCTATCAATAAGTAAAGGAGCTTAGCAGTCGCTAAGCATTTTATTTGATTATAAATGATATAAAATATGAGTTGAAAAATATGTATCTTATGGGAACTACATATTAAGGCTAGTGATCCAAACCTGTAAAGATAGTGTTTATATTGATAAGAGGTAAAGGTAGGAGCCTAGCGGTTGCTAAGCATTTTCTCTCGTACAAACAGATGTGAATTATATGTTACAAACAATAAGTCTTGTGAGTACTACATAGTCCATGAAAACACGGTAGCGACCCAAAGTTATATACGTATGCTATTTATAATGACTTGTAGTAATGGTGGGAGCCTAGCGACCGCTAAACTAGAGCATGATCTTTTATTCTATCATTGATTTCAAATTATTAAACTGTTGAACCTAGAATCCATTATGCCCTTAATTTCAATAAGTAAAAAATGATTAGTGTTCGCTAAGAATTTTCTCTCATACAATCCGAAGTGAATTATGTGTTTCAAACAATATACCTTATGTTAACTATGTAAGGTTTGATCCCTCTATATGGTATGCAATGCAACTATTGTATCGGCTAGGTACATTCCAACTAACATGATATAATTATAATCAATGAAAAACACTAGCGATTCAAAGTTGTACAAATAGTGTTTATAATGATCGTAATGGTATGAGCCTCGTGGTCACTTAGCTAGGTTGCGATTATTATTTTACTGTAATTTCCAATAAAAGAAATTGTTAAAACTAGCATCCGTTGTGTCATGACTTTCAATAAGTAATGAAACTAAGCGTTAGGTAAACAATTTTTTTGATACGAAATATTGTGAATTATAAGTTACAAACAATATATTTTATGGAAAATACATATGGCTTGATCCCTATCGAGGATTTGTAGTGTATCACTTGTTTCTGCCATGGATACGAGCCAAAAGAGTACAAACAGTTAATGTTTTCAGCCTAAGATGTATGAGACTATAAATAATTTAACATAAGTTCGAACAAATTGGAATAAATTTCTTCAATTAGTATTGTAAATCTAACTTGTAGTTAGAGTAAGAGAGAATAGACCCTTGTTTTAATGGTACTAAAAAACATTGTTAATAATCAAATCTTTTCTCAAATAGGTTTAACCCACCATGACCTTATAAAGAGCAATGTTTCCACAAAAAATGACTATTGTGAAGAAGGCCATACTAATGTTTAGGAAAAGTGTAATCCTTCCCGTTTGTTTTTGATAGCTTGTCGTGGAATTTCTCACCAAGCGTTATGATTAAAATATCGTACTTAGAGTAGTTATAGAAATTTAGACATAATGAATAAAGTATGTTTGATATACATATATTTAACATTGTCTTATATAAAAAAAAATGATGAGCTATCACTAACTCCATTAATGTGATTTGTTGCTCAAATACTCTCCTCAAAATAACAAACATTAGATCTTTTGATCGTTATCCTTTAAACATGTTCATTAGTCGTGTTACAGGCATCTAATCCTCACTACTACTGTATGAATGATATACATATAAATCACATTGCCTTGTAAAACAAAAAATCCCAAGCTACCACAAACTCTCTTTGAAATACCAAATAGTACATCTTAATGTCCTCTATGGTTTATCATTAAAAAGGTGTAAATGGCTTAAAAATTGTTTTAGGTTGTTCTTTTATATGTTGACTAGAAGTCTATATACCACTAAAGTGTGTATTTTTTAACATTCATATCATGTCATCTATATAATGCTATAGCTTGTTTGACTCATATGTAATAATTTCAAAAGGTGTAAATGTTTTTGTATCTTTCAATGCATCATAATTCAATTTCAGACTTTTAGAAAAATATGTTATTATTGATTTTATCCACAAAATATGAATTACTGTCACTAGTTGAATGATACATAAGATGTCCTATCGAAGCTTAGTGGTCGCTAACCATTAAGTTAATTACTCTATTATGATACATATTAAAGAACTCTAGAGGTTGGTGTTCGCTAGGGTAGTATTTAAATTCCTTGATAAACAATGTGAGAAAAACACTTTAAAGTTTGGAAATGACCTAATTATTAATGTATTTTACTCTAAATATAGGTAAAATGTATTCCATTATTCGCACTCCATTCAGAACAATTCCATTCATTACAGACGATATATGTTGGAAGAAAAGAGACAAGGAATGGTTTATGGAACTTAATTCCCCTGAAAACTACCATGTCGACCTGTGGTTATTTTTTGTTATAGATGACAATCACGAGGAAGTTGGTATTGTTCTATCATCAAAAGTTATTGATTTGGGGACATTCTGTGTCCAGGTGGAACGCTTTGACTTTGAAAACAACAAGTGTCTTATTCTGGATATGGAGTTGGATGTTTCTTTGTTCATGAAATGGGAAATGCATGCCTCCATAAACAGTGGACCATATTCTTATTCAGAATATGGTTAGAATTTGGGGATTCTAACAGATTCTGACAAAATTGGCTATTCAAATGCAGAAAACATTCAAAATGGTATATTTACAATATTCAGAAAATTGTATAGAAACGAGGAAACATCTTATATTTGTCATTTATTACATAGAAAATGTTTTCTTTCACCTCCAAAACATGTCAAGTTGTTTACTATGTTGAGGCAAACATATTTGACTAAATTGAAGATAGACCCATCTAAATCAAAATTACATGGGTTAAAAAGGAATACTAAATCAATTGGGTCTTTTGAAGCTAGTGTAATAGCAGAAACATTTGATTCTTACTGCCAGAGAATAAAAGGAGAAAACCAAATGATAGAAAAAGTTCTACATTATTTGAGAAATAAGCATCCAGATAATATTGTATTAACATCCTGCAGTGAATCCAATGTAATCGAAAAATTTAAATTACATAAATCATATTACCACCAATTGTCTGTATTGTTGGGTGAAGAGAGAAATGGAAAAATAAAATTTGAATCCCATACTGGGGAAATAATGGAAAAACATAAAAAAATAACATGAGGTGGAAGAATTTCTTCCCGTCGCAGCTCAGACAATATTAGACAACTATGTGATGTCACTGAAAGAAAATATACCAGCAAGGATGGAAGTCACAAAAATAATTTCTTTTGAATGTGCATATACATTCCATCTTCCATCAACTTTATCAGCTATTCCTTTGACTAATCCTTTCAATGTTGAATGTGTGATCACTGATTTTTGCAATTTGGCCAATGATATTTCTTCTGATGTCATAACAAAGCTTCTGAAAGCTATCAGAACTAGTGTGTTGGATTGTGTTATTATTGTTCTAATACTAACTGGTTATTAAAAAATGTTAAGTGACACAGTACAAAGATACATGGAAAAAGTTAAAGACATTGGAGTATCAATTCTAGATGGATGCTATAGAATCTACGATAGCAACAGGAAATTCAAAATTTTGTGTCTTATGTACACAAAATCTTGTGTGCACAACCACGACAATAACAATGATTATAGAGAAGAGGTCATTATGGATTGGATGGAGAAATTGCCACAAAAATTGGTAACTGTAAGCGAAATTGGCCTATAAGGAAACATCCAGCCTTTTCTTTGTGAAAGATCGTATGATTTCTGGGCTGAAATGTTCACTCGACATTGTTCTGAAAATTGTCTAGTAATAGTGCTTTATGACAGCAATGTCACACTCTGTGTATTGGTGGATTCCAAACTATCTGTTATTTTTATTTTTGAGACACGTAGTCAAGCAATGTTTCTAAAACATTATTATTCTCACATGAAGAAAGGTTCATCTTTGAAAACAACTTCAACAAGTGATTTTTTTAATGGATTGTAACCTAAATATGCTACTTATAAAATTATTTTTTATGCAGACAACCAAAAATCTATAAAATTTGATGTAAAACCATTTCACCATGATGCTACACAACCAATTCAACATGGTGATTTACTTTCGATCATTTTATAAATAGTTTTAATGAGATCTATCTTCGATTGCCATGGTTTTCAATTTTTTTAACAAATTTATGTTTTTTTACAGTTCAGATGACAGATGTGGAGGACACAGGCACATCAACCACGAATAAGCCATCAGATCTAGGTATGTTAATCATGTGAATTTACCAACAAAACTGATAATAAGCCCCACAAATTTATAAGACAGTAAATGATTATGCAGACAACCACTAAGGCCCACAAATTTATAGGAAACGATATGATATCCATGTGTATTTTACAACAAAATTACTTGTAAGGCCCACAAATTATAGAAAATGATAACTAACAGACATTATTTTATATGCTTGACTTAGGGTGAAAGAAAAAGTTTAAGGAAATCCATTTGTAAGCTATGATAACAATTTAAAATGAAGTATATAGAGCTTAGAAAACTCTATACATCCATGTTCAATATAGAAATGGTTTCACTAAAAATTCTTACATTCATCAATATCTTGTTGATTTACAATTGCATATTATCTACAATGTTTCACTGATTCACTACTGCATATTGAATACTTACATTGAATTAACATTGTTTTGGTTTCAACATCATCATATACATAACTACATACAGCTTGATCCAACTCGTATGTATGTAAAGAAAAACTTGGCTAGCCTCATTAAAGTTTGTCTAGCTAAGTGTAGTTTGGCCAATGATGGCATAGCCTAGCGCTCACAGATCCTCATCAATAGCTGAGGACTGTTCTCCACCTAGAGGCCACTAAATTTGAATATAAGTGTAGCCTAACGACTACTATAATTGAATTATAAGACAAATAATAATTGATATTGTATTTACCATATCACCAAAGAAACCACTATGTTTATCCATTTAAGTTTTCCACAGCATGAGATCGATTATAAATTGATTAATGTTTATTTCAAATACATTATGCTCACATTTTCAATAGGAAGAAATAGATTATGAATTGATGATTTTTTATTAGAAATAGCTCTTGCATCAATGGATCTAGTAGTGTGTAAAGGTGGTGTAATCCAAGCCACAATCTCAATCGGTAACTGTTAGCCATAAGCTAAAATGTTGTTTATTTCAAGTGGTTGTAATTGATATGCGATCGACGAAAATAATTTTGTTTACTTCCCTGCAGGTAGCGATAAGAGTTATTTACCTATTTTGGATATGGAGGACTTGCTATATGGGATAAACAAAACATACAATAGGAAGATGTCATTCAAGTTAGGTATGAAAGTTTTCAACCTGCGAGGTGGCCTGTCATAATTTATAAAATTATTATCACCATATTGTGAATTGGGATTCTGGTCCGACAATCTCATTTCTGCGGATGTTAAAAAGATGTCAATGGGCTTCAATAAAACATTATGGACCATATTGAGTCCAAGACTCACTTGGGGAAAGGAGCATTGCAATATAGTCAAGGGAATAGCAATAAGAGACCTAGAAAAGGTTTGAAGTAGAAATGTTTTTTCATACAATTCGAAAAATACTTTGTGTATTACATTAGGTGCAAAGGGAAACCCTTCTGAAAATTTTATGGTGGGTATCAAAAGTAGATGTAAAGATTGTATAAAATATAAATTATTGATGGTCGATTTGTACAAAAAAAATATCACAATAGTGTCTCAAGAATTGAATGTGGTAGAGGGCATCAAATACTTGGAGCAATAAAATGTTAAACTATTTATCTTTTCATAATGTTGTTATGATGGTACTACTTAACATTGTCAATAATGTATACATAGATATGTTATTATTAAAGTACCACGTAACTCTATTATATTATGATGAGATTGTTGAAATATAAGTTGGATGGATTTATATTTTCACTGATTATAAGCTGACAGTATGATTGAATAACTTATGTGGTGAATTATTAGAAAAATTTTCCCTTGAAAAATTGTAAAATAGGTTTTTTTACACTGTTCATAAAATAAATATAAAATTATACTATATATACTTAATTGTTTTTAATATTTTTTAATATACTTAATCTATAAATAAGTCTCCAGAAAAATTGACAGTCACATCTATAATATGCAATTCATATGTGACGGTTATTTCAAATATTTGCAACTATTTTAAGGATAAAAACAATAAAGAAACATCTAAACGGGTGTAAAATTTAACACCACATTGTGGCCTTTGTTGCAACCATTGACGGAAAATAGAATATGTTCGCTATCACGTATAAAACATAAACATGTTCTGTATATAACAATGCATAAATAATGCTTAGCAGTCGCTAGCCCGTTTTAAACATAAACTTTTTCTTTATATAACAAAGCATAAATAATGGCTAGCAGCCAAGAGCCCTTTTAAAATAGAAACATTTTATGTACATAACAAATCATAAATAATGGCTAGCGGACACTAGCCCATATAATGGATTCTAATATTTGACTTTCTGGATTCCAATATATGGGACTTTGGAGTGCAGTAAATTCCAATAAATGTGATATTAGATTCTGATATATGTGATTCTGAATTCTAATATATGCGATATTGGAATCCAATAGGTGCGATTTTGGAGCCTAGATAATTCTAATAGTTAACATTTTAGAATTCAAAACAAGTAGTTTTGGATTCCAATATTGTCTATATTTTTTTACTGTTGGGACTGGAATAAGTCCCAGTTTAGTGAAATAAGCATTCCATAGTAAAGACTAAGTTACCTATGGTATAACGTAACTAAGGTACTAAACTAATAACAATGCATAATTACCAAAATTAACAACAAACATTTGTTTTCCTGTGTTCCAAGAATCTACAAGTGATGATGGATGAGAACATGTCAATGAGGTTGCTTGTATTTGTTGAAGGTCTTCAAGACCCATTCAATGACTACATATAAAAACAATGAAACAATGCAACTACATCCCATAAAAAATGCCTAGCAAAAGAAAAATGGATCTACAAAAGGATGAGGGGATACTAGCAAGGTTGAGGCTGCAAGATGAATTTGTTTTAAGGGACATTTTGACAAACAGTTCGCATGAATCCCATATGATTCCACATTTTCAAACATTGAAGGCCTGATATGAGTTGTAAGTGGTCTGAACCCTGTGTCAAAGTTCCTATTTTTGGATCAAGTTGTAAGTGGGTGGCTAGATTGGGCACAAAATTTAGCCTATTTCCTCGCCCCCTTCTTCCTAAGTCGCTAAAGTTTCTAGGTGAAGCACACCCTTTTCATGCTAAGATCCAAAAACTCACAATGGTGAATGCTAAGGAAAATCCTCCCAAAGAGGATCCATAACAAACAAACTCAAACCATGGACTATTATTTCACCTTTATGAAATTATTTTCGATATGAATTGTTAATTATTTTATTTCCTTTCTTAAATTTCTACTCGTCTTCACACGGGGCTCTATTTGTTTTTTTATTTTATTTTTACACCAAAGGCATTACCCTTATGGGAAAGGGATTTGCGGACAATCATGGGATTGTGTCAAATTTGACGGCCTAAATGACGGTTTTGCTATTTTTAATAATTTTACTTTTGCTATTTTTAACAATTTTGTTTTTTGCTTTTCTAACAATTTTTCTTTTTCTGATTTTGCATGTTGCTTTGGCTTTACTATTTTTAAATTTAATTTTATAGCTTTTGCATGCATTAACCTTTAAATATTGGTCACTAACATTATAATTTCATTATTCAGGCTCTCCAAGTTCTAGTCAATCCCTTACGTTAAATCAAATTCTACATGTATGCATTTAAATTTATAGTCAATTGGCTGAATTCATTTGATCTCAGCATTCTTGTCCAAAGCTTCTCAAAATCCTGCAAAAAATTACATAATCCTAAATAGGCAAAAAACAATCACAAAAACATGAGTACAAAAATATACTATTTCATTGGTAATATTTAGGAACTTCTTCATGTTGGAATCAGGCTTCAATCTTAGATACAAGGACATAATTACCATGCAGATCTCTATGAATATTTAAGCGCTCTCACTAATTATAATCATTTCCTCTTTGTTACATCATCAACTTGCCTATCACAAGCACGTACCAAAAGAAATAGCTACAAATATGGTGTTGTCGGTAAGGAAATATGAAACGTGACTGTGGTGAAACAGAGATGCCAACATTTCACTTATTGGAAGATAGATTCTCCAAATAAAACCCAAGGAAATTTTTTAAAAACTAGTTCCCAACAAAGAAATTTATGGTGGAGTTATGAACCGCATAGACATAGTTAAATGACTATTTCAATTCATATGTGTTTCCATATGCACTTGTAGTATAAAGACATTTAGTTTTTACTAAAAACACCATGTTTCTTAATTGTTGATTTTCATAGGAGTATTAATATTTTTCTATACACACTCAAGAGTCTCGAACCTTGGCTGATTCGGTGATCTAGAATCATTTTATAAACTTTGCTTCTTAAAATTGAATTTCAAGTCCATCAGCATTTACGTTGCCGACCATCAAAACCACAATCACAAAGAAAACCACGTTAATCCCCTTATTTTTGGGTGGAAAACAAAATTTAAACTACAACTCTTCAATACAATCTCTTGAAATAAATGTTTTTAAACAACATAAAATTTATTATATCAATATTGTAGTTAACTATGATGATGATTAGAACTTCAAAAGACAAATATAAAAAAGCATTCATATATTATCATTAAGATATGAAATGAAAGTATGGTAACACAATCATTTTTAAAACAGTAAATATATCTTTCTTGAAGTGTGTTTTTTCTCGACAATACCTCTGGAAACGTAAATCAATATCTTAATCATGTGCATTTCCATTTATATTGTTAGGTTATTTATTCTCATTTTTCAAGCCTGGGAATTGCGCTCGAATAATTAATTTTTCTCCATTTTAAAAACATGTTTCTCCTCTTTATTTTAATATTGAGTGTTTAATGTACCGCAAACATTGATAATGGCATTACTAAAACATCACGTAACATGGTGTTATGGTTTAGATTTAAAAATCGTATGTGCCTCTTGAGCATGCTTAAATATATCTTATGATAGATTGAAATAAGGACTCTTTGTCAATGAAGAGTTACCCAAGATTCAGGTATTTTTTACTCAACATCATCGTGTGTCACCGAAGCCAAGCTACAATAGTTGTTTTCATAAAACATGACATCAAAAAAGGTTTCCCTCCTACAATAGGGGATCTACGACAAATAATTTATGATAACCTTGAAAATTGCCTCATAGGAAATTTGATGCAATTTGCCAACAGTCTTCAAGGAACACGTTCATGTTGGTCAAAAAGTGGATGTGAACAGAATATATTCATAGATGCATCCAGTATGACCCTTTCCTCTTAAACACATAACAAATTCTAGCTTCCAACCCTCTCTCTAACTTAGAAGAGCTATTGAATCGAAATCAACGCCACACCAAATGCTCGAAGCAAACATGTTTATGCAAAACAAAAAAAGGGCTCCAATGTCGATACAACACCCCTTGGGAAATGTGGCTACATTCTAAATTTCTCATTGGCGATGATGGGAAAGTTCAGTATTTTCCTTCCATGAATGATGTCAGGCTAAACATAAATAAATAAATTGTCCATCTGGAGAGCTAATATTGACTATCACCCCATATTATCAAAACATGTAGTATTAAAGTACATTATAGAATATGCTTCCAAGGTTGGACAACGATCTGAATCCTACCATTAGATAATGTCTAACTTCTAATTTCATATTGTTCTAACCCTAACCAGTAATCACATGTTTCCTTTCCGAAAATGCTAACATAAAATGTTATTAAGCATGATATGAATGCATAGGAATCCTGTCATATATTGCAAAAATTACATTTTTTTTCATGTTCCAATTGTTAGTATGTCTCCTTGAATGTACGAAAAATGGTGTTACGATGTATCACTTAAACAAAACAACAAGCCAACCAATCATCTCATTTTATTGATGCTTTCATGATACGTCCATCAGTTATGGACTCTATTTCACTTATTGAGGTTGCCCAGTCTTGGTCTTATAATTCACAACATGTTAAAGACAAATGGAAGGCACGTACTTTACCTTCTATTATCCATGTGTCTCCCATATGTTTTCATATTCCCTCTCAAGATTCTATGTCTTTTGATTTTTTTTTGGAGTGAACTCCTTTTATAGAAGCGATTTCAAAACATTGCTTCAGACATAGGGAGCACACGCAATGAGATTACTTCAAATTGGGATTTGATGCGGAATGATTTTCATGCATGGCATGTCAACCGAGAACCCATTCAACATGAGCAATCTTCAAGAGCAAAATTTGTATCTGAAGATGAAATGAAAACATCATCCACTATAATGGATGAAAGGGAACTTCTTTCACAATTGCATCCCCAAAATCATATGATCCATGATAGCCTACACATGCTACGCCACCGAAAATTTGACATACATTACAATTTTTTTTTATAATCATATTCCTCTTTCATTACTAAATATTGGGTCATCTTTCATTGAAGGATGCGATCAATGCCTTCTCTTCGTTTTTCGAATGAACAAAAAATAACTTTTGATACTATTCTGCAATACTTCATGCACATAGAACAATTGCTACCACTTCAATTCATAACTCAAGCTATAGACGGGAAAGGTAAATCATATCTCATAAATATTAGTAGGTCAACATTATCTTCATTACCAAATACAAATTACTCACCTCTTTGAGTTCTTACACCTATTGGAGTCGTTGACTTCAATATCTCTGCATTAACAAAACATGCTTGCCTGCACATTCCTATTAGAGATATCAAACCACTTGAAGGAAATGCCCTTGCATTTCTTCAAGACTCCCTTAAACATGTTCAATATATTCTCATAGACGGAATGAGCTTCATTGTTCCTAATTTATTAGCGAAGATCGATTTGCGTCTTCATGAATCTTTCCCTCGTTTTGAAACATCTGTATTTGGTAAAAGATCCATCACTCTTTTTGGTGACGTTGGTCAATTGACTCCTGTTCGGGACATCCCATTGTATGTTGGCCACTCATTTGGTGCTAAGTTATGGAAATTCTTCTCCACCTCAATTACACTAAGAACAGTCTTCCGACAACAAGGTTTCACTCCACTACAAGTTTCTTTTTGCAAACTCTTAACCAACATTCAAGAATGTGAGTCCTACTTCCAGTTTTGCATTTTTGCATTTTAATGTCTCTTATAATGTTATTGCTTCGTTAACTATGATATTTTCCCCTCTTTTTACTTCTTTTTCATATTTCAATAACTTTTTGTCTTCTCTTATTTAATTTGTTTTCTGTAATGGTTCACTCCCCCTACCATCCCTTTCAGAGTTCACATTGCACACCACACATGTGATTGCTAGTAATTAATTAATTTATTATTATTTCATTGTTACAACGCAAGTGAAAGGAATTATATACATAAAATAAATATTTGTGTTTTTGGACTTTAAGTTATATTTTATGTATATATTTCTAGGATATTTGAGAGTGGTTTCCGACGTCAAGGAGATATATTGTAAAATCTATATTTTGGATTAATATCCAAAATTTTAGACTCAACCAATCTCAGGGTTCTTGAAATTCATACGTAGCTAGTTTCACGATTGCAGAATTTCAGACTTAGCCAATTTCTCAACCCAATTAATGTTTACAACAATTTATGCTAGCAATGTTAGCGTATTCTCAAAACACGTTGAACGAAAAGACAAAAAAAAACTTAAATGTTTGAAAATTAGCATCACCATAAAATTTCTTTCCAAACATTGGTGGCCGATAAGGAGGGGCACTACACATGTCATAAATTAGTAAGTTCCTTACGAAGCACACGATTTGGTGTTTAGGCATGGACTTACATTCACAAGTTAGTGGACTCCAAATTGAACCCTACCCAAGAAGGGCATGTCTATGTAAGCAATCTCATACCTTTGCTTGAGAGAGGTTAAAACATGTAAAAAAATTAGTAAGTTCCTTCCAAGCATATGGTTTGGTGTTTTAGTGTGGACTTACATTTACAAGTTAGTTGAATCCAAATTGAACCCTACTTGAGAAGGGCATGTCTATGCAAAGCAATCTCAAAACTCTACTTGAGATGTTAAAATACATCAAAAAATAGTAATTAACTGGCCAAACTTCCGGTTTGGTGTTTTGGTGTGGACATACATTCACAAGTTATTTGACTCCATAATGAACCCTACCTAGGAAGGACGTCCATGACAAACAATATGAAACCTCTACTTGAAAGAGGTTCAAATACTTCAAAAATTAGTGACTCGCCAAGCACATGGTTTGTTGTTTTAGCATGGACTTACTTACATTCACAAGTTAGTTGACTCCAGATTGAACCAACTAACTTATCAAGGTAATAAAGTTGATTTTTGACCTAATAAGTTTATTGTCAAGGATGTCAACAAGAATTTTTAAGTGTTTGTAGTTTACCGATTTTGGTGATGTTGTTAACCATCGTAAAGGAGATGTAATAAATGATATAGTGATTTCTCTTCTAGTTCTATCCAAATCATTGATGTAGATAAGAATGAGACATTTTGGTATAACCTTGATGTAGATATGGTGACTTCTCAGGATACTTTACATGATTATTAGGTCATTTCAGGTAAAACTAAATCAATGGAGACTTATGTACAAACACCTTTATACGATGACCCCACAATGTTCAATAGTGTTGGCCATGATGTAGAATGAACCCTCAAAGATCCTTCTCCTAAGGATTGTGAGTTGTTTTAAGGGGGATACTTCCTCTTTTGAAGAATAGAGGGATGATAAGGGGATAAGTAGTTGTTACTAAGGATCCAAAGTGGAAATCATGTGCCATTTTTTGCTCTCATGACTAGGGTGATCGATGTTTGTGATCCATAATCATACAAAGAAGCAAGCCAAGTAGAAAGATGAATGGGAGTAGGCTATGGAAGATAAGTATGACTCCTTGATGAAGTATCATAAATAAGATTTGGTAAATTATCTATATGGGAAGAACATTGTGAAGTCTAAGTGTGCCTACAAGATCAAATTCACTTTTAATGGGTTCATTGAGAGGTAGGCACAATTCGAGGAAAAAAGAATATTCTCATAAATATGTCATTGATTATTAAGAGAATTATGTTTCATTTTCTAAGATAGTTTGTGTACTATTCTCTCTTATAGCCAAATTTGGATGGCAAGTGCATGAGATGGATGTTAAGTTTACAATTATAAATGTGTTCTTCATGAGATCTACATAAAGTAGGCACAACAGTTATGGGTTGTTTAGCATGGTGACTATAAGTAAGTGTGTAAGCTTCAAAAGCCAAACTTGGTTGAAAAGATTGACAAGCACTTTCTTTCACATAACTTTAGTGTGTTTGATATAATGTGGACAAATATATTTTGATTGTGGTTAGTTGGTGATTTGATCTTCACAAGTAATAGTGCTTCTCTTATATAAGCTTCATACTGAATTGAAGCTTTTGAGGCATTTGTTCTCATATTGCATTATGTTTTGTTCATATGGGTGTTACAGCTAGATGAGATGTTCTTCATTTTAGAACTGAAATATCTACTTGAATTGTTGAAAAAAAATCAACATGGAGAATTGCAAACTAGCCTCTACTCCATACAAATCAGGGGTAAAACTAACTGCACAATGTTCTTCTTCAAGGGTAGATACTACATTGTATATGTAAATTGTGAGCAATCTTTTAATTTTGGCTCATTTGTGGCCAATCTTTTTCCTTTGTTGTGGGGCTTATATGTAGGTTTTTATAGGGGGCCAAAGAAAACCACTAAATTAATGCCAAACAAGTAAAGGTATATCAAGGGTAGTACTCCTATAGATGGAGATGAGAGATTAGTGGGATACATATTGCATTGAAGATTTTAGTGTGAAGAAGTCTACTTCTAGATATGCATTTCATATGGGTTCCATCCCTCTCTCATGGTCTTGGAATAAGTTAAGGTCGTTCATCAATCAAATATCAAGGTTAAGTTTCAAGGAGTAGTTTATGATGCATTAGATGAACGATTCGATTCACAAGTAACTACACGAACTTCATATTCAATACGACAATCCCTCTTTGTCCTTGAGATTAAACATCTTGTCATTCATATTTCTCACAATCCTATTGAGCTTGCCATTACAAAACATATTGAAGTTCATCAAGACTACATTCAAAATTTATTCAATAGGGCATGATCAATTTCATATTTATGAATGGTGATTATCAATGTGCAAACATTTCCACAACCTTTTGTTAAAGTAATGTTTTATTTTTCTTGAGCTTACATGAGTTGTTAATAAGGGTTATCTTAAGGCTTCCACTTCTAGTAATTTAACTTAATGACATTTTCTCTTGACAATTTAAATTGTGTTTAGAGTGTTATGTTATGAATGTGGAACTCATCTTTCAGGTCCCTTTGAGTTATTAATAATTGTGGTATATCATTGAGTTATGTGTACCTTACACTTTTGTATCTATTATGGTTAGTGCATTATTATGGGTTGACATGCCATTATTTGATTTGATTGATAGGTATATAAACAAAAACTATCTCCCGCTTATTAATTATAATTCAACTAATTGTATTTATTTTAATACTCAAAAAAATTCTTATATGCTTATGGAGTTATTTTTTCATTTGATTATGGGTGTCATTATTCTTACAAAATTAAAGAACCCCATCCCAAGTGTCAAAACTCGCACACAAGAAAAGCTATACAATATATATTTTTAATTTCATTCAATTACCTTCAAGAATTATATTTAGTTAGAATTCCACCTTTTAAAATGGATTTCAGTCATGGTATTAACATTTATTTCTTTAAGGATTAGGAACATGGTCTTAAACCTTACTAGGAGAGCGTGATTGTTTATAGGAAGATACGTTAGAATCTAAGACAATAAAAAAAATCATTGGATTTTACAACTAAAAATAAAATAAGATTGGTTTCCATGATCCCAAGCCAAAAAAAGATTAGACGCTATAGTCCTTAAACAAGAGGAAATTTGAAAAATATCTCTTAGTTTAAATCTCACTACAAAAAAGGGGGGTTTGTGAAGTCCCATGAATGCCCTTTCAACAATTATATAAGAATTCTTGTGTAAATATCATTATTTTTCGAAAAGTTTTACACTATTTTTTCTACACTTATTTAGAAGACTATATTTAATATATGATTTGATCTTCAATTTATTAGGTAATAAGATTTTTATATCACTTGAACAAGAATCACTCATTTTATATTACTTAAACAAGAATCAATCATTTTATATTTACAAATGTATGATTCCATCTCAATGCCTATTTATGGAGCTCTTCTTAGCTAATATTTATTATGATTTTTTCTTAATTTTGTGTTATTTCAAAATTTAGGATTCTTAATCTTATTGAAAAAGAATAAACCTATCTCAAAAACAAGATCGTGAAATGAACACATTTAATATTCAAATCTACTAAGAGAAAGAAGTAGAAATTCTTGGCCCTGAAAAAACATCCACTTCTTCCACATGAAATATATTTACATTACATAACACTAGTACCCTGAGCTATAATGATCGTCCGCTTAACATAAGTAATCAACAAAATGTTTCTTGTCCCTCCTTACATTTGTATAGGCCATAACTATCATTGCTTGATCTAGAAAAAGGCATTCTTGTATACTTCCTATCTATTTCCCAATGGTGACTTTGCTTGTTAATCAACATCAATTACGATTTGTTAGTCGTTTTTTCTTATCACATTCAACTAACATTTATATTTGGCAATATCTAAGCCTCCACAAAGCTTTTGCCCCTACAACATTGTTCAACAAGCATCTAAGTGCCTTATCGTAGATTAATATTGCTTCTACAAGCACTACTACCTCTAGCAAATCCAATATGTTTTGAAGCAACATACTAGTTTAATTTATGTAAATCATTTATGTCTATGGTTTGGGTGGTTTCATAAATTTATTTTTATTGTATTAGAATTCTCATGTAAATATCATTAGTTTTTGAAAAACGTTAGTGTCTTTTCAATAATCATTTTTTAATTAAAATAAATTAAAAATTTGTGTCATCGATTTAGATTTGGATGGCCCCACAACCAAACTAAAAATTCACCAATGGCCAATTTGAAACAACAATTTATTGTCAGTGAAATAGATGCAACTAAGTTGAGCCTTCTCCAAGTCAACTAAATGTTTGCAATCAACTAAAGTCAAACAATCACTTTATGAGATTTGAATTTGGAGAATTGAAAAGCACTCAACTCGCTTTACCAACTCACATCTCATTAGCTAAAACTTTGACATCTATTTACATGCTTGAATTAATTAACCTCTCAAAGTGGGGCATAGGCGTAGGCTTGGGTCCATAATATCCTAAGTGTGTTCTGTGTGATTCACATGGAGAATTTCAAATCCACACCTCAAGGTGTTCCCATGACAACTATTTTGAAGTGTCAAATGGACCCAATGGGATTAGAACCTTAGTCAGTGATGCAAAACTACTTGTTTCCCCCCACTAGCCCAAAACTATATTTCATATACTTTGTTCACTTAATTTATTTGGCAGAGTATGCATTTATATTAGTTGTTATGAATTAAATATTTTATACTACTAATCTCTGAATCCCTCTCAGTGTCTGTTTAGGAAGTTGTTCTTAGCTAATGTTTACTAGATTTAATTCTCAATCCTTTCAAATCTTGTGCTATTGAAAATTTAGGATTCTTAATCTTATTACAAATTGATGGTAGAACCAAGCTAATAATGAAAATAAGGACTATCATAGAGGAGACAATAAAGTTCACCATGAAAATGATTGTTGTCAAAGAGGGGAGATAAAATCCCGTTGTGCGTTCTCATGTGAAAAAGCCTATGTCGAGCACTTGAAAGGAAGGACTGTGTTGAACAAAGGGTGGATACTCCCAAATTTCATTAAGGGGAGAGGATACATATTATCCCATAAGAAAAATAAAATCTCAATCATTAGAGAGCTTATTATGATTTTTTCACTCCCAAATTTCATTAAGGGGAGAGGATACATATTATTCCATAATAATAAATAAAATAAAAGCCCAATCATTAGAGAGCTTATTATTTTAAAATTACATTTGCAAGACATGGGGCCCTTTGTAAACTCCTCATAATTAAGTGTTATGTCTTTAGTATGAAAAACTTCAACTCCTTAACTACCTAAATAATCAACATGTTTCCTTTCCCTCATTTATATATGTATAAGCTCTAACTAGGATTGTTTGATTTAGAAGGCATTCTTGGTTTCTTCTTTCAATTTGCTAGTGGACTTTGCTTCTTACTGAACGTCAATTACATTTGTCTTAATGAACATCAACTATATTTTTGTGTCTTCTCACATTTCACCAACAATTCTTTTTTGCAATCTAACTCTCTCTACAAAGCTTTGGCCTATGCAACGTTGTTCAACAAGAATCTAATGGCCTCATTTTAGATCAACACTACCCCCCTAAGATGATTTCCAAAAACCCTACTACATCTAGGGAACCCCAAAATTTTTGATGCACCATATATTCATACTTACCCATTATCGAGGAGAAGATCATTGTTATATAAACACACTACATATTTAATTGCGTGTACAAATTGTTTAAGCTTATGAACTTTTTACCTTCTATTTGTAAAAGTTTAATCTTTTATCAAGATATTAAATTTAATTGTTTATCTTTGAATTAGTTAATTTTTTTATTTTCCATGTAATTTGGAATAACCTACTTTAATCAAAATTGATGGGTACGGTGTATAAAAGTATACTCTCCTAATAAAAATATTATTATACACATATACTTTGCTATTAAGACTATTGTTTCTCTACTTGTGGACTCTAAAAACAAAATTCCAAGCTTTATTTGGATCTATTGATTTGTGCCTAACACCATCATATAGCACATAGAAATGAAATGTGTTTCATCCTATACTTTTGAAGGTGTTTTTCAACTTCTTTCAAGTGGGTTCATCTAATAGTTTATTCAATCTTTTTGCCATTTTTAAAAATTGGTGATAGGTTAAATTAACAAATACTGAAATGTCCCTCGTAGGTCCCAAATACAAGTATAATATGTATCCAATACTAATACATACTGAATAATCCTATGAATCTGGGTAGGGTACAACGTTGGCAGTCTGAGTATATCTACAAACGTATCCAAACTGGTAATGCTTAAATGCATCTGGTTGTATCCAAACCATACACAAGACGTATCCAGACTAAAATTAGTTTTTTTATTTTTGATTTTATTTTATTTTATTCAACATCAAAAACATAGTGACAAAAAAAATGAAAACCCTATAAATTCAAAAAGATAACAGTATAATAAAAAATAAAATAAAATCAAAAATCAAAACACAAATTAGTATGATGAGTATTGAATATTAATTTTGTTGTAATAATTAAATTTAATATTTATCATGACATTTGTGACTTGTCAATTGGCATTTGGTTGATATTATACAAATTATAAGTAGTGTTTTGTTGTTTTAAGTTTTTTGACTTTTTATATGCATGATGCAAGATTGTTGGGAAATAATGAGAAATTTGTCTGTTCCCAAACAAATTTTAGCATTGACCAATATACCTACACTATACTATCCATCATTCGATATGTTTGAATAAGAATTTTACATTCACTTTTCTGAAACAAATTACAGGGTCAACATTAACATTATCACTAAAATACATAGTTTTTTGAACAACTAAGAAAATGTATGGACATCCAATTGAAAGTATGCACAAACTGATGTAAGACTCAGAACCATGTTAGATTAAAAACTGGTAACTGCAAGAGGTATGATGCCAAGGATCAATTAAAAGGAATTGTCTGAGGGACATTAGGCCTAGGATCAATTAAAAGGAATTGTGTGAGAGACATGATGCCTACGATCAATTAAAAGGAATTGTGAGAATTTCCAAGGATGTGAAAAATTGAGAAAAAGGGAGCTCCACAATTAGATGCCATAAATTCCACAAACAAGTAATTGGCATCAACCAAATATTCAGGTAATACAAAACATGTAGGAACATTTTTTCATGGCAACATAAAAAAATAATACTGTAACTGCAGTTTCTTATGCAATATGGGACTTCATGAACCTAGTTGAGGGATGAGATGAGTTTTAACAATCTTGCAGGCAAAGTTTTTGCTTCATACTTGCAATTTTAAATAAAAACTTCGAAGCCACTAATTCCTGTCGCCTTCTGCATTGATCATTGCTTATGGTAAACCAATGGCAAGTAGTTGGGAACCCACATATTGTTTTTCACGTGCTGCAAAGTCTCTTCCTGAATATCATAGAACAAGACAAAAATTAATACTGCAAGTATTAGCACAAGGTTCTAGAGACGACATTTCTCCATCAATTTCATCCCTGCATCTGACTGGATATAAGTTTTGAAATTCGAGGAAGAAATAGACTAATAGTTGATGTCAAAATTTAAGAACCTCAACAGAGGGAGCACCGTATAAACATCTGACCTTCAAAACTGAGAAGACAACTCTAAAAATACAGAATTGATGTTGGTGCGTTATTCCTAATTGCACATTGTTATGCCTAACTTATGAAGTCCAATATCTTAGTTGGCTTGATTTTGACCTTTAGTATATTATAGGCTTAAATAATTACGGATGTGCAACTAATGCCATCCCATTATAGCTACAGTTGCATAGGCTAACAACTTGCCTACTATGTAGCCAATGGGAGAGATTGTGTAGTAGTTTACTTGCCTATATAATCTCCTATCTTCATGTATTTCTCAATTGAACCAGCTAGACTATTAATGTAAATACATTGAGATATTCTTCTCAATCATTCTCTCTCGCATCTCTGCATCCTTTTATTATGTGAGCTATACCTCAGTTAATTTGTGATCCTGGCTAGACCTTAATCCAATATAGTATTAGACCACGAGTTTCTAGTTTTGACTTGGCAGCTACAACAACTCAACATAAATGTATTTCGTTAAGATGGATTGGCATCCATGGGGACACTCAGCATCACATTATGTACGTGTAGATTAGGTACTTTATCAGGCCTAGTTTCTGGGACCTATTACAGAGGATTCTATTTCTGTTTGCTAAAGGGCTCCCCAAGTTATGCTTAAGGTAGGGGCGCAGGGGTTTTGCAATATTCTTAATTGCATGTTGTTAAGCCTTGAGAAGTCCAATATCTTAGCTAGCTTGACTTTAGCCTTTAGTATATTATAGGATTAAATAGTTAATGGATGTGCGAGTAATACCATCCTATTATGGCTACAATTGCATAGCCTAACAGCTTGCCTCTTTGTGCAAGTACTTGACTTGCCTATATAATCTCTATTTTCATGTATTTCTCAATTGAACCAATTAGACTATTAGAGTAAATACATTGAGATATTCTTTTCGATCATTCTCCATCGCCTCTCTGTATCTTGTCACTATGTGAGATATGCCTTGGTTAATTTGTGATCTATAATTGACACCGGTCAGATCTCAGCTAAAAGGTAAAGAATGACACCAGGAAGACAGCTACAGAAATGCTGAGAATGTTTGTGCCAAACTTTCACATTCTTTTGTCCTAAAGTTGACAAGCAATTAAAAAATAATTTATTGTGCAGTAGCAGTCAATTTTGCAGTTCCTAAAATCAATGCACTAGGTTTCCAGAAATGAAGGTACTACCTTTGACATACGCTGAAGTGCTTTGGCATCAATATCACGGTATCCCTCTGCAAGATCCTCTGAAACAGCTTCTCTCAGAACAGCTGCAGCTACCTCACTCGTAATATCCCGAATACTGCGTTGAATAATTAGCACATGCAATGGACTAAATAATAAGAAACAATTTTGAAATATATATGTATATATGATTTGAAAGTAAAATACCTGGATATTGAAGGATATAAGATACCGTTTAGCAATTCTTTCTCTTCCATATATCCAGCTAAGCTGCACTATCAATACAAATTGCAAAAATGCTGAGAAATGCACTATGAATTAAACCGCTTTGTTGCCCTCCAATATTCATATAGAAGATGTGAAATTCAACATAGTACCTATTAAAATAATTATATTCGAATAGTAAAATAGCGTTACTAAATGTTAGGAGACTAGATGCAGGTTAAATGCCCCAAGTCTACAAATATATTTACCATTCTGCTGCAGCTTGGAGCATTCCATCTGAAATGATGTGAGAGCCAGAGAGAAGTGTACCCAACCCAATTCTGATCCACCAAAAAATACATGTTAAAATTGATCAGAAAATTAAATTAATTCTATGCAATGAGAATATTTTGAAACCAGATGAGAGAAGCTAACCCTGGGAAAAGGTACATATTATTGCCTTGGTTGCAGTGTCCCATTTTACCATTTCCTGAAAGACAATAACACAGACAATCAATGTTCCCCCCAAAAAACGGAAGCTGCAGGAATTAACTTAAAATGACAAAAAGATAACAGTGAATGGATAGAAACGTGTCGCCAACAAGTTAACAAGATTCATAAAGTCCCATTCAATGCTACAAACCAAGATCTACATCAGGAAATGGACTCCCACTAGCAAAAACTATACGGTCCCCCACAGTCTCAAAAGCTTGCTGCGGTGTGCATTCAGCTGTCATTCCAGAAATAGAGAATTTAATAATTTATACATTTCAGCAAATGAATATGATGAGTAACTTCAAGAATCTTATGCTCCGTAAATATAACGTACAAGTGTCCACCATCAAACTTTTCTGACAAATTTGGAATGTAACTGACCATTTTTAGTAGGGTTTGACATTGCAAATATTGCTGGTCTTGTACAAGTTGACTCCTTGAGGGCTTCCAAAACCTGTTAAGTTTGAAATGAAATAATTATATTCCCAGACATTAACAACAAAATGGAGTTCAATGAAAGACAAATTTAGATTTAGACTGAAAGAAATTTTTAAAAGCCTTCAGCCTTATTTAGGCTAAGATCATTGGCAAGCACAGACATTTGAAAAATGCATAAGCATATCAGGGAATATTAGGATGTATAAAAAGATTCAGACATCAATCAGATTTTCAAAATTCCCAACAGAATACAAATTTCAGGTAAGGATATATGTTTTTATGCATTTGACCCTTATTCATGAAATTTGAGACTAAAGCTTGATTTGAATACAGAACAAAAGTGTTACTACTATAAAATGATTCAAATATGTTTTTTATGCTTTTGACCCTTAATCATGAAATTTGAGACTAAAGCTTGATTTGAATACAGAACAAAAGTATTACTACTATAAAATGATTCAAATTTCCATAATACTGGATTCTTTTGCAAATCTGGAATCATTGGAAAGTATAAAACGATTCTAACAGCGTCAACGTTGAATTGTCTACAACATAAATACATAGACAAGGTTAGGATAAATGATTATATGCATTTGATTCCTAACCATGACATTTGCAAATAATCTGCTTGAAGTGAACACTGTACAAAAGCATACAACTATTTTAGCTATCGATTTCCACAATTTCTTTGACTGAAAACTTGTATAATGATTCCAAAATTCAGGGTATCTCTAGGTTTAAAGAATTTCTGTTCCCTGTTTTTTTAACAAATAGAAAAAATCTAGCCTAAAAAAGATGAATAGTTCTTGAAGCATACATTTGTGCAGCAGAAAAACAAACATAAATGAGTGGATTAAATCTGTTTCTGTTTCCTAATTTTGTCTCCAACAAAAGACAATCTGAATGTTTTTAAAACATAGGCATAGTTTTGACTGCACCTCTTTTGTGAATAAACCCCCAACTGCAGATAATCCAAGCAACACATCTGGCTTAACTTTTTTGACCTGGAAATATAAAAATATAGAAAAGTAAGAAAATCATCAATGTGAGGAGAGATTGGTACGCTCAAATAAAAAATTCACGAATATTTTTGTTATCTGTGTCAATCCTCATTTGTGTGGGACAAACATGTAGCATAAACCCACCTTTGTACTTACATCACTCTCAGAGTTCCATATTCCTTACATTCACCGTGAAATTCAGACAATCCAAAACACATTCAAATTTTTACCAGTCGTCCATTTAAAAATGTATATGAATCCTCCCCCAAATCCCCATTTCCATTTCTATGCACATAAATCCTCCCCGCAATCCCCGTTTCCATTTCTATGCACATGAATCCTCCCCCCAATTCCCATTTCGATTTCTATGCACTTGAATCCCCCCATCCCCAACCCCCCCACTTAAGCCAGAGATAAACAAATTCCATGTCTACTTTCTAATAGTAATACTCTGAAATTCACATGGTTATACATATTAAAGGAGAGTTCTTGGATATGCCTGAGGTAGATGAACATTAATTTATTTATTCTTTTATTACTCCTATGCTAGACTGTCTCAGTATGGGTATAGGTACAGTTTTGGTGCGCCAATACGGCAAATTTTTAAAAATCTCGGGTACAGTACGCTTTTGGGTACGTTTTATATATATATATATATATATATATATATATATATATATATATATATATATTAATTATAAATTTAAAGAAGTATTTGCATACTTATTGAAATTTAATACTCATAGAGTTGTATAAAAGTTAAAATCATTCATAGAACATGAAAACAAATTTGAAATTTCTTGTTTAAGTATGTATCTTGTATAAGAAAGTATCTTGTTGCTCTTTGGTAATGAAAACATATTGTATTCATGTATCTTGTATGAATTTGAAATGTGTATTGATTCATAATGTTCAAAACATGATAATAAATTAAAATAACATAATACATTCAAGTTTAAAATTAGAAATACGATACTTTAAAATTTTAAAAAATGCATATTTGTTAAGTTTCATTAAGTTGTCTTTTAAAAAAGACGTGTTGAGGCTGTGGGTACGGCTGGCTACGTACCCACAGTGGCAGGCTACGCCACGGGTACAGAAAAACCGTACCTAGCATACCTGTCACTGTGGGTACGTACCCAGCCGTACCCACAGCGTACCAGTACCTGGTACGTTTCCAGGCCAGTACAAGGACTTCTAGGGCGTTTCCGTGCAGTGCAAGAAAAATGATACCCAGAGATGTTATTCTCAGAGTTTTATCTTACACAATGCGTGCTTACAAAGAGATGCAATTCAGACTTAAAACAGGTGTTTCTCCTCTGTTTTATAAGAAAAATGTGTTATTGTTGATACCTGTTCTCAATGACTGAACAAACCGTCATCTGGTTTGTATTCAAAATCAATGGCCAATACTTTGATATGGATATGCAATATCATACTACTACAACCTAAGCACAAAACTATATAGTCTATAACCTAATAGACTCTGTAAAATCATGTAGGCAGAAAGCACCTTTACTCAATCAGCTGCTAGGCACACAACACTGCCTGCATGCACCACCCCTGGCTTTTCCCAAGGCATCCAAACATTCCGTGGAGAGCTAAGATTCTCATAGCTCAACTAAGGACCAACTCCCACTGACTTAGAAGTGAAACAGGTAGATGGAAAAGGCCTAAAGAAAAATGGGAAAAAAGGCTTAGTGTCTTTTGTTCAGATGGGGCAGTGGAATCAGAAAAACACTTTATTACAGAATGCAGTGCCTATAATGACATTCGTTCCAGATATGCAATCAATTTCAAGACTTTGCGATTACAGGTCCTGTTTGATGAGGAGCAGATAACTGGAATGGGAGACTTCATCATCAGGATTAATAAAAGAAGATCTGAATTGGTGAATAGTAAAGAAAGTGGTTTTACCGTCTCATAGGCTATTTTTAGCCTCGTGGACGCTAAAAGTTTCTATTCTATTCTATTACAAACACATCTTATATGTATAGTATCTCCTTTCTCTCAAGGCACATTGTTTGAAAGCAATTTGAGGAATGCCCCTGACAACCAGAAAAGGATCTTACATGTGAGAAATTGCTGCTTATGCACATATTTCAAGCCACACTAGGACGTGGGCACCTAAGACATGCAGGGGTTGCATTCGACCAAGTCTCACCAACTTAAAATCTAGATCAAGCAAGCAAAATGGAATATACAATCATATTTTGTACTGTAGGTGAAATTTCACAGTTGTTTCTTCATCAAATAGTCGACCGGTCTTATCATTGACACAAACTACAACATTTTCAACACTAAGTGGTTTTAGGAAGAGGAAGATCTGCTTGTGAAAGAAGTAGATTAAAAATAATGTTCAAGTCTTGAGGAAATATTTTCAACCCAAATGATTTAGTGGAAAAAATAGGTGGTTTCTTTCTAGAGTTATTAGAAATTTATAGCTCCACTTAAACAAGTTTTGATCCTAGACCTCGCACTTTGCAGTAGATTACAAATTTAAGTTGTAAGTTGATATGATGAAAATCGATCGGTTATTTAGGGGTGCTTTTTAAAAATTGAATAGATTCGATATAAAAATCAATGAAACATACCTACTTAATATTCAACGATAGGATCTATGGAACAATTAGATAAAATTGTTGTAATTTTTTTTAGAATTTACTATTTAGATTTATGACCCCTGAAGACAACTGCTTCCTGTTAACTTAAAAGAACATGCAAGCAAGGACCTCTTGTCAAGTGTTTTGCGTTAAGATTTTGTAAATTACTAAGCTTAGATATCTTAGGTTATTTGTCAAATTAGGCTTCAACAGATATAGCAAAAACTAATGTATAAAACCTGTCTGTTGCTACTAGTATGAAGTATAAACTTCACTGGGCACAGAGGACAAAAAGACCAACAAAGAAATAAAGTTTTCTACCCATGCAACTCTTGTTTTAATTACATAGTTCAAGGCAGGACGTGAAAGGGGGAAACATTTGTTTCAAGTTACTCAAACGAACTTAAATGCTGCCATATGATGAACAGGAACAAGTTCTACATGCAATGAATATGAAGAACCGCAACACAAAGCTTGGACCTTGTACCAAAATTTAAACAAAGCTTGTGGGAAAATATTCCAAATAAATTGTAAAACTCTATAACCTCAACAGTTTATTCCTTGTACTTTTTCATGGAAAATAATTTCTTAATCCTCGTTCTAGTTGTAAATTCATTCAATAATAAAAATACTTCCCCATTTTGTTCGAGCTAATAGTTCTTCCCACTGGTTACAATCAGGCTAACCCAGACCTAAGCACCTGTGATTAAATCTCAAGAAAAAGAACCCACACATTCATGAAATTATCAACATGTAATCAATATTTTGGAAGGGGGCCACAAATATCATTTAGATCTCTGATAAACAATAATTGGTGGGATGACAAAGGAAAGATGTTAAGACTCAAATACAATTGAACAGCCATAAATGGTAGAGCAATTCAAACATTTGATCATCAATCACTAGGATTTCCAAACAAATACATTCTATATGGCAAAAGAAAACAAGCAAACATGGTATACCACTTCAGCAAGATTGGAGCCCTCTCTCAAACCTTGAGGGCTTAGCTCCTCAACTTTTCTGGCAAAAGGTGCAGCATCGGGGTCAATGTTTCTTCGCTCCTCTGTAATCAAACCCTATTTGCATGGCAGAAAAACCAGTCAGCTTCAATGTTGTTGGTCGTTTACAATGGAATACAATTTGCATAAGTACATATGAAACATCTGGAGTAGAAATAATTAATAACAAAATCTAACTGAGATACTTGACTTTGTTAAGCATGTGGTGAAACACCACTGTCTGTTTCGAAACTTGTAATGGCAAGTGGCAGACCCTGCTTGTATATTCAACTTACTGGGGAGTACAAATGCATGGCTGTTGTTTACATTTGAAGCTACCTGGTTAGAAGCTGAATAGCATAGGATAGCTAGTACTGTAGTTTATGGATGTGGCTTCATAATGATATACTGTGCAGCCAGGTGGTTGTAGGATGGTACTGTGAGCATTATAAGCTGATATTGCCATTACAAGAACTAGTGTAGGAAAACCTGAAGTGTTATGGATTGCTTTCTGTGTTGGAATAAAATGACGACCTGTAATCTAGGATATACCTTTAAGTGTGAATAAGGGTAGCAGAAAATGAAGAAGAAACACCTTCTAGGTCACTGTTTATTTGACTGTAATAGAACTAGATGAAGATCTTAACTTTGAATACTGTAACATACTCTAATAATCTTAAAAAGGGTGTAAACAACCTGTAAGTAACATCTACAAAACCTTTTGAATAATGCACTAAAAGGTTTTGGTAAAATCGATGGGGCCAATTGAGTGATGACGAGTGCTTGAGAGATGGAGATGTTTATATGCAACCACCACATATCATTAGCAATGTGCTGGTATTTTTCGAGCACGGAATTTTCCATAAACTAATTGTGATCCGGATTGAGGTGCAACCTGGCAGACAACACACTAACAATGGTGTTTAATGTGCTATAACAATCAATTCACAATGAAAGAGTTGTAAACACACAAATTTTATTACATTCCGAATGAATACAAATTTACAAACTCCATAAGAGAGATGTATGCTCGGAGATCTATCTTTTTATTCAAAACAAGTTGCTTTATAGCTATACAATGGAGAATATGAAAAACTGCTAGAAATAGAATATGAAGGGTTCCAGAGGGGAACCACAAGGTCATCCTTCACGGAGACCATTCGTATCCAACATAGGGATGGATTCAAAAACACAGAAGTAGAAGAATTCGAAATCTATCCTATGATTACTATTATTTTATTTATTGCTAATTCTTGGGGTCATATCTCCTAGCTCGTTGACCCATTTTGCGAACCACATGATCCGTTGGAAAGATAACAGAATGAACTTGTAAAACATCACTTTGACCACAACACTTCGGCTATCATCGTACAGTCTAAAGCCAAAAAATGCTCTGAGGACCCCCAAACATGCAAAATACTAAAAGTTGTTGAAAACTGCTAAAAATAGATTTTGAGGAATTTTCAAAAGTAGAATTTCAGAAATTTTGTTCTGGATCATTCGTACCTCCTTAAGAAGCAATAAGCCCCATTGCTCCTAGATTTGCCCACGTGTGGGAATGTTTTCTCAATCTAACTCTTGCTGAACCATTTCCCTTGATGTGCCATCTTCCCTGCTTTCACTATGCAATAGAGTGATTTTTTGATGTTTCATGTCGTTGACCACCCTGTAAATGATCTGATTAGTATTTGTTGACATCGCACAGTCTAGGTTCAGCTCTATACTTTGCAATTGTTCACCAATGTCTAATGTATCCAAGAGTGGAGGAAAGTATGGACAGAGTAGTTCAACATTGAAAACCGGATGCAACTTGATGTAGGATGGAAGATTGAGCTCAAAAGCATTCTCACCAATTTTTTTGGTTATTGTGTATGGCCCATGTCACAGAAGTCTGAGTTTCCTGTATGGACCCTGGAATCGCTCTTTCTGGAGATGTAATCGGACCTTATCCCCCACTTTGAACTGGTGAGAAACCTGATGGGCATCATGACACTACTTCTAATTTTGACTAGTTTGTGCCAAGATCTCATGAACTTGTTAAATGTGTCGAATTCATTTTGCAAAATTTGGTTTCCTTATCCACTTCTTTTTTATATGGGCAGATTCTTCTTCCAACATGAAGGGCAATGCTACATCAATGGGAGCCAATGGTTGGAATACGAGACATACTTGAATGGGCTATGTCTCGTGGAGCTATGAAGAGCTCGGTCGTAGCTATGTTGGACATATACAAAACTTTCATCCCACGTGTGTGGATGTTAGAAGTCATATATCCAAAGAAGACGCAAAATCATGCGGTTGACTACCTCTGTTTTCCCATCGATTTGAGAGTGGAATGCAGTGGACTTGTTCGTTTTTGTGTCCATCATGGACCATAGTGCATATCAGAATACTCCCACAAACCTAGAATTCCAATCTATCACAATACTTTTTGTAATGCCAAATTGAATCCAAACATGCTCAAATTACAACTTTGCAATCTTCTCTATTAATATTGTCTTCTTGCAAGGTGCCAAGATTGTTGTTTTTAGAAAATATCAACCACCACAAAAAACACAGTCATGGTCATCTCGGGTGGAAGGGAGACCTAACATGAAATCCATCGAAATAGACTCCCACAGTGTTCCTAGCACTGGTAGAGGGGTATGAGGCCTTGCTTTCGATTTGCTAGCTTGGTAATCACACAAGTTGTACAGGACCTAATGTATCTGGTAACATCGTGATGGATATTTGGCCAGTAGTGATCTGTAAACTCTTCAACTTTGGAATTATTCACAAATCACAAATTAATCGATGTTGTTTACTTTCTATTAGAAAATAACAGAGATAGCTAGTGAATGAATAACTATTGTGCTTAGAATCAACAATTGTAGTAAAGAATATAAGCTCATAACACCAACAATTTTATCCTGGAAAACCTTCAATGGAGGAAAAACCAGTCGGGAAGGGCAATTGCTCTTTCTTCCCACTTCTATTGGCCAATTTAAATCAAAAGGTACAAAATTTACAATAAGTAAGAAAGAGAAGTAGATAATATCTCAACACTTCCTTTCAGTTGCTTGCTCTGTCTCAACACTCCTACCAAAATACAATTTCCAGCACTAAGATTTCTTGCTCACTTGCTCTCATGTTTCGATGATCTTCTACACTTCTACAATCATGTATTTATAGCCTTTCTCATGTCCTCCCCGTGCACTGGAGAATGGGAAAGGTCATGAAGAAGAAAAGAAACGAACACCCTTTCAAATTCAAAGGTTGTTCGTTTCGAATTTTTTTTTCTGTCTATAATGGTCAGGACCGCCGCCCTGCGCAGACTGGCGATCCTAGGACCGCCGCCCTGGCTAGGCGGCGGTTTTGTAACCGCCGCCCTACACAGGGTGGCGGTCCTGTTGCTTAAAAGACAGAACCTCCATTTGTTGTTTTTCTTCTCTATGCTGACTGTTTCTGATGAAGTAGAGTTATTTCGGATCCCTGTGGATCAAGTAGAAATACTTCTGCAAGACTACCACTATTTTCTTTACTCCAAAATGACCTCCAACCCGGCTATAGTGAGCCTCCCAAATCAATTTGCGACACTCCCTGTAGGAACACAATGGTGTTCCATGTGGCATAGAACCCCTTCCTATAAATAATAGTTTGGAACATTTTTTCCATCCCTTAGCCTTTCATAGATGTCAGAAAATTCAGGGTCATGTGCATCCATTTGAGGCCACTCTGATTTCTCATGCCCACATGAGTCAAGGATTGTTGTCAAAGACGTGATCGAGGACCGACTTAAATAATCAGCAACTCAGTTGGCACTCCCCTTTTTGTGCAGGATGTTGAGATGGAACTGTTGGATATTGGTGGACCACCTCTGATAACGATTATTCTACAACGTGTTTTGGGTCTACATGAATTGCAGAGACTTATGATCTGTGTGTATGATAGTTTCTTTTCCTAGAATGTAGTGCTTCCATTGCTTGTAGGCTTGCACAATGGCATGCAACTCTTTGTCATATGTTGGATACCTGCGCACTGTGTCAGATAAGGTCTTGTTGTGGTAAGGCACCAAATGCCCATGTTGGGTGAGGACTGCTCCAAGTGTGTAAGTCTATATTCTAAAGCATTTGTTTCTATCTCAAATGACTGTTGTAGATATGGAAAAACCAAAATTGGTGTTGAGCGGGGTCTCTCCTTCATTCGTGTAAATGCCTTCTGTTGTGCCTGTGTCCATACGAATTTCTTTTGCTCCTTCGTGGGTCACTTGATTTAGAGGCCATGCAATGTTAAAAAAACCAAGTACAAACCTGCGATAAAAGATGGCTAGTTGCAAGAAACTTTGGAGTTCAGAGACAGTCTTTGGTGTCAGCCAATCTCGAATGACCTGGATCTTTTATGGGTCCACATGCACACCGTCCTTGTTAATGGTGTATCCCAAATACTGGATACTCTCCATACCAAAGGAACACTTATCTATGTTGGCGTAGAGCTTGTGCTGACAGAAGGAGTAATGTCCCTTTTTCCCACTTGAGAGATATTATTTGGTCTTCTTGGCATTCCTTCTCCATGGCAAAGAACTAAAGAAGATGGAGGAGAACATTGAGCTTCCGTTTGATATGTTTTTACTAATTTTTAATATTTTCTTTCTTATATCAGGTAGGTTGGGTTTTAATCAATTAATGGAAGCTAATGAAGGAAAAGAACATCTCTAAGGGGTCAGCCTTACCTTTTCTTGCTTTGGCACCAATGGAGGGATATAAAAGGAGAGCTAAGACATCATTTGACATCTAGATTTTGGCGCATTTTCCTATTTGGGCATTGTGCTCCATGTTCTTCCACTTGAGGACAAAAACCCTTTTGTGTGGCTTCTTAGAAGGACGAAAACCCTTCGAATGGTTTTGTTGAAGGACGAAAACCCTTCAACACTGATTGAGAGTGAAGATTATTGCAGATTTGAAGAGAATACTTAATATTTAGATTTTAATTGGCATTGGGAAAAGTTTTATCTACTCATTTAGATATTTGGTGAGAGGGTTTTCATGGTTGCAAAATTATGATATTGGTCTCATTTGATTGCTGGTATTTTTATGATCATTTTGAGTATTCATATGTGTGGAGATTCCTTGTTTTCTAAGAGTTATTAAATTTATAAGTTTTAGTTGTTTTTGTGCCATAACTCTCTATAAATTGTGGCTCTCTCTAGGGTTTGAGAGTGTTTTTTGGTCCTTTATTAATTGTTGTCATAAAAATCAGATTTGCTTGTATTGAGGTTTGAGCTAATTTTCTTAATTTTCAGTTTTGTCCCCAAAAGGGACATTACAGTGGTATCAGAGCACAAAATCTCAAGGGCCTAGGGTTTCCATGGATAAATTAATTGCCGGCCAAGAAAGACTTGCGGACACCATGGATTTTCTTTCCCTGTCTCTCCAAGGATGATTAAACCTAGGGTTCAAAGTGGCGAAGGTAGCTCGACTGGAGCTAATAATGCCAAGCATTCTATGGGATCAGTCCAAGGATCGAGTTTAAAACCCACTTTCCTTCCTAGAGAGGAGGTTATTCCGGAGGAAGAAGCAAGGCCAACGAGTGGACAAAATATTGCTGCGAGTTATGAAGAATACATGGCCTTACCGAAGAAGATTTAGGAGGCTATTTCACTTGCTGAGTTCATAGGAGTGAACAAAGGAAGAGCTAGGCATGGACCTAGGTCTCAAACACCTCAAAGGGACTTTCAACATGAAAAGAGAAAGGAAGAGAAGAAGAGCTTCCAAATTGCAAAGGCGGAGCAAGAAGAAGAAATCAAAGAACCGGAACAAGCGAAGATTGATATGCAACATGAAGGTAAAGATTCTTTGACAATAAATGATGTTTTTGTGGTTTCCAATGATTGCATGTAGCAGCAAGTTGGTGAAATAAAATCACATCTACAAGAGGTTCTTGAGGCTAAGAATCAGGATGTTCTGGTTAAGAGGCATGCCCCTCAAAAGGAGGCCTCACCTGATACTCATGAGGGTTTTCAGTCTGCTTGGAATTTACAAATCAGCAACAAATGGTAAGCAATTTAATTTATTGCATCACCCTCACAATATGTGTTTGCAAGGGTTTGATCATCATAAGTATTATTTTAACAAAGATGAAAGAATGAAGGGTACTAAAGGAAAAAATAATCTTTTCCAAGAAGCCCCTATCCATCTTCAGAGAACTACAAAGATTGGATCAAGGAAAGAAAAATTCTATTTGCATAGTTATGGTAATGAAGGACCTTGCTGGAAATTTCAGATCAGCAGTCAATAAAGGGCAATTTAATGGTGTACATGACTCCGGCAAGAACCGTGAAGGTGTCCCATGCAATTATCAGCAAAATATTGATGAAGTCAAAGTGGAAAGAACTTCATTTGTTGAATTTGAAGTGAAGAAGAAGGTTGATTCCAACTCAGAAATTCTGAATCACAAGTTTGGGAGTATAGAGAATCTTTTGATCACTCCTCATCTGACATGGGAAGGTGGACATGTGGAGGGAAACTTAAGGTATGATCAGATTTCATATTTATTAACTTCCCTTATGTCACTACAATATATCCCTTATCTTGAGCAGCATGATGAAACTAATGGGAAGATGAATGGTAAGCAAGCTAGGCATTATTTTTAGAATCAAGATTGTATGAATCAGCTTGCTATGGTTTCATGGGACTCAAGATACTCTCAAGATTGCCACTTTTGAATGTATGAGAAGGTTATAGATAAGTCATACAATGAACATATAAATTCAGCTTGCTACAAGGTATGCAATAATTCAGTTTTCATAAACCAAGGTGAAGTAATGTGTCATGCCATTGTTTGGGATTGGTTCTCAAAAAAATGCCTTGCAAGAATGCCTAATGAGACACAGATTCTATGGAAGTTTTGTGTAGAAGTCATCCTTGTAACATGGTTAAGAGTGGCTTGGAAGATGAGAACAAAATCATTGTGGGAATTGTCTCAAATCTTGTGACTATTATGATCAACATATTCAGCTGGTTTCACATTCTTTTTGCAGCCTCCAAGGGGTTTTTGATCACAAGGAAGGGGTGCCCCTCTCCTAGCAAGATGGGCAAGGTAAGAGTAACTTTCACAAGATATTTGTTGGCCACTACAATTTTGAATCTAAGCAATAAAATGCAATGCTACAACCATGATGAAATGTCTTTCCCAATTTTATTTGGGTTGTGCTCATCTTCTCGGGACAGCAATAGAGAGGCAGGTTTGGAGACATTCTTTTCAATTGAAATTGTGTATAAGAGGATTCACTCATTGAGAACAAGTATGGCTAATGTTCCAACCTATTTGGGATTGTTTGGGATGAAATTTTGGCCAAAGTATGGCTGTTATAATTGCATATCAGCACTCATAAATTCTGATCCGAGCTACAATTTGAAGAAATCAGTTTGGGGCAGCCTGGAAGCATCTTTTAGGTGCCAAGGTAATCAGTATTACAGTTGTTATAATTTGGTTTCATTCGCTGTCCCCAACCATTTCAACTCCTTGTCCATCCTTTTGACAACCTAAGGTGGGTCTTTCACCATGAGGTTAAAAGGTTTGCAATCTACGATCACTATTGATGTGTTTTCAACTGCTAACTTCTAATTTTGAGAAATAAAATACATGGTTACAGCAATGTTTGGGAAAGCCTGGATGAACCTTCGAATACCCATCACTTGAGAGGAGAAAATGAGATAATTGCAAGCATTGAAAGAGTGTTTGTCACCATACCCATAAGACATGAAGAAGCAATGATGAAAGCAACTCTTGTTTTCATTAATAAGTTTGTTCCATGTGCAGTTACAGGTGTTGAACAAGAAGAGCAGCTGAGTTTGTTTCTCACCCAATCACATGGGAGAGCATATGGGGTTTCAGCTGAAGATAGTGAGTTTGTAGTACTTGTATGGGTACCTAATACTTTTACATTTATCATATTACTAAAGCTCACGTGGGTCTGTCATATTTGCATCATTTTTATATTGTTGGTCACAATATTTTCAGTCACTAACAGCGGTGTCCATGTACAATTTAAGAAGGTTTCCTTGCATGACAAGGATAGTGGCGAAGCTCCACTAGTGAAGACACTCCACCAAGCCAACCTAGTACTGAATTGGATGGAATCCCAGGTGACTTACTGCTATTATGATTTATTTTCAGCCTACATGCAAGTTATGTTGAATGATGTTCTCATGATCCGAATAGAAGGCTCCATTGAGGGTGAACATGTAGGTATGGGTGATGGAATGAGTAGACTCCAAGCATTTGATTTTGATATTGAGTATGAAAAGGGAAAGCATAATGTGGTTGTGGATGCTCTATCAAGGATGCCACCTTCATCATTAGAGGATGTGGGACTTCATAATGAAGGGAAAGAAGAAGATGGGACAGCAAATACATTTGGTTTGCAATTGCTTGGGGACAAGCAATTTTGGGAAGGGAGGACTGTAATATCCTTTTTTCCCACTTGAGAACTATTATTTGGTCTTCTTGTCATTCCTTCTCCATCGCAAAGAAGTGTAGAAGATGGAGGAGAACATTGTGCTTCTGTATGTTATGTTTTTACTAATTTTTATATTTTCTTTTAGTGTTTTTACCTCTTATAGCAGGTCGGCTGGGTCAGAGCTAAATAATGGAATCTGATGAAGGAAAAGAACATCTCTAAGGAGGTCGGCCTTACCTTTTTATGCTTTGGCACTAATGGAGGAATATAAAAGGAGAGTTAAGACACCATTTGACATCTAGACTTTGGAACATTTATCTTATCTTGAACATTGAGAGCTTGTGGCTCCTTGTTCTTCCACTTGAGGACGAAAAACCTCTTGTGTGGCTTCCTAGAAGGACGAAAACCCTTCTAGTGGTTTTGTTGGAGGACGAAAACCCTTCAACATTGATTGGTATTGAAGAATATTGCAGATATGAGAAGAATACTTCATATTCAGATTTTTATTGACATTGGGCAGGTTTATCTACTCATTTAGAGATTTTGGGATCAATTTTGAGAGGGTTCCCATGGTTGGAAAATTATGATCTTGGTCTCATTTGATTGCTGATATTTTTATGATCATTTTGAGTATTCACATGTGTGGAGATTCCTTGTTTTCTAAGAGTTATTGAATTTAAAAGTTTCAGCTGTTTTTGTGCCCTAATAAATTCCAAAATTTTGAGTTTGATGATTTGATCACATTTTCTAGCTTCTAAAATCAAGGGCAATCCAAAGAATAAATTCTCATAAATTTTGAGTGTACTATAGTGGATTTCTCTCTCTCCTAGTTGTTAGGGTTTGAGAGTGTGTTTTTGGTTCTTTATTAATTGCTGTTATAAAAATCAGGTTTGCTTGTATTGGGGTTTGAGCCAATTTCCTTAATTTTCAGTTTTATCCCCAAAAGGGATATTTCATCTTGCGCACTGGAGTTGTGCTTGAAAGTATGAAGACCATTGAGAAGAAACAACTTTCCATTCGCGTGGCACCCTACTAACTAATTAGAGGAAATTTATACAAAATGGGTAGAGACGAAGTCTTGGGTAGAGACGAAGTCTTGTGTAGATGTGTGTTGGAGCACAAACACGAGGCTATAATGGAAGAAGCACATGGGGGAATAGCTGGAGTTCACTATGCAAGTGAAGCAACTGCAATAAGAGCTTGCCACAATTGCCATTTTGTAATATTCTCAAATTGTGCAAATGCCATTTCCTCTACGTTTTCCTTTATGAGTATGGTTGAAATGGGCATATGTCCATTCTCATACAGTTAATATAAAGGAGAAATAGAGGTTACATTTTTACTTGTCATAGAATGGGCATTTATCCATTCCAAATATTCTCCTTCAAAAAATTTAGAGAAAAATACGAGAAATATTCAACTCAAATATTTATATAAATCTGACGCTAAATGTCTTCATTCTCAAATATTGAGCGCTTGTACAGGGGCCCATTTAGAGAAAAATACGATACCAGGGATTCAACTCAATCGTATGCTTCACCTAACAATGGTTAGGCATGCCTGTCGGTGGTACAAATGCGTCTGCGTATTCAAATATCATCTTATCCATCTACTTCCATTGCACAGTTTCACCTGGTGGGACCACTCTTGTGGTTGCTACAACCTTTTGCTTGTCTTCGGGCCAGATCATGAGTAGGACAAAGGTCCTAGTTTGAGCATTCAACCTCCAACACTACTTTGCATCGATCAGGACCACTAGTTTGGTAGGGGTTACCTTTGGGATGCAGAAGCATTTACATCCTAGAGTAATGATGGCAATCCTCGGCCTTGCCTCATAGACACCATAGCAATCCCACATGTATGGCTTTCCAAGAAGTACATCACAGACATTAAATGGTGTGACATCACATAGCACCACATCTTTGAATGGTTTGATTGAATAGGGAAGGTGGCATTATCAATACACACAGATGTCTCTTCCTTAAATGACCCAGCCAATAGAGTATGGTTGCGGGTGAGTTGTTACCAGATTTAGCCTCTTTACTAATTATGCATGTATCAAATTCTTTTGACTACCACTATCTAGAATAAAGTGAAGAGTTGTATCATTTACCCACATCTGCAAGTGGAATAAACGTTCTGAATCCTCTTTTGGTGGAGATATTATTCGTGTGGCGGAAACAGTGGTATATGGATCTGCATCCACAATCAGCTCCTCTTCTTCATGTGTACCTTGTTTCTCCGCAAAGGCTTCTCCTGCGTTTGACTCCCACGACTCTGTTAGCAAATTTTTTGTTAACTCGACAGTCCTTCATGTCATGGCACCTACTCTTGTGCTTCTCACACCACAAACCTGTGTATTTCCGTGGCTTTTCTTTCCATTCCTGCTTCTTGTCTTGTTTCTGTGGCAATGCATCCCTTGTTGCTTGGTCTCAGCTTTCCCTTTCTTGGAATATGAAGTATCTTTATTCCCTTTCTCCAGCATCTGACTCCCACGACTCTGTTAGCAGAGTTTTTTTGACAGCTCGATAGTCCTTCATGTCATGGTACCTACTCTTGTGCTTCTCACACCACATCCCTATGTCTTTTTGTGGCTTTTCTTTCCATTCATGCTTCTTGTCCTATTTTTGGGGCGATGCATCCCGTGGTGCTTAGTGTCAGCTTTCCCTTTCTTGGAATTTGAAGTATCTTTGTTCCCTTATGTTTAGACCTTTCTTTAATCTTGACTACATATCGATAGGCTTCCTCAAGAGTATTGATGTCTGCAAACTCCATCTCTTCTTGGATGTAATATCACAACCCATTGCAATATTTGAGAATCCAATGCTTCTTGTGTCCCGTGCACCCACTCTTGCTGACAAGGTATGAAATTGATTGACAGAAAAATATCATTCTAGTGTGTCAAGTCATTTATCCAATTCATCACAATCAAATTTTCCTTCAAACTGCGGAATGTCAAAATTTACTTGTAACTTGAATGGTGTTAGGCCTCGGAAGGGCCTACTTCATGCAGGTGCAATTACGGAGGGTGGGTTCCGGTTAGAGGGACAACCCAAAAGAGAACATCAGTGAATTGTGCTATCATCTCCATCCTCTGCTTCTCGAGGGCTTCATAAAGCATTTCTCTAAAGGGATCTCCCATTACCTCTTGCGCTGCTAGAGGTCGCTTGAAATGAAAAGGTCGGTAATCCGAAGGATCATGAGTTTGGACACCGTACTTTTGGTATTCTAACCACGTGCATTTTGACATGCAAAAGTGGAAAAAACCTATCTCTCATACCACTAATCCAGATTGAGGTGCAACCTAGTGGACAACACACTAATAATGGTGCTTAATGTGCTATAAAAATCAATTCACAATGAAAGAACTGTAAACACACGATTGCAATTCCAAATGAATACAAATTGGCAAACTCCATGAGAGAGATGTATGCCTGGGGATCTATCTCTTTATTCAAAACAAGCTGCTTTATAGCTATACAATGAAGAATATGAAAAAAATGCTAAAAATTGAATATGAGAGTTTCGGAGGAGAACCAAATGGTCATCCTTCACGGATACCATTCGTATCCACCTTAAGGATGGGCTATACAATGAAGAATATGAAAAAATGCTAAAAATTGAATATGAGAGTTTCGGAGGAGAACCAAATGGTCATCCTTCACGGATACCATTCGTATCCACCTTAGGGATGGATTTAAAAAGACAAAAGTCAAAGAATTCGAAATCTATACTATCATTACTATTATTTTATTTATCGTTGCTTGTTGGGGTCATATCTCCTAGCTCGTTGATTCGTTTTGCGAACCGCAAGATCTGTTGGAAAGATAATGGAACGAACTTGTAAAACATCACTACAACCATAGCACTTCAGCTATTAACGTACACTCCGAAGACCATAAATGCTCCGAAGATCCCCAAAAATGCAAAATACTAAAAGTTGTTGAAAGCTGCTAAAAATAGATTTTTACGACTTTCCGAAAATAGATTTTCAGAAATCCTGTTTTGGATCAAATTGAGACCGAATTTGCATTTTATTTCATTTTATTGAAGATGATACTTTAATTGCAAAAGCCCTTGCAACTTATGATTATGATATACGAGTGGCCTAGGTGGGAGGAGTCCAAGGCAAAACATGGCAAGAGGGTAAAGGATTTGATGATCAAATATTCATTTTGGGAAGATATGATATATTGCCTCCTTTGTAACCTTTTTCGTTGCTGTCATAAAATGTGGGTACTCTTTAACATTCGTAATGACCAATGATAGTATGCTTGGCCTAATAAAGGCTGAAACTCATATGAGAGATCCCACCTTGGCATTCTATCATGATCATATTCAGCCCATTTTTCTGTGGAAGAAGTTGAAAAACGCTTTGCACATGACAGAAATGCAATTGATATTAATGGTTTGTGGAGAGAGCTAGGGGACTCAATCCTATTGACAAAGAGGAGGAGAAGAAGGGCTTCATGAAGGCGCTTGAGAAAATTTACATCAAGGAGGCTGCAAAAATTCATGGGGTGTAAACCACATTTGCTAATATCACAGGTGGCTAGGGAGGATAGAATTTCTCTAGGGCACAAGACCCTAAAGGATGGTGGGGGCTACAAGGGGAGATGGGTTTTCTACAATCACATGCAGTTCAACTCATTTCACAAGTTTTTAGTTCCTACTACTGAGATAAATTCGTCCTCATAAAGATTTATTCACTCTATTAAGAAGACCGAGCTTACCTCTAGGAAATGAAGAAGGTAGTTATTGTACATCATGCATTGTGCAGCATGGATAGCAATACAAATGAGTACAAGCAAAATCGAGCAGTACGGTGGGATGTGGATCTTGAAGATCCAGGGCATGTTGATGAGGATCAAGACGTGCTGCTACAATTGTTTAGATTTCTACTGAAGGAGCTAGTGGATTCAAAGTTCAGCAGTTATTAAAAGCTTTTGGAACTTGAGGGATGTTCATCTGATGATGACTCTGATTTTTTTAAATTGTTGCTCAATGCTTGTAGCTTAGCATTTTCACATTTTGATGGCATCCTCATCTACAACATGACTTGGGAAGAGCACCTAGAGCACTCCTCACACATCCTAGACACTCTGTGCAACAAAAATTTGCAAGCCAACTCAGCCAAGTGTACAATCAGTGCTGCGAACATCCAATACCTGAGCTACATTGTCAATTGTACCAGAATTCATGTAGATCTAGAGAGGATCAAGGTGATTCAATCTCATTAGATTGAGGAGTTTTCTTTGGGCTTGCTAACTTCTATCACAGGATTGTTCTTGGTTTCTCACAAATAGCGTGGCCTCTTATGCAGATCATGTGTGCCAAAAGTGCATTCCTACAGACACCTGAGCAATAGCATGATTTTGAGGAGATCAAATGCCGCCTTTGTGTAACCCTGTTCTTACAATACAGGGCATTGCTTACTCCTTCAAACCTCACACCGCTGCATCTGACAATGCACTCAGCTCAGTACTCTCACAACATGAACATCCGGTCACGTACCACTCAAAGATATTCCACGACATGGTTCAAAAGTACTCCACCTATGAAAAGAACTGTGTTATTGTCCAAGTAGTCAAGTAGTGGCAGCACTACATCTTGTGTAAGGAGAAGGTCATTCCTTCTAATCATAAGCCACTCCAAAGCCTGCAGACCCAAAGCAACATGGAGAATGTATGCCGCACTAAGTGGAAGAGTTACATGCAGTCGTTGCAGTTAGTGATAACGCACAGGAAAGGAAAGGATAACAAGATCACGGACTGCCTTAGCCGACCCTAAATTCATGTGTTCATCACAGCATTGGGAACAGGAGGTCATAATGTAACAGACTATGTATCCCTCTACTTAGTTGACAAGGACTTCATGATGCTTCTAATGCTCTTTCACAGGGTAAATAAGTTTGGAAGTTCTAATTGTCCAACAAGCTTGGACATCTTTGTGTACCTGAAAGAACACCTCACTACTAGAGACTCATTTGGGAGGTGAACTATGCCCACAAAATTGGGAACTTTGTTGTTACCAAGACTATCCAAATTGCAGCCACATTTATAATTGTCGGACATGCACAAATGTTGAGTGGCGCATCAAGTCTTGCATTCCTTGTTGCATCGCAAAGCCCATCAACAAGAAGCTAGGATTTCATGATCGGGTCACTTTTGACAAAGTTCCAACATGACATTGTGTTTGTAGTAATGGGTAGGTTTTTGCCAATGACCATCATGGTTGCTTGCAAGAAGGGCATTGACACAAGAGGCATTGCTCACACTTTATTCAGCCACGTTCAGGTGTTGTTTTGACTCCCAACATCCATCATATATGACTAAGATCCTCGCTTTGTTAGTCATTTCTGGCAAGCATGAGAATTGATGGGTACGTAGTTGGATTTGTCAATGGCATTTCATCATCAAACCGATAGACAAACAAAAGTTGGCAATCGTATACTTGTTCGTCTTTTGCATATGTACACCATGTGCATGCTCACACATGGGATGATAATTTGCTTTACATCCAACATGCCTACAATGGAGTTCTCCACAATTCTACGGGACATATAGTTCATTCCAAACATATGTTGAGTTCCATCCTGCAACACATCTAGACATCTTTCTTGCAAAATCCGACATTGAATCACACACATAGGAAAGGGAAGAAAAATAAACTAAAAGTTTACAACAAAAGTACAAAGAGCACCATGACACTTCAAGGGTTCACACCAGAAGATCAAACCTCTCTAATATAATCCTTACACCATCCTCCATGCAGTTGGTAAGAACACATTCATTCTTGATCTGCCTCTGTACTTGGGATCGCACCCACTATTCAACATGGATCTCCTTAAGCCTTGCTTCCCTCCACTTCTTTAGCCAGTAGTGACACAACATCCTTTTGATTTTGATCCCAAACACTTGTGTCCCACAAACAAGGACCGGATCGTTGAAGTGGTGGACACTCGCACCCACCAAGGCACACATTAACTATGTCAAGTGGTCAAGGACTAGCAATAAACTAATCAAGCTAAGAGGCACAATTTTCAGTAGCTTCATGTTCAGTTCCCGCAACCAACCAAAGATGCAATGAGACCATTCCTTCTCACGAAAGGGTGAATGATCTGTGTGCAATCTTGCAGCAGCTCACAACCTTGCAAGACTCCTCACATCTCTTTAGAATTTTGTGTTCCTCCACCTTGTGGCACCTGCAACATGCACACAGAATCGTAGTATCTCACAGTCTACCACGCAGCTCCATAAAAATTCATAGTTTTCCCAACACATTGTGTCATTGGCAAAGTATCATTGTACCTTGTGCATTGCTTCTCGCAGTCCCACATACTATCTTGGTATGGGCCTACAATGGTTAGGGCCAATTTATATATTTATTAGGCCTACAACTAAAGTAGGAAGTAAATTTGCTATTGGATAAGGGACAGTACATGGACTTGGGGTTTAAGGCTCTTTGTGGTAACATCACCTTTGGGCCAACCCAAAACTCGCTCTACAGGATTAGAAGTTGTTTCTACAAAGAATGATTTGAATCTTCGTGAATGAGCAGAAAACTCGAGAACTAGTTGTTTGTTGGGTCAAAATGGCAATATCAAGAGGTCAACCACTCCCAAACGAACCAAATACAAGCAATCGAGCAAACATATTGCTTGCTCCTTCTTCATTTGGGAAGATTCCTATGGTAAGATTTCACATCCCAAATGTTTCCAATTCTAAAAGAATCAAAAGATAAGATTTTTAGGTATATTGACAGGTAAGTTATGGTCTAGTCAGTCAAGTGTATCTAAGCAAATAGAGTCTTCATTTAAATTTGGCTCTATTCGTCTGTCCTCAACATCGCATCCATTTGGTTCATCCGCAAATGACTCCCAATGTTTCACCTCCTAATCTATCTCTAACTCACATAACTGAGTTATATAGCTTCCCAAGCCACCTATTGATTCAACAAAGCCATGCATGTTTGTAGGCTTATTGCAGTTGGCTTTGTGAAGGGTTACATACATAAAGTAACATTTAACAACGCTAAAGCGTAGCATTTGGTGTTTTGGAAACGACACCAACATAAGCGATTTCCCAGTACACCAAAAGAAGCAAATCCATTTGTTGTGCTTTAGCAAGAAACAAAAACAATGAAAAAATGACAAAGGGTTGGATCAATAATATCGGCAAGAATGGATGTAACTACAAATAACCTAATGGAGTCGAAATAGTGTTAATTGTTATCAAATAAAAAGAATTCCTGGTTGCACGTGCGAAAATGAAGGTAGAACGGTGCCTTGACAATGAAGGAGCACTGGTGAGGCAAGTCTAATTGTGGCATGGCCATGTGTAGTGAGAGTAACATGTATATACACCTTAAGTGCATTGAGGGCTTTATCCCAAATTCAACGGGTTCAAGTTATGTTTGTGATTTATATACCACGTATTGTGTATTACTAGTAAGACGCAAGGTGAAAAGGGTTGCACTTGACAACCTTAGGGAATAAAGTTTTTATAAAGGGCAAGAAGGTGTGAAAGGCACTAAGACATATGCAAAACATTTTTAAATGCATTAGAGATTAGCCCCACATGTACTATGGAGTAGGTATAGGAGGTGTATATATGCAAATTCACATGTATATGTGGTAGGAAGCCCATAGAGAGAGCCTCTTGTCCATTGAATACCAAACCGCACATTACGGATTAGTCCTATTTACGCTATGGAGAAGGTATACGAGGTGTACATATGCAAATTTACATGTATATGTAGAAGGAAGGCCACAAAGAGGGTCACGCCTTCAAATCGTCAAATACCAAACCACCATGCACAATCGTTGGTGAAGACCCGAATAAATAATAAATTACATGCAAAACGAGGATGTGCCATGAGGTGGAGTATTGAATCGTCAATTTGGGAGTGAAATAGCAAGTGGAAAAACCCCTCCACGTGCGTAATGAGAGTTAAAGGGATGTCATGCGGAAGTGCATAGATAGTCATAGAGGTTGTAGTCTTTTTCTTACTTCAAGCAAATTGAATATTAGCATGGAAGGAATAATTTCTAATTTGCATGATGAAGAAAATCAAATCAAAAGTCTTGATCCTGAAAAGGAAGAGTTTTTGTTTGCATGAAATAAGGCAAGAACATCTACAAATAAAAAATAAACATAAATCAAAAGCCAAGCATTCAAAAAACGACGACAGCTGCATTTGCTATTATTGCAAGCAGCCAAGACATGTACTACTAAATTGCCTACAGAGAGCAAAGAATGGCATAAATGGGAAATTGAGATTCAAGGTAACATCTGCTAAGTAGCAAAGAAAACAAAGGATGGAGGCAACGGAGGTTGGAAGACAATCAACATCCTCTCATCAACCACTAGCGATGTCTCCGCACATTTGATTCAATGGCATGTATTTTCAGTGTTTTCATGTTGTGTGGTGTGCAGAATAGGATAACAAATGCCTATAGTGATCTTTTGTCTGTCTTACTTCAATAGCGATTGGCTGGTGAGAATCCCAACACTCACTGCAATTGAAAGCAGGAACCCCTACAGCAGACAGATGAATACGATAACAAATGCCTATAGTGATCTTTTGTCTGTCTTACTTCAATAGCGATTGGCTGGTGAGAATCCCAACACTCACTGGAATTGAAAGCGGGAAGCATTCTTGTATGTAGGTGATCATTGAAAGTGTGGTCGACCAATGGAAAGCCCAACATTTTTAGGAATTGAAAGTGTGAGAAGTTGTGCTACGTATGTAGGTGATCGTGTGCAACAGATATCCAGAATAGCATATTGCAGAACTAAAGCATGCATTGACAAATTGCAATGCATTTCTGTTTCCAGTTCTTGTGGTGTGATTACTCCCCATGTTCACACTAACGGGGGAATGTTAGAAATATCTTGTCAGTGTTCACATGTTAGTGTGTTAGTGTGTTAGTGTATGTGTTGTGATCAGTTGTAATAACTCATTGTTATTACATGTTGTAATAGTTGGTTAAAATAATGTGTGAGAGAGATTCTTGGGTAAGTTACATTATATAGCTGAAATGTAATTGCTCATAATATTATTATGAGTGGTTGAAGGAGATAAGTGTTGCTTCTTACTTCATAGGAGATCATTACTCTGTATATGTAACCTCTCTCTTTGTGAATGTTGAATTAACATCTCAAGTTTATTGTGTGTGCAATCTCAGTATTCATGCATTTTGCTATCGGAAGCTCTACCACATTCATCATGCTTGTTGGATCCCTCTCAAGCTTTAAGATTTACCAAGTATTACTGGAATTCTCATTTTATAATTCAAGTGTTTTTGACCCCAATTGAGAGTGATCCTCTCAAAATTAAAGATGCAGTGCAATTGGATGGTCTGCTGAAAGTTTCTAATCAGGTGCCACTTGTTGATAGATCCTTCAACTGCACAAAAATGTTCTTTGATTCCTTAGTGATCCCTTTTTCCACTCCAGGAAACTTCACAGCATTTTTACAACATGTTGATGAAGCTTTCCTTCATCTAGATCTTTTTGCCAAACCGGAATGCTGCTGTCTCAACTTGGGTTTTTTCATTTTCTTTGTTGTCTTTACAAAAATGTCAGAAGGCTGTATGGTGATTTTAATGTTTAGGCTTTCGGAATCAGCGGAAAAAGGGTGAAGTTCAAAGGGAACATCATAAGTTTCAAATTTGATGCTCTGTGCCTTTTGTTGCACATTTCAAGCATTAGAAATTGGTCATAGAGCTCTAGTTTGCTGTGTAAGAAAACTTGAGCAGAGTCATAAAAAAAGCCTTGTACTAATCCTATTTGAATTTTGATTGTTCTCAGTTATGCAAGAAACTGTATGAGAGATTATTCTGCATATTTGACACTGGTCTGAGAATGAACATTTGGTGTCTAACTAGTTTAATCTGTGCCATTATTTGTGCATGTTTATGCTAGTGTGTAATTCATGTGAATGTTCTCTCAGACTCCTTTCATTTCTGTTGTCGATAACTTAGTGGTATGCTGGCTTAATTTACAAGGCAGTGATCTTTGCATCTAGTTCAAAAGTTCAAAGACCTCCCGAGATCCATTCCATTCATTAAAATAACTATAGGGAATTCTTTTGAGCTTGAATTAGTGTTTGAATATTCTCAATTTGTTGATCTTTGTGTCACAAAATGTTTTAAAGAATAGTGAGCAGACTTTACACATTATCTTTACATTTGTTTTTGAACAATCCTTGTTTGAACTTTGAAAGAAAATGTGTCTATAGCTCAAGTGACAATTTATAGTATGTGTAGTCATGGTGGTTGCATTTGTTGTTCACACCTGCAAAGCTTTAGCTAAATGCATGCTTATCAGCATTTAGGATTGCTATGAATGCCCCCCTTGGCCTTGCAGAGCAAAAAGTGAGAATAGACGACCCCCTCTTGTGCGGTTATCTTCCTTTGTTCTGCCTTGGTTTTTGTAAAGGAGTAAGTTATAGCTACATCTCGTATTCACCAAACCAAGGGTGCATATCTGGGAACCAACAATGTGACTATGTTATTGTTTTAACTTTTTTATTTTTAAGTTAGTCGATATTAAAGATCTTAAATTTTTTCTCATTCGAAAGTTCAGTAACAATTGTTGAAAGGCCCAACAAATAGTTTGAAAACAATTTAACACTTCAAGATACATGATATCATCCAAAGAGCTAGGCTGTTTAATCGATTGAAAGGTAAGAATAACTAAACTCAAAAAACATGCCAAACGTTAGAAGTTGAAACAGATTAATATCCTGCCATAGCAGTAGAATATGTTTTTTTCAAAATAATCTTACAAATATTATTAAACGCTTACCATTGCATCAACCACCCAGAACTGGTACCTCGCACTTTCCATAGCTGAATCTGTATTACCCAACATTCTTGTCATCGTTTTGCTTGCAGCATTCAAAACTCCTATTCCTGCACTGAAATAATGTGATACAATGAATACTAGTACGATATACACTAAAAACATGACCATAAATCCGTAAAATTAGAAACAAGAGAGTGGAGTAGTTTAGTTCGGTGAATCCTTAACATATATACATCAAAAGCTGCCACTCGGATTGTACAGAGAAAAACAATCTTTCATTCAGAAGCATAGTACAGAGGTGGCATAATGAACAATTTGTGTTCATTAAATATACTCAAAATCAACACACTCCCATTGTTATAAAACTAGAGAACCGAGATGACAAATAATGGGAAGTTATGTATCAAACTTTCCTCTCTACACAAACAAATATCCACTGGTAATTTAGTCCATGGCTATCAGTCGGCCTTTTTTAAATCTTGAAAAACAATGAAGGCGATCTCTGTTAGCATCAAATGCATAGAGCTCAACATCTAATCAGCAAGAATTAGTATAAAACACTTTTATATCTCTAAGACATTCAGGAACTGATTCCTCCAATTTTAAATGTACCAGTATGTAAAAAAGTCAAAGACATTTATGGCTTCCGCTCAATGGCTAGAAGCCTCTTCACACAAAGTTCTGGCATCCTACCTCCCTGCACCAGCAACAACAATCTTTTGCTTTGCAAAGTCTGACATTGGCCGACCTTGTGCTCTTACCGCTCCTAGAAGACCTGCAATAGCAACTCCTGCTGTTCCCTGCAGCATAAGTCAAATTAAGAAATTGTTCATAAAACATTTTAAATAGCGAAGTACAAAACACATCAGTTCTTAGGATTAACAGGCTGCCTGCCGATATAGTAATAATAGTTGGTTTCTTCCTTCCATTTGTGCATGCAGGTATGTGGGAGGCAATCTGTAATAATAGCTGAACGCAGATGATGTCCATGACTACCCATGTGGACCTTAATCAGCCTACATTCGCTACCATTGATCCCTAAGGCTAAAACTATAATTTATTGGACACAAACGGGGGTGTAAAACACTAAATGCCTGCAATAAAGCAACTCCATCATTAAAGACAGTGTTATATAAGAACAATCCTTTTTGTTGCATACAACAATATGATTTCATCTGCTTTTGCACTTAAGAATGACCTGAAAAGTGAGGTTAAGTTTCTCCTAACCACATCCAAGTTTTATTAACCTCGTTTTCATTAATGATTCAATGTGTATGACAGTTCATTCTAATATTTTGTACAAATTCTACATCACATATCAAGCACGTGCTTAAAATTTAACAATATAAAGATGAGCTACCATGTTTCCTTAGCATGTTTATTACAAAACAAAATGATGTGCAATGACTGACTTTAAACATGCAAGATTAATTCACAATGCATGCATATTTAGGGTTTTGTGAGTCAGCATGAAATCATTAGAGTTACGTTTTTTTTTTTCTTTTTTTCTTTTTTTCTTTGATTTTATTTTGAAACAAGGGTACAATATTAGATCAATAGAAAATAATTGGGTTAGAACTCTGAGATGCCTGAAAGGACAAAAATCAGGCAATCTGAAATGTTCAACATCCATGTCAGAATTACATCGAAAGAAGAAGACTCTAGTTTATGACTTTGTTGTGCCTTCCACTGAACCCACTGGTAATAGACATCACTTTACTACTAGTATTTTCTGAGTTACATGATACACCATAAAGCCTGTGTACAACAATAGTAAACTGCATCTATTCATCCTCGCCAATTAAATCAAAATACATATCCGTTGTTTCCAATACCCTAGCTTTACAAATGATATGTCATTTTTGGGATGCCTAGATTAGAGACAGTTTTTTTATAAAACTACTAAATAACATTTAAGTATAAGTATGTGGCACTTCATGAGCAGAAAGGGCAGTTACTTTCCTTGTTATTGGTTCGAGCTTGCAAAGCTGCATTGGCAGAGGTTGCTTGAGGTTTGTAGAGTGGAATATGGCATGCTGAACCCTTCATAGTAGCAGCAGTTGAACTTTCAGCATGAGTAGCCTAACTTTTTGGATATAGTGCAAGCTCTACCTGCTCCTACAACATCTTTACAATCGTTCTCTTTGTATTTTCTGAAAGAATACTATAATGGCCTCCAGTTTTTGCTCATGTTGTTCTGTAATTGTGCCCACACAATCAATATAAGTGTTCATGGTGTCAATACGCTCCTGTTCCTTTTACACCCTATGAAGAAGCCTCATCAAACCACCTTAATACTTGACATTTTCAGCATATTTGCTGGGAAAGGATTGATTTTCCTGAGCTTAAATTGGAGGAACTTAACTGTTCTCCCTTCTGGAGTTGGTATTCCATGGGAAAATTTGGGTGGTATGAGGCTGATTATTATGAGAAAGCCCAATAGTTGGAGAATGGCATTACCCATTTCTGAAATATGCAGGGTAACGAGAATTCCCAAACCTATTAAAGGTAGTGGCTAGGGAATCTCTGGCCCTAGCATTCATCTGATAAAGTTCAGAGACTCAATAAACATGGAAAGGTGGTTGACAGCTAGGATACCTTAGGGGAAAACTAATTCCTCACTCTAGGCTGAACAATTGGAAGATTCATCTAGGCCAAATTAAGTTCATTTGGAGGAATTGCACCTGGTTTTGGGGACATAATATGCTGCATCTCACCAATGGCAACAGGTTCAGAGATGACCTCTTTATCATCAATGTGGATAGTCTATCGTTATCAAAGTGATATTCTATCATTTTAAAAAAAAATCCAACCACGGCCCCAGAAAAGTGTCAATGTATTAGAAAGAGGAAGGCATAAGTAAAGGGCCATAGGAATAAACAGTTAAAAAAGGGTATACACATAACAAGGGTTGAAAGGTGGTATTACTAGTAGTTAAATTGGAAAACAGGAAAATGTGGAGAGAGGAATACAGATATGTATAAAAAGCATCAAAGTTGTATGACTAAGATGTGTGAAAGAAGAATACCATGGTTGAAAAATAACTTTCTCAAATGTGGTGCAGTGGGATGTAAGAGAAAGAATTGGTGGAAAAAATATGGTGCCATAAAGGTACCTTGTTGCCTAACATTTGTTGTCCACAACTCAAAACTTACACATGAAGCTTACACTCTATAACCTTTGCTGGAGAATATACAGCATGAAAAAAGTGTCGATCTTGGAGATAAAGGTGGACGTCAGATTATTTAACATATTTCCATTGTGGTTGGGCATGGGATTATAATAGTTACAACAAAGACATATCTGTAGGCGAGATTGTATGGATCCTTTGGAGGCTTGGGGTTTTGTCAATCATGGTCATTTAGATAAGTGACAGCCATCTCTAAGGCCACCAATTTACAAACTTGATCTGGAGGTTTGATCCATCTAGCATAGTTTTGAAGGCCTTTATCAAGATTTTCAATGATAGAAATATTTTCCAACAAATCCGCCACTGAAATATGATCCTTTTTTTATGCTCAAGTCAAGCTTTCAAAACTTCTGAAAAGGTTTCAACTATTAGCTTTACTATGCTTCAAATTTTCCAATTTACCAACAGTCTTTTTGTGCCATATCTAAATGTGGAATGGTGAAGATGTTATTTATAAACTCTTTGAATACAATGTATAATTACTTTTACATCCTCTTCTATGCGGCATCTCTGAACTCCAAATCCGCTTCCCAGAAGAAATCTAGTGTTAAGAGATATTTACTTAGCCATATTGTTAGAATTTAGTCCTTAGTCTGATTATCAGTATCCTTTATGTAGGCAAGAAGGGACTTTCCTTGATAATCCCTGATAATTCCGCATATGCCTGGTTCGCCTGAGTTGTTTTTGGCAGCTCTGTCAAACTTCAATTTATACAATCTTTTCAGTGGTGGGTCCCATTTTTACTTTGGCCTGGCTGCGATTCTTTGAGAATTGTAGTGAAAAGGTATATTCAACATCTTAGCTAGATAGCAATCAATCATATTGATTGAATCATACATTCTTGAGTCATTGGAGGAATCAGTATTTGGTGCAATTTGCACATTAGCTTTGATTATTCACACCAATTGATGGAGATTAGTGATCTCTTCTCGGTAAAACCCTCACATTTTTTTCTCCCCCTTTGTGCCAAATTATAAAACACAGCGAGTTGAAACATACAACAGTTTTCATTTCGGTTTTCAATGGAGTCCATTTTTAAGAACTTGGCGTTTAGAATTGACTTTCAAATGATTATACTGAAGAGACTAGTCAGTTCCTTCCATAATGCTTTGGCAAATAGGAAATTCGGGAATAGATGTTGATAGTCTCTGTATTATTCTTGCAGTTTGGGCAAATGGTTCGACCAATCCTTCCCTTATTTGCAGATTGTCAAATGTCAATATTTTTCCATGAGACACTAACCACAAGAGCAATTTAATTTGGGGCCATATCTGGTAATTTCATGGGTGGTTCCATTCACAAGGAGAACCCATAGTAGTAGAGGTTAAAAACTGATACGCAGAAGTACTACAATCTCCTATTTTATTGTGAAGCCATATTATGCAATCCTTAGCTTTTAGATATATATTGTGGCCTGTTCTTAAGATCCTCACTTAATTGTTAAAATTCGTCATTTATCTCAGACCCTATATTTTTGGTAATCGCAGTGTTCCATGATGTAATGCCTTGATTATGTTTTTCATGATAGTCCGCAATAGTGAGATAACCAATTGATTGAGGGGCCTTCTAATTCACGATATCCATGGTTACAGAATGCGGCATGACCATTCCAGCTATGTTCCCAAAAACAGAATTTGTTTCATGTACCAACTTGCCAAGTAAGATTGTTTAGTAAATGATTTGTTCCTGATTTGATTTGCTAATATTGTCATGGTTATCAGTGTAATTACATCACTTAGTAGGTGATGTGTTATGTGGTCAATGATTGTATTGTTGGCAGTAGGTAGTTTAGTAGTGACTCTCGTCACTATGTTTGGTTGACAATTATATTAACCAACCAGCACAATAACCGGGAGACATGTATCCTAGTACCTAGGATGCGCCTCAAAGACATCTCCCAAGTCTTAGAGGCTTCACTTTAAGCCTCGCACCTCTCCTTAAAAATCTTGTCTTCAGCCTTAAATTCTTCTTTTTTATTTTCTATTTTTTGATATTAGAAGTTAAAACTTTAAAGCTTAAAGGTGAAGTTGAATAACAAAAGCTTGATAAAAAGTAAAATTGAAAAGTTGTTAGCACGTGCAAAGAGAAGAAAGAAATAGAGAAGGAGAGAGAGAGCAAACTGCACTGTTCAAATGATACAGGCAGAGGTTTATTTATTGAGAAGAGAGGTGGTTGAACAGTTACCAACCAAACAACTACATAACTGTTTTACATGCTATATAATGTGTTATATTTTAACACCCCCTCTTAATGACTAAACCGGAAACAAAACAAAACAAAGTTTGTCTCGAAATTTTACAAATTTACTAAAGCCCATATGTTTAGTCATTACATCTACAGACTGTGCCATAAGTTGTACTTTAAAATCAGCAATCCATGACTGTGTTGTGGTTGTCGAATGAAGAAGAACCGCAAAACAAAAATTTGGTCCCATGAACAAATGATATGGCAAGTGGTCCACTGGTTCTCTGTTATGTGATTCATTGACCAGTGATGAATCACCAATGGCTGAGAGTGTCAGCCCCATCTCCAAAATACTGAAATCAGAACCTCGAAGATGTGGATTGAAAAATCTATTCCAAGCTTGTGTAGCCTGCTAGAGTCTGTACAAAGACTCAATTATCCTGCAATCGAAGTCACCTCAATCACGTCCTTGCACCACCATGTAGTGCTCATCCAACTTTTTCAAGAAGAGAAATGTGACCATTTGTGCAGGAGTTAGAACCAACTCCGCAATAGTAGGAGAAATAACCATCTCCATCTCAACAGTGATCTCCGTCTCAACAAGAGAAATAACCATCTCCATCACAGCAGTGGTAGAAGTGAGAACCAACTCCTCCATCTTATCTATTTGCTCATCTATCCCCCTCTGTTGGGAAAGATCGTTCACAACACAATGAGCAAACTGGTCATGCTCTACTGTCCTTCGAGCAAGGACCTCTGAGTGAGTGGTTGGGCATGTCATCTCACCATGCACCGTCAATGCATTTGGAATAGTGGAGTCTCCATCCATAGCAAATTGTTCTTCAAAATGAGGAAATCCATCCTCCCAAGGTATGTCCGCCTCCCGTACACCTGGTTTAGTGGATACCCCTCCACAATAGGTGCATGTAGGTTGACTATATCCAAGTCAACAGATTTGTGAGGAATGCCTTCCTCCCAAGGCATTGCAGCCTCCTGCACATCTTGAATGGTGGAGTTGTCCTCCACACGTGCATTCATGTTGATCGCAGCCGGATCAACAAGTTGATACTGACCACCTTCCCCAATACCAAGGGCAATTATCCGTCTCTATTTCACATCAGAGACAACACACTTCTTTCCACAGAAATCCACAGAAATATTGGGATTTGTTGTCAATTGGCATATAGATAGAAGATTCTTTTGTAAAGAAGGTACATATCTAACATTCCATACCAACAATCTATGAGCATTATTCAATACAATGCATATATCTCCTAACCCTTCTACTACAAGTGATTCTCCATCAGTCAGTACTACTGATTCAAAACAGATATTTGCAGTAAATGAAACATACCAATCCTTATGACATGAAAAATGTGCAGACGCACCAGAGTCAATGATACAAGCAACTACCACTGTCATTCGAGCATGATGTTGTAAGACAATAAAGAGCATGCCCGTCATCCAAATCCCGTTCTTCTGCAACTGCTGCCACATGTCCCTCATCACATGGATTTTTGTTCTATTGCGAAAGATCATACTTCCGCTTCCGGCAATCCTTTTTGAGGTGCCCAACCTTGTGACAGCAATAACATGTGACCTGATACCGAGTGGAAGACTCACCAAATTGACGTTTCCACTTTCCCTTTGACTGAGTGACGAGCACTCTCTGAAAGGTCACAATTAGATTCTGCCTGAAGTTGTCTCCGTTCCTTTTGCAACAGGTAGGAACTCACCTTGTCAAACGTGATTGTTTGACTTTCAGCCATTAAATGGAGTGCCTCCACAAATGACTCATACGAAGAAGGTAAGCTGTTCAAAAATAGAGCCACCATATCATCGTCGTCCACCTTTTTATTGATGGAAGATAACTGATCTCGGAGATCTTTCATCCGAAGTAGGTGCTCAGAAAGTGATCCACCTTCTTGTAACTTTACAGAAAAGGGCATATTTTTTAGGTATAAAACCCGACTCTTCTCTGACGTCTGATATTTATCCCTCAGACTGGCCCACAATGTGCTTGCCACAGTGGAATTTCGCACTTCCGGTATCAAATCATCCGACACCGATAACTTGAGAAGCAATAATGCTTCCTTATGACGTTTGTCATAATCCTCGAAGTTCGTCGTTGGTCGACTTTCATCACCCTTGATGATTTTATCACAATCACGAAACTCCACAACCATTAAAATCTTATGACTCCAAACATTGAAATTTGTGCCCATTAACTTTTGTGTCTCCGACAAAGTTAAGTGTGATATATTTGCCATTTTATTATTCCAAAAGAACAAAAATAATAAAATAATAGTATTGCCCCACACTCGATAAAATAATACTTATTCCACCAAAAGTATTACTTATTCCAATAAGTAATATTAAAAATATTAAAATTAATTATGCAAAGGTGAATAGCTTTGTTGAAAATAATATTATTTCACTGACCTTCTTTCAAACGACTCTGCCTTAAAGTTTTTTTTGCCACGATTTTGCAGGTTACCTCTACCACGATTTTGTTGTTCGCAAGTTTACTGTTTGGTTGCCCACAATTTTACATGCTGGTACCCACGATACCCACGGTTTTGCTTGCTGCTCACATATTTCCTCCCTGGTGCCCACAATTCTACCTTCCAACATCTCACGTATTCCTCTAGTGAAGCCAACGATTTTGCCCTAGATCTCCATGTTTTTCACGATTCCGCCCTTGGTTTTTGCTGGTGCTACCCACGTATTTTCTTTCTCCCACGTATTTTCCTCCACCGACTCTGCCTTCCAATGGGACCACGATTCTGCCCACGATTTTCTGCAGCAACAGGAACTCACTATTCTGCTGTTTGCTCCACGATTTTTGTGCAAAACGACTATGTACTTTGCACCTTTCATTTTTCTTCCCACAACTCTGCCCTCGTGTTTTCCTGCGACCACGACTCTTCTTGGTCTCGAACCACACCTTCACACCCTCGATTCACGACTGCACTAGTCGTTCTTTGCACTAGATGGAATAACTTCAGTTTGTGCCCTACCAGGGCTTCCCCAAACTTCCAGTTTGTGCCTGTTGACAAGGCTTCCTCGAACTACAAACCGACCTTGCTCTGATACCAATGTTAGCACGTGCAAAGAGAAGAAAGAAATAGACGAGGAGAGAGAGAGCAAACTACATTGTTCAAATGATACAGGTAGAGGTTTATTTATTTAGAAGAGAGGTGGTTGAACAGTTACCAACCGAACAACTACATAACTGTTTTACATGCTATATGATGTGTTATATTTTAACAAAAGTTACAAATAAAAAATTAAAGTTAAAAGTTAAAACTAAAATGAACCAAACGCAATGGCCATGAAATCAATATCCATTGTATTTTAAATTTGAGTTTTAAAAAATTTAACTATATAAGTATTATTATATCATATCTTTTGTTGAATCCTTGGCATTTACTGTGCATGTTTCAAAGCTCATGAATGAACAGTTTTGAAACATGTCATCCAAGACGCTCATCCATAATTATAAAAATCCCTTAACTCCTTGGTAAATATCCTCAAACAACATGCAAAATCATGAGCCGAAAATCTATTCTTTATCCTACCACTTCATTGTTTAAATGATGTACGTCAAGGAAAAGGGCAGTAGAGTACTAGGACCTCTCTATACCAAGTAGTTTGTATTGAGTGATACTGCTATGAAGCAAGCATTGACTAGTATCATATTCTTTTATGAAAATCTCCAACTGCCAAGAAAACCGATTTTGACTAGTCAATGACCAATAAATTGTGGTGGTATTGATCTTGCACTGGTTAGTATTTATGGCTATAGGTTAATTGTGTTTCTCCAAAGGGAAGACTATTTGAGGGGTGGGCAGCTGCTTGTACCCTGATTGCTTACATGACTAAGCAGTCTGACAATTAAAGTTCTTTTTCTGCTGAATAGATTTCTATGCTGCCATTGCCACTCAAAAGGGCTGCACCCCCAAGCTCTTGTCCAAAGATCTCCTTGTATCCCAGTGGTTTGGAAATCTAAATAGTTGCAGTATTAAATCATGCTACTGGAAGAGGGTTTGGGTCCTGGGCAATAAAAGTGAGGTCATGTGGAGGAGGAGCCCATTGAAACTGTCCTGGTTTAGCTTGACCAGCTTCTGCAATAAGCAGTTTGTCAGAAGGATGCTATAGATATTGAACTCTAACAAGCCGCCTGGTTCTCCATATTTACAAGATTCAGTTATATGGAACAGTTAAAGCAATCCATCAGTGAGATGTGACTGGTAATGGAGTCACTCTGCATGCACTCTTCTAAGACTTAAACTCCATTGCAAGCGGACCTTGGTAACACTTCTGTCTTGTAGTAGTGAAAGATACTTTAAGATTATCTTAGAGGAGTAGCACAGAACCTAGCACAAAGGTTAAAAATGATTAGCAGGGTAACATTGCCTAGCATTGGATGCTCTACACATATTCGAATGAAGGTGCCTTCGAACAGTGAAATTGTCCAGCCTCAAACAATATTTTCCTATTCCAATGGCATTACCTTCCTAATTTAGAGCACTGATTAGTTTTTAGGAACACGGACACTTGAAATATGAAGTCATCCCTAAGCTGGCATGCATAGATTTCAGAATAAGTCAAAAAGAAAAAGAAATGGAACAGAGTTTCAGGTGCATCCAATATGAGATCCATGACACCTTGGAAAAAACCTTAACAATTCAGTAGTATTGATAGGCACAGTCCGGCAAAACCTTCCAGAGAGAAGCCTCTTCAGAAGTCCATTGAGCTAGAAATTTTGAAGGTTTTTACGAAGGAGAAAACCCTGCAATGGTTACTAGTGTCAAAAATGAATTCCCAAGAATCAGCTTTATAAGCATTGCACCATTCAGTTGCATAGTTTTTTTGTCACATTTTTTGTGGGAGAAATACATTCCTCTTGATCAATCTTCGAACTTGGTCTCTGTAGTGGAACATTTCGCAACTATATTAAAGTTGTTCATTTTATGTTTGGTCTATGACCCAGTAGCTACTTCATGACTTATATTTTGTCTATGCATTGCTCGCTTTGGCCCAATACATATCACTTAGCTCTAGTCAATTGACAACTCATACAGGTGACGTCTTGTTTAACTATACAAGTACTGCTTGACAACCCTAAATCCTTATGGCCGAGGGCCTTTCATTCCCACCTGAAGTCACTCATCAAAATAATTGTAGATCCTACCCTCAGACATGTTAGGAGACTTCTTAAAACATCCACAGACTCACTGAGCTCATCTAGATAGGAAGTAGAACTCCTCTAAGAACTGATCAGCTTTGCACAGTAAGTTTCAGATGGTCCCATTGAGGACCTAATCAACTTGAAGCTCAAAGATGCAATGCAACCAATGCCCCATAAACTTGATGCTCAAAGATTTAGCACAACCATGTACCTATGAACTTGGTTCATGAAGGACATTTTAGGACCTATCAACAGACATCCAATGATATGGCTAAGGGCCTTTGAACTGGAAGCTCTAATGGCACGACTAAAGACACTACTACATCTTTCCAAACTTCCTGTCTCAAATCGTAAACGCCTGATTTCATCTTGTTGACATTGAAAAAGTCTAAGACTAAAATAAAAACTAAAGAGTTCACTTTATACCATTGTAAGTGCAAAGTAAGGCCCAGATAGCACTTTGGCTTGTACTTCTCAATTGATTCACCATCCGACTAAGAGCTTCCTTCAGCATCATCAATGCCATGGGCTTCAAGTCACTGTCAAAAATCTCTAGGATTGGGTTCTCAGTTAGATAGCTGAAAGGTGCTCCTACCAATCCTTGTTAATCTCAAAACCATCCTACCTCATCTACAGGGATTGAGATCCCATCCTATATGCTGATCCCTGCAAATACTTTGGTGTAGTTCCAATGTTTGAAATTGTAAGGCACCATGTGCCGCAACTAGTTTTTGCCCACTCTTATTAGATCGTGTATATTCTTATGACTATTTTCCTCTTGATAAAGCTAGAATGAAGCCAAGTGTTGTGTAGTAATGATAATGTCTACTGTGATACTAGACTATCTATAACAACAATACACAAACTGAGTAATTGCATAAATGCGTACCATTGGCAGTAGCAAGTCATCTTCCACAATAGCAACTTGTATTTATTATAAGATAAGTCTCAATACAATTTTTATGGTAAAAGTGAGAACCTGATACAAGCGTCTCCTTTCCCCAGCATATATCCTTCTATTTATACAGACAAACGACTTTAGTTGTTGGTTGACATGACCGTTGATACTCAACGTAACCAACAAGAGTACAGGTTAGAAACGTGAAATATGTAATTACTATGTTACCAGGATACCCTTGGGTACGGGTCATGGGTTCAATATGTCCGGATACATCGATTTTAAAATACCCTATGGGTATGGTACATATATAAATTATATTATATATCTATATATATATACATCCGTACACACACACACACATATTATACATATACTCATTTTACTCATTTTTTAGTCCATAAGAAATACAAAACTTGAAATGTATAGTACGATCAATGTTCAAAACATTCAATATACTTAAGATTTTACATTTTCTATGATATACAAACTATTGTATTCCTTTGTGTTTCATCCATTTCCTTTGAGATTAATTTTTGTGTTGTGATGGTGGCCATAAAAGATGTATATAGGGAGCTCCTAAAGGACCTATTTAATGAGATTGACTCTAACCTGCCAATGATAACTAAAGAGGTCACTCCAATGGTTGGTTCTTGCATTCATATTATCCAAAATCACCTTCTAATCCTCCTTAAAAGGATGCGGGAAGGTGGCAATGCTGTGCCTTGGTAGTTTCTAGGAAAGAATGCTTTTTGAAACTTTAAGCTATGCAATTTGCGGTATTCCAATTTTTTCTATTAGTATTGAAGATCACCTGAGATTTGATCTCATAAATAGACTTGTACAGAAGGCTCAAATATATGTCCAAATTTCTATGAATAGCTTCTTTCCTTGGCCAATTGCACTGATCCCGAATAATTACCTCAATCATTCTTGATATCCTTTGAATATTTTCTCTTCAATAAACTAGAGGGATTTTAAACGATCTTCAAGTTTCCTTGTGGTTGCCATGCCCTCCTAGTCTAGTCCTCAATAAACCTGAAGTTTGTTAGAGTCACAATAAATTTAAAAATAGAAATTTAGGCCTCCCCACTCTCCAACCCTATGGGTGCATCCTACGTACGTCGAAAGGTACCTGAGGGCTGAGACGTACCCGATACGTACTTGGATGTACCCGCAACGTAGCAGTATTGTACCCAAGACGTATCCGTACCAGGTATGTATCCAGGGGGTATAGGAGAATGGGGGTGAACCCTGATAACATAGGCCCTCATAATACATGGCAGAAATGCATAAAATGTAACTCAGATAGTGAAATAGAGTCAGACTTTATTTGATTCAACAAGAAGAAATTCAAGGAACACACGAACCAACCTCAAAAACTGAGATGTGTAACAACACATACAATAGATCTGCAAATCTTTGATTGGTAACTCGTGGTCTTTGTTGTATAGCCCTTAGTCACTAACTCTCTGGACTTACTAGTTCATGCTTACTCATAGAGATATCATCCCTAACACAAGTGTAGTGGCCTGCTTATATAAACACAAAGACCCACCTACTTTCATCAATGCCTCGAAGCTACAAGTGACACATATAACCTTAGATACGTCCCAATACTCCATTCAAGATAGGGCCCAAATTTTCATAACATAACTCAATGCAATTCAGTTAACTCAGCTATTAGAATTATGGGTTAGGTGAAATCATGTTGGTTCTTCCTCGAACAATGTTGTATTTGAAACTCTGAAGATAACATTCCAAAATTGCACCCTTGTACATAAGACTACGCACTAGCTTTCCTATGAATCATTGTGCACTTGCGCAAATGAACTCCAATGCTTTTGTGGTTTTAATGGTAGATGTGAACCATTGAGATGAAAATGGTTAATGTGATACCATGCACAAAAGAAGAGATTCTTTGTGCACAGACCTAAAGTCTTAAATTTTTGGGTCGAGTGATAAAACACCACACAATTCATCTGAAGCATTGCAACATTCATCCGAAGATATGCATAATGCGGAGATGCCACAATACATTTTGACTTTCAATTCCCTATGCACAGCCTTATCTACTAGCATACATTCTTTTGTGATGCGCTATAGATATGCTTTAGCCATCTTCAAAGTGATGTTCTGGACTCTAGAAGGCACCGCAATCCTGATGTACTCCTTAGGATATGCTGCAATATACCAATAACTACAAACACTTGCAAGGGTCAGAACACTATGTTAAACATTACAAACATAAGCACATTGCAAACATAGATGCAAAAGAACAACATGACACTTCCGCACTCGTAGGATGCACAAATAATCACAAGACACTATCGCAAAACAAACTTACAAACAAAAGACAACGCACAATCAGAAACATGCGCACTATTTGTAATATCCCCTTTCTCAGTTGAAGACCTTTAGCCCAATTTTGTTTCCCGACGGCTAAAGGGTGTTAGAAAGGGAAACTTATCATAATAAATTAATTATAAAAGTGCAAAATAAAATAATATTATAAGCACTTTATATTAATTTATTAATGATAAAGTTAATTTAAAAATAGAAAAGAAAAATATAAAGTGATAAAGTAAAAAAAGAAAAAGGGAAATATCACTTTATGTTTAGTATTCTCCCCTAAGAGAAAATGTGACCCCTTTGGAGGATGAAAAAGGTGGAAAAAACATTAAATACGAGGGGTGAAATCTAATTGGAAGTTGGTGAGGCTATTTGGCCCATTACATCTAAAAAAAAAGTTTACTTGCTTGTAAAAGGCATGCTTTTCTATTTTACATGAATCTGATTTTTGTCTGGGCCTGGAGCTTTTACAAAATATTTCTAAGGACGAAAACCTTTAGAAATAACCTCTTGAGGACAAAAATCCTCTAAGAGATCTAGTAGAAAAACGAAAACCTTTCTCCTAGTTGAGAGGATTCTCCACACAAGGATTCCCATTGCATATCAAGAAGTTAGCTGAATTTCCAGCAGTTTTCCAGCAGTTGCTGAAAACCAATTTCAAGCTAAATTCAAGGAGAGATCAGATCTTAAGTGTTTGATCAGTTTTGAGGTATTTTTGGGCCTTTCCTAAGTGGGGCAAAATTGTATTTCTAGATTTCACTTACAGCTAAGATTTATCTACATTGTTCCAAAATTGCAGATCCGTTTTGGATGCCTTATTGCCATTGAAAATTCTGATTATAGGTTCATTGGAAAAAAAAAAATTCAAGCTTCAGTTTCAGTTATTATTTGCCCAAAAAATTGGAGTTATTTTGCAAGTTTATTGAAGTTACAAGTTCTGCTGCATGTTTTTGCCCTAATAAATTTCTAGAATTAATATTTTTTGAATCTGATTGGAGATCCTATTCTGATTATTCATTATCTACTTGCAAATAAATTTTTGGAATAGGATCTACTTCTGGAGGTAACTTTTGACCATGGATCCAAGCTGATATTTTGCTAAATCGCTAACTCATCAGGGCAACAAACGTTAGGGTTATACACTTTGGGAACCTATTCAGATTGTTTGTGCCTAATTCTCCATACTGACATACCTCAGTATGCTCTATCAGTAATCTTCTTGCATCGGCACTTTTTCTTTGCTCACTTTTGGATGTCACATTAGATCTTGGCCCTCATCTGGGAATCGATGCGAGTAAATCTATCTGGGGTAAGAATAGTGTCTTTCAAGTACTCTAGGGACATTAGAATTGTTATTAAAGCGATGATTCTCATAGCATGTGCCAAGAGAAAATCCCATGATCTTGAAGCTTAGAGAAGGTGACCATGGAAGAACATGCTCGGAGAGATTACTCCTACAGACTCCCGATAATTTATCTTTGAATGAATCAATCTATCTATAGATGGCCATGCTAGACTGAATTGCAAACCTGTTGGTTGGATTGCTTCCTAAAGAAATCCTCCAAGAGACCTTGTCCTATAGGAATTTCACATGATTGATTTGAGACAGATGCTATATAGGGAATCATGTACTTTTAGACCAAACTCCTTCAAGGAAATCAAGGCAACAATGCTTGAAGAAAGTTACTAATGGAGCATTTAGAACAAGCCTCCACATGTAGATATTTTAGAACCAAGTATATCAACTCCAATAAGGATTCATTTCAACTTTTGCAGTTGAGGCAATGATGACATAGAGACATGGGGTACTAAGAGTATGCATTCACTCATGGTCTCTCAAGGTAATAAGCTACGGTTGACCTTTGAACCTACATTTTGATGAGCTGAAAGGTAGTAAAGACATTAGAAACAAATAAAAAATTATGCAACATTTGGGAAAAGTACCATGTAAAAAGTGCCAGGGAAATCAGCCCATCAAGTATTCCACCAACTGCCAAGTGAAGGAGCTATCATAGAGGAAAAGGTATGACCTTCCAATTGAGCAAAACATTTGTATTGTTGAGGAAATTCAAAGTGGAATAAACCTCTAGATACTTGATAAAATTGCAGAATTGGAAAACAACAATTGTAGTCCTGCACAGAATGAGTCCATTGTCATATGGGATGTCATGTTACCAAGCTCATAGCTATTGGTGGGCTTGAAATTGTGAAAGCTTGTTGAAATTCTTGTTTTCTCATATGAATCAATATGGGTGGTAGTGACTTCAACTCAATTGGAGGTTCACCAAATCAGCAATTCTCCTGCTCAAAGCATATGCAACATTTTGATTGATCTTATCTACTAAGGAGGTTAGTAGCAGGAGGTTAGTATAATTTATATAAATTGCATATTGTGGATGGGATTTGACCTCAAATCCCTTCATGGGGTTGCAAAGTGTCCTTTTGGGGATCACTACAGTGCTATTTATTAACTAATAGTCGCATAGTGATCTAGGGAAACAAAACTAGGGTTCCTTGGGTAGACAAATATTGCCATCCAGTTTCTTAAGCGCTTGCACAATTTCATTCAAAATTTCAATTGATCAGTAGATTGATTTTTTTTGCTTTTTGGATTAATTGAGATTCTGGCCCTGAAATATGGGAACTGCAGGCTTTCCATCTTGGGGTAAGAATATGCCCATTGTGTGCCGACATTACCAGTCCGTATATACTCGAAGTGTATTCTGACTAAAGTCTGTGTAATGAGAAAACAAGTCAGATCATAAGACTTTCTTTTTCAGACTACTGGAAAAACTATGTATCAGAGAGCTTCCTACAGATAAGTATAAGCTATCTGAATGAAGTGATCACCAGAGGCCACAAAGAGTTACAAACCAGTTGGGTAGATACTCGAGACGAGATCTAAGAGACTCCGTTATAGGAACCTTTGCTGATTTGAGCAGATCTATCCTGGGAGATGATTACTTGCCAAAGCCAAGCTCTAAACTTCACAATTCGAAGGCACTCTTAGGGTGATAGGAAGTCCACTATTGCACAGTACAGTTTTGTAGAGCCAAGTTTCTCCAACATTCTTGAGGAACAACCAATTAAAGTTGATGGCATGGAGATATGGGAGAAAGAGCATGCAATTACTCAGTTTCCAAGGTAAGATTGCTATTTGTTCAACTTTCACAAGCATGTTTGTGATCTTGAAAGATAATAAAGGTACTTTGGAAAAATAGAAGATATCGGACAGGAGAAATTCTTCCATTGACAAAAATTGGAGGGAAATCAGCGCATAAAATATTCCACTATACAAAGATAGACAGTAAGAAGAAGCTTCAAGGAAAAAGGGATTTATAACTTCTAATGAGCAAACTAATTGTATTAGTGAGGAACAAACACTGCATTTGTTGGATGCCAAATTTGCATAAACAGATGTTTTAGTTCCAAAGGTACATCCTTAATGAGTCGTCGAATGGGATGGATCTTACCAAGCCATAGTCCTTGATGGGCATGAAATTGTGATATTCGAGTGTTCAATTCTAACTGTTGTGTCTGAAATCATGAGTCACAATAGGGACGCATGATGTTTTGGAAATCATCTAAATCGAGGCAATAGGAAGGTAAACCTTGATTGATGATCTTGTTTTATAAGGAGGTCTAGGAGTATCAAGGAATTATTTCATCATCTTCATCCTATATCATTATAACAGTTTTATCATGATGGTTTTCAGCCTGTTGTTGGCATAAGCACATGGACTAAGGATGTTGGTACATCAAAATCAAGTCATCATGAAGACAAAGAGTGATGAAGACATTGCATGGGAATTATAAGGTATGGGATCCTTGGTAGTATGTTGCATTTGTCCAACAGTGTATCAGTTCTAATTTTGAAAACTTTGTGACTAGACATTAATATTGGAAAATCAAATGAATTCGGAATTATCTTTTGAGATCCTCATAAGTGTTAATCCATCTGGTATGATTTATGCTTAGAAGACAAAATCCGGGTTGGGTCGTTAGAAGAAAACATCATGCTCCAGCTCATAAGTATAAGGGACTTTGGTTACCTATGTTATGATCACTTGGCAGTGGGGCATGAGGTTGAAGGAAAGTCAAGGTTTACAAACACATGTGTAAGGGAATACTTTTTGATCATTTTCAGCTTGCTCAAGAATTACTGTCCCATAATCAAAACAGTCATAACAAGAGATGGATAGAGTTTCTTTAATGGGATCCATGGCTGACTTTTATCCTTCAGCTACACTGGAAGGGTTAGTGAGGGGTATTTGGTCTTCAAAAGTGTATGTAAATGCACAACAAGGTGCAGTTTCATTCTTAATGAAGAAGAGTTGCCAAGCCCTTCTAAGGAGCAGATCATGACTTTGACATCCTATAGGTCATGAGAGTGGTTACACATGACTTCTATGTTTGTATGAGTTTCTCCTAAAAAAATTACCAAACATTGCTCATTCACCAAAATTTGAAGTCATCTTAGACAACCATGCACATGTTTGGATGAATTGAAGATGCGCAATCCTACTTCAGAGCATGTTAATCACAGTCTCTTACATTATAATGCTAAATAGTACAACCACATATCTTCCTTCATATTATTCTTGAACTTCATCTTCTGTTGGCTAGATTTTCTGCACAACTAAAAAACCTAGGCAGTCATGAGATAAATCTCCCTCATTTACTGGTGAGGCTCCCGTGTAATATTTTGTCAATTATATTTCCTAGTATCTATCTGTTGGTATTACTTTAATTACATAGCTCATGGAACATAACGAGACAATTTTGCAGCAAGTAAGCAACTATAAGTAATGTATACATGCAGGACGAGGGAAATAATTAAATGTACGAGAAGAAAGGAAAGGAAATGTGCAACCTAACCAATAGTTGACATAGTTGATCACATGCACATAGATGAAACAAATAGATCTTAAAATGTAGAATTTGAAGGCAAGGGAAAGTTTCAGATCTAGATCTAAGACAACACAAAGTTTATGTAGAGATCTAAAAAGAAATAAGAGACGAATGCACCGTTGACACAAAGTTCTCCGGAAATTTGCCTCCTCTCTATTCCTCTAGCTTGCAGAAAGCTATCAGGGGTTTCAACTCAAAGTCTGGAACACAAGAATGTTGATTACAAATTCCGATTATTTAACCCGTAAGCTTTCTTCCTCTATTTATAGTGTATAGAGGGCAATTACAAATAAGAAAGCCTTTTTAACTGAATTGCCACATGTTGAAGCTATGAAAAAAGGAAGCAACTGACAATCTTTCCTTCTGGAATTCCTCTCCTGCATGACATGCAGGATCTTATAGACTGAAAATGAAACCTTTTATTTTGCATGTCTACCACCTATTTCTAAGTAATTGACTTCTTCAAGTAACGGATTTTAAACCAATCACTTAAGTTTTATAATTTAATCGATTGCGCAATTACTTTGTCGGAGAAAATAAGAGAAAAAAGAAGAAAGAGGCAAAGGAAATTAAAAGAAAGCTATAACATTCCCAGTCTTGTTCTTTTTCCATATTCTACATGCGATTGACTCTTTTGCCTTTGATTCTCACCAAACTGGATTTGGAAGCAGCTGAATATGATTTTTCTTACGAGTGTTGCCTCTGACCTATGTCTTCCCTCTTATCCTTGAAGCTTTTGTAATTCTTCTCCAGTATGTGCACCAGTGTAATGTTTGCCGTAAACAATTCAAACAAAACTCACCGTCTTTTATTTTTAATTGCATATGAGCAATTTTAAATTTTGGAGAGCACTCTGGGCGAATGCAAATGCATGTAAATTCAATGAAGGCTTCAACTGGAAGATTGAGAGCACATGCAGAAGATCCTGGAAGGAATTTTCCATGCGCTGAGCTTCCACACGGGCTGTGTTAGAAACAAGAGGATGAATTTTTTGCCGGAAGCCTTTGCAATCAGATCAATTTGTGCAGATCCGGAAATTGTCAATTCAAATTCGGAAGATATATTCAATGTATCTGACATTGATTTGAACTTCAGCGATTTCAGCTTATATGGAAGCTACGCATGGATTTTGCTGAATCCTTCTCTTTCATGCACTGACTTCCATCACAGGCTGTGTTATACAATCTTTGTCTGAGCTCTTTTTGATTTAATTATGCCAGAAGCCTTTGCAATCGGATCAATTTGTGCAGATCCAGAAATTTCTTCAGATTCAGAAGATATATTCAATGTATCTGACATTGATTTGAACTTCCTTTCACTTATATGAGCACCTGTGATGAATACCTGCAATTAATTTAGACAAAGATGGAGTCCATGACATGAATACTTGATTTTTATCACTAGAATCTGCATATAAAACCTGTTGCCCTCTATTTTTAGACTTTACTTGCATGCCAAGAAAGCTAAAAATATTATTTTATTCACCTTGTGCACTCACATCAACATGCAGATGTTCTGAATAATAAAAAGAAAGTCTTCTTCAACCCTAGGCGCCAAAACTGGATGCTTCCCGGCAGTGGAAAATATTTTTTAATGCAAAATCCTCAGCTTCCTTTGGCGCCAATATCCTTCCAAGCTGCAAGCTGCATCAAAAAGAATTAATTGCTTCTCCCTATGGCATCACATGCTTATATAGCTATGTGCATGCTATTTTTAAGAATTGTCCTTCCCTATTTTTGTTAATTAATTAATTAAGATCCATGCTCCTTCAAGCAATTTGGGCGCCCAAGTCTGCATGCTTCTGCTCTGCTTTTTTAATGAATTTATTTTATTTATTTTTAACATGCATCCTCGACTACTTTTCAGCTCATCCAAGTGACTTTATTTTCATAATGATAATTTTCACCTTGCAAGGCAGGCAAGAAATTCTCGCATGCTTTTCACTGCCAAAAGTCCCACTAACATCTTAAATCCTTCCTTCCATAAAAGTACGACTTACATGGGTGAATTCACTTCATTGCTAGGAAAGGTCAACCAGTTAGGCAGCTCCAAAAATCGCATTAGTATCACTTAAGTGACTTTACTTTCATAATGAGAAATTTTCCCCCTGCTAGGCAGGTAAGAAATTCCTCGCATGCTTGACACCTCCAAAATTCCCATTGGCAGCTCAAGTGATTAGACTTGATGGGAAAAAGTAACCTGGTAGGCAGGCAAGAAATTCCCGCCTGCCTGCCACTGCCAAAATTCCCACTGACAGCTTAAGTGATTCCTTCCAAAGAAGTGCGACTTGCATGGAAAGATAGCTATTTTCCCAAAAGTGTGACTTGCATTGTGACTTCTGCATTAAAAATTGCGTGAAAATTCGTCACATGAAGGCAACATGGAAATTGGATGCGGAAGGCAACGTTGAAAATTGCGACTGGCATGAAGACAACATTTCTTTCCTTTTTTTTGGATTTTTTGGTGAAGAAAACATAAGCACAGAATAAAATTTGCCATTTTTGGAAAGGGTCCGGGAAGATGTAGCAGCAAAAACTTGCATGTGCCATAACCTTCATTCTGTGGCTTCGTTTTAAGTGTCGTTTTCTCTAAAAGTTCATATTTTCTTGAGCTCTACGCATTGATGGCAATATTTTTCTTATTTTCATAAAATCCATTTTTGCACCTTTTTGGACCAAGCGACTTCTTGCAATCTTCTGAAAGAATCCTGAGCTCTGATCACCTTTAGACAGATTAGTAATAAAAAATATTGGATAGCTTTTCAAAACCCTAGGCTTGGGGAAAGATCTAGCAGGAAGAATGAGTAGGCTACAGGAATTGCTAGAGAAAACAAACCAAAACACAAACAAAAAGAAATAAAACAAAACAAAAGAAGCTGCAGGCAATGGCTCGAAAAATTTCTCCACTTAGCTGATCTGCAAAAATTCTTCCCCGAGGTGAATGTTCTATGGTAACAATGATGGGGTGAAGTGCTTATATAACCTAAATCCTTAATTTTAGCTCAATCTATTTTTAAAAGAACTTTATTTATTTAATAAATAAATAAATAAAATTCTCTAAGACAAAACCTGGCTAAGGGATAGAGTGAGTTTTAGCACGTGGGTACTTGGGGAATTTGGCTTTTATGACTCTTTGGGGATACCTTAAAACAATGCAAACAACTACAGGAAAAAACAAGCACAAAACGGCCCGTTACTTTGACAAGAACGGAATTTTTTAAAAGGTGTAGTCCTAGATTTCAGGGTGAAATCTCAAGGACACCACCTTCTAAGTTACAAAAGGTTTTACACAAATTCTTTCTTCGCACTCAATATCCTTTTTCAGAAGTTTCGACAACACACTCTTCATCATGAGAGTTTCTACACTTTCAAGGTCATCTATTTTATGAATAGGCTCAACATTTTCCTCGCATGCTTGTGTAATATGTCCACTCACATCACTCCTATTTCCTTCATTATGCACATGTGGAAACTCAAATGCTCTATGTCTAGTCTTGTTGCCTTTAAAACATATACTGGTGAATCCACAACCTCTACATCTAGATCCTCTTCCTTTGAAATTGCCTCTACCTCTTTGTGCACCATAACTACATTGTGATGTGCTCGCATCACCTTCTTGCACAAAATTTCTTCTTTTGTTACGTTGTACACGACCACCCAGGAACTTTCCTCTTCCTCATGTTGCTCGTTTCTTGCACAATAGCTTCTTTTCTGCCTTTAGCATGCACTGAGAGGCTTCCTCAACAAAATGTAGTTCGATCATTTCAAGCTCATCTTGAATTGCAGTGCATAATCCATTCACTATCCACGAGATCTTCTTGGCTTCGTCTTTGACAAGACCAACTCAGATGGTTTGCTTATAGAAATCCTTTGCGTAATCATTTACACTCATATCCCGTATTGCAAGCTTTAAAGCATTTTGAACAAACTTGTAATAATACTGCAAAATGAACTTAGTTTTCAATTTCGCACCGAATCTAGTCCAAGTCTTGCTTTCTCCTTGCCTTTGCACAGTCTTTCTGTTTGCACATGCTCCCACCATAAGGATGCATGACATTTCAACTTTTCGCTATCAAACTCAACTCTCTTAAGATCATCCATGTTCTCATATTGAAAATACTTTTCCAACTCGGTGATCCAACCAATGTGTTTTTCAGACCTCAAGCTTCCAAAATAGCTTCCAAGGTCCAACTTGAGTTTACTGCTCATCCTCATGACCATCTTTTAAGAATTTTTCTTCATGCTCTTCAACTTCTTCAGCATCCTTAGGCGCTTCTTTTGTGGCTTTGTTGTGGCTTGCGTCATCTACGACCACAACACCTCGACGTTGTGTTGTCTCCATAGCCACTATTAGGCTTGCATGTCTCTCAACAATCCGACCAGATCTGCAAGTTTGGGTGCTTCTCCATGGTTACCTCGCCGTTGCCTCCTTCCATTGTTACCTCGTCTTTGTGTTATTCCTTCTGAAACAAAGAATTACTTTGTACCGATCTCCTTCGCACCTTCTATCCAACTCATTTGATGGAAGATGTCTGCAACTACCCTTTTACCCACACTTCACAAGTGTGGAAACTAGTAATCTGATACCAAATGGTGCACTAAAACCTTGTTCTGATACCTAATGCTGCAGTCATGGTTAGGGGTCTTATCAAGAGATATCTCATATCACGCAACTCTCATAATACAGGGCGAAAAGGCATAAAATGTAACAACTCAAATAGTGAAACAAAAACTCATACTTTATTTGATTCAACAACAAAAAATAAACAACACACATACGAAACAATATCACAAATAGAGATGCATTACAACACACAATAGATCCCCAGATCTTTGTTGGCTGACTTGCGGTCTTTGCAAGTATAGCCCCTAATCAAAAACTCTTTGAACTGACTAGCTTAGGTTTACTCACATGGCAATCATCCCTAACAGAAGTGTAGTGGCATGCTTATATAAACGAAAGACCTGTCTACTTATGTCATTGCCTCAAAGTTGACATTAAATGCGTTCCAATCCTCTATGCAAGATTGGGGCCAAATGTTCATAATACAGCTCGATGCAATTGAATTGGCTCAACAATTACAATTACAGATTAGGTGAAATCATGTTGGCACTTCCTCGAACAATGTTGTATATGAAACTCCAAACATTACATGTCAATTTCACGTCCTTGCATAAATGAAATCTAATGCTTTTTTGGTTTTGATGGAAGATACACGCCATTGAGATAAAACTCTTCTAGTAACGCAAGCCTCGGAAAAGGCTAATGTTTACCACACCATAAAAGAAGTGATTCTTTGTGCACGGATGTAAAGTCTCGAATTCTTACCCCAAGTGATCAAACATCATGCTATTCATCTAAAGCATTGTGCCATCCATTTGAAAACAAATGCAAAAGGCGGAGATGACACAATGCATTTTGACCTTCCATTCCTTGTGCATGGCCTCTTAAGCTAATAGACAGCCTTTTGTGTTGTGCTATAGAAATGCTTGCACCATCTTTTGAATGATGCTCTAGACTCTCAAAAGATGCTCTAGAGTCTAGAAGATACAACAAACCTAATGTACTCCTTAGGATATGCCTCAACAGACAAACAACTATGAACCATTACAAACACTTGTGTGTGTCAATAGATTGTGTGGAACATTACAAACATAGGCCCAGTACAAATGTAGCTGCAAAAGATAAGATCAACATGACACTTGCGCGCTCGCAAGCTGCGCAAAACAAAACTTGCAAACAAAAGCTACGCACAATCAAAAGCTTGCACATTGCTAGACTCAACTTATTTTCTAATCTGCTTTATCTTTGGTTGATGTAGGATTACAAATGAACCCGGATGTTCTTGCATTACATTTGGGTTTGACATATGATAGTGTTATATGCAATAGCAGTGGTCTATGTATTTATGTCAAGTTAGAAAAAATGTTTATTAACATAATGACCACATGGAGGACATATTACTTTTTATAAACAGGATACAACAAAAGGCTTTAACTAAGGAATCCACACCTGAGGAGGCACGCAATAAACCCTCGATTGACACAAATTTGCATTCTTCTGGCTCACACCCTACACTAGATGTTGAAGCTTAATGCTATTATTGTTCATACTTTTGTGCCTACAGCTATGTAGTCCCAAGTGATTCCCACAGCTAGTATGGGGGCACCAAAATCTGCTCCTCATATTTCTAAGGATATTCCTATACAGCATACACACTTGTTGTGCCTCTTAGGCCTACTCCTAATGTTACATTTTTTATTTCCTAGTTCATCTCCAAGCAATACGATGCAGACTACTCCACATGCTGCTGCACCTATTGTCTCTTCCATGAGGCCTACACCTAATATGCCTACTAAGCAGGCCCCACAAATTCCTACCCAAACAGCTCCACGCATTTTGTTACATCCTACGCTACCTTGGTTACTGCTATGAAAAATATTATGCCAAACACTAGGGTGCCTCTTACCACGCATGATACTACACATTATTCTGAAGATGCACTCCAGCAAGTTATCTTAGATTTGCAAGCACAAGTTCAATAAGTAAAACAAAATTCTGACGAGGAAAGTTGTATGGTTACATTTTCAAGATGTCCATTGGCTCTTGAGGTCTTTCGTTCCACTTTACCTATTGGTTTTGTTGCACTTCACTTTAAATTATTCAATAACAAGGTTGACCCATAACAACATGATAAGGTGTTTTATGCCTCATGTCTATATTTTGCACATAATTTACCTGTATTCACTTGTTAACTGTCCAAATCTGCTACAAAGACATCATAAGATTCATCAAGTTTCTTTCCAAGCAAGCTTAAGACTGAATTAAGGTGTCATATCGGAGGATCCTTTCCCAAAAAGTTTGAAACTGAATTGATAAATTCATTCAAATGAAAAAATTGGCCTTTAGAGACCTTTGGTTGATGTTTCCAACCAAAATGGCATCCACTATCCTCCCCTTCAATGTTACTTCTTCAATGCAAACAACATCAAAACCATAAGAAGTCAATTCTTAAATTACTTATTTACACTTTCACCTTTAGATTCCCTAGCAAACCTTTCTTTTGTTCTTGACTGCTCTTTTTTAGCTCTTTCACTGTCCTTCTTAACACCATTCACTTATTGTTCGTATGCTTCCCCATTCTTTATCTCCTGACCTGTACAGCTATCATTCATATAAGTGATATCACACTGCATTATTATCATTCACAAATGAAAGAGAGGGAAAGTGTAAATCTGTATTCTGATCTCTATGTACAAGAATACTTATTTATTCAATGCACACTCCATACAAGTTCTGAGACCTGGTATCTCCGTGACTTTACCACTTAAAACACATGTATCAGTATCTACTGGTGATCCCAAGAATTTAATCCATCTATGATTCCTATTCACATCGCGGATATAATAATACTGTGGAAGGCCAAAACATTGAACCCTCAATTCCTTGTTCAAGCTATAACATGCAGTATTGTGATTTAGGACCATAACACCATCTTGAAAAGCTTGTCACAGTCATAATCTTTCTGATGGGAGATCAATCGGAAAACATCTAATGAAGATCTCTATATAACTTCCTAATGTCCTGTAATCATTCATATTAGGCCTAGTTTAGGACAAATATGTGCTTAACCTTCACCAAACTCAGTTTCCTTCTCCACTGTTAGACTTTTCTAGCACCCTTTACCTTGTTTAGGACTCCCACAAAATTACAGACCTCGACTCTTCATAGTTTTTGGTCCAGTTCATGATAATATAAGACCAATTAGGTCTCTTGCGGATTCTAACTACTACTCCTTGACTGTCATGAAGATCTTTTCCCTGCAAGCATAAAAATTCATGAAACCTTTTTGATCTTAAAGAGCATCCTCTGTGGATGATATGTTCCTAATTTCAGACTCTAATTCCATTAGATGGCCAAGTTATAGCTTGTTTTCTATAAACCATAGTTTAGGGTCTGTATAAACCCAATAAGGGAGAAATGATTTCATCTCATTTTATCAATCTTTTCAAAGCCCAAACTCAATTGATCAACCTCTGATGAACTTCCACACACCTTCACCTTCATTAATTTAGACCTGCAAATGCATGGTTAGGTTTATGCCATAGACTTTGTCCAATAATACATGGAGATTAACAGGAAATAGATAGATTTCAACTCAATTTCACAAGAATTATGAACTCTCTTTACACATTTCACCTCTGATCTTCTCAATAGACACCAAACAACCTTAAATAATCTTCTGACAGATGGGTTTACAACTATTTCTTGCTAGTTCCTTCTCTTTGGGACAGAGTACTGTTTAAACTTTAAACACACTTCATAAAAAGTCAAAACTTGCATTAGGATTGTTCATACCCGTAGATCTTTCATAAACCCATTAACTTGTTTGTACAGAGCTTCATTCCATGTCTCTCTTACCATATAATTCCTCTGTGATCCTGCACAGTTCTTGACATACTTCCAAAGTACAGAATTCTAATGAATATGAGGATATAAATCATACATTGTCTAATCTAGAATCAACATTACAAACTTATCAAACATGCATATTAAGAGGATCATCAACAGTTCCATCTTCATACACCATGTACACATATATTCAAGTCTCTCACAACTATATTGATAAATGATCTGGTTTACAATTTATCATGATGATACTCAGATCCTATTGAACCTTCATAGTTCTCTTCTCACCTGACACGCCCTCTCCACACATGATCCATCTACCTTCTACATAACTAATTACTCCTCCCTTTATAGCTTGTTTTACTTCCACCAAGAGTGATCCGCTCCAAAGAAGACTCCACCAAATTTCCATGTTTAGCTCCACCAAATCTAAGTTTTCCAACTTAATTCCCTCAAAATCTTGACTCAAATCTGGGATAGGTTTTATCTTTATCTCCATCTACGTTGAAAACAGTCTAAAAGATGTCTTAAGGTGAATTTACATTTACATGGAGGTGTATTTACATTCACAACACATATTAGTGCACATGACCATTTCAACATAGTTTTAAATCATTTACAAATGCTTATGGTCCTTATGCAAATTTTCAAACTACACAATCGCGAGGGAAAGTTCAAAGGACTCCTACATGAGCCTCTACAACAACCTGAAGCCAATGATTGGCTTTTTATTCACACCAAACATATTATTTACACCCTGGTAGATGATGCTCCTGCATCATAATGACAAATTGTTGACCAAGGTTTTTCTGAAAACTCTTAAAGACTTTGCTTTGGATTAATTTTATGCCCTACTAAAGGGATCCCTACATAACTTTCGTTCTTTAGGTAGCATCTTCTTAACTCATTTTTCCATCAACAGTAGCCACGAGCTCACACTATTGCAGCTTGCAGAAATCAGCAAGGACCTAATGAGCCTATCCATGGCTACGCACTGAGAATCAAAACTATGTTTATGAACATATCTCCACTATACAAAAGTCAAATCCAAACTTCCATTAGAAGTCTGTTTTAGCCTATCCACAACAAAGTGATGTTTCAAACGTACAAATCCTTTGATGAGCTTTGCCACCTGGTTAAGACGTCTAAGTCGAAGCTCCTCATAGCAAACATGCTTAAATATAGGAACAACACCTATGCATCTAATGCAGATTTTTTTTTAGGGAAAATTAACTTTCAAAGCTAAGGCTAATAATACTCCAACATTTCAAGCTAAGAAGAAGACAAAAAACGTTGTTAATAAGAGACAACGTTTGAACAAGCTAGTCATTATAAAAAGTGTTGAGCATTTAGCTATTAGGCAAGAATCCTCATAAAATACCTCAACAAGATAACCAAATGATTAACAAGAAAACATACGTCACAAAGTGGATATAGTTACAGCTCAAAGTAGAACATGCACACCCAAAGAGGAAGGATGAAGCTCATGTGACTTATCATGCACAAACTTCTCCAATCATTCACCAACCTAAGCAAGTGGATGTGTCATGTATGGAACCTAAGTTAACAAAAATGCAAAATCAACCTCAAAAGGAAAACTCATTGCATCAATACTTTGTTAGATCTAGCCAAAGTCACGCACAAGAAGAACCACACATGGCACAATGCATGTCTATTGAATAACAGTCTTCAATACTCTCTCCTCAACCAAAAGAAGTTAATATATCGACCGATTTTGAACCTTCACATGATCATCCCCTCATTGGAATCATAGGTTAGCACTCATAACCTACTCGTATGTGTACTCGACTAAGTGGTTTACTATACATAGCTTCTTATTGCTTGTTTTATTTTGTTTGATCACCATTGCTTGAGTTGATTGATTGATTCCTCCATTCTTCTATTCTGACATGGACATGTTTGTTTTCGCATTTGATCATTCTTCTAGCCTCTTGGCTCTAATTTGTTTGCTATATCTCATTGGCCCTTTCAAGTTGATTGCTTATCCCATTCCGAAAAACTACATTAGCTATCCTCTGATGACACATGCATATACATTCTCTACAACATTCTGATCTTGGCACACATACTTTGAGGCATTTTAAACCTTGTTGGGGCATACTACGTGCCCCCCCCTCCATTGACTATTTCTTTGAGACTTTGCCATAGAATGTACCGAGCTTATTTGATCACATCTTTCTTATGCCCATACATCATAACATTTGATTATATAGTTATTCTTGCCCACTCAGGGCATGAAACTACTATGAGTCTTTCATGCACTCCCTTGAGACACGACTAAACTATTCACAATTACATTTCTATGGGGTGTATAATTTGCTCACACCCTCCTGAAAATGTATTGCTTTTACATCTTGTCCACACTACGCTTTAATAGAAGGCACATAATGTTCAGATACCTCCACTTTCTTCTATTCTCGTACCCTACGCATATTGGCTTTGTCTTCTTGATTGCCTCTTGGTTTTGATTCATTACTGGTATCTTCGCTTTGTTAGCTTGATTCAACTCTTGGTTGTGTCTACGTGATTGCCTCTTAACCTTTGTGTGACTGATTTTCATTTGTTACTAAAATATTCACTAAAAATACAAAACCAAGACCTATGCACTGCTTGCTTTGATGGTACAAATTATTACTTGATGTCATTTATCATATTACATGGTGATTTACATATCCATTCCACACACATACTTTTCACAATATACTTGAGTTAGATGCAAAGCATACATACAGATTACATATGGACATGGACACATAGATGTTCGATATTAGTCACACCCGGGGGAAACCTCTTTAAACTGGGGGACATGCCCACACTAGGGGGCATCTTATCCACATTTTTCAAGTTCTATTTTTTTGTACTAGTCCATTCATCATATCAAGCCGCTTAGATTGTCTATACATGACTTTCTTTCTTTTTGTGCTTATGCAGATATCATTATTTTCTATACATGATGAGGATGTTGATTGGTTATAGGTATTAAAACTGCTTGCTCTGTGCATAAATTTGTTGTTATTGATGTGTTTTTATACGATAAATTTATGCTCATGCATGTTTACATTGTTTGGTTCATATTATTATGTCGTCTACATGTCATGCAACAAGATCTTGGCAATCTATCCTGTCAATTGTCATGCCACATATTTCCTGTGTGCTTCTTGGTCATAGTGTTTGCTTATGTCTTATTTGCTATGATGCCCTTTGTGCTTTTGTGTGCTTATATGTTTTTACTATGGCATGACTTTGATTTTACTGTGTTGTTACATGCATAATGTTGTGATATGCATCATGCATATTGTTTGCAATCTACAAATGATGGCATTTCCATGATATATATCTTATATATGTAGGCACACTTACTATTGTGAGCGTCAATGCTATATATTTTTTATATGGACATCTATCTATAGCTGATCTTTACAATGATAACTTATATGCTACTAGCAAATAAATGTCCATGCCTTAGATTGCATGTTCCATACGTGCCTGCATTGATTTAATCTTTATATGCTAACACATCCTACCATTTTTGTATACTTACTTTACATGGGTAGCTCTTCTTTTATCTTTATATACATTTTAAGCGCTTCATCGTAACACTTTCTTTGGAGATGATCAATTTGCAGGCTTCATCAGTTACTCCAAAGGAAGGCATACAATTGGCTTGTTTTAGATATTCGGACTATGTCAAAAAAAGCATTTCATTGTAAGAGACAAATTATATGGTTTAGTGGGGTCAAATTGAGCTTATAGAGATATTTCACAAAAATTTGGGGATCAATTGATCACATTTGAGGCCTTCTACATGATTTTTGAAAGACATTTGATCACATGAGGCATGGATTTGATCCCTATTAAGGGAATATATTTATGATTTTGAGGGACAATATTCACATTGTGAGAGAGCACATTCAAATTGAGGGACAATCGATTTGAAGGGACATGAATTTATCCATATTCACAATTTGTATTTTAAAGTTGGAGATCGCTCAAGAACGATGGTACTAGTAAGCACACTTTAGGTCTATTTGTGTCTGCAGCAAAAGATCCATCTTTTAATATGGGTCTGATTTGGGACCTCATAAGTAAAGATTGTGATCGTTGCAAACCCTTGTTAGATGCTTTGGCCAAGAAAAGAATAAGGCTAGATAGCAATCTCCATTTCAAGTTGGGTTATTTAGACACCCATGGTAATATAGTTGGGGCATCGACATCCCTCAACTTCATGCACAGCCATTTTTAGTTTTAGTTGGGGCATCTTCATCCCTCAACTTTCCAGTTCAGCGGTTACATATTCTAGGGCATATTCACTCCAAAGCACTCTTCAATAAATTTCAACAAATAACAACTCGGTCCGCATACTGTCATGTGTATTATTTCCATCAACTTTTTTCAATCTTTTTTTTATGGTTCAAATATTTCAGTTTGCTTATGATCATGAGAAATTAATTTACACATGTTTACATGTAAATTTTCACATGCGCCAATGAAACGTTTTCAATTACACGTGTCAACATCCAAAGCAGTTATCACAGGTACACATTTTTTGTTATTCTTTTAATATAGCCTTTTCATTAATAGATTAAAATGAGGGAAATTGCAGACACCAAAATTTGCTCTTTGACGCTTGGAACCATCAGTATTGGCACTATTTGACACACTTGGACAAATGACATATATCTAGCTCATTAATTCCTTCTTTTCGATTACACATACATTGTCTTAGCCATATCTATCTGCCTGGTATACTTATTAAGGATCATCACAGTCTATACAGGAACACATAAAAAATTTAAATATTTTTCGTTTTTTTAATCTTGTATTGTGCCTTTGCACAGTAATCCACATGAGATAGAGATGTCCATCAGCATTGTCCTCCTCTAAGGGTAGTTTCCTAGCGTGGGCAACAACTAGTTTTCAAATATGGGCACTTTCATTAGGTCAACCTATGCTTGATTCATGGGTCGGCTATGGAAGGACATTAATGAAGAGTAACCTACATATACAAATGACCCCATAGATCATTATCCATCCATACACTTGAGACCTTGGAGATCAACTTACAAAGGCATATACACATCTCAAATATTCCAAGAGCAACTCTAGAGCAGTCCACTTAGCTTAAATCTAAGAAACCAAGGGTCAAAGTTGCTTGTTATCAACTGTCAAAGATCAAAAGAAGATTCACTTTAGATTGCACATCATTTCCGTGATTGCACATTCACAAAGGAAGTGGGAGAACTCTGTTTGGCTTGATCTCTCTTAAGAGTAGCGACATGTAGTGCAACTTTCACTTGCATTGGGGGTATAGTATTGACATTGGATATAGTAGGTTGTCCACCGAGTGTTCATTGAGTGGATTCATCGACCGGGAATAAACCATCATTGGCTGAGAAGTTCAGCCCAATCTCAAGAGTTTGAAAATCAAATTCCTGGGAATGTTGGTTGAATAAAGTGTACTAGACTTCTAGAGCTTGCTTGAGTCGATGCAGAGACTCGATAAATCTGCAATCCAAATGATCACCTTCAGGCAACACCATGTAGACCTCCTCATCCAACTCTCCATTCAAGAAGGCACTTTGATATACCCTCCAACCAAACTAAGTTGCTACAGAGAGAATCAAGTGAGTGAGCATCTTTGCAGTAGGAGTAACAACCAACTCTGTGGGAGGAGAAATAAACATCTCTGCAGTGGTAGGGGTAATAAACGTCCTCTTCCTGTTGCTCATATATTTCCCCCTATTGTCGGAAAGCTTTTTGCAACAAGATGAGCAAAGTGTACTATGCTCTATTGTCCTTCGAGGCAGTACTTATGAATTTGTGGCATGTTTTGCCATCTCACGATGTGTCTCCAACACGTCCTGGATAGTGAAGGTTCCCTCCAAAATTTATCGTGCATTTGAATGAGGAAGTTCATCCTCCCAAGGAATTTCAACCTCTTGCACATTTTGTATAGTGGATATTCCCTCCACAACAAGTGTAAGTAAGTTGACTGAAGTAGGGTCAACAAGCCTACGAGGCATCAAGGAATGACATTCTCTAGCACATCTTATGGGGTGGTCTCCCTCCACACGTGCTTTTGAGTTGACCATAGTAGAGTCAACTAGCCTATGGTGTCCACCTTGCCCAATGCCTAGGGCAATCACCCATTCATGTTTCACATGTGGCATAAGACACTTCTCCCCAGAGAATTTAACAACAATATCGAGATTCTCTATTAACTGACAAATAGATATAAGAGATTTTTATGCAAGCTAGGAACATACCTAACATTCCTTACTAAAAGTTCTTGAGCATTATTCATCTCAATTGCTTACATCTCCTATCCCCTCTACTGCAAGTGACTCTCCATTAGCTAAGACAACTGAATCAAAACAATATGTAATTGTAGTAAATGATACATACTGGTTACTTAAACACAAAAAATATTTAGATGCGCAAGAGTTAATGATCCAACAACTGGTAGCACTGTCATTCGAGCATGATGCCGTAAGACAACAAAGAGCATGCTCTCCCCTCAAAATCTGGCTCAATTGCAACTGCTGCCACATTTGCCTCATCATGTGGCTTTTTGTCCTGTTGGGAAAAATCATGTTGTCTCTTCCAGCAATCCTTTTTAACATGTCCAAGTGTATGACAGTTGTAACACATTACTTGGTTTCTAGGAGATGAACCCTTTAGGTTGATGCTTCCACTTCCCTTTGGATTGAGCGGCAAAAGCACTCTCAGTTTGTCTAGAACTGGAGTCGAGTGTTCAAGCTTGTCTCCGTTCCTTTTCTAACAAATAAGAACCGATTTTATCAAAAGTCAAAAGTCTGACTCAAGCATCAAATGTAGGGCTCCCACAAGTGACACATACGAGGACGACAAACTGCTCAGCACCAACACCACTAGATTGTTGTCATCCACCTTTTTGTCAACGGGAGGTGAGCTGGTCTCGGATATCTTAATCCGAAGTAGGTGTTCTGACAGCGACCAACCCTGTTGCATCCTTGCGAAAAACAACAAATTCTTCAGGTATAACACCAGACTCTTCTTTGAAGTCATGTAATTGTCCTTCAGACCGGTCCATAGCTCACTTGCCGCAATGGCGTTCTGGACCTCTGACATCTCATCATTAGATACTGACAGCTTCATCGGCAGCAAGGCTTCCTCATGTTGTTTTTCATAATCCGGAAAATTTGCAACTGACCTTCCTTCTGCACCAAGTATTATTTTATTAGTCTTGAAATTCTTCAATGGTCAGAATTTTGTGACTCCAGACATTATAATTATGACTCGTCAACTTCTGTGCCTCTGGTAAAAGTCGTTTTTGAATATTTGCCATACAATTTTTGATATTTCTGACCCGGAAATCAATGCAAAAAAAAGGTATAGCCCAAAATCTGAATACTTGAATTTTTGATCCACAAATTGATGCAATGAATGAAAAATACAGTTTTCTGAGTTCCGATTTCTGACCCGCAAATTAATACAACAAAACAGAAGTATTGTATTCTGATTTTCACCCAGAATTTAATGCAAATAATTTTTGAAGTCTGAATTTTTACAGCAAAAGAAAATGTACCAGGCAGAAGATGTACAATCTGTGCCAAGACGACTGGCTGTGACTGAAAATCGCCAAACTCCGTGCCCTAGCAGTGAATGACCCAAAAAAACTGCAAATATGGAACTGTGTAACTGTCATTTTCTTTGTTTTGCCCTAGGTACCCTTCAAAAATCACTGTTTTTCTCTTCCTCGTGATTTTGGACTGTGTTTTCTACAAAAATGTGCCCCAACGTTCCTGTTGAATTGGACTGTGCCCTAGATGCACACTTTTCAAACCCTCGACTTGACAGAAAATACAGCAGAAAATCACATTTTACAGGTCACCTTCAAATTCGTATTTTACAGGGTGTGCCTTCAAACTTGCATTTTACAGGCTGTGCCTTCAAACTCTGCTTCTCTCTGAAATGTTCTTAAGGGATGCCATTACTTATTATTTCTCTTTTAACAGTCAAAAAGCATGACTGTATTTTTATAGTAGATTGTAAAAATTGCTAATGTTTTTGGATATTGGCCCTTCCCATCGTGTCCTAGACGAGCTATTATTCTCCTTTACTAAAATGCAAGCCCTAAACATGATTTAAAAATTGCTATTTCTTATGGTTGTGCCCTAACTGCACGAACAACCATAAAAAAAACCTTCATAAATTTGTAATGACATTTTAATAAAGTCTGCCTTGACACCACAATTTGCACTTTCAGGACACGTTGTCCAAGATGTCCCTCTCGGACTCTCTTGTGAGACCCACGATTCTCTATGGTTCTGAGGTTTGGGGTCCCTCCCTACTAGAGTAGGATTGGGCTGCTATTGAGCGAGTTCAGATCCTTATGCTCAGATGGATCATCAAATGTAAAGAGATTGCTCCTTGTAATATCATCCTTGCCGAGTTTGGGGCTCACCCTTTCAGACTTGAGGTCATCTTTGGTCTCGTCTCACTCTTACACTGCATCCAGAGACTTTCTGATTCTTCCACAGGCAAAGACAGGTACATCTACCTTGCCTACTGTTCTTCTGAGGCCATTGCTCTTTCTGACCGTAGTGGTCGTGCTCGTTACTGGTATGCCAGGGCCTCTTGTCTCCTTGGATCCCTTGGGATCAACATGGACCGTCTCCCCCTTTCAACTACTCCATGCATGCTCCTACACACCTCCTTCCGAGCAAGCAGGACCTGCACAAAATCATCAAAGACGATATATACAAACAGTTCATCCAAATTACTTGAACGAACCCCTGGGTTGAGCTACACCCGATGATGGCCTTCTACGTCGATCACTTCCTCGAAGTCAACAATGGACTCATCATTCGGCCCACCTATATCTCTCGTCATTGGATGCATGCTCTTCGCATATGCCTGGGCCAGATCAGAATTGGCTCCCATAGGCTTTGGGTCAAGAGTGATCACCAGTTGGACCGATCCGAGAGGATCTACCATCTTTGCTCCCTCTAGGAGATTGAGACAGAGGAACACTTCATTTTCCGGTGCCCCATCTACTATGAGATCAGAGGGAGGTTTCATTGTTTGTTCCGTGAACGCCCAACATTCACGACCTTCTTCAAGTCTTATGATCAGAGGTGTCTCGCTCTCTATTTACAGGAAACTCTGTGAGGGGATCCTCCGCCCCCCTGCCAGGGAGATTACTACTCAACAGATCACATCTTTCTTTATTGTGCTCCCGAGTGAGAGGGGCACCAAGCGGGGACCTAATCCTAGTGGAGATTCTAATATTAGATCTATTAGGACTAGAGGAGCTTCTCCCCAGACCAAAGGTATCCAGACTCAGACACGACCAAGGTCCCCCTCTCATAGGCGGCAGTCTGCCAAGCTCACTCAGAGAACTCGACTTTCCATGGATCATAGGCGTCCCAGACATATTCCAATTCCTGACACCAGACATTAGCAAATCACCAGATTCTTTTCGGTTGGCCTTGGATGACAGTCGAGGCCCTTCCCTCCACCTCCTATCGTTCTTTGTACTCCCTTTCCTCTTCTTTAGTTGTTCTCGGAGACCTTTTTGGGTTTCCCCGCTGCTTCTGCTTTGCTTTGTATGGTGCAGTCCCATTGACCTATTTTGTGGCCACTTGTTGGACATTTAATATAATTATCTTATCTTATCTACAATTTGTACCCACTTTAAGGCTTCCTCGAACTTGGACCCCCAAAGTCTTCTTCCTTGTTTGTACTCTATGCCAAAAGTTTCCTCGAACTATGAGCCCTTCAAACACCAATGGCTCTAATACTAATAGAGGAAGATGTGAACAAAGAAAGAATGAAGAGAAACCGGAATGCCCTCTTACGAGTTTGCGTGTCAATCATTTTATTATGCAAAAGATAGTTACAAAACAGTTGAGGTTACTATTGAACATTAGTTAATACATAACTAATAGTTCATTAAGAGTTAATGAATATATAAAGAATATATTTTAATATTTATTAGAGCATTGAGTTGTCGTAGTATAGTTAAGAACTACTATACTGCATTTCTTTAGTTCATGATTACATATTACATACCCTCATCACCTAACTAACCTTGCATCCACCAAACTCTTGCTCTTGGTTTTGTTCCTATGTTTTACGTATGAAAAGATTTCCTATGAGTAACAAATGTATCGAAGTCTATGTCTAATGATGAATATTATTGTAGCTCAATATGTTGGATACAATATATCCAAATGAAATTTGAGCTAGTGTAAGGGTAAGAACCAGATAGGACTATCTTACAAAATAAAACATATTAAGTAATGCAATCTAAAAATGATGCTCCGGCATAACTTCAAAACATTTGACGCACAGTAGAGACAATCAAGCAAAGGAAAAAGGAAATAATCACAACCAAACCCCCTCCTTCAATATTACTTTAATGAATGGAATGCAATGCCATGTTGACAAAAATAAGCTCAAAATGAAATCAGGTTCTTTCACCATACTTGAATTTTAATGAAAATTTTCCTTTTATAATATGCAATATTCAAGTAATAGTCCCGATTGAGCTTGAAAAGCATTGGCATCCACTCTAGCATCAATGGTAGTTTACAGCCAAAGAATCAATTAACTAAGCTTTCAACATGAGATGAACTGATTGCATACCTGAACATCGTCATTAAACATCCTATAATGATTTCGATAGCGCTGTAACAACTTGAATGCCCACTTACTTTGAAAGTCCTCAAACTAAGAAGAGAAACGAAACCATTTCAACAATTTTACAACCTGATATTACTTACATAACACAGAATCTTAAACTCCAAATTTAAATGTAACCTGCACTATCACATGTGGCCAGCGTGTGAAGACTGCCTCCATGAATTCATCAATAACTGAAACATACTCTTCTCCATCAAGCCTATGGATTGGCAACCCTAGATCTTTATCCCGAAGAAACAAAACATTTTGTGGAATAAGTAATTAGATTAGGAGTAAATATTGATATCAAGAAAAAATATACAGTTGCAAAAACTATCCACAAGGTCAACTTTAAAAAGATCTGAAATCCAATGTCTAAAAAGAATTTGATATTCCTTCCACCTGGAACTGAAACACTTGAATGTTCAATCAAAATCATTTTTGACAGACGTACATTTATGATATTAAATTTCTGTGTCATTAAAGCTCCCTATTTTCTAAAGTAGGATCTTAATGCAAATACTCCATTAGGTATGGGATGCATATGTATTGCATAAATCATTTTTTGTACATTTGTAACGTACTTATTAACTAGAGACCCTGGTTCAAACCTAACGTGGGTACAGCTGTAAATAGATCTTGTATATATATGAGGCATCTTTCAAAATAAAATTAAAAAACATACTTATTTTGTGTCCATCACTCAACATGTATGTATGGTCAATTAAGAAGAGTTTCAGAATATGGATGGCTGTAATGAGAACATTTCACGAGAAAATCATAGACCTAGGTCAGAAAAATAAGCAAAGTGTAGGCATATGAAGGCTGAGTGACCAAAAGAGACCAGGGGCTCAAGAGAAAATCATAGACCTAGGTCAGAAAAATAAGCAAAGTGTAGGCATATGAAGGCTGAGTGACCAAAAGAGACCAGGGGCTCAAGAGAGTCAAGAAGTCATAAGCCAAGGGGGACATTTAGAGATGTAGGAAGTATCTAGGAGGTTATCAGGGTTGTTAGAGGCAGGTAGGAAGATATAGTTTGTTACGGGGCCCACAACTCACTGTTTGAGGGTGTGCTGCAAACATCTGCAGGTAGTTTGAGGCATTTAGAAGATACAGTCTGTTGTAGGGCCTACAACTCACTGTTCTCTCGATTAGGGATTCATGGTGTGAGCCCGACTGCGTTGTGGGTTCATGGCATCGGCCAACCTGCAATGTGCATTCATGGTGTGCACCAGCTTTAGCATATTTACGAAATATATATTTAGGGCCAAAATAAATTTATTTTGTGTAAAAAAAATTATACCACCCTGGATTGTTTGGCACCAATCCCAGCTTTCTCTGAGTTACAACAAAGAAGTTTAACTCAAAAAATCCAACCTGGTCAGCACTTAGTTTCAGAATTTCTGGTTTTGGTTATGGTGTATAACTTGAGCATCTGATGTCGATTTTGGCCAAATGGATAGTCATTCCCTGTTTTCAGATATTTCCAGCTCGAACAATAGGTTTTTAGAATCCGTAGGTGAGCTCAGTGGAAATGACAAAAACCAACAAAATGTGACAAGGGCTAAGACGACCAAATATTCATCTAACACCTCAGATCAACTCTGTCATATGCACATGCCTCATGGGATCAGCTTGTCCCAAAGGCAACTAAGCATATGCGGGCTCGGCATAGTGTAAACAGACAAGGGTCGATAGATGGACTAGGGGTTGAAATGGACCATAGTGGTAGGGTCATGGACCAAGCACAACTACAATATGAGGGGAATTATGGTTTATGTGCGCAACGTGTGCAATCGATGCATTGAGGACAAGACTGATGCATTGTATAAGTAGCATAAAAGAGTCAACCGAAATTTGCGACCAGCATCAAGGTTAAGGCACGAGAGAATTATCCAAGCACTATGGAGTAGTGTTCTATGCAGTTTAATAAGAATATCATCATCGCGCTTATTCTGACAAATAACATTTCAAAAGGTGGTTCTTTCGAGAGCATACACCACCTAAGATCAAATATATTAATGAAGGTCGACATTAGCTTTGCTTCACCTACCACATTATTTAACATATTTTTCTCTTGTTGCAAATTATTGTCCTTTCCACCAATTAACTTATTTGCAACACAAGACTAATTACAACATAAGTATTAAGCATTTTCCCTCTAATTGTTTGTGAGGCTAAGAAAACAGGTATATAACTACAATTCGGGCATTTATTATTTTGTGTATATATGTAATGCTATTTTTTAAGGAATGAAAAGATTTTCTAGAGAAAGGCCAACTACTTCGACATAAGCATGGGTTAAACATACTTCGACTAGAGAAAGGCCAACTACATATGAGAGAGAACACTTTAATACAAGAGATTGTGCTCCTTTTAAAATTTAGATAAAGTTCACAAAAATTTCAACCAAAAACCTATGCTCACGAAGGTAACTACTTTTCCCAACATAATAATCACATTACAGATCTAATGTCCCCTTCTAGAACAAGTTAGAAATTAACATAAATCTGATCACACACTACTGGAAAATAATTAATATTCAAACCCCAACTGCTGCAATTTTCCAAAATTCATATCTTTGGCCAAAGAAGTCCAAATGAGCTGAAATTTTAGATATTGGGCCACAAAAATATGAAGAATAATATGCAAAAATCAGATTTTACACAGCCAACACGAAATCCTAATTTTTTCCTAAAAAGTAGGTCGCCCAACACATTTAGGGCATTAAATCAGCTCTAAAAATTATAAATTTATTTTCCTCCTTATTCATCCTAATTAATTAGCCAAATCGATCCTAGGAAGATTGGATCTGCATAGTTCGACCTCAAATAACACAATGTTAGCATTAATACAACCCAAATAGGGTTGGAGTAAGCCAAAGTGATGGGTAATATGGGAAAACCAATTAGATAATTAATCTTTTCCAGATCCGAAATTTATAACAGCAGTTAATTAATTAAAATGCACCCAGAATAGTTGAAACTTCAAAAATTAATCTCCTTCAATACTTGCTCTTTTTGTATGAAATAAATTACAAAATAATCTAAAAACCATGGCCTTTCCAATGGACTATGAAATTGAATTGTTGAACACCCAAACCCCTTCAAAACAACTCCCAAAATCTAAAAACCAATCGCTAGGGTTAGAATAAATTGCACAGATTATTATCAGCTCTTTCTTTGCTTCAAAAACCCCCAAAATATCAGTCCCGCACTTGGAAAAATATGTCAATACAGATCAAATCTAGCTCAAAAGACTCCAAAACATGCCAAAACAACCTCCCATGCAAGTCGCTTTAGCTCTAATAAATGCAGCAGTGAACAACAGTAAATAAAACATCATAAACCCTTCCAAAATCACTTAAATTTGAGCCACAACATGCAGAGTTGACCTCACAAATTAATGCATCAACATATGAGCCAAGTTGTCAATCTTAGAATGTAAAAACAATGCATAAACACACCCAACACAAGAGAGCACAATGAAGATAACAATGGAGTCTTCAATATCTTCAACAATGGATCCAAATGTAGCTTACAATGAGAGAGCACAATGCAAGAACTAGGGTATACATCTCATTGCTCCAAGCATGGAGTGAATTCAAAAAATTCATCAACACAACCCCACTAGAGGAAATGCGACCTCCTTTTATAGAGTTAAGGGGTGCAATATCCAATGACCGACCTTTTCCCTTTTATACGGAAAACATAAACTCTCATTATAAAGTAAGGTCTCTAATAAACTAAGTCTATGTGCACTTTATTATTTATAATTAAATAATAAAAGTAACTAACCTATGTGCACATTAAACTAACTAAAGAGACTCCTACTTGTAGCGCTAAGCATGCCAAGGGGTTACAAAATAGACAAAAGACATCTTTGGATCATCTTCAAGCTCAATCCCCATGCTCATGAGAAGAGAGAATGGGTTGAGGGTCTTCAAGTCTTCAAGTCTTCAATTTCAAAAATGTCCCAAGAAGGGGACATTACAACAGAGGATGCAATAATTATCCCATTCATCTCTATAAACATACCACTGTTAGATATTGGTAGCCCTGAAATGAAAAGCTTCTTCCCTACTTCATTCTCATACACGTCGAATGAGTTTCAAAGCATGTATAGACTTTAGATGTTGGATTTGGGTGTGCATTTTATTAGAATATTCGAAGATAATGCTTGAAAGCTTTCCTAAGCCTTTGATATGGTAGAAGGTGAAAACTTATTGTCCTTGCTTGTATTTAATTCTTTCATCCAGTAGTAACTAATAGATAAGAATCTTGGTTCAAAGGTACCAGTATACTGGTCCCAATGTGACACATACTATGTCCCAATTCGGAACGTCCCCAAATACATCTTGACCTACCAAGGTATGCGTGTGGTGTTGGTATCCAAATTTGTTCTCCTTTTCAGTCTGAGCAGCACCATAGATATGTCATGGAGCTAAAGGACAAATCAGACCATGTTGTATGTCGTTGGTAGCCGGGGATATGGTCTGGCTGGCACTCAGGTTTGTGGAGAAATGGATAGCACTCCAATAAGACTTGATCTTGTCCTAGCTGTTTTAGGTTGTGCCTTGCAACCAAGGTGAGAGGACCTATTTTGTAACCTTGTAATGGTGAAGGAGATGAAGATGTCCTTCTCTTTGCTTGAAATTCTATGATGGAGACCTTGATGAAAACATGATCAACACCCTAGATCTGAACTCTCACAAGTTGTCACTTCTCAAAACATGGGTATGTTCTCAAAACAAGGCAAAGGTTACTAGAGACATTGGAAATCCTGATCTGTTATGCATACTTTTGCAAATGGACTTTAATCTTTTGTGGGTATACAAATGCAAATTAGGGATAGTACATGGTAGGATCTTTGTTGTTTGCATGAATTTTGGTGGGGGATTGACAAGACAAACTGGGATAGATCAAATCTTTGATAATCTCTACAATACTTGAACAACTATCAGAAGAAGTGCCTCAGATAATCAGAATGTTCCTTCAACCAAAAGAGGCACAAATGGAAGCCCAGGTTGCACTCTTCACACAATCTTTGAGAACTCACCACAAAAGCTTGAAGTAAATAACTCAATTAAACACAAAAATCCTTGATCAAACCATGCCTAAGGTGCCCCCAAAGGCTTATAGACAATCTCTGTAGTCAGGGAAGGTAAAGTGATTTTAAATTTGTTGATCTCCTTATCAGGTGAAGGCTCTTCTAAACATGAGATTGCAAATGCCACTAAACTATCAACAAGAAATGGAGATTCTGTGTGATTCCTAAAGACTTTCAATGCAAGATTGCAACAGGGACAATGAAAACCATCCACAAGCATTTAAAAATGATAACAGACATTATATTGCCCAAAGAAAGACACAAATTTAATTCAAAACTTGTTAGATTCAACAGCAGGGGAAAGTTACATGAACAATCGTAGAGCTGTGTGATGGCTATACACTTGTAACCAACTCACATACATGAATTTCCAACATATGAGACATTAACCTGGTTCTTTGGTGGATTTCTCAGAAAATGAGCTTTTCTCTCAGAATTTTTCTCATGATTTTCAACTCCCTCTCCTCTTTACAAATTTCTCCAAAATGCATTATATACCTCATGCCACATTGGAGTCTTCTTTCCCAAGCAAAGAAAATGCTATGGGATCAATTTTGTTACAACTCTTCATGATTTGTAGAAAGGGACATCAAACAGAAAAATGTTCGATGAATGCCAGGTGTGCCAAAAATTTTAAATCATTACAAAATTTGGATCATTATCCACCCCAGGGGCATGTTTTTATCATTCAGGCATGCAAGCATCTTTCATTCATCATTTTTTACCTTTTCCCCTTTTTAAGTTTACCTTTGCAACTTTTGATGTTGACATTTCACGTTTTTTCTCGGGCCTAAGCAAAAAATACATCAAAGCACCATAGACCGAAGAATTAAGTCCTGAAAATGCTACCAATGTTCTCAGAAGGCCAAGACGATACAAAAAATCATATAAGATTTGATGAAATTTGATGAAGAAATCACGATTCCAAGTTTCCTGGAGCTCCCATGGCAGTCAAAATAGATGGATGCACAGTAACCATTGATTTTGTATCAACTTTAAATGTCCGCCCTCCACATGGAAAATGAGATCTAAAAATAAGCTCAAAATTACCTTTTTAACCTTTGGACAAGGCGGGGCGCGTGTCAAAACGCGACTGGACCAAGCCCATGTTTCCAAAAATGCTTGTACGACCTTTTTAAAGTTTTGGAAAAATTTGCAAAATTTCCCCGCTTCTCCCCTGGACCCGCCACGTGTCCATATGTGGGCCCCATTAAAAACCGCTGACCGATTCTATTAATTTTGCCACTTTTTGGATTTTGGGAAAAAATTTACATTTTTCCCCGCGGGCCCGTACCCCAGTTTTCTCCCTTGCCACGTGTTCATCTTCTATTCGCTGCGGGTCCAACTTTCCCTTTCTTCCTTCAAACCTTTTTGCAAATTTTTGAAAATTCACAAATTTCAACGTTGACTCGCGCCACCCTTTGACACTTTAAAATGTGCCACATGTCCATCTTGGATTGGCTACAAAGGCATGCCTCTCATTTGCACTTTAGCTCCCTTTGCCAAAAAGGCAAAATTTTACTTTTACCTCCGAAGGCCCGAACCTCCGCCTCTTTAATTTGATCAAAAATTTGTACATGGCTTTTGACCTTTGAATTTTTGGACACATGTCACCATCTGCTTGGAGCGGGACTATAATCCAATTTTCACCTTTAGAAAACAAAGCAAAAAAATCACCAAGTCTTCCCTCGGCCCCCTCCATTTTTGCAAATTTTGGACACGTCCTCTTCCCATTGGCTACGAGGTATCAGGCCAAAATTTGATTTTTACCATTTGAAGTTTAAAAACTTCAAAGTCATTAGAAAGCCCGCTGCCCCATTCTATCCCTTCCTGGCCACGTGTCCACCAGGGATTGACCGAGGGCCCTCAGGCCAAAAATTCACTTTATCATTTTGAGCCATAAAACATCAAAATTCTCCAAGTCCCCTCGCCATCCATAAGCACTGCGTGCCACGTGTCTTCTCCCTATTCGCTACGGGCCTTAGGGCCAAAATGTGATTTTGAAAATTTTAAATTAATGAAAAAAAAAATTCCTAAGGAAACCCCGCCACCCGCCAATCCCCTAGCCAATCAAAATGTGCCACATAGGCACTTCATTGCAGAAGGCGGAGCCACGGATTAAAATTTTCCTTTTTGCCAAAATTTCAAAAATGATAAGTTAGAGATATTTTCTGCCGCTCCTCGGCCAATAGGAACCCGCCACATTGCCCTTGCATGCAGAGGATGAATTTGACGGGCAAAAGACACCCGTCTAACCGTCAAAACGTGAAAAATTTAAATGATGCCCTAGAAATCGAATTTTTCAACAAGGATTGCAAATTTCTTGATTTTAACTCAACTGAAGCATGGTTTAACACAAGGTTACCAGAAACGCCATAGAAGGCCTCGGGAGCGGGTACGGGAGCGGCGAGGGAGCGGGAGCGGCGACAGGAGCGGCCAGAGGCCTGTGATTTCGTTTTTTTCCTTTTTTGGCAATTTTTTCCGTTTTTGGATTTTCGGTGAAAAAAATGCAAGTACGGAAAAAAATTTGCCATTTTTGGAAAGGGTCCAGAAAGATGTAGCAGCAAAAACTCGGATGAGCCATAATTTTCATTTTGTGGCTCTGTTTCAGGTGTCGTTTTCTCTAAAATTGTATATTTTCTCGAGCTCTACGCATTGATGGCAATATTTTTCTTATTTTCATAAAATCCATTTTTGCACCAAGCAACTTCTTGCAATCTTCTGAAATAATTTTCTAAATTTAATTTTATTCGTTTTGTATATACTGTACATTATTATAAATTTATATTTAATAGTGTAACTTGTCTTTTATCTTGTTTTTCATATACATAATATGTGGTTTATAATTAAATTCCTATTTAGAAGGTTGAGATTTATATATTTTTTAATTTTTATATAGTTTTTGTACTGCCGTATCCGGGGTCAAAAAAAAATTTGCCGTTTCCGCGTATCGGATACCCCGCTCCTGCTCCCGTATCCAAAACATTTCGGTAACTTAGGTTTAACATTATTTTCGACCTTGGGAATGTGTCTCCAATTGCAAACAATTAAAATTTGATCAATTTCGACCTTTTGCACGATCTAGTAAAGGGAAAACGACACGGCCCAAAAAATGGAAAAACCTAGGGCACGAAATAAGAGCACACGTGGATTTTTCTTTTAAACCAGGGCAAAACAACAAGTTTACGAGCATTTTAAAACATTCAACTGGAGGGGACGAATTGCAGATCACCAATTTTGAGAGATAAAACGATTCTGAGCAAAATTGGATATGAAAATTAGGGCACACTATGCAAGCTCAGAAATGGCACCAATATGTGGTATGTCTCAGACCCGAGTATGCCCGGGTCTATCAAAGGACATACCCAAGCCAAACCTAGGGCATACCCACAGGGGAAAATGCCCAAAAAGTGCCCTCCACTGTTCTTTTACTATTTTTTTCAGTCAAATGATACACTAAAAAAGAAAACAACCACCTAAAATTGAAAAGAAATCCTTAAATATATCTGACCTTTCATTTTAAGAATAACAAACAACAAAACCACACACTTACCTTTTGTTGCACATTATCTTGAATGACTGCTTATGGCTGAAACTCCATCAAGCTAAGTTCCAACTGCATTGTTTTAGTAATCCTAAACCACTACAAGTGCCCATATGCTACCAAAGAGATTGAGGAGCTTGCAACAAGGAGGATTAATGGATTCAAGGTACATTTTTTGTGATTTTTTAAGTTTCATTTTAAAATTTCAATCTTCCTACAGGGCTCTTGTTTTCTTTTCTTTTTGGTTGTTTTCAGCAAGTAACGGTAGCATTGAGTTTATTTTAAGTTTTGTTTTTCCTCATAGCAATATTGTGTTTGATTTTTAACTTGTAACTATAAGTGCTTGTTACAATTGTAGCAAGCGCTAGCTCCCTGAGCCAAGGAGAAACAACCAGTTTCAAACCTGATCATTTTCATCTCTCTGAAAATATGCCAAGATGCTAGAACAGGTCACAAGTGGAGGATATTATATTTGGCATTCCACAGAGTTCCATGTAAAATACAAGAGCTCGTATAACTGAGTGAAATCCCATTTGTGTGTGATTCCTGGCCAGGCAATCAAATATTGTACAGGGTCAAACAGAAAAGAACTGCCAATAGGAAAGACTCTGGAATAAGTCAAACAGTAAGAAGCAGATGCTACAATCCCCGCTAAAATCATAGTATCCTTTGGCAAACAAATGGATCTCAATCAAACAAGCCACCTGCTGGTCCATCGCATAGTCCCATTATGACCGCCTCACATCAATTTTTGCCGATATCCTCTACAGATGAAGATGATTCACCTCTTTGTCGCAAAGGACCAAAAGGTGTTGGCCCACTGGTAAAGGCATGTCAGAATGAGTCCAAGGAAGTTTCCAATCAGCTCATTGGGTATTGCATTTACATCAATAGGCTGCCATTTGATGTTATTAAATCACCATACTGACAAGGTGTGGTGACAGGGATCAATGAAGCCCCTAAAGGGTACTCTAGCTCAAGTTTTGAGAAGGTACGCAGTACCTTTTTGGTAAAAAACAAAAATATGTAGATTGAGTGCAGCCTATTAGGGATTCTTGAATCAAAACAAGGGTGCCCATCATCTCCAATAGATTGAAATATGCATCTTTGATGTAGTATCTCTTAGAGGTTTCAATGAAGCATTGTCTTATACCATGCAGCCTAGTTATTCATGAGGAACGTCATTGGATTTGCACAACACAACCCAAAATGCAGCATGCAAATAAAAAACTTCAATATATTATTCCATGGAGGAAATATAGCTACATGCATAATAAAATGACATCTTATTACAATCTCTGCTCAGAACCATACTCGGCTCTCTTGTTCAGTGCTCCTACTTGCAGATGGCTTACTACAATGTATAACTAACCAACCATTAACCTTAAGATTTTCTTTCTTGAATGGCCAACCCCTTGCACAAAGATGCCCACGCCTTATATAGGCATGCATAGCGAGAAACCATTAGGAATTTGAACAGGTCTTTCCTCTAGCTGTAGGATAACCATGTTTGGTGCGGCGTTTCACATTTCATTCGTTTACAATCAACTGTCCAGAATCGTTACGATTCTTCTCAAAACCATTAGGATTCCAATATGCATTACACTTATCACCACAATATAAATCAAATCAATCAGGCCGCATGTCATTCGTTGAAGATTCACTCAACAAGAGTGCACAGACGCTTAGTGAGACACACAAGAAGCCTCCACAATTAGTTGTGCAAGATTTAGTTTCCATGTGAGTCAATCTTTGCAATTACCAATGCCTCCGCAATCCTCATGAGCCTGATGAATAGCATGTTCAAAGAGTACCTTGATCAGTTTGTATTGCTTTTTCTAGATGATACGCCAATTTTCGCTCCTTTCGTTGAAGAGCACTAGATGCACTTGCGGAAGGTATTGCAATGTTTCAGGGAGCATCAGCTATATGGTAGCATTGCCAAGTGTCTTTTCTTTCATACTGAGGTGCAGTATTTGAGCCACATCATCTCACAAAAGGTTAATTTTTGGACCCCATAAAGGTTTGTGCAATTCTGAAGTGGCTCACACCCACAAATTTCACTAAGGCAAGCATCTTCATGGGATTGGTTGGTTATTATGGGGTTGGCAAGTTGTTATCATAATTTCATTCACAACTTCTCACGGATTGCTCATCCTATGACTTCCCTTTAGAGGAAAGGAAGAAGTTCAAGTTGACAAAGAGGTGTGAGAGGGCCTTCATGACTCTGAAGGGACACCTAACTCGTGCTCCTATACTTGCAATGTCGGATCCGGCCAAGAACTTTGCGGTGTCCACATATGCTTCTTTAAAGGGTTTGTGGATCGTTCTCATGCATGAAAAATGCATAGTGGCTTATGAATCACAAGATCTCAAGGACTACACACTCAATTACCCCACCCATGACTTAGAGCTTGCTGCATTTGTCCGTGCTTTGTAATGCTAGCACCACTTTTTGTTGGGACGACAATTCGATGTTAAGGAGGCACTATACCTCAGTATGTATGCATGTTTCTTGATCTTCTATAGTATGTGAATTACCTCTAGGATGAGAAGCTCTTAGTTGGCCAACTTATCAGAGGCCTAAACATAGATTGTGTAGGGGTAGTGCATCATTTCTCCCACGACTTTACAAATTGCCATGGAGAAAGCATATACGGAAAAGGAGAATAATGATATGACTTAGAAATCATGAGAAGCTCAAGGGCAGGATTCAAGCCCGATAAGATTTTGGATCTTGTGGTGCTCGACGACCTCCTAGAGGGAGCTTCAAACCACCTCCGCCCCCACCATGAGCACCATAGCACCAAATGCATCACCACCAACCACCTAAGAGTCCTCGATAGGACCGAGGATGTGCAAGGTAGGGCCAAGGCCAAGACTCGCATTTCAACCAACTCGGGGTGGTCTTTTGATTAGGGATCACACAAGGGTACTTCCCTACACATGTGCCAAAGTGTTTGTAAGAACTACAAGGGAGGAAAAAGCTTGAGAGAGAGGTGTAAGGAGAATAGTAAGGAGGGTTTTGCACAATAAATAGTACAACAAAGTTTATTGTTTCAAAACCAGAAATATTATCCATGAATTCCATGAGAAGACACCATGAGAATGAACAAGGAACAAAACACACAAAGCACAAAGTCTCAATGCATAACATTCAACAAGTAAATTGCTCATGGAGTATGATTGAGATGGAGAGGAAACATAAGCAAAGGAAATAGAGGAAATTTGATCTCTTGTTCCTAGAGAGTGTATGGGAGCTCGTAAACAAGAATAACCATCCCTTTACAATGAGGAGGTCATCTCCTTTTATAGCTTTACAATTCAACTCTTCCTCTACCTCCCACATGACTTTTTATGTTCCTATTCAACTTGTGACTTTTCATTATCCTAGGAAAGAACAAATTAAGTACCCCTCTTATAATTTGAGGAAGTACTTTTACAGCTTGCAAATATTTCATTGTCACTTAAATGAATACAACAAAACATCATGATCATGCACAATGAGGAATTAGGAGGAAAGAAGAGGAGAAAGAATGAGAGAGGAGAGGAAGGATGATCCTGAGCACGAATGGAGATGCTTCCACCCTCGAGGAAGATGAGAATCTGCTCTGACGGTGTTGAAGATGACATTTTGATTCATGATGACCTTCTGCAACGCAATGATGCTCTGCCGATGACTATTGATTCTTTAAAACTTTGTCGCTTCGAGACCTCACTAGAATGATGCACCTTTGTAGCATATTTGAATTTCATTGAAAGGAAAGGTGATGAACCTTTGATCATTGAAGACAATGAAGGGTGGTTTACCTCACTTGAACAAACATTCCAACCTTTGAAACACTGCAATGCCTCCCAAAATGTCAAGTTCTTGATGCAACTTGAGACCGTTACCTGCACAATTCAACTTGATGATCCGAGGCTTTGGGGAAATGGAGCCATCCATGAGATGAGATGAAGAGCACTCTGATCATGCGATGAGTGAAGGTGAGAAATTTGATGGAGCATGCTTCAATCATTTGATCAGCCCATCCGGCGAAGTGAGAAACACACCGAGACTAGAATGCACCAATGAGCCAAAATTGGGAACTGAGAAGGCTCTTCTCCTGCTTGAGACACAATGCCATTATCCACCCTTTGCAAACATGAGTTTGACCTCCATGAAGGTTGACATTAGTGAGGAATGGAGGATGAACAACCATGACCATTTTGAGCCTTTTCGGGAAACTGATTATTTTTAGTAAGTTCTTCCTGGGTGACTAGTTTTGGCAATTTCACTAAATTGTCACTTTTGAGCACTTCTCCCGAGGAATGAACTGAGTGTCTTGAATCCGTTCATCCTTCGGACCTACTACTCTTAGTAAATAGCTTGAATGGGGACTTTCTAATAATAGACATTGGCCACGGGGTGTTGGATCGGGCCGAAAAACGTCTCCAAAAATTCTACTTCTCAACAGGATGCTTTACTCCAATTTTCAGGGGTTTCTCTCGTCCGGATTTTCACAAAACGAAAAGTGAACTTGCAGGTCTGTGTTTTCTTCGTCTAATAGGGCAGAATGCAAAAAAAGAACAGTCCTTCATAACTCCAATCCTCCCCATTTTCATGGTGCAAGAAGGTGCTTGTTGGAAAGCTAATTCTTTTAGGATCTCATGCTCCGAGTTTTAGCTCATTTGGCTCATTGCAACTCCAGATATTTGAGACGGAATTTTTCCATGGCTGCAAGTTTTAGATGACTGTAAAAAGTGGATGAGAGCACTAATGAGGTCAGCCAACATTCATTCCAAAGGTATTCATGTAGGGAAGCTTCAGTTTGAATCTTGTGAAGATCGGAGCAGGGGTTTGTGAGATATGAGCAAAAGGTGTGTTCTTGGCATGGGGTTTTCATTTGAGGAACAAAGATTCGTTGTTGATTTTGCTATACCTCCAAACCAGCACAATAGTGCAAAATCCCGAGATGTGTCATGTCGAACAATCGCTTAAGATCATTCTTTGTAGAATCAATCTTCTTCACTGAGCTGTCAGTGATGCCTAGATCATCGACATATACAATAAGAATCACAACCTCCCTACATTTCTCTTTGAGGTAGATATTTGGATCATATGGATTGTGTCAAAATCCATCTTGTATGAGACGCTCATGAATCTTGATTTACCAAGCTCAGGTAGCTTACTTGAGAACATACGAAGACTTGATAAGTCTACACACCTTTTGTTCCTAACCAAGCATAACAAAACCCTCTGGTTGGTCAGCAGACTTCCTCCTGACAATCTCCATTTTGGAAGGTGCATATGATAGACTTTCTAGCCAAATTGTGCAGCCCTAGCAAAGACCATGTTGATAGTTTTTATCTTGGTTATGGGATCAACATTCTCCTCATAGTCAATGCCTTCTTTCTATGTGTAGCCTTTCATTACAAGTCTTGCCTTGTACTTGTCAATGTTGTTGTACCTTGTACTTGGTCTTGAAGACATGTATAATCAATTAGCTTCTTCTATATTGGAATATCAACAAGTTGCCATGTAATGTTCTTCTTGAGTGCCTGATACTCAACATCCATGTTTTCCTTTCAACTTTTGACTTTTGGGCTTCACAAACTATTGAGGCCTAAGAAGATTCAGCAACGGTACTCATAGGGATCAAATTCACCTCTTCACGAGCCATGCTACGAGTCCTCAATCATGAGAATGGGGACTCCATCCAATTTTGCATCTCAAATAGTAGTGGTTATACCACTTGGGTATCTATTGTGCAGTACTTGTGGACGGTAGGGTTGGAGGACCTAGTTGAACATCACCACCATTACTACCATCATCCACTTTGTGATCATCTTCGAAAGTGTTTACATGATCAATGTTAGGATCATAGTTCAAACAACAAGACTCGGCAGTTAATCGTCAACCCAAATTTTGACTCAAAAATCAGGAATCGGCAATTTATCAACATTAAACGGCAACTTTATCTATTCTTTAAAAAACATTCAGATTCATCAAATAAACTTCAATTAAATGTAAACCATTGTTAAATGAAATGGGAATTGAATGTATCGAATGTCATAAATTTATTTTCTATTAAATTCCAACCAAAAAAGAGTACAACTACAAAGTACTCTTTAGTGCAGCTAAAATAATTTTATTGTGGCTGCCTCGTGGAAGTGGAAGGAAAATTCCTCATCTACAACACCAACATCATCATCCGCAAAGATATCATCCATATTCGTTAGAAAATTTAGGATAATTATAAGAGGAATAAAATAATTAAATATCTACAACTATATTTGCCAAGGATTATAGTTTTGAAATTACAGGTATTAATTTAAATTACTTTATAAAATAAATGCATAAACAATAAAAGTAAATATATCACACAACACAAAATTTACGTGAGAAAATCTTTCGGTAAAAAACCCACTAAAAGATCACGTATCTTATTAATGAGAATTACATCACTTTCACCCAACACTCCCACTATTTCCTCAGGTCCCACCAATAATCAACCTTTACAAAGTTTTTTAACATGCAAAAATATTTGCACACATTTAATTCATCCCAAAAACCTATTAAATTGGGTTGGTGAATAACAGTTTGCATGAGAGTGCACCGTTTCACCCAAAATCGATCTATTTAAACATGGCTAAAATAAATTTCATCCACGCAAGTGGATTATGGTGACCTGACACTTATATCATAGACATAAGTTAAATTTAATGTTTTATAAATAGCAAGTGGATTGTGGTGACCCGACACTTATATCATAGATATAATTTAAATTTAATGTTTTATAAATAAAACATTAGTGGGTTTAATTAAGTGGTTTATTATAATATCCCCTTGTGGGATATTAATGATTTATTATTAATTACTTGCAAATCAAACAACTTAGAAGATAAAACCCTCCTAGGTTTACCTCAACTAACCCCAGTGTCAGCTTCAATGCAACCCAGATAGGGTTGGAGTGAGCCAAGGTGAGGGTTTAGATGGGCAAATCAGTCAGTATTTACACTCTTTTATCCAATATACTCTGCAGAAGTAAAAATAACAAATAATACTGCTGAAAATTAACTGAAACTTTGAAAATCCATAACTTCCAAAATACTAACTCTTTTGAATTGAAACCAAGTGTAGCAGAAAGGGAAAATTATGAACTTCTATTCATAATAAAAATCAAAAAATTTCTTGCACTAGAAACCCCTCGAAACAGCCCCCAAAATTTTAAACCCAGTCGCTAGGGTTAGGGTAAAATCTGCAACACAATTTCAGCACTTTTTCTTTCACTTTAAGAGTCAATAAATGCAGTTCCAGATCTGCAATTAATAAATTTAAAACAGCAGATTTATAATTACTTCAAAATCCCCTCTAAACACTCTTAGCACATGCCCAAACAAGTCGACTTCATTAAGTAAAAACCAGCAGCATGTAATAAAAGAGATTCATCATAAATCACTCTCCAAACTCTCAAAGCAAGCTTATATCTTCTCCCAAAAATGGTGCCTTACATATATAGAGAGAAATAATTGCAAAAACTTATTACTTCAAGCTTATATGGGCACACACACTTCACAAATGGTGGTGTTAATAAACACCTTTTTATTTTTTATCATAAATGGGCATACATCCCTTCTTCAAGCATGAAGATAAGTTTCATAAACCGTCAACATGCCAAAAAAGGAGTAACCACATCTTCTTTTATAGTTTTTGCTTGCACATCCTCCAAAGTTCTTCTCCATATTTGGCGCCATCATCTAGGAGGAAATCTTATTTAAAAATGTGTCTGAAAGTCACTAACAACAAATATTAAATGCATAAGGATTTTAAAAAGATGCTCATATGGATCAACCCATGCTTAGGAATAATCACTTTGTCTCAAATATTAATTATTAAATGCTTCCAGGAAAAAGCGATTTGCCTAATCACTTGATTTACCTTTTAAAAAATGCATTTATTATCTCAAGGTGAAGTTGAACTTCCCCTTTAATTTTGATTTGCACAATTTATAAAATTTATTTTAAAATTACATGTGCAAATCGATTTTAACTTCCTTTTAATTTTTTATAAAAAAGGGGGACATTACATTTACCCACTTAATATTACAACCCTAACAAGATCCTCACCAACTCCTAATTCCCCTAATGATATTGTTTCTTTTGTCTCCCTCTCCAAATCTGGTATTTCCTCCACAGAAAACATGAACTCCACAAGATCATCAATCCATTTTTCATATGAATCGATCTCATCCAAGTCAATTGCATTATAACTCTATAACCCTCTCCACTTGTCTCGCACAAAAAATAAGATTATATCGCATGAAGACAAGATCATTAAGGCATTTTGTCAGCATGTTGCACTTCTTTGTGTGAACAACTTCAGACATGCTCCAATTATATTCAAACCCAGAAGAACTACATGGATTACACAAAATGCAGATGGCTAGCCTTAAAATATTTGGTGCTTTCGTACCATAATCTTCCCCACCAAATATCTGCAAACACAACATTTATAATTTTGTAATCAACTAAGCTTGAATAAATGAAAAAGTCCAATACTATTATCTACAAATAATGAGACTAAAAAGTTAAAACAAATGATTCAATTTGTTTTTTTCCTGGTTGAGTGGTGTTTCTTATTTTAATGTATAAAGTCAAAGAGAAGAATTTCCCCGTTGCATTCTTGTAAATCTACAACACCTAAATAACATCTCTAGTGTCATCATTAGAGATCATCCTCTTTATGCATGTATCGCGGCCATCCATAATCTCTTCATTAGCCTTAAATGAATTCGAATATAAAAACTTAGGATTCAAGTAGTAGGCCACTACATGAATCTGTCACCAGAGAGTCTAGTTCCATCTCCAATCAATTATGTGCCAAATGGGTTCATATTCTTCATTTATGCCCATAATACTTAGTTATAGCCTCCTTAGCCACGTCTATAACCTCATCCAAATAACCCATTAGGTTTCTCTCCCCATCCACCAAATGTACCACTCGAACCAAAGGCTCTGATACCTAGAACAAAATAATATATAAATTTAAAATTAAAATTAACATTTTTAATAACAAATAAATGATAAATAAAAAAATAATTAAGTTGCAGTTACCTTGACGATTTTCTCCATTTGACTTGCAAACGATGATATTCACGATCCATTCCCCTTCGACCTTCCTACCATAGGGAGACTCCAGCTACTAGTGACATACAAACATTTGCTAAAGGGAAGAAGTTAGTGAGGTTACAATTATCTACAATGTGATGAAGTTTGTGGTGAATCATGACTCCCGATCGCACAAGCACATTTCCTTTTGTGTGCTCTCTCATCAAGATCAGCACCCAAATGTGATTGTAGATGAACTTAGTAATATTTCTTACATCTTCAACCACAGTTTTCAACCATGAGAGTTTTCCCATGTCCTCTAGTGGGAGATCCAAGCAATGGGCTACAAAAGAGGTCCAAAAAAGTGTAAGCTGCCTCTCCTCAACAAGTCTCTTTGTTTTCCTCAAGAAGTCCCCCTATTGCTACATATGTTGTTGTGTTATCTGTCTCAACTTAGACAACAATCTCTATGCCCGCCTCCTTCACCACCTCATCCAGCATATCACACAAAGTGTTTGTAGTTTTCATTTAGTGGGAGGCATCAATTGACATCAAGAAGACTAGTTGCCCGATTGCCCACATTAAGCCACTCAGAAGTTAATCAATGTGCAATAGTTCCCATCTGTCCACCCATAAGACAAAATGGTGGGGCCATTTTTTTGCCATCCCCTTTTTGCTCTTCTACCGGAGTTTTGGTATGTTTGAAAAAATCCTCCAACAATGAGCCACTCAAATCATGGGGAGTATAGGAGCCCAGAATCCCTTCCCAACAATGCTCAACGTAGTGATCAAATTCTACCAATATAGATTTTTCGCCACATTGAAAGGAATGTTGTTGAAGTACCAAAAGTTTGCCACAACTATCCTTGCTCCATTATGCATTTCTTTGTTCCAAACAATACCTTCAAGTGAAGCTTGTGACCCAAGACTCCTTCAAAGAACAAAATACGTAGCGATGAGCCCTGACCCAATCCCCGACCCCTTCAAGTTAGGCCAATAGAATAAGCCTTAATGTCAAAATCATTCCTTGCTGCCCTCTTATTCACTAAAGCTGCAAGTGCATCACTTTTTTCTCTTTTTTTGTGCATAAGTCACAAGGTAAACAATCACCTCTCTTTGAGCCTTGAGTGGTGTTTGTGTGCAAAATGTCACTTCGATCCCTAATATCTGTTCAATGTGGAACTTAAGGCGATAGAGAGCTCCACTCATCTTCATCACACAATAATTGAACACAACATAATTATCACCATCTCGTTCACAATGCTTCTAAGAAGGGTCTTGTAACTTAGGCTTACTACAAGTAGTTAAACCTGAACCGGATGTCGATGCCATTCTAAAAAGACAAAACAAAACAATCATGTCTTAGTTTTACAAGTCTTAGAGAAGTCAAATTGCATGAGCAAATTAGAATTTAGGACTCACTCATATTAAACTCAATCAAAAGAATTAAAATTATTAAATACAGTGAAGTAGCTTCTAATGCAGACAGTATGTGGTGAATGTAGATGTAATCATGTAAGTTTGTTGGATACAAACAAATAAAACACTTGTGAGAATGCTTTCCTTTTACTACTCTGATCCATAGGGATCCGAAATAACTCTACTTCATTAGAAACAGTCGGCACAGAGAAGAAAAACAACAAATAGAGGTTTTGTCTTTTAAGTAACAGGACCGCCGCCTTGTGCAGGGCGGCAGTTACAAAACCGCCACCTAGCCAGGGCGGCGGTCCTGGCCATTACGGACAGAAAACAAAATTCAAAACGAACAACCTCTGAATTTGAAAGGATGTTCGTTTCTCTTCTCCTTCATGACCTTTCCCATTCTCCAGTGCACAAGAGGACATGAGAAAGGCTATAAATACATGATTGTAGAAGTGTAGAAGATCATCGAAGCATGGGAGCAAGTGAGCAAGAAATCTTATGCTGGAAATTGTATTTTGTAGGAGTGTTAAGACAAAGCAAGCAAGTAACTGAAAGGAAGTGTTGAGATATTATCTACTTCTCTTTCTTACTTATTGTAATTTCTGTACCTGTTGATTTAAATTGGCCAATAGAAGTGGGAAGAAAGAGCAATTGCCCTTCCCGACTGGTTTTTCCTCCATTGGAGGTTTTCCAGGATAAAATTGTTGGTGTTATGAGCTTATATTTTTTCCTTTACTACAGTTGTTGATTCTAAGCACGATAGTAATTCATTCACTAGCTATCTCTGTTATTTTCTAATAGAAAGTAAACAGCAGCGATTAATTTGTGATTTGTGAATAATTCCAAAGTTGAAGAGTTTACAGATCATTTTGGTATCAGAGCTAACAAGTATCCAGAACTGTGGTATTTCATTCTTGAATTTGTATGACAGTGACAAGATCTAAAGGCGAAAAACCTTTACCTTGCGATCCGGAGATTTCTACAAAGAAGTGGAAACAGGGAATTCGGGGAGAAACGGAGGAAGAGAACTTGGTCCGTAGAATCGAGATGCTGGAGACCATGATGGATAGGATGTTTAGAAGGCAAGAGGAACTTGCAGATTTGTAGAAGACAGCTTCTGTCAAGCAAGACTCCATGGACTCGGTGGTTTGAGGCTTAACCGAAAAGTTTAGTATAGGCAAGAGTCACCATGAGGAAGATTATGGGGAAGAGCATGAAGAAGAGACTTCTAACACAAGAGAAAAGGTAAAATCTGAACATACTCCTTTTAAAGTTGAGACTAAAGTCGAAATCAAAAGCTTTGAAGGACAAGTAGATGCAAAATTACTGGATAAATGGTTGAAACAGTTAGAAGTCTATTTTAGCGTCCATAATGTCACTGAGGCACAAAGGATCACCTTTGCACATCTCAAAATGGAGGAACATGCTCTAGTTTGGTGGGAAACTCTTCTGACTACTGGCGAAAAGAAGAAACGTCCTATTGTGAAATCTTGGCAAGACTTTAAGGTACTACTTAGAGCTAACTTTTATCCTATTGGCCATAAAACTGACCAAATGATTAAATGGCAGTATTTCAGACAAGGCAGTGGTCAAAGTATGCAAGACTATACTACGGAGTTTTGGAGGCAAGACATGTTGTTGAACATGGATTTGGAGGATGAGAATTTTCTGACCAAATACCTGGGAGGACTTCACACTCACCTTTGAAGAAAAGTCATCTCCACAAAGCCCAAGGATCTCAATGAAGCATGTGTATAGGCATACTACATAGATGATGAGAAAAAGCAAGGAGAAGCAGAGCCGAGGATAAAGCAGTCAACCAATCAGTAGAAAAATGATTATGTGCAAACAAGTAACAAGAGTAAGTGGAAAGGGAAAGGTAAACAAGCTGTCACTACTTTAAATACTTGTAAAGATCCCAAGAATTGTGATATTAATAGTCATACTGATGCTACATGTTGAAAGTTGCATCCGGAGTTACATCCGAAGAACCGAACCAAGGACTCCAAGAAGTCCATGATAGTTGTAAAGACAGAAGGGCAGGTGGAAATCGAAGATGACTCTAATGTAGACGAAAGGCTTGGATGCATGGCCACCAACATGGACAGCGAAGAGGAGATGAGTAGACTATTCTAGATCAAAATCCAGATCAAGAGGACTAAGGTAAAAGCTTTGGTTGATACCGGTTCTCAATCTAACTTGATTTCTGAGGCAGTTGTAAAGAAGCTTGGTCTTGAGACTTACGAGCATCCGCACCCATATCCTTTAGGTTGGGTGAAGAAGGGTGTTGAAATTCAAGTAAAAAGATGTAAGGTCAAGTTTGGGATAAATTCCCAATATATAGATGTTTTTGAAGCTGACGTTATTCCACTTGATGCTTTTGATGTGGTATTCAACAGTCCTTACTTGTATGTTAGGGATGTGTTGGCTAGATTTTTTGCATAGCACAAAACCTAGGCAGTCATGAGATAAATCTCCCTCATTTAACTGGTGACGCTCCCGTGTCAGATTTGTAAATTTAAAAATGTGTTATTATCTATCAGGAGTTTTACTTTAACCACTTAGTTCATGAACCATAACTAAGAAGTTCTGCAACAAGTAAGCAGCTGTTCAAGAAAGGAAGTATTTTATAGAAGAAGGAAGTAAAGGAAATACAGAGAAGAAATGGGGAAGATGTGCATCCCAATTAGTAGATAGCAGAGCTAATTGCATGCACATAGAAGAAACTTAATAGATATGAACACGCATAATTATAAAACAAAGGCTGCTCTAGATTCAAATCTAAAATAACACAGTTTATTAAGAGATCTAAGATTAAAAACAAGAAACAAAGTACACCGTGACACAAAGTTCTCCGGAAACATGCTCCTTTGTATTCCTTTGCTCCAAGTTGCTCTCAGGGGTTCAACACAAAGTCTAGAACACAAGATTGCTGCTTAAAAATTCTAATCGATCATTAACCTGAAGGTTCTTCTCCTACTTATAGAATGTAGGAGGGAAAGTACAAATGGAAAACTCAAACTGAACTGAAACATAAACAACAAGTAAAGATGACATTTGGCAATCATCCTCAACTATCTTCTCCTTAAGTGACACATGTATCACTTAACTAATAGAATGGTTCCACATGACTCTAAGTAATGGTTGCAAAACCAATAACTTAGAAGTTTTACAATTTCATCCAGGAACATAGAAAATAGAAGAAGAAAAAATAGAAGAAGTCATGCCAGCTGTAATGTTTATGTCTTTTTCTTGTTCTGATATCGGATATGCTTGTCGAACATGTAATTCAGCATCCTTCCATCTGTTTTAGCCACTGCTTCTTTCTCTATCCTGAACTGCAGCAACCCTTCATTCAACACTTTGATGCACGCTTCCACATCTTCCAAACTCGGCCCAAACCACGCAATGTCTACCTGCAGCGCCACCAATCTACTGATAGAATTCATCGTTAAAAGCTTTCCAGCTTTATCAATTCTCTTTTGTATCATCAGAAGAGATCCTTCCAGGGAATTAGGCACCTTAGTTGAGACGATCCGCACGTATGAAGTGACATTCCCGTCCATTCTCTCCTCAGTGAAAGAAATGACACTGTCTGGTAAGTTTGATGTCCTACTCTCAAGTGCCTGCATCCTCTTCAGCAAAACTCTGCAAATTTCCAAACGGAAAGATACTGCAAACTCTAGCTGCTTCCCCTTCTCGACTGATCCGTCTGGTACAATCTATTCCACAATCAATACATCTCCCGGCAGCTTGTTGATCTCGGCCAAAATACTCACGTTACTCTCTGCAACTGTATTCATGCCTTCTATGTTTGCCATTAGTTGCTTCAGTTGATTTGCTGCATCATCCATAACCTTTAGGTGGGCTGACACTTCTCTAAGTTGTACAGAAGCTTGACGAATAATCAAATCCTTCCATTCGTCAATAGCCTTTACTTGATTGCTTGCGTCCTCCATTTCCAGCATAAGATGATCACTCACCTGCACTGAAATGAGCTGAATGGAAGGTTTAGCAACCTTGGCTATGATCTCACATAATTGAGATACTTGCTTCTACAGCTCTTCTTTCTCCCCTTTTCATTGTCAAGCCTAAGGAATAAAGCATTCATCAATGTCTGCGTGTCCTGTTTCACTCCTTCAGTGGTGGCTTGACCGAGGGGTGCTTTGGTTACTGTCACATCCTCTGTCGTGAGCTCCTCCTCTATCTTTCCTTCTGCCAGAATTGATATCTCAGCAAACTTCTCTCCCGAATCCTCGATGATCAACCTAGAAGTTGCTTTAGCAACTTTAGTCCATCTATCTCTTCCACACAAATTCTGGAGTAGCTGCAAGTCGTGCTCCTCTAAGTTTATCTCCATTCTCACTTCTGGAAACAACTGCAAAGCCAACCATTCCGAGAAGTTACTTCTCAGAGAATGAGAAGTCGCTGAAGTCGCTGAGTGTACTACCATCTTCCGCTCTGCATCCTCTCCGTCAGATAGTGCCACAGTGTTATGGCTGCCATCTTCTGAATCATCCAAGGACAAAGCCCTTTCGAATTCCGCAATCTGCAACTTCAATGTATCCTCTAGAACAGGCACTGAACGAAGTGGCTAAGGGGAGAAGATGAATGTCACTGGATTCAGTGGAGGCATGCAAGCGTCCTACTGCTGCGGTGCGATAGTTGGTGAACTACTATGTACTGAAGAAACCGGAGTTAAAGTCATGGTCGTAGAAGTAATCCTCTCCTTGGATTGAGATCTTCTATGCACTTTCAACTTCTCGACTTTCCTGCTGCTTTCTCCTCCATGATTCCGCTTGAGGGAATCTCCTGCGCCGAAGTTTCCCATGACTTGATTCATCAATGTTTCATCAAGGCAATATCCCTTCGTCAGAAACCAGTTTTAAGTATTCACCAACACAGCTCCCGACCTTTCTTCAATTGTGTTGCAACCTCTTATGTTATTCTGTAGTATGGCTTTATCTCCTCCCATTTGATGGTGTCAAGTACCACATTCCCATCATCTTTAAGATCCGCAGGTATCCGCGCTAGTCCAAAGTCGAACACTTACTTTGCTGATAGCCTACTGAAATCTCTCTTTCTAACCTCGTACTCACTTTTGCACTTCATCCAGAAATCTTTTAATGAAGGCACATGTCCGTACTCCTGGGAGATTGTCTTCCTAGCTACTCCAAATGGATCGAAGTTCAGCCGTGCAGGGAAGAACTCTTGCTCATATTCGGATAACATCTACGTCTCCATCCCTAGAGCTCTATGAATGCTAATGCAGCTGTAATATCCCACAATGATTGGGAAGAAGCCCGTAGACTTGTGCCACTTTGACTAAAGGTCGTGTAACTCCACAAGCTGTCTGCTCAGCTCCATGGCGATCAATCTATCATTCGGATACCTGGGCATCTTTATTGGTTCTCCAGAAAAGCCCGTAACCCTGAGGTATGTGAAATCTGCAAATTGAATGAATAGACTGCCAATATTCCACACAGCTTCCCATGCTTCCTTGCTTACCCTGTTGGCCTTCAAGTCTTTGTCTAGCCTGCAGATGAAATCATAAAAGAATTCATCGTTGATCACTTTGAAATCTTTCTCGCACGCAGGTACAGTAAGTTGTGGGTAGCACTCGAAAATGGGGTCCTTAGAAAGAACACCACATCTATCCAACTTGGAAAAGACGCCTTGTAAACCTACAACATACACCAAGTAGGAAGTCATTTTGAAGCTGAAAGTACGCTTCACGTTCCGGAGCTGCTCACCAATGTTGTTGCTAATAATTTCCGACCAATTGATTATAGAATCAACCTTGTTGATTTCAATGGTCTTGATGAAAGCATACATCCATGTACGGAAAGTGTAAGCATTCGCCTCGCCATTCATCTTGCATAGCAATTTGACGACATCATCTACCTCCTGCACCAAATTGGACCGTGGAAGAGTTCTCGGGAACTTTGAAGGAGATCTCGGCTTCTTCATGTATCGGCTATTCATTATGCTCACGCAATCAGCTCTATGCTTTTCCCACCTACTGTCGGCATCCTGAAGACTAATGGAAGTCACCACCTTTCACACTGGAATCTTCAAACAATAATTGATGAATTCTGCGTCCAAACAAATTATTGTCTTTCCCGAAGCATCACGCACTGATCTGGATGAAGGATGGTAAGATCTAGCGCACTCCATAACAAATTCTGGCAACTGGGTTGTACATGGAAAAGCTGCAGCTCGGATAATTCCACTGCTTTTAACCGCACGCATCATTGAAGTCTTTCCCGCTCTGGATCTATCAATCAAATCGGAAAGAGGTTCCGGGCCTAGATCTGTGTCTCCTATGTTTGCAAGTTTGGAAGCAATGCATGACTCCATCGTGCTTTCTTTTTCATCTCTCTTCGCCATAACTTTGTCTATATTCGTCTGAATAATTCTTTTTCTTCTTACTTGGCCGGATTTCTTCAATACTGGTGCAGATCTAGACAATTTTTCAAATTCAGAGGATATATGCAATGTATTGGACGTTGATAAAATCTCATTTTCCTTTGTAAAGCACCTGTAATGAACTCCTACAATTTATTCAGACAAAAATGGCCACCGGAGCATAAATAGTGAATTTTAATTGTAAAAATCTGCACTTTTCAAGCCTGCTGCCCCAAAAAATGGTGTTTAATTTGCACATAAAGAGAGCATGAATCCTTTCAACAACACTTGAGCTCCTGTAACACCTGTGCAAACAATTATGCAGACAAAGATCAACCCCATTCAAAGAATGCACCAAATTTGGATGCTTTTAGCCTTGTTGCCACCTTGCCTGAGCAAAATCCTTCTTCAAATGGGGGCGCACTTTTCCTCTTGGCTGCAATTCTTTACCTGTGAATCAAAAATTTCACCCATATGGCTGCCCATGCTTATATAACTTTCACAATTCTATAATTAATAATTGCCCTAACAATTAAAGGCAATTAATTAATTAAAAATCATGCTCTTCTCTTTAAAAAATAGCATGTTTAAGGACAGCCATCCAATAAATTAAATTAATCCAATTTAATCCCTCACACATCACTTCACTTAAGCTTCACAATGTGCCTTGACCATAGCCACTGAAAATAGAAATTAATTTAATGTTTTAATGCCTTTAAAATCATTAAATAACTCCTAAATGGGGCGCACTTTTTGAGAGGAAGGGGGCAGCCACTAAATAAATTAAATTTAATGCATTTAATCCATTTCTTTTATTTCAATTTTGACTTGTTGACTTCCTCCAAGCTTGGGCGCACTTTTTGAAAGGATGGATTAATTAAAATAATCACTTAAATGCTGCCATCATCTCACCAAAGGGGGCACACTTTTTTGCACATATAATTCTATTTTTAAGAATTTTTCACAATGGGATTCTTTACCCTACAAGGCAGGCACCAAAATCCCATGATCCACTTAAGTGATTTGACTTTGACAATGGAATTATTTACCCTGCAAGGCAGGCACTAAAATCTCATGATTTCACTTAAGTCACTTTCCTTTTATTTTATCATTTGAATTTTTACCTTGCAAGGAGGCAATAAATTCCCACCTGCCTGCAGCCTCTATTTTTCCCACTGCAACTTAAGTGAAATTTATAACACGGGAAAAAGTAACCTGCTAGGCAGGTGCAAAATTCTCACCCTGCCTGCGGCTTCTATTTTTTCCATTGCAACTTAAATCCTTTGTTTTCCAAAAATGCGCCCATCCCCACAGGAGTTTTTCCGTGCATGACTTCGCTTTTTCCCAGCGATCTAGACCTTCGATGGCGACTTCCTCCGAGCATAACGTGCGCGTATGTTTTCCAGCTACTCCAGGCCAAAAATCGGGCTTACCCAGCAAAGGAATTCTTCTAGAGAAATTTCACAGAAAACGAAACAGGTCAACACAAAAACACGAAAAAATTGCCAAAAGTTACAAATAAAGCCCAAAACTTATTCCAAGTTAAAACCCTTCTGGTACATAAGAGTAATGACATATTCGATCATAACAGAGTTAAAACGGAGCGCAAATAGCCTCATACAGGGCTCAAAATAATTAAATACAAATTTTCCGCAGACAAACCCTGACGACAGAATATAACAATTTTGGGCATCTGGGTATTTGGCGAAAAAGGCTAATATGGCTCTTTAGGAATATCTTGACACAATACAAGAACTTTCAGGCAATAAAAACACAAAACGACCCATTATTTTAAAAGTACGAAAAAATTTCGGATAGGGTAGTCGCAAATTTCAGGATGAAATTTGGGTGACACCAGGATGCTATCTTTATGAGAAGAGAAAACCGGTACAGATGGGTCAAGGATGGGATCAACTACAACATCCGGGCACACCAGCGTAAGACACGGGTTACTATGGTAAGTGCTAACCAAGTAAAACGGCTTATTCAGTCAAATCATAATCAGTTTTGTTTGCTTTTATTAAAGGATAAACAAGATGGGGTAGAAGTTTCAGAGATTTCTAACCAAGGAAAACAAGATTTGGATAGTATCATTCAGTCTTTTCAGGAAGTATTTCAGGCTCCTAGTGGATTACCACCAAAACGGGAAGTAGAGCATGAGATTCAGCTGTTGTCAGAGTCACCTCTACCAAATATGGGGTGTATAGGCAATCCTTGCTTGAGAGCACTGAAGTAAAGAAACAACTCCGGGAACTAATAGACCAAGGGGTGATACGTCCGAGCACCTCACCGTGCAGTTCGCCTATTGTGATGGTGCCAAAGAAGGATGGTTCTTGGAGAATGTGCATCGACTACCACGCTTTGAATAAGATCACCATAAAGAACAGATATCCTCTTCCCCGCATAGATGATCTCTTGGACCAGCTTCAGCATGCCAAATTTTTGACGAAGTTGAATCTCAAGTCAGGTAATCACCAAGTCAAGATGGAGGAGGATATATGGAAGACTTCCTTCAAAAACAAAATAGGGTTTGTATGAATGGCTAGTACTTCCTTTTGGATTATGCAATGCACCCGCTACATTTATGAGATTGATGAATGATGTATTGCAGGATTTCATAGATTCATGTGTCATTGTATATCTAGATGATATCCTGATTTTTAGTGCCACATGGGAAGAACATCTAACACATTTGCAGCAAGTCTTGCAAGTTCTCACGGAGAAAAAACTGTTTTGTAATATGACGAAATGTGAATTTGCCAAACAGTCACTTGTCTGTCTTGGGCACGTGGTTGGAGGAGGAGAGCTACAAGTGGATCCAAAGGTGGAAGCCATCACAAATTGGCCAACACCAACAGAAGCCACAGAGACTAGAAGTTTTGTGGGAGCAGTACAGTACATGCGGAAGTTCATTCTGGATTTCTCGGCAATTGCAGCACCTCTACACACAGTGGCCGCAAAGAGTAAGGGTTTTGACTGGGGTAAGGAACAAGACAAATCCTTTGAGTTATTGAAATACAAGATTAGTCATGCTCCAGTCCTTGCTCTTCCTAGTTTGCAGCAGCCTTTTAAAGTAGAGACAGATGTCAGTGATTATGCTATGGGCACAGTGTTGCTTCAAGGAGGTAAACCCGTAAGTTATCATTCTAAAACCTTCACTTCAGCAGTTAAAAGATATTCAATATATGATAAAGAAATGTATGCACTAGTTCAAGCAATTAAAAAATGGAAACATTATTTGTTGGGTAAAGAAACTATTGTGCACACTGACCACAAACCTCTCCAGTATTTGCAAGCACAATCTAAATTGCAGCAGGCAAGGCACTACAAATGGATGGGGTCTTCAGCAGTTCCATCTAGTGATCAAATATAAGAAAGGTAGTACAAATTTGGTGGCAGACATGTTGTCTAGGCCACCCACACAGGAAAAGTTCTCTTGTTTAGCCATTATCTCTCAGATCGAGCCCTTCACGAAGGAAGCTTACAGAGAAGCATATGCCCAAGAAAAACACTTTGGGGTAACATTTCAGAAGTTGCAGTCCCAAGGGGCTGAAAAGACGGGGATTGAAGACTGTTATCTCAAGTACGAGCTGCTCTACCGATGGGGGAAACTTTGTGTGCCTAAAGAAGAAATACTTTGGAAGCACATACCTTGAAAGTAGCGGGACATTTCGGTGTTGGTAAGACCCTAGCCCACTTGCAAAGGTATGTATATTGGCCCAGCATGTAAGAAGAAGTATCAAAATTTATTCATGGATGTAAACTTTGTTGTACTAGCAAGCCTAAAACTAGGAAGGAAGGTTTGTATATGCCTTTACCAGTACCTACTCGTCTGTGGGAGGACATTTCTATGGATTTTGTAGGAGGATTACCTATGTCTAAACATGGCCATGACTATCTCTATGTTGTTGTGGATAGATTCAGTAAAATATGTATTCTTATGGCATGTAAAAAGATAGTAAAAGTACATGAAGCACCAGATCTTTTCTTTGCTAATGTATGGGTGCATTTTGGTTTGCTAAAGTCTATTGTCTCTAACAGGGATTCCAGGTTCTTGGGGAATTTTTGGACTACTTTGTCGGACAAGATGGATACCAGGTTACAGAGGAGCACAGCTTTCCATCCAAAGACAGATGGACAAACAGAGGTGGTAAACAGGACTTTCGTCCAGTTGATCAGAGGGTATAACAGTAAGTACCCAAGGACTTGGGACGAGTCCTTAGCCTACATTCAGCATTCCTATAACTGGGCAGTACACACATCCACTATGAAGTCACCATTTGAAGCATGCTTGGGATATCTACCCACAAATCCGCTGGACATAACAGTTGGACAGCAGGATGAGGAGCATGCACGAGAACAGAGGTGACTAGAGCCAACAAGTTCATTGAGAGGATCCAGCAAATCCATCTCAAGGTCAAAGAACAACTAAAGAAATCTCAAGCAAAGTACAAAGCTAGGCACGATCAGCATAGGAGGGAACACAAACTTCATGTTGGAGACAAAGTTTGGCTTTACTTGAGCAAGGAGAGACTACAAGGTCAAACATGGAAGCTCAAGCCACTACAATATGAACCCTTCACCATATTGGAGCAGGTCGGGGAAAATGCTTTTCGACTTGATTTGCCATCATTCATGAGGATGTACTCTGTAGTAAACTGCGAGAACTTGCACCTATATGAGCCATCCATGTTGGATGAAGATGAAGAACTACAGTTGCTACCTTCCATTGAGGATTGCATCTTGGACTCACGAGGCGAATTAGAGGAGGATGTAGTGCTACAGCAAAAAGTCAAAGAGACTAGAAGAGGTCCACAAGAGTCTTGGCAGATTGGACTGAAAGGAAAGACAACAAGGCAGGCGCGGTGGTACTCGAAGGATCAAGCAAGGGAATTGTTCCGTCGTCTACTCCCCCACTAAGCTTTTGTGGGACCAAAAGCCTCCTAAGAAGGGGAAGTGTGATCCATAGGGATCCGAAATAACTCTACTTCATCAGAAACAATGAGCACAGAGAAGAAAAACAACAAACAAAGGTTATGTCTTTTAAGTAACAAGACCGCCGCCCAGCCAGGGGGGCAGTCCCAGGACCACCAGTCTGCGCAGGGCGGCAGTCCTGGCCATTGCGGATAGAAAAAAAAATTCGAAACGAACAACCTCTGAATTTGAAAGGATGTTCGTTTCTCTTCTCCTTCATGACCTTTCCCATTCTCCAATGCACGGGAGGACATGAGAAAGGCTATAAATACATGATTGTAGAAGTGTAGAAGATCATCGAAGCATGGGAGCAAGTGAGCAAGAAATCTTAATGCTGGAAATTGTATTTTGTATGAGTGTTGAGACAGAGCAAGCAAGTAACTGAAAGGAAGTGTTGAGATATTATCTACTTCTCTTTCTTACTGTAAATTTTGTACTTGTTGAGTTAAATTGGCCAATAGAAGTGGGAAGAAAGAGCAATTGCCCTTCCCGACTAGTTTTTCCTCCATTGGAGGTTTTCCAAAATAAAATTGTTTGTGTTATGAGTTTATATTCTTTCCTTTACTACAATTGTTGATTCTAAGCACAATAGTAATTCATTCACTAGCTATCTCTGTTATTTTCTAATAGAAAGTAAACAGCAGCGATTAATTTGTGATTTGTGAATAATTCCAAAGTTGAAGAGTTTACAGATCATACTCAATTGAAGGGTTTGCCATTTATGAGTAACTGAAAATCATTTCTAAATCCCAACAAAGATAGCTCAATATTTCTCATATTTAAGATCCACCACTACCCACATTATGCAAGGCAAAAAACTTACAAATTCATATAGTAAAATCCTAGCTATATTGAAGAAAGAATTACAGCAAAGGTATGTATGTTTTGTCCATAAACAACATGAAATTTGTTTGGAAACTATAGGAAGAGGTTCAAATAAGGTTATCACAATGTTATGAAATTCGTTTGGGAGCTATAGATTGCTAATATCCAATGATGAGGGATAAGGAAGTGTTGTTCAAACTTCATAACTTCGTAATTTTTCCCAAATCTTGATTATCATACATTATTAGTATCACACAGCATTCCACGAAAACATGTCCCCCCAAATTTTGATGTTTTCGAGGACAGTGATTCCTCAGGGCTTCAAAACATCTAGGAAATATCCCCCCACTGCCTACCACCGCCACTAGGAATCAGGGGACATTCCCTTACAGTGAAAACATTTCCCTCTCAAAGGGGATGTTTGGGAGACCTCTGGACCTCCTCGAGACTTGAGGGAAATTTGCCCAAGTCCCTCGACCTACCCAAAAACTTGCAACCATCCCCTACACCAAAAAGATGATTTCTTTAAATAAAAACAAACATTTTTGAATGTCTGTGACCCAAACCCTAACCCTCAAAGTTTATGGGGAGCCATCCACACATTAAGTACTCAGTAAAACTCTAAATGTACCTTACACCCTCACTCCAAATCACTATCAAAGCTTGAAAACATTGAGCAAGGCTGCAAGTGCAAGAGTGAGAACAAGCGCAAGAGTAAGAGTAAAGTGTAAGAGTGAGAGAAAGCAAGATTGCAAGAGTGAAAGGTTGAAGGATTAGATAGAGGGAGAGCAATAGTTCGAGGAGTCTAGTAGTTAAAGTGATGAGGAGGTTGGCATGATGTTTGGGGATGATTGATTAGAGTCATTGGGCCATTGGACAATTGTATTTGAAATTTGGATGTAATCATCATTTAGAATATAAATATTAATATATTGATATTTGGAATTTTCGTTGTTCAATGCAATGTGTTTAGTATTTCAAAGTTTCATTTGTTATTCCATATACAATTTTTCATATTTTATAACTAATATTACAAGTACTATATATATTTGCATTGTTGTCCCGAAATCTAGGCCCTTGGTCCTCCCCCACCCCCCCTTCCCACAAGACCCTTCCCCCATTTCAAGACTATGTGGATCTATGGTATCAATAAGGTTATTAACTAATAATGGTGCTGCTCAAGGATCTCACACTCTTCAACAAAATAAGGTTATGGAAATAAATTCAAATGATTGTGATTTTGTAACATGTTACTCTTACTGCCTATAGGTTATGCCATTGCATTGCTTGAAGGAAAAACTTGATTTTTGAAAGTTTGAAACCCTAGGTGATCCCTAGCAAACTAGGAACCCTAGCTGACATGAAACCATAGCAAGCAGTCACAAAATTCACAGAGAAATCATGAGAGAAAAAACGCAATAAACACTGAAAAACAGCCTTTTTCATTATGGGCATTTCATATTATTCACGGGTAATTTATGGCAATTTAGTTGCCAATTTTCAGTGATTAATCGCCATAACAAAAATCGTGAGTTTTCAAAAGATAAATCATTTTCCATGCCTATTGTGATTTATAACCAATAAATGGAGATTCCTGAATCTGAGGTTCGGATCATGTTATTGTGTGGAGAGTGGATTGGACTCACCCTTCTCATCAAATACAACATCTCTGTTGATGTAAACCTTTTGTGGTTTTAGGATCCATCAGTTGGTAGGTCTACTCTTCGCTATACCCAAGAAATATACATTCTAAGGACTTATTGTCCAAACTTTTCCACTTCTTGTTTGGATCATGCAAATGTGCTTTGCAACCAAACATACGAAGATGAGAGATAGAAGGCTTACAACGAGACCATGCTTCTTAAGGAGTGATATTGTTGAGAGCTTTGGTGGGTGCATGGTTCAGCAAGTAAACCGCAGTGCGAGTAGCCTCTGTGCAATATGAACAATCCAATCTTGAGTCCTGAATCATAGTACGCAGCATCTTATCAGTTTCTTCCCTTCCTCTTTATCAAACTGCTCCCCCAAACAAGGGTTATCACATTTCAGGTTCTTTAACAATCAGTAACTTTGAATACAAATATCATAGTAGAGAAGGTGCAGTCCTCCTTCCTAGCTTTTTTTCATCCACTTCATCCAACTATTTCTCCACATTCCCTATGCCCATTCCAGATGTGTTTCAGCTCGCTCTATCTCCAATCTAAGTTTCTTGAAGCAAATGCCACCTTTGATCTATATTTGTACATGTAATAAACGCTGGAATAGAGAGAGGTAAGCTCAAAGAAACGGATTTAGTTATGTGAAAATTATAGTGTTTGATCTCTGGTTTTATTTTCTTCTTATCACTTGGATTTGAACTCTTAGTCATAATTTTTAGCATATGATGCATTACGGTTGATGCAGACTACACCTTCTCAGATCATAACGTTGGACGACCAAGAAATGCATGGCATCTAGTACCAATCTATTTCAAGAGCCCTAAATTGGATGGGTTCCAACAAAATGATTTCGGGTGTCATAGGTAAGAGACCTAAAAATGTAATTCACTCTTCGAGAACTTTTACGACAAACAAATAAATGCTTGGTAAGATCATAGGTTTGTAAATCATGCTCAGCATCTTCCAGCTGCACCTGAACTACCCTCCTTATACTCTGAAAGTTATTCCAAGCTCTAGCATATTCAAAATGCTGTTGGAAGCATGGGGTCATTTAAAAAGACTAAAAGATGAAGATTTCGGGCATCATAGGTTAGAGACCTCAAAATGCATTTCACTCTTGGAGACTTTTTTATGTCAAACAAATAAATGCTTGGTAATATTGGAGGTTTGTAAATCGTGCTCGGCATCTTCCAACTTCAGTTGAACTACCCTCTTTAAAACTCTTGAAAATTTATTCCAAGCTCTAGCATGTTTAAAATGGAGTTGCAAGCATGGGGTCATTTAAAACAACTAAGAGATGAAGATAGTAAGCCGACTTATGATGTAAACCAAAAAATTTAGATCAAAATATTATACTAAAGTCTTAAATACCTCCAACAGTAAAACATAAGATGAGGTTGCAGCAATACAAAGAAAGGTGGATTGAAAAATGTCAAGCTCTATAAAAAGCTTGACTATTTTGAAGTCCCAAGTCCTTGGCTTGTCGGTGGTCAATCATATTTCATCTATCACTGCTAGACTAGTATATAGCCGAGCAGAGCTGTGTCATATGCTTAAAGGAAACTTTGTATCCTGTTTCTTTGGCATTCCTAATTGGCACAATGCTTCAAGACTTGAATCTCGTCAGAACATGCTTCTCTTTATTGGATCTCTCAATTGGAAGGGGGTAATGTTGAATGATTTATTGAGGATCAGGAAACATGTCAATGAATTTGGAGAACCATTTAGCTATTAAAAACTTTGTTCATTGGGTGAACATAAGAGTTAGGGAACTTGTAACAGAGACACATTTGTCTTTCACTTTGAAGAGTTCTCTATTTTTAGAACAAATCTAAGAACTCGTATTTTAACTACTATAAATGTATTAAGTAAAGCTTTCAATTCTCTTCGGGTTGCTTGCTAAAACTGTCACGTCGACCTTCCTTTTCAATATTAGAAGAGAGAACATGTTTGGACATTAAAATGCGTTCTATGGTACTCTCTTATGTAGTTGTACAGTTTAATAATGCTATCAGATATATTTGCTTTTCAAAAAAGGGGAAAAGTGAATCTCACTGCTAATCCAAAGGAATACTTACATAATGGATCTTTCAGGAGCTTCTCATTATTTGTTCCACAGTCAATCATCACAGGAAGCACCTGAATGTGTCAAGAATGTCAAAAAAAATTACTCACAAATACAAACATTATAGAGTTGCATATGAAACGTGCCAAAGATTAAAACAAGAGAAACAGTGCGAACATTATAAGACTGTAAAATAAAAAATGAACATTCTAGAATAGGTTTAATTGGCGAGACAATCTTTTATAGCATGTGACCTTACTGTATCAACAAAAACTAAAAATAATCTACAAGAGGTGTAATCCTCCAAAATCTGAATTCATCAAATATCCATCTGGACAAAATTACTTGGGATAAATCATCCTATCACTCAAACAAGCTTTTCCAACTGAACTAGCAAGAATCCAAAACTAGGTTAGATCTTGAAGTTTTTAACAAATGTTTTCAAGAAAGAGCTACAAATCAAAGACTGCAATGCTATCTGTAAAATGTTACTAGAAGCATTAATTTTCACCAAATGTAAGTACATTATGAACCTCAGATTATCAGCTTATTTTCTGTTTTTTTTCACATCTTATAATAAGAATACAAATCCTTTGCATAGAAACAATGTAATGCTTTGCAAAAGCAATATTTACAAATAACAAAGTTGGCATAACGAAAAAGATTGTCCATAAGGAATGTAAATATGCATGATTAAAGATATGTTCTAGAGAAAGACTTGAGAATATTGTGAAATCTTTTACTGCAGTTGAGTACATGAAGGTGAGAGCTGCGGTATTATAGAGTTGGCATGAATGGCGACCTGCTAAATCAATAGAGATTGCGACAATCAAGTATTTCATGGCCGATACAAATAACCGCCATGAATCTATAGGAAAAGCTAAACATTTAACCAAAAAACAGGCATTGAGGCTCTCCTTCAATAGCTTGTGCAGAAAGTCATCACTACCTCCTTGTGTTCATAACACATACAAAATGCCTTTACTTCATTGCAATAAGCAGTCCTTGCTGGAAATTGGAAACTTAGAGAAGTTGACGGGGATGGACCATAGCAACCTTATTTCATTATTGAATCCAGGCTCCTGAACAAATTCAGGGAATCAAGGGACCTTTTGAGATTCCTGACATTATCAGTAAAGCTCCAACTTTCATGCTTTTGGGCTCTGTACTTCTTAAAAGAGTGTCGGTTTCTTAGAACATGGTATTTGTCTTTGTTCAATGACAATTGAAGATCATGGAATCTTGCGGCAAGACCAATTCAGATATTTCATTCTCAATGCAGCCAACTTGATCACTTGCAACATTTTCTAGTAAAAGATTGTCCGGAAGGGGCTTTCTTGTCGGGGAACATTAAGTTCTTGAAAAGGTTCCCCAATGTCAAGAATTGACAATCTTGACATTGATTTTGAACAAATTAAAAAAATGGCCATTGTATTTCACCTCGTATAGTCAATGGTGTTGCTAATTGTCATCCTCCTCCTTCCCCACTTGCAGCTTACACAACAAACTAGATGAATTTCTAAATTTCCAACGGAAGATAACGGTTCACATGGGCAGCCTGAACCTTCAGAAAAGAAGACGTAATTAAAACAATTAAAGGAGCAATCTATTTATGTGCCACAATCAGCATCTTTATCAAAGGTAGTTTCAATGTCCACCATTGTAAGCTTTAGATTTTGTTTGTTGTTGTAGACTGAAATATATCTTTGCAAGAAAGAAGCCATTGTTGATTATTCAGCTACTAGAGGAAATTCTAAGACTAGAGACACAAATAAATGATGACATAATCATAACTCGTCTGCGACCTCATAATTTGACGAGGACATCTATTATAATTAGTATGTTATGAGTCAAATCCATATGCAACTTGGTTAGTTGAATTATTGACAGCATAGATATAAATTCCAATAAATTTAAAAGCTGGACAGTTGGAAGTTGGTGGATGAGAATTGGAAATATTAAATGCATTTGTTAGATTTTCGGTCTATAAATGCCGGCTTCTCTTATGAAAATAAGCATCCAGAAATAGAGATCATATAATTGTTTCCTTAGAATGAAATATCTGTTTTTAATATAAAATAAAGTAGATTTTCTCTTCTGAATTACCCAGTATTAAGTGAAATACACCAATAAAGAACAAAACAAAGTACTAGAACATAATAACATACCAATTATAGCTAGCATCACAGGATTGGATAAATCACTACAGCTGCAACTTAATTGATAAACCATACATAGTGTACATACAGCAGCTATGGTATTTGAAGAGTATAACAATGTATGAGCGCTCCCTTTCCCTGACTGAAATCTTCCTACATATAGGTTGGTTGACCAAGAGGTGCATTGGTTAGATCACAATTGTCTTGGTACTTGATGATACTCATCAAAACAAGATTAAAAAGTTGACTACGCTTCTTGACTTTATCTTACTATTAGCCCATGATCCCCGGGCTTATTTATCCACCATGTTCTGTACTCTGTTCAGCCATGCCCCTGCAAGAAAGGGCTGCAAGGATAGGTTATGCCTTCTCCTGCCTGGCCTTACCCTCGTCTTCACCTATCGTTTCCCTTTTTCCAGACCTAGCTGTTGAGCTTTTGGTGTCCCCAGATTTCACCCTGAAATCTGAGACTACCCCATGTTAAAAAATTTCATTCTTTTAAAATAATGGGTCGTTTTGTGTGTTAATTGCCAAAAAATGTCTATATTGTGTCAAGATATTCCCAGAGAGCCATACAAGCCAATTTTGCCAAATACCCAGATGCCCAAACTCGTTATATTATGTCGCTGGGGTTTGTATGCGGGAAATTTTTATTTAATTATTTTAAGCTCTGTTTGAGATGAATTGTGCTCCGGTTTAACCCTATTGAGATTTTACATGTCAATATTCTCATATACCAGTAGGGTTTTCACCAGGAATGAATCCTGGGCTTTGTCTGTGACTTCTGGCAACGTTTTGCGTTTTTGGTATTTTTCTCATTTTGTTTTCTGTGAAATTTCTCTAGGTCAATTCCTTTGTTGGTTTAGTCTGATTTCTTGCCTGGAGTATCTAGAGATCATCTATGGACGTTATGCCAGAAGGAATTTTCCACAGGAGGTCTGGTTCTCTCTGAAAAGATGAAGTCATGCACAAAAAAGTTTCTTTTGGGCAGGTTGCATTTTTGGGAAAAGAAGGTTTTAAGCTACAATGGGATTTTTGTTAGCAGCAAGCAGGTGGGAATTTTTTACCTGCCTAGCAAGGTACTTTTCCCATGGGGGCAAAGTCACTTAAGTCATGATGGGATTATTAGAGGCAGCAGGCAGGCAGGAATTTCTTACCTACCTTGCAAGGTAAAAAATCTCATTATGAAAGTCAAACAGCTTAAGTGGATCATGGGATTTTTGGAGCTGCGGTGCAAGGTGAATAATCCCATTAGAAATTGACTTTTAAAAATAGAATTCACCCTTGCCAAAAAGTGCGACCCACCTTGGGTGAATAATAATGCATTTAATAATATTTATTCACCCAATTTTGGTGCCCAAGCATGAGGGAAAGTCAACGCATGATGAAAGGATAAGGAAGATTGTAAATAGAATTCTAAAATTAAATAAATTTAATTTATTTAATGCAGCCCCCTCTCATGCAAAAAAGTGTGACCCATATTGTGGAGAAATAATATTTTTTAAAGTATTAATTAATGGAATTAATTCCTATTTTTGGTGCATAAGGTCAAAGCACACTATGAAGTCAATGTCGACTGGAAGTAGAAAGCTAAAATTAAATAAATTTAATTTATTTAATGGCAGCCATGAGCATGCACAAAATAGGCACCCAAATTGAAGAGAAAAGCATGTTAATTAATTAATTAATTGCCAAGAATAGGAGAGGCAATTATTAATTATATAATGGTGAAGGTTATATAAGAATGGGCTACCATAATTTTGAATTAATTAATTCTTCAACAAGGAAGTGATGCACCGATTGTAAAGAATTCCAGCCGAATAAAAAGAAAAAGAGTTGCTCAGACAAAGATCGTTCCAGCCATGGCAAAGTGGGATGAACAAGAAAAAGATTGGCAGAATCATGCATAGCTTCCAGATCCAGATCTCATTATTACAAAGGCTTCCGGCAAAAATTCATCCTCTTGTTTCTAACGCAATCCGTGTAGAAGTCAGTGCCTGGAGAATTCTTACCAGGATCTTGTGCATGTGCTCCCAATCTTCCAGTTGAAGCCTTCATTGAATTTGCATTCACCCGGAGTGCTTTCCAGAATTTTTAATTGCTCATATGCAATTAAAAATAAAAATGATGAGTTATTTACGGCAAACATTGCACTGATGCATGTACTAAAGAAGAACTACAAAAGCTTAAAGGATAAGAGGGAAGACATGTCAGCGGCAACACCCGTAAGCAAAATCACAGTTAGTTGTTTCCAGATCCAGTTTGGTGAGAATCAAAGGCAAAAGAATCAGTTGCATGCAGAATATGAAAAAGGACAAGACTGCAGCTTTCCTCTTTCTTCTTTCTCTTATTTTCTCCGACAAAAGTAATTGAGCGATCAATTAAATTATAAAACTTAAGTGATTGGTTTAAAAGCCATTACTTGAAGAAGTCAACTACTTGGAAATAGGTGGCAGACATGCAAAATAGAAGGTTCTATCTTTAGTTGCAAATCATGCATGTCATGCAAAGAGGAATTCCAGGGGGGAGATTGTCAGTTGTTTCCTTTCCGACTTCCACATGTGCCAGTTCAACTAAAAGCTTCATATTTGTAATTTCCCCTCTACATGCTATAAGTAGAGGAAGAACCTACGGGTTAAAGGATCAGAATTTGTAAGCAGCATCTTGTGTTCCAGACTTTGCGCTGAAACCCCTAATAACTATTTGAAGCAAAGGAATAGAAAGGAGCAGATTTCCGGAGAACTTTGTGTCACGGTGCATTTTGTTTCTGACTTTTTGTCTTAAATCTACTTATAAGCTTTGTGTTATTCTAGATCTAGATCTGAAAGTTGCCTTTGCTTATAATTTTGTGTTAATATTTATTGGTTTTGTCTATGTGCATGCAATCAACTCTATAATCTATTGATTGGGTTGCACATCTTCCCTCTTTCTTTCCTGTGTTTTTATTATTTCCTTCTTCATCAGATATTTCCTTTCTTTAAACAGCTGCTTACTTGCTGCAAAACTATACATCTATGGTTCATGAGCTGCATGGTTAAAGTAAAACCCCTAAATAGATACTAGCATACTTTATTGACAAATCTTACATGGGAGCCTCACCGGTAAATGAGGGAGATTTATCTCATGACTGCCTAGGTTTTCAGCTATCCAGGAAATCTAGCCAACAAGTTTGAACATGTGCTACACCCAAACCAATACCAGCTTCGGAGGTTGCACCCATGGCTGCCAAAGAAGTCTGAACCATCCTAGGAGTGGATGGAGTGGTTCCAAATGGAATTAATCTGCCTTTCTAGGGTGTGGCAAGTCTTTCAAAAGCCTTGTCTAAGGCAGTTTTCAGAATCTTTGGCCTAACTAATGCATTGCAAGTGCCTGTAAACTGTGGGTTGCTTTCTTTGTATCCGCCATGACCACTTCTTCAGCCTTGTAATGGCTGAAACCTCCTTGCAAAGGACTTTGACCCATGGCATTTGGTCCCAGAATTTCCAAAAATTAACCCAAACAGTTTAAATGAACAAGTGGATTTTTCACCCTAGCTTCCTTTGTTATCTAGATAGGTTTAAATTTTTTGGAAACCCGGACAATTTTTTTAGAAAAAACATATCCTTGTTTGGGCTGCTTTTTATATAAATATCCCCAATTTGCTGGTTCTGGAATTTATCAGAACAAGGTTGACTTTTATAAACAATTTCTGCAGTCTGATTCTTTTTCACAAAAATATTCACCCTCAATTATGGTTCCTCTAATTCACCTTTTTCGTAACCTGACACAGCTACCTTCTATGTTTTCTCAACATATTGGTCTTCAACAAACAACTAAAACTAATAGTTTACCCTTGGTATTCGTAAGAGTGTGCCTTTGTACAGTATAGTTTCCAAATTGATCGTATATCTCTAATGAAGTGTTGGGTCGTGTTGCGATTCAACCATATGATTTCTGCAGAGAATTTCAGAGTTCATACATTAAAGAATACATTGAAGACCATGTACCCAAAGGTGCTTTGTATGACTCAGGGCAGTGGTTATACAATAGTAGCTTCACTTACTGCTACAGGCTTCATGTACAGTTGGAGTTCGTACATGTCAGGCCAGGGATGACATTTCACGGGGCAACCTCTAGTATCAATCGAATATTTGGTGATGGTAAGGTAATACAATTTTTTGACCGACGCAAAATAAATGTTAACTTAAAATTTGTTGTCTTTCATATAATATGATTTGTGTATTTACAATAAATTCAAACTTATTTATAAATCCTGTGTAGTTTTACCTTTTCTTAGAAATTATAGTAAAAGGCTCCCATAGTTACATCCAGTGAATAACTACCGTATACATATCATTCAATTATATAGACAGACTCTGTCTATAATAACCTGTTAATAGGTAACAGTTTAATTCTTTTTTAAGATGTAAAAAGCAGAAAAAAAATCCTCAAAAAACACCCAGCATGGGCGTCAAATCTCCTTTCTCTAAAAATTTTGCCTCCCATGTTCTGATGCTCTCCCAACACTTTTGGAAATGCCTCCTCTAATTATTCCCTCAATCCATGAAATCTGTGTATTACTCAATTAGTCTTTAGACTCTCTGGTTGACCACACTTCTTCATCCTCTCAGTTGCCGTGGAGTTCTAAGCTCCTCTACATCACTGATTAGAGAATCTTTGAAGCAACTTATATTCTCATAAATGGTGCATCTCTCCTCTCTTGTGAGGAAGATGTCACACTTCACCTCAAGAAAGGACCTCTCCAAACAAGGACATTAACTATGTCAACTCCACTACAACACCTTTAAAACCACCTTGATGGGCAAGGTCTACACCATTGTACGGAATGGTCAATCTCCACACAATCTCCACCCACTCATTATTAGACTTGGTTCTATTTGAACTATTCTTCTCAAGTTCTGAATTCAGCTACTTTAATGTCATGCTTGATCTTCCGATGGTAGGTTATTGGCTACCTCCTGCAACCTATATTTGCACTCTTTGTTTTATGAATCGATGTGATTATTTATTGTTTTCCCCATCACGCCAATAGCATCTTCGTCCACCTGTATTCAAGCTCAAAGGGATTAATTCCTATTCCGACTACAAACTTCAAATGATCATTCTACTTCTTTGAGACAATGCTTCTCTCGCTCTTCATACCTTCATAAAATTCATTTTCATTTTGATTCTCCTTCTGCAACGTGCAGGTCTTGTAGCATCATATAGTGTCTTGCCTACAGCTCCAGTAGATTTTTATCAACTATTCAACGTGTTCACTAAAGGTGTATAGCATCATGAGATACCTAGCCATTTCAAGACTTCTCTTGTATGTGTTGCTTGAATGAGAGGTCCTAAAGAAACGTTAAGTCTTGTGTTAATTTTTCATCTTCCACAGCCAATTTCATTTGGTTCTTTGATTGATTGGCTCATTCACTCTCAATTATATGTTGGATTTAGAAGCACAAAGAAAAATAGAGCAAGAAGATAGAGATGCAAATTGCACTGGTTCGAATGACACAAGCAGGGTGTATTTAACATTAAGAGAAGTAGTTATAGTTTCTTCAGATACAACTGATTTACAACCTCCTAACTGATTGGAACCATATAGGTTCATTATATATATCAACACCCCCCTTTAATGACAAACCTCGAAACAACACCAAGTTTATCTCTAAACTTGACAAACAACAAAGGACCAAGAGGTTTAGTCATTACATCAACAGGTTGATCTGCAGATGGACAAAAATGCAGAGAGATTTCACCAGAATCAACCAACTGGTGAATATGATGATGATGAATCTCAATATGTTTAGTGTGGGCATGATAGATAGGATTCTTCACCATTTTTAGAACACCTTGATTATCACAAAAGAGTGAAAGAGGTGTTGCAACAGCCTGGGGAAACTAAAGATTAGTCAAAATCCGACAAAGCCATATTGCTTCGCAACTGGCACTAACACCAACCTTGTATTCTGCTTTCGTAGAAGAGATGGCAACAATAGGCTGAAGTTTACTTTGCCAAGAAACAACTCCTGAACCAAAAGAGAAGATATATCCTGTGGTAGATCGTCAAGTATCTACAAATCCTCCCCAATCAGAGTCAGTATAGCCAATCAACCTGAAATCTGCAACTCTCTGATATAGAATGCCAAAGTCAAGAGTTCCTTTGACATATCGTAGAACTCGTTTTGCTGCTCCCCAATGAATGAGTTTTGGTTTAGATAAAAACTGAGAGAGATAACTGACAACAAAACATAGATCCGATCGTGTAGTTGCTAGATAGATCAAACTACCCACCAACTGTCTATATAATGATTCATCAACCGGTGGCGAATCATCACGGGCTGAGAGTTTCAGCCCTACCTCCATAGGTGTAGAAGAAGAATTACAATCATACATCTGAAATTTTTGTAAGCAGGTTTGTGGCATACTTTGCTTGAGAAATGAAAATCAAGTGATCAAGTTGCCAGACATTATACACCAAGACAATAGTGAAGGAGGTCTAAATTTGTCATGTCAAAAGCAGCGCATAAATTTGGTTTTACCTTATGAATTGCAACATCTCCACTGCCGGTGATGGCAAGGTCATCAACATATACAATAAGAATCACAATGTCATCATCATTGCTTTTGACATAGAGATTCGGATCAAAATGACTCCGTGTGAAACATGAATCTCTGAGATGTTTATCTATTTTTATGTACCAGGGTCGAAGAGCCTGCTTAAGTCCATACAAGGACTTAATCAATCTGCATACCAGATGCTCACTACCACGAGCCCGAAAACCCTCAGGTTGTGTCATATACACCTCTTCCTCCAAATCCCCATTCAGGTAAGCACTTTTGACATCCATCTGATATACTTTCCAACCAAACTAAGCTGCAAAAGAAAGAAGAAGTCGAAAAGTGACCATCTTTACAGTAGGAGAAAATGTTTCTTCATAATCTATCCCCTCCTGTTGCAAAAAAAACTTTCGCAACAAGTCGATCCTTGTACTTATCCAAAGTACCATCTGCTTTGCACTTGATTTTATACACCCATGTACAACCAATGGTGTGTTCCCCTAGAGGTAATGGCACCAACTTCCATGTATTATTTTTAATCAAGGCATCATACTCTACTTGCATGGCAATTTCCCATCCTAGTATGCCTCGTGCTTCAAAGTATTTTTGTGGCTCATGAATATGAAGAGGATCATAAGCAAGAGCAAATTGAGCATGCTCAGAATAATCAATTTGCTTACCAGTTCGTCGAGACCTTTCATCTAAGAGAGGAGACAATTCGTCTTTCCTCAAATCCTAAATAGTGGAGTCAAACCACTTAGGCCTCCACTGAACTGAAGATGTGGTGGTTGGTGGTGGTGTTTCTGAAAGAGAAGCCAACGGAAGTTCCGGAGGAGAAACCAACACAAGTTGATTTCTTGGTGACTCAACAATCTCAGTGGAAGATTGACCAGATTGTCCTGGAGTTTGTGGAGGAGTATGAGAAGAACCGGAGTTATGATCAGGAAAGGAAAGAGTGCCAAACTCTTTTATGACACCTTGTTAATCGTTGCCCCTTGGCTGGTCCCCTTGCTAATTACAACCAAAGTAAGACTTTGTTTCTTTTACATCAACATCTCGACTAATAATGATCTTATTAGTGGAAGTATCAATCAACCTATAGGCTTTAGATTGATCACTATAACCAGCAAAAAAAATCTAGAACATTTGGAATCTAATTTACTCCTTTTATTTTCAGGAACCAAAGTATAAGCAGCTGAACCAAAACACGAAATGCTGATACCTCTGGTTTGATGGTGGACCAAGCTTTGCAAGCACTCCGATTGAGTATATAAATGCTCTATTTTTCTTTGTGCTTCTAGATCCAACAGTGGTATCAGAGCAAGAAGATAGAGATGCAAACTGCACGTTCAAATGACACAGGCAGGGTGTATTTAGCATTAAGAGTAGTTATAGTTTCTTCAGTTACAACTGATTTACAACCTCCTAACTGATTGGAACCGTACAGGTTCATTATATATATCAACATTATATACCTCCATCTTGAAGAGTGGCCAATAATTAACTTGTCAATTGTATATTCTACCAAACCCAACCTCATACAAGCATCAACAACAGAAATGTTGTACTAATATATAACACAAAGTACTAAAACAAATACCCAATATATATCATTTCCGAGGTGTCGATCTTAGGTTTGTCAAATTATTTCACCCGTTGCAAGGTTTCACATCAATTTACACATTCATCAGCTTCTACACAAACTGCCCAATGATAGGTCAAAAATGGCATCAAATCTAGTTGCATCAGTGGTGTCCGACTCAAAGAACGCTTTTTGAGGAAAAAAATGGGCTCCAAACTCTATCATATACCCAAAATATTGCAATTTTTCGATCACCTTTTCCAAGCAAGAAGAAAAAGTGCCTTGGGACAGTAAAAGACATGCCAAATTTAAGTTTGGACATTTTTATTGGAATATTGCACTATTACACTCCACCAACCCATTGGCTACAATTGAAGATTATCCATATCAACGTAACTATCGGCATAATAATATAGTGTACATCAAACAACTATGGTACAAGGATAGTATCACAATTTATGAGAGCTCCCTTCCCTAACCGAGATCTTCCTACATATAAGTTGGTCATCCAAGAGGAGTGTTGGTTAGATCACAGCCATCCTGATGCCTAACTATACCTTGTCAACACGCATTTAGAGAAAATCATTGTCCACTAGAAAACATAACAAATGATTACAATAATGCTGACTACATGCACCATTAATTAAGGTCGTACTATCTGCACTATGGGGCTCAAGATGCCAATTGGGGTGGGAGGGGGCAACATTATAAGATGGTTGTAAATTACAGAATATAGAACATGCAATGGAAAACCTAACAGCAATACACCAAAACACATTTGAATGTGAAATACTAGTTGAGAATGAGAATTCCCGTGATTAGAATGGGGGAAACACTTCCTAACTAGTTTTCCTACACTGCTATGAATATACAGATGACTGCCAACCATTGTTAGATATTCGAGGCATGATAACATTTGTGAGTCACCTCTCTACCTTAGGGTCAAAAGCTTACCATTTATCATTAAAATAAAGTACTTACAAAAGAGAACAGTTACAAAGATGGTTCATTATCCATGACAGTTGATGGTTCACCTGCTTGTAACTGTAATGGTTGGACTTCGAGGCATGCAGTATGCTGGCAGGTGCTTTAACATGGAAAGAGCTCGGGAAGTGCAATCTAGCGTGGCACAAAGTAACAAGGATCTAACACTTGGCTTCTGAGCTCTGAAGGTCATGTACAAGGACTTAGAATTGGCATTCTCTCTGAAAATTTGCAATAAGGACTAGAGCGCAACGGCTTGATCTTCCAATGTGGACCCTTGAAGTGTTCCTTCTATATATGCAACCATAGATTATTGTCACCTTGAACTCGTGAGGTGTGAAATGTGTGTCACGGCACTCTTTGTTCTTCATACGTTGGCACGAGAGGATAAGCTGTCAACATTCCATAAACCTCTCTGTAAACATGTTGGATGTGCTGTAAAAACTTCCGCACTTTGTCAACTTCCTTATCCTATGTCAACATATATCTTTACCTATGTAACATATATGTAAAGATGTGAACTCTTTACCCATTGCGGCACAAGCTCAGGTGCTTTCTTTCCTTGCTTATGAAGGGAAATATTTTTTATAGCATTATGTCCATCTGAGGTAAACTTTTGTTCCTTGAAGTAATATAAGATGCATTTTCTCAAAAAAGAGGTGTGTAATATAAGAGACGCAATTTCCTATGGCATCAACAAGCATACCAACATCGACCAGGACTATTGACTATAACATTTAATTGCTATTTGATCAAATTTTACTATTGTTTGACCAAATCAAACTGTTGAATTTGTACTGTTACACGGTACAGGTCTGACTGTTTTCGAAAGATGAGCTGACCATGACCCCCTGTTCGACTACAATATTTGATTTGACAAGGAATTTAATGTTGTTTTCCTACCATATAAGAAACGGGTTAATGGTGTTCACGACTCTAGCAAGAACTATGAAGATGTTCCATGCATGTGTCAACAAAATATGGATGGAGTCAACGCAGAAAGAGCTTCACTTGTTGAATATAAAGAATCAAAGGTGATGGACAATGTTGATCCTAACTCAAAAATTTTGAGTCACAAGTTTTTAACTGTTAAAAAATATCCAAGCAAACCTTCATCCGGCAATGGAAGGTGAACAAATTAAGGACATTCAAAGGTATGAGAGTGTTTTAGAATTGTTGATTCATACTATGCCATTCCAAATTTGTTGTCATCATGGGCAGCATAATGAAAAGGATAGCCATATGCAAATGTGTGGTCATCATGAAAAGCAATCGATAGAGGGGGAGAAAGTGAAGGACATGGAGTAGCAAAGAGCACATTGGTCGTTTCACACAAGTTCTGAATTGTTTGTACATGAAAGTTTGGGAACTGGGAGATTTTTTGAGATACAAGAAGCATATGTGCTTTGAAGTGTTCAATATTACTATTTCTAATGAATTCTTTATCTCATGCTTTTGGTTAGAAAAGAGGTTCTTGAGCAGTCCTATCCAGTATGTTATGCATTCTAAAGAAGTGGTGGAAAATCATTGCTCACAACTCAAAGGGCACTCCTTAGAAACAAATCCTACACTTGAAGACAGGGTTATGGAGGAAATCACCATTGTCGGGGCAGCGAGATGCCTGATATAGGAAATGGATAAGCCATATGGTCTTTATGTTGATTATCAAACACTTCCCATGCAACATAGTTTGGGGTTCAATAATATAACTCAACGATCACTAGCGGATAATGGTGTCCAACATGCCATAGAATTGAACATTGGTTGTCATTCCTCCAGGGTTGATAGGATATGTACTACAAGCAAAATTTGATTGTCGTGCACATGGTTTCGGTCATTAAAGTAAGTAGTTTTCACCTTATAGCTATTGTTGAAGAATTTTCAGTCAACAATGGGTTGTTTCCAACCCCTGGATCACTCACATGGCTGAGTTTGGCAAAGGATGTCATGTATGACAGTTGTACCAATATTTTATCTGCTGCCAGCAACAGTACCAACCCCTTTTACACTTGTATGACAATCATAAAAATGGTTTTAGTCACATGGTCTGAAGAAGAACTTGAGGAGGATATGTTTCTTCAAATGGCTTCACTATCCTAGGTTGTAGAGTTGTTGTCATTCATATTTTCAGCTTACCCAACATTGTACTTGTATCCATACAAGTATTCTCAGCCATACATAGGAGTAATATTCAGCTTGTTGATGTTGTTGAAGCAATTTCAGTCCCCGTATGGTTGATTCCAAATCCTATATCACTGCCATTTCTAAATTTTGTGAAGAATTTGAAATATAACAATTGTTATCCTATTCTTTTTGCTATTGTTTGCATCAGAACTGGACCCTTAACGCTTTCTATGACAGTCACAAAAGTGTTTTCCTTCACAAGGTGGTAAGATTTTCCACCTATCATCAATGAGGGATTGTTTGCTGCGGTTTTAGGAGAGTTTTTGGCTACCGCAAAGCTGATTCTGTGTGAGAAATTGCAAGGGTACAGCTACAGACATATTTGGGACAGCATGAATGGACCTTTGAGAGTCCATCATATGAAGGGGAATTGTGAGGAGAATGCAAGCAAAGGAAGAAAGCTAGTCCACATATCTATGAGGCATGAAAAAGTAATGTTGAGAGCTCTTGTTTTTCTTAATAAGTTTGTTCTATGTGCAGGTACAGGAATAGAAAAGGAAGTGCGGCCATAGTTACCTAAGTCTCAGGGACGGGGGGATGGGGTTCCCAAGACGGGAAAAAATTCCCAAATCTTGGGGACGGCAAGGGGACGGCTATTAAAATAATATATAAAATACTAATATTCAATGAAGGAATAGAGTGTAATATCCCTATCAAGGGATTGGACCAACAACCAAGGAAATTTAGGGATTTAAACTCTATTCAAGTGTAATGTCCTTTTTTCCCACTTGAGGGTCATTATTCGGACTTCTTACCATTCCTTCTCCATGGCAAAGAAGTAGAAGAATTGGATAAGAACATTGAGCTTCATTTGCTTTCGTTTTTCTCATTTTTATGTTTTCTTTTTAGTGTTTTCCCTCTTAATGCAGGTCGGTTGGGTTAAAGACAAATAAAAGAAGCTTAATGAAGGAATAGAACATCTCTTATGGGTCGTCCTTATCCTTCCAAGCTTTGGCGCCAAAGGAAGGTTATAAAAGGAGTCTTCGGACCTCATTTGGGCATCTAAATTGGCACATTTTTCTATTATTGGGCATTGAGAGCTTGTTGCTCCATGTTCTTCCACTTGAGGAAAAAACCCTCTTATGTGGCTTCCCTAGAAGGATGAAAAGCCTTCTAGTGGTTTTTGAAGGACAAAAACCCTTCATTGCTTGTTCTTGAAGTAAAGTGTATATTTGAGGAGAAACATTCATTTTCATATTTTATTTGTTCTTCTATAGGTGGAGCGACCTACCTTGGTGTAGGGTTTGATGGTTTAGAGGACCTAAAGTTTATTTACAGTTCATAATCTGATTTGTCATATTTATTAAGGCCGGAATCTACATTCTCATGAATTTTTAGGGTTTCTAGACCCATATTTCATAATTTAGTTGTGGTTGTTCTTCGTTGGTTATTTATTAATTTCCAGTTGTGTGTTGACTCAAAATTTTCATTGATTAATGTTATCTATTGGATGTCTAAAAATTCTATCTAAATTGTGGCAAGGTTAATTGGAGTGAATTTTGTGTTTTGCATGCTATTTTCATACCGTTGTTTGGAGAAATCAATTCGCTGGTTTTTATTACAGTCTACTAGTTATAGAAATCAGATTTAGTTATTTGGTGTTTTATCTAATTTCCTTGGTTGTTGGTCCAATCCCTTGAAAGGGATATTACAGTGGTATCAGAGCTCGGATCTTCAAAGCCTAGGATTTCTATGGAAGAAGGCAACAAGGGTTTGATACTATCAAAGAAGGAGAACAATATGGACTCTCAAGAAGCTAAAGTTGACAAGTTCATTGCCGGCCAAAGGAGACTTGCGGATACAATGGATTTTCTAGCCCTATCCATCCAAAGGATCATTGAACCTAGGGTTCAAAATGGTGATGGTAGCTCGTTTGGAGCTAACAATACACGGCAACCAATGGGATCAGCCCGAGGATCCGTTACAAAGCCCACTTTCCTTCCTAGAGAAGAAGTTATTCTGGAGGAAGAAACAAGGCCCACCGCTGGACGAAACATTGCCGCAAGCTATGAAGAGTATATGGCTCTTCCAAGGAAATTCGTGAGGCTATTTCACTCGCTGAATTCATTGGAGTGAATCAAGGAAGACCTAGGCCCAAGCCTAGACATCACATGCCACACAAGCAACATGAAGAAAGCACGAAGTTTGATGAAGAGGGGGTCAAAACCCCAAGTTCGCCATGCAACAATGGAACCATTGAGTGAAGAAGGGTTGGTGATCAAAGGACCTTAGGCCATGGCACTTACACCCATTCCAAAGAGTCAACAACATGATGTAAAAATTGCTCATTTTGTGGTTAATACTGAAAATCTTTTGACTTGTGATGAATCCTAAGATGAAACAAGGGGTGTGGAGCAAGAAGGGGAAGAAAGGGCTAGTTGGAAACCCTTCTCCAAAGTAAGGTGACGACAATAAGATTGTTGGTCTGATTATAGCAGCAGTCACTAATGAGCAAAGTGGTGATAGATGGGACCTTGGTGAGCGCTATGAAGACATTTCAAACACACACAAACAAGGCAACTGAAGGTTTGGAGGTAACTCAGATTTATTTCTTTATGCCATGCCATTTCGGATTTATGATCATGGGAATTTTGTTAACCTTGGGGCAAATATGATGCTCCGAAGCAAATCATGGCCAATGGGTAGTCTTCATGAAGCTACATATGATGAAAAATTCTGTTTTGCATAGGGTCCATGGACCAAGAATTTTGAGTGACCTTGTTGGGGGTCACATGGATGAAGAAGGTGCTTTTCCGGGTGCTTATGATCATTTTCAGTTTGCTGGAATTTCCAAAACAGCAGTCAATAGGAGGCAGATTTATGGTGCCCATGATTATGGTAAGCAGCTACGGAGTTGCCCTATGTGAACACCAAAGATATGGTTGAAACCAAGGCAGAAGAAGCTTCATTTGTTGATTATGAGGAGGAGAAGAAGGCTGATTTCAACTCAGAAATTTTGAGTCACAAGATTGGGAATATGGAGGATGTTTCGATCACTCCTCATCTGGCATGGGAAGGTAGATATGTGGTGGACAACCCAAGGTATGATGGAAATCACACTTTATCTCCTTTTATATTGTTGCCATACTTATGTCTTTTTGGGAAAGTTGTTATTAAAGATCACATGCCAAGTTTTGGTGATGATATGAAGAACTTGTGGGATGACACATGGCATTTAGATATTTCCTTGCAAGGGTACATGGTTCCGGTTGACCTTTTGCATTGTAGAAAGGAAGTCTATGATATTCTTACCCCATGCACATGGTTAGAAGAAATTTTGATGAAGGATTATTTTCAAAATCATTATGTATGCTAACAAGGTTATGAAGGATTCTACCCTCCAAGGACAAGGAGCCACGAGTTTGATTAATGGTGAAGACGCTCATGGTTCTATTAATGAGTGCTTGGTGGCACAAGTGGGATTGAAGGTTGAAGACTTCAAAGGATTCATTGTGAAGTTAGCAGGATGGTTACTCTATGCAACGTACCAAGATGTGTTCTCAACTCCAAGATGCATTGGAACCATATGAGGTATGTGTTGATTTTTATGTGATGGCTGATTTGGGTATCGTGTTTGGAGTTCAATGGTGGCATTCATTGGGAGAGCTCACTCTCAACTATCAACGCATGGAGATAAGCTTCATGGACAAAGGTAAAAAAATCACTTTGCAAGGTATGACTTCTGGAAACACTCCAAATTAGTTATTTGGTGGAAGATACTATTTCATGGGAGTCACATTTTTGTTCTTTATCTAAAATTACAGCGGATTGGAAGTCACTAATTTCAGCTGAGTATGTAAAGAACAAGTTTGCTAATGTTGCTTTTGAAGGAGAAATAAGTAAGGAAATATACAAGGTGATGGATGGGCTTATCCTTTACAAAAACCGAGTCTATTTGGTACCCAAATCAAGGGTGAAGAAATGGATCTTGAGGGTTGTTCATGATACTCCATGGGCTGATCATTCGCGGCATTTCATGAGACAAAACAAGGGTGAAGGTAAAAATTTCAGTTTTTCTCTTTGCTTATGGAATTTGATGAAAGAGAATACTAGCATGATCATGTTTAAGGAAGCATAAGTTTGAAGGGAATTCTGATTTTTCTCTCCTATGGATTGTTAACCCATGGTTCCATGAGAGAACCAAAAGAAGTAAGGAAAAAGTGAAACAATTATGATAAACTTGCAGCTGTTCACATGGCCACCAAAGTGGAGAATGAAGATTTTATCATTCAATTTTATGACCCCATGATGAAGGTATGGATTTCGCTTAGACTACCTTGTTTTCATTTCAGCTGAGTCACACAATGTTTGGGGGTATCTAGAGATCCAAAATTTAGAGGAATTTTCCCTCAAAAGTCACATGGAGTATGAGTTCCAATTGAAGAATGATGAAATCAAAATTCATGGGAATGCCAAGGAGGCTGAATCTCTCAAGTTTAAGGCCACGATAATTGCTGATTTTAATTGTAGGCCTGTTGTTCCTAATTTTTCAGCATATGTAAATCAAATTTCAGTCCTTACTTTACTCATGGAATTGCTTTTCTTTGTGAGATTTCAGTTTCGTAGTTGTTATACCATGATTATAAGATTGAATTTGCGAAAATCAGATTTGGGGCTGCCACTAACAACCATGAACAGCAATGTATTTTCATTTTTGAGTGCATTCCCTCATGGAATAATTAAGAAGGAAGATTTCAGTTGAATGGAGGAATAAAATCAGATTATGATGTGTTATTTTCAAACTTGTACATTCTGATTTTTGAAAGAAAAATGCATGGTTACAGTTGTTTTTGGGACAACACTCTTGAAGTTAAGGGAAAGCCTAATGTGGTTATGGATGCTTTATCAAGGATGTCATTCCCTACTTCATTTGAGGATGTGGAACTTCAAAGTGAGGGGAATGAAGAGTATGGGGCAGCAGATACATCTGGGTTTGCAATTGCTTGGGACAAGCAATTTTGGGAAGGGAGGACTGTAATGTCCCTTTTTCCACTTGAGGGTCTAGAATATTTGGACTTCTTTCCATTCCTTTTCCATGGCAAAGAAGTAGAAGAGTTGGAGAAGAACATTGAGCTTCAATTTGCTTTCGTTTTTCTTATATTTATGTTTTATTTTTAGTGTTTTCCCTCTTAATGCAGGTCGGCTGGGTTTAATGACAAATAAAAGAAGCTCAATTAAAGAAATAAAACACCTCTTAGGGGTCGGCCTTATCTTTTCAAGCTTTGGCGCCAAAGAAAGGTATAAAAAGGAGTCTTGGGACCTCATTTGCAATCATCTAGATTGGCGCATTTTTCTATTATTGGGCATTGAGAGCTTGTTGTTCCATGTTCTTCCACTTGAGGACGAAAACCCTCTTGTGTGGCTTCCTAGAAGGACGAAAACCCTTCTAGTGGTTTTGTTGAAGGACGAAAACCCTTCAACCTTGCATGGTCTTGAAGTAAAATGCAGATTTGAGGAGAAACATTATTTTCAGATTTTTATTTGCCTTCTATAGGTGGAGCGACCTACCTTGGTGTAGGGTTTGATGGTTTGAAGGACATAAAGTTGAATTTTCAGTTCATAATCTGATTTGACATATTTATTAAGGACGGAATCTACATTCTCATAATTTTTTAGGGTTTCTAGACCCATATTTCATTATTTAGTTGTGGCTGCTATTCGCTGGTTATTAATTAATTTTCCAGTTGTGTGTGACTCAAATTTTCATTGATTATTGATCTATTGGATGCCTAAAATTCATATCTAAATTGTGGCAAGGTTAATTGGAGTGAATTTTGTGTTTTGCATACATTTTCATACCGTTGTTTGGAGAAATCAGTTTGTCTGGTTTTTACTACAGTTTGCTGGTTATAGAAATCAGATTTGGTTATTTGGTGTTTTATCTAATTTCCTTGGTTGTTTTATCTAATTTTGAGGAGAATGCAAGCAAAGGAAGAAAGTTAGTCCACATATTTATGAGGCATGAAAAAGTAATGTTGAGAGCACTTGTTTTTCTTAATAAGTTTGTTATATGTGCAGGTACAGGAATATTAAAGGAATGTGCAGCCATAGTTACCTTCTCAAGGACAGGAAGACGGGGATATGGGGGGACGAGGTTTTTCAGAACGGGAAAAAAAATCCCAAATTTTGTGACGGCAAGGGGAGGGTTATTAAAAGTATATATAAAATACTAATATTTGAATATTTTAACTTTATTCAATGAAATTTAGGGATTTAAACTCTATTCAGGTACTTTCAAGATTATAATTTAATGTTCTTTGTAAAAAGAACAACTTTTTAAAAGTAAAAACATCATAAGTTTTTTGAAAGATTTAAAAAAATAGGGGACATCCCCTCCATGTCCCCAAGTCCCCAAAACGTTCCGAACGTCTAGGACGTCACCAAAATCTAGGGGACGCGTCCCCACGTAACACTGAGTGCAGCTGAGTTTATTTCCCACCAAAACAAGTGGTGGAGTATATGGGTTTGCAGCTGAAGATGGTGAGTTTTCAGCCCTTGTATTTCACTTCTACATCAATCACGTTACTGAAGCTTGCATGGGTTTCTCATATTTATATCATTTCTATATTGTTGGTCATAATACTTTCATTCATAATTAGTTGTGTACTTGTGCAATTTAAGAAGGTTTGAAACTTGCATCGTAATGTTAGTGGAGGGGCTCCACTATTGAAGACAATCTTCCCAGCCATTCTAGTGTTGATTTGGATGGAATTCCAAGAGACTTGTGGCTGTTATGACTTGTTTCCAGCTCACATGCAAGTTGTGTTGTGCATGCTTTGGAGGGATCAGCCCACGGTAACATTATAGGACCCATTAGAGCTCAAGCCTATAGTCATGAAGCAAGTGTATGGGATCCTTCGTCACAAGAGAAGAGCAAATCAAGTTATAAGAAGGGGTCACTTGGCTCATAGAAGGTTAGGCATACTTTTGAAAATTATTTCTCTTGGAATTGGAGTATGTTTGCTTTCTCTCTCTTCCATTGAAGACGAAAACCCTCTTGGAAAACCCTATTGAGAACAAAACCTCTCAATAGTGGGTTGGTTTGAGGACAAAACCCCTCAAGCTTGCAACAAGGTGATCTCATAAGGAGTTGTATTCAGTTGGATTTTTGGTGCCAAATCAAGTTATAAGAAGGGGTCGCTTGGCTCATAGAAGGTTAGGCATACTTTTGAAAATTATTTCTCTTGGAGTTGGAGCATGTTTGCTTTCTCTCTCTTCCATTGAGGACGAAAACCCTCTTAGAAAACTCATTGAGAACAAAACCTCTCAATAGTGAGTTGGTTTGAGGACAAAACCCCTCAAGCTTGCAACAAGGTGATCTCATAAGGAGTTGTATTCAGTTTTGAAGGCATTTCCATCCCTTTCCTAGGGGGACAACTTGCCCTAAAGTGGTGGGGGTCTTCTAGGGCACGGCAACTACAAATTCAGCCACGATTGTGTTTCTCCTAATTTTAGCAGCTGGAATCTTCATTTATACTTTAGTTTGGGGCTTGGAAACCTTCATTTCCAGCCATATTTGTAAGGGTGTTCACTGCTGTTATTAATTAATTTCCAGCTGATATTAAATTGGTCAAAAATATATATTTTCCTGTGCTGTTCTCTTGCACTCATTTTAAAATTTGAAGAATATTATTTTGAAGGGTTTCTAAATTGTTTCCAATAAGTTGTGGCTGATTTCTATCATAAAATAAATATATTTACAGCCTGTTGTTAGGATTTGATCATTTAATTTCAGTTTACTTTAGTATACTATTTGGGTTTGTGCAAGTACTTTGATTTTCAGTTTCAGCATGGAAAAGGGGCATTACACAAGGTCAGTAATAGGAATATAATTTGGTTGAATCCTCAGTCAAGGTAACTTGTCAGTGGGATCTGGTTGAAAATCCTCAGTTTTGGTAACTCTTGGGTATGATTGATTAAGGCTTAGTCAAGTCTCCTCAAGGTGATTCTTATTTCTTGTGTGTGTGTGTTCTTACTGGGAACACACGTACCACTGAACACATCCACAACAAGAAGAGTGACATTGTGTAACCCTTAGGACTAGTACAAACACCTGAGGACGTGCAAAAAGACATTGTAGAAGCCAGAGATTTGCAACCAGAGATCACATCGAACTGCTCAGATGCCAGATAACATTCGATATTGTCAACACCAATGTCATCAATTTAATTAAATCGTAAAAAGGAAAACAAACATTCTCTTTGAACCAGTATGTTGGTGGAGACACATTTATTTCTTGTAGGATATGAACCAATTAACATATAACATAAAAGAGAGAGGACAAGATCTGGACTCTTAAGCAAGCCACTAGACTTAGCAAACATTGATTAGTGCATTGTAAGAAATAATAAATACTATTTTTTCAAAATACATATACAGAAAAACTTTCATGCTTCAGTGGATTGTGAATTTTATTTTATGTTTTGCCTACGATCTTGCATGACCATTTGCATGTTTATTTCCACACGACACATGGTGCGCTATAAACAATAATAGGATGAAATTACAGTATCATTTTATCAGAATGAAATTCAAAATTACCTAGAACTACTTCAAATTCAACAAAACAGCTACTTACAATGAAAAAACCTACTTTTAAGGCCTATATAATTGGCAGAAGTTTTATATAAATTGCATACCCTTTGGGGATTTATGACTGCAGCTGCAACATATAGGTCTAATTTTCCAATTGCAATTCCGATACCCTGCACTCCAAGATCTCCAAGCCCTAGTATTCTACTTCCATCAGTAACCACAATCATGTCAACCTGTGATTCAGGAAACCTTATCAGAAGCAATCCTACATCAATCTCATGCATTTAGAAGTGTCAACTTCTCCATGGAAAATTATCATATTACAAGAAAAGCATATGAAATGAATATTGACAAAAAGAGGGAAGGCTGTTTATTTCCTTAAAGAACTGTGATTAATCTCTAGAAGAAATAGTGTATGCAAACTAAGAAAATCCAGGAAAAAAACAAATAAAGTATGCTGTACAACATCATAAATGAATTTCCAAGAAATGGCATCTCAAAATGAATCCACCGTCCAATAAGTAGAGCAGTTTTATGTTGAAGATAACTGGGGTACACAACCCTAGACCCAAAAATTTAACCATAGTTCAAAAAATCGTAAATCGGGATTAATCGGCCGACCAAATTTTGAATCGGAAATCAGGAGTCGGCAAAAAATCGGAAAAAATTGGCAACTTTATCGCTACTTTTAAAAACATTTAAATTCATAAAATATACTTAAATTAAATGTAAAAACAATGTTAAATGATGCGAGAAGTGACTCTATAAATGATTTATAAACATTGTTAAACTTAAATTAACTATTATAAACGATTTATCTTTATTATTTATGTATGCGTAAGTAATTATTGTATAACGTATACAGTATATAATATTATATATTAAATATCATCTATGGCATATAGTTTATTACAAACTATTATAAACTAACTAGATACTAAATAAACTATTATAAGCTAACTATATACTAATTAAACTATTATAAACTAACTATACACTAACTATATATTGAACAATCTATTATAAACTAATTATATACTAAATGAACTATTATAAACTAACTATATCGTCTAGGGCATATAGTTATACAAATGCAAGAAAATGCAAATCCCCATGAGCTAAATCGCCATGAACAGGTAAAAAACGCGCACGAACTGGTAAAACGCGCACGAATAGGTAAAAAACGCGCACGAACAGGTAAAAAACGCGCAAAAACAAATCGATTTACTTTATTTTCGTCTTATACCCTAGCCGCGTTTTTTTTCCCCGATTTTCGCCGATTTTAGCCGCAATTTTCAACAATTTTCGAGGGTTTTTGACAGCGATTTATCGGCGATTTATTAGATATCGAAAATCGCGATTTTTTGTAAGTTTAATCGTTTTGCAGGCTGAACGCGATTTATCGCGATTTATCGGCAATTTTTGGCGATTTTTGAATCAGAGAAAAGAATAAATGAATGAATGAATATGAATAGGATATAAAGCACATTGGGAGAACAGCTCCATCCATCCTCAAGCATTATTGCCAAATTTCAAGGATCATTCTGATTGCAGCCAGCTTCATTATCAATGAAGTGATAAAATCTGATCAGTTCATCTATATGTCGTAGGTGCTTTTATCATCCCATATGCTTAGAAAGAAAGAAGTTATATTAATGCCCACAAATGACAAAAAGAAGGTCAACGGGACTCAGGAATACGTACAATTACAATAAAGTGCTAGGGTACAAGGGCCCTAGGCACAACGACCAACAAAATAAAAGAAGGCAATATGCACTGAAAGTAAACATGGATTAAATCCAGTGCAGTAAACCTTATCACCCATGTGGTTTGGGTAACAATACAAATAGCCAGATCTATATCACTGTGAAAGGCCTGTGTAAAATCTGAAAAATGTTCGACGGGAATTTCTAGGGGTGGGGACGGCAGGTAGGGTAATCCTAGGAAGAAGCAAAGCACTTCTAAGATTGACCTATAAGTTAACAGCATGGTTATGCAGTAGAGTGTACTCAGTGTTATGCCTTCAACTCAAAGCCCTCAGCAATTTGTGCCACATCTGAATGCACTCACAATTCATAACTGTCATTGCTCAGAATTAAGCATCAGAAATTTAATCTCAAATCCGGAACTCACAATATCAACTAAGAGAATGTGTGCATTGTGGATGCCTATGCACTCATTACTGTGGTGGATCTATTCATCAGTACATCCAGAGTTCATCATTTATCATTCTGTGCTTGTAGCGTATATATCTTAATTTCAGTAAAAATTAGCTTTTCTCTCTACCATTTCATACTAAAAAATTAGATAGCAGTCTGCTCCATATGCTGCCACCATAGTTGCTCGCAACAATTATCCCAATGTCTACCAAAACTATATTCTGTGTGTATGCCGGTGCCAACAGTCCAATAGAAACAGCCATCCATTTTCACCATGCACAGTGCTCAAACAAGACATAATGTGAGTAAAGAAATGCCTGAATTCCAGATACTTTCTTTCCTTCTATGTATGCTTAAATGAATGCACTTTAAGGACTCTGTGCATCATTACAAAAAATGGTGTATAGAGCAAGTTGCTACCAACCGTGAAAAATATGCCATTGATTAAGGTAATTAAGAATTTATACTTTCGTAAGCAAGCCATAAGGTCTAAAGAGTTATATCCAGTTTGTTCTTCCACCCTGAGGTGGAAAACAGACAAAAACTAAGGGTGAATGCTCAGTTCTGACCTTTCTCTATTATCTACTTTGCAAATGATAGAGGGTAGACATCTATGGGCTCCAACTGAACCAACATTTAGAGTGTCGAGTCCCAATTTTGTCTAAAAAAAATAGAATTTTTGGCTAAGTAATCCTCCCATGGTGCATAAGGCACTTCCTCTTGGTGCACATGTACCTTTTGTTGCTGCCAGGTTTTGCTGGCGTGCAGCTTCTAGATTGCAAAGGGGCCTAAAACCTACAAATGTAAAAGACTCAAATGAACACCATAAATTGGCGTGCAAGGTTTATGGGGAGTCTACAAAAGTTCACACGCACGAATGAAATAGGCCTTACTTAACAAGGTCCATGTGCAGGAACTTATTCTGGAACTCCAATTAAGGAAAAGATAAGGAAAAGACAACTGCCATTTTGAGCCACATACGTGTCAAAGTGCCGATCATTGGCGCACTACAGCAAGGAGAGACAGTTCAGTCATAAAGCATAGTTGGCACATTACCACAAGACAGGGGTGATGCATCAATGGAGCTTAATTCCAGGGGAGTTAGAACCTCCACGTAATGCAAAAAGACTAGGAGTGGCACCATCTATCGATTTAAGGGAAGACTTTGTAAACACATGGCCCAAGGGCCAGTGTAGTTAATGCCAAACTAATGAAGGGCAAGACCTAGTTAGTATAAATACCCCTTGTAAGTATTTTTCTAAGGCGGATCAGTAGTCAATTGACATTATATTGTGATTTTGTGAGCAAAAGGACATTCCATTGATAATCTGACAACCTCAATGATAAGTAGTATGACAATTATGAGTACAAGGATACTATTGTAATGGTATCTAGCGTAATGAAATACATTGATCAATATGATCCATATATTGAAATATTCTTCTGTGTAATGGGCGAGTCATTGAATTAATAGTATGGTTATATGTTTTGACGCATTGATTTTACTACTCTTACCAATCGAGTCGTTACTCGAGTAAGTGAACCTCTTGAAAGGGAGACCACTTGAAACTCGGTAAAAGCAACTTCATCATTCATGCCAAACCCTGATTAGGGAATGGTTCCTTTCCTCGCACCTCGGGTGAGTGTGCCAAGAACATCCTTGGCGTGATAGGTCGATGCATGTGGGTGTTGCAAGATCTTGCAGTGCACGATAGTAAGAAAGACTCGTGCATGGACGGTAGTAAGAAAGACTCACGCACGCAACCCTAGTTTGGAGGACATGAACATAGGCAAACAACATTATGGTTCCATTGTACCTGGGACATGTTGAATTGTGTTGTTATGATGAGGTGGGAGAATGCAATGTTTTGTCTCACTCAGAAAAATATTGAGCATTGGAGGATGGAGTAGAAGAAGGCTTTGTGCAGAAACACCCTAGTCATCAGGTACCACTCATCAAAGACTTGGGTAGAGAGACACCTCTACACCACACTTTATGAAGCTTTCTTTAGTGTGCTATCTCTAGCAATCTATACAAGTGGTTGGTTGCTTATTGCTTGAACAAAAACTATGAATATGGGGAAGAAGTATGGACTGGACTCTAGAGAACACTAGAAGACTTGCACAGTACAATGCAACATGGAATGCACGTAGTATATTTTTGGTGGATAGAAAAGTGCTTCGCAGCTATGTGATCGAACACGTCGATTTCTACCTACTGCTTGTGTAGACGAGGTGGAATATTCACTTCTTCCATGAGCCTATGTGGATCCTACATAAGACAACTTTCTTTGGAGATGACAGAAGCTCATGGTTGCAAGATGGGCATTGAAACTTTCCACATGGCAGAGCTAAAATCCTACGTGCATAAACAACACAAGAGGTTGAGGGAGGGAAAACAAGGTGATACCGACGAGATGGATAGTTCAGATGAGCGTATGGTGAGGTGGCATTGATATGAAGAAAATTGACACAAAGCAACCGATAAGGAGTGTACATCGGGAAAATAAATCAACTTCAGGAGATGCCTATGAAGATCCCAAGGTGAATGGGAATGGCAGGAGAGTAGACCAGAGTGAAGAGGAAGACCCGCATCGGATATGAAACACACGCTATGCAACAATACGAGCTTCTAAAGGATGATGTTACGAACAATATAATACCGATGAAATCCTCTCCTCAACCTGACACACATGCTAATGCGCCTGGGTTTATTGACATTGACAATTTAGTGACTATAGAAACCGACAGTGAAGAAGAGTCAGAGAAGGAGAAAAGGAAATAGCGTCATAGATGAGAACATTTCCTTATGTACTAGAACAAGTTTCCTCAATTCAATTAGCCAAGTAGGATTCCATTCACGCGACCTCAAAATATACCTGTTGCTCATCATTTTGGAATGATGAATATCGGACAAGTTCGTTCGCCAGTATGGCGGAAGTGCGCAAGGAGGAATTGTGAAACGAGTAGCCAAACCAACAGGAAACGACTACACAACCAAGTTGTGACAGATCATCGTGTGCCATCAATACAAATATTGTGCTAGTTGCTTTCAGACAAGCGCGTGATAGTGCTACAACTTTAGGAGGTTCGAGTATCAAATACTATGACACAAGGCAAAGTTTCAACAACCGCACGCAATCTACCACTTGCAGCCACTAGATTTTCTATCAGATGTTCACTACATCTCCTAGAGTATAATAGAATAGAGAACGTTGCAGAAACATGTGAATAAGTGCGAGTTCTTATGGAGAGCTAAGGGGATCACCAACTTGAGAGCTACAAAGAAAGTCAATATTCCACTACCTTGTTAGATCATGCACATACATGGTACTTGAAGCATAAACCCGAACAATCGGTAATTGATTATAACCAACTAAAGGTAGCCTTCCTTAAAGGAATTCGATATTCTAGAGTTTAAACAACGAAGCATCTATGTGTTGAAGGATACATGGCATGAGATGACTGAGAGTGTGCATGTATATGACGCAGCGGTTTAAAAATCTTTTACCTAAGCTATCAGTATGAGATCCATGCTGACTCCGCAACACACCTAATGGGTGTGATAGGTGGATTGCTCATGCCATTCAGGTGCACCTTATCACATAAAAAATTCACTGATCCAAAAGAGGTGCTAATGGAAGCAACGTTGCACGCTGAAGCACTAGCTAGCATTGACACTAGGATAAGCCCATTTATTGAGGCACGCAGATAATGCATCAATGGCAACCCAATTGAAGAGATTGACTGCAAACAATGTCATGGAAACAAACAATGATATTTGGTGTACTGAATGTGAAGTTGAAGGTCACACCAAAATAAATTTTCCCAGTACGGACGTGTGCATGTACCGTGCTTAAGGCATGTGAAATATGTGGAGAATGCCACGATCTGAGGAATTGCCACTTAATCCAGCACGCAACCCAAACAAAGATGTCACTCTATTGTGAAATTTTTGATACACACTCACAATACGGAAGATTGTTGTGTGATAGACCAGATACATGAGGCCTAAGCCCTCGAGCTAAGCCAGCCATCAGTGGGAAATACTCACAAGGACCATGGAGGAAATGTACGCGGGCGAGGTGGGCGAGGATGTGGTGGTCGCGGAAGAGGAATATTTCCACCAAGGACTTGTTATAAGTGTGACTCTCTAGATCACTACCAAAGAGATTGCCCGACATTCCCAGTATCCACATATTCTAGAGGAGATAGTGGGCATTGAGGCTTTGGAGTAGATAAAGCATCTCAGCATGAGCAATCTTATCAATCAAGCGTTGGAGCAGCTTAACCCAAATCAAAATGATGTGCTTGAGTCTCCAAATGATAAAAGCACAAATCTAATTGTGACAGTGAGACCTGAGGATTTGCTCAAGGAACCTTTTGTAGAGGGAAGGCAAGATGAGGCCTAATTTTTCCCATGGTGGTGGCTCCTACTAAGGTATTGGTGGTTGTATGTCGACTATGTTTCTAATTCATTTTTTATGATGGCCCATGTGACCCGTGTTGGTGAACTTTTAGATTTGTGTGCACACTTGGTGTGTTGATTCCACTACTTGGTTTTATCATTGTCCTTATGGACTTATATTGTTTTGTTTACGTTCATCAATAGATACAATACATTTTTCTTGCGTTCATCAATATAATAAAATAAGATTATTTGGCAGTTTTCCTAAATTGTTGAGATTGGGATTGCTCTATTTTGGCGATTTTCATTTCATGTTGGAGTTTTTATAATTTAGAGCCTCTTGATGATTCTGAATGGAAAAATGAACTCAAATTGTTAAGGTTGCATAATTCCCACCTTGATTGATTTGAAGCTTTTCATTGTGTATTTTAAATTAATTTGTAAGAATAAACATGGATGTGATTTTAAGTTGTGGTATGAATTTCTATTAAAAAATATTCGTGTTCTATTCCATTGTACTTTGGATGTGAAATATCTATGTTGTCAGGAAATGGAAACGGGTACGGGTACGAAACCCGGAAACAACAATTTTCAAAAAACCTTCGATACGAAACACTGCAGAAACGTCCGTACGATATATATATATGCATAGTACTTATTTTAAAATGAGTACTCCATGGACCATAAGAGATGATTGATAAAGCACTCAAAATATTTTGCAGTCATTGAAATTTGAAGTTCTAAAGAGATGTCATTCAACATGGTTACAATTTCAATGATTCGTGAAAACTGAATTTAGCAAGAGAAAAATGACTGTGATTTAGAGAGGACCTAAGATGTCATTATATAGCTTTTAGGAAGTGTCTTTATCAAGTTTAGGTAGGTAGATTAGGTTTATAGGTGCAATAAATGAACGTATTTTTTATTTTTTTAAGTTATGATGCTTTAAAGATTTAAAAATCTGTTGGAAATGGTTGGGATGTTTCCCCTGCATTTCGTACCCGTTTCACCTTTCCGAAACGTTTCCAGGTAGAAATGTGTGCCCCTTAGGCGTTTCCTGGCTTCACAGTGAAATATAGTAAGATTCACTTGATATAATTGTTAGTGGGCTAATTGTTGCATGATAAAAATGGGATCTTGACTTTAAATGCAAACAAGATAAATGCATAGGTTTTGGTGAAGAAGGAAAACATACGTGTTTTTAGTTGTAGGAAAATTTTATTATTGTTAAAAAAAATTAGAGATTTCCCTTCTTCCAACCCTTTTCTTCTTTCATTCAAATTGCACTCGAAAGGGATATACTAGTTGCTAATTTGGGTTGGATTTTGTTGGCAGATTATCCCCACTTGTGAGCTTTTCTATTGAAATTGTTCAATGCTTTGATTAGCTTATTTCCAATGGTCCACGGAGACGCGTCCCCCCTGAAACTGTTGTTCCAGAAACTAGGTACGTCTCTAAGACTTGGGGACAATAGGGGGACGCCCCCTGCAGTCTTGTCACTGCCACCAGCTCCACGAGGATGTCTTCAAGACATCCCGGAGACTTCTAGAAGGCTAATGACCCGTCTCGAGTTGTCAAAAAAAAAATTAATATCATTTTGTTTTATAATTCTTGGTTCCCAACCCTAACCCTAATGCTCAATGGGCCCTACCCACCCCATAAGCACTCCAAAAACTATAAATAAGAGTTACACCCTCACTCCAAATCACAAAAAAATCAAAGCAAGAGTGAAAGCATTAACAAGCAAAAGTGAGAGGGTGAGAGCATTAGCAAGATAAAGTGAGGGGGTGAGAGCATTAACAAGCCAGAGTAAGAGCAATAACATTAACAACCAAGAGTGAGAGCATTAGCAAGGAAGAGGAACAACATTAGCAACATGTAACAACAAGAGTTAGGTCCCTTTGCATCTTCAGGCTATCCTCGACCTCCATTATTTGAGGTCCCTTTGCATCTACAACTCCCCTTCGTCGTTGTAAACTAGCATCCTGGTTTGTGGAGCACACGTCACTCGGGGTGGCCTCAGTGGTTGTATGCAAATACTACCAGCCCTACTCTCCTCACCTCTCTTTGGCATGTCTCTGTCAACAATACTTTAGGAGGGGTGGTGGTCACCATATGAGCCTGAGCACCCAAACTGTAATGACATACTCTTATCAAGTGGGTGTGTCTCCACCCATCACACATAAATGTCCTTGTAATTTCATAAATACCCTCAGCAATAACCGTCAGTCAACCAGCTTGGATCAGTTGATGCATTATCTCCCTATACAACTCCCATACTACATGCATCCTATGTAACATGAGATCAAGGACATCGTATCCTACCATTGTGGCCCTCACTATTGAGCCTCTCTCCCACTATCAGAATCCTCAGGGCATCACTTGCTAACTTGTAGCGGTGTACCTTGTAGGTTTGTACATCTAGAACGCGCTCATATATATCTATGCTACCAAATTGACAGAATAATGACATGCCCCACAACCCTTTGCTACCTCACTGGAAATTATCCGTATAGAGATCATGCACTAGCATCACTCAGGTAGTAGTCCCCCAGCTAAACTAAATCCCTGACATCCAAAGCATCCCTACATGCCACAATCACAAATAGTACAACAAAGCTTCATCTGTCTTGTGACACAAGACTACGTGTCATAACCATAACAATGATCAGCCTTCTGGACATCCAAAATCTGTGCAACATACACGACACTCAGTCTGAACCATCAGACGAGCCTAGATGATAATCATTGTTACCGATGGTCCCATCATGTGCCAATGCCCTCCTCTTTGCTATACTAGATAGGCACATCTCAAAACATTTGCAACACTTTGTGAATTGGCAACCCAAGAATCGCATGTACATATCCTATGTCTCATCACAGTGGCCTCTATGATCTGATCCTCTGGACCTCCATCTGAAAGTGTTAGTACCTGAAACTCCTAGTGGCATCAAAAACATATCAATACCATAGTTCAAATCCAATGGGATCTCGCACCATCTGCATAATGCTTCCAACATTTGAGGCCTTGTAATTGTGCTACGTCTTGCTGCAGATACAACCACCTGCAATAACTCTGGTAGTCACGCCACATCCACTGATCTCCACAGTCGAATCGTTTGTGGAAGCTTGCAAGATATCAAACAAGCACTTAGTAGATCTTAATCCAAAGTAATCATCAAAAATATATAACTTAAATATTTCAAAATCAAACAATTCACACACTGTCAAACACCCTCGGCCATGCAACTCCTTACAAGATCAGCCAATGTGCAAAATTTAACCATTTTTCTACTACATTGGCCACCCATGGCAAAATGCCATCAGACCATCATGGACCAAAATCTCCTACTATCCTAAACGGCATCAGCCACCCACGCTTGGCAAGACACCATCAGCCATTGCTATAAAAATTGCCAACAACCATACACCGTAGGCCCTAATACAATTAGCCAATCTAGCATGGCCGATTCCATCTGTCTTAAGGGTGCGCGACTTTTCCTAATGCATTAAATTCACACAACTGTATCCTAATCACTCTCAAAAATCAAAATGCTCTCAAACTCAACCTAGAACTCGAGCTCAATCTACATTTTGACAATCTTTGGGGAAAAATCCGCTAGCTAAATTTGTCCAGGCTATAACATTTTTTCATTTACTTCTAGCTACAGCTATCCCTTTCCAATTTAAAAACAACAGCCTAACACATAGGATTGCATACAGCTGTGTGACCCTACCTTGACCATCTTCGTCCTCCGCCACATGCACCCGTCTCAACCACGTCGTTCGCTGCCTTGTCATCTCGCCATTGTGGACTATAACATCGCTCAGTTTTCTCTTAATCTCAACCATAGCTCAGTTTCTCTCAATCTCAAATTAGCAAAGTGACAACATGACTTTCTCCCTTTACTATTTATAACAATTCTTGATACCTGATTTTCAACACAACTTCCAATCTTCAATCCTACATATCTTTCAAGCGGAAAAACCCTAGAAACATTTTATAAATTGTGTCAGGATCATGGCGGTGAGCCAATCGTTTCGATATATTAAACATATCTCTACAAAATCGGTTTACTAAAAAATCCTCATTTTCCTGCACCACCTCAACGTCATCACGATGCTCAATTACATCATCTCACATGGCATCTTAGGTAGGTGATTTATGTCTTATTTTACTAATTATTCTTCTAGTGTTTCTTTTCAGTCTTGCTTCTATCCAAACTTCCAAGCCAGCCATTGCTGACCTGCCACAGACAAGCCAAGCAACACTGGCAATAAGTATGAGGTAGGTATATCTCATTTAGCATTCATTACTTCTTTTCAACAGTTTACGTTTCAACATTTCCTTTCAATTTTGTGTTGCATAGATCTTTTTCCGAAGACCATCTCATGTTTTGATCTTCAAGTTTTCCAGCCATGATTTGCATATTTGCATCCATTGTTTAGTCGCAATTTCTAAAAACATGATTTTAGGGCAGGAGGCAGATAGAAAATATCATAGTACACCTGGAAAACTTCATTCAAACCAGAAAATGCAAGTTACAAACTGCAAGGCACAAATGTTGCAAGTTTCAATAAACAAAATGTGAGTTACGCACTACTAGGACTCTAGTTGAAGTCATCTATGGCATGATTTTTGGAAAATCAAGAGAGGAATGCCATTTGTGGTTATTCTGAAGTTCCAGACGCTAGGGTATAAAATGGTAGTTTTTCGGCAAAAATATTAAATTTTTCTTTGGCAAAAATATTTTTGGATATCTAGAGTAATTTTCAGGCATTTGTTGTCTTTGCGAAAAAATTAGCTTCATTCTCTATCTATAACTGCACAATGTTTTATAGTAAAATTGGGTTATTTGAAAGGTGTTATTTTTTTGTTTCTATTTGTTTAAAGAATGGAAAATCCATTGGATAATATTTTGGCCTCGACTTTCACACCTGTAAAGTAAAAATATAGATGCAATTGATGAATAAAATTTTGTTTGGAATTGTAAATCGAACCGAGAAACCACCTACACATGCCAATAAATTCATGGATTGGCAAAGCAAAGATGATAAAACCAAAACCATTCTTGGTCATGCCCTCTCTGATTTAGAGTTACATCATGTAGACTTGGAAAAATGATCCAAGGAAATTTGGGAAAATCTGAATAAATTGTTTGGAGTGAATATTGTTACTACAAAGTTTTCTTTAAAACTTCAACTATTTAGATTCAAGATGGATGACAAAGTCATTGTCTAGTTACATAAGCAATTTTTAGGTCTCTCATTAGACAACTAGCAGAAGTCAAAACTATAGTAGATGACGAGGATGCCAAAGCTATTTTGTTAAAAAAAAATTGTTTTCATAATACAACAAAGCTATTTTCATCTCAGTTAGATACATTCTCATTCTCTAAAAGATATGATTTCAGATCTCTTAACTGAATAAAAGAGATCAACTGTAGGAGATACAAAAAGTGATCCTCAACATCAAAGTGCATTATAGTCAAGAAATTATCATAGAAGATCAGATAAAGACAAAATGGAGATTGGATGTGATTACTAAAATAAAAAAGGTCATATAACATAGAAATGTAGCATTCGAGCCAATGACATTCTCAAGCCAAATATCAAAGGGCATACCAAAAGAAGTTAATATAGCCATTGTTGAAACCTGACCGACTATTGAAAGTGGTGAAGAATTCATTGATGAAGAATACATATTTTAAGAAGCCCACAATTTGAAGACAGGAAGGGATCTAACATAGATGAAGCTCAACATGGATGATTGCCTAATTAGTAAGAGAGTTTGTGGAACTTGGGAATTATATGCTTACGAGGGTCACATGACAACTTGATGGAACACTATGGATGTTGTTCAGTATGGATGGTTGTGTAATAATTCAGGTTGTTTGTAATTCGAGAATTTTGGGAGGTGGAAGACGGGAACCCGGGAGTTCTACGCGAGAACTAAAACTTTACGAGGGTTACAAGGCAACGTGGTAGAATTCTACCTAGTTAAACAATTGTTTTCAAAGAGAAAGCTTCTAAAGTATGCATGCCTTTGCTTGGTTTTGCTGTTCCAATTGTCTGTTAGTGTGTGTTTTTGCTTTCTGTAATGTAAATCTTAAGAGAGAGTATTAAAATATAAGACTTATAGGTATTATAAAGTCATTGTTAGTTATGTATTAACTAAAGATTGGTTGTACTCTTCAAAACCATTTTATCTCTTCCGTGATAAAATGACGGACACACAATGTACAATGTGTGCATTCCAGTTTCTCTTCATTGCTTTTGTGTTCACATCTTCTAAACACCTTGTAGAGGATTCCTATACTTAGGCTGATTATCTCCTTTCAGCCCATTTGCATTGCAGTAATGAGCACTACTAAATGGCTGCAGATTTGCATAAATTGAGAAAAAGCAATGAGACAATGCTCATCCTTACATACCATAACTAGGGCACCCCAGCCATATTACTCTCATTCTAGATGTCGTGGATCTACTTTATTCGAGTTTCAGGGGCTTGGTCCACAATCATGCTCACATGGGTAGGTACACATCACTAGTTTCTGTTGTGCAACCAGACGTTTGTCAACCTTGGGTGTTAGGAGAGTCTCTTAGGAGATTACGTTGATTCCTCCTAGGATTGTCTTATTGGGTCCCATTAGCCCTTGCCATTTTGTGATGAACGGTATTAAGTCTTGCACTGGCAATTTTAAAGAAGTTGATGACGAGTTAGTTTGTTCTTCATTCCAAAGCCTTGATGCATATTTGTGACAACACTGCTTTTCTTTCTTGGTCACACTTTTGATCTTCCTTGGCTCTATTCTATATTGCTTCAGTGGACAGTCCTTCACTTACTTGGATATTTGTACTTAGATTTTATGGTTTGGTGGTTTTACCCACTTTCTATTTATCCTCTTTTTTCTCTTTTCTTTTTCTTTTGTGTTTAGTGACTTTCATAGCCTAGGGTCCGGTTACCCAAGTTCTTGAATTTATTAGCTGGTTATACTTCTGATTCCCATTGACCTACTTTGGTCATTTGTGGATATTTAATTCCATTTTCTCTTTCTCCGTTTGGATGGAATCTAGAAGGCATCAAAATTTTACATCAAGAGGGAACTTCATTCTCATTCTCTCTTCGTAGAAGAAACAGGAGAACAAACATTTAACTTTAATTGTGCCGGGAATTTGAATACTTGTATAGAGGGCAATACTATGATACACGTTGAATTTTGTTGAGGACAATTTACATGGTGCAATAGTGAGAAATTACCTTACATAGCTGAAAACGTAAATGGGTTCTTGCTCACAACAAATGGTTTGGTAATCAAACAAAAATTTCTACTTGTGTTGACAAATCTCTACACACACTGATCATCAGCTTTCCAAGAATTTGATTGTTTGTTAGGGTAGGTAGATGTGTTACCATGCCCTCTTTTGTATTTAAGGTCAATACATCAATTTACATAGCTTAAAAACTGGAAGGGTTCTTTCTCACTAAGAGATGGTTGGTAATCAAAAGAAAATTTCTGCTTGTGTTCACAATACACTCACTGATTAATAGCCAATTTCTAAGAATTTGATTCTTTGTTAGGGTAGCCAGATGTGTTACCCCACCCCCTTTTGCATTTAAGGTCGTGTGTAAAGGTTTCAACCGAGTTTGAGCTGATGCCATCCCAAATAAGAAGATGTTTGGGTTTCCTGCTTCCACAAATTGAGAATTGTTTTTCGCATTCCAATTTGTTGATGATTCCTTAGTTTTTTCAATTTTGATGTTATGGTAGATTCAAATTCTCAAATTTTGTTTTAGTATCCTCAATGAGGCCTACTGTCAACTAGTTAACCATGACAAATCTAGGGACTTACCAAAAACACACGAGGAAAAGCATAATCTTGAGATGACTCAAACACACAATCTTAAAACCCCCAAAAAATAATAATTTAATCAAATTGCTTGTGGAAGCATGGAATTGCTTAACATAAATATTTTAATTGGTTATTATTTTGTTAGACCCACAATGGTAAAAATTATGAGAAATGGCAACATTTACGTAATTATTTCCTCCAAAATCTTTGACAATGGGGAAAGAGGCTAGAGGATGAGAAGCTTAAAGCCATGAATGTAGTTCCTCCCCCTACTAACAAATCCTTATGATGCTTGTGTGCTAAGTGGATCCCCTTTCCTTGTGATTTTTACCACAAAAACACAAGGAAAAAGGTCATTAGGGTAATGGCTTCTCATGGAGGTCATCTTGAGATAACTTAAACACACGAGTAAAATCCTGAAAAAAAAAAATTAATTGATTGCTTGTGGAAGCCTTCAATTGCTTAACCCAAATACATTTTTTAGTTTAGAGTGAAACAATTAAAAAAGACACATCAAGGGAAACGGGTGAAGTGGTGTTGCGGGAAACATTTTGGGTTGATATGAAATACATCATATCAATCATAGCTCCAATTTTTAGTGTCATTAAATATGGGGATTCTAACAGCCCCAATCTTGGTGAGATCTACGAGTGCATTAACAGCATGCTTGGGCAAATGAAGGCAGCTATTCACGTGAGGGACCCCACTTTGGAGTTCTATAATGAACATACACAGCCCATTATTCAACGGAGATGGGAGAAGTTGAACACTCCTCTTTATATGGCTGCATATGCATTGAATCCCAAATGGTATGTGGAGAGGCCAGGCAGAGTTATCCCATTGGATGATGATGATGTGAAGAAGGGCCTTATGAAGGCCTTTAAAAAAATGTACACTCCACAGAAAGCTTCACAGATCAGATTGGAGTGGCTCGACTTCACTGAACTTGATGGGTACAAAACATCAACAAAGGCAGACAAGGTAACAATAGCACAGGAGAAGCCAATGAGTTGGTGCCGACTGTATGGGTTTCCAAGTCTACTGCGACCACTTGCCATTCACCTCCTTTCCCAGGTTTCTAGCTCCTTTGAGAGGAACTGGTCTACATATGGTTGGATACACTCTGTTAAGAGGAATAGGCTTACCTCTGCGAGAGCGGAGAAGCTTGTAGTTGTACACAGTGCTTTGCATCTTATGGATCACAAGACACCTGAGTTCAAACAGACCCCAGCATTACGATGGGATGTAGATCCTGAGGAGCCGAGGTAGGCTGAAGAGGACAATACTGTGCAGCGGAGATTGATTGGGCTTACCTTTGAGGACAAGGATGCTAGTACCAGCGAGGAGGAGTTCATGGATATTGCTTCAGATGTTGATTCTGATTTTTAGGCTGATACTTGTAGTTGTCCTCTTTTTTTGTATTGACAATAGACAATTGTTGGTGTATTTGGCTATGAGATTAATGATATGAATATCAGCTATTGTCACTTGATCAATCGTAATTTAGAATGGTTTTACTTTTATATTTTATAATATATTTGAAATTTCAGATTGTCTCAAATTCAAAATTCAAATATGTATTATGAATTTTCAATTTATGACATTAACATATTGATATTATAGTATTAAGGAATGTATTTGATGTTTATGAGTTCAAGTTTCACCTTATTTAAATCTCAAATGGTTTTATTTCAGCTTATTTATATAATTTAGTCACTATATCTTTCTATTTTAAATATTTATATATTTTTTAATTAGCTGTCCCCAAAATTTAAAAAAAAATTGCCATACCGGAAACCCCGTCCCCCCGTCTCAGGTAACTATGCTCTCAGTATCTACCCTTGAGTTCAGACTTCTCTCTAGTCCTCCTATACTTTTATTCCTACTCATTGAGAGGTGCTCAACAAACGCATTTATGCATACTTAGATTGTGGATGGTGAACCTATTCTTTTCATGTTTTCCCAGAGTTCATCCCATTGGCCATTATCGTAATTCCTACATAGATCTTGATTGATAAAACCAATCTTCTCAGTAACTTTTAACATTTGGGAGAGCTGGAGGGAAAGGGGGACAGGGCAGCCGTGGAGCTGGAGTGATGCTTCTTCTTTGATTGTTGTTACAAGTTCAGGGGATGAACTTGCTTTTCTTGTTTTTCTTCAATAATTGGGAGTAGTTACTGTTTTTTACCCCAGTTCAGCCAACAGGGAGCAGGTCTACTACTTTACCTGCTAGCCATCTAAGCAACTTAACCTTCCTTCTTGGCTGGCCTTCATTAAGAAAACCCCAGTTTATGTTAGCCCCATTCCTTCTCATGTTTTGAACACAGCTATAGTTCTGATGCAGTGTGCTGGAGATGATTCATTGGTTGAGCATTCTTCGTCAAATTCCTCTACTCGGAATGCTACAAGTTACCTTCTGCATTATTTCCTTTCTAGATGTATTGTTGAGTGAGGGGCTAAAGTTTGAGGAAGACAAGATATAGATAGATTTGTCTTAGTTATTGTGCTAATTTTATGGCTGCGTAGGACATTTACAGTTATTAATTGTTCAACGCCTATGATTTAGACAATGATATTGGCAAATGGAAAGAGCTTATAAGAACTTAGTCAATTAAAAGGTTCGGGACATTGTAAAAATCTGTATTTTAACTATTACCCGTGAAAAAAACATCAAGCACCATGTCTTTAATTGAGTTGAAAACATCTTCCCATCCCTTCATAGCTAGTCACATATTTCATATCTAAATCATGGAAGCGTCACTCTTCCACTGAGCTCCAGATAGAATTATTCTCTAATATATCTCCTGATTATATAATAATAACATCTTTGTTCCTTATAACTATAAAATGCTCAGAAAATGATTCTATTATCGGTTAACCTTGACACAAAAATTGAACTGAAGATTGACAATAACCTTCAGTCCTGAGGATGAAGGTGATGGCACAAATTTTGGAAAATGCTCATGGATCAGGAAGGCAAAGCAGGCAGTCAATAATACCACCCACCACACATATGGAAGGAATTCTGAGCACCCACCAATACCGCTACTCCCCATAGGAAAAACACGAGCAGCTTCTGAATCAAGCAAAAAAGGATTTCACATCAGCAGAATTGTTGGAATTGAATTTCATATTAGATATATGGTGACATGCTAACGGTTTATCGGAGGATACCAGAATTAACATTATATGATAGCAGCATTTCGGCGGCAGCATATATTTGTGGCAACATTTATTCATTCATTCATTGACGGTTACTGCCTGTGTTTTCTCGACAATAGCATAGCCTGTAGTTAGCAGGATAATACCTCACTGTTTCCAGTTTTCCAATGTTTTATTTGTTCTATTGGTATATTAGTATATTACCCTTTTTAACCACGATAGGGCCCAAATTTCGGCTAAGATGCCACAGCCAAGAGGTATCAACTCCATTATAATCAACCAGGACTTGCACCTAGCCTTGACCGTCAACATACATCAAGCGAAGAGCTGGAAGGAATATATCACTCAAAAGACATGCCCTACATATTTTAAACTTAGGGCTTTGTCATGAAAGCTCCAATGCTCGCCTGTTGACCCTACTATTTTGAGAAAAAAAGTTTAGGGTAAACCTTAGAACAGAGATTGCAGAAAACGTCAGAAAGGACTTTGGTCTGTAATATGATTATGAGGTGTGCCCATACGCTACCATGACTTCAACCCTGTTTCCAAGTGCACCATGGCTACTCCAAGGTGCCTGAGAACCAATAGACATGTCAATAAAACTTTTGGAGATGGGGTGAAACTCTCTCCCACTGCTTACACCAACCACATTGGCTAAAAAGGCAAAAGGTAAGCCTCACAAAAGGGCTTGAAGAGAATTTGGGGACGGTTTTGAGTGGTGTGCACCCACATTCATTAGTTCCACCCATACCTCAGGGTTGCCCCATGGCTATTTCAATGTGTGTTAAGAGCTTCACCCCTTGTCCCTACGTCATTGGCCTAGCTAGGCAACGTTAGAGATGGATTGATACTATCTTATTAGTTTGTTTTAGGGCTAACTTGTGGCTGCAGATGGATTGATATAATGGAATGCTATCATCATCCTTGTACATTGTGTAAGCGTGCATCCATATGTACAAAGATGGTGATAGCATTCCATTATACATTGTCTAATGTCCCCAAATGGGACACCTTTGACCCAAGCTGGATTTTAAGCAAAACTCACAACCAAATGCAAGTCTAACACAGGCAAATCAGATTTTTATCAGGCAGACCTGCATTTTATCCTGAAAATGCGACTTGGAGGTTGGCATAAAACTCACCCATAGCCCACAAAATTAGTGTTTCTCACTCCAAAATATTTTCAGAATTGATGAACCCAAATCAGCCTATAACAGGTACATAAGACCTTGCAAAAAATCAGATTTACTAACTGCTGCAATTAATCTTCAGAAATGGCGACTAGGGTTGTAAGAGGAACCCATACAAATCAGCAGTCAAATGCATATATTATTATCCTAAATTGATCCCCATATTTTTAGCAGCCCAAACATGAATAAAATCGGATTTTTAGAACAATAATGGATTGGAAAATAATGCAGAAATCTGCAGACCTGGGAGATTGAAAATAACACTTTATAACCTTCCAAAAATTCTGAAAACACTTTATTTTGATCCACAAAAATTAGATTAATAGATGAAAGCAATTTTCAGACCTGAAATGTCTTCTTTACAACAAGAACCAGTCAAAAAGTGGGTCGCTCCACCTTGAACAATAAACATACCACTGCTGCCCAAACATGAATAAAATCTGATTTTTAGAACAATAATGGACTGGAAAATAATGCAGAAATCTGCAGACCTGGGAGGTTGAAAATAACCCTTTATAACCTTCCAAAAATTCTGAAAACGCTTTATTTTGATCCACAAAAATTAGATTAATAGATGACAGCAATTTGCAGACCTGAAATGTCTTCTTTACAACAAGAACCAATCAAAAAGCGGGTCGCTCCACCTTGAACAATAAACATACCACTGCTGCAATTTTATTCTTCAAACCCTGCTGCAAAACACCCTTCACTCAATTGTTGGAATAAAAAAAAATCTGTATAAATACAATGGATTTCCCTGCTTGTTCTCAAGACTTGGATATGGTGGTTTGTGCTCTGTAGATCACCTTCAACTGACTAGGAGTGGCAAAGGATTCTTATTCTCTTCATGAACCACAGATTAGAGCAGGGTACAGACTGATTTGCATGCACAGAATGACAGTCTTCAAACTTGAGCAAGTTCACTTACCATTCAAGCTTGTTGTGACTTCTTTTTCAGATTTCAAGAAATCTCTGGGTCTTGTGAGACTCACCAAGTCCACACATTACATCATTTGAGAGCATATGGATCACGCATGCTTGATTTTCAAAGCCCAATCAGGCTGAGTTTCAAGTTCCATGAACTAGTCTGAGGTTAGAAGACTTCCATCACTTATCTCTTCTTTTTCATGACAAGTTAAAGTATGGGAACTTCAACATGAACCCCTACTTCAACTTCAAGCCTTCTTTTGCATGAATTGTGTGGTGAATTTCATGTTTGAATGTCCATTTCACTGTCCTTCTTAACTGTCTTACTATGGCAGGTTTGGACCTTAAAAGCTAGATCACAAATCTTTCACCTGTTTATGCTCAGTTTGGGCTCCCACGGTGTGAATTACATCAAAACCCTCTCACTTCTTATGACTGAGTTTTGGATCATTTGGCTTTTAGCGGTAGATGACATTGATTTAATTTGTTCACTAAACATATCCAAGGAACTCACCTGTATCTTTTCATGGTCATCAAGGACACTTCCTCTACAAGCTTCCACAACAGGATTTTCATCTAAACATCTACCAAACATGACTGAAATGACAATTTTCTTCAAAACAATGATAATTGGGCATCTTATCAAATGACCTGGAGCATGCCAACAATGCACACATCAACTAGGACTTCTTTGCACACCCAGATGATCACATTTGCATTTCCACGAGGTTTGAAGACCAAAAACTTCATTTTTTGTCCATCGCTTAAATATTAGGGTTTTAGGAGGGTTTGAAGTGACTTCCACTGTTGAGGATTGTTCAAAAAGCTTAAGCCACCATTTTAATTCATTCCACCTCTAAAATTTTCTTGATTCAATGCTTCATCAATGGTGAAGAGGTTTGGACACCATGCACAAGTTTTATGTACCTTTGAGCTCTTGAAAGATGACCCTCAAGCTGGGAGAGTGCATTTTGAGAGCTCGGTAGAGCCAAAAACCTTCTAACTTGAGAAATCCTTTTCACTTTTGCATGAAACTTGGTCCATAGCTCTATAACAACTCCCTCTAGATGTCCCAAGTTTTGTTTTCTCTTAAATTGGTATCTGCCATCATGACCTACTACACTTGTCCATGCCTATATTGCTTGTTCTCAAGGACGGTCATAAGGAAAACCCCAAATGTGCTTCCAAAAGCTGATATATGACCTGTAGCTTCATATAAAGACCTTAGGCAATGTCCCAACGCACCTCTCATGCTTGCATTGGCTTGTCATAGCCTGATTTTTCTTCATACACCTTACTAGATCCTTGAACTAGGCCTAAATGAGCTAGTTTACACAATGACTCATAAGACCTGACCTATTTTCCATAATAGAAGCCCTTGCACACTCTTAAATCATCATTGCAGACTTGTAAGACACCTATGAAGTGCACACCAAGCACCTCCATACACCCAGTGGCACAAACCACACCTACCAAGCACTAAAACCTTATGAAACCATCATGACTTCTCAAGAAAACACACTGAAATCACCTTATGAAGGCAATACCAATCAACCTTCATGCCTCTGAAGAGTTGACACCTCATAACTCGCTCTTTTCCATCAATGCACCAACTAATCAATGACAACAACATCAAGACAGGGTTCAACAATCCTTGAGTCAAAGTCATAATAGAGATCTGCATTGTCCATTAGATCATCGGCCTCCAGGTCGAAGGTAGGATCTTCTGTGGAAACAAAGATGGCATTGATGTTATGACTAAAAATATAGCGTAGGGTGTCATGGTAGTGAAGAATTTTCGCGTTCTTAGCTTGGGGCATAACCTGCTAAAAAGGGGTCATAGAGAGAATATCTGTTGTCATAGTCAGGTTTAGTGACATCGATAGCACATGAGTCGATGGTAGTCTCAGGTTGGACAAGATGCTCGACAAGAGGATGCTGAGTGTGAGTGATAGTGACAGGGATACAATCGACATCCTTTTTGCGTGATCGTGGTTGTAGGGTGGGAGGTAATTGTGCAATAATGGCTTTAGGAAGCTCACATGTATGAATATGATGGTTAATTTCCTCATGCTCGTCATCATTAGAATGGAGGAGGTTGGGCAGAGTACGCCCACAACCTCAAGATGACCACTATAGCCACGAGGAGAGTCCACTAGATAGTTGAAGTGTTGATATTCCCGAAATGGGATAGTGGGAAGTTCTTTTAGGGTAGGAATTTTTAATGTCCCGCATTGTTGAAATAGGTGAAAGTTCCAAGGGTTGGTGTTTCCTTGTATTTTATAGAAAGCTCCTAGGTGTGCGAATTTAACACATTGATAGTCAGACGACACGACTCCACGCATGCAGTGAGTCCACGATCATCCTAGGAGGATATTATAAGACAAGGGGAAGTTGAAGACCACGACTTTGATGCAAGATGGTGTGAGGAATCAAAATGATAGGAAGCCAAATGCAACCCATGGGGTATATGTTTACAATCATAGCCTTGACACTGTGCTCCAAGTGGATTTAAAGTTGTCTATAGAGTAACCTAGTGTCTTGATGAAGTCAAGAGTTGCCACACAATTACTATAACCCTCCGTCTATGAGGGCTCTCTTAATTGTAGTGTGGCTTATCTGAACTAAAATAACGAGGGGAGGGTTGTTAGTGTGAAAGAGGAGGTCATTTGGTATCATGGAATCAAGAGAAAAGCAGACGCATGAGGAGCGATCAATAGAAAGGTCGGTGGAAATGGGTAACTCTTCACATTGTCGCATAGTGCTCTCTTCCAAACCAAGTAGGGCAGGCTGCTGCCTGAAAGTGGGTCGGAAAGGGAATGTTCATGGCTAAAGAGTGCAGTCATAAGATGTTCACGATGTCAGGGTGAGTTACATAGGATTCTAAGAATGAGATTTGGCTAAGAAGACGAGAAAGTTGTGTGAGAGGATCCCATTCTTCAAGGTTGGGTTGTGCTGTGGTTTGAACATGGGAAGGATCAATCTAAACATATTCTGAAGAAGGGGGTCTACCAAAAAATTATGGAAATGGGTTATGATCTATCGTTTCTATGGGAATGGCCATGGCACAAGTGCTATCACAGGGCCAATGGTGTATGAAGGTAGTAGAGCTGAGATAAATGGGATCGAACCTGTAGGAATGTCTGTACAGGGGCCGATGGCATTCACCTAAACTAAAGATTTGGTTATAGTGGCCTGGGTTCGTGAGGTGTTTGTCATGAAGAATAGGGATAGTTGATCGTGTAAGGGCTAACTTGAGCTAAGGGAGGATATGAGGGTTCAATACAAGTGATAATAAGTTTAGAACTGCATCATGTGAACCGTATTTTCAGTAGAGGCACTAGTAGAGGGCTATGAGATATCAACAACGTTGGTGGCTACCTTACCAACTTGATCAATGTTGGATTTTTCAGGATTAGAGTGATCAGGAAGAGGGTCATTGTAGATTTTGAGACGTTTCATTAGCTTGATAAACCGCTTCATGCCGATCAATGTTGTCGGGCTTTGTCACCTGCCTTGATGGCCTCATCTAACCTTTCTCGGGTGACAACTTTATGATCAAAATTGTTATCGAGGAGAAAGGTGTAGGCAAAGAATCAAAAGGCACGACAATTGTCATATGAATGGCCCCAATTGGCGTGCCAATGATAGAATTTACTTTCATCAAGCCATTGAGGGAGAGGGCAAGAGGGGTCTACTGCCATGGTAAATGGGCGAGGTAGGCGTCATCACAACTCTTCGTTGGATAGAGGTTGGTGAGAAACCAACATGCAAGGAGGTAGAGTGTGATTGGGTAGTAGATCGATCAATGTTATGGATGGTTCTACTAGAAGTACCTTGAGGAAGAGTATCTGTGACTTGTCGTCAATAGCATTCTTGTTCTCTAGGACGCACATGAGGACTTGGATTTTCTTAGGAGTTTGTTGCTTTGGAGAAGGCTTTTCGAATTCTCTCATGAGATAATCTTGGCGTTTGGCTTGTTTGAATGCTTCTTCCAAAGAGGTAGGAGAAAACGCTATATGACCTTGTATTGAAGGTGAGACTCAAGTGCTCTAAGGAAAAATTGGAATAGGCTTTCATTGGGCATGTTGTGTTCAGTCCTAGTGGATAAAGTCTTCCAATTTTTGATGAATCTTGGGCAGATTCGTTGTCCATCTGCTTGCAATTGATGAAGGCATTAATAATTCTTTTCAGGAAGGTCATGATATTGGAATTCGTTGACTAGGGTGGTTACCAAGTTCTCTAGTTTGACAATGGATTTGGCTGGGAGGGTGTGGTACCATTCCAAGGCATCTCTTGTGAGGGTCTTAGTTAGGAGCTTGATGTAGCATAAGAGTTATTCTTGACCCAGTCCTTATAGAAGATTGCCCAAAGCTTTGATATGGAGAGTGGCATCAGTAGAAATCGTAAGTGATGGAAGGAAGAAACACCTCCAATGTCTATAACAATGATGTAAGGAGTTAATGGTTCTCGTTGGATGGCTTGAATGGTCTTGTTATGAATGACAGGTTGTGCAATGGGAAGTTATTAGGTTCTAACTAGAATGGAGGGGGCTGACCCTGATTTACTCATGCCCCAAGATACCTATTTGAGGTTGATTGGAAAGTTGAGTTAGGCTAGTTTGAAGCTGTAAGTAAATTGATTTGCAGCCATGGTTTGTTGTTGACTTAGATGAGTCAATGAGTTGCATGATGTGTTGGGTAGAATCTGTATTAGGAGAGGTATCGATATTGTTGGCTTGAATTGGGATTTGCTCCATTTGGGGGAGGCTCAGTAATGGTTAATATCAACATCCAATTTCTGAGAAAGGTAGTCATCAAGACGTTTGCATAACATTTCGGGAGACTCTCCTACATACTCAAGAAATTGTTGCAGAAACTTTTGCATAGTTGGAGTATAACAAGTTCTAGGGCATTCATGTTCCCCTTATTCTTCAAGTTTGAAGATAAGAGTTGCGGATGCGTTGGACCTGGTTTGTATGTTTCAGAGGTGGAGGCTTGGACTTTTTAGCATTAGCTCCTATGCCAAGACAATTGAGCATTATATAGAATTGGCTTAGGAAGGCCCTGATTCTGGGAGTTATTGTGTTGAGGCAAGGAATTGTCCAATTGGAGAGGAATAAGAATCTCCTAACAAGTATTCCATGGCAAAGTGGGATTCATTGGAAAGCTTATTGTAGATGATTTTTAGACGGGATCAGTCTGTTGTAGGTTTGCAGAGGGGCCGATGTCATCTAGGATTAATGATTTTAAGACGAAAGAGGAGTTGCAAAACAGGATCGACTTTGTAAAAGATTTATAGGGGTTGATGGCATCTGGAAAGTAGTTTTATATTTATATTGGATCAGTTGTGCAGCAGGGTTCTGCATAGGGGCCAATGATGATAGAAAAGGCAAAAAAATTGGAAGTGGAGTGAATTTGACCTAGCTTGGGTTAGAGTAAGATTCACGTCGGGTTCACCAGAGTGTATGACGGGTAAAAGAGAGGTTCCCAGTTGGGTTTTCAAATGTAGGGATCCAATCTAAGACTGGCCACACCGTGTAGATACAAAGGTGCTTAAGGAGCGCTAAAGTCATAAATCTAGAGGATATTAGCCCTACCCCTAGGATAGTTATGGGTTTCCAAGGCCTACATAACTAAGATAAAGATAGGTATCCTACTAGGATTTTGAAATAGAAAGGGAAATAACCAAGGGGTGGATAAAGCCAAGGGGTGTAGTAATAATAAGACAATGCAATAAACCAAAGCAAACATACATCTACTCTAGCCTATATTATAGAACAATGAATGACCAACAACAAGAAGTATGTACATACAAAATAAGAGACTAAAGAGGATTAGATATACTTATCTGTAGCGTGAGTGTGACTATGCTAATGCATAATCCTCCCCAAAGACAATACCGAGAGATAATCACCATGGGTGGTGAAGGGGAAAGCTCAACAAGAATATCTCTAGTCCCTAACTCACTATTGTGACCCAAATGCAAAAGAGGCAAGCTCCAAGACTCCAAAGTCAGCTAATAAGTGCAAAATATTAGTGAGTAAGAGCAGATAAGCAAGTGATAGTAAAATAGTTGTAATGTAAGTGGTGAAACTAACAAGAAAACGAAGGGGCATATATACCAAACAAGACAACAAGGGGGTCACTATGAAATAGTTGGCGCCATTGCCCATGGGTGATGGCATTGGTCATGAGAAAACCCTAAAACAAGCTGAAACCATCACCCAGAGGTCAAATTGTGAATGGGGCCTTAGGGGAAACCCTAAGGTCAGAGGTTGAAAACATGAGGAATAGAGGCCAAAATATGAGTGGTGATAAATGATGAAGGTCTAGAGGGACCGAAAGCAGGGATAGTAGTGTGCAACAAGAGGAATCAAGTGGGCATATATAGGAGATGTAAACATAATGAGTGCAATGTGTGAACAAGTGGAAGAAGCAAGGAAAGTATGGGGTGACTAAGGCTAATAGTTACATCTCTCAAATGTTGTGGTGTAGCCCACATGACCAAGTCTGATCATACCCCAATCCCAATAGGCCCCTTAAGGCACCCACTCAGGAGGAGAATGCATTATTAACTTATGCTCAAAAGAAATGGTTGGCAAGTGTCAAAAATATGGTGTATACACATACTACTTTTATGAGGTTGATGAGTGAAGTATTAGACCAGTCATAGACTCTTGTGGTCATTGTTTACTTGAATGACACTAGTTTTTAGCAAGACTTATGATGAGCACTATAGCATTTGAAACAAGTTTTGCATGTTTTTAAGGAGAATAAGTTGTTATTCAATGAGAAGAAATGTGATTTTGGACAACAATGACTTCTCTATCTAAGGCATGTGGTTAGCAATGGAGGGTGAGATTTGATCTGAGAATATTAGAATCCATTTTGAAGCACGCCAAGCCTTCCAATGCAACTGAGACCAATGTTTTAAAAATCATAATTGGATTCGGAACCGGTTGAGGGTTGGACCGGACCGATTCAAACTTTATGAACCGGTTTACTAAAAATCACATAAAAAATTACATTTTTAATGAAAACAATATATTTGAAAGATTAGAAACCATGATTCCAACAATTACACACAAAATATGCAAAGTTTGCTCGTGTATATAACTTTTAATTAAAATTTTGTTTTTTTGCAAAATTAACATCGTATCACAGTGTTTTTTCCAGCTCGGTCGGTTCAAAGTGGAACCGGACTGGTTGGACCGGTTTGGTACCGAACCGGTCCACCAATCCGGTTTGTATACCGGTTTGGGGAAAAAACATTGAACAGGTCGAACAAGCCGGTTTTGGTTCGACCGGTTTTAAAAACACTGGCTGAGACAAGGAGCTTTGTAGGGATTGTCTAGTATTTGAGAAAGTTTAACATATTATTCTCCATCATGCCAATGCCTTTACATTCCAAGAAAGCAAGGGGTAAGCCTTTTACTTGGGATAGCAATTAGCATAAAACATTTGTTGAATTGAAGCAAAATCTTAGCAATGTACCAATTTTGGCACTACCTAAATTGAAGCTACCATTTGAGGTAGAAAATGATGCAAGTGATTATGCTATGAGTGCACTATTGTCAAGAGTAAGCCCATTTTCTGTCATTCAGAGCTTTTACCCAGGTCTATCTTGAATTACTGAACATATGATAAAGAATTATATGCTCTTGTTCAAAAAATTAAGAAATGGAAGCATTATATAATGGAAAAGGAAATCATTAACCACTTCAATATCCGCAAGCACAATCAAAATTGCAGGAAACAAATCACTATAAATGAATGGGTTTCTTGCAACAATTTCATTTGGTTATCAAATATAAGAAAGGTGCGACTAACCAGATAGCTGATTTATTGTTTAAACCACCCTTGATTTCAGCTTTGGGTACTACAATTCAGCCTGATTCATTTTTCAATGAGGCATATGGAGAAGGATATGAGGATGTTGCAGATTTTGGAGAGATATTCCAGCGTCTAAGAGGTGGGAAAAATAACATATTTTGAGCCCAACTAAGACTATTATCTCCAACAAGGTTTTCTCTACGAGTTGAGAAAGTTTTGTGAGCTTAGAGGGAAGGGTTTCAGCTAATGAAGTGCATACTTCAAAGGTTGCTGGTTGTTTTGGTGTAGCAGACTCTAGCACATTTGCAAAGGTATGTTATTTGGGAAAATATGTAAGGGGGATGTTGTAAAAAATTATAAGATAACGTATGTTATGTAGTACAAGAAAGCCTAGTGGTAAAATTCAGGGACTGTATATGCTGTTATTGATTTCATTTAGGCCATAGGAAAGATCTATATGGATTTTTTCGAGTTTCTTATGTCAGAGAAATGACATGACTACTCGTTTGTATTAGCAAGCTGTGCAATCTCATTCCATGCAACAAAGCTCATAAGGGCAATGATGCAGCGGATTGTTTTCATTAATATTTGGGTTGATTTTGGTTTTCCAAGTTCTATTCATATCAGATAGGGATTCAAGGTTTAGGGAAAATTTTGGTCTACATTGTAGGAGAAGATGAATATTAAGTTTAAGAGATAAGCAAACCGATGCAAAAACTAAGGTGATTAATAGAACTTTGGTACAACTCTTGAGGGGTTATAATAAAAAGAATCCTAAGACTTGGGATGAAATTTGGCATATATAGCATTCTTATAATAAAACAATTCATTATTCCACTAATAGGTCTCATTTTGACACATACTTTGGCGACAAACCTCCTAGTATTTCTGATTCTGTGATAAGATAGCCACAAAAGTAGCAAGAAATAATAGATTCAGGACTTCCCCAAGCTGAAATTTTCATTGAAAATAAAAGGAAAATACACCTCCAAGTGCAAGAGAGATTGAAGGAGCCATGCATAGAGCAACACATGATCAGCATAGAATCGAGAATGAGTCCCAGGTTGGGGACAAAATATGACTTTACTTAAGCAAAGAACAATTCCCAAGTAAAGAAAAGAATATTAAACCATTTAGGTATGACACATTTGAAATTATGAACAAGTGGGTAAATATGCTTTAAGATTAGACCTATGTTGCCAGGAAACGGAAACGGCAGGTACAGGTACGGGTTCAAAATGCAGAAACGCCGATTTTCAAAAAGCCTTGGGTACGAAACATTACGGGAAATGTCCGTACGATATATTATTAAAAAAAAAATTAATTTTAAATATATATATATATGCATAGTACTCATTTTAAAATTGTACTCCATGGACCATAAGAGATAACTGATAAAGCACTCAAAATATTTTGTATTCATTGAAATTTGAAGTTTTAAAGATTCATCATTCAACATGGTTACAATTTCAATGATTCACATATACATGATAATAATCTAGATTCTAGAATTTAGCAAGAGAAAAAAAAAGAGTGCGGTTTAGAATGGACCAAAGATGTCATTATATAGCTTTTAGGAAGTGTCTTTAGCAAGTTTGGGTAGGTAGATTACGTTTAGGTATAATAAATGTAGATAATTTCTTTGTTTTTAAAAGTTATAAAGTTTTTTCTTAAAAAATGGGGTGGAAACGTCCTGGAAACACCTGGGACATTTCCTTAAACTTCCAGACATTTCTGGAAACGTCCCAGGCATTTCCAGGACGTTTCCCCCCCTTGTTTCCGTACCGGAAACATTTCTAAGAGGAAACCTGGGGGGGCCTAGGCATTTCTTGCTAACAAAGGATTAGACCTGCAGGCCATACATGAAGTTGTAATCAGTTGTGAATGTTGAGAACTTATGTCTCTTTGAGTCATCAACATGATGTCGAGATCCACCTGGAAAGCTATGGGAGCTGCAATTTCGGGCATATAGTCTTGTTACCCTCAACCTCACTGACTATGGAAGAGTGTACCCAATTAGATGGTTAGAAGCTATAGAAATTCAGGTACGAGACTTAAATTTACCTTTCCCTCTTTGAAATTGAACCCTAATTCTCTATCACCCATAACCACCATGGTAGGCCTCTATCCTACCATCGAAAGTTGATATGGCAGAAATTTGAATGAAGCATCTCTGGCACAAAGGTCGTGCAATCCATTGAGTTATCATGAATCATCAGAGTAGTGGGTAAGTCCACGCCACGCTTTTATCTAATAAATGCATTCCATCCAAAAATTAGGATTTTGTGCATGCATTAGCTTTAGAATTACTACGGCTATCCAAGTATAAAAGGTACCATCAAAGAAACTACAACTGATTTGATGAGCCATCCGCAATTTCACAATTTGAAATAGTTCATACTTAGACATGCATGGCTTAATATTTAAGACAAGCATATGACTATTGGCGACGATCGACCAGATAGATTCCAACAACATACAGGCCGCCAAAGGGCCTACAAGATGCAGACCCACATAAATGGGCAGCCAAAGCAGCAGTGTCTCTTCTTCCTTGTAATAGAACATCAAATTAAGCACCCCTTGAGATCAAATGTGGACGTAGAAAGTAAGGAAACAATTGGGGGTTCTATCCATATACTTTAAACATTTATACCACCAACAAGAGCATTAAAGTTTCCAATGATCTTGTTGGGGGCATTAATGTGCCATAGAGGCACAACATGGACATCAACACCCGAAGGTAGATGTAATTTTCATAAGGCATACATGGGTTTAGAACGTGACAACTATGAGATTCAATTCACAACAATCTGGGAAGAACATACTATATGAAGCCCTTTACCTTACATCTCAATGCCAACTTGCTCATGATCGGCAAGTCTGCACATAATGCACCATGCATGCAACCAGCTCAATTGTAAGGTTGCTCAAGGACATCCTTACTCAGGAAAGCCCCCTACACACTTTAAAAAGGTGCACACCATCCGGACAAATCCCATCTCAATTTGCATGAACACCTTCCCCTCGAGGTATTGCAACATCTTGGGGTGTGAAGAGAAGATCAAAGGGTCAGAGCACAAAAGAACCAATAGATTCAGTTCAGAGGCATTTGGTAAGCATGTCCCATATGAAGCCCTTTACCCTACGTCTCAAAGCGCAACTTTCTCACGATTCGACAAAGGCCTTACAGAATTCATTGTGCACACAACTAACTCAATTGGAAGGTTGCTCAAGGACATCCTTACTTAGGAAATCCCCTACACACATTCAAAGGGGTGCACATTGTCTACACAAATCCGATCTCGATCAGCTTGAACGCCTTCCCATCAAGGCATTACAATGTTTTAGTGTGTGAGAAGGACAATAACGAGTTGGAGGGCGACAACTAAGATCCGTTTAATGGATGTTGGCCAAATTTTCTGCATAGCACAAAACCTAGGCAGTCATGAGATAAATCTCCCTCATTTAACCGGTGAGGCTCCCATGTCAGATTTGTAAATTTAAAAATGTGTTATTATCTATCAGGGGTTTTACTTTAACCACTTAGTTCATGAACCATAACTAAGAAGTTCTGCAGCAAGTAAGCAGCTGTTCAAGAAAGGAAGTATTTTATAGAAGAAGGAAGTAAAGGAAATACAGAGAAGAAATGGGGAAGATGTGCACCCCAATTAGTAGATAGCAGAGCTAATTGCATGCATATAGAAGAAACTTAATAGATATGAACACACAGAATTATAAAACAAACGCAGCTCTAGATCCAGATCTAAAATAACACAAAGTTTATTAAGAGATCTAAAATTAAAAGCAAGAAACACATTACACCATGACACAAAGTTCTCCGGAAACCTGCTCCTTTGTATTCCTTTGCTCCAAGTTGCTCTCAGGGGTTCAACACAAAGTCTAGAACACAAGATTGTTGCTTACAAATTATGATCATTAACCCAGAGGTTTTTTCTCCTACTTATAGAATGTAGGAAGGAAAGTACAAATGGGAAGTCTAACTAAACTGAAACATAAACAACAAGTAAAGATGACATTTGGCAATCATCCTCAACTAACTTCTCCTTAAGTGACACATGTATCAATTAACTAATAGAATGGTTCCAAATGACTTTAAGTAATGGTTGCAAAACCAATAACTTAGAAGTTTTACAATTTCATCCGGGAACATAGAAAATAGAAGAAGAAAGAATAGAAGAAGTCGTGTCAGCTGTAATGTTTGTCTTCTTCTTGTTCTGATATCGGATATACTTGTCGAACATGTAATTCAGCATCCTTCCATCTATTTTAGCCATTGCTTCTTTCTCTATCATGAACTGCAACAACCCTTCATTCAACACTTTGATGCACGCTTCCACATCTTCCAAGCTCGGCCCAAACCTCGCAATGTCTGCCTGCAACGCCACCATTCTACTAATAGAATCCATTGTGAAAGGCTTAGTAGCTTTATCAATTCTCTTTTGCACCATCAGAAGAGACCCTTCAAAGGAATTAGGCACCTTAGTTGGGACAATACGCACGTATGAAGTAACATTCCCGTCCACTCTCTCCTCAGTGAAAGAAATGATACTGTCTCGTAAGTCTGATGTCCTACTCTCAAGTGCCTGCATCCTCTTCAGCAAAACTCTACAGATTTCCAAACAGAAAGATACTGCAAATTCCAGCTGCTTCCCCTTCTCAACTGATCCATCCGGTACAATCTGTTCCACAACCAATACATCTCCCGGCAGCTTGTTGATCTCTCCTAAAGTACTCACGTTACTCTCAGCAACTGTGTTCATATCTATGATGCTTGTCACCAGTTGCTGCAGCTGATTTGCCGCATCATCTATAACCTTTAGGCGGGCTGACACTTCTCCAAGTTGTACAGAAGCTTGACGAATAATCAAATCCTTCCATTCATCAATAGCTTTTACTTGATTGCTTGCATCCTCCATTTCCTGCATAAAATGATCACTCACCTGCTCTGAAATGGGCTGAATGGAAGGTTTAGCAACATTGGCTATAATCTCACACAATTGAGATACTTGCTTCTACAGCCCTTCTTTCTCCGCCTTTTCATTGTCAAGCCTAAGGAATAAAGCATCTATCAATGTCTGCATATCCTGCTTCAATCCTTCAGTGGTGGCTTGATCGAGGGGTACTTTAGTTACTGTCACATCTTCTGCCGTCAACTCCTCCATCTTTCCTTCTGTCGGAATTGATATCTCAGCAAACTTCTCTCCCGAATCCTCGATGATCAATCTAGAAGTTGCTTTAGCAACTTTAGGCCTTCTATCTCTTCCACCCAGATTCTGGAGTAGCTGCAAGTCGTGCTCCTCTAAGTTCATCTCCATTCTCACTTCTGGAACCAACTGCGAAGCCAACCATTCCGAGAAGTTACTTCTCGGAGAATGAGAAGTCGTTGAGTAAACTACCATCTCCCGCACTGCATCCTCTCCATCAGAAAGTGCCACAATGTTATGGCTGCCATCTTCTGAATCATCCAAGGACAAAGCCCTTTCGAATTCTGCCATCTGCAGCTTCAACGTATCCTCTAGAACAGGCGCTGAACGAAGAGGTTGAGGGGAGAAGATGAATGTCGCTGGATTCAGTAGAGGCATGGAAGCATCCTGCTATGGTGCAATAGTTGGTGAAGTACTGGGTACTAGAGAAACTGGAGCTAAAGTAATGGTCGTAGAAGTGATCCTCTCCTTTGATTGAGATCTTCTATGCACTTTCAACTTCTCGGCTTTCTTGCTGCTTGCTCCTCCGTGCTTCCGCTTGAAGGAATCTCCTGCACCGAAGTTTCCCGTGACTTGATTCATCAATGCTTCATCAAGGCAATATCCCTTCGTCAGCAACCAGTTTGAAGTATTCACCAACACAGCTCCCGACCTTTCTTCAATTGTGTTGCAGCCTCCTACGTTATCCTACAGTATGGATTTATCTCCTCCCATTTGATGGTAAGTGTCAAGTACCACATTCCCATCATCTTTAAGATCCGCAGGTATCCGCGCTAGTCCAAAGTTGAACACTTGCTTTGCTGATAGCCTGCTGAAATCTCTCTTTCTAACCTCGTACTCACTTTTGCACTTCATCCAGAAATCTTTTAATGAAGGCACATGTCCGTACTCCTGGGAGATCGTCTTCCTGGCTACTCCAAATGGATCTAAGTTCAGCCGTGCAAGGAAGAACTCTTGCTCATATTCGGATAACATCTACGTCTCCATCCCTAGAGCTCTATGAATGCTAATGCAGCTGTAATATCCCACAGTGATTGGGAAGAAGCCCGTAGACTTGTGCCACTTTGACTGAAGGTCGTGTAACTCCACAAGTCGTCTGCTCAGCTCCATGGCGATCAATCTATCATTCGGATACCTGGGCATCTTTATTGGTTCTCCAGAAAAACCCGTAACCCTGAGGTATGTGAAATCTGCAAATTGAATGAATAGACTGCCAATCTTGGACATAGCTTCCCACGCTTCCTTGCTTACCCTGTTGGCCTTCAAGTCTTTGTCTAGCCTGCAGATGAAACCATAGAAGAATTCATCGTTGACCACTTTGAAATCTTTCTCGCATGCAGGTACAGTAAGTTGTGGGTAGCATTCGAAAATGGGGTCCTTAAAAAGAACACCACATCTATCCAGCTTGGAAAAGACGCCTTGTGAAGCTGCAACATACACCAAGTAGGAAGTCATTTTGAAGCTGAAAGTACCCTTCACGTTCCGGAGTTGCTCACCAATGTTGTTGCTAATAATTTCCGACCAATTGATTATGGAATCAACCTTGTTGACTTCAATGGTCCTGATGAAAGGCATACATCCATGTACGGAAAGTGTAAACATTCGCCTCGCCATTCATCCTGCATAGCAATTTGACAACATCATCTACCTCCTGCACCAAATTGGACCGCGGAAGAGTTCTCGGGAACTTTGAAGGAGATCTAGGCTTCTTCATGTATTGGCTATTCATTATGCTCACACAATCAACTTTATGCTTCTCCCACCTGCTGCCGGCATCCTGAAGACTACTGAAAGTCACCACCTTTCGCACTGGAATCTTCAAACAGTAATTGATGAACTCTGCGTCCAAACGAATTATTGTCTTTCTCGTAGCATCACGCACTGATTTGGATGAAGAATGGTAAAATTTAGCGCACTCCATAACAAACTCTGGCAACTGGGCTGTGCATGGAAAGACTGCAGCTCGGATAATTCCACTACTTTTAACCGCACGCATGAGTGAAGTCTTTCCCGCTCTGGATTTATCAATCAATTCGGGAAAGAGGTTCCGGACCTAGATCTGTGTCTCCTATGTCTGCAAGTTTGGAAGCGATGCATGACTCCATCGTGTTTTTTTTTTCATCTCTCTTCGCCATGGCTTTGTTTATCTTCGTCTGAATTATTCTTTTTTCTTCTTACTTGGCCGGATTTCTTCAAAATTGGTGCAAATCTGGACAATTCTTCATATTCGAAGGATATATGCAATGTATTGGACATTGATAGAAGCTCATTTTCTTTTGTAAAGCACCTGTAATGAATTCCTGCAATTTATTCAGACAAAAATGGCCACCGGAGCATGAATAGTGAATTTTAATTGTAAAAATCTACACTTTTCAAGCCTGCTGCCCCAAAAATTGATGTTTAATTTGCACATAAAGAGAGCATGAATCCTTTCAACAACACCCGAGCACCTGTAACACCTATGCAAACAATTATGCAGACAAAGATCAACCTCCTTCAAAGCATGTGCCAAATCTGGAATCTTTTAGCCTTGTTACCACCTTGCCTGAGCAAAATCCTTCTTCAAATGAGAGCGCATTTTTCCTCTTGGCTGCAATTCTTTACCTGTGAATTACATAATTCACTCATATGGCTGCCCATGTTTATATAACCCTCACAATTCTATAATTAATAATTGTCCAAACAATTAAAGGCAATTAATTAATTAAAAATCATGCTCCTCTTTAAAAATAGCATGTTTAAGAACAGCCATCCAATAAATTAAATTAATCCAATTTAATCCTTCACACTTCACTTCACTTCACTTAAGCTTCACAATGTGCCTTGACTATAGCCACTGAAAATAGAAATTAATTTAATGACTTAATGCCGTAAAAATCATTTAATATGTCCCAAACGGGGCGCACTTTTTGAAAGAAAGGGGGCATCCTTTAAATGAATTAAATTTAATCCATCTAGTCCATTTAAATATATTTCTTTTATTCCCCTTTTGACTTGTTGACTTCTTCCAAGCTTGGGCGCACTTTTTAGAAGGATAAATTAATTAAAATAATCACTTAAAGGCTGCCATCATCTCACCAAAGGGGGCGCACTTTTTTACACAATATAATTCTATTTTTAAGAATTTTTCATAATGGGATTCTTTACCCTGCAAGGCAGGCACTAAAATCCCATGATCCACTTAAGTGATTTGACTTTGACAATGGGATTATTTACCCTGCAAGGCAGGCAATAAAATCCCATGATTTCACTTAAGTCACTTTCCTTTTATTTTATCATGGGAATTTTTACCCTGCAAGGTAGGCAATAAATTCCCGCCTGCCTGCAGCCTCTAACTTTCCCACTACAGCTTAAGTGAATTTTATATAACGGGAAAAAGTACCCTGCTATGCAAGAATAAAATTTCCACCTTGCCTATTGCTTGTATTTTTCCCATTGCAGCTTAAATCCTTTGTTTTCCAAAAATGCGCACAACCCCGCAGGGGCTTTTCTGTGCACGACTTCGCTTTTTCCCAGTGATCCAGACCTCCGATGGCGACTTCCTCCGAGCATAACGTGCGTATATGTTCTCCAACTGCTCCAGGCCAAAAATCGGGCTTACCCGGCAAAGGAATTGTTCTAGAGAAATTTCACAAAAAAGAGAAACGGAACAACACAAAAAACATGAAAAAATGCCAAAAGTTACAAATAGAGCCCAAAACTTATTCCAAGTTAAAACCCTTCTGGTACACGAGAATAATAGCATGTTCGATCATAACAGAGTTAAAACGGAGCACAAATAGCCTCAAACGGAGCTTAAAATAATTAAATACAAATTTCCCGCAGACAAATGCCGACGACAGAATATAACAATTTTGGGCATCTGGGTATTTGGCGAAAAAGGCTAATATGGCTCTTTGGGAATATCTTGACACAATATAAGAACTTTCAGGCAATAAAAACACAAAACGACCCATTATTTTAAAAGTACAAAAAAAAAATTGGATAGGGTAGTCGCAAATTTCAAGATGAAATCTAGGTGACACCAATGGGCATCTGGGAAGCGCATCCCATATGAAGCACTTTACCCTACATCTCAAAGCCAACATTTTTACAATAGGCAAAGCCCTCATAGAATGCACCATGCATGCAACCACGTCAATTGTAAGGATTCTTAAGGACATCCTTACTTAGGAACACCACCTACGCACATTCAAAGGGTGCACATTGTCCAGACAAAGCACATCTCAACCCACCTGAATGCATTCCCCTCCAGGTATTACAACAGCCTAGGGTGAGAAGAGGAGAGCAAAGAGCAAAATAGCAGCGGGATTTGGTTCAAAGGTGACCGAGAAAGAAAATCCACCACTAGGCCACTAGACATGCAAGATTCCAAGTGCTTCCTTGGTCCCCCTCCTCTTTGGAATCTTATAAAATGGTTTCATAATGTCATATGAATGCCCCCTAGTCATTGTGCAATCCAATCATCATATGAAACATCCGTACCCCATTGCCTACACAGGCGGGGTGACCAAAGGTTACTTCCACACAACATAAAATGCATTGAGGATGGAAACGCCAATGCAAAGAAAAGCAAGCTACGCACAGACAATGGCACATCCCATAAGGGACAAGGAAAACCATTCCCAATGCATGGACAAGACACCACACGGCCCCTAAACGTGCAAGAATTGGAGCACACCCCCTCCTCGGCATTTTATAAGACACTTCCATAATGTCATATGGACATTGTAGGTAATATGCAATCTAATCAGAATCTGAAACATTCACACCCCGTTACCTACACATGTGGGCAGCCAAAGGTTACTTCTAAGCAACATAAAATGCATTGAGGTGGGAACTACCACAGAAAACAAAAACAAGCTACATAGAGACGAGGGAACAAACAACAAGCGACGAGGAAAACAATTCTCAATGCATGAGTGACACCACTCAGCTACTAGACGTGTGACATTTTGAGCACTTCCTCAGCCCCCTCCTCCTTGGCATTTTATAAAATACTTCCACAACGTCATATAGACGCCCCTAGGCAATGTGTGATTAGCGGCCTTTCCAATTTCAACAGCATTGTTGATAGCAATAGGACTTTCATTGTCTGGTTTGCTTGATTTAATGTGCTCGTGAATTTTTTCTGTAGCGCATCCCATGTGTGAGGCGCGATGAACTATAGTCTAAGGTATGTTCTGGATCTCGGCCTTCCCTACCAGAATCTCCCATGGATCAAAACAAGAGGCAAGGTCAAGCCTAGTATAACACACCACATAGACTCACCAAACCAGCACATAAAATGATGCTACATATAAGTACAACTAGCACAAAAACCAAGAAATCAAAAAAGAGTAATCAGATAAAGAAGAAAAAAGAGGAATCCACACTATAACCAAGAGGAAGGAAGGGAAGCTTAGAGGTGCTCTCATGGAAGACAACTTTTCATCTCCCCAAGATCAGAGTTCCAAACTCTGATTCCAAATTTCTCTTTAGTGAATGATATATTGATACTTTAACAATCAAATAAATGTGAAGTATAAGTTTAATTTGAAAGAGTTATAACAAAAGTTATAGCCTTTGGCAATAACCTTGTGTTGGTATTTATGTGAGGTGTGTGCAAGCAACAAAATCATCTTTTGTGGCAGTTCATAGTTGTTTAGTGCTTATATCTGCTATTTCTATTGCTGTTATCTCTCTGCTGTACCGTATATATGCTAAATATATATCACTGCTATAAAAGAACACATTTGACCCTTATGCATGTTATCAATATGCCAGAACCTGCTCTGCGGTCCAATTATAGAACATTGACATTGTTGCCTCCTGATCAGTACCACTAAAGTGCATTCCTCTGTATAGGGTCTCATCAGAACGGCAGAAAAGAAAATATCCTTCCACAAAAATGGACAAATGGTATTTGTAAGAAAGCTTAAAGCAAGAATGGATCAAGTATTATGGAACACAACTCAAAAAAATTAAAAATTCCTTCTGTATATTCAAAATTATGTGTATATTTAATATGCTAGAACCTGCTCTGCCGGCCAATTATAGACCATTGACATCATTTCCCCGCGATCAGCAGCACTAAAATACATTCCTCTTGGACGACGAAACAATCCACTGTAGTTCTGGCAGACCAACCCTACTGTAGGAGTGTATACTATTGGTGCATACTCCTCAATATTGTCAATTAAAACCTGCATAATATACATAAACCCTTATAAGCAAAGTTATCCGTCGATTTGAAAATAACAAAAAGAACTGGTTAGCAGACATGAGTTCCTGGCCTGAAGGAATTGTGCCCTGAACTTGGAAAAATGATTCCCCAGTTCATGATCCAGGTGACAAGATTACACTTAAGCCACATCTTTGCTGCCTATCAGCAAACTCAAATATAGAATATGTAATTTCTAACAGAACAAACCCATTAGGAGGTCTCTCCTTGTACATGTATTGCTTTGAAATGAATACCATGGCCATATTATTAGCATAGACAGGAAAAAGATCTTTAGATCTAAGAAAATGCAATGTATTTCTATCTCTCACAGAGGCCTCCAAGAGAAAACTACCCACCTTGTAATACATTGTCTCATTCCTATCATGCAATCTGTTGAGGATTCGCCACTTAGCTAAAGCAGTAGTGTCAGCTGGTCCATCTCTAACCGATTCTTTCAGTCTTTTCATATCAAGCACTGACCAAACAAAGCATATAAAATGTTTACATTCTAATATGATATCTCAAATCAACAAGTTCATTTATGAAAGTAGAAAATGCTGGAAGAAAAACAAAAAGGACTGGTACAAGCCATCTTCAGTAATAAGACTAAATAAAAGCATATCCTGTTCCAATCTGAGATCCTACTTTGTTCACAAATACGTTGATTCTATCATCTTCACCATAAGCATTAGCGAGTACCTTTTGGAGAAAGTGTCTCTTAAAAATATACGTCCCTAAAATAAAGGTGACTGTTAAATCAAAATGATATATAAATTGATAATAACGGAGTGTCATATGAATAACTGCATTGTTTAGTTTTCAGGAATTAGCTTAGGTTTTTACATCGAAAGATAATAGGTATTAGTATATCAAATTTGGGATTGGAAGTGATATTGCCTGGCAGAATGACAGCGTACTGGTGAACAACATCAAAAAATGGTACAATCACATGTAATGTCATACAACCCCTTAAACTGCAGGCACAAAAAAAATCATCTTCTTTGCCAGAGACACTGCCTGATTATGAAGCACTTATTAGAATCTAAGGCTTACAATTTAGCATTAAGTCAATATTAGTTAAATATAACTAATAAATGGTTGTAACCAGTTCAACCATTTTGTAACCATTGCTCACATAATAAAATGACGGACACACAATGAACAATGTGTGCATTCCACTTTCTCTGCATTCCTTCTTTGTGCACATTTTGTAAAATTGGTATCAAAGCAGTTCATACTCGAAGAGGCTCAAAGTCTAAGGAAACTCAGGACGTCAAAGGAGAAGAATGTAAAGGAAAATTGATTTCAGAATCGTGAGTTTCAGGTTCATCACAATCGTGAATTTCAGGTTCGTATAAGAGAGAATATACAGTGTTGAATTCAGTCGTGAGGTCCTAGAAAGTGGTCATGAGGGCCTGGAAAGAAGTCGTGAGGGCTGGAAAGTCTCTGGAACGAGATTGAAGAACAAGCAAACTGTCTCATGAATACCTCATTGCTGTTGCAAATCCTACATACAGTTGACTAGGGCATAAGATTCAACATAAATACAGACGTTTTAGGGCATAAATACAGTCGCGAAGGTAAGGCACGCAAACACAACTCCAGTATTGAATCTGAATATTGCACATTCAAATCACGAGTTTTAGAGAACTCACAAATTTCAGAGGGCACTGACACGTTTTCCAGTTAGGGCACATTTTTTCAGTTGCTTTATTTCAGTCACAGTACAGTGGCAGTAATAAACACACGGTCCTGGTATTTATCTTCGCATTTTTGTAACAAATTTTAAAAGAGATTTTTTTTTTAAATAAGTTTTAAAATGGAAATTCCAGAGGAAAAATATTTTGGCTTCAATTTTCACACTTGGAAAGTTAAAATACAAAAGTAATTAATGAATAAAAAATCTTTAGGGAATAGTTAATGGGAAAGAGCAATCACCTACATATGCAATCAACTTATTGGATTGGCAGAGTAGAGATGATAAAGCCAAAGCCATTATTGCTCTTGATCTCTCAAACTCTGTGTTACATCATGTAGATCTAGAAAAATAATCCAAGAAAATCTAAGATACTCTGAATAAATTGTTTGGAGCAAAAGCTATCAATGTAAATTTTCATTAAAACATCAACTTTTTAGAATCAAGATGGCTGATGGAGTCACTACGTCTATCTGGCCACATAAGCAATCTGAGATCTCTTCTTAGACATTTAGCAGAAATTAATGCCACAATTGATGATGAGGATGTGAAAGCCATTTTGTTAAATAGTCTACCTTCTATCAGCAATGTCATATTTCATAGCCAACTTCCTTCTCAAAGTTTGGACGATATGATTTCAGCTCTCTTAGCTGAAGAAAAGACAACAATTGCAAGAGTTACAAAAGATGATCCTCACCCTGAGATGGCATTGTACTCAAGAGATAATCATAGAAGATCAAATAAAGCTAGGGGAAATTGAATGTCTACAACTACAAAAAACAAGGTTACACAACATGGAACTATACAATTCAAGCCAACAATGTTCTCAAAAAAAAAACTCAAATACATACCAAATGAAGTTAATATAGCCATTGTTGAAGATCGACCGGATGCTAAAAATGATGGAGAGTACGCTGATGAAGAATATGTATTTTAAAGAAGCCCCACACTTTGAAGATAGGAAGGGATCTAGTGTAGATGAAGCTCGGTATGGATTGTTGCCTGGTTAGTTTGGGAGACTGTGAATCTTGGGAATTATACCCTCACGAGGGTCATGAAAAACTTATTCAAGCACTGTGGATGTAGCTCAATATGGATGGTTGTCCAATAATTCGAGAGGTTCATGATTCAGGAGTTTAGTGAGGTGGAATCCGGGAACTCAAGCATTACACCTTTACAAACGTTATGAGGTAACTTCATGGAGCTCTACCTAGTCAAAGAATTGTTTTCAAAGGGAAAGGATTTTGAAAAATACATGGTCTTGTGTAGTTTTGTTACTTTAATCTTTTGTCAATGTGTTTGCATTTTCTTTCTATAGTGTAAGTCTTAAGAGGGGGCATTAGAATATAAGGCTTACAATTTAGCATTAAAATTTTAAATCAATATTAGTTAACTATTAACTAATAAACAGATGTAATCACTTCCACAATTTTGTAAGTATCTCTCACATAATAAAATGACAAACACACAATGAACAATGTGTGCATTGGGGTTTCTCTTCATTCTTTTTTTGTGCACAATTTCTAACAGCAGTCCTCAAAATGTGGCCATGTATGCCCCTAGTCAAACAAAAATTTCTGAAGACTGATACTCATCAACAAGTATAACCGCTTCCATCCATGGTTGCCATACTTCATATTCTTTGCACTTCTTTTGTGTTCAAGTATGACCAGTGTTGCCCACAGTTACCATGCTCTTGCTCCAAGGTCAAAATTGATAGACAATAACTATTAATAGCACTTTCCTTTATTTCAAAAGAGGGCTTGATGCACTTCACCAATTTCACATACCTTGGCTCTCCAAAGACTGGAAATATTAGGGTTCAAAGAAGACCATTAAAGTGGTGTCAGACACCACCACAGTCTATCGCCTCATGCCATGATTGAAAGTTTTTGCCATCTTCTCTAGATAGTCATGAAAAACATTCCCACTCTAAAACAAGCATCTCCAAACTATAATCAACCTAGATCTATCTCAAAGCTTTCTTCAATGGATAGTTGTCTAGGTGTGGGTTCCAACAATGCTTGCAGACTGGATCATTAGGCACAGGCCACTTTAAGATCTTAGTTTTGTCACTTTGCTTATCGAATTGCTTTTCTTTACCACTTTGCTTACAACTTTACTACTAAGGTAGTTAAGAATTGATAGCTGATTAAAAAATTTATCCATTAGTGTTGTTACTTTCCCATGGCACCACCAATCCTGGATGTTGAAAATGCTTTGGAGAGAAGGAGAACCAAGATTTCCCCAAGCAAGGATACGCACGAGGGAAATAATCAATTGGTCTTGCCCCAAGCAAGGACGTTAAAATGCATGGGATAAGATAATTTGTTGTTATAGTTGTAAACTAGTTGGAACAATCGCGAAGGTAAGAATCAATTGTTTTACGTCATTGATTGTGTTGTTTTGTTGGAATTTTTGATGTTTTTGTAATTTTTTTAGGATTTTGTGACTATTTGAATGTTTTTTTTTTGTGATTTTGACGATTTTTGAATTTTTTGAAATTTTCGATGATAGGGGAATGTCAATGTAATGTCCCTCTTTTTCGGATAGTTGTTGGTCGAAGACCTTGGCCCATTTAGTCTACCCGACGGCCAAAGGAGAAGATTAAGGGTGACTTAAGTCATAAAATTATTATAAAGTGCCAATTTAAAAATAATTATTATAAAGCACTTATAATAAAATTATTATGACTTAATAAAGTGACTTTTAAGTGGCCAAAGTGACTTTATTTCACTCTAGGCAAAAAGTGCGACTTGACATGGTGGACAAATTAGACATTAGGAAAATAATAAAAATATTATGTAATGTTTATTTGCCCAAGGGAGAAATGTGACTTGGTATGGGCATGATTTTAGGGCACTTTGGCACTCTCTTCTCAATGGATGATGGAAAGGTGATTTTATAATATTTTTCCTATAAAAAAGATAGGGGCGACTTGGGCATTCCATTCAATAATCATTACTATTCATGTTTTTGCATAATTGGAGCTGTCACAAGCTACAGGAATTTTTAGGGGACGAAAACCCTCTAGGAAACTCAAGGGAGGAACGAAAACTCTTCCTTTTTTTCATTCCCAAGTTGTATGAAAACTCAGGAATATTTCTGAGTATTTTGTTTGATCCATTCTGGCTGGAGCGACCTCTTCTGGGGTTTATTTGCAAGTTTTAGCGAGATTAAAGTGCTGTTTTGGAGCTGCTGTATGTGGGAACTATTTGACATATTTGTCTACATAATTTCCAGCACTTTGTGGAGGGTTTCAAACTGTTTTTTTAGCTGCTATAATAAACAGGTCAGATCTGAAATTTATCTAATAAAGATCCAGTATTTTGTTCCTTGAAAATTATCATTTTTGTTTGCTAAAATTCCGTCAATTACAAAAGCGGAATCAGAAAGGGTTAAGGTGATTTGTGTGGTTCAAAATACAAATTTTCTATTCCTACCCTAATCGCATTTTATGGAATAAAATCCAGAGTTGCATTCAAATTCAGTTTTCAAGTGTTTCTAGTTATACATTGTAGGATATTTTATTGGGAAATATCAAAAAATTATTTCCCATTAAAGGTGATCTTTCAGTGGTATCAGAGCAGCGATCCTCCCACCTGGAGGGTTTGTTTGATGCAGCTTAAAGAAGTTGGGCCACACAAGTATCATACAAGGAGGCAGGCTCGCATTCTAGTTGATTTGGATACAGAGAATAGTACTGAAATCATGGCCAGGAGAGAGGGATCACACACACCTCCACGGCAAGAGCAAGTTGACCCAGATCTTCTTTTCAGAGGAATGATCGACTCCCGTCAAGAGAAGATACAGACCATGAGACAGATGATGGAGAGTATGACTATGGATAGGCCAAGAAATAGGCATGACAGAAGGGAAAGATCTGCATCCGTAGCCAGCAGCCACGGAAGGCACAGCAGGGCACCTACAGAGGTGGGTAGCGTGAGAGGTTCCCCCCCACGTGATAGGAGACACACAAAGGAGAGGAGATTCACGAGGACTGCAGATAGACCTCTGCAACCTAGATTCCTACAGAGGGAGGAGCCACCATTAGTTGAGGACCCACTTGAGGGCACAGTCTTTCAGGATACTGTCATGGCAGCGCATGACGAGTGGAGAGCTCTACTAGAGGAGGTACGGAATGCCTTTCCCCCTTCACCAGTATTGTGTTCAGAGGAGGGAAAGATTGAGAGCTAGATAGGTACAAAGGCCTAGAGAACAACAGAACAAAAGAGTTGAAGCAGGCCACCAACAAGGTGACCCTTTCCACATTTGATGGTAGTGGAAAGATTAGTGTCAGAGCATGGATTCACAAGCTCGACACATATTCCTTAAAACTGGAAACCGAATCATGGACCAAGGTTGTGAGTGGGACAGGCAACGCTCCCCCTCCCTTGGCTGCAATTGAGGTTGTTATGCAGGCCAAGTTAATTGAGGAGCGTACGAGGCGGGACAGGGAATTAAACCTCAAGGTGAGGGGTCTCCCACCCCCCACGCCAACACAGGACCCACTAGCGGTTGGTAACTCCTTTGTCACTGATACTTTGGGGATTCTAGACATTACATTAGAGAGAGCTTGGATTGGCTATGATTCCACACTTTTCATCTGTTTCAGAACAACCTCTGACAGGCTGCGAGCTCTCAAGGCGAAGAGGGTTTTGTTCTCACGCCCAGACAAGGTCTTCCTCGACGAAGATCTTACCAAAACACAAGTTGGGGAGCTCAAACGCTCTAGGGAGCAAGTCATGGCAGCGAGGAAAGCAGGTAAATGGGCGATTATCATGAATCTCCAGGTTGTTATCAAGGATTCTGCTCCTCCTGGTTGGGTACCCCCGCCAAGGGGCTCCCCAATGTCGGGCCAAGTGGGAGAGGAGTCAGGCCAGAGGCTTATCTATCAGTTGTTGGAACGGGAATGGTTCCCTTTGGTCTTCCCCTGGCCTTACGTTAAACGCTCTCGGGCTGCCAACATTCTCTTCATCACAGAGACACACGAGAGCCCGGTTCATCCTCTCCCAGGTATTACTGGTTTTCTTTGGTTCTCAACTTGCAGACAGGAGACTTAGGGTTCGGGTGGTGTCAGGGGCTCCGGTGGGGTCGCTTGTCTTTATAAGGACTCCCTCCGGAACAAGATCTCGATGGTCGGTTTTGATGAGTCTACTAGGTACATGTGGATTCGTATCAATGGATCCGCTCAATTTTCTAGGGATCTCTATCTAGCAGTTTGTTACGTTCCTCCGGTTGCTTCCTCTTATGCCATCCACAATGGCCTGGACGGTGACCCTTTCTTTGACTTATACGACAGTATTAGCCAGTATCCAGTCGCAGGGGAGGTTATCATTTTAGGTGATTTTAATGCCCGTACCAGACACCTACAGGTCCCTCTCCATGACAGATCAGAGGATACATTTTGCACACAGAGGATTGACCCCGTGTTAGTTGGTCTACATAGGATTTTTGCGGATACAGATGGCCCCTTCACAGCGTATGGACGGTTCCTCCTCCAGCTTGGAGAGTCTCAGGGGATGGTGATCTTTAACGGGATCGAGCGCTTCCCAGACTCATGTTTTTTCACATGTCGTCCCCATGGCGGGGGCACTAGTGTGGTGGACTATATCCTTGCCAACCTGGACATCTCACCTCTCTTCTGCTCCTCTGTTTCCCCCATTCCCCTTGCCGACCACGCAGTCCTATCACTCTTTCTGGTCGCCAACTCTCCTACCACCACCGCCCCTCCTCCCCCTCCCCACTACCCACCTCGCATCTCCTTTCAGTTTGATAAAGGAGAGTACGGATCTTACTCATCCCACATCCCAACCTTCTCCCCGTTGAGCCCCTGTTCTCTAACATGTCTAATGCGGAGGCCAAGTACTCATGCCTTTCCTCTGCCATGTGGGAGGCTTCCCTGAGATCTTTTCCCAGCTCTAGCACCCATCCCTCGAGCACTAGTACTACTAAAACTTGCCCCATGAACCAATGGTACGATGTAGAGTGTAAATCCCTTCACTGTCGCCTTCGCCAGGCTTTTATCCAAGCCCTCCCCTCCTTCCCCACTCTTAAGATTGCCTACAGGTGCCTTCTCCGCCGTAAGAAGCAATCCTTCATTTCCCACCGCAAATACATGCTTTCCACCTCCCTTAGGACTAACCCTCAGTCCTTTTGGCGTACTGTTTTTCCCTGCCACTCCCACTCCCCAACAACGATCGATCCTATCTCCATTTTTTCCCACACCTCTACCCTTTATGATGTTCCGAGGCAGTAGTCTACCCAGATTGGCATCCCGCCGCCTGGTAATCCCTTCACTCACCATAATATCAAAGAGGCAATAAGGATTTTGAACTATAACAAGGCAACTGATGTGGATGGTTTCCAAGCCGAGTTCTTCAAGCAAGGTTTTGAGGTTTTTGGTAACTATTTGGCAGATCTTTTCAATCAGGTGGTTCGCGTGGGCTTCCCTCCTACCTGGTCTCATCATATCATTCACCCAATCCACAAAGCTGGGTCCATTTCTGATCCGAACAACTACAGGACTATCATGGTGGGCCATTCTTTCTCCAAACTCTATGCTACAGTCCTCCACAAGTTATTGTCCGAGATTTTGGGGCAGAAGTAGCTCAGAGCCAGAGGTCAGGCGGGTTTTCGCCCCGGTTACCACACCATTGACCACATCTTCATCCTTCGGGCTATTATTGAGGAGACTCGTCACTGCTCTTCGAAAGTCTATTGTTGTTTTGTAGACTTTCGAAAAGCTTTTGACTCCGTACCTCGCATGGCCTTCTTCCAGCGACTTCGAGACTTTGGTATTTCTGAGACTCTTATTATTGCCATCATGCGCCTCTATGAGTCCATCCTTGGGCGTCTTCGTACTGCACATGGATTGTCTGATCCCATCAGGAGCACCATTGGGGTTAAACAAGGGTGCCCCTTGTCTCCTACCCTCTTTGGCATTTACATTGATGAGCTGGAATCTTTTCTTCGAGATCACATTCAAGAGGGGGACAGTTGCCTTCTTCACCACGTCTTGATTTCTATTCTCCTATTTGCCGACGATATTGTTTTACTCGCCTCTTCCCCTGAGGGGCTTCAGAGACAGCTTGATGCACTTGCTTTATTTTGTGATCTTCGGCATTTGACGGTCAATCTGGGTAAGACCAAGGTCATGGTCTTCAATGGGCTGCGGACATCACACCTCCATTTCTTCTTCAAGGGGCAAGAGGTTGAAATTACTAATACATACACCTACCAAGGAGTCCAGTTTTCAGGGCCTAGATTCAGTATGAGGCATGCTCTTCAGCCGAGAGTGAACAAAGGCTATGGATCTCTTGCCATTCTCAAGAGACAGTGTTTCCGGCACCACTTCCAGGACGTCTCCTCCAAGATGTTTCTTATGACCTCCCTCATCCACCCCACTGTTCTCTATGGGTCTGTTGTCTGGGGCCCCTCCCTTTTGGACACAGATTGGGCTTCCGCTGAGAGGATTCAGACTCTCCTTCGCCGTTTCATCATATGCAAACAGTCGGTCCCTTAACATATTATTTTGGCAGAGTTCGGAGCCTGACCTTTCCGTTTGGAGACTTTATTTGACATATCATCCTTTCTTCACCGTATCAGGAAGTTTAGTGATCTCCCCGATGAGCAAGACAGGTATCCATATCTTGCCTATTGTTCCTCTGTGAGTATTGCCCAGGTTGTGGGCCGCTGTTGGTTTGCCGAGACTTCTGCCTTGTTGGACTCAGTTGGTATCCAGATTGATCGCCTCCCCCCCCTTCCAGTATTCTCTAAATGTTCCCAGTCATCTCTTGCCCACCAAGCAAGTGTTGAACAGGTCCATCTAGGAAGATATCTACAGGAGCTTCATTCAGACTACTTGGGTGAACCCCCCTGGGGGTTTGCGCCCTAAGATGTCTTTTTATGCAAAGCACTTGAAATCTGAGATGGACTCATCATCCGACCTCAGTACACCTCTCGCCATTGGATACATGCCCTCCGTATACCTCTGGGTCAGTTTCAAGTCGGCTCCCACAGACTTCAGTGCGAGACTGATCACCACATTGATCGGGATGATAGACTTTGTAGGCTCTGTAGCCTTCATGAGGTGGAGACAGAGACTCATTTCGTCTTCCGCTGCCCCATATACTATGAGATCAGAGGACGATTTCACTGTCTCTTCAGAGGGATTCAGACTCTCTCGGTCTTCTTCAGATATATCGACCAACAGTGTCTTGCCCTCTACATCCGCGAGTCTTTGTTGCTCCGAGACTAGATTCTTCATCCCCCTCCGAGAGTCATCCCCACGAGACGAATTACAGCCTTCTTTCCGGTTCTACCCACTGGTGGAGGAACTAAGCAACGGAGCTTTTCTGACCCAGATACAGTGCATAGATCAGTTCGTCCCCGGTTGGACCTTCACACTTCCCTCGATCACCGCCACCAGAATCGGATGCACACACGTACCAGGGGGCAGTCCGGCTCCATTCATCCCCCTGGCCGTCGCATCAGTCTCAGATCTCTGTAGGGAAGGAGGTCTTCGCCCCTCTCTTCGGGTTGCCAATCCATCAGGAGCTTCTTTTCGTCGGCCTCTAATGTTAGGAGGGGTGTAGCTACTGTTCCTGATTAGACCTTGGTCCTCATTTGCTTGCCCCATTGCCCCCGCCTGTGGGGGTATTGGCTTCGGGTTTCATTTCTGTTGTCTTCTCTTCTTTTCTATTTTTGGGAACTCGTTTTGAGTTGTCCCCGCTCGCACTTTGTATACTGTTTGGGCTGCAGTCCCATTGACCTACTTTTTGTGGTCATTCATTGGACATTAATATATTATCTTATCTTATCTTATCTCTCAAACCTATGCAGGAGCAGGAGGCTATCCAATTTTCCACATTGCACCTTGAGGGAGTAGCATACGATTGGTGGCACCATGGGCTAGTCACGCAGAATCATGATCTTCTACAGTCATACAGGGAGTTTAGTGAGAGGTTGATTGCGAGATTTGATCGCAAGGATGTAGAGCTTTACTATAGGGACTTGGCACAGCTTCGACAAAATGGACACGTTGATGCATACATCAATGAATTTCAGAATATAGCAGTGATGGTGCCAGAGATGCCTGAGAGGCAAGTGGTGATGTTGTTCATTGAGGGGATTGGTCAAGGCTCTTAAGCCTAGGACTTTGCATAAGGCTATTCGGACAGCCTTGGACTTAGACACTACTCCAATTCAGCCCCAAAGAAAGAACGTCAAGGAGGAAAAATCAGAACAACAAGAGCAGCCCACTTCTTCAAAGGTTGAGTTTACACCAAAGATGGAGACTATTTCAAAGAATGAGCTTCAACGGAAGAATTTATGCTTGCATTACAACGAACCTTGGGGACTGGGGCATAGCTGTCTTGGGAAAGGCAAAATACATCTCATAAAGGTTGAGGATGAAGAGTCCGAGGATGAACAGGAGCAGCCAACACCGGACATTGCAAATGATGGTAGACTCACTTATCTTTCAGGAGCACCCAAATTTAATCCATTCATGTTTGAAGGCACAATATTCGGGTATAAGATCATGGCACTTCTGGATAGTGGATCTACACATAACTTCCTAGATGCAGGTTTGGTAGACCAAAATGGTTTGGAATGTGATAACTTTGAAGGCTTTGATGTGACTATAGCAGGAGGTCTCACTCTCCCGTGCAAGAAGAAGGTCAACCAAGTTAGCATTTTATTTGGTGAGTATACACTTTGTGATGACTTCTATGTCATGGATTTGAAAGATAACAATGTTGTGCTTGGCATGCAATGGCTTCATTCATTGGGAAGAGTCACCCAAGATGTGGAAGCTATGGAGCTGAGTTTCCAACACAAAGGGAAACAAGTCACGTTCAGAGCAATCAAGTACACGCTGCCCCATCAAATGGCAGCTAAGTCTATGATAGTTTGGGTTAAGGAACCATCTCGTGAGGACATCTACGAAGATTTTTCATTGCATATCACCACGGAACAACAAGGATGTGATGAAGAGTACGGCACATTTGGAGCATACATGAGGAGGCTGGTTTCAGTAGTGAAAGTAAGTTGCATAAGATCTTTTTTGCAGTGTTTGAGCAGTTTTGTATAGTGCATATGAAGCTATTAAAAAAGCCTCAGCTGATTTGGGATCCAAGAACTGATAAGAATTCAGAATTGCAATTTGTGATTGCTTGGGGGCAAGCCGTCCCTGGAAGGGAGGACTGTAATGTCCCTCTTTTTCGGATAGTTGTTGGTCAAAGACCTTTGGCCCATTTAGTCTACCCGACGGCCAAAGGAGGAGATTAAGGGTGACTTAAGTCATAAAATTATTATAAAGTGCCAATTTAAAAATAATTATTATAAAGCACTTATAATAATATTATTATGACTTAATAAAGTGACTTTTAAGTGGCCAAAGTGATTTTATTTCACTCTAGGCAAAAAGTGCGACTTGACATGGTGGGCAAATTAGACATTAGGAAAATAATAAAAATATTATGTAATGTTTATTTGCCCAAGGGAGAAATGCGACTTCGGTATGGGCATGATTTTAGGGCACTTTGGCACTCTCTTCTCATTGGATGATGGAAAGGTGATTTTATAATATTTTTCCTATAAAAAGGAGAGGGGCGACTTGGGCATTCCATTCGATGATCATTACTATTCATGCTTTTGCATAATTGGAGCTGTCACAAGCTACAGGAATTTTTAGGGGACGAAAACCCTCTAGGAAACTCAAGGGAGGAACGAAAACTCTTCCTTTTTCTCATTCCCAAGTTGTATGAAAGACTCTGGAATATTTCTGAGTATTTTGTTTGATCTATTCTGGCTGGAGCGACCTCTTCTGGGGTTTATTTGCAAGTTTTAGCGAGATTAAAGTGCTGTTTTGGAGCTGCTGTATGTGGGAACTATTTGGCATATTTTTCTACATAATTTCCAGCACTTTGTGGAGGGTTTCAGACTGTTTTTTTAGCTGCTGTAATAAACAGGTCAGATCTGAAATTTATCTAATAAAGATTCAGTATTTTGTTGCCTTGAAAATTATCATTTTTGTTTGCTAAAATTCCGTCAATTACAAAAGAGGAATCAGAAAGGGTTAAGGTGATTTGTGTGGTTGAAAATACAAATTTTCTATTCCTACCCTAGTCGCATTTTCTGGAATAAAATCCAGAGTTGCATTTAAATTCAGTTTTCAAGTGTTTTCTAGTTATACATTGTAGGATATTTTATTGGGAAATATCAGAAAATTATCTCCCATTAAAGGGGATCTTTCAGTCAAAAATGTGTGTTTGAATTTGTGTTTTGTTGATTTTTTGTAATTTTTGAAATTTTGAAATTTTTGAATTTTTGAAGAAAAGGGTAGCTGCATGGTAGGGAGCACCTAATTTGCCCCAGTGAAGCATTGGTTTGCCCTAGCGAGTCAGAATTAGTTGACTAAAATCCTCCCGCAAGTGAGTGGGCATCGCAACGAAATGTTGGACAATCACGTGAGAGGGGTGATAAGAAGCCACAGACAATTGTCCCGAGGAAAGGCGAAGAAAATTAGTGTTTGTTCGAGCACGAAGGGGAAAAGGGAAATATTGGGTTAGGAGGGTATAAATAGAAGGGTGGGAGGGTTAGAAAACTTCATAGCTCATTTTTGTTATTAGACTCTTTTTGTCATTTGAGTAAAATCTGAGCGCCAAGTTGTGAGAGATATGGCTCGCCGATCGCAAAGGAAACATTTGGCAGACCGCGTTCAAGAGTACGGGCAGAGGCCAAATGAGGGTGTTGCGGTAAATAGCTCAAAGAGCTCGTCAATCGCAGAGGAAACATCGTGCAGACCGCGTTCGAGATTTCGGGTGGAGGCCAAAGGAGGATGACATGGTAAGTAGCTCAAAGAACTTAAGTTTTTGATGCATTTATTAGAAGTAGGAGAAAGGTTGAATTTAATGGTAGCGCATGCACTTGGGTATGCTAGCGTAGCTCGAGGAATGCGTTAGCATACAAGTGCACGCACTAACGTGCAATTGAGGGCACGAGCGTGATAGGGGAAATGCGCTAGTGTGTTATGCGCTAGTGTGTTACACGCGCTAGCGTCACAGTGAGGGCACAAGCATGCATGCGTTAGCGTGCATAAACTAGTGTTGACATGTACGTGTTAGCTTAGCGAAGGATGCGCTAGCGTAGCATATGGTGCGTTATCATCATTAGATGACTTTTAGAAGAAGTTTTGGAGCTTCGAATAAAAGAAAGATAATTTAACTATATTTTTGAATGATTTGCAGGAGAAACCGTTAGCATTAGACGTGCGGGAGTATCACGGATGGTTGTAGACGTTTGAGAGGAGGTTCACACACAGTCAGCAGCGATAGTTGGTTGCACTGTTAGAGGCAATAGGGTTGTCATTTATTGCACAACTGCCACACATCATACTAGACCACTGTTTATTGACGGCGTTGGCTGAGCGATAGCACAGCAAGAGTCAGACATTCAGGTTGTCGACTGGGGAGATGACGATGACCTTAGAGGATGTACATCAGATCCTCTGGGTGCCGATACCGGGTAGAGTAGTAGAGTTTGATGGGAATGCCACACGGATACGTGGACACATATGGGATTTATTCTATTTGGAGTATATACTCAAAGAGGGGATGGCAGTGCACTTGTACGAGTGCATGGATGACAGGACAATAGCCCGACTACCTGTATATTTAATGGCTCTTACCAGCGGCTATTTGCTTCCTGATATGACCGGGACTCATTTTCAGCTGGGTTTGATAGGTGTAGTGGCACAGTTGATGGAGGGCAGGGTCTTTGCATGGGGACGGTCATCTTAGCGCACTTATATAGAGACTTGCATTTGATAGTTTACAGATGCATGAGGAGTCTGAGCCCAGCTACACTACTTCAGATATGGGTATGGGACCATATAGCGATTGAACGACCAGTGGGTATTTTGTGAGACAGGCAGCGGGATGAGCCCTCATCCTTCGGATTGGAAACAATAGGTGCGGGCCAGAGAGGCGATATGGGGGATATTACTATTTATTGGCGGGCGCTCGATGATTTACAGTTACGTATGGTGACATGGAGACCATACAAATTATATCAGTGGGCTAACGATGGTATAGAGCTATGTACGACAGAGGTGGACCATTTTATTATTAGCAGTCACAATCATATCATGGAGATGTACAGGGCAAATAGGGTCCGACTATAATTCAGAGTCATACACGGTATACCAGGTGGGGATCAAAGGTACACGCGAGTAGCAGGCGAGATAGTGGACTTTGGGCGGCGGATTAGGGAGTGAGCCACCACGGCGAACTTCTTTGGAGTCACTCCACAGGCATGAGATGCTCAGGCTCGGGTTGTGGATCCAAGCACTACTCCAGAGTATGTTGCATGGTATGTAGCGATCATGCCTGGAAAGATCACTATTCCGCAGGCGGCCATAGATGCAAGGATAGCGACAGCAGCTATGGGTGGGCCACAACAAAAGAGAGCTAGGGATAGACTTGACCAGACTGAGGCTAAGGCAGACGTACAGGAATAGGAACAGGTTGCACAAGGTCCACAAGTTCAGGTGGCACAGGGGGCCACATATACAGGTACCACAGTATCCACAAATTTAGGCACTAGTAGCACAGGTACCACAGATGCAGGAAACACAACTTCATGTAGCCCACATAACACAGGTAAAGGCACAGGCAGCACAGGGTCATGTAGCCCAAGTACCATTCTAGATGCCACAACATATTCTGATACAGATGCTAGTGCATATGTCAATTGTATAGATATTGGTGCCATTTTAGGCACCAGTACAAATACCATTGTCGCCACCTAGACCACCTAGTCCAGGAGTCAGAGCCTCGGACGAGATAAGAGATGGAGATGGAGACGATGATGGAGGCAAGGCAGTAGGAGGACGGAGTGTGCGGCAACAAAGTATACAGATGCAACCACAGATACAGGCATCAACCCCAGGACCATCATGTGGGCCATCAGTTGTCACACTACAGGCCGAGAGGCATACTGCCATATTACGGGGTGATATTGCATTCATCACCATTCAAACCCTCCATAGACAGGTAGACCATAGGGTGGCCGAGCGGGATAGCCTGAGACAACAGTTGCAGCAAAGGACTAATGAGAGCTTAGTCACCGCAGTCGCCAAATTTGAAGGTAGAAATTCGAAATTCGGTGGATTTAACAAGGTTCAGATAAATTTGTCAAAAATCACGAAATCGTACAGATCGTGGATGCCATTTTTTAGGGTTTTCACTCTTAGGATTTTAGGGTTTTGTTCACTTTAAACTCATGCCTAAACTATGCATACCCCCTGTCTAAGCGTGCGTAGAAACTTGTGTTGTGTGAGTGTTTAATTACGTGCAGGTAAAGGGGGCCTCGAACTCTGCCTGCACACCTATTGAAAACCGCGACTCGCCATACTAAACCATTTTCGTGACTCATGCGTTACCTACGGGCATTTGTCTTGGCTCGTGCATTGTCACCTCGACGGCGCTTCAAATCTCACCTCTTTCTTTTGATAACTCAAAGCCGTTTACCTTTTCTCTGTAGCAGCAAACACCTTGCCTCTCAGACCGCGAGGACTCCAAGATATTAAATTATCTTACAAGCTTAAAAAGAACCCTAAAAAGGTAAAAGTATTTATATTTTAAAAGGGAATTACAAGTACAGAAAAGGTTAAAAAATGTTATCCACTTAAATATGTAAAGCACTTTGCAGTGCCTTTGGTGTCTCCACGTAGCTAAAGGTGTTTGTGTTGACGGGGACAACAGATTGACTCCCTCCAAAATACAAACAAAAAGTTACAAAATCGTTGAGTTATAAGATTTAATATAATCTTAATGACGTTTTTTTTTTTGTATTTCATTTTAATTATAATCTTATTATAGCTATTTAATTAAATGTAATATTATTTTTCTTTTTAAAATATTTAATATAAATATATATTTCTAATAGTCGAATTTAATCATTGATTTGTTTGCAACGAATTTTATCCTCTGCAAATTCGAACACGAATTCGAATGCAGTGACTTGGACTGAAAGAGATCAGATTGTTGTGCAATTACGTCAGGTTACAACGGAGCGGGATGCCATACGTCGTGTGGCAGAGGCAGGTCGTGTTAGCGATGTGTTGTCAAATATTATTGTTGCATCTGGGAGACAGGTTATTACAAAGCTTTATACGAGGCCACAGCTGAGGGTCAAAGAGATCCAAGGTACAGTCAGAGATCAGGCAGCCAGTCCACCAGGGCATACAGGCCATCGATATCGATGAGATCAGTGCAGATGCCCCCTCCTAGAGATAGACCAAGTAATCCTCGCATGGGAGAGAGTCAGGGATGACTCACTTTTTTATGAGACACTATATTGTTTTTGTATATGCCTCGTGATGAAGGCACAATTTTGTAAATCGATGCCCTTAATGGCATATGTATATGACATTTTTTGGACATAGTTTATATGGACATTTTTCGGTGTATATGATGTTTTGAGATTGACGTTCCTTGGTGTATATAGTATGGACATTTGACACCACATATGATGATGAGATGTTTTATTGCCATATGATGTAGTTGGATGATTACATGATGATATACTAGAGTAGATGGTGATGGTTTATTTATTTGATGTCATTGTTATAGATGGTATGATGAGTAGATGTAGCTTAGCATGTATGTTTGTAGCTTAGCTTTTGTGCTTGATGTATGATGATTATGGATATATGATGATATTATATTTGTGTGTCAATTATGTTGTATTATTGCACTTTGTGGAATTAACACCGTGATGAAAAACATACACAAAAAAGATTACAAAACAAGAACAAGAATGTAAACAAATCCCATACATACAGTAATTGATAGACACCTTGATTATGAATAAGTCAAGAGGGGTACAAAATACTTATGATAGGCCCACAAAACAAAGACAAAATTAAAAAACAAGCCTAAAATTCAAGGAAAATGAGCTAAGATAATCAACAAAATACAAACGATTGATTAACAACATACAGAAAATTAATCAACAAGAGATAAGAAACACAAACCCAAAATACAAAGCAAAATTAAGGCAACAATGCTAACAATGAGCCTAGTTAACAACATGATACTTGAAATTGGTCCAAAACAAAATGGAAACAAACCCAATTCGGAAAGCAACAAGAATAAAACAAAGCTAACAATGAGCATAGTTATCCTGCTTCCTACAATTGGTCAAAGAAATGTATAAGAATGGAAAACAAGCCGCACACACACAGTAAAACAATGCAACACAATCATTAATAATGATATCTAACTATCGCCCTAATGTGTTTCATAATGAAAAACGAGCAAGACGCGAATGCCCCCAAGCAATGATATATGCAAGGGGATAGGGTCGGACCAAAGAGTGGAGTAACTACTCCTCGTGACACTCTTATAAGATCCAATTGAACGTTTGATCTGAAAAAACGTTTATTTGATTGGCTTTCCAAGCAAGGATGTATGTGAGGAAAAAGCTTGAAAACCAAAGTTTCCCTAAGAAAGGATACAGCACGAAGGGTTAATTGATGGTCTTGCCCATAAGCACAAATGTTTGTCAAGGGTAAGAAACACAATAGTTGTAGGATGATCTGAAACAATCATTAGGATCATAGTCAAACGGCGATATTGTCTAACTGTGTTGAAAGCTAGTTTTTGAATTTTGTGAAACATTTTCTGAATGTTTTTGTATTTTGAAATGTTTTGATTTTTTTTTGTGTTTTTGAGTTTATACAATTTTTTTGAATTTTTGTGTGCCAACAAAAAAGGAAATGTATCCTTAAGCAGTATTAAGCATGGCACAAATGGACAAGCCCAATGAATACCACAGGACGGAATACAAATGGAAGTGGGCGAATATGACCGACATAGCAAGAGACTCACATCCTATCTAAGGAGGAACACGCAGCACAAGACAATGCGGGATGAAGCATGAAGCAAAACAGAGTGAAGGGACGAAACAAACGGTTGTGTTGATATGCCCCCAGCACTAGGGATACTCTTAGAGGATCATGAATAGAACTTCAGATGAACCGCATTCATGGGCTCTTTACGTTGTTTTCCATCTTCATCGGATAGTTTATATGCTTTGGATCCAAACTTGGTAGTAATAATGTAGGGTCCTAACAAGTTAGGTTCGAACTTGCCTTGTTTTTCATGTTCTTTTGTAGTATTCTTCTAATTCTCTTTAAGCACAAGGTTGTCAATCTCGAACTGTCTTGGTTTAATTCTCTTGTTGTAGCTTAGTCGAAGTCAATTCTGATATACTTTCAGGTGGTCCAAGGCACAAACGCGCATCTCATCTAAAAGTTATAGCTCTGCAAGACGCACTTGGCAGTAATCTTCTTCATGCACCAGGTGTTGGAGTGACACACGGAGGGAAGGGAGTTCAACTTCTATGGGTAATACAACTTCAGAGCCGTATACAAGGGAGACGGGAGTGGCTCCAGTTGGAGTGTAAAATGATGTTCTATAGGCCCAGAGGGTGGGATATAACTTGTGTGCCAATTGTGACCATGCTTGTCAATGGTCTTTTCCAATATTGATTTTATTGTTTTAATGGAAGCTTTTGATTAGCCATTGCACTGCGAGTAGTAAGGAGTTGCCCATTGTAGGCAGATATGGAATTTTTTAGCTAACTCCTTTCATTGTTCTTGAAGGATGTACCGTTGTTTGTAACAATGGAGATGCGGATACCAAAACAGCAAATGATGTGGTTGAAAATGAACTTGGCAATATTTGACCCAGTGACATAAGTGAGAGGCGTGGCCTTTATCCACTTGGTGAAATATTCAGTGGTGGTAATAATAAAGGTGTGGCCATCAAAGGAGGTGGGCTTTATTTTGCCAACTAAGTCAAGCCCCCATCATGAAAAAGACCAGGGTGAACTGATAGGTTGGAGGGCTTGGGAAGCCGCATGAATAAGATAACCGTGACGCTGACATGCTTGGCACTTCTTCCAAAAATTGCAGGCATTTGTCTTCATAGCGGGCCAATAGTAACCCACGCACAAGATCTTCTTGGCCAAGACCATTCCACTTGTATGTGCGCCACAAATACCCGAATGAACCTCGACTAGTGTCTGATTAGCTTCGTCCTGATTGAGACATCTTAAGAGAGCCCCATCATAGCCTCTTCTGTAAAGGGTGTCTACAAGGATAGTATAGCGCAAAGCATGTTGTGCTAAGGCTCATTTATTGGCCGAATTCATGTTTGGTGGATAGGTTTTGTCTTGGATAAATGTATAGATGTCTTGATACCAGGGGTTTGCAAAACCAATAATTTCACACACCATGGTGGACTCTGGCAGATCATATGCGGGCACCAAAAGATGTTTGATGAGAAACTCGTGTGTTTTGGTTTCTATCAAATTCAAGAAGGGACGTGATAGTTGCCATGGCATCTCTTGCTTTGTTTTGTGCACAGGGAACTTGTTCAAATGTAATCAGTCGGAAATAACCTTTGAGATTGTCTACCATTCATTTATAAGGAACAAGTTTATCATCCTTTACCTGATACTCTCCATTTACTTGTTTGATTATCAAGAGAGAATCTCCAAAAATAGGCAGCTCTTTAAGCCGCCAAGATATTGTGAAGCCAAACCTGCTATTAGAGCTTCATACTCCACGATGTTGTTAGTGCATGGGAAACCAATGCGGTATGACTTGGGTATAACATCGTCATTCGGTGTGCGTAGCACAATACCAACTCTGGATCCATGCATATTGCAAGAGCCATAGACAAACAAATTCCAAGAAGGGGCTGTGGCAATGTACAAGAGCTCTTCATTTGGGAACTCGAAATGAAGTGGTGTGGAGCCTGATAGTGGCATTGCGGCCAATTTATCTGCTAGAGCTTTCCCTTTTATGGCTTTTTTGATTGACAAATTCTATGTCAAACTCACTTAGGAATACAACCCAGTTAGACATCTGACCGGTTAAAACAGGTCTGGAGAGTAGATACTTCAAAGGATCGACCTTGGCAATAAGCTTTGTTGTATGATTAAAGATAATGTTGTAACTTATGAAAGGTGAATGCGACTAACAAGCAAATTTTCTCAACCTGAGAATATTTAAGTTCATGGTCAATCAATGTTCTACTAAGTTAGTAGACAACTTGTTCTTGTCCTTTGTCATTATGTTGAGCAAGTAATGCTCCAATAACATGTTTCGTAGCTTAAGTATACAAAAGCATGGACTTATCTGGAATAGGCCGCATTAACACCGGTGGAGTTGATAGATATTATTTTAATTTAATAAAAGAATCTTGACATTCTTGTGTCCATTTGAACTGGACATCCTTCTTGATAAGTTGGTTAAAATGATGGCACTTGTCTACAAGCTGAGATATAAAGTGCCGGATAGACTGAATTTTGCCTTGAAGACCTCGTAGTTGACGTAAGTTCTGTGGTGGAGACATACCCATTATTGCTTTTACCTTAGTTGGATCAACCTCAATTCCCCTCAATGAGACTATGAATCCTAGGAGCTTCCCTGAAGTAACACCGAAGACACACTTCTTTGGATTAAGGCGAACTTTATGTTCTCTCAATCTTTCAAATATACGCCGCAAAATAGTTGGATGATCTACCCTGGTCTTGAACTTAGCAAGAATGTCATCAACTAATCCTCCATAATGTCATGAAGTAGATCATGGAAAATACCTGTCATTGCACTTTGGTATGTTGCGCCTACATTCTTAAGGCCAAAAGGCATGACCTTGTAACGGAATGTACCCCAGGGTGTTGTGAAAGTTGTCTTGTGTTGATCCTCCTTGGCAATCTAAATTTGGTTAAATCCTGAAAAACCATCCATTAAGGATAACATTTCATGTCCTGCTATAGAATCAACAATCATGTCGATGTTGGGTACAGGAAAGTCATCCTTAGGACAGGATTTGTTGATATCCCAAAAGTTTGTGCAAATAGGGATGCCCATTGTTTCCTTTGCAATAGGCACCATGTTAGATATCCACTCAAAGTAATCTATAGATCTAATAAAACCAGTTTCGACCAGTTTCTCAAGTTCCGTCTTGATTAGCAATGCAACCTTAGGATGCATCTTTCTCAATTTATGTTTGACAATGCAACCAGCATCTTTTCACACTTGGGCGAACCACAAGGTTGTGCACAACGAGAGAAGGATCCAAGCCTGGCATATCCTTATAGGACCATGCGAAGACATCCTTAAATTTTGTAAGTAGTGTTGTAAATGCCTCGATCTCTAATTTTGATAAACTCCCACCAAGTTGTAACCATTTAGGACAATCACTTGTTCCGACATTGATTGTGATGGTATCTTCCTACCAACATTTTTGATGTGTCATTATCTTGGAATGACGTTGTCGGTTTGTGTAGATCATCTGGTTGATCCGGAAGTGAGTCTCCTCTCTCTGGCGCCTCAAAAAGGTTTTCGCCAAGAGATCCGCCCTTTTCCTTTTTCTTGTTATTCTTTTTCTTTTTTGTTGTTTCTCGAATAGTGCCTTGGTGAGGTTTTCACTATAAGAGATTGTGTTTTTCTTTTTCTTATTTTTACTTTTCTTGATTTTTGATGGACTTGAGCACTCGAATTCCTTGCCAAAGTAGGTTGAAGAATCAAGGTCTATATTAGAACCCTTCTTGTAATGTGATAAGGGATTAGGGTCCCAAGTCCCAAGGAATTCCTTGATGGCCTCATCATTCTAAAAGAGGTCCATGGCGAAATGATTTTGTTGGTCCTAATGGATAAGGGATGGATAGACAATGCCAATGTCAATGTCAATGGTATCAATGGATAGTTGTTCGAGGAAGAGGTTAGTTTCAACGGGGTCTTCGAAAAGGCAATGTGTTGAACTTGTCGCAACTTCAGAGTCAAAGTCCTCTTCACCATTCGTTATGTTGAATATTATGGGCCTCTTTTCAAACATTTCATAACCTAAACCATGATGATATAGATTTTCTTCATACAATACGAGTTCGAGATGACCTTGTTCTCGTGGACCAAGTCCTTTGCCCTTCCAATTCATATTTCTCATCATCTTGTGAGCTATGTTGTAGTCTGGAGATTCATAGCAATCAGCCATCCAATCCTCATATAACCAAGAGCCATCAGAGCCATGAATGTGTTTGTCCTCCAAATATCCATATCGTTTCCATAAGGTATTTCCAAGTAGGTAAACAGGAGCTTCTTTCATGTGGGGTGCATTGGGTCGTCCATAGCTACATGGAGACAATGGAAGCTTACCAACATGAAATGCATTCTCTAGAGTATACTCACCAAAACTTTTATGAGAAAACTTAAGTTCAGGTGGTGAGTTGGATGCAGATGGTTGCAAACTGGATGTAGAGAGTTGGGATTGAAAAAGTGTGTCGGGATCGATACGATTATCAATAACAAGTATGACATGGGGTTCAAGAAATCTGTCCGCAGAGGAAAATAACTTGCATGAGTGTACTTTGCTTCCAGAAGCTTACAAGTATTCAAAGGGTTTTGCATCTGCGAGTAAGGTAAACTCTTTGCCATCATGTGGGAACTTGATGCATTGATGAAATGTGGAAGGCACGGCTTGCATTGCGTGTATCCAAGGCCAACCTAGAAGGATGTTATATGAAGTCTCTACATCAACGACATGGTAGAGGGTTTCCAATATCCGTGGGCCCACTTGTATGGAGAGGGTGATAGTTCCAGCAGATTGTCATTCATTGTTGTCATAACCACGAATAGTTATAACGTTAGCAACCAGACTCTTTTCTATATGACCAAGACATCTTAGCATCTTCATAGAACAAATATTTAAAGCAGGACCATCGTCAACAAGGACCCTTTTAACCTTATGGTGTGATATAGGTTAATATACAAAGAGTTATTGTTTTGAAGATTGGGGTTTAGTAGGTTTTGAGGACCGAATGACAATATAGGGCCGTTTGATGAAATATTGGCAAGTAATGCTTGGAACTACTAAGAATTAATGTCCTTAGGGACATGCTCCTTGCAAAGCACCAATGTTGATGCTCTATACAGCAGGTGACGACTTGAATAACTCCATGAGAGAGATATGTGTTGGCATCGTCTCCAATTGTCTTATAAAGTCATAAGAACCAGATGTAGAAGCTTTAGTACTGGTTGTTGGTTTAGGATTGGTAGACACTTAAGGTGTAGAGGAGGTTGATGGTTGCTTCGTTGCAGGCACCCAAACTTTAATGTCCCCTTTTCGGGACATTAATTAAATTAAAATATTGGAGATCTTTAATCCACCCTCCCCATGGATTAAAGGATTTAAAGTGGGAAAATGTCACTACTCCCTTTATTTTTCAATTAAATAATTAATTCTCCTCTTAGGCATTATTTAAAATATTAAAAAGGGGAAATTAATGTTTCAATTGGAGTGTGACTTTTCAAGGAAAGAGACCCATATTAAAAGTGACCCTTCTACATGAGGAAATGCGCTATAGAAAGGAGGGGAAACTTGGAAATTTGAAATCCCAAAGCTATATAAGGAGATGTGGCGACCCCTTGGGGACATGTTGCTGATTTTATTAAAATTTCTTCATACTTGAAGAAGGGATGTATGCCCATTGAGATATCAAACAAAGGTGTTCAACACCACCATTATTGTGGAGAGTGTGAGACCTTCCAAGCTTTCATTGAGTGAATGTTGCATGATATATTCATTCTATGATTGACGCATTTATTTGAGAAGGAAATCTGCATGTTATTGATTATTGTGAACGGTTTAATAGTGTTTTATGATCTGCTGGTCATTATTGCATTTATTAGAGCCATAACGACTTGCATAAGTGATTGTTTTGGCATGTTTGGGAGTCTTTTGAGCTAGATCTACAATCTGATCTGTAATGGCATATTTTTGTGAGTTTGGGCAGCTATTTTGGGTGTTAGAAGAGTATAAAGTGCTGGTAATAATTTATGCAATTTATCCTAACCCTAGCGACTGGATTTCAGATTTTGGGGGTTGTTTCGAAGGGGTTTGGTTGCTCAAAAAATTCAGTTTCATAGTTCATTGGAAAGGCCTTGGTTTCTAGTTTATTGTGCAATTTATTTCATACAAAAAAACCAAGTATTTAAAGAAATATTAATTTTTGAAGTTTCAGTTGTTTTGGGTGCTTTTTAATTAATTAATTGCTGTTATAAAATTCAGATCTAGAAAATATTAGTTTTTTAATTAGTTCTCCCATCTAACCCACTACTTTGGCTTACTCCAACCCCATTTGGGTTGTATTAATGCTAACATTAGGTTATTTGAGGTCGAGCTAAAAGGATCAAATCCTTCTAGAGTCGACTTGGTTAATTAATTTACAGATTCAAATAATATCCCAAAAGGGGATATTACACGAACTTTCTTTTATCTTGTGGCCACTGCATTGGTAGGAGCTTGAAACTTAATGGTAGTAATGGAATTTGGGCATTTCTTCAACAAATGATATGATTGAATTAAAGTCAACATTATTTGATGACTAATCTTTTTCAGTAGTTTGTCCACTTGCACCATGCTTAGGAAAAGGGTTTGAGAACACCTTCAAATTATGGTTAGGTGTCTTATTAGATGGGGGGCTTTCGACCGTGATGTCTCCATTATCAATGAGGTCTTGAATATAGTGGCGAAGCCTCATACAGTGATCTGTTGGATGGTTGTCAATGCGATGAAAATCACAATACTCGTTTGCCTTGTACCAAGACAGTTTTGGTTCCCCTTCAACCCAAGGCTTTGTGATAGGATAAGAGACCATGTTGGCACTTATCGGTTGTCGTAAACCACTTGAAAAGCCTTACCCTAATGGTGTAAAGTTTCTTTGTTTATTATCACGAGGGGGAGCTTCTTTATTGGGAACAACGATGGCTTACTTCGATTTGCTAGCTTGGTTATTCTACACATTGTATACGTTGCGGTTATCAGTGACGCCGTCATTGATGACATTGCGATTGTGATTGATGTATTTGGGTTTATTTTGATTAGTGTTGCTATTGTTATGATTGTTGCGCGTGTTATCCTTGGAAGGAGGTTTAATTAAGCCTTTGGTGATGAGGGCTTTTTTGATTTGAGTCCCCTGCTCGTTAACCTCCTCAAAACTATTGAGGCAATGCATCTGCATATGAAAGGACAATTCCTTGATAAGGTTTGGTATAATGATACTTACCAGTTGTTTCTTAGGAATTGAACATGGGAATCGACTAGCAATTCCTCTCCATCGTTGTAAGAATTGCGCAAAGCTTTCATTTGATCATTGTTTTACATTACACAAATCGATCATGGTAACTTATGAATCAAGATTAAAGAAGAAATGCTTAACGAATTTCTCCGAGAGGTCCACAAAAGTGGTGATCGAATCTTTTGGGAGATGCAGGAACCAATCCAAAGCTTGTCCACCCAAGCTTTTAGGAAATAGTCGTAATAGGTAGACGTCATTATAGGCTACTTGACAATCCATAAAGAACTCATTAATATGTTCTCGAGGGTCATGCTTGCCAATATAGTTGTCAAACTTCGGAACTTTGAAAGATCTAGGGAAAGGTAATCACAAGATGTCCTTATTGAATGGATATGGGCACTTCACTTCGAAGTTGAATTGTTTGCTTTGCTTCTGCATTTCTGAGATTGTATCTTTCATTGTTTTCCATTCTTGAGTGAATGGTAAGTTAATTTGCGGAATGTTGGGAATATTGTCAATGTGTGGATTGGTTGTCTCCTTTTTTGGTCCAATCTTTATTTTTTATTCATGATCACTTTTTGGCTTTGTTTCGTCATTGTTTGTGTTGTCAGTAACTTTAGAAGCCATTAGAGCTAATTGTTTGGAAATGCATTGATTTTGATCTATCAGAGCTTGATTTGGCTCAGAGGTGAAAGCACCAAATTTTCCTTTGTTGTCGTTTTTAATCTTTCTTCACTCGGCCTCATTAGTCTTATTAGGTTCGGGTGGAGTATCCTTATTTATTTTGGGTTGGCTTTGTAGATTCTTCAAATACTCGTCGTCGAAATCCGAAGGCAACTTAGCTCCCATTTCTAGGAGACAAAGAAGAAATTGGTCTTTATTTTGTCATAAGATCCCTTCAAATTGTGTTTGTTCTTCTAAGGAAACATTATTTTGTTGATTCTCTAGTTGGTCTTCATCCTCTTCATTGGAACTAATGTGAAAAGGATCAAAATTTTGATGCCTTGTTCCCACCATTTTGTCTAAAAGAGGGGGAGAAGTAAGACTAGTAAATTAAATTGATCGACTACTCAACCCTTAACAAAGTGAATGCTAAGGTAGAAGAGTTTAGGGAAAATACGATTGATTAATTCAACCCTTAATAAAGTGAATGTTAAGATGGAAGAAGTTAACAATAAAAATTGATGACTCAACCCTTAGCAAAGAGAATGCTAAGATGGAAGAGTTTGGAAAATACGATTGATTAATTCAACCCTTAACAAAGTGAATGTTAAGATGGAAGAAGTTAACAATGAAAATCGATGACTCAACCCTTAGCAAAGTGAATGCTAAGATGGAAGAGTCTGGAAAATAAAGTTTGATTACTCAACCCTTAGCAAGTGAATGTTAAGATAGAAGAGTTAGGCAATTTAGAGTGATTGCTTGTCCCTTAACAAAGGGAATGTTAAGATAGAAGAGCGTAGTGATGAAGATCAATTAATTACTCATCCCTTAACAAAGTGAATGCTAAGATGGAAGGGGCATGTAATTGATTGTTCAACCCTTAACAAAGTGAATGTTAAGATGGAAGAGACTTAGGATAAGATTGCTCAACCCTTAGCAAAGTGAATTGTAAGATGGAAGAGGCTTGTAGAAATGAGAGCGGATTTACTCGACCCTTTGCAAAGTGAAAGCTAAGATAGAAGAGGTTAGAAATTAGATTGATTTGTGTATGATAAGAATGTGAAACACAAACTTAAAAACACAATAAGCGAAAGTAATGTTGTTTACGGAAGGCCTCTAAGCTTAATTTGGCTTGGTCAAGTGAGGCTTCCTACATATATAGTTCTCTCCCTAAATACCAAGAATTACCCGAGAGAGAGAGCGGTATACTATTGCTAGTTGTCGCTTTTACTTTACCCCTCTTGATACAATAAACCGGATTTTACTCCGTTGAAAGGATCAAACCAAGGGCGCCACTTTGGATAGTTTTGGCTCTAATCCTCATGAGGGTATACTAGTCAAGTCAGTGGGAATCCTGTTTCGTTGGCCAGTTCACTCAAGGTGCCAACTACTTTGGGGTTCTTGTGGTACTCACAATGAGTTTCTGGCCCCTGGCCATGCACTTCCCACATTTACATTCGGAGGAGGAATAAACCCTTCCCCGAAAAATTTAATTTAAGAAAGTTTTATAAAATATAATAGAGAGGTGTAATAACATTTGTTTGATTCCACAAACAAGGCAACCTGCAGTTAGCAGTATTGATCTAACAAGCAACCTTCATAAAGATGGTCCGGCAAACAACAAGTTAGAAGTTTTACTGAGGTAAAAACACAAGAGAAAACACAAAGACAAACTCATGTTTCTGATTTTCAAGATCACTAAGAAAAGTGCGAGAAAAGAGCATACGCGAGAGCTTATCATGGTTAGATTAAATGAAAACTAAAAGCACAAAAAGCACTTAAATGAATTAGTTATAACAAACCTGCAAAAAAAAAGACTAGGAAAAGACCTAAAACGGAAATTAGAAGAATTTTGACTTGCTAGAAAAAACACAGAAATCAAGAAAAATACAGTCTCAGAACGCTAGTGCATACAGTTGTACACTAGCATGCGCAATAAGGTGTGTTAGCGTCACAGAATACGCTAGTGCGTGCAAGTGAACGCGTTTACGGTACAAGTAAATTTGCAAAAAAATGAGTTAATGCTAGCGCTTGGACAGATGTGCTAGAGCATTCAGCCCTATGCTAGCGCATGCAGTGCTACGCTACCGCACTTCACAGGTGATGCTACCACGTACAATTGCACGCTAGCACGGGCTTCTTGTAGGTAGTCAAAATTTGATGGTTTGCACGGTAAATTGACTAGCTTTTAAGAGATTTATCCTAGTTTTCTCCACCAAACTTTCTCAAAATTGGACAGTAAGTCTGAAATAACACAAAGAACACAAGTAAAGTTAATTTAATCAAAAACATACTAGAAATAATAAAAAAAGGGTTTTAGTCCCACCGAGCGTGTCAGAATGGAAGTAGTGAAAAACTTAGGCTAAAATGAAAGACAAGCAACATAACACAACAAACTTTTCTCCGAACTCTCCTTCGCAAACGTCAATGATAAGATTGTTGAAGTATTATACTTGTAGAATCTTTGAATGGTTGGATTGTGGGTGCTCTAAATTAATCTCCGAATGAAGGAATAATGTTATGAGCAAGTGATCACGGGCATTAACGCTTCCAAGAATTCTCTAGGGATTCTCAAGCATTCTCCAATATTCTCCAACATTGTTGTTAAGAGCATTGTCTATTATTTATAGCATGAGGAAAGGCCATGGAGTGGTTGCAAATTCATAATGAGGTTTGAATGCATATTCTTAAAATAGCATTGGAGGAGGTTTGAATGAATTCATTGTCCATTGAGGGGCAATGAATTTCTATTTTTTATTCACTGAGGTGGGTGTACATGCAATTTTGTTGCTTCTTTGTAGGATTCTAGAAGTGGAGTGGAGTGGAGTGACTAGGATAGTGAAGTGGAGTCTAAGTGGAGGCTGAGCAAGAAAATAGACTTATTTCTTTTTAAATAACTAATTAGGTAAAGGGTGTGAGTAGGAAATTAACCACTTAATTAAATAAAGATCTAATTAAATTAACTAAAGGGTATTGAGGTATAGTTTTAGAATTAATTTAATTAATTGTAAAGGTATGATGGAATTAATTTAATTAATTCTAAAGGGATGTAGAGGATAATGATCAAGAATGTATTCTAGAACCAAATTTAGCGTATTATGCAAAGGATATAGATAATTAGGAAGATTTAAAAATAGGTATGTATGTTGAGGGTGTCTACAAATGCAAATGAGTGTACACAATCATATGCAAAGCCAATGGTACTTTGAACAAGTACAAGGCTCGTCTAGTTGTGAAAGACTTTTCACAATATGAAGGAATTGACGATGAGGAGACCTCTGCTACCACTTCAATGATGGTCACATTTTGGTTGCTTCTCTCCATGGTAAATCAATTTGGTTAGAAGGTGTTTCTGATGGATGTAAAGAGCAAAGAAGATTTAGACAAGGAGATCTATATGGTGTAGCTTGAAGTTTTCAAAGTACCTAGTCATGATCATCTAGGTTGCAAGTTGACTAAATCATTGTACGGGCTTGAACATGCTCCACGAGCCTAGTATAATAAGAGTAATCAATATCTCCAAAATTACGGACTCCAAACTATAGAGGTCTGGCTGAAATTATCATCCAATGATGACTCATCACCAATAGATGAATCACTCTACAGACAATTGGTGGGCAGCCTGATATATCTTACATCCACACAAGTGGATCTATGTTTTGTTATTAGTTATCTTTCTCAACCAAAGCTCATACACCAGACAGCTGCACAACATCATAGAACTGCAGATTTCAGATTGATATCTATGGAGCATCCTGCAGATTTAACGACTAAATCCCTCAGTTCCATTTTGTTTGTAAAATTTTGGGCTAAACTTGGAGTAGTTTCCAATTTATATCATTAAGTGGGGATATTAATGTTATTAACTAAACAGCAACTAACAGTAATTAACTATTAGTTAATGTATTCTAACTGTTCATGTATAACTTCCTCAACTATATGCAACTACCTTTTAATTCGTAATAAAAAGACACACGAATATGTCTGTGTGGTGTATGCCTTCATTATCTTCATTTTCTCTCTCATACTAACATATTTAACACTAATGGTGCTATTGATATCTTTTGTAAAACCAGTAGGAGTTCGGACTTGTCCAGCCACCTTTCATGAAGCGTCACCACAAGAACAACCAAATGCTCTAGAATATGTGGATCTCAAAGGCACTGGATTAAAAAATTGTCTAGGAATAGTGTCAAATGCCTTCCAAAAATCAACAAAACAATGGTAAATCTTACGCTTGTATGCACTTACTTCTTCGATTAGAACTCTAAGAATCAATATATAGTTTATTATTCGGTGATTTTGTCTCAAACCTACTTGTCCTTTCGCCTAAAGTTTCTTGGACTCTGCAGATATGGAAATACAACTATCCAACACTGTAGCAAATAGCTTACTCAATGTGTGGCCAACCATAATCGTTCTATATTTATTTGGATCATGACAATTACCTAATTTATATATGGGAGAAAAGATAAGCAACGTCCATGTAAGTGGGGACCCATGATTCAATGGTGCCAATGATTGAATGCAACAATTCATCCAAACTAATACTTATCAGTAAACATATGGTCTAAAGTTGATGTCATTTCTAATGTCAAACCTCCCTTGTTACTGTCACCCCTCCTGCAGTAAAACTTGATGTCAATATCACTGATGTTAGACACTGAATCTACATCTGGTCATTTGTACTGTTAAATCAAACCTTGAGGACATTCTTTGTGCTCAACATATCTCTCATCAAATCTTGAAAACTAATCCCTTTGCTAATGTCATCTTCGGGTCTACAGTTCTTGGTTTTTGTGCCACACTCTCAAGGGTTTTTTTCATGTGCCATTGTTTAAATTGAGATATGAAGTGGCTGACTTATAATAATTTCTTTGTTTCTGTTATTGATTCATCAACCTAGTTAGGGGCTTAAGGGTGGCACTACCCTAATTTTTCCAATGAATAGCGGTATAGGTATCTTTTTGGAGATCACGAATTGTGTAATTCATTTCTTGGCTAAGTGTTTGTTATTGGGAGGTTGCCACCTTTAAGTGACATTGCTTCCTTACTTCGGTAACTTGGTATTTTGGCATTTTGCCTTCGTCTATCATTTCCATTATTATTGGATGAATTGTTATAGCTTTATTATGGGATCTTCATCTTTTCACTTGCAAGATATAGTGTAATCATTACAAAAACAAAAGGTTTGTTGGATAGCTTGAAAAAAAAATTCAGTTGCTTCTCACCTCTTGTCACTTTTTCCTCTTGTAGATCAGCACCTAAGACATTGGCTTTGCCCTACTACAAAACAAATTTGTTGCGACGGTGACCTTGGAGTATTGGTCAACTTGGAAGAAAAAACTAACTTGTCCCATCTCTCCAACCAAGGGAAAATTAAAATACCAAAACCCTTTCTTATAACTCCACGGTTGGTTTTAACATTAAATGTTAACTTGAAAGTTAGTTTCATAGAGTCAAGTACGAAAACTTAGGTTGCGCTCAAACACCCTATGAGCAACCAACACAACCAAGAGCACAAATTCATAGCAAACTACTCTGCAAACTTGTAGGTTGGTGGCCATAATGAATTTTTGTTAAGTATATTCACATTCAACTCTCGCATTGTCCTCTATTAGCAAGAATCTCCTTCTCTAGTGAAAAAGTGCCACAATCCGTCCTACGTCAGCATCCCCTCCCTCGCAAGCACCATTGGATGTGTCTCAACTCACTCCTTCCACTAAGCCTTGAGAAATCCTTGCACCTTGACATATGCATCTTTTGTCACCTCGGTCTACAACTCTTTCTCACTCTACCATGCTTGTTATGGGAGACTAATGTGAGCCAACACATTCTACTCATCTTTGTCATTTATCAGCATTTCTTCCAATATTCTTTATTTTCTATACAAGCAGCATTCCCTTCCTCATCCAAGAATATGTTGTTGGACACATTTCCCAAAGGAGAGCCTCCCTAAGCTTGAGGGGGGGGCTCAAGAGTTTGCATTGTACACATTACAAACTCCTTGCACATAAAGAGGATCTGCACTTCATTTTGATGGGATGGGTTCCTTACTAACTCTAGCAATCTCTCTTTCTTGCCTCTCATCCTTGTCATATTCTGAACACCCCCCCCCCCCTCATACAATTTTGAATGTATATGAGTAAACATATTGTTTCCTTCTTCTGTTTTCAATAAAGGTTGCATAATCCTATATTTTCTCTTGCAACAAAAATATTTTGCTAATAGGTTCCAAATCTAAGAGTGTTGTGTTTGAGAGTGTGTATCAGTTGATATGTGCTAAGTCTAGGCTGAGAGAAAGGTTGCCATTCATTTGGCTCCCTCTTACTCATTCTGCATCATTTGGTAATAGAGCAGGTTATGTTATACTTGGTTGAGTGTCTGAGGCTCTAGTTGGTTGAAAGAGTTGTACATTGTTGAGAGTTGTGAGAAATAGATATGGTACAAAGCGGAGTAGAGTACCTATTGGAAGAGCACCTACTGTAAGAGCACCAAGAGTTGCAGACTTGGCGCAGATGTTGGGAAGAATCCAAGCTAGATTGGATGCTATGGACACTGCACAATGTAGAGCAGTTGTAGCGGGATGTGAGTGAAGATGAAGAGGAACCACCAAAGGTTCAGCTTAAAGATTTGGTTGATGAACTTGAGGATAGGTTCTTGAAGGTCATTGCCAAGATAGAAAGCAAACCAAAGTTGGACACTCCTAGCTACTCACAATGTTTATGCCCTAAGTATCTCATTGATTGGATTACAAAGCTGGAAAAGTATATTGCTTATGAGCAAATAGAGGACCACAAAGGAGTAAAGTTTACTTGCACAAAGTTGAAGTGGCATGCATCCTTAAGGTGGGATCATGTGCAGCTAGAAAGGGTTAGAAGAAATAAAGACAAAATCAAGACATGGGATAGGATGTTTGTTAAGTTGAAAAATGAAGTACTACCTTTTGATTATCAACTTGAAATCACACAAGTTGCAGCAAAAGGACATGAGTTTAAGGACTACACCAAAGAGTTTTATAAGCTCACAATTTGGGCTGATCATAAGGAAGATGATGAAGAGAAGATCTCAAGGTATGTAAATAGTCTTTGTATTTCCATACAAAATGAGTTTAGAGTGATAATATTAAGTATGGTAGAAGAAGCATATCAATGTGCTTTAAAGGCTAAAGTGAAGTTGTCAAGAAGACAACAAACACAGCGAGGGGTAGGGGAAGATTTCCAAGAGGAAGCAGTCAACCAAATACCAAAAGAGCCGCATAATCTGAAGGAGAAGCAAGCACTTCTCACAATTGAAGTTGAGCCAATAGGGTATCTTTCAAGGGGAAGAGGATACCATGGTTAAGGAAGAGGTAGAGGATTCGTGGGTACGTGCTTTAGGTGTGAAGATGTTGGGCATAGAGCTTTTGAGCACACAAAAGCACCACAAAACAGCAGTAGAAAGAATGAGGCTAGCAATCACATTAAACAAGTGGATGAAGAGAGTGATGTATCACCCAATCACAAAAAGAACCGGAACATGGAGAGGCTCTCATTATGAAGAGGGTGTTGCTAAAACCAACCAAGGAGGACAATGAACTGATGGAAAAAAAGAATCTTCTTCAAAAAATTTGTGAATCTGCAGGTAAGTGCTACAAGATCATTGTTGATAGTGGTACCATGCATAACTTGGTATCAAATGAGATGGTAAAGAAACATGGGTTGAAGAGGATCACGCACCCAAATCCATAAAATTTATGTTTGCAAAAAGGAAATCAAACCTTGGTGAGTGAACATTATTTGGTAAATTTTCAGATTGGATCATAAAAGGATGAAATTTTGTGGCACCATGCCCAGTGATGTGTGCCCTGTATTGTTGGTAGGCCTGCAGGAAGTCTATACATGATGAGAGCCAGTATTTTCACTCTTGTGAAAGATGGAAGGACACATATATTGAGCGTATTGAAGGATAAAGGGGAAGAGGTGTACAAAAGTACTGAAGTGTTGTTTATTTTGAGAAAACCATTTTTGAGAGAGGCAAAGAAAGAGAAAGCATGTCTTGATTTCATTCCCAAACCCGTGCCAGTTAGGACAGCATATATGGTTATTGAAATTCCACGTGAACTAAAGGATTTGTCGAGAGAATATGGTGAAATCATTTCCAACGACTTGTCAGATGGATTATCACCCATGTGTAGCATTATCCATCATGTGGATTTGATTCCTGGATCCAAATTGCCAAACCAGGCAGCATATATGTTGACACCTATGGAGAATGAGGAGGCGAAGAGACAAGTACAAGAGTTCTTGGAGAAGAGTTTGATATGAGAAAGCTTGTGCCCACAAGCGATTCCAACATTACTAGCACCAAAAAAAGATGGAGAGTGGCCCACGTGCACACATTCAAGGACCATCAACAAGATTATAATAAAATACAGGTTTCCATTGCCTTGAATAGATGCCTTGATGAATTGCTTGAGGGGAGCAAGATACTTCACGAAGATGGACTTAAAAAGTGTGTTTAATCAAATCCAAATTCAAGAAGGTTTTGAGTGGAAGACCACATTCAAGATGAATTCTGGTTTTTATGAGTAGCTAGTTACGCCATTTGGGTTGACAAATGCACCAAGCAAATTCAGGAAACTCATGAATGAACTGCTGAAACCATATCTTGGTGAGTTTGTTATTGTGCATTTGGATTGTATCTAGATTTTCGACAAGACAAAAGAGTAGTACAAAGAATAATAGTTGTTGGCCAACTTCAAGAAATATGAAGCAAGAGTTGGTCTACTTGGGTTTTGTGATCTCACATGACGCATTGAGGATGGATCTAGAAAAGGTGAAAGCCCTTGTCAAGTAGCCATCGCCAAAGAGCATATTTGAAGCAAGGAGCTTCCATAGATTGGCAAGTTTTTAACAGAAGTTCATTAGAAACGCCAGCGGGATATAAACACCAATCACAGAAACAATGAAAGGAGATAGAAAGTAGTTCACATGGGCAGTTATATCAGAGCAAAGCTTTCATATTTTGAAGGTCACTAAACAGCCTGTGTGAACATTGTTGGGTTTCAACAGTGTTCCAAGTTGATTGTGATGTTAATGGACAGCGATGGCTGCTGTTTTGAGTAAATAAGAAATTGAATGACGATAAGAAGAAATATTCAGTTTATGACCAAGACTTCTATGCAATGGTGCAAGCATTCAAGAAATGGAGAAACTTCTTGTTACCAAAGAGTTTGTTGTATACACAGATCATCAAGCATTGCACTTCATAAACAGCCAAAGGTAAGTTGAACTAAAAGCAGAGTAAACAGGTGGAATTCCTTCAAATGTATTCAATTGTTTGGAATCATAAAAGTGGGAGGTCAATTAGAGTTGTTGATGCACTGATCAGGACATGTTTTATGTTGAGTGAGAAGAGAATAGAGTGCAAGTTGATTGTGATGATAGTGGGACAGTGATAGTTTTTGTTTCAAGTCCAGAAGAAATTGAATAATGATAAGAAAAAATATTCAGTTTTTGACCAAGACTTCCATGCAATTGTGCAAGCACTCAAGAAATGGAGACACCACTTGCTACTGAAAGATTTTATTACATACACTGATCATCAAGAATTGCACTTCATAAACAGCCAAGGTAAGTTGAACTAAAAGCAAAGGCAGTAGGTGGAATTCCTTCAAATTTAATCAATTGTTTTGAAGTATACAAGTGGGGGGTCGAATAGAGCTGTTGATGCATTGAGTAGGAGATATCTTATGTTGAATGAGATGAAACTAGAGGTAGTTTGATTTGAATAGAGGTAGTCGGGCGCCCCATCAATTCAAAGCGGGTTGGGCCCCTTATAGCTATATGGCGACTAGCCGGTGGTTCTACCCTAGTTTCAATTGAAAGTTTCTATATAGAGTTCTCTGCTGGCCCTATGTCTCTATTTGCCAAAATAGTCTATGAGATTTGTATGAGGAAGATTTAGATCTCAAAGATGCTAGGGCAATGCACAAAATCCCAACCGACATGGATAGAACTCTATTATTGGATCTATTTGTAGAAGAAGGATAAATGTTTAAGAGAATTCGATAAGAGAAAAAGATAGTAGAGGATTAGACGGTCACTTTGGTGTGGAGAAAACATTGGTGCAGTTCAATGACTTACTATTTGCCTACGTTGACTTTAGATGTGAAGACATTTGCACAAAGTTGTAGAATTTGCCAACATTCCAAAGGTAAGAGTCATAATGCAGGTTTGTTTCAGCCACTGCAAATACCAAAAAGACCATGGGAAGAGATAAGCAAGGATTTCGTTATTGGATTGCCAATAACACAAAAAAGGTAATAGTTCAATATATGTTGTTGATAGATTCTCGGATATGGCAAAGACATTATAGCATAGAAAACTAGTTATGCCACACACATTGCAAAATTGTTTTTCAAAAAAGTAGTAAGCTTGCATAGATAGCCTAAGAGCATTGTTTCAAATAGAAGTACCAAATTTGGCAGTCATTTTCAGAGAGCTTTGTGGAAAAATTGGACACAAGGCTGAGTTTTAGATCAGCCTATCATTCACAAACGGATGGGCAAATGGAGGTAGTGAATAGAAGCCTCACAAATTTGTTGAGATACTTAATGTATACACCTCATTTTTTATGTTTGCTAACCGTTTCTCTTGTGCACGGGTTGTTGATGCATTTTCCTCCTGAATAGGTGCCTCTAGGGGCCTATCAGGATTAGGGTGTGATCAAACTTGATCACGTGGGCTAGATCATGGCATTCGAGAGATGTCACTATTATAATTTATGCCATAGTTTCCTTACCCTTGCCTCGTTGCTTCCCTTTGTTCACACATTATATCCATCATATCTACTCGTCTCATTATGTTCACTTATTTATGCTTATTGCATGCTATTATCACTACTTTCAGTCACCCTGGACCTTTGTCATTACCTATATTTATGTTCTAGGTTCCACCTCACACATTTTTCACCCCTTTGTCCTTACAGTTCCCCTAAGGCCGACGCCATCGCTTTGTGGGCAATGGTGTCGGGCTTGGTTTTTCCATAGCCGACGCCATCTCCCACGGGCAATGAAGTCAAGTATATATACCCCACCACTTTTTTACCAACCAACCAATCAATCATCAATTGAGCATACATAAAGGCAGTTATAGCTCCCACATTTTTGCACTATTTTGCACCTACTTGTTGGACTTGAGGACTTGGAGCTTACCCTTTTGCATTTGGGTCACTAGAGTGAGTTAGGATGGGTGATCTTCTTGTTGAGCTTTCCCCTTCTCTACCCATAACGATTCTCTCTCGGTGTTGTTGCCTCTGGGGAGGATTATGCATCATTGGTCTCACGCGCGCACACACACACACACACACAACAGGTAAGTATTTCTAACCCTTCTTAGTCTTTTATCTTGCACATATATGTTGTTGATTGGTCATCCATTGCTATAGACTAGAGTAGATGTATGTTTGTTTTGATTTATCCATCCCTTGATTACTCTTGGCTTTATCCATCCCTTGATTACTCTTATTCTGAATCCTAGTAGAATACTTATCTTTATCTTAGGTATAGACTTTGGAACCCTATAGCAATCCTAGGGTTCGGGTCACCATCCTCTAGAATTACGACACTAGCACTCCTTGAGCACCTTTGTATCTACATCGTGTGTCCATACTTAGATTTGATCCCTACATTTGAGAATCCAATTGGGAACCTACCGTTGCTAATCATACACTTAATAGGGAACAGGCCCAAACAGCGGAATATGATCCTAGCCAAGATGAGATTGCTTACAACAATTCAGTCAATAGAAGTAATGTTAGTTAGATTCACAGAGAGAGAATGAAAAGAAATGGAAGGTCAAACTCGCATACTCGTGTGTATCCCTCTTTTATAAATCAAATAAGAAAATACATATTAAGAAGAGGAAGTTATATGTGAATAGCTAATATACATTAACTAATAGTTAATTAGTTAATGTCATAATAATATCTTTAATACCCTTCCTTAATGACTTAGCCAAATATTACTCCAAGCCTATCCCAAAAAAAAATTTAAAATGGGTTACTAAAATTCATAGAGAGAGAATGAAGAGAATGGAAGGCACACTCACACACTCGTGTGTAACGTCTTTTATTGATCAAATAAGAAGTTACATATTCAAGTGAGAAAATTATACACGAATAACTAATAAAAATTAGTTAATGTTATAATAATATCTTTAAAAAGTACAGCTAAGAGTCCATTGCAGAATGTGTATGGTTGCAGCCCTAGTGGAGGACTTTGTTGAGTATATGCATGAGATACCATCAGCAAGGGGAAGAGAAGTTGGATGAAAACACCATAAGATCTAAGCAACACTCTGATATCAAGTGTAGGGAACAAGAATTCCAAATGGTTAACTTGCTTTGGCACATTTGAGAAAAGAACAGTTTGCAAAGGGTACATATAACAAGCTCAAGTGGAAGAATACAGGGCCATGTACAATTCTTAGAAAATTTTCAGTGAATGCCTATCTGAGAACATTTTCAGCAAATGCCTATGAGAAAGAGCTACCGGTTAGGACTGATATGTTTCCTATCTTTACTATAGCGAATTTGTACCCTTTCCATGAGGGACAACCGAATGATGATGATGTAAGTTCAGATTATTCAATTTCGGATTGGAGACAACAGCAGCCTCAGAAGGTAAGAGAAGAGATAGAGATGGTGGTTGATTCCTAAGTTATCAAGAGAACAAGGGACGGAGAGTACAAAAAGTATTTTGTTAAGTGGAAGGATAGAACAGCTGAAGATGCAACTTGGACGAGTGCATATGAGGTCGTCAAGTACAATAAATCATCAGAAAAGCTCAGGACAGGTTCATGAGCAAAGAGCTCATGAATGGTTCATGAGCAAAGCGCTCACAAAACATTCATGACCAAAAAGCTTATGGGATCATTTTATTTACAAAAGGCATGTGATGCAAGGGCATCCAGGTCTATGTGCAATATTACATCAAGCAAAAAAATGAGTATGTGTTTGTGTGTGGGTTCGGGACTCGATGACTTGTTGACATCATTGTGCATGTCAAAAATGATCACAACATGCCAAGAATCATCCCCAAGTCTGCAACACTCCAGAAACATCATGTACAGGAGGTTTCATTCATCTGACAAGGATCATATTGACCCCTTTTTAGTTAGATGATGAAACCGCCGGTTTAGACAAGCAGCAGTTTCAAAACAGCCCCAACAGTGTCACATCATTAGTCTATAAAAAGCAATGATTTCACTCATGTGAAAAGTAAAAACAAAGTAAGTACCTAGAATGATGCAATGTCGGATGTTGAGCATTTCAAAATGCTTGGGAGTTCGATGAGGCACTCCAAATTGTTAGAGGCAATTAGAAAAGGATTTGAATTGATTAGTTGGAGGAGCTTTAGTTGAGAGAAGGCAAGCAAGAGAGGGCAAGGGAAAGTGAGAAGCTTGGTAGGGAACTCTGTATGTCCAAAGATGAACAAAGAGTATTCGAGTACATTTGTGGGACTATGTATTGAGTTGTTCATCTTCATGTGTGTATTTCAATAAACAAGACGAGCAATGCATATTTGTGTGTAATTTTTGTAATATTGTCATGAATTCAATAAAGTCCAAGTTTTGGTTCTAAGTCTGAAGCTGTTGTGTTTGGGAGAGTGTGTCCATTGGAGTGTGTTGAGTCTAAGCTGCAAGGAAAGGCTTCCATTCATTTGGTCATCACTTACCCATCCTGCATCACTATAGGTCTTGTTCTTGGCCCCCATTTACCTGATATACTATTTAATCCTAGGGGCTAACATCATGACTTCACACTAACACTTCCTCTTTCTCCAATCTTGGATTCTCTAAAATGTTATGTAAGGCAATTGATGTCCTTATTGTAGTTATTTGTTTATACCCTTTCCAACAAAACCTTAACCAAATAACATTGTATTTTGATCATTGTATTGGCAATGAATACAAGGACAAAACAATCCTTGGATCCAATTTTGAAGCACATTGCGAGGCAATTATTGCCAAATTTCTTCTCAATGGTTTATAAGCTTCTTATTGTCCCATATCTCAAAGTAGATTGTTTATAACCATACAATGCAACTGACTCCTATCAATTGATAAAGCTTTAATGTTGTGTACCTAGTCACAACATAGTATAAGGAGTAAATTATGAACTATTCTTTTCCTAAGCCCGCCGTTTATGCATTTGCTTACTGGGGGCGATAATATGTTAGGTTTAGAATAGTAAAGGATTGTATTATGATGTAATTAGAGTTCTATGAGAAAACCCTACACTATGTATCTTTGTACCATTAGATAAGGAGAGCCATCATTTGTGACCTCTTGTGTTTTCAACCAGATTTGTAGGTGGAAATCGATATTGACAGTGCAAGTGTCCCTATCCTTTAGATTTCAGTATTTTATCTTCAAGTTATGTTTTGCATTGTAGGCCCCTGTATTGCACAATCATTGAAGAATAGAGAAATTAAATTACTTAGAATCAGATGGTTTACATCTTTTTGTGGAGCAATGAGTTTGTGGTTACGACTTATATTAGGAGGGATTATTTTAATTTTTGGTGTCAGATGGTTCTATCACCACACCGCACCAGTTCATTCCTCTTAGACTCTATATTATAGGCATTGCTCCCAATCATTGTATTATGAGGTTATAATCATGTTGTGATCATGCTAGCATCATGTAATCATACTATGAGATCCATGTGAAGTCATTGTACTCAAAGACATGAATGAATATAATGAAGATCTTTCCAATATATTTGAATGTTCTATAATCTTTCTTTCTTTTGTTCTATGTGATGTCATGTGCTATAATACCATGAACAATGTTTCTTATGCATAGGAGACAGTTTGTGCATAGTAAGAATTTCCCCCTATATCTATGTTGTCATTACCTTGATCGAATCTACATACTTCATCTGATATCCATCGCAAGATAAATGGTAGATGATGTTTAAAAAAGCAGCATGCCTACATTTGTGGCGTTGTTGCCTGAGTGTTCACAGTGGAGAATATTAAAACTATACTCTTGAAAATTAATAGGGAGTGTTCTACACAAGCAGAGAAAATAAATAGGAGGAAGAGATAGCAAAGGAATTGCACATGGTCTAGGACATGGTTGTAGTAGACTTCACTCAAAGGCTATGGACACAAACTTCCCTCATGGGTGTGGTTAAAAATCTCACGTGGAACTTGTATGTTGAACAAATGTTTATCAAACTCCTAAATTTTATTGTGTGTAGCTATCTTGATCTAAAAAAGAGTTTCAAGGAGCAAATAGAGAGAGGTTGAGAAAAAGAACATACTTTAAACACTATGAGGACAACATGAAAAGAGAAGAATTAGAAAGGGTGAAAGAACAATATCGCAGAATTTTATGAATTACAAGTTTCATGTCTATAAGAATAGGTTGCTATTGATAGTGACAAGAACAAATCCTGCACCAATGACATTTTGAAGGCTCACTGGAATTGTCGAGAGGAAATACAGATGAAGGTTATCAAGGACAAAGTTGACACGACAACCAACGACCCTAACAACAATGCTCAAGCTTGATAAGAATAACATAGTTGTGACCTCTAGGACAGAATGCATAGACCATTGATGAAGGACTAGGTATGATTGTCTAAGAGTGGGCAATTAGATGTAGACATAAGGATGATGGAAAAAACATCAACAAGACTTAAGGAATAGAGGACCACACCGACTATGGGATTACCATCAGTGAAGAGACTAGTCAGCCCCATAATGGGAGGACTATTGAAGGGAGGCAACTTTAGGGTGAAGGTAAAGGTGAAGGTGATGGTGAAGATGAGAGAGGAGTAAATAGGTTGTTGTCACTAGTAATAAAATTTTTTAAAAAATTAAGTCATGGGTAAATTTCTAAATGTTTTGGTTGTCTCCCCTTGGTGAACCATCTGAAAAGGACAACCATTTTTCTTGACAAAATGCCTTTTTGTCGGCTAAATCAGCTTTCTATGGAACAAGTGGAACAATTCCTAAGTTCCCTTTGTTCCCCACATGGCCGATTTGGCCAATTAAGACTATTTAGTCGGATAAATCGGACATTTGATGAACCACTAGAACACTTCTTGAGTTCTTTGTGTTCTCCGGATCGCCGCCTTAACCGATCGTTTTGCAAAAAAGTATTGAATCAGACATTTCTTTCCCCGCAGGAACTTCTAAAATCATTCCCTTGTTCCTTTATTTCCCTGCATAAGCCGATAAATTGTTGTGATCGGGTAAATCGGACATTTTTGGAACAGTTCCTTCATTCCTCCACTTGCCCGCAACACCGATTTCACCAACTTAATATCATTTAACCAGATAAATCGGTCTTGGATGGCACTTCTGGAACCATTCTCAAGTTCCTCCCAATCTCTGATTAGCTGATTTAATGGCAATTAAGGTCATTTTAAACATATATCGATAAACAGTGCAAGTTAGTTTCACCCATTCATTTTATATTCTTTTAAGTTGTGTTTGACCTCAATCTTGTCATTGTCAAGCCTCTCATAACCGTTTTCTTGTTTGATCTCCACCATTCGTCAATAATTTTCAAAAAAATCAGTTACATTGGGATCGTTAAGAAGGCGCCTTCATTTTCATCCAACAAGTAAGAATTTTCACCATAGTTTTCCTTTGTTTTGCTCTCTTTCCTACTGCGGTGCCCTTCTACCCTAGTTTTGCCCAAACATTCTTATGAGGATAGTTTTGCTCTTACCAGTGCTCCCAATTTAATCAAAATGAAGTTCCAATACGCGAGCTATGAGCCAATCTCTTCCCTAGAAACTTTTGTACCAGAAATTGGTGATAGTGACATAAAACACATAGATTTGGTAAAGTTTTGGGGAAGAATAAATGATAAAAAAAACCAACTCCGTTAGCCTAAAGAATTCTAAACAGTGGTTTAGCTCATACAGTAGGGTTCCATACTTCGGTCCAGTGCACTGACACAATTTTGGCTTGTGCTTCCCACTTTGATCCTCAAACCAAAGAGTTAAGAGACCCTCAAGGTCAACTTATTGCCGAACTAGATGCACATCACATCAACTTGGCCCTTGGTATTCGCACTGTTGATAATGCTAAGATTTTGACCTTAGATGAAGCTCAAAGAGAATTTGACTTAACTCCCAATAAGTATCAAACCATGGTTGCAAAGTCTTAGTTAAAAACAATGAAAAAGGGACCTTCAAAATTACCTAAAACCCTATATAGGAGTGATTTCATAGAAGAATTGTCAGACATCATTACCCTCCTAGCAAGAGTGATGGGCCTTCCTTCTACAAGGGAATTTCAAGATTGAATGTGCATTTTCATTAATTTAATTTGTGAAGGCAAGTAAGCATTGAATTGGGGAGAAATCATTTTCCAAAATCTAACTCAGCAGCTCTCACAAGTCCATCAAACAAAATCCTTTCTACAGATCGCCTATCTGATGTATATTAATGTTGGGTACAGAATATGGATTGGTTTGTCAAGTCAGGGTAGTAGGCAAAATATCCCAATCTATGACTTCTACACTCAATTGACTTTTGACAATGGCAAAATTCATTTCAGAAGGGTTAATGATGCCTTTACCATGTTCTTAGTCAAATTGTTGGAAGGATGTGTCGATAATACGATTTCTCCATATGCCAAACAGCTGGTAACTATGTATGGAAGCATGTTCATTCAATTTCAGAGGTTCTCATATATTAGGATTGCAGATTTTTAAGGGGTTCAATACAAACTTTCAATATACTGCAGTGATAAGATCATTCTTATTGAGTTCTATAGACAGCTAGATATCTTACATAGGACTTGTAGGGACAAGAAAGTTTCTGGCAACCAGTTCCCAATTTCCCTGGGAAATTACATCTGCAGATCAGCCATTGATGCACAGAACATAGAGAGAAGTATTGCTCCTTTTCACATGTATTCTTTTCAAAAAAGAGTATCTTTTAACAACAAAAGTTTCATCGACAATAATCTTCGATTATCATATCATCACATACCCACAAGTGAGGATTATTGGGAAAATTGTGATAATGAATTTGAAGTAAGGAAAAGAATGTATGGGAGGATGACCCTTCAACAAATCAAGCCCTTCAAATTATTCAAGGTACCTGAAGGGATGATTGATGATGATTAAGACTTGTTGACTCCTGAATTTGTGAATTTCATTCAGTATTCTCCCCTCCCAACCATTGATTTGTTAATCAAAGAGAAGGATGTTGTTGATGATCTCATTGCTCTTGTCCTCGCTAGAACCAAAAAATAGTTTATGAAAAATTTGGTTGAATACAAAGCTTCTTAGCAGGTTGTCTCTCCTCAAAGCACCCCTTCTTCCTCCACTCAGTCGGAATCTAGCACAAAGGTGTATGCACGAACTTCAAAGGGTGAAACTGAAAAGGAAGGCAGCAAAAGCGAAAATATTCAGCAAGAAGAAAAGAAGGGAGAAAAATAAGTTGAAGTTGAACATGAGGAAAAGAAAAAAGAAGGTGAAAGGGAAAGAAATGAAGAAGAAGAAGAAGAAGAATGCGAGGAGGAAGAGGAAGAAGTAGAAGTAATTGAAGTCTCAGCTCAAGATTTGGGGAAAACAAGTACCTCTCGACCCAAGTTAGATATACAGAGACCCTCTCCCACTACTCAAGCATCTACTCAAGGCTCTCCATCAAAAGATGCTCCTATGCCAGCCACTTCTCCTCCTTAACACTTGGAATGACAACCACAAATACATCTTTTGGAGATATTTCAAATTCTTTATTCTCTTGGGTCCAGCCCATGGTTGAAAACTTGCACCCGTGTCTCAGAGTCTGGAAGAACTGAGTTGTTTGAGTCAAAAATGGGACTGTCTCCAAGTTGTGGGACCTTACGCGCTTGAGACAGACTTCCGGAGAAGGTCGGTTCCTCTACCTATTTCTACTGCTATGCTACTCCTAATGTTGGAAGGGAAAACTAAGCTAACAATGCCAAGGGACCAGGGATAGAAGGATAACAAAAATGGAAAACTAAACTAAGGAAGGTGATAGCACCAGAAAAAGTGGGATGAACACTATCTGTTCTGAGTGAAAACGAAGGAGAAAGCATGAAGGGAGGCTAGGCATGTGTAGCACAAACCAGGATGCATTCACACGATTGATTTCATGAAACACAACAGAAAATGGAGCTACAAGGATTTAAATGACACAACAAGCACACAATGCAAAAGAGAGGCAAGAAAGAAGAAATAAAAACATGTTAAGGCAGAGAATAGCCACAAAACAATGCTTTTATTACTTCCAGGTATGCACAGTCGATTACAATGGTGTCTGAAGGCCGATATCCACATGCAAGAACCAGATCTAGAGGTCTGTGACTCAAAATACAAAGATATGGAATCCTTAGCAAACACTAAAGGATCCAAAATGTCCAACCCTTTACAATGAGCAAAGCTCTTACATTTATAGATGAATGATGAGAGAAAGAGAGGAGGGAAAATCCGATTTGAAAAATCAACCACCAGCAATGAATGCCTACAAATCTACCTACAAATCTGTCAAGTGTACTTCTCCATGTCTGTTTGGCATGTTGGAGAAGAAAGGGGTGAGATCTGAAGTCAAATCAGGTGGTTGGAGCAATCAGATCTGCTCATTAATGGCCAGAAAGATGTTTTCCCATTTCTCACCTACCAAATCCCGCTGAAATTTGAATTTGAATATCTTGCATGTAGCCGACGTCAACAGCTTTCCAAATGAGACTGGGCGCACATGTGTCTGAGCTCTGGAACAAGAAGTTATGGCTGTCAGAAGTCTACAGGTCACTCTGACATGCAATGACACATGTGGCGCGCATGCTGATTGATTGAATGGATGGCCAATTGTGCAACCAGTTTTTGTCATTTTCTTGCCATGTGTCACTCAATGATTTTTATTTCAAGATTTGGCACCCATTGGCATGCTTTGATTGGTTGCGTGTAGCACACTCAATGTTGACAGATGCCACATGGCATAGAAGGGCGCAGAAGAAGGTGCAAAGGCATGCGCGCAGAAGAGTGAGGCGTGGAAGGAAAACAAAGGAAGGGCATGAGCAAAAGTGACACGCATGGGAGAAATGGGAGAAATACCTAAGGAAGAAATGTATGGTCAAGGCACAATTATTACAAAGTAATGTGTGCAGTGCGCAGGAAAGGGCGTGCAAAGAGTGCCAAGGACTTAGCTGATTTTGGGAAGCAAGTCTAGGGTGCGCGCGAAGGGTGCATAAAATGCTGGGAAGAAGGTGAATGTGTAAGGAGTGCATGCAAGGGAGAAATGAACAAAGAGGAAAAGATGAAAAGAAAAGGAGGAAGGAGAAAGAGAGTGCACATGAGCGCACGAGGAATTGCCACCAAGGAAATGTGCCAAGGAGAAAGTTGAAGTGTGCACAACCTGCAAGTAGAACCTTCAGAGCCAGAATGTGAAATGTAAGTTGTCCAAATAACTAGGGGAGTTATTTTGGATAACAATTTTGGTGAATTTCAGGGCCATCTTCCTGCTAGATGAAGGAGATCAGTAGCCTGGAGCATCCATTGGGCATGGAGTCTGCTTGGGAACATGAAATTCTGATCTGCAACCTTGAAGAACTGCCCCTTGAAGTCACTTGATGAAACATTTCTGAACTTTGTTCTGAATCCTGCAAAACTGTTGAAAACTGCTGGAAGATGACTGGCATCCTGGAAGCAACAAAAGAGCACGTGCGCAAGAAGCACGCGAGAAGAAATAACTATGTACAAACAAAACAATGTGTGTGCAACACACTTGGAGGAATTGAAACTACTCTAATATATACAAAATGATGCAGCAAACTTAATGGAAGGGTTTGAGATAGATCCCATTGACTGGGATTGATAGTGCACCTCCATCAAGATGAGATAACTCGAAAGAGTTAGCCTCCTTGCAAGAACTGATGACATATGGGCCACTCCAAAGTGCATCAAACTTTGAATGACACCCTGGTTTGGCTCTGTCAGCATCCCATTTTAAGACTAAGTCCCCAACTTTGAAAGCTTGAGGCCTAGCCTTTCTGTCAAACCACTTCTTTGTTGATTGTTGATGTTGTTCTAGCTTGATCATGGACAAATTCCTTGATTCTTCAAGTTCAACCAGCTCTGCCATTCTGATTTCTCTCTGGTCCGCGCCCTCAAATTCTAACTGTTGGGCAAGCTCTAATGAAGGAAACTCAAGAGATAAAGGGAGTCTAGCTTCCTTACCATAAACAAGCTTGTAGGTGAAGTACCTATTGCCTTCTTCACTATGATTCTGTCTACCCAGAGCGCATGTGAGACCTTTGTATGCCACTATCTTTGGTTGATATTCATTTTCACTTCATGATTCTGATCAGGTTCTTGTTTGTTGACTCTGCCAGACCATTTCCTTGAGGGTAATAGTTGGAAGAAGTCTTCAAGTATATACCAAGACTAAGAGCCCAACCAGTGATCTTAGTACCAAGGAAGGGCTTTGCATTATCAAAATAATTGTTTGAGGAACACCAAACCTTGTTACAATACCCTCGAGAAAGTCAAGGATGACTGACTCGGTTGATTCCTTGAGTGCGAAAACTTTCTGTCCATCTGGTGAAGTAATATGTAGCTGTCAGCACCCACTTGTGGCCAATGCTTGAAGGAGGATTGATCATGCCTATGAAGTCAAGACCCCATTGTGCAAAAGGTTGATCCGCTTGGATTGGTCAGAGGGGAAGCACTGCCAATTTCTTCTTTCCTATGCAAAGAAAGTGCACATTCTTTGCATTTTGTGACCCACTTTTGTGCATCATCCATGAATAGGGTAGGCCAAAAGAGTCCTACCATTATGATCTTCATTGTTGTAGTCTTGGTAGAGAAGTGTCCACCAGAGAATCCATCGTGAAATTATGCTAACACTTTTTTAGTTTGTGTGTCATCAATACATCTCAACAGCATGCCATCAAGATTCTTTTTGAAGAGAAGACCATCAATCAGAACATATGGAATAGATTGCAGCCTTAGATGTCTTCTCTTTGCTTTGTTTAAACCAGGAGGGTATGTGCCCTCGGAAAGGAATGTGATCATGTCCTTCATCCAGTGTGTGTGCCAGGGCTTCATTCTGTTCAGGTTCTTGTGCATGGGAGATCTTCATCTAGAAACAATGAAGTCTCAGGTTCATTTGCGTGTCCTCAGCAAGTTGTTTGCAGAGTGTGCTACCTCTAACCAGCTTTGTGGCTTTGATAGTCACATCATACTCCATGATTTTGGTCACCCATTATGCTCTTTTCTCACTGATTTCTGCTCCCATGATGAAGTCTCTAACACTTGCAGTGTGAGAAACTAACACCTTGATGTGGTTTGTGGAGAGCATGCTCTTGAATTTCTTGAGCATGCGCATGATGGTGTAGACCTGTTTCTCCATGTGACTGTATTTCAACTCATAATCCTTCAGTGTTTGACTGAAGAAAGCCACTGGTTGCTCCAGTCCTTGTTCATTTTCTTGTGTCAGGACAACAACAACACTTGCATCAGTGCCATAAGCATAAAGGATGAAATCCTTTGAGTAATCTGGGTTGATGAGTGTTGGCGCGCAAGAAATTTCTTGCTTGATCTTGTTGAAGCTCTCTCTTCCTTCTGTTGTCCACTTGAAGGTTGTGTCCTTCTTGAGCATGAGGGTGATGGGCCTTACTAGTCCTGCAAAGTTAGGAATGAAGTGCCTAACAAAGTTGATTTTTCTGAGGAAGGACTACAAGGCTTTCTTGTGTGCCGACAGGGAAAGAGCCAGGATGGCTGAAAACACTCAGGATCAATTGTGATGCCATCCTTTGAAACCACATGGCCAAAGTAGCTTTCCCTGCCACAACAAAATTACACTTCTTGGGGTTAAGAGATACCCCAAATTTTCTACATCTCTCAAATACTTTCTCTAGATGCGCCATGTGATCCGCCCTACTTTGAGAAGACTAGTTATGTCATCTAGGTAAACCAAGATGAACTCATTGATGTAACCTTTGAAGGAAATATCCATGGTGCGCTAAAAGGTTGTGCCTGTGTTTGACAGACCAAAGGGCATATTTTGATATGCATATGTTCCCCACTTGGTTGTAAATGTTGTTTTGTATTGATCCTCTTCCTTGACCAGGATCTGATTGAAACTAGAATACCCATCCAACATAGAGAATCTCTGTGCACCAGCCACAGTCTGCAGAATCTACTCCATAGAAGGAAAAGGATAATGATCCTTCAAGGGATGCCTTATTTAAATCTCTGAAATCAATGCAGAGTCTGATTTCACCATTCTTCTTGCATACTGGAACAAGATTCGTGACCCAAGTAGAGTATTTGATGGGAAAAATGATCTTTTCCTCAATGAGTTTAGACAACTCTTTCCTCATGAGGGGCTCTATCTTTGGATTGACTGGCCTCTACTTTTGTCTGATGGGCTTGATGTTAGGATCAAGGTCAATAGAGTGTTGAGAAACACTTGGATCAAAACCTTTGAGGTCTTCATACTCCCATGAAAATATATCACTGTATTTTTGACAGAGAGAGATGAAGGCCTGTTTTTCATCATGTGCGCAAGCTTTACTAAGTAGCAACTCCTTTCCACATGCAATAGTGACTGGGGAGCAGTCTTCTTGTGTCATGTGCATATTCTTTTCTTCACCCTTGAACTCATCATCAGGGCTAAATATTTTCTCTAAGGTGACCAACCCTTTAGGAAACTTTTTTTGTCTTGAGTTGTATCACTTGGTCACCATAGTTGTCATGCAAGTCAGCTTGCATGCTTGATGAAAACTCAACTTCATTCTAGATGAACTTGGATGATCTGCACGTCACTGTCAAACACTTTCCAGCTGGTATTGTTGTCTGGAATGGATGGCCTAATCACCATCTTGACATGTTGTGTGTTTCCTTTGACAAATTCCTTACAGGAGAGAACTGTGAACCAAGCGTGGCCATCTGATCAGCTTCTTTGTTCATCTTGTTGGCACCACCTGTAGATTTAGAGCATCAAAGCTCTCAAGGAGGTCCCAAACTCTATGTTTATAAGCTTTGAGAAGCTTATTCTTTGTCGCACTTGTTGGTGACCTGGTGGATAACCAGTTTTGTGTCCCCAAAGATCTGCAGCACCTTGATCTTTTTCTTTTCTACAATCAGAAGACCATGCACCAATGCCTCATATTCTGCTACATTGTTGGAGCATGTGAAACTACAACCTGTGTGTGAAGAATAATTTCTCATCCTTGGGAGAAATGAGAACAACTCCTATGCCCATGCCATTTCTACTTCTGAGATCCATCGAAGTATAACTTCCACAGACCCGCGCTTTCTTCATTTTTCTTGAGCGCGTGTGGCAACACAACTTCTTCTTCAAGGATGCAATATGTCCCAAGCCCAGTTTCAAAAGCTTTCATCTCCTCAGCATATGGATCAAATTTATGGTGCCTTTCCACCCATTCATCTAGCACTAGATCAGGTACAGGAGGTGGAACAGGCTGCTCTTCAGAAACTGAAACTTGTTCTTCTTGGATTAGGCAATTGGCTTGGAGAGGAGATGGGTCATATGACTCAACATGATAGGAAAATATTGGCTCAGCTTGTATGGTAAACTGGGTACCATACCTTGTCTTGAGTAACATATGGGACCAATCAGAAGACAAGTAACCACCCACTTTTGCAGTAAAATCTCTTGACAGACAAAGGGAAAACAAAGGAGGTAGGTCAATGATTGACACATCTTGAGTTATTGTGAGGCTTGGACATGCATGGAGGGTTAACTCAAGATCCTTGATGACTCCTAGAGTGGTAACAGTTGAGCCATCAAGTTGCAGGACTCCTTTTGTCAAGGGTTATACTTAAGACCTAGGACATCAACAATTTTCTTAGGCATGAAAAAAGTACTAGCGCCTGAGTCAATCATGCAATTATGCACAAGATGTTTTCCTATGATCAAGGACATATAGAAGGGTGGGGTTTTGACAACCTTACTTACTTCTTCTCCTCTTCTTGTATAATCAGATATTGACAGAAAGTTGAAATTTTTGAATAGTTGGATCATGGAAGTTGGGCTAGAGCTTCATGCAATAAGTCACGCTGAGATGGAATGGTCAGGGCATCCCACATTGTGACATTTATGTTTGTCTTCTTCATCTGGTCCACAATGTTGAATGGAAGACCCATTGACTTGTGCATTTGGGGCACAACAACATCTTTTCTTGATTGTTCAGGTGCAGAGGCAGGGGCCTTAGCTGGAGCAGAGGCTTGACCTACCAAAGGAGGGGTGCACATTGCTTCAGAAGGAGCATTTGTGGACTTTGCATGTAGGAACTTGTGCACCTTTACTGTTGGATGCCTTAGCTGCATCCTTTTACTTTTGAGGATCGACCTGTGTTGTGGGAATTGAGACTTTTGTGCCAGACTCGAGCATTCTCTTCTTGTACCTTGTGTTATCTAGCAACCTGGGCACATGGTCTGTTTGTATCATCTGTAACTTGATTGATTACATAAATTCTTTGACACCAAAGAATATCAAGTTGGCTTCAGGAGGGGCTTCTGGATTTTCTTGATTTTCTGGGCTTCACTTGCTTATTGAAGGCTCACAGTTAGAAGCATTCTGGATCATGTAGGCTTGTGTGTGCAACATTAGTGTAGTGATATTGACTGTGAGGCATGTTGCAAGGAAAGCACCATTCTGACTCTTGTGCCATGTTATTCTGAACTAGAACAAGTGCTTGACTTGTGTTGGGTGTTGGAAGAGGTTGTGCTGGAGGAACAACTTGCAAGGGAAAGTGTGCATTAGCATGCCATCTATCATTTTTTGGTTCTGCCCATATCTTTGGTTTCCATATTGATTCCACCAGGGCTGATTGTTTTGTTATGTGCCTGATTAGAATTATTTCTGAAGGCTTGCACCTGCTTTTTTCTAAAGATATGACCTTATTGACAAGTTTCTAATCAGGGCCTTCATCTCTTCATCTTCTTTCTACTTGTGGGAGAGTAGGATGTGGATGCAACTGGTTTGCGCTCTCTACATGGAACAGGAGCAATAGAAGGTTGGGGTGCTGGAGACATCTCTAGGAATAAGGGCGGAGGTCTAGGAGCCAACTTTCCCACCTGGATGAGACTATTCTCTGCCCTTATTGCAATGTTGTAAGTGCAAGGTAAGGTTCTTCCTCCCATGGATTGAATCATGACTGAAATGTCACTATTCAAAGCCCTTAGATAATATAGGAAAGCATGTTGGGTTGTAGGCCTTACCACTTGAGGAATTTTGTCCCAAGTCTTCTAGAATCTGATGTTGAAATCAGTCATCTGCTCATTGGGTGCCCTCTTTGTTGTAGTCAGTTGCTCCACCAGAGATAGGTGATCTGACTTATCTTCAAAGTAATTACATAGAGTTGTCCAAGCTCATCCCAGGTGGCAATAGATGCAGGTCTCAGGCCACGGTACCATTGGAGTGCTTTACCTTTGAATGAGGTGCAAGCAGCCTGACTGCTACATCATCATGTGTGATCAGATAGATAGAGCATACATTTGCTACATCTTGATATGCTCAACAGGGGTGACTTGATTTTCTCACTAGTGAAGTATGGAATGCTCTTGAGCATGGCTGTTGGCATATCATGTTGTGCATTGAGATTGAGAGGGCTTCCACCAGTGAAGCTAGAAAAAGTTCCTCAGAGGAGGAGGTGGTTGTAATGCCATGGCAGGGCGTGTAGGTATTACTCTGAGGAGGAGTGGAATGTGTGGCGTGCTAGAGATGGGGATGCATGTGTGGGTGCTCTTTGCTATGTACTCTTCTTGGGAAAGCTGGAGATATTCAAAAGATGCTTCAACTGTTGCACTTTTGTCTTGTATGCACTCTTCTCATGAAAGGCACTCAGGACTACTAAATCAGTAGATCTGGAAGTGTTGGGAGTCACCAGATGTGTTGAAACAAGCCTCCAAAGGCTGGAAATCACTAAATCACACACCAAACTTAGCAATGTTGAAATTTAAGCTTTCAATGTTGGTCCCACCGGGTGTGCCAGAAACTGTTGGTTGTTCAAACTTGCACCCGTGTCTCAGATCTAGAAGAACTGAGTCATTTGAGTCAACAATGGGACTGTCTCCAAGTTGTGGGACCTTGCGCGCTTGAGACAGACCTCCGGAGAAGGCCAGTTCCTCTACCTATTTCTACTACTACTGCTACTCCTAATGCTGAAATGGAAAACTAAGCTAACAATGCCAAGGGACCAAGGGATAGAAGGATAACATAAAATGGAAAACTAAACTAAGGAAGGTGATAGCACCAGAAAAAGTGGGATGAACACTATCTGTTCTGAGTGAAAATGAAGGAGAAAGCATGAAGGGAGGCTAGGCACGTGTAACACAAACCAAACATGCATTCACATGATCGATTTCATGAAACACAACAGAAAAATGGAGCTGCAAGGGATTTAAATGACACAACAAACACACAATGCAAAAGGAAGGAAAGAAAGAAGAATATAAACATGTTAAGGTAGAGAATAGCCACAAAACAATGCTTTTATTACTTCCAGGTATGCACAGTTGATTACAATGGCATCTGAAGGCCGATATCCACATGCAAGAACCAGATCTAGAGGTCTATGACTCAAAATACAAAGATATGGAATCCTTAACAAACACTAGAGGATCCAAAATGTCCAACCCTTTACAATGAGCCAAGCTCTTACATTTATAGATGAATCGATGAGAGAAAAGAGGAGAAGGAGGGAAAATTGATTTGAAAACTCAACCACCAGCAATGAATGCCTACAAATCCACCTGCAAATCTGTCAAGTGCACTTCTCCATGTCTGTTTGGCATGTTGGAGAAGAAAGGGGTGAGATCCAATAAATCAGGTGGTTGGAGCAATCAGATCTACTCATTAATGGCCAGAAAGATGTTTTCCCATTTCTCACCTACCAAATCCCATTGAAATTTGAATTTGAATATCCTGCACTGTAGATGATGTCAACAGCTTTCAAATGAGACTAGGTTGGGTGCATGTGTCAGAGATCTAGAACAGAAGTTATGGCTGTCAGAAGTCTACAAGTCACTCTGACATGCAATGACACATGTGTGCACATTGATTGATTGAATGGACCAACCAACTATGCAACCATTTTTTTCATTTTCTGCCATGTGTCACTCAATGATTTGTCTTCAAGGATTTGCACCCAGATGGCACACTTTGATTGGTTGCATGTAGCACACTCAATGTCTGACAGATGCCACATGGCACAGAAGGGTGTAGAAGAAGGTGCAAAGGCATGCATGCAGAAGAGTGAGGTGCGGAGGAAAATAGAGGAAGGGCATGCAAAAGTGACACATGTGGGAGAAATGGGAGAAATACCTAAGGAAGAAATTATGGTCAAGGTGCAATTATTACAAAGTAATGTGTAGTAGTAGGAAAGGGCACACGAGAATGCCAAGGACTTAGCTGATTTTGGGAAGAAAGTCTAAGGGCACGCACAGGTGCATGAAATGTTGGGAAGAAGGTGAATGTGCAAGGAGTGCACATGAGGGAGAATGGAACAAATAGAGGAAAAGATGGAAAGAAAGGAAAGACGTAAGGGAAGAAAGAGCGCAAGAATGATGAGTGTGTGAGGAATTTCCACCAACCATGGAAATGTGCCAAGGAGAAAGTTGAAGTGCATGCAACCTGTAAATTTGTAATGTAGAATCCTTAAAAGATAGAAGTTAAAAAGATATTAATGAATGGTCTAAAGTTCATTGATGAAGAATGCAAGGTCTATGAAAATCTCATTGTAGCACAAAAGCAAATAAGTTCTATAGTTGAGAATATTGAAAAGGAATCCAAAGTTTGGGCAAACATAATCCAAGATCTTCGCATCATAGATGTTACAAATGAAAAGCTCTTCCTTTCAGAGAAAATATTTGATGATGCTAAGAATAGTATATCTCGCACATGGCCATTTAGTGTTGAATGGAAATCAGAGATTCTTGAAGAAGCTTCTATTAAATTTAAGAACACAATTCACAAAGCTGAATCTCTAAAATCTAAAATCTTCGCTGATCTCAGGGCTCTCCATTGTGATCTCTTCTAAGACAATTCTTCCCAATGGAACTCAGCGGATGAAATCAAAAAACAGTTCATGAAACTGATCAAAGAAGATTTATACAAAATTGAGAATCTCTATCAAGACGAGATGGAGGAAATTTTTGAGGTAAACAACATGATAATTGAAGCTTCAAAAGGCTTAGCTTAGTGCAAGTCCAGAGAGGTGCATCATCTTTCATAGAAACATGCACGTCGTGTTTCAAGATTGGCAGTGTGATTGGGAACCAATACGAGTACAAACAATTCGGTATAGCCAAAAGAGACAAGTTACAAGTCGGAAAATGGAGAGAGGCAAGACAAGGCCGGTTGAATGAGAGATTCCACAAAAACCACCAACACAACCAAGGAATTCAAGAATAATGGCAAATCCAACATTGTTGAGGGATAGACAAAAGTTAACTCAGCTCATGGTTGGGTGAAACCAAGGCACCTGTGAGGCATTGTAAAATGTTAAAATTTTCGATTGCAAATGGACAGAATAATGAGGAGTTATGAACAGCTGGTATATAAAATACGATAAGACAGATATGAGCATTTGGGAGATGTTGAGGAAGGTTGTTGATAAAGAGTTTAAGTTGTTACATGATAACAATGAGATGGTGGTAGAGACCTATAACATGAAGCGGTGAAATGAAACGGTCCAAACATTTCATGGGAGACTGGTGGAATTCATCTTTAAGTGAGATAACCCTCACGATGGTGAGCTAAAGAAAAGGAGGTTTGTCAACACATTAAGACCAAAAAATAAAAGTAATTTAAGAGTTCTACATGCTACAACATACACTGATGCATGCAACCAAGCCATGAACATAGAAAGTGAAAAGGTACAAAACTAAAGTTAAGAGTTTTACCACCTACAAAATATAGCGATGTATACGACAGAACCGTGAATCTACAAAGTGAAAAGGCCAACACAAGGACAAATGCGAGTAGTAACTTGGAGGATGATGCCTCCAAGCCCCATAGCATAGCCGCTTTGAGAAAAGAAGTGATGAGTATGTTCAAGAAACTACAGAGCGGTGTGAAGAAGGATAAGGAGGAAGTGTGGTATAAAACATTGTATCGAGTGTCACAAAGGTGTGAATTGTCTTGGTAGCCAATTTCACAAGATTTGCCAAGTGAAGGGGTATGCAGTGAAGGATTGACCTTAAAATTTGAAAAATAAGAAAGAACAAGTATTGGTTGTGGAAGGATTGACCTCAAAACAAGATACAAGTAATGGATAATGGAACCCAATCCAAGGAGGTGATTGGAGGAACCAAAATCAAGGAGGTGAAGGAGGCATACAAAGATATGTGAATGCACACGTATTCAATGTCAAGCACATAATGAGTTGGGACACTTTGCTCAAGACTGTTGAATAAGCTACAAGGACGTTCTTCTCAAATGTGTAAATGGTGTGGATCAAGAGACCGTGATGATGGAAATGCCCAAGCATAGGGCAGATACTAGTGTGAATTTCCTGCACCTTGAGTGAAATGCACTATTGACAAGAGCACCAGCCAAAAAGAATCAGTTCGTTGACCCAATGATTGAGAAAGAAAGGTTGGTGAATGCAAATGACCAACTCCAACAAGCTATGGCCAAGAAGTCCCAAACAAGATAAAAGGCATCGAGTCCAAGTGAGAAAACTAGTCATCCGCAAGCATTGACCATGGTTAGACAAACAATTGAGACTTTGATTCCAATCAAGGTCAAAGAACTATTACACAATGTACCATCCTTACGCAAAGTGTTAGGTTTCGATGGAAGAAGATAAGAGTCCTAAATACTATGAAACTAATGGTAATGACGGTCTACTGTATTATGGTCCATATGGACGTTCAAGGACAAACACTACCAAAAGCAGTTGTAGATTTTGGCTTGAGAATGAATGTGATTCAAGAGAGCACCCAGACGAGATTGAACAAACCGGACATTGTGGTCACCAATGTTTCCATTAGTAACAGCAAAACCAATTTAATATCCATCCTTTAAGAGTCTTGGTAGCACAAGTTCATTTTGTGATAAAAATTTGTATTGATATCACTGTTGAAGCCATCTTATGATGTGTTGTTAGGACGACTCTGAAATAGAGAATGCCAAACAAGGACCAAGTACGAAGAAGGTCACGTCGATTGAGAACAGGGAAGAGATTTAATATTGGTGTCAAGACCCAAGCAGTGAGTCAAGAGGCCACATCATCCAGCTTGGAGAAGGGGGGAAATCAGATGCAAAGTCATAAACCTGATGGATGATTAAGTCTCACAAATAGAGTGTGGACAAAGAATGCTCGGACAGTGGACTACTACATTAGAAAATGGGTGACTGAGATATTTACTATGACATGTTGCATAGATATTGACTCTCGTGAAGAGGATAAACCATCTACACAAAGGCAGCCCTTAAAAGATGAGAATAAGTTCACGAAGGAGAAAGATATTAATGATACAACACAAACTATAGCGAAGTGTTAGGTAGAAGTTGATACTTCACGCCATATTTCACGAAGTTTGACAAGGGTGAATTGAACATGAATAACACCCCCACACACTCATTTCCAACCAAGGAGATATGGGCTTAAGATGGTTGGGATGAATCTTGGAACAAAGAGGACCCTACAAGTCATCCACATAGAAGATAACTAGAGCCTAGAGATGAAAGTGATAGTTTTTCAAATCTTCCTTGACTACAAATACATATTTGCATTGACTTGTAAAAACATGAAAAATGCTCCTCCAAAATTATAAGGACATAAGATTCTTGTAATGCCAGGAAAACAAACCCATAAGACAAGCCTAACGAATAAATCTTAAGTGTGTAGCAAAGGTCCAAGAGGCAATTGACAAGATGTTTGAAATTGGGATAGTATTCAAAATAAGCACAAGTGAGTTGATACCCGCCCATAGTTATTAGTTAGGAGAAGGAGAAGGGTCAAATTTGTATGTGTGAAGTTTTGACATTTGAAGGTTGTGACACTAAAGAAATCCCCCATCCCATTTACCAACTCAATCCTCAAGGAAGTGGTAGGGCATGAAATCTTCCCATTCATCTACGTGTATGATGAGTTAATATTTTTGTAGAGATGATGTGCCTCAAGACCACATGAACCCACAAAAGAAGGAGAATTGTGACCACAACCAAGAGGAAGTTTGACCAACAGTGCAATTTATTCATTTCAAGAATGATACAATAAATAGCTTGCAAGACACGATATGTTGCAAGTTGATAGGAGAGGCAAGGAATTTTGACTCACACTCATGGACAATTTCTTACACTTGTGGTCTTACAGACAAAGAGCTATACAACTGGTCAAAGTTTATGTCCTTCAAGATGAATGACACACTGTGAAGATGCTCCATGAGATTCTACATGGACTCCACACATTGGCACTCATCTATGATCAAATTCAAACAAATGGTACTCCCCTAGTTGGTGAATGGGGGGATAAATAATTATTTTCCTTGATCTTGAGAAAGCCAAGATTTACCCTTTGTATTTAAAGGGGAATAAATAGGGATGGATGTCACCTAACCACCCACTCAAGAGAATCCATCCAAGAGAATGAAGAAGAATGAATAATCGACCTAGGATGAAAGAAATGCCTTTCCAAAGGACGACCTTCAACAAACACACATGCAATGGACTCGACAGCAACGAAAGAACCTGAGGGGGAGTACTTGATCAATGATCATTGATCAAGACTTACAAATTGAGGGTGCAAACAAGATGTGAAAATGAGTGATTCTAGGGTATGTTCCTCACTAATGAGGAAGAATGTCATGAGGGGTTCTATGATGAGAGGCTGGAGAATGATGAGGTTGATAATAGTGTGGAACACAAGGGATGCAATGATGATCACAAGTCGAACTCAAAGGACTCTAGGAGAATACAAAGACTCGCATCATGTTCTAAGGAGCTCTCTTGGGCAATCCTCATTGATTCCCAAGAGAGGTGGTCTAGGTCTAGTTGCATCTTTACGAATTGAAGTCCCAACCATGCCACTTTCCACAAGGAGTCCAATATGTTATTTCTTCTAACTTTGCCAACACAACCGTCCAAAACGCAACAATAAACCTGTTCTTGTTGGAATATGCAAGTGTAACCTTTTCGTCCTTTCTAATTTCAAGTCACTTACCAAAAATAACCATGTTTTCACACCCTAAAAATAGCACTTAAATAAGTTGTGAAAGATCCCAAACCCCTTTGCCTGAATTTATTTATATATATATAATATATATTGCTCTGGCTTAGATCTGGACTAATATTATCAAAAGAATCCATAGAATGCCATACTCAAACTGCAGAAATAAATTAAATAAAACAAACCCCGCTAACCGGGGGAATACAGAAAAGGCGCCTAGGGTTTAAAACAGCAGATTTCTTCATAAATAATTCAGATGTTAATACAATATTGATTTCAGATGATAAATAATTAGGGCAAACACAATTAGAAATCTGCAGATGGAATAACAACAAATATTGTCTAAAACCCAGCCATAATGGATTCAGACCAAGTTGATTTGATATATATTTGAGGCTGAAATATACCACAATAAACTAGCATGAAGAATACCTCAATCACTGCATAAAACAACTGTATAATAAGTCGCCCCACTCTAGAAGAAGTTTGTATGCCCACTGCTGCAATTTATTTCTCTTTCAAACTGTTGAAATGATAAAAACATGTGAATACAATGAAGATCCCTGAATAGGAACTCCTCTCTCTGCTCTTGGGGTTTCCGTCTACAAGAGGAATAATACAAAGGGTTTATGTCCTTGGATTTTGTCTGCAAAAGCTCAAAGCTAACTGCCGGGAGAAAATAATAATAATCTGGAATCCCCTGGCACAAATCGCACTTTTTCCTTATAACCAAAAAACCCTTCAAAGATGCAAGTCGCACTTTTTCCAATGCAACATATTTAATTTTTTAATTAATTTTTCCCTTCTCTAAGCAAGTTGCATTTTTGGCTTATTTAATTCCTCCCCCAAGGCAAGTCGCACTTTTTACCTAGGAAAGCACATCAAATAATTTATTAATTTATTTAAATGTACTTTCCTAAGTCGAAGTCACTTAAACAGTCTATTAATTCATTATATGTGCTTTAGTGATACTTTACTTTATTTTTAGCACGATATAATAAAATTAATAAACCGAAGTCACCCTTGAAATCACCTTTCGGCCGTCGGGTAGACAAAAAGGGCCAAAGGTCATCGATCGAACTATTCAAGAAAGAGGGACATTACAAGTTGAAATCTTTATACTTTGAGGATTCACAAACTTTAGGTTTTTCATTCATTTTATGCATGTAAGACTTTTCTAATGTGATTGATTTCAATGCAACCATATTGATGCATGAGACAGTCTGAAAAAAAATTACTGAAAAGCAAATTAACTGAAGATGCCATAAAATTATGCGTTTAAAAATCATCTTCAGTTCCAATCAAGACACAAAAATGCAAGCCTCCAAATTTAAGATTTCATTTTGTATTCATTCAAGATTAATAATCATTTTATATGCCTGATGGGAGATTTGCTGAAAGTTTTGCAGCCAACTTTTTTTTAAAATACCATAGGGTTATAGAAGTCAAAGAAAACCTTAAAATAAGTATGAACATGCAACATTCACATAAACGCTATTGGATGAACCCATCAAATCCACCCATGAATAGAACCAGAAAAAGTTAAATTTAGAATAAGCGTAAGTTAAACAAACCATGAGCAGAGAGGCTGCATCAGTATCATAGGAAAGGCATACTTACTGAAGCGGTTGATTTGTTGGTTCAAGGACATGACATTTGGAGGTAGAAGCCCACGTAGATCAAGTCTATCCCTCTCTGTCATTGAGAAAGCCGTGCCCTACCATCCAAATGTCAAAGCACTTAAATCACCTGAACAATTTTGGACTAAAAGTACAGATTTGAAATACCTCTTGCTAGCTTCTAATTTGCACAATGATATAAAATGCATCTGTGCACAAAATTGATTTTTCTGCACTGCACGCATAGTTTTTGTATTTCCACTAGGCATACATGTGCCGCTGTAATTATTTCAGTTTCAAGTGATGACATATTTCAGTGCAGAAACATATAGTAAATAGCTATGCAGCGGCCTAGGGTGTTCTGGTGTAATGGTAATTGAGTACACTTGTAAACAAAGTGATTAGTTCAATTCCCCTTAGGTGGCACATGCTCTAGCACACCAACAACCAGGCCCGTCTGTGTCCCAATGGTTGTGGGATCCACTAAATACCTATCATTTACCAAAACAAAATAGCAGCTCTACTGCAAATGACTTTGAAAGTGGACATCCAATAATTTTAGTTATGCAACAAAGCCACACATAAAATATTTTATTAATAGTTCAGTTCATGCGTCACTCAAGTAAGAATGTTGACCCAAGAAAAATTTATTGCAAAAGTTCAGTAACATGGGATTTTGTCATGATGTTCCATTTTGTCCAGCATGAATTTGGCATTTATGATGGTTTGGAGCATTGTACATCTTGCTTATCTTACTGACATTGTAGTTATAATCTAAGCATAGGTATCTGGTGACATCCCGTGTCTAAGTAGGGTGTAATCACAAAAGTAGTTAATTGGCAATACGTGAATTCTAAATTCCCAACAGCTTATCTTCCTAGTTGTGTTGAGTGTTACACTTAACACCCTAGTTGTCAAACTTGGCGCTTTGGTAGGTATTCTCAAGTTTGGAGCTGACACAGGCTTACCTAGATTTAGCTGGTAACAACAGCCAAAACTTAGAGAAAGCATATGAAGATTCCCTTCTCTCTGTCGATCAAAGTGCGCAAATAAGATAGACTCAAGACATTGAGGTGAACGATGAGAAGAGTCGTCAAGTTTAGTCCGTGCTTGCTGAGTTCTTGAGAATTTCAGTTAGTGATGAAATTCCATCAGTTCTACTACCAACGAGGATTGAAAGAACTCGCTAGACTCAAAACTTTGTCAAGGCTAATGTTTGACGGAAGAGACTAAGATATCTCAGATTACCAGTATCCCAAGGTTTATTTAAGAAAGGCACATTACAAAAGATGGGAATGCAACATTAAAAATACTAGCATGTTGCCTTTCATAAGACTGAGGTGGAATCTGTAGGATCTCAATACATACAATTACCTCAGACAAAATCTACATAGAAATGGACTGAACTAACGACATTAGAATTCCTTGGTGGGAAAGAGACCCATGACAGTATATGCCAAAAATATGCTAATATCTTACAGTAAACCGATGATATCTATGGTAGTCATGTTGTCAAGTTGATGTGAAAACCAGAGAATCGATGATAAGCTGAAATAGGGGCATTGAAGGAATTCAACAACTAGAGAGAACTGCTGATTAAGATTAAATGAAGGTCCTCGTTGTTAAGGAAGACAAAGGTGAATTTTTCAAACATAGGACTCCAGCGCCAAAGTGGACAGTGTCTTGGCATTATAGGAAATGCTTAATTGTTACATGTTTGATTCGTGCACGGTCCATGTCTCCTAGAAATACTAATATGATTTCGGGTATCTTAGCTCTAGAGGATATGGAGATAGACAACTTAGGGTATTCTGCAAATAAAAAGTATGCCCTCCATTGCCCCCATCTCAAATCATAATTTTCAGAAGTTAGATGAACAGCCTAATGGTTTTGCCCTGTTTTGCACAAATATTTTGTTTACTTGCTTTTGGGTATGATTTTCTAGCTGTTACTTTGCTATTTAGTTCAGGACGTGCCTTAAGTGCTCCTGGTGCTACATTGTAGTTGGTGTAATTTTCCTTCTTTTTTAACTGTTTTTGGTGAAGCACGAGCATTAATAGTATTGCACTCTATGTTTTCTCTTCTCTATCGTCCTATAGATGAACACGGATGCAGGGATCAAATTTGAAGTTGTCAATACCCTTCAACTGCCTTTGAACTTGTCATAGCAGGGTGTTTAAAAATTTACACTTCAAAATAAACTTGAAATCTAAAATTACACGTCAATACTGAAATGAGGTCACTTATGTTAATTTTTCATTAGAAGGGCCAATTAAAATATCACTTGTCATACAAATATTATGCTATGTTAATTTTTATAAATGTTGGATTTATTTTAATAAATAAATTATTAAATGAATAATTTTAGTAGCATAACTCATGCTTACTAACTTTCTATTTTCTATGTTAAAAAAAAAACTGCTTTCACTTTACACAAATCATGCAAGAAATCTAGGGAGAAATGATGAATCGACACTAAAATAAGCAATTTGTTGAGTGTTTCTATTTTCATAATAACAAGATTATTTTTTTAGTTTTTTCTAGCTTCTAAATCAATTTGGGGATTTTATTCTCAATGAACTTATTTATTTTGTAAATTGGGTTCTTAAATATTAGTTGTTTCTCTGAATTTGGTATTCAAATTGTTGTTAAAATAATAATGATAAGCCTCTAAGTTAACAGCTTCAGTATTGCATAATCAACGGATAGCTGGATTATTTAAGGACTCCTCCAGGCTCTAAATTACTCGTGTATTCGAGATAGATTAAGGTATGTAATATTAAACCACACTTAGTTTTTTGAGATCTGAAAAATTGATATGTTTTACATTTATTTTGCTTGTAATAAATATCTTGTGATGATTATTACAGCCTTTATATGCTTTACAAAAATTACAATTTATTTTATCCCTCTGAATCATCTAACAAATCTTATTCGAATAACAAAGAGTTTGTTTCTTTTTGGAATCTTATATTTGTTATACCAGCAATTTGGCACTGAATGCCAAAGGACATTTTGTTACAGCCCTAAAAGAAATTTAAGATGGGAAATTATATGAGAAGCAAAATATAAGTTTGCTATTTACAAACAAATTATCAACCTGCCTATTGCAATATATATTTAAACATCTTAGATTCACTTCATCCTGACTATATACTTGCAAAACAGGTATCTTAATGAATCATGAATGCCTAGTTTGAAATGTGTCCAGTTTTTTCTTGAACAATATTGACAAAACGAGAGAATTTACATGCTATAATGTCAGAGAAATAAGGACAAGCATATAGTTATATGGGCTAATTGATTTTCATTTGATTTGGGGAGGAATGTGAGTCTGTGACCGTATTTAACTAATGAAAACATAAAAAATTATGAGACCATACACTTGAAAACGATATCCCAATACCAAACCATACATTAAAAAAACAAGTGGAAACGCTGCCTGTTCTTGTCAATGGTGCCACTGCTGTGCTTACTTTTTTTTAACAAATGATTTCACAATTTTAAAAATGTGTGTATGCAATGTGCATGCGTGAATATATGAATGTGTGGACTTCATGCAGTTTAAATTTAGACATAAGATACCAAATATATAAGAAAACATATTGAAAATGGGTCATGCAGCATTATCAAAATCTTTAAATGTTAATTTTTACATAATTTAACATGTGGATCAAAGAGATATGTATACGTAGCATGTGGAGGCATATGGCTACAAATTTTAAACATTTTGTAATGATATTTGTTTGGAGTAATCCTAATTTTAAGAGAAAAATTGTTAAATCCTTATGGGCATATTTTTAAACATTAAGTGTATATTGCCATTGTTTATGATTAAAATTGATAAAACTAAAAAAAATGTATGTATTAATTATTATTTATAATAGTTTGGATTTGTTATTTTAATATATTGTTTGCATTATAAATTGCAGAAAATAAAGAAAAATGGTCGTCCGAAAAAACATGGAAGACAAACAACTCTTGTTGATGCATTCAAATTGAGACAAGATTCATCTTCTTCAAATCCAGTGGATGATAACGACTATTTCATCAACAATGATGTTGAGAATATTGAAGAAGAGGAACCTTCATCCCCGAAGAAAGGTAAGTTGACCACTACCAATAGGAAATTCAAGCCTTCATGGAAGTTTGTTCATAAGTGGTATTATTGTGTCATAACACTAGATAGAAAAGAAAGGATCAAGTGTTTGTAGTGTGTCAAATACAAAATGGATACTCCATTTGTCACAAAGGGTAGAACTACAATTCAATTGAGTGAATTGAATGGTCATGCAAACTCTGAGGCCAATAAGAGAGCAATACAACTTATGGAATTCAAAGTCAAAAAACCATGTTTACCAATAACAAAGCATGTTGAACTTATGGTAGATGCTGAAAAATCAAGAATAATCAGTGTTATCGAGACAATGTATTTTATAGTTATAAAGGATTTACCTTTAGAAGTTTATTAAGACATGTGTGATTTACATAGATACAAAGGAACTCCGAACATGCCATTATCTGATGAATATTCAGCATATACAAATGTTGCTTTTGGTATGTTTATCTGCTGCAAAAAAACTTTATTGGGAAAAGCTTAAGGCAGAGATATTTTCCAGCCCCTTTTATGCTATTTTGGTTAATGAAAGTACAAATAGAAAAATAAAGAAACGCCTCATTATCTATGTTAATTATTTGAAAAATGGAAGGAATGGATCGTGTGTGACTAGATTCCTTCGTCTCCTCAAAATAAAAGATGGAACTGCACAATCTATGTATGAGTCTTTGACAAATTTGTTATTTGAAATGAAGCTGCCAAAACATAGGATGGTAGGATTTGCATCAAATGGAGCATCCTCTATGAGAGGTTTGCATGGATGTTTGGCTACTAAGTTAAATTGCGAAAAAACCCACTTGGTGTCCATACATTGTGGCACATAATGAAGCTTTGGTTGTGGTAGATGCTTCACATGCTTTCCCTGAAATTGAATACATTGATAAATTTGCAAATAAAATATATTCATGGTTGGGGAAGTCAGCAAAATGACATGGTGAACTCAAAGAGTTAATGGATATATTTCAAACTGATAAGTTGTAAGTTCTTCAAATCCATCGGGTTCGTTGGTTATCTAGAGAGCGAGTTATGGTCAGACTTGTTAAGGACGATGCCGGCATTACAAGAATTCAAACATGCTGACACAAAATTGTATGAAATGGGAACAATATTCCAGGTTCAATTTTGTATGCATTTGCTTGCAGATGTTCTCAATGAATTAAATAAACTAAATCAACGACTTCACAAGGAGAATATTGATATCACTATCATTAGTACTCAATTAGATGTACATATTGAACTTCTGAAAAAATAAGATTTCTAAAGTACACCTTTGGAACAAGTTCTCAATGAGTTTCTAAATATTTACAGACAACTCAAAATGAATGTTTGGAGTTTGTTGATTGCACAAGTATTTCACATGTACATAACCTCATGTTTGAATATATACTTGAGACACTTGAATCTGGCACTCTGGACGATTGCATTCATTTGGGTAAACCATTTGTTAAGAAGATAATTGATTGTCTTAATATTAGGTTTGTCAACATGCAAATATTTAATGCTGCAAAGATTTTTAGTCCTCATTGTTACTTTGATGAAGAGGATGGGTGAGACATTGAAATACAAAGGTGGTTAGAAAAGCTATGTAAAAAATTTGATGGTGGAGATGCTCTGGTAATTGCCACAGAAAAAACTTTGGGTGAATTGGACAGTTTTGTTGTGAATCTACATATAGCACATCCGGAGAAGACTATGTTCAAGGCATGGGAGCAATGTGGAGAAGATGAAATATGGAAAGAATCACTTCCTGATTTAATGAAACTATGGCAAATAGTTCTCGCAATTCTAGCAAGTACATCAGCATGTGAAAGTGGATTTTCCAAGTTAAATTGCATTAAAACTATTGAGAGGTCTAGACTTGGTTTGGATACATTAGACACTTTAATGTTTTTATCTATTTCCACTCCTCAATAGTTGGATATAGTAGACTAGAAGGAGAGGTATATGAGGAATGGAAAAGAATGAAATCTTGTAGACCTCTTCCTTAGAGTGATGTAAGTTGAACGTGAAATTACTTTGTTGAATCTTTAGATTATTTAATTCAACTCTATCTTTCAAGATTTTTGGTTGATTGTTAAATATTTAATAAATTTGACTTTTTTTCATATTTATTTTATATAAAATAATCAAATATATATTGCAAGGTTATTAAGATTTTCTTTTTTCGATTGAAGGGTAACGTGATGTTTAGAAGGGTCAAGCTTAACCTAGCCCTTCAAATTAAAGTTTGAGGAGCCCCTCAAATTTGATCACTGCACGGATGCATGATGCCATTGGTCTCCTCATTTTTAGTGAATTTAAGGCCTCGTAACCTGAATGATTTATGGCATACTAGTCTGATGATGTGTTTCTCTTGGACTTATATACAATTGATATTTTTAAGCACATCCAAGTTTTAGTAAATAAGGTGGATATATAAGCTGTTTGAGTTGAAGAAAACATGGGTATTTTCTGCATGAAATGCCAACACGATGCACTGTCTTAATTGTTGAATGAGGGAGATTGAAAATGAGAAAGAAAGAAAATTGAAGAATGGAAATCCAGTAAGGGTGGTCTACCTTGTTAAACCATGGATCGTGAATAATGTCGATACTGCGTTTGTGGACAATGGTGGGGCGAGTGGCCTCACTCGTATAACACATTTTCATCTGAATCTGACCCTGACCCTGAACCTGACCGTTAAACCAGAATGAAGAAGAGCAGGGGCCCAGAAGCCATGGTCGAAGCCTGAACCTTGCTCTTAATTGGGCCATACACACAGATCTCGCTTTCGATCTTCTTCTGTATTACCTATTCCCTGTAGATGGAACCGGAGTAGGGGTGAAGTCCAAAAGTCCCGAATAGTGATGAAGCTCGATCAACCCAAGTTTAAAATAGAGAACGCCGAGCTCGATTTGAAAGGAGTGAAGATCCGAATGTGAAAACGCCCGTGGGACTGGTAAGGCTTGGGGATTTTATATGAAAGCGATTTGTTACTCAACCCGGTAAAGTCAAATTCCAAGCCTAGTCACGGTTGTATAGCCTGCGTGTACTCACGACTAGCATGTGTCCTCTCATCGACTAAATGAATTTTTTTCCGCTTCTTAAACTTGTATTCATACTAGAAATGAAATGAAATGAAATGAAAGATTTTAATGACGTCCACGTGACTAAAGAGTCAAAGGGACCCAAAAAAAAAAAAAAAACCAGAAACATTAAGCTGAAACCAAGTTCTTTTCCAAATCCTCTCGCCTAATGTGAATCTTGAGCACAAAACCAGCAATCCTTTGAAGCTTTGCTTCCTCAAATAACTCATCTAGGTTGTCTACTTGTAAGTCATTTTCATACTGGAAGCGGATGTCATCATACGTTGAGCATTCCATGATGAAGTGCCATTCTATTTCAACAACCCTTGTACTGTAGAAAAGACAAGTCCTTCTTTCCCACTCTTCTTTGGGAATAGTCCATCTGCCCGTTTCACAGCGAAGATGATGTGACCCGGTCCTCAACTAAGCTAAAATAATCCTAGCCTTACCTTTGATATCCGCCCTTAAGTAAGCTTTGTTATCATGAGCCCAAGTGGGGTTGAAATATTTGATATAGTGTGTTTTCTTACGACCAATATTTTTTGTCCACATGATTTTCCTAAACTTCTCCGCCACATAATTTTTTATTTCCCTATTGCTGTTAGGGCACTCCTGGAAGTGGATGCCCCACTTCTCCATCCATTTGGTGCTCTGCTTCATCCAAGTTTTCTTTCTGTGCTCTAGGTTATCCTCTATAACCTTTTTGGGCCAACGATGATTGTCCATGCTTTCCACTTTTTTGCAAATAGCTTATTAGTCGAGTGATTGCCGAAGCTTCCATTAGTAAGATACCCACTTCAACCAGTAAAATCTCATAAGGAACCGTTGATTTAACTTTGAGAGTGCTTGTGATTAAATGTTTTTGGATTCTTTCTACATGTCTCCATCCATGCTTTGACATATTACTTCCCCAGACTTCACACCCATAAAGGGCCACTAGAGTGACCAATAGACCAAAGAGGGTTTTCTTAGTATTCCAGTCCCAAAGCTCAACTTTCCTACATCTATTTTGGAGCAAGTATGATGCTTTCCAACCTCCTTGAATTAATTTTGCTCTGCATGTTTCCCAGCTCATTTTGTGGTGAAAATCAATCTCCAGATATTTATATTTTGTAACAATTTCCAATGGCCTCCCTTCAAAAAGAAAGTTAATGTGCGTCCCCTTTCCTTTTTAGAGAAAAAATCATGATTATTTGGTCTTGTGGACATTATCAATATCTTTCTTTTTTTCATTCTCTTTGGCTCCTTTTATCTTCCTAGTGTTTATGGCTTCCTCTCTCGTATTCTTTGTAGGAGGCGAGAAAATTGTGGTTTCACTAAAGGTTTCATAGTAGTGTCAAGGCCAAGAGAATAAGGTTTCAGTTCATAGCAAGGCATAGTAGTTATTAGGGTTGGTAGGTGCACAATGGAGGAAGCTCTATCACAAGAGAAGCAACCGCTACAACTGGGGATTAAAGAATAAGAATAATATATCCTACCTTCCACAAACATGGTCAAGTTAATAATAGTTATAACACCAAAGGGCATCACAAAACATCAGTCAATCCCCGTATATGCATACCCAAGCGCATACATTTATATATCCTCGAGGATAATGCTCCCACATAATGCCAACACACCTTTGCAACCAAATGTAACAATGTTAGGAAGGATTTCAAAACCAATTTACATCAATGTGAAGCAATAATGGGGGATTTTAAGGCACCGGTGGGGACGTCCCTCCTAATAGTAACCATGAAAACACGTCTAAATTTTTTGTACATTGATTAAGATAAATCTACAAAATCTCTCTAAGTTAGGAAGAACATGTTACTAACATTTACATATTTCTACTTATCATACCTACACATTGAGAGGCTTACGATGTCCATGATTTGCCTACGTGTATTCTAAGTTCTGTTTCAACTTAAACATCAAAATAAATATTTCACTTATTGAAACAGTGTTTCTATGGGACAAGTTTTCTAAATGTTTTCTCCTCAAATATAGATTGCAATCCAATACACATTTATTCAATCACCCATTTTTTTACATAAACACTTTATATAATTCCAGACAAATCAGTTAATAATTTCAAATGAATACCACCATGCATATGATCAACATTGTTTGATTGACTAGTTGGTAAATTAAGATCACGTATTTATTCATTTACATTTCTTTTACCAATGTCACAATTTACACAATTCCATCACACAAATTTGTCCACATGAGAGCATTTTGTAATTAGAGTTCTAATAAAATAAATTTATCCTTCATAACATGTACACATTTTTGTCGAATACATCTTAGCGACTTATTAGAAAGATATAAGGTCTTCATTACTTAGCTCTAAATGCTTAAAGAATCCATCATACATGATACAAAATCTTAAACAATTTCAACTACGTAATCATCACCTTTCAATTCTACAAGTTTATAAACTTACATAATCTTCAACACTCTAATTTGCAAGGATTACGATTTCACTTTTGTTTATTTTATATAAAACACAAATAGAAATACTCTAGTACAATACTCACCGAATAGAAAGCCAAGGCAAGTGTCGTAGAGAATCATTTTGTTGTCCAATTGTAGTGAGAGAAAGAGCATGATCGAAGCGCTTTACCTCCAACCACGAGTCATCTGGATCCCCGCACACCTCTCAAATCTTGAGAGTGGCCCTACCCTTCACGAGAAGGAAGATGTGGTAATCAATGAGGTGTGAGAGAGAGAGAGAGAGAGAGAGAGAGAGAGTCATATGTGTAAGTCATTACCCAATCAATTGGCAACATCTATGGGTAGGAATATTATCCATCCTAAAATCATAACCCTATGATTTTGCTTTAGGCAAAAATTCTATGGAATTCAGTAGGTACCCACCTAGTCCCTAAAATCCATGAAAATGTTAGAGCATGAATAATCCAAAGTGATAATTCAAGAGGGTAGTTTGTGTTTCAATCCATTATCTACCTTGTGTCCCCTCTTAGCATTCGTCATAATTGATTCTATGCACTAGGTTATCTATCACCCCAATACTAACACCCCCTAAACTTAACACATCTCACATTCCCACTCCTTATCCCAGCAATTGGCAACAAAACACAATTTTCTTCAAGTTACATTTTAGTTAAATAGATGTTAGAATCCTAAACAACACTAATTTTTCTGAGGGTCCCATACCACCCGTCAAATTTATGTTAAATGGATTCTAATCTAATTGTTAATCCCATATGACATAACAACCTATGGTCAGTATGCTAGAAGTCACGTGTAGTTCTCCTTTATAAGCCATGGTTAAAGGTTCCTACCTCTTCCCCCAAATCATGCTTATGATTGGTTGTGTTGACTAATTCAAATATTAATTCTTATCTATCGAAAATAAGTCTCCTAAGATACAATTTGATACATACAAACATGAGCTCATTATTTGTTCTATTTCAAGGTTTTGTACAAGTTTAGAGCATATATTTTTCATTCCTATATCAATGGATTTGTGTTATCCCTATTTGATTTTCATGATTATTCGTATAAGTTTATAACTGTTGCTCCCTTACTTACAGTTTATCGTGATTTTAAATACGTCAATGAAGTATTCATGGTTCACGTAATATTCATTTTCTGTTATGATTATAAATATTTATTATTTGATAGCTCCTTTCTTGGTTTAAGTATCATATTTTATATTTAATCTTCGTGTTATAGTTGTAATCCACTCTTCCCATTTAGCTCCACATCATGGATATACCTCCCTTAATGAAATAATTATATTTAATTACTTTCTTCTCTTCCTCTATATGCAAAATTAAAAAAAATACACAAAAAGAATATGGAAAGTAATTCATATTACAAAAACCCCGTCAAAGAATTAATTGTAACTTATATTCCGTAAAATGGGTTTGAATTAAATTTGAAGGGTTTGTAAACAATATGTATTGAATGAACTATCTGAAATTTTAGCTCCACCCATTTTTCCAGATGAGGAGAAACCTAGATTTGAAATTTGAGTACACAGTAATTTTTTAGTTTGTGTCTAAAGTTATCATATGGGATAAAATAAGAAATTTCCATATTGTTAATGTTTTAGACCATCGGGTCAGGTCAACAATAATTAAGAGCTATATCTCTACATATTAACAAGATCTTCCACAAATTGGGGCTTGTGGGTCAGTTGTGAGATCCAGTCAACCCATTATTAACAACTATTGGAAATTTTAAATGGAGTATGATTTGAATTTGTATGTATTTACATTAAAGAAGAGAAAAATATCGTTTGAACATGATGATGAACGAGCTGTTGGAATACGGTTTCTACAGAGTGGTCTTGATCTGCCTTCATCCCACACCAGAGCGCTCTCCCCTCCCCTGCAATTAAATCTTATAAGGATAGACATTCATTAAACTGTTGATGCACTTCAAACAAAAATCTACCTGGTTTTGTGTGGTTTCTAATATCTCCATTTTCCTCTTTCTTGATCACTTTCTTCCCTTGCTTGAATAATAATCTCTTACTGTAAAAAAACTATGTGTTTCAAATTTAATAAATGCCGGACCTTACATTCCAACAGAGCTCCAAAAGAGAAAAGTGGAACATGGTTTCTTCAATGTTTCTTTACCATTCCCTGTCCGATTCTGCATGTTGCAATCCCTCTATGCTATGCGCTCATTCTATGTGTATATCTTATCTCCCTTAACTTCTCCTTAAACGCACCTTTTATTTTCTTCTTTTGCTTCCCGCTCTGCATGTGTCCCGTTCCCCTTTAACTCAATTACTCTCCCTTACTCCATATGTAAAATCCAAGTCATGGGTGGAGGACTTTTAACTATTTGTCCCAATTCTATTTTTACTCCAATATATATATATATCTATAGAAAAAATTTTTTCTCTTTCCTCATTGATTAAGAAAACACAATAGTTAGTCTCCCTCAAGTTCTAGCATGAGAGCTTAGTATTGTGGGAGCTTGTCAAACATCATACTAATCTTTCTAAAAATGTCGCAAGGGGAAGTCAACGTTAATTCTACTTGGTGGCGGATCGGTACTTTTAGCTAGAGTCACTCCTTATATATCGACTTTAGCATTGTGTACTATTTAAGCACTTACTTCCTACATGCAATTTCATAATGTATCTCCTAGGTAAATGCGCCATAGTTAATAGTTATGCTATAATATATATATATATATATATCATATATATATATAGTTTATCTTATGTTGATTTAATTATTTCCAAAATTCTATTAATGGAATTATTTCGTCTTCTATTTAGATTCCATTCAATTTCTGCTCAAGAAAATCATCATAATTGGATAATTACGAAGGCCTTCTATTATCGTTAGGATACGGTAATGCGACCACTCGGTGTAATTGTCCTATATGCACAGATTAGATGCCAACTGAGTATCATAATATGACATTGTTAATAATACGTTATTATTATTTGTTTTATTATTTGAATAGCTTCATTATTTAGGAAAATTATGATATTCGTAACCCCTAAATGCATGTAACGACACAAGGATTAAGTGAGCCAAAATAAATGTATAGTGGCTATTTACCGACTTACAGTTTGTCCACAGTTTTTGAGCACTAGCATACATCTCTCTCTCTCTCTCTCTCTATATAGGTCTCTCTCTCTCTCTCTCTCTCTCGCAAGAAACTCATCATGAAATATTTTCTTCTCTCTCTGATGATACCCTTTCTCATTTCCTAAGAAATCCTACATATGCACAAACAACAATACCAAGTGCATTATATGTCCATAATAATAAATCAAATATCTATAATTCTGAAATGACATGTTATTTTCAACAATAATCAATAACTATAATTCAACATTTAATAATCTTCAAACAATTGTTTAATTATTCAAAATAAATACTTTTATCCAAAACATATCAAAACTCTGAATCAAGTAAGACCAATTCAATTAGTAAGATACTATCCCTATGGTGATAATCGCCACTTAGTTCTCCAAATATATCAAAATAATAAATGATTGTTTTCGGGATGTGACACCAACAAGTTAAGGAAAGAGTAGTAAATATGAAGAAACACAAACAAATATTAACAACAAGGTTATAATCACATAAACAAAATTAAGTTGTAAGAAAGTATAATGAGTAGTTTTGTGTATTATGGACGAAAAATCTCAATCAAAACCTCAAGAGAGCGAAGGGAAGAAGTAAAAAAGAATCAAGATAAACTAATAATAGTGAAGAAAATAGGTATAACAGTGTACAAGGAAAAAAGAGCCATGAAAGGAGGTAAAAAATCAAATAACATAGAATTCAAAGGCCACCACGTAGAGATTCTGGATGGGGAAGAAGCATACAACCCCACAATGACTCTACTCAATTGGTTATTGAAACTTTATGCGCAAGAACTAATGAGCTTAAAGAAAATCTAGAAAGAATGGAAGTAAGAGAGAAACTCAAAGATGTTAAAATGCAAGAGATGACAAACGTCTCACGAAGGCTAAAAGAATGAAACAACAAGCTTAAAGCACAAGTGACATATATATAAAATATCACGAATGTTTGACAACATGAATGACACACCCTTAAGAAAATCATTCACTCTTCAACAAAAGCCAAGGTAGGGGATGAAAATACAAGTACAACACAAATAAAAGAAGTGTAAGAAGGCCTTTATACCATAGAAAAGACAGAAAATGAGCTACAAAGTAAGCTAGAAGGGATTAAGGCATGACACAAGTGGTAAAAGAACCATTAAGCAAGTATAAAGAGTTGATGGAGAGGCAAGTCAAAAATTAAATGATAAAAGAGAGAGAACAACAACATAAATTATCAAATATAATTATCAAAGGCGTGAAAGATTAGGGCTAAGGGGAGGATAAAAACAACCTCACAAGGGACTTCCTCACATACTAGTTACAATGGAAACTGCAAATCAAACAAGAAATTAGAATTGATAAGATGAGGGATAGGGGAAATAATATGCATATTCAGGTCATAAAGATAAACTATGAGGATAAAAAAAGAGTACTAAGAAATAAAGGTATGTTGAGATGCTCACGCTTTTATCTTGATGAAGACTTGACCTTTTGACAGCTATAAAAGATAAATAAGGAATGAAAAAAGGTGAAGGTAGCAAGGGACGAAGGGAGATGGGCATACATCAATAATGGGAAAGCATACATAACATCTAGACAAACCCAAAGCAAATAAGGAATTTGTCTTGCCCAATGTCAAAGGTTTCAGGACCAATTATAAATATTGTCATATAACCAATTTGACAAGGATTTAAATGTGTCAACTTTGCATAATAACAAATGATATAGAACATAAATCGAAATAAATTGAGCAGAGATTTCCTATTGGAAAATCATAAATGGTAAAAAAAACTACCACTAAAAACACTTCCATATTTTATTAATGAATGAATGAGGAGCTCATCTGATAATTACATACTTTCCTTACAATTATAGGCCAAACCAACATAGAATCAACTTTTCACTTCTTTATAATTTTCACTCGCATAATAAATTTGCGCATAACAATAATAAAATCAAATTGTTCAATTTCTCGATAGGAAATCACCTTATTTTAAAGGGTGGGTGATTTGGTTGCAACCTTTTAGTTGAACCATTTCACTCTTAACTCAATTGATAAATTAATTTATCAGAACTTTATAAAAGTTATATATGGCTTATGCTATAAGTTTTAACCTAAGGTTATAATTTAAACTTAGTTTGGTGTCATATTTGATGTGGTGGGCCACTAAATGTTTCCCCACAAATATTACTTGTTCCAACAGTCCCCTTTAATGTTTAGCAGGGATGCATGCCAAAATCATCATTTTATATAGAAGGAATTATAATCCTTAAACCATATATGATGATTTTAAGTTAACATGTCTACATGGATAATCTAACATAAATATCCTAAGTTCCTCTCAAATAAGTACATTTATAAAGTCTTACATGATTTTCTATAGCCTTTTATAAAACAAGGAATCTCCATAGCACAGTGTTTTGTTGGGTTACAACTAAATTCAAATAGGACAATGTTTTACAAAATCACATCGGGTGATCTTTGTACAATATAGAAGTATAGAAAAGCAAGATTAAAAAATGTAGTTAGGAGGTGGCATTGTTATGCACACTCCTCAATTATAACTCTAAAATGCCTTGCATTACTCAAAACTTTCAAAACCTCACAACATAGAGAGGCTACAAGAGAATATCCACAATTTAATATTATAATTCAGAGGTGGATATCAAGAAGTTAGCCATATGGTCATCTTATCTAAAGGGGGAGATCAAATTCTTCCACATGATCATATGATGCATTATTCTAAACCTAAAAAACAAGGATAAATGTTCATAGGACTTAGTCAATGACCTTAGGTCTTATATTGTTTGGATGTAAATCATATATTGGATGTCTCCAATATTGGCTAGATTTGGGCTTCCCCGTCTATCTCATGATAGTCATTTATTGATATTCATCTCTCACACATAAAGGTATGGTTGTATATCCAAGTTTTATATCTTGTATCATTTGTATACTTCTCAAAGTAATCTTTATAATTTATTTGATGTTGTATTGGGTTTTAGATCAAAGTTATGTGTTTGAACCCTTTTTTAATGCTATAGTGTTATGGAAATGTGCAACACATAAAATGGATGTAAGGTTTACTACAGGGGTTATTTTGATTAATTAACTTCCAACATTAATCATACAATATCATAAAAACACATTAATAATCAAGTCTATGTTTTCCACGATAACGATTGATTTTAACAACTTTCTTCCTTCTAATATAAATTATTCATAGGACTTATTAAATAAGGCATTCATAATTAAATAGCGATTGGACAATAGATTTAAAGGTCTTTAACAATTTTATTTGTAATAAATTAGTAACATTTTATGAATAAATAGTCTAAAAATTATGATCTAGATAATATCTACTCCTATCTTAGAGTGGAGTTTTATAACTTTTGTGCCCTTTGGTGGCCTAGAAATGTGTGTCATTGTCAAACCCTAAGTGTCACATTGTCTCAAAACCATATGAATATGATTTAATCTAATTTGAATTAAATCTTATTTCATAGTAACTTACTGTAACAAATGATATTCAAGTGATTACATACAATAATGTGCAAGCACTAAACATTCAATAATGGAAAACCCTAAGAAAGTGAAGGGAAGAAGAAGACTCAGTTGATTTTATGCGATCTGAGAGTGATCGGAACTATGTATCTGCTAGAACAGCCTTGGAATAGCATCATAATGGCTTGATGATGATTCAGAAGTACAAAAACATGCAAGACATAAGTGCCCACAGGAGCATCCCAGGTGGTAGGGGCGCTAGTGTCCATTTAGATGCTCAGGCTTTAACGTTTTATGGGTCAAAAGGTATTTTCTCTAATATTCTCTTTGTTGCTTTGACTTCGTTGTTAAGGTTTTGATCGCACCTGTAACCGACAAAACAAATGACTAGCTGCACATGCCCACAAACCACATCAAATCTAATTAAAAAAATGCAGAATGTGGAGTCAGACTGACCTTGATGGTCACCAGAAGAGTGAAGTTATGACTAAGTGTTGCACTACATCTTAGACTCCATGTAGTTCTTTGTGTATGTGTGTGTATCCATGTCTCGTGCCCTAGGTTTTCCTTGTGTAAGCTGCACAATGATAGTGGGCTAGATTTAGATTTATCCCAAGTGTACAAAATGTGTGTGATGGAATAAAATGAACTCCCCTCCTTTGTAATTTATCTAGATCAATGTAACCCTTGTCCCTTATATGAATGTTCTAGATGTATGTTTTATAGTGTTCTTGTGCCTTTTTGCAAGCTTAGGTGGTGATAGATAATGCTTATAGTGATTGCCCCTTTTATAAGAAGTAACTAAGTATATATATGATTCCCTTATTTGAATTTTGTAATTGACAACTAAAAGGCCAACCCAAAGTATTAAAAGGTGACCAAGAAGTGAAAAGGACCCAAAGGAGTAAGAAGAAGAAGGAGAGGGACACGAGCGCCCATGAGGGATAGGAGAGCCTATGTGCTTTTGTCTTATTGGGCACTAGTGTCTGATGTCATTTAAAGATAAATCAGTCAAGTGCCAACAAAAATGCAAGATGTGTAAAGCAAAATGGATGCTTAGTCAATCTCATAAACAATAAAGTAAAAAAGATAAATAAAAAAGGAGTTTTCAACCACTAGTTTTCTTGCTTAGGAATCATGTATACATTAATATTATTTAGGACCTAGAAATGTACTAGAGTGCATAGAGTTTGTGTTTATTAAATCAACTAAATCAAACAGAAACCCAAACCATAGGTGAAAGACCCTACAAGAAGGTTAATGTTTTGGTTAAATTATAATCCATGCACCACCTACATCAACACTACTCTAAAGAGCCTCAAACCACACATAGTTATTTACCTAGCATGTGATATCTATATGGATGTAACTAGTTGACAACCTGGACCACTTTGACTATGTTTGAGATGATTTTGCTCTTGCTAAGTCATTGAGTTGGGATCTTTGGATGTTTAAAAATGAGTGAAGTTGAAATCCTTGACCTGGTTGAGTGCTTCAAAACTATAATAGGTGTTTCCCTAACGGCTGAATATCAACTTTGGGAAGATTTAGGGAGACTTGAGTGTCTTTTATATTATTATTTGTAACGAGACCTCATGAGAGCGTTAAGTGAGTGAATGAAGTGATGTATGTTAGCCATTGTGTGTTAGTGTTGACATTTATGTCAATTTCATTTATGGAAAATGGTGTCATGATGTTATATGATTCTCCATGAGGTATTGGTCAGGTGTTAAGCATGAACATGGCTTGGTAGTGTCCATGTTTTGGTGAGTTCTATGAGGTCTTGGAGCATGGCTAAGTAAGCTAAGTCATAGTTTGAGTCTTCTCAAGTTGGTTAGATGTTTTCATGAGGTCAAACATAGTCATAATGATGTGTTACATGTGTCTAAAAGTTTGCATAACATTAGCATGGTTAGTTCATGGTTGATTCAGGTCATTCCAAACCTCTTCCTAGCCCTGGAGCATGCAAAATGGTAAGGAGGTATGATATTTGGAGCTGATTAGTCTTGGAAAAGCACGGTAGTAGCATGGTTATGGTATAAAGGGTGTGTATGGTGAGTTTCAGGCCATAACTCGGGGATATGATGCATGTTTGAGGTCCTTGGGAAGCAAACAGGTGAGAACAGACAATTTAACACATGTAAGTCTTAATGGCTGGAGAGTGTGAGCATATAAAACTAGAGGATGTTTTCATGATGCTTTATGACAAGTTTCAGGTCATTATGAAGAAGAATTCACAAGATATGTCAGTTTTGGTGAAACCGGGTAAGTTAAAGAGTGTTTTTAAGGTAAAAGTGGACCTTTTGATGCTCGTTGTGAGCTGTGTGTTTTATATGGGGACTTGATATCTTTGGAATATATTCTAAGGTCAGTTATAAAGGTTTCACAAAAATAATGATGTGGTTTGATTGTCATGTTTTTATGAACGATCGTAAGAAGATAAGTTGTTTTGAAACCCTAGCTAAACCCTAACTAAGAATGACTTGGAGGAAAAGGTGTTTATTGAGCATATATTGATTTATTTTTAAAAAATTGATGATTTTATGTTGTAGATTACTCTTACAGATTTCTAGAAAGGTAAGATGGTGCATGTGACAATATGTGGGCCCCACTTGAAATGACTTGTTTATGAAGAGTTTAGTTTATGGAAAATTTCTCCAAAGAAGGTAAGAATAAATTGATATTTTTTTATCCCTGGAGTTTTTATAGATTTACATGATAGTTTCAGGTCATGGTTGAGGTGAAAAATTGCAAAGTGTGCCCTATTTATGAAGACTGGTTTTTGGAGCAATTTGGAGCAGCTTGTGGTATAAGTGGAATTGTAGGAGCTACATGAGGAGTTAGGACTCCATTCAAGATTTGATATAATTATGGTTCATAGATATTTCCATTGGTATATCAAAATTGTTTTTTTGATATGGTATGACAAAGTTATGATTTGTTATTTGAAGGCTAGTTAAGCAGGGTGCTAAGTGGATTCATGAGGTAAAGTGATGATTTTGAGTTCTTCATGATTAGCGAAGGTTCATGAGTGCTTAGAAAACATTTCTAAGGGTGTTCCATGATTTTTTTAAGTGTGGAATTATCTTTTGAGGTGATAAAGTATGTTGAGCGTATGTTTAGTTCTTGAGCCCTAGAAGGCTTAAGAAGCAGTTTGCAAAGATTGGCTTGGGTGAAGACTTTCCACTTAGAGTTGGAAGGATTTATAATATTTTTTAGAAATATAATTCACAAGGATTTATATTGATGTATGGATTGTGTATTTTTTCATTAATTTTATGGGTCTTTAAGGTTAGTTTGTGAGGAAAAAGTTATGCTGATTTTCAAGGTAGGTTTACTCAGGCTGAAAGAATGAATCAGTTGAGGCATGAGATGGATGAGTTGATGATTGTTATCAGTTGGAGATTGAATAGGGATCATTTTTGTTCCTAATGAAGTAATTTTGAGGTATTTTAAGTGATAGAAATGGTGTAAACTAGTTGATTTTGCAAAATTGGTTTTTGGGCAACTTAGTTTGGTGAAGAGGAAAGTTGTCGTGGTTTGAACATATGGATGTTGCATGAGCTCTAATATGCATGGATGTGTTCTACGAGTCCCATGAGATTCCATATAGTGGTTATATGCCATATTTTAGTTTATCTTTGGTGGTCTTGAAGCCCAAAGGTAAAAACAGGGTACGGGAAATAATTGTTTGGTGAAGGATATGAACCTTTTGGCTTGTGTTATGAATTTTTTGATTGGTGAAATATAATTAAAGACCATGGTTTATTTTTTTAATGTCATTTTATGTTTTATGGTTTATATGGAATTTTGGAGCTTTAATAACCATGGTTTTGGTGTTAGTGGATTTTACTCATCCTAGTAACGAGGTTTTGAGCTTGTTTGGTGCAAGTTGAGTGGTTTTGGGCATGGAAGACCTATATGGGTCAAATGTGAGAATTTTAATGAATGTAAAGAGATGATATTAAATTATTTTATTTGAAATTATGATGATTAATTGACCTCTCTTGTGTTTTAAGGGAGAGAAACCTATAAAGCAAGTGTTTTGAGTTCATTTTTTAACTAGTGCTCTTGGAGTGAAAAGTGTGACCCAAGTAGAAATGTTTTGTAGGTATGATTACATGATTTGAGATCTGAAAGAGTGTGTTACAAGTTGTGGAATGTTATAGATCATGTGTGAAAGGTCTTAGAGCCAAGACAAGTCAAAGAACAATAAGATAGAGCAAGTTGAAGGAATGAGGGTTAAAGGTGTGTGTATGAGCTGAATTAGTGATCTCCATCAATTGTGGCAAAAAAAAACTCAGATATCATCATCGTCAGGTGGATGAGTTGGTTCTTAGTCATCTTAGGGGGTTGTATCCTCCTTGTTGAATTGGTGTTTCACTAGATTAGGGGTCGGTGCTCCTTGTATGGTTGGTGCTTCACTAAATTTATTTATTGTGAGTAATATCAGAAAAAATTAGTTGGTTTTCTTCCCCTTAAGGATTTCCCACTTATATATGGTGTTCATGTGTCTTCTTCTTTGCTTCATGTACTTGTGAATGGTTAATACATGCCTAATGTGCACATATGGTTATGAATGTTAAATGAATGAATGAAATTATGAATGTAAGTGATGGTAAATGAAATGAAAGTTTTGTAAGAATGATTCATCCCCCCTCTTAGTCCATTTTTCTTCCAACAATTGGTATCAGAGAAGGTCTTTGAGAACCAAGTCTAATCACTTGAAGGAGATCCTAGAAGCATTAACAATGGAAACGTCTTAAGATGTTGAATCTGAATTAAGTAGGATAAATGAAGTTTAGACTGGGTAAGTGCACCAAGTTGGGGGACAATTAAGTGGACATCAAATCCTGAATTTTATATTAAAAACAATAAAACATCAAATTTAGTCTTCCGCAGACTTGAACCATGCCGAAAAGTAAAAACTATGTCATAAAAATGGTACCATTGTGTAGGGGAGACTATTAGCTTTGTAGAAATACTGATTTTAAAGTGAATAGAAGAGGATAAATATCATTATATGTTTTTTTACTAATAGTAGGTCTTTAAGACACTTTTTCCTGTGAATGTTTATGTCTACATTTAAGACTGCAAAATTTGTTTCACTTATCAGAAATTGATAAAACTTATACCATCCCAACCATGGTGAAATTATATACATGTTCCAAAAAAAAATTATTTGATTTCAATATTTTTTGATGAAGTTATGGCAGGCAAACGGAAAGTTCTATGTTTTCTTTATGTTTTCTTACCACTTTCACAGAAAAAATCATAAGAAATAAAATATTACTCAAAAAAATAAAATCCATCCCAAGATAGATAGTGGCATATAACTTCTCACCAAAGGAAAAAAATATATATCAATTTTTGGTCATCCAAATTGAGGGCAAACGGACTATAATCTTATCGGCGTTTTTTAAAAAAAATACCAAGTCATTGAATTTTGAGTGTTTAATATAGCTAATATTGTCCATTTCATACAAAAATTAGTATTTTAGAAACTAGATTCCGGATGCTACGATTCATATTAATATAATTTTGTCTAATTTTGAGTGTATGTATTGCTAATAATCCCTACAAGTTGATATTATGTTGTTATTTACAATATGATGTCCACGGATGACCCTATATTTGTCCATCAACTTCCTGCACTTACCCTTCTCGGTCAATGATTTATGGCTTACAATATCATATTAAGGATATGAAGATAAAGCATGGTCAAGCCATAAAGGGTTTAGAGACATAGGTTGAAAGTGTGTCTAAATCCCTAAGGGTTTAAGAGGAAGCTTGTTCCAGGTATGAAGAGAAGTTAAAATCCCTTGAATATGATTTAGTAGATACATCCAATAGGTTAAAGACATATAAAAGGTTAGAAAATATTTTTGAAACTCTTGAAGGGATCTTGGAGAGCCAAAGAGTGGCTAGTGACAAAACAGGCCTAGGGTTCAAAGGAGAACATGTGAAGAATGATGGTGAAGTTGGTCCTAGCTCTAAATCAGATGAGAAGATGACCAAGAAGGCTGATTTAAAAGTTATAACCCTGTTAGACAACCTAATTCAATGAGGTATGGTTCTTCATTCAAAGGATATTGCTTTTTTGTCATGATTTTGGTCATAGATCTAAAAATTTATAAAGGAGGTCTCCTAGGAATGCTGTTGTACTCTTCAAGGGAGAATACTACTCATGTTGTGAGTATGGCCATATAACTAAGGATTGTGGTTGAAGCTTAAGTGTGTTTGAACCAATAAGAAAGAAGAATGGTGTTGTGTGCCACAAGTGTCATAAACAAGGACACATTGCTAGATCCTATCTCTAAGGTGGATCACCAAGAGTTGTTGATAGGTTTCGAACATCCAATGGAAGAGTTTTCAAGAGGAAAGTAAATTTCATGAATGAGTCCAAGACTTCCATGTCATATCCAAAGGTCAAGAAGGAGGTTGCTCAAGTCAAGAAAGTCAAGAAAATTGATTATCAGTTTAAATTACACCATAATCCATTAAGATTTGTCAAAGAAGGGTCAAAATCAGATCAAGGAAGCTTGTTTGCATTGGTTGAAGAAGATCACATGTGTCTCAATGCTTGTATGCATTGGAAGTTGAAGAGACTAGGTGTGTGGGACACCTAAAGGGTTATAAGGTATGTTAAGTGACCCATCCATATGTTTTTGAGTCTTTTTTATTTGTAGGTGTCTAAGTTGTGAAAATATGAATGATTATGGTCTAGGTTATTCTTAAGAAGTGTCTCAAGGAATGTACTTTTAGTTATAAGTATGAGATTACTAAGGTCCAAGTTTAAGGTCATGTCTTTGTTCAAGGTATCAATTATGTAATATATGTCAAGATCATTCTAGGTTTGTAAGAGTATGCATATGTGAAATCCTTTTAGGTGTGAGGTCACATTCATCAAGTTGAAGCATCATAATTAGGTCACAAGTGATTCTAAGTTGTGATCATTAGTCATGTAAACAAGTAATAAAATTTGTATGTGGCCATGTCAAGGTATAGTCAGGTTTGAGAGTAGTCATGTCTCTGTCAAAAGATGCTTTGAGAAAAGTAAATATCAATAGTGAAGTCTATAATGCCTTTGAAAGTGCGAGACTATGATCATGACTTGGTATGTTCATGTGATCATTTATGTTTGTTGTGAGTTGTGTGTCTTATTTTCTGTGTCTAAGGTATATTGTAGTGTTCAAATGTGTGTCTTTATCTAAGTCTGTCAGTATTTGTGTCTTAGAGTTGTATACAATCTCATTAAGGGTTCCAATGGTCAAGAGGTATAACCAATTTTATGTGACATGTGCACCAAGATGTTGACAATGTTATCTAAGTCAAAGAAGGGTAACAATCAAGAAGTAAAGGACTGAGAGGTCACCTAAGTGAAGGAAGATGTAGGGACCTAAGCATGTTCTTAAGGTAAAGGTATGTTATCTGAACACAAAATGATGAATGAGTGAAGAGTTAAAGATCAGGGTATTGACGGAGTTTAAGTTCATCTAAGATTTAAAAGAAAGGTACAAGTTTGTAGTTATAATTTTGAGCACCAAGAGGACATATTATGTGATATAATGGAGTCAAGCCTTGTTGTAGAATGTGTTATAAGTTGATGGTCAAAGAGAGTGAACTACATGCATAAGAGAAGACAAGTAATGCATATAAACTGCATATAAGGGTATCTATGGATGTTTCACAAGCTTGTCGTGGCAAGAAAGACAACTTAATACAGGATTAAGCATTGCTAAGATAGTGAGAGTCATATAAGGAATATGATTGGGTCTATGAACTCCTCAAGAAGTGCAAAGTGATTCTATAGGAGAAAAAACATGCTACAGGTTAGATCAAAATGATACAAGTGGATGGTGGCTTGTAATTCAAGGGTTTGTGTTATCACAAAAAGTAGCACCCTGAGATTTGGCAATTCAAACCTCTAATTTTTTCTAACATTGGACCATCTCTCAAGTTATGGGACTTGCATACTTGAGATGGAATTCTAGAGAAGGTTGGATCCTCTTCCTAAACTAGTGCAACAACTAACTCTAATGGAAGGAAAACTACTAACTACTCCTAATCTAATAATTCTAAGGAGATATGGAGAGAAGGAGTGCATGAAATGAAAGAAATCCTACACTACAGAGGTGATAACATGAAAAGAATGGGTTGCTAGACAAAATCTCAGTGCCTGAAACAAAGAGATGTGAGCATGGAGAGGATGGAAAAGCATAAGAGACCAAGGATATTCACACAGTGCACCATTTCATTCACCAGGTAAATACAACTCCCAAAAACTTGTAATGAACACCAAGAATATGCACAACATACCACAATAATGAAGAGAGGCAAGTTAGAGACAACAAATCAAGCAAAGGATGGACAAAATGCATCACATAACATAGATCTATTTCTCCATTAAAGTATGCACAATACATCATTGGTGGGTAAGAGGCAGTAAAATGCCATTAAAATTCTTAGGGAGGAGGCTTGAAACTCCCACATTCAACCCATAAGAGAAGAAGGGAGGGGGCAGAGAGAAAAAATGTTTAACTCCTTTACAAATGTGCCTCCCTTTATAATATATAGAAAATTAGAGAGAGCGAGAGAGAGTCAGATTTTGATTTCAACCACCAACAAATTTCCTTAAATTTCCTACAAAAGTGATGGAGTGTCATGCGAAACCTATCCCTCATTGTCCTTTGGCATTTGCAAGAAGAAATGTGGCTCCATGCTATCATTTATTGTTATTTCAACTACTTGGAAGTGATGTTTTTTAAACTATGCTCATTTTCTATATTTTTCATCACCAAAACTATACCAATTCTTCAATTTATTGATTTTCATGCATAGAGGGTAGAACCATGATTCCAACGAGTCTACTTTTGTGCGATTTCGTTAATAAATGCAAAAGTTATGAGCATTTGAGTGCAGGCAGTTATTTTGGATTCCCAAGCTTGACTTCTCTGTTACGGGAATGAGCATTAAAATATTCCTGGGAAATGATAATTTTGAATTTTTTTCCTTCCTCTAATGTTTTGCATCAAATTAAAGTCCTTATAATTTAATTTTTTGGGGGTCCTCCATTTCCAACACTTTTTGATAAAGGGGAGATTGAATATTTTAAAGCTTATATTGATGACTAGCTCGGCCCAGCTGGCCCACTGAGCTGGCCACTTGACATGCAATGGCCTTATCATTTGTGCATCAAGCCCACTTTATAAACCTCCAACCAACACTTTTTCTCTAGCTCAATGCTCACGTGGAGACCCCCGACCGACCCCCCTCTATGCACTGAGCTCCAACTGTCTCACCAGCTCGACGAGTTCTTCATCACCGAATCGACCACGTGCACTATCATTTGCCGGCATTAGTTTCTGAGTCCACCTTGGAAACCCTACTATGTCAACCCTTGCAATGCAATGCAGGCCATCTCCTCATGCAGGGAGCTTGTCCTCACACTACCTGTTTTAGTTAGGCCATCTATCTCTGTGTCGGCTGCATTCTCCCTCCCCAGGAACCTCACACGTCCGTAACTGTTCCCAAGCACACCTTTAACCCCACATGGGCCATTGACTACCCAAACCTTTGCACTCCATACTATATGGTTGACTTGGGTGTTTTGGGCCCACAAGGAACTCATGGCCTGAGTTCCTTTGAGCCCCCAGTGTTCTGCATTATCGAATTGGTCGCACCCCAACTCCGTGGAACTCAGTCATGGCTCACTGAGTTGGCTCGATGATCCAACTCAAAAAAATTTCCTTTGTGTTTCGCTAAGTGTTCTAGCCTCCAGCACATCATTTGAACTTCTACGCTGAGATAAGCATTCGACTTTTCATTTCTCCACTAGGTTCCAGTCGAGCCTTCAAAATGAGTTCGATGAACTCGACTCGGGCAGAGTCTTACTACCATAGCCCGATATTCTTCCTTTGTTAGCCAATGAAACAAGTCCCGATCTTGCTCAGGATGCTTTGGGCTCGCTCTTCATTCATAACGATGGATCATTGTTGCCTAAACAACTCGAATTCATTATTTGTGAACTTGGTGGGCTCTCCACATATTAACTCACTAGGTAATTGCAAAGGGGTTGACCCGACATGAAATTTAAACCAGGGAGCTTGGTACCACTTCATGAATGGATAACTTGGCCTTTCCATGCTTGATGGCTCGCAAGTAATTTTGATTTAGCTCATTGTGAACCAAATATAGCTTGTTCCCCTTAAACATACTCGAGTCCTTTAGATAGGTCAGTCAACTATTACACAACTCGACTCCCTAGACCTGTAACTTACCACCATGGGTGAACTTGATGATCTTGGTAGAGAGATCAATACATGAGTTGACTTAATACACTCCCCTGAGCTCCCTTCCACAGACTCGACATATTTCAAACAACCCAATCTCTCCTACACAACTCGGTCCCTACAAAACATTGAATCTTCATTAACAACTCAATGTGACCCCTGAAATCAGATTAGCCATGTAAAAAACATCTTATTCTTGAACTCGACCAAAAAATACCTTGATGCACAATCCAATTCACTGAGCTAGGGGGCAGCTCACCCACTGGCTCGACGAGCTGGTGTGCATGCACCTAGTCAAATTTTACCCCTTTTTTCAAACTACTCCATGATCTTTGCAGACTTCTGGGTTTCTTAGTGTTAGAGAGCTATGTGAGGATGTCAAGGAGTGCTCCAAACTAAAACACCAAATGTTATCACTTTTGCTGCAAGTGGGCTCTGGTGCTCCTTCTTTCACTTAAATAAAACTTTGAACTCCATGAAAACCCAGAAGAGGAAAAAATCCTCTAAAGGCTTCCAATCTTCCTGGAGACCTTGACAATGTCCCGAATCACTGAAACCTGCATGGAATGCTATAAATTAACATGTGGGCCCATTGATGACTTCCTTAGTGCAAGCCTACTCAGTTGTCCATTTTCACCCATGGGGTGAAAATGGGTAGCAATTCTGGCAATTCGCGGGGCCATCTACCTGCTATATGAAGTAGGCCAGCTGCCTTGAAGCATCCATTGGGTATGAAGTCTGCATGATTAGCTTGAATTGATCTAGTTATTAAAACTTTGACCCTAGAATTGTTTTGAGATGCCACCAATGTTGCCACCTATTGTTTTCTTTTCCCAATTTCAATAAGAAAACATTAAGATTTGTTTTGTGAGAGTGGAACATTGTTGTAAAACTTGAATTCCACCTTTCCCTGCAATTGTGATCCGTGAGGCTGAATGATGAACACATGTAACTGCTGCCTCAACATATGATTATTATCAACATGAAGTGTAAACAAACCGGTGATTACTTGGCATGCATAACACGTTGCAGAGTTTTGTGTAAAATAATTGTTGGTTTTAGAAATCATGGTACTCTATTGAAATATGATTTTTTCCTTCTCTAATGGTTGCTTGAAACACTGCTAAAAGGTTGGAGTTGTCAAAAACATATGAGGCATCATGAGATTGCCACTCTTCACAACACCATAATATGCCCCTTAATTACTTTCCTAATTTTGGGTAAGGGCATGAGAAACTCAGGTGCTAATCTGAATAGAAAAGAAAAATAAGAGCATTGAAATCTGCCTCTTAATCCAATTTTTTTAGTTGCTCTGCATTTGAATTTCTTGAAGGTGGCAACTGTTGCTTATAACTATGAGCTTCTTGCTACAATATTCTATATGCAAAAGCACTGTGAACTATATAAAGAGAACACTAGAAGTAATAGAACATGTGCACCAACACTTATGTAAATTGAAATATATTATTTCAACAGTACAATGTGCACAAGCACTTTGAGGAATTATAAAGTCCTACTCCTACCCTACGCTAATTGGAAAAATGAGAAACTTCAAACATATCCTGCCACTGGTGATGAGAAATAGTTTCCCTTTCTCACAATTTACAGCCATGTGGAGAATTTGGCATTAGATCCGACTATGGTTAGGAGTGCAAAACTATCTGTAAGCTTATTTTCCACTCCCTTATACATCAAGGTACCAACTAGAAACAAGAAAAATACCTCTTCTTAATATTTCTCATTCGATTCTAAGAGGTATTGCAGTTGATCCTTGGCACGTTGAGGATCTTCCTCATGTCTAGAGGTGAACATGATGGGTTGTGTCTCTTCCTTTGACTCTAATGAAGCAAAGTATCTAATTGGGCAAGGTGTGGCCCACTAATTTCACCCACTTCTCTGAATTCCAACTTTAATAAGGAAGTCTTCTTGCAAGCCTTCATGGAAAATGTGACTATCTATAAATTGATTTTCCTCTCTTTTCTCATCAACAAAAAACCGATGTGTCACCTTGGTGAATGGTATGAAAGAGGTGGCATCTCCGTGCTCTTTTTCTTCCTTGGCGACATGGAACTCCTCCTTAATATGCAACTCACTGTGATTACTGCAACATCTAATGAGATTATTTGTGGAGCATTGCAATCGATTGAAATATGTTGCTCTCTTGGGAGTTCTTCCTTTATCACCTGAAGATCATATTGTTCTTGAATGAATTCCTCTTCTAATGTGAAGTTTGATGAATCAAACTCTTTAATCTATTACTCTAGAGGAATATTTTGGGTAGAAAGGTCTTCTTAGATGTTGTCTTCCACCATGGAATCATTATTTAAATAAAATTCTCTAAAAGAAAACAATTTTTTTCAATGATTTCATCCTTGTTCAATGTCTCCAAATCTAATTTGTTCTCCTCCATGTGCTCTGTTTCAATAGCAACAGGTTCTTGTTGTTGAGGATGCATGATGGTGTAGTGATCTCCATGGGCTCCTTTTCATCAAAACATTCTTCCAAGTCAGAAAAACAAGCGAGATCTTCACTGCCCTGTTGTGCCAAAGGTTCCTTTTCTTCCATGATGACCTCCAAATCTGCAACTTGTTCACCATGGTCCTCCTATTCTTCAAACATGAAGCTAGTGAGTTCAAAATTATCATCTAAATCTAAACTTTGAGAGGATGAAAGGGAAGAAGGGGTCCAAACCTCATGTATTCCTTGCTCTGTACTAAAGGCTTCAAAACCTGTAGTATTCTTCTCCATGACATGAAGGTCCTTATGCTTGGTTACAATGCTTGAAGATGAATTTGGTGGACTACTGCAACCTTGTAGAAGTGTTGCAAGTTCTTGACATGCATGATAATAAGGGTCATTGCATTCACCCAAAACACTTTGCACACTTGGAAGCTTCTCTTTGCTTATTTGCATATGATCTTCTTCTTGTCTTACTGTTGATTTCTCCTCCTTCTCTGCTCTTTTTGTAGCTTCTAGTGGATCAAAAACCTATGAAATAATAATACCATTATGAACACTACACTCAGAAAAAAATGGATTATTGGTAATCAATTTCTTCTTGTGTTTTACCGTTGCTACAAAATCAGCCTTAGTCACCACTTTGTTCTTCAAATTTGACCTCCTTTGAAGGATTAACCATCAAGGGAATTTTTTTAATTCAAAATTTTAGAGCCCATATTCTCAAATTATTTATCATTTCTTCTCTATTGGGCTCCTCTTCATGTTGCCCTTAGCTAGTTTTCTGATTTTCACTTTCACAAGATGAACTTGGAAATGCAAGAGGAGGGGTGGTTTGGGTTACAATTGATTCTTGTGTTGTTTGTGGTGGTAGGAGGGGTAGAAATTCTTGTTTCTTTGGAGGGAATGGCTTCTTGGAAGGGAAAAGGGAAGAAGAATTGAGGTTGGATGGAAGATTAGAGGATGAAGAAGGGGATTCAACATTGGGAACAACATGCAAAGAAATAGACTCGTAACATTGTTGCAATAATATTGATTGAGAAGGAGAAAAATAAAAGCTATGAGGTGATTGTGGAATTACCCATTAACAAGGTTGTCTTGCATCAAGCTCATAAGCCTCTATATACCCTATCCACTTTACAAGTAATGGAAACATTTCAGCCATTAAGTCAAGCTTTTGTTGCGGGCTACAATGTCTTGGAAAAGGACCCACCCATGGACAAGGTTCCCCGAAGCTAATCCTAAATGCTTTCATTTGATATGTATCCCTTGACTACGCCATGCTTTCTTCCATCCTTTGAGTTCTCCAATGCAATTCAACTTCTTTAGGTGTGAAAATGCCTCCAAAATTTATATATCCATGCTCTAGGACAACTGCATAGTTTGGAAAATTACCAAACTGATTTGAATCTGGCTCACTTGGATATGTATGCTACTAATTTTCATTATAAAAATACTCTAGAGGTATGTTGAAATAACGTGGAGATGGATCTGAATAACACTGCTATTGCAAATGTGAATTCCATCAGGGAAATGAAGTCGTGATTTTATAACTTCATGAATGAGAGAAAGTGGAAAGATATTGAAAGAAAATGGATAGAAATGGATGAAAGAAATGTCTAAAATTCAAAGATGGGTTATTGTGGATAAGTGGAGTCTTTAGATGTGCTTAGAATGCTTCCAAAAGCTAATATTTAAACAAGAACACATCAACTTGCTGACATAAATATGTAAAGCTCATACAACTGGTCCCACCGGGCATGCCAGAGTCGTTATCACAAAAAAGTAACACCTTGAGATATGGCAATTCAAACATATAATTTTTGCTAACATTAGACCATCTCTCAAGTTGTGGGACTTACATACTTAAGATGGACCTCCAGAGAAGGCTAGTTCCTCTTCCTAAACTAGTGCAACAACTAACTCTAATGGAAGGAAAACTACTAACTACTCCTAATCTAACAATTCTAAGGAGATACAGAAAGGAGTGCATGAAATGAAAGAAATCCTACACTAAAGAGGTGATATAACTAAGAGAATGGGTTGCTAGACAAAATCCCAGTGCCTGAAATAAATAAAGGTGAACATGGAGAGGATGTACAAGCATCAAAGACCAATGAGATTCACACAATGCCCCATTTCATTCCCCAAGTAAACACAACTCCCAAAAACATGCAATGAACACCAAGAATATGCACAATATACCACAATAATGAAAAGAGGCAAGTTAGAGACAACAAATCATGCAGAGGATGGATAAAATGCATCACAGAACATAGATCTATTACTCCATTAAAGTATGCACATTACATCATTTGTGGGAAAGAGGTAATAAAATTCCATTACAATGCTTAGGGAGGAGGCTTGTAACTCCCACATTCAACCTAGAAGAGAAGATGGGAGGGGGTAGAGAGAAAAAATGTCTAACTCCTTTATAAATGTGCCCCCTTTACAATATATAGAAAATTAGAAAGAGAGAGAGAGAGGCAGAATTTGATTTCAACCACCAACAAAATACCTTCAATGTCCTACAAAAGTGATGGAGTATCCTGCAAAAACCCATCCCTCATTTCCCTTTGTATTTTTCAAGAAGAAATGTGGCTCCATACTGTCATTTATTGTTATTTCAACTACCTAGAAGTGATGTTTTTTTAAAATGGGACTGTTTTATAAATTTTTCATCACCAAAAATCTACTAATTCTTCAATTTCTTGATTTTTTTGTGTAGAGGGTAGAACCTGGATTCCAACGAGTCCACTTTTGCGCGATTTGATTAAGAAATGCAAAAGTTATGAGCATTTGAGTGTAGACAACTATTTTGGCTTCCCACGCTTGACTTCTCTGTTACAGGAATGAGCATTAAAATCTTGCTAGGAAATGATAATTTCAATTTTTTTTCCTTCCTCTAATGTTTTTCATTAATTTAAATTCATGGGTATTTAATTTTGTGGGGGCCCACCATTTCCAACACTTTTTGATAAAGGGGAGATTGAATATTTTAAAGCTTATATTGATGGTCAGCGCAGCCCAGCTCACTAGTTGGCCCGTCGAGATAGCCACTTGGCATGCATTGGCCTTATCTTTTGTGCATCAAGCTCATTTTATAAACTTATGACCAACGCTTTGTCTCCAGCTTAATTCTCAAGTAGAGACCTCTGACCGACCCCCCTCTATGCACCGAGCTCCACCTGTCTTGCCAGCTCGGTGAGTTATTCATCACTGACTCGACCATGTGCACTGTCATTCACCAACATTGGCTTTCAAGTCCACCTTGGAAACCCCACCAGATCAACCCTTCATAATGAAATGCGGGCCATCTCCTTGTGCAAGGAACTTGTCCCCACATGACCCATTCCGCTTGGGCCATCTATCTCCGTGTCGGCCACATTTTCCCTCCCTAGGAACCTAACACATCTGCAATCATTCCTGAACATGCCTTTGACCCCCTATGGGTCGTTAACCACCCAAACCTCCACACTCTATACTTTGTGGTCAACTCGGGTGTTTCAGGCCTACGCCTTGAGTTCTTCCGGGCCCCTGGTGCTTCACATTTCCAAATCGACCGTACCCTAACTACGTGGAACCCAGTCATGGCTCACTGAGTTGGCTCGACGAGCCAACTCAAAATTTTTCCTTCACATTTCGCTAAGTGTTCCGGCCTTCACCATATCATTTGAACTTCTCTGTTAAGCTAAGCATTCGACTTGTTGTTTCTTCACTAGGTTCTAATTGAGCCTTCAAACTGAGTTCGATTAACTCAACTCAGTCAAAGTCTTACTATCATAGCCTGATCTTCTTCCTTTGTTTTCTGACGAAACAAGTCCCAAGCTTGCTTAGGATGCCTTGGGCTCACTCTTCATTCATTGCAATGTATCATTGTTTGTAAATTTGGTGTGCTCTACACATATTAACTCACCAAGGAATTACAAATGGATCGACCCACCATGAATTTTAAACCAGGGAGCTCGGTACCACTTTGTGAATGGATAGCTTGGCCTTTCCATGCTTGATGGCTCGTGTGTAATTTTGATTTAGCTCATTGTGCACCAAATATATCGTGTTCCCCTCAAACACACCCAAGTCCTTTAGATAGCTCGGTCAACTATTACATAGCTCGACTCCTTGGACCTACAACTTGCCACCATAGGTGAACTTGATGAGCTCGGTAGAGAGATCAACACATGAGTTGACTCAATACACTCCCCTGAGTTCCCTTTTGTGGAATTAGCATATTTCAAAAAGCTCACTCTTTCCTACACAACTCCGCCCCTGTAAAACATTGACCCGTCATTGAAAAATCGATGTGACCCCTGAAATTAGCTTAACCATGCAAAAAATAGCCTGGTCTTGAACTCGACCACAATATAGCTCGATGCACAATCTAATTCGGTGAGCTGGGGGTTAGCTCGCCCACTAGCTCAACGATTTGGTGTGCATGCACCTAGTCAAATTTTACTCCTTTTTTCAAAATAATCCATGATCTTTGTAGACTTTTGGGTTTCTTAGTGCTAGACAACTATGTGAGGACATCAAGGAGTGCTTCAAACCAAAACACCAGATGTTGTCACTTTTTCTGCAAGTGGGCCGTGTTGCTCCTTCTTTCACCTAAATAAAACTTTGAACTCCATGAAAACCCAGAAGAGGAAACTTCCCAGAGACCTTGATAATGTCTTGAATCACTGAAACCTACATGCAATTCTCCAAATTAACCTAGGGGCCCATTGATGACTACCTTAGTGCAAGCCTACTCAAAATGGATAACAATTTGCATCATGTAAAATCTAGACATAAGTTCTTTAGTAACTAGTATGGTTATCAAGCATGTAAATTTGTGAGATAAAATTGTTAAGGGGTTAAGGACATTCTAGGGATAAAAGAAGGTGTCTTAGGCTCAGTATAAAGAGTGTTACAAGCATATTGCAAGTGTAGAGAGAATATTACAATCAAAATTACAAGGATTTAATGGAAAGACTAAGTACATGGCGTTCTCCAAAGATTGCAGAGGTATGTAAAGTATGATTAGTGATTATTGTAAGCACTAATTAATAAAGGAGGAAGATCTATTATGATTGTATGAATAAAAAACTATCACTGTGAACTATGCTTGTCAATTCAAGCATGCATGTACTAGTTGTGTAGGTTGATGTTCTTTGATTCTCTGACTCACTTAGGTCATGATGTATGCATACTCCAAGGGGGAGTAAGGTGACTATGATGATAGTTTGATTGATCTCTGAATGAATAAAGTTGTGTCTAAGCCTACAAAGCAAATGGAAATATCGATGAAAAATTCCAGTTTATAATAGGGACTGAGAAAACTATACAGAGAAATTTTACAAAGTCTTTAAAGGGTATTGATGGTTTGAGTTGGTTGTACACTCCCAGGAGGAGGTAAGAGTTATTTGTATGCTCCAAAATGTTGGTATTCATAGTGAGTTTCTAAAATGAAGCTTGTGTTACCTTGGAGGATATGAGAGGTAGAGTTTGTAGCTTGATGAAGCTTGGCTTACAAGGAAAAAGTAGGGTATCTCAAAGTATGGTCAGAGCTACAAATCTTTGTGTGACTACTTGAAGTAAATATGTTGTTTCTAAGCCTGCTAGACCATTTAAACTTAAACAAGAAGGTAAGTGAAAGTGTAAAAACATTGGTAGAGTTATTCAATTCAAGGTATGCCTTGAAAATTTTGTCTTCCACTTAAGTGATTGCAATTGCATAAGGTTAGTATATATTTTTCTTGAGACAGTGTATAAATTCTTCTTATGAATCTCATCTTGATACATTTTAAGAAGAAGCTTGAAGTGACCTAGGTGTGCACAAGTATCAATAAGATGGTCTTTATGTGGTGCTCAGTGTATTCATAAGTGCTACAATGTTACTAATTATGATAGAGCAAAGGGTGAACAAGGAGCTACAAAATAATGAAATGCATCGTTCTCAACATGTATCAGGTCATGTTTATAAGAATGGGTTCACTTATGTCACAAGAAGTCCATTAGATTGCTAAGGATTTAGATTATAATGTTGATCCATAACAGTTAAGTATGTCTCTTGAAAATGATGTATGAGAGTAGGGTGATGATGTTCTCAAGGAGTTAAAACTAAACCCAGGCATGTCTTTAAGATGATATGTGTAGTAGTGAGGTGCAGGATACAATTTGAAGGTTTGAGTACTCTTTGAAGTTTGAGAAGTTGTAAGGAGGAAACGAAGACAAATTAGATGACGATTTACAAGTAACTCTCAGAGGTAAGCATGTGATTGAGGTTAGAAGGTGTTGATAACATGATAGAAGACTAGAAAACACTGAAAATGTGCTTCAGTGGCTATCTATTCTTTGAAGGTCAAATATGGGAGATGACTAGTTAAGCAGGATGTTAAGTGGCTTCATGAGGTAAAGTGATGATTCAAAGTTATTAATAATTGGAGAAGGTTGTTAAGTGATTATAGAACATTTATAAGTGTGTTTCATGATTTTTTAAAGTGTGGAAGTGTGTTTTGAGGTGATGAAGTATGTTGAGTCCATGTTCAATTCTTGAGTCTTAGAAGGCTTAAGAAGTAATTTACAGAGATTGGCTTGGTATAAGGTGTTCCACTTGGAGTTGGAAGGAGTTATAATATGTTATGGAAAGAGGATTCAAAGGGATTTCCAGTGATATATGGATTGTGGCTTGGTAATTTTATTTGGTTGGTATTTAGGGTCCGTTTGTGATGAAGAAGGTATGCTGATTTTTTAGGACATTAAATTTGCTACATGCAAAAAGATTGAGTTAGTTGATGCATGCAGATGGATTGGATTTGATGCTTGATAACACATGGAAATTTAAGAGGGGTTAATTTTGTTCCTATTGAATGAATTTTAAGGTCTTGGAAGTGACAGAAAAGGTTGCAAACGAGTTGAGTTTGTGAAACTTGGTTTCTAGGAAATCTTGAGTTTGGTGAAGAGGAAAAGTAGTTGCATGGTTTGCACATATGGATATTTCATGAGCTCTAACATGCACATGGATGTGATTAACAGAAGTCTTAAGGATTCCATAGAGTGGTTACATGCCATAGTTTGAGTTGTTCTTTGAGTGGTATTGATGCCCAAAGGTGAAGACATAGGGTGCTAGAAACAACTGTTTGGTGAAGGTTTTTAGCCTTTTGAGCTGGTGTAATGAATTTTTTGATTTGTGAAAGATAGTTAATGAACATTGTTGGATGTTTTTATTTCATATTACACATGTATGGTGATTTTGGGAACTTGAAGAAGTCATGGTATTTGACATATGTAGAATTTAGCCCATCCTAGGTGATGAGGTTTTTGAGCTTGTTTTGTGCAAGTTTGAGTGGTTTTGGGCATGACCATGACCTATATGGGTCTACATGTGAATGTTTTAGTGAAATGTTTTGGGATGTTATTAAGCTGTGTAATGGTAAAAATTATTCATGGTGGACCAAATTGTATCTTGTGTTCGAAGGGAAAGAAATGCATATAAAGCAAGTGAGTTGTGAGTTCATTTTTGAACTAGTGCTCTATAAAGGGGAAAAATGTGACTTTCCCAAGTGTGAAGGAGATTCTGAAGGTATGATTGCATAATTTTAGATTTGATGAGAGTGTTTTTCAGGTTGAAGGAATTTTATAGGGAATGTGAGCATTGGTTTGAGAGCTAATACAAGGTCAAAGTAAGAAGAATATAGAGCGAGCTAGAAGGAATGAGGGTTTGATTGTGTGTTGCGTGAATTTAATTAGAGATCTCCATCAGTTTGTGGCAGAAAAAAAATCTTAGATATCATCATCTTCAGGTGGTTGAGTTGGTCCTTAGTCATCTTAGGGGGTTATAGTCTCTTTGTGGAGATGGGTGCTTCACTAAATTAGGGGTTGGTGCTCTACTAAACTAGGGGTTGTGTAGACTCAAAATGTGGGGGTTGGTGCCTAACTAAATTTGGAGCATCAACTCAAATAAGTACTATGTTTCGGTGGGTTTTCTATCCCCTAAGACAAGTATTCCCACTTATATTTGGTGTCTTGTGGCCACCTTTCTTTTCTTTATGCTTCTAATTTTGGTCTTGCACTCTTACTTGCTCAATCTGTCTTTACACCTTTTGACATTTGTCATTGATGGACACTAGTTTCCATAGCCATGATGTAACAATGTATTTTAGGATGCCTTCATCCCCTCTGGGTGCCCTTGTCCTCTTTGTACTTTGGTCACACTTTCTGGGTCCTTTCTAGTCATTTTAAAGCATCTTATCTTTTTGGTAGTCGGCATTTTTGGGGTTAATTATGAAATTCAATTAAGCGAAGGAATCATATAAATATAAAGTTATGTGATCATAATAAGGGACCAAGAATTAAGCATCTACTATCTCCACCTAAGGTTGCATCCATCTAAAAGGCATCTATAGCTCCATTTTGCATCCATCTAGCTCCATCACAAGGGACAAAGGTTGGTTCATCTACATCACACTTCATAGGAGGGGAGTCTATTCTTTTCCATGCACACATTATTTACATTCTTACATCTAGTTACTTTCTCGTTACTCACAAAGTTTGACTAACACAAAAGCAACCTGTGAAATCAATAATTCTGCACACACACAAAACTACATTGGGTTTGAGATGTAGTGCAATGCTCATGATAAGTCCATCATTTTGGCAGTTGAGGAACAATCTGAACCCTTCATTTGCATCATATTTTTTTAGGGTTTGATGCTTTGTTTGGGGTTTTGCAGGTGATTCATTTATTTTGGATTTATAGAGACATTCAGCTTATAATTCAATGACATACACATTCGACAAAAGGCGAACAAGTGTGAACCTTTGTTGCGACACCTCAGAGGAGGTTACTATGAGCATCTACGTAGACTATGGCTCCCAGGAATGCAAGACCAGGGTGCCCACAGGTGCCCCAATCCAAGCAAATCTGCTACAAATTTCCAGTGGTCAATATCTGGTCTTCTGTTTGATGTATCCTCCATCTCTATTTCAGCCTAGTCTCCATTGCGACACTAGTCCAACAACCTCTTGCGAATCAGTATAAGATTGTTCTAACCCTCTTTGCACATTAGGGTTTCATACTAGCACTATTGCTTAGTTTGTTTGGGTATTATTTCATTAATATTCATTTATTTACTGCAAACTTGCATTAAATTAGGCTATTATTTTACATTTTAGCATAATCATTTTGGTGAACCCCACACTCAATCCACCTTCTTTCTAGGGTTTTATTTCTTATGATTCTGTCATCATCGAGTGGGACATCTCAATTACATGGTTCTCTTCCAAGCATCTTGAGATTCCTCTATTTCCTTGTAGGATTTTTGAATCTATGGTTGAGGTTCTGTATAATGGTTGCAAATGACAATAACATTTGCTAACCCTCACAATGGTTCCCCTATCACAAATTATTTGAAGCGATGATGGGGACCCTTAGGGAGAAATTCACATACGATGAGGATGATAATGTCTAATTAAGACCAATTGAACTACACTTACTGATTTTTGACAAGCTTTGCTTTTTACTATAATCCCACCCATCTTCCATGCATATGATTCTACATGCTTTGGTCACTGCTAAAAATACTCATTGTGAGTGTCTACATCTACCCAACACTTATTGGTAATTCTTTGGACTCCCATGGCCTCAATTTCAACATCTATGACTATGCTAGTATCATTATTACCACGTTACCACTCCTATCACTGTTCACCTAATACCTCTCAATGCAAAACATTGTTCCTCTTCGAATACTCATGTAGGGTGTTAGTACTTCTATTATATCAGGATATTGCAGACACAAATTCATCCATACTATAGACTTATCCACTTCTGTGTATCCTCCATCTCTTAAATTCCGCTTCACTTCATATTCATACTACACTTTTATGACCCAATGGATCGATGACGTATCCATTTACCACCAAACATTCACGGATATCCTAAATTTCCAATGGAATTTAAAGGCCATGGTGACTTCCATAAGAGCATCTTTGCTTTTCACATAGTGGATGTCTTGATTATGCAGATGATCACACACTCCTAGCAAATCCATTCTTTCCTCGTTATCTCCAAGAGATATATGATGTGTTGGTTATATAACCTACCGCAACACTAGGGGTAACATATTTCATGCAAAATGTCTATGACTTTTCTCACTCACTTAAAAGTCTATCAATATAACTCTAATATATCAATATTCCTAACTTGCACCCAACTTAAGCAAGGATCTAATGAACACTTAGCTCAGACTATGTTATTACGATACAAACAAAAACTTAGCTAAGAAGTCTAATGTGCTTGCAGAATCTAAGCTTAAGGACTTATTCATTCAAAGTATGTTACCATCTCTCTAGGAGAGTGTTGTTTTTGAGATATCTCCCTCATTTGACCACCTATGTCATACTCTTAAGCTTCACGAAACCAAAATTTTATCCATCGACAAGATTAAATATTAGGAACAAACATCAACGACCATACTGACACCTTCTATACCATGGCATTTTCAAAACAAGTACAACATTAAAACCTTCAATGAAATTCCTCCTCCTGTACCTGGGGCTCTTGATTTCCTAGTTGCTAACACTGATATTTATTCACCTAATCATCTCTTTTTCTGATCGCGATTATCATATCACGTTCTCTTCTAATTACTTACACATCAACATGCTTTTATTGGATCTACCCCTATCAATAATACTAAGGTTGATCCATCTTGGCCCATCAATGCATGTTATATTCCACTCCTCATCACTATTGGCTATCCCCTATCACAAATTTCATATCTGATAAACAATTCTTATGACATTTTCAAACTTGCGTTATGGTAGGTACTCTCACTATGCTTGTCCCCTTTCTTGTGGGGCAAGTAAGTCAATGGGTGTGACATGCTCTTAGGTCTCAAATGGATTTTTAGGTCTTGGTATCTATCATCTCCATGAATCATTTTCATCTAAAATTCATTCATAACAATCAATTCATTTCTATCAATGGTGTACCTCCATCTACTCCATGGTCGCAATCACCTCTCACAACGACTAGTGTATCATCAGCTTCATCTAGTACGTCATGGCCCATAGAACCTAAAACACCATCTGATCCTAGTTCATCTACTCATATACAACCTACATGGTCTCATCACTCATCTATTCCAACAAAGAAATATATGCCCATTCCTCATACAGTTACTACAACTCGTCGTAGATCACCACTCACTTTTTATGCACATAGGTGTCCCTCACCACCACGTTCCACTTCACATAGGTCTCCATCACCTACACATTTTTTTACACCAAGGTGCCCCACAGTACACTCATCCATCACATGCACATAGGATTCACTCACTTACAACATTTATCTACTATACCACCACTCCTAGAGCATGGTCACATGCTTTCATAACCACAATCATGAGTAGAGGATCTTCATCCTTTACTTTCATCAGATAGTTCACTCACTAATACACACCTGGGGGGCATCATGCCCATCCCCCCTAATCTGACAAACATACATCTTGACACACACATAGTATTGACTACTACCCTCTGACACACTCTTGTGTTTTGGTTCACACTTGACTATTGAGGGCATCCTATACACATGAACCTCACACACTACACAATAGACACTACACATCACACATATTCACATATCTTACATACATACATCTTGCATCTTAGTCATATATTTACAACTTATGTCTTAGATTTCCTATACATTTGCACATGCATCATTCACATTTCATGCACTATACTCATACACACTATACACCCGCACTTATATCATCTACACATCTTGCATTACACATGCTTACACACTATACACATTACACATTCTACACATCACAAGACATTTTCTCATCACCACATCTACTACACATATTACACATACTACTATTATACATGCTGCACTCACTACCTCGATGATGCACTCTAGTCTCACAATCCATACTGGACTGTTGAGGGTATAGAAATCAAATGGACCTCATCACACTCACACATTCAACCATTTCAATCTTTGTATCATGCGACATTCACCTAATTAGTGATATACATTATAGGCTACATCATCACTTCTTCTAGCATCCTTTAGTGATATACACTTTAGGCTAAATCATCAGTCTTTCATCTTGTTGTGATATACACTTTAGGCTACATCATCACACATTCTGTACACCTCATCTCTATGTCGCATATCATCACTACACATCCATCACATCACACTTGCACACAACATATAGTCGAACCATTTCCCGATGACTGCACTCTCGTTTACTGGTTCATTCTTAACTTTTGAGGGGGCATAAATAAATGAACCTCATTGCATACAATTCCATTCACTCGGGGGGGACACATGGCTCCTATCATTCACTCTGCATTCCATTCCATCCATCCACAACATATTGCATATCTTGGTTGCATTTACTCTTGCTTGTATTTACTTGTACATGTTCACTTTATTACACATGCTAGATAGATATCTTGTATGTCATTATCTTTATCATACACACATGTGCATTCACTTGCTTTCTAGTTGTGATTGCAGATTATACAGGTCCATTACACATAGCATGGATGCTTGGTGCAAGTACCTAGTACCAGTCCTACAACAGATCCTGGGGGCATCCAATTTCATACATTACAGGTGTTATTGTTCCATTTTGTACTTAACACACTTACATTATCAGATTATACATGCTTTGACATACTTTTTATCTTTCTAACATGCTAATGGGTGCTTCATGTGCAACATTTGTTATGCAGGATTATTTGCCACCATGGTTATCTGTTATATTATTTGTACTTGTTTGTGATTATTTACTATTGTTTGTGGGCTTTGCCCTTTGTATTGTGTGTACACTTGTATGATTTTGGCTTAGTCAGCCTTGATTGTCTTGTGACATCCTGAGTGATGTCCCATGTTTGCAACCCACTTTTCGTGGTCTACATTGTCTTCTTGGGTGTTTGCATTATCTGCTTACACATTGTCTTTGTAGCTTACAGTTGTCATCTTATACATGCATGTATGTCTTATTCGTACTAACACTTGTTTCCTAACCACTTGTTTAAGTGTGCCTTGGTTTCTACCAAGCACATCCCCTTCCCCCTGCAGGGCACAATTTCAGCGGTTGGTCCTCTTTTGGGCTGCATTCTCCTTCAGCGATGTCGTATGCACCCCCAAAGAGGGGGGTATCATTTGGGTGAATCAGTCACCCCATATAACAGTCTACACATAATACAAAACACAACACAAAAATATCGGTACAACATAGTTTCAGGGATCAGAATCAAACTTGGGTCCTTAGTACAATGATGCCTTTCCTGGAGCGCCTATAACTAGGGGGCAATTACACAACGATTGGGTTCAACACAGTCTACAGAACTCATGCACAACAAATTTTATAAGGTAGGTTGTCCTTAACACATGCATCAATACACATCATCTACAGTGGTGTTTTATCTTAGGGAGTAGTTAAAGGATAAAGGATAACACTAGACCTTCCTCTCTACACTACTTCTGCCGTGGCATCAGATCATCCCAAAAACTAGACAGTCAAAGATCTCTACAATTTCAGGAAGTGGTTAAAGGTTGGAGGACACCAAATCAGATTTCCTCCCTATACTTCTTTGGCTAGTGGTATGAGATCACCCAAAAAACTTCACACTTCATCAACAGGATCATTTCTACACCCTTTTTCTCATCACGGATCAGGTGCATATGTTCCTTTTTCACATTTTTAACATTTTTTACATACTTTACTTACATGTTTTTTTACAAACTTTTACATATACATCCATATTTGACTACTTGATTGTATTCTCTTTTGCAGGTCCGTCTGTATGGGAAGCAATCAGTAACAACAACATCAACACATTGATACTAACAACATGTACATCACACACACATCGGCATATACACACGCACTTCCACCCTTGGTTCATTTTCATCACCTTTTTTTACACTTTTACATCTTTAGTCTCCACGCTCCATATTTTTATCACTCCACGCTTTGTCTAGTCCCTTGACATGCTTTCTACATCAATCTATATGGATATCAGGTACACATATCTATCTACTTTATGTTACCAAGCATTCTTCTCACCAACATAAAGTGGGGACAAATGTAGACACAAAAAGTCATACACTTTGGGTAATTATCTAGTCTTGATCACATACTACTATTTGCATGATTCCTAAGTAATAAAAGTACTGATTAAAACATGTATTTATCCACCTTTGTTTTCTTTATGCTTTAGCTTTCAGTCTATCTTTACACCTTTTAACATTTGTCTTTTGGGACACTAGCACCTAGACAAGATGTCAGCACTAAGCGACCCTATCCCCTCTGGGCGCCCTTGTCGTCTTTGTACTTTGGTCAAACTTTCTGGGCCCTTTCTAGCCATTTGAGCATCTTATATTTTTGGTCGTTGGAATTTTTAGGGTAATTACTAAATTCAATTGAAGGAATCATATAAATACAAAGTTATGTGATCATAATAAGGTACCAAACACTAATTATCTACTATCTCCACCTAAGGTTTCATCCATCAAAGGCATTTATAGCTCCATCACAAGGGAAAAAGGATAGTTCATCTAAATCACACTTCATAGGAGGGGAGTTTATTGTTTCCATGCAAACATTATTTACATTCTACATCTAGTTACTTGCTTACTAATCACAAAGTACGTCTAACACAAGATCAACCTAGGGCACAATTCCGCACACACACACACAAATACATTGGGTTTGAGATGTAGTGCACTGCTTAGTGATATGTCCATCATTTTAGAAGCTGAGGACAATATGCCTCCTTCATTTTCATATTTATTTTTTAGGGTTTGATGGTTTGTTTGTTTTATAGGTGATTCATTCATTTTGTATTTACAGAGACATTCGATAGAATTTAACGACATACATCAAAAAAAGGTGAACAAGTACGAGCCTCTTATGACACCTCAAAGGAGGTTTTCTTAGCATCTACGCAGACCAGGGTGCCAAAAATCTAGACTAAGGCACCCAAGAGTGCCCCTATCCCTCTCCAAGCACCCCAGTCCAGTCAAATCTACTAGATCTACAAGGGCTTATGTGTGACGGTCCTCCATTTCTGTTCAGCTGGTCTCCACTGCGACATAGTTCAACAAGCTCTACGAATCAGATAAGGCTCTTCTAACCCTCTTTACTCATTAGGGTTTCATATTTTCATTGCTTAGTTTCTTGGGTATTATTTCATTATTTTAGTATTCATTTATTTACTACAAACTTGCATTAGATTAGGCTATTATATACATTTTAACATAATCAGATTTGTGCTCTACTAAACTAGGGGTTGGTGCTCCTTGTGAAGTTGGTGCTTCACTAAATTTATTTTTTGTGAGTAATATCAACAAAGTTTTAGTTGGTTTTCTTCCCCTTGAGGGTTTCCCACTTATATATGGTGTTCATGTGTCCCATTCTTTGTTTTATGTATTTGTGAATGGTTAATGCACACCTAATGTGCACGTATGGTTATGAATGTTAAATTAATGAATATAATGATGAATGTAAGTGATGGTAGATGAAATGAATTTTTTGTAGGATTGATTCACCCTAACCCTCTCTTAGTCCATTGTGATTTGAACAATGTGAATTTGATTATATGGTTCTAAAAGAAAATTTCTTTGTAAAAAAGGAGAAAAGACCCAACAAAGATAATCCAATTGAAAGAAAAGTTATTGGATGTGTTGGTCCAAGACCATAAAGGTCATCCAAGACCAGAAATTACATCTTGGCCCTACTGCAAAATTTTGAGTAGGGATATACTCAGTGAAATATGAAAGTTGTTTCATGATAAACAAAGGTTAACTACTAATTTTATGCATTTATATTCAGAATGTGATAACACATAAATATGTAGGAATAAGCAAGTTGGGATAGATACAGTAAGATGTCCTAAGCAGGGATGAAATGTGGATATTTGTCTAAGTAAAAGAACATAGTCACAACTAGTAGTGTCAACGGGTAAATTTCTGAAACGTGAATGTCTAGATTCTCCCCCTTTTAGTATGAAATGAAAATTACATACTTAAAGTAAAAGATACCTAAGTGTGTAGACACACTTTATCTTTTCTTAGAATTTTTGTTGTCTATATGCATTGGTGTTTTCATGCTCCACGGTGAAAATTACAACACATAGTGTAGTCTGTGCATAATAGAAAATTAAATTTCAAATCATATGTAAATGTAGAATTTGAATTTATACAAATATAAATGAAAATTATAAAACATGGAAGTAATATATATGTCTGTTTTGTGGAGGGAAGATCTAACATTCTTTGCTTGCACTTAGAGATTTGGATTGTATTATTAAACTTGTTGAAGGATTCGTGGTGATTCATCCCTAAATTTATCGAAGGAGAAACCAAAGTATTGGGTGCATGCAACCCAAAAATGAATAAAAGGTGTAGAGAGAACAAGAGAGGGGTATTGTAGTTCCTCGTGGAGGAATAAGGTCATGTATCAAAGTTTTTAGTAACGTTGGTATTTTCCCCTTTGAAAGAGGATTGGAAGGACTACCTATGAACAACTTATTTATTTCAATACCTTCCATAACCCCATCAGACACAATGTTGCAGATGGTGTAATGAAATTACTCAGATATATCTAAATATCATCAACAATAGAACACCAAAGAACACCACAATATAGATATGTGACCTCAAAACCATATAATAAGACACAAGTGTTTGATAATATGATTAAATGCTCCTTACTACCACCTATATATACCATTCCTATATTATGGCCAACACCAAGGAAGACCTACTAGACATGTGAAAGCATAAATGAATGACATATGACTAGAAAAGAGGTTATGTAAGCCACAATTCAACACTACATATCCAATATAACCTATAGGACTAAGGATTTAGCATACCCCTCCCCTTTGAAGTAACATTTTCCCCAATATTGGCCAACCTTGGATGTTTTTATAAAATTTCTTCATTTACATGTTGCATCTTCACTATTCATATTATTCCACTTGATTAGATACTTGGTAATGCCTCTTATCCTCAGTATTTTGGTGCATGACTTGATCAGATGCTTGGTAATGATCCAAAAATACAAGTAATAATTTAACCTTTTTAAGTGTTTTATATGATATTTTAAATTCATCAATTTTATAGGTTTTAATTGATCAGAATATGCTTCTAATCCAATTTACGACTGATCTCAATTGAATTTTAATTCCCCTTAATTTACTGTTTGACCAAAGCCTTTTAAAATTTAGATTACAATTCACGTGATTTCATAGTTTCTCCCAAAATGGTCTATTACTCGATTAATTATTGCATAACATATTCAAATGTATGAATTTAATTACTGAAAATAATCATATAATGAGAGGAAAATGTATAAATAATAATACATGGATTGTTTACGAGGTACTCTAAAATTCATACGTCCTCAGGTTCATTTAGAACCAATCCATTAAAATTATTCAAAATGCAAACATTAACCCTTACAATAAACAAAAAAATAGATCAAAACTTGCAATACTATGTTTTTCAGACCTTTAAAAGGTTCTAACCTTGATGGAGCTCAGTGCTTGTAAGATTCCACCTTCCTAAATAACTTGCAATTGATCTTCCCTTAGGATCTCTATCTTCCAATAACTTACTAAGTAGCATAAAAAACATCACATGACTCCATAAATGGGAAAACTATTATATTGTCACAAGTGTATCAAAATTCTGAACAAGATCGCTAGTTCACTTTGAGATTTGGTTTTAGGGTTAAGTGCTCAAAAAATGACATTTTATGTAAATTGCTTAATTCTGCTCTTATTTCAAACCTGTAAAAAGTCTTATATATATATGCCAACAATGATATTTATATAGCTCAACAAGCTATAATGGCCTAACAATTTGGGTGAGTTTTGTTATCATAGTGGTTGGGGGTTTGAACCACCCCAACCACCCTACACCGCTTTACATTCCCCAAATTGGGAATTATCCCACATTGATATGGATATAGGTATGTTGGTGGTTTAAAATTAGATGGCCCACCTTGTAAGCCTGTGGTTGTGGCCATGCATTTGATTTACTTTTTCTCCAACATTAAGTGAATGGTGGGTCTACGTGCATAGTTTGAATTGGCCAAATGGTTGGGGCCAAGCTATGTGCTACCATGAAGTGGCGAGTTGGCATTGAATTGGTTGAGTTGGCTTGGCTTAGGCCATGTGGATATATGCCATTAATTGATCAAAGGTATAAGGGCCACGTTGAATATTGTTGTGGAAAATGCTAATCCACTAGGTTTGTGGTGATCTGACTGAGTCGTATGTATATATATTGGTGGAGAAATGTAGGAGTATATGTGACCAACTGTACATGTGATCTGTCGGTTGGTATATAGATAAGTCTGCCAAGTTATATGGAGACTAGACTAAACAATGTGGAAGTTAAATGGCCATGGTGGCTAGCTTTTCGAGATAGTCTAGGAATCGGTCTAATGCAAATGCATAATTATATTGCCCTGCAATACAAAATCCCTTACATGCATCCTATAATGACATTAGAAGGCATATATAATGAAAATTGTGACATTGTTAATATGAAGAAAAGGTGAAAAAGGCACCCCTCATAAAAAATTGTGTCGATCCTGGCTGAGGGCCCCTAAACAATAAATAGTGGGGCCCACCCTTCTGATTAAGAGTGACGAAGACCAATGTTCTGAACATAATTTTTTACATTTCTCCCATTTTTCATTTCTGCCACATGTCATGGCTAGATTGGTCAATTGACCAAGTTCGACCCATTTTAACCATCTTTGACCTGTGATAACTTTTACATATAAGCTTTTTTTTCATGTTCCTTATATTGTTGGAAAGCTCCCAGGATGATCTATTGTTTGGTCATGGTTTAGGAAGGTTTAGGGAACATATGCACTTCAGAATTTCCTCTAGATCACTCCTCCCAACTGGTAAGGCTTTTTGTCCACAAAAATTTGTTTTCCACCCACAAATGTTGCTAAACCATCATGTATTTAAAAAACACATACATGATCAAGAAATAACATCATGGGTTAAATTGATGCAATTTTTTGAGTAGTTAGTCACAAAAATCGATCAGTCAAAATAGACAATTATAAGCCACAAAAGGCAATTGTCCACTGATACTCTATGACCTTGTCAAATTTTGCAAATAGCTATGAACCCAAATCCTAGTATGTGTAACTGTCATCACAAACAATCGATTAGATAAAAAACCCATTCAATAACAAAAAGATAGTGTCCAACTAATACTCCGTGATGAGGATAATAATTGAAAATACAATTCTACAAAAAAAGATCAATATAACAGACATCTAAAATACCCATAATAGGCTAGTGTCCATTGTCCTTGTGAAATTGTCAACAATGCAAATATTACGATCCATAATGTTTAGACCACACATGCAAAAAATATCTATAGTAAAAAATTGAATCACGTGAATCTGTAAATGTAATATCTATCCCAACATACTGAACTATAAAAAAGGATAAAATCAAAATGTATGCATACCCATAGTGATGAAATTGCTATCTACTATAGAAGATCACTAGGAAACATCCGCAACCCAGTTTTTTAGTGCAATAAATGTACACTCTAATTGTAACCATATAGGATAGTTATAATAAATGCCTAATTTATGCGACTTAAATTATTTGCAATTATCATATATGGACAAAATACGATTGTATATTATTTATAACACTAAAATGGTGTCCAAATTTACACAAATGAAATTTTAACAACAAATATTGAAATGTAAATTTCTAAAAATAGACATTATACCCATGCCCACTGAATCTGCATACTCTTTTACTAAAAATAGAAATGGTTTTTGTCATCTTAATAAATGAGAAGTATAATTTGAGTATGATTAACCTATCACTCAGATCTTTCCTACATATGACACCATTATCAAATTTCAAAAAAATGAAAACATGGGAAAATTTACTATTAACTTTCATCAGAATCCCATAAAAAGCTCTGAAAAGGATGCATGTTATTTATCATTTACAACTATGAAAATATAAATCTATGCAAATCACATGAGTTTTATATATCCATATCAAAGTAAAATGGACTCATCTATGGATTATCTGTGGATAGATATAAGCTTGATTTAGTTTTAGATGGTGGATTAACAACTTTTACCTTGTAAACCAACTTGCTCTTACCATTTCTTGGATGGCTTGTTGGATGAAGTTTCCAACGATTTTCAGCCATGTGTCCACTCATATGATAATGAGTGTAATAATTCCTCTTTTTCTCCTTCTAGGGTGAGGAATTACTTTTTTCGTTTATCACCTGATATCTATGAGATTGGTTTTTCACATTAAGCTCACCAAGAAACCACTTATGCAAGAAACACTTTCTCTTCCAACAAAAGGAAACATAATTATTACCCAATCTATAAAAAGTGCAAGGAAAAAAATTAATTAGTTTCTATATATAAAAACCAAATTTCTTAAATGGAAAGAGTGGATCATCAGAAGTTTTGCAATTTTTCCCATGCTTATGATTATGATAAGAAAGAGGAGGTGGAATCTCATTACCTCTTCTTTGATTTTTCTTACCAAATTTATCCTACTATACTAGTGGGGTATACAGTTTGTTGTCAGAAGCCTTTCTTCCTTCAGTGTGCTTGTGATTAAGCTAAATATGAATTTTATGCCTAATATGATGCTATTGTAGAAGTAAAATAAATATGCAATTATGTACAGAAAATACACCCAAACAACTAAGCAATAAATTATAAATCCCTAATTGTAAGGAGGAGAAAAAGGTACTTAGCTAATTCATAATAAACTCTGGATTTTACCGAAGTGCTTATCAGGTGAACAAAGTAGTAGGATCATCACATAGAGACCCAAAAAAATATAGATCTAGAGAGATAAGATGGACAAGGGTGCTTGGAGAGGAACATGGGTGCCCTTGGGCATCCTAGGTGTTTTTTTGGGTGTCAAGGTTTGAGGAAAAGCTTAGGAAACATCCTTTGAGTGGTTGCAAGGTGTTCAATGTTGGTTGACTTTTGTCGCTCTGAGGTTGCACCAAGATCACCGATGTCACTGGAAACTTGCAATGAACTATGCACATGTAAAACCCTCAAATAGACATCAAATCCTAAAAAAGAAAATGCAGAATGAGGGGTTAAACTATCCTCAACTATCACAATGGTGAACTTATGAATGAGCACTGCATTAAATCTCAGACCCAGTGTATTTCTATGTGTGTGTGTGAAATTGTGCCCTAGGTGGCTCTTGTGTGTGTCACACTTGATAGCGAGAAAGTAAGCTAGATGTAAAGAAATGTAATAAATCTGTGCATGGAATAGAATGAACTTCCCTACTATGAAGTATATGTAGAATAATTATCCCTTGTGTCCCTTGTGATGATACTAAATAGATGCAACAAATATTTTTAGATTCTTTATGGATGCAACCTTACGTGGTGATTTCTAATTCCTAGTGCTTGGTCCTTTATTATGATGACATAAGTTTATATTTATATGATTCCTTTACTTGAAATTCATAATTGACCCCAAAAAGGCCGACTACCAAAAATATAAGATGCTTAAACAGATAGAATAGACCCAAAAAGTGTGAGTAAAGTACAAAGGGGTCAAGGGCACCTGACATTGGCATCTTGGTGTCCAAGATGATAAAATTCGGAGTATAAAAAGGAAAATTGAGCAAGTAAGGGTGTAAGATCAAAAGTGGAAACAAAAATCAAAGAGAGGTGTCCAAAAACTTGGTTTAATTAGTAATTTTCTTTCTTAGGAATCATATGAATAGTAGTTTGTAATCAAGACTTTTCTTACTTAGTAAGCACATGTGTAGATGTCGCGATGTACCTGTTGTTGATGTTGATGTTGTTGTTATTGATGATGTTGATTACTGCTTCCCTTACAGACATACCTGTAAAAGAGAAGAATGAACACGTAGTCAAATACACATGTATATGTATAAAAAGTATGCAAAGGAGTATGTAACAATGCTAAAAATGTGAAACTGATAACTGTGTTGTTGTGTTATGCCATGTATACCATTGTATGGGGTGAAATATTCACCCAAATGATGCCCCCCTTGTTTGGGGTTCATGCGTCATCGTTGAAGGAGTATACGGCTCAAAAGAGGACCGAACATTGTGCTGAAACTGTGCATTGTAGGGGGAAAGGGAATGTGATTGGTAGAAACCAAGTCACACACAAACAAAGTGGCTAGAAGACAAGTGTTAGTACAAGCAAACATGCATGTAGAAGACAAAATGTATGCTAGGCAGACAATATGTAAGCTAAGACACAAGAAGATAATGTAAACACGTAGGAAGACAATGTAGACCGCAAAAATTAGGTTGCAAACATGGGAAATCACTCACAATGTTGTAAGAAAATCAAGGCTGTAGTGGCCACAGGAAGATAAGTGTGCAAACAATACAAAGGGAAAAGCCCACAAACAAGAGGATACAAAGAGCAAACAATGACAAACAATGTAACAAACAACCATGGAAGCAAACAATCCTGCATAACAAATGCTACACATGGAGTACTTATTAGCATGTTAGAAAGATAAAAAAATATGTCAAAGCATGTATGATATGATAAAGTAATGTGCTATGAAACAATAATACCTATAGTGTACAAAAGTGAATGCCCCTAGGAGCCTCTGTGGGATTGATAGGTACCGCGCCAAACATCCATGATACATGTAATAGATCTGTATAATCTGCGATTGCAACTAGAAAAGAAAGTGAACATGCATGTGTGTATGATAAAGATAATGACATAAAAGATATCTATATAACATGTGTAATAAAGTGAACATGTAAAAGCATAAGTAAATAAGAGTAAATACAACCAAGATATGCATTATGTTATGGATGAGATGGAATGTAATTTAGTTTAAATGATAGGAGTAGAGTGCCCCTTGAGTGGATGTGTATGAATGCAGTGAGGTTCACTTATTTATGCCCCCTCAATAGTCAAGAGTGAACCATAAACAAGATTGTGTCATCAGGAAATGGTTTGAATATGTGTAGTAAAAATATGTAACCATCGAAGCATAAAGTGTATAGTGTGTGAGGGAGTGAGTGAGTGAGTGATTGAATGTGTGCATGTGATGAGGTCCATTTAATATGTATACCCTTAGTAGTCAAGTATGGACTACAGAACTAGAATGCATCATAGGGTAATGACTGCAATGTGTATAAGTAGGTGAAAATGAGATGTAGCATGAATGTGTAAAATGAATAAGACATAAAGTGTGTAAGATGCTGTGAGAGAGGATGTCCTAAGTGTATGGTGCGTGATGTGTGAAGTGTGTAGAAGATGCTATGAGAAAGAGGTGTAAAAAACATGTGATATGTGAAGAGTATAATGTGTAGTGTGTAGTGCAATGTGTGAGGATCATGTGTATAATATGCTCTGAACAGTCAAGTGTGAACCAAAGCACAAGAGTTTGTCATTGGGAAATGACGGTATGAGTGTGTATGTTATGTGTAAAGATCTAGGTGTGATGTGATGAGAGCATAAGACATGTGTTGAAGTTAGAAGGGGGATAAAATAAGCATGATTCCCCTAATTGTGTGATGATGAATAGGATATCTGATAAAAGTAAAGGATAAAGGTCCTCTACCCAATGCTTATGGTGATTAAGGCATGCGACCATGCTCCAAGAGTGGTGGTATATGAGATAGATGCTGGGTAGGTGAATGAAGTCTATATACATATGACCGATGAGCATATGGTGAGAACTTTTATGTAAAAAAATGTGTAGGTGATGGAGACCTATGTGAAGTGGAGCACTGAGATGATGGATGACTATGTGGAGGAGAGCGCGAAGGTGATGGGAACATATGTGGAGTAAAACAAGGTGGTGAAGTATGCCTAAATATAGGAGCTATCCTAGTGATGGATGTAGACTGATAGCAGAGTGATGAGATCATGTGGGGCGTGTGCAAACATGTGAAATAGGAGCAAATTGTGTTTTAGGTTTGGTAGGCTGCGGGGAAGTAGATGGACTAGGTGATGAAATGAAAACCTCAAGAGGAGGTTGTGACCATGAAATGGAGGGAGGCACACCAGTGATAGAGATGACCTTATTGTTGTGAATGAACTTTAGATGCAAGTGGTTCATGGAAATGATAGACTCAGACCTGTTAATCCAGTTGTGGCCTAAAATCATGTCACACCCTTTGATTGATTTTGCTATAAGAAAGAGCAAAAACTTGGTGAGAGGACCAACAGTATTTTTCTTGACGAACCCATATGAATTATTCATTGGATATGAAATTTGTAAGAGCAGATAGCTAATAGAAACAAGAAGTGTAAGATAACACATGTTGATACGCCACAATGGATCAAATTTGGTGTTATTGATAGGGATAGATCTGATAGAAGTGCTGATGTGCAAGTGATTAGAAGAGAATGTAGCACGATGATCAAAATAAGAGAAAGAAATGATTGGTGAATAAATGTTAGCATGATCAACTAGGAAATCAAGAGATCTCGATGCAGGAGGAGACATTGTGTGATATTTATGATTAACTGAAGAGTCAACCAATTTCTTATCATGTTTTGGAAGCGGATTATTGAATATTTCAAACTTATGATTTTCATTGAATGGTGCAAAGGTGTATGCTCCGGAAGCTCAAGTTTGTTGTCATCGATAAGATCTTGGATGATATTGTGAAGTTTAAAGAACCTATTTGTAGAATGTTTGACACATTAATGATAGTCGCATCGAAAATTCTCATTGTAATTTCAAATTTTTGGACGAGATGGGTCTAGTCGAGTGGAGGAAGTGTAATAAGATTACTCTTAAGAAGCTATTGTAATATAAATTGTGGAGCAATATTCAACTTCATAAATGTATGCTTTGGTGGTTTCCATTAAAGTTCTTTGGTGTTGGAGACAACGTTGACAGTGACCTTAACGTCTGTACGTTTTGCGACTGGTTTAAAAGTTGACTTGTTTTGAAAGCACATGGAGGATGAAGCTTTCTCCTGATACTTAAGCTTGTATATAGATAAGAGTTTAGTTTCACGTAGCTTGAGAGTGTAACATGTGTTGGGATGAAAAAAATAGCCTAAGTGTTGGGCGCGTAAGTGTAGGGCATGAAAAGAGCACGCAAAAGTATAGTAAAGTTGAAGTACCCAGGATCAGAACTTAGCCATTTTATTGTTAAGGATATTTTTAGAGATTGAGTGCTGAGCACACAAAGATGTGAAGACTTGTAGACCATGCAAGGCTATTTTGGGATGTACAACAATTCGAGCGCCATACACAGTGTCGATCTAGTAATAGGATTTCTACTTGGCATTTACTATACGAAGTTTATTGTTAGAACACTTGCATGTTTTGTATTCCCTTGTAAAGGCACATTGCTATTATTAGCATGTAGCCTATTTTTAAAAGGTGCATCAATGGTGAAGGGAAAGTCCCCACCCCTATATATGTATTGATTTGCTCAATTTTGATAGTCCTAATTATTATAGAGTTATGTTGCGGATTTGTTAGCACACATGACTATGGAGATTATGTCTTGATGTATGAAGCTTTCGAGTTTTGCAATATTTAATATAATGGATCATATTAGCTAGATATTGGTGATCTATGTCACTGAATATGGATCTTGCATGGTAAATCTTATTATGACCATTGTTTAGTTAATATTTCATATGGTTTGGATCTAGATCTGGTTTATGCACTGTGGTTTACTTGATTATCTATTATGGATCTGAATATATGCATGCTCAATCATGCTAACATTATGGAAAAACAACTCTAAAGAGGTACCTGGTACCCTTGCGTGCTTTAGGTGAGTGCTCAATTCAAGCTGAGTGATGTGTTAGTGTGCCTTGGGTTATTTGCAGTGAATTCTAGGATACATAATTGGTTTCATTTGTGGAATTATTTCTCAATTGTTTTCCAGGATTTTGTGTGATGAAGACTTACCGATTGACCTTGGCTAGTATTGAGAAATGGTTAGTAGATCTGGAAGAAGAGTATGCTCGCAGATTCAACACTAGACTTAATTGTAATGCACACACATGGGTTGAGTAAAATATGTACGACGCATTGTATGAGATGTTCTTTGCTATCCTTCCCATAGAGCTGTATGAGTGGCTGGTGGTTTATGCATCAAAGAGGAATAAGAGGTTTCACATGATTTTTTGGATGTAGGAAGAATTTCAGGCCTTGAATGATGTAGATTTGATTTTGACATGCTATTTGGAGGTTTGGTTCTGTGGTGTTTTAAACAACTATATTTTTGAGTACGTAATTTTGACTTACACTTACTCAGAGGTTGCTGAGTTTCAGTGTTTACACGAGCCTAAAGGATCGTATTTGTGTGGTATCCCATTGGCAATCAAAAACCTGATTGTAACCCTAGATTTGGAAAAGAAGCCAATGGCTAACTAAACCCCACCATGCGGGGGGCAGGAATAGGTTTGGTAAGGATGACAGACCTAGCGACAGAGAGACAGAGGGAAGAAAGGCGACTTAAGTTTAATGAGGCGTGCGAGAGGGATTTAGAGAAGCAATGTGAAGTTACAGAACATATGGATTTATGGAGAGAGATGGCTCATGAAGGATTCAGAGCTCATGTAGAAGACATGGAGCTAGAGCATGTGGATCTCCTCCATTTGGGAAAGCATGGTAGGGAACCCTCTTCAGCTTCATATAAGAGCGTGCCGGTAGAGATGACATGGGTCACATGCATGCATATGAATCTACCTAGTGACCTAGCCCTTGTGCTTGGTTTTCCAGTTTCTACGATAGTAAGTAATCGAAAAGTTAGTGTGAGTAGTAGATAAAGTTAATTTGTAGTCAAGTTCAGGAGTTAATGAGGGATCTTATTCATTTATGGTGTAATTGCCATCTACTTTATTTGGAGGACCTATTGGAGGTATCTTTTCTAGTGCATCATCGACACAAAATGTAGGTGCACAAAACCTTAGAATCACATATGGAAGTAGTGCGACCTCGCATACTATATGTGTTTAGTTTAGCACAACCTTCGGGACATAGGGAAGCACATCCTCTGGTCCATTGCCTACTACAAGAGGAGGCTCTGTAGGATCAGGAGGATCATGTGGCTTTGGCGGTGGAGGATCTGGAGGAGGTGGAAATACAAGAAGGAACACAGGAGGCTCTGGATCTGGTGGGTAGGGTCCACACCAACTTCAGGAAATTTACATGGAGATGTCTCTCCATCTGCTAGAGTATAGAGGTATTGAAGATGTAGTTGAACACATGCATATGTGTGAGATTCTATGGCACATAAAGAGAATTATAGCTCTAGAGTGTAAGGAAATCTAGTTTGTAACTACGTTGTAGGGACACGCACACAACTGGTACAATTTTTTTGATCCTGATCAGACTTGTGTGGACTATACGATGCTGCGAGATGCTTTCTTGAAGGAATTTAATATTCATGAGTTTGAGTAGAAGAGCATAAGCGCGCTTAAAGACATTAAGTAGGGCACTACTAAAAGTGTTCAGGAATATGATGCATGGTTCAAGACTCTTCTATTTAAGTTATCTTATGACATCCACGCAAGCTAACATGCACATTGGTTCATTAGAGGATTGATCATGCCTTTTAGGAGGGTTCTTTCACACAAAACTTATACAAATCCAGGTGAGGCACTTGAAGTAGCTCTATGCGTTGAGGTGTTAGGAAGTGTGCACAAAAGAGTTAGCCCATTCTTTGAAGCATAGATTGCAGCAATGACAAAGTAGTTGGATAAATTATCTGCTAATTCAACACATGAGATGTGTAGAAGGATTTTGTGTATAGATTGTGAAGTAGAGGGGAATACTAAGGATAGTTACCCTCGGAAATCAATGCTCTCCTTGTTACTATATTGTGAGATATATCACTTGGACCACAGTTTAAGCTAGTGCCCATTATTACAATGTATATTAAGAAAGAATGTGTCAAGTTACTGTAAGATTTGTAGGTCCTCACATTATAATACTGAAGATTATAGATTGATTGATCAAATCTATGATGTCATTGATATTGGTGTACGATAGACTAGTGTTGCAAATAATTCCAAGGAAAAGGGTGAACATCATGACTATGATCATAGTGAGGGGCGTTCTGATGGTGGCTGTGGTAGAGGTCAAGGTTACAAAGGTGGATTCAGATGTCGAGGTCACAGGGGAAGGAGTGATTTCCCTTGTGGAACTTGTTTTACATGTGGATCTCCTAATCAGTACAGGTGCGAATGCCCACATAATATTGTGTGTTATTTTTGTAGAAAGAATCATAGTTATAAAGAGTGCCTCGACTTGTATGAATACTTAAATAAGAAACAAAAACAAGAAAATAAGGGCACAAGTATGGTTAGATTACATCGTGCCATGGAAGACCAATGGATTCCAAAGTTAGCACCAAACCTTGAGTTGGTACCTATAAATATTACCACATGTGTTGAGGCCACACGTGTCAGGGAAGCTCTACAAGAGAAGCCTACTATTACTAAGGAAGAAGTCCTGCATGCCGAGTATCCATAACCTATGCACCAGAAAGAGGTGTATTAAGAAACCATGGAGGTGATTCAGAATTTACAGGGTGAGATACAATGCTTGAAGGAATAGTCACATAAGTTAGAACAAAAGAAAGAAACTGATATCCATCAGACAGATGTTGATGATTTGAAAGAGGTTTGTAAGATGCTACACCAAGGGAATATTATTACTTTGTTGGGGAGATGGTTGAAGGGAAACACTCTGCACACTGGGATTGAACATGAGAGACAACTTCTGCATGTTGATCTTCTTCTGGATAGTTTGGATTATGATAAGGAGATTACTCTAAATGCTATTATTAATGATTGGATTTTGAGTAACATCTTGATTGACACAGGCACAAAAGTAAATTTGATCACTTTGGATGCATGGGTTTAGATGGGAAGACCTTCATTAAATCCATCTTCTAATGTGTTGTTGATGGCAAAACAAACTAATGGAACACCCATTGGAGTTTTGAAAGATGCAACAATTACTATACAGGGGGCCAAGTTCACTAGAGACTTTGAGGTCTTAGCGCTTGAAGAAGTAGACAATTTCCTATCCTTACTTGGGAACCCTTGGTGCTATGCAAACAACATTGACTTACATTTCAATAAGGGGTATGTCAGCTTTGAGAACAAGGAAGAGCATGTCATCATACCTATGATAGATGGGAAATCTACACCTTATGTAGAGCCCTTAATGGAAGAAGACTTGAACAAAATTTATGTGCACACCATTAAAGAGCCACAAGTTCTTGAGCCATCAAAGGAAGGAGTTATCCAGTGGGAGGATACATAGTCCATGAGAGATACTACAAGTGTTTCATGTGATAATTGGGCACATGAAACTTATGAAATGGTTGGGCACGAAGTACAGAGTGCAGCTACACGCATCAGTAATCCACTCAGTATTAGGCATTTGGGTAGCAACCAGGTACCAAAGTACACAAGTGAAGATAATCTAGAAGTATTGATACTTACTATGGAATTCTAATGGGAATTTCAGGTGGAAAGAAAGAACATGTTGGTATATACTCTACGTGGGACGACATTGCACTGGTGGATGGTTCACATGGATAACCTTTTAGAGTGGAGAGAAGTAAGGATTGCTTCATCTTCTTGGTTTCTAAGAAGCAATGCACCTACTCAGATATGTGCCTTTCATGGTAATGATCCTGTTCAACGCCATGTTCAGTAGTGTGAGATACTATGGAAAGCAGGGCAAGAAGCTTTACCACCTTTGTTGTGGGTTCACAAGTTTTATTTTACCTTATGAGGCTGCACATGCATGGTATGTCGATGCAGTGTTGAATAGGATGAATGGAAATTTGTACGAACTTACTGAAGGTATGACTCGAACCTTTGATTACTTTTCTTCTAAACCCCTGGTGAATGAGGTGTTGCAGGTTGTGAAGTGCTTAACTATGGGAGACAATGCAAAGGACAAAGAGTTACTTCATGATTTGTTAGGAGAATCGGACCTGGTGGCATGCTTTGAAGAGGAGGAAACAGATGCAAATCAGCTTGAGCGCACCCACCTAGAAAGAGAAAAGGGTAATATGATTTACATGGTTGATGATTAAGAGGTAGAGAACCTAGAAATTGAGCACATAGAGGGCACACATGAAGTCCTGGATAGTGTAGATGAGAAGGCCCACACCTACAATGAGCCCATGAAGACTAAAAAAGTGAATATTGGAATGGATGATGCACCTAAGGAAGCCATTATAAGAGATTATTTTCTTGATTTTGAAGTTGCTAAGATCATTGAGCTGCTGCGTGACTTTCAGAATTTTTTCCTAGAGGCTATCATGAATTGAAAGGCGTTCATGAATAACTGTGAAAATTGAAGATAAAGCTAAAATATTGTGTACGACCAGTCTGAAAGAGGCCTTACACGATGACTCCAAACTGGCACATCATAGTAAAAGAAGAAACTGACAAAATGTTAATTTCTTGAATTATTGTACCAATTGAGGAGTCAAAATGGGTAAGTCCTATGGTGATCAACATCAAGAAAGATGACACAATCAAGATTTTTGTAGATTACAAGGAGTTAAAAATCTTGCATGTGTGATTGATCCCCTTCCCACACCATTTATTGAGGAAATCTTAGAAGGCATTATAGGGCGCAAAATGTACTCCTTCACTAATTGGTTCTCTAGATATCATTAGGTAAGGATAGCTGAAGAGGATCAAGAGATGATGACTTTCACCACTGAGTGTGGAAGTTTTGGATACATGATTATGCCCTTTGGAATAAAGAATGCTCCTACAGTATTCTCTTGCATAGTGGTGCAAGCATTCCAGGATTTTATTCACAAGTTCTTACAGGCGTATTTGGATGATTGGACAGTCTATGGGCTTTTAAGAGATCACTGTGATAATTTGATGCTGATGTTTGAGAGATGTAGACAATTGAGCATATATTTTAACATTAAGAAGTGTTTATTTGCCAAACCCTTTGGAATTTTCCTAGGGCACTTCATCTGTAAAGAAGGCTTGCTGGTGGATCCTACTAAGGTAGCTATGATTTTGGGCTTAGAGGAACCTACTATCCAAAGTGAGGTGCACGGATTCTTGAGGCACACTGTTAATACAGAAATTTTATTAAGGGATATGCCAAGATCACCATGCCCTTAGAAGAATTACTCAAGGGAAAAGTAAAGTTCTATTTGGGTGAGGCATAACGGCGTGCGTTTGACACATTGAAGGAAAGGATTACTACAACGCCTATTTTGCACTTTCCTTCATGGTCCTAGCCTTTTTACGTTCATGTAGATGCCTTTGGAATGGACATTGGTGTCATATTAGCTCAACATGGAGAAGGGATTATCGATCATCCTATTTACTTTTCTAGTAGAAATTTCACTTCAAGAAAGCAAAATTATAAAACAACAGAGTGTGAGGCCTTATCTATGATCTACATGCTCCATAAATTTTGAAAATATTTGTTGGCTACACCTTTCATCTTTTCTACAAACCACATGACATCGAAGTACTTGGTGAATAAGCCTATTTTGCAGGGGTGCATATGCCGTTGGGTACTATTGTTTCCGGAGTTCAATTTTAGGGTGGTAGTTAAGCCCGATAAAGGTAATTCTGGTCCAGACCATTTATTAAGGATTCAATCATGAGAGGACATGCAGAACCTTGAGCATATAATGCCAGATGCATAGCTATTCAGGTTAAACCACACACCCTTAGAATTAGAAGATATTACTATATTTTTATGCACGTGTGGCTCCTGAAGGAATAAAGGCTTTAGAGAAGAAACAACTTGCTATTCGTGCCAGGAATTACATGTTGATTAGTGGAGACTTATACAAATTAGGCCATGATGAAGTTTTGTTCAGGTTTATACTCGAGCATGAGTGCGACTCAATAATGGCAGAGGCTCATAGTGGTATTGCAGGTGGACACTATGCAGGGGATGTAACCGCATGTAATATTCTACTAGCAGGACTAGGGTGGGAAACATTGTACAAGGATTGCAAAGCATATTGTAAGGCATGTGACCATTGTTAACACCTTGGAAAGCCTGGGAAACGTGGTGAAATGCCTTTGAGGCCTAGTACTAGTGCATAACCTTTTGAGAAGTGGGAAATTGACTTTGTGGGCCCGATTTCCCCATCGGCACACAAGACAAGATCACACTAGATTATAACTTGTATAGATTATTTTACAAGGTAGGTAGAAGTGACACCTACAAAGGATTGCACAACAACTACACCAACATGGTTTTTGTGGGAAACTATTATTAGCGGGTATGGCTGCCCTTTAAGTTTAACGAGTGATAGTGGTACTCATTTCCTTAATGAGACTATCAAAATATTATTGGATGAATTCATGGTTACACACCATTGGAAAACCCCTTATCACCCTTAGGAAAATGGGACTGTTGAGGCCTTCAAAAAAATATCGAGCCATAATTTGAATTTTTTTTTGTTATGTTGGAAGGAAAGATTGGGATGACAAGGTTTCTTTGGTATTTTGGGCATACCAGACAACCTACAAGAGGTTGAATAAAACAACACAATTTTAGTTAGTATTTGGCACATAAGAAATTCTCCCCATGGAATTCATGTTACCTTCTTTGCGTATTGCACACGTAGGAGGTTTGGCTGATGAGAAAGCATTGAAAGAACGTATTGACAAATTAATGCAGCTTGATCTAGAAGCAAGAAAAATCTAGGCAGAAGGCATGACATGACAGGAACATCAAGGATAAGAATCTTGAGGTTGGGAAAATGGTACTTCTATATGATTCCAAGTTTTTATGCCATCCTAAAAAGCTAAAAGTGCATTGGTTGGGACCATATGTAATCACTCATATACTTGATTCGAACGCTTGCTAGTTAGAGGCATTGGATGGAACATGATTACTTTAATGAGAGTAAGCTAAAGCCCTACTATAAATTATCCTTCTTGGTATTTTTAATATGGCAATATTGCCACTTAGAATAGGTTTCCTTTAATACATTTCCTTTATATGTGTTTCCTTCATTATTGCTATGCTTTGTCAATTTAGTTGAGTGTTTTGTGTACTAAGCATGTTTGTGCACTAGAAGCTGATTACTATTAAAGTATATTACATGTGTAGAGGACCACACATGCCATTAGTGTGGGGTGGTTAGAGAAGGATTGATTACTAGTACCGTATGATGAATTGTGGTGCATAATAAAGATAAACTCACAGGTGATTAGAAAAGCAAAATTCGAGAAGATTGCTCAAAATTGAGACTACACGTATGGAGATGGGTGCTTAATATAACACAAAGGAGGATGTAACATTGGAGAATACATAGGATGAGTCACTTTGGATAAGTAATTTGGTGCAAGGAAGAGCGGGTAGAGGAGATTTGTGACAGAAAGGTAGTAGGCACGCCAGAAGGTTATGACCGAGGCGTGAAAGTTTGAGGCGTGAAAGGAAGAAGCGCAAAATGCAGGGAAGTGTGAAGGTAGAATTAATGCCTTATATGGTGGTAGATGGAACAATTAATGAAGGATATTTTTGAATTTTTTTATAAAGTTGATGTTTGTAATGTCATTTTTACCTTGCATTATTAAAGAGAAGTGATAAGTGTGAAGAAGAGCTGAAGATGATGAGCACCCTAAAGATCGACAAAGGTGAGTGAGAATTGAAGAAAATTATTGAGATGTATTCAGGAGTTGAAATGGATTTCAAGTGATAATGCATGAAGGGTTTGTGTGCAACTAGGGTTTGAGGAAGTTAGCTAACAACTAGGGTTTTGTTCACACTTACAAAATTACAAGGAGAAATGGCACCACGAAGGGATCCAGTTGTGGAGAAAGAGGCCAATGACCCAGTAGAAGAATGGTTGGTAGAAATGTTATACCCAAAAGAAATTATCGAGGGATGGCCATGGAAATAAAAAATAACACAATGTATGTTTTTTGATATTAACCACCAAACCGATAAGTGCTTGAAGGATATTTTCGCAGAGGTCTACGTGAAGAGTAAATGATGGATGACAGATGACACTAGGGTTTTGCATGCCTCTGTGAAAAATATACTCAACAATGTGGGGGTCATGCAAATCTTCAAGCTACCTTATTTTGGGAAGCCCAAGTGATTATATCAATGGCTGATGTCGTGTGTACATGAGGACTTATTTTACTTCACTGGAAGAAGGATGCATATCACCACCAAATTGATTGAGAAGGTGACAGGGTTGCGTGACTCTGCCTTGGAGATTTTTGTTGACCTATCAAATGATGAGGGCATCAATGCAAAGACCACCATGTACAAGTATAAGAAGGGGGTTCAAGATTTTAAAGTAAATAATATTGAGGACATGGCGACCAGGGTTGTAACATAGCTGGTTGGCAGCAAGTTGGGTGCCATTGAGTGATGGAATGAAGTCAACCAACACTAGTTACACATAACACACAAGATGGTGAATAAAACATGTTATAACATTGCTGGGCATATTGTGGAGAGTTTGGTAAATGAAGCACGCATCCAGGAAGATAAAGGTGAGAAGATAACTTGGTGCACCAATATTTTGTTAATTGTATTAAATGAGATTTACATGCCTGACAAATCAAGGGAGAATGTATGGGAGTTTCCTTTGGAAAACAAACCTCCAGAAAATAAGCGAAGTATACTCTACATGGAACTATTTCTAATACATATAAGGAGCACATGGAGAAGTGGTTTAGTAGGCTACGCAGGGAATTTGAAAGAGAATGGCGCATCCTATGTGAACTTCCCATAGTACTATATGGAGAAGTAGAGTTCGGGGTATACCAACAATTTAGCCTAGGGTGCTGTCACATGAAGCTAGGTGAGAAACGACCTTGGTGTAAGTTACCATTTTCCTTCACTGCAAGATACTTCAGGGATTCTGTAAATAGATTTCACAAAGCATGCAAGGACCAGTTTGACATGGAAAAAGTAGACATAGATGTTCACATTCTGTGAAAGACTTAAGCATGGCCAGGTAAAGAGGAATACGTAGAGACGATGGAATCTGATAATGTTGATATTACACTAGAGAGATTGGGTGTAGGAAATATCGAACCAACGCACAAATATATCTACTTAAGGCCATAGTTCAAGGATGGTAAGGTGGTGAAAGGTGAAGATATGGCTCTTCTAGGTCCTCTGAAGAAGGGGTTGTAGTCATTTTTACACCCACCAAAGAACAAGGGAATCCCATGCGCGTTAGCCTATCACCCAGCGGGCAATAGTGCTCACTGGGCACTCATGGGTGCTGGTGCTCACCCGAGGCACGCGGCAGCCGAGTATCTCCTTTATGTGAGTTTAGTGGGAAACATCATCTATGATAGGAACTTAAGGAGAGTGAGTGAAAATGAGACATGCAATCATCATAGAGCTCAGAATGGATTCTAGACCAATGTAGTCATTCTAGACAGAAAGATACTTAACAGATTATAGGACTGAACCAAAATAGAAAGGAAAATGCATAAGGATTCATACTCATTCCATAAACATACATGAAACAGAACTATGAAGATATATGTATGGACCAGAATCATTAATGATCATATTCAAATAAGTTGGTAACCTCATTACATCCATTAGATCCATTACAGAACATCACAGTATGGCAGACCAAAGTCATACATCATAACTAGGATTTACATCCCTTAGCTCTCAAAAAGAAAATTTACAATCCCAAGCCCCTTGATGCATCCTTCTCCTATATTTTATCTACCTAACCCAATACAACTCCTCGCAGTGTTTCTGTAGAGCTCTGACTCTCTATTGATCTACATACCTTTTCTTCTATGGGTGCTTGTATTTATAGGCCTCTTGAACTACCAACCCACCTTTCTGTGGCTTCAGATCTAGTGCCAAGTGTCCCAATGTGGTCCTCCATGGGAGCATGCTCCTCTAAGCCTGAGCTCTCCACTCCTTGCCATGATGGTCTTCTAGAAGCTTCCAACACAGGATATATTCCTTCCTAGGCCAACCTGTTGCCTGAGGATGGCACCTTATCCATTCATCATGCGCAGGTGGGTCACACTTTTCTCGTGTCCTGCCTAATATGCCAAATATGGCTAAGTCCCGAGACCTTGTTTTTCTGGTGCATATCACGGGTCCTTCTAAAACCCTCCTAGAACCCTGCACATGTGCCTTCTCCTTACACGCCCACCCCTCAACTTAGGCCTTGCGTGCACTCATGCACCTTTTTGTACTTAGTCAATATTTTAGGGGCCCAACATCACCCCACACTTTACCTATTCTCTGCCCTCGGGGAACACTTCTTCAAAGAAAAAAAGAATTACAATAGACTTAATGTCTTGGGAAAAGAATAAGGGAATGAAGAATTGGGAAAGATGAAAGAATGGGGAAGTGTTGTTATTACTGCAACAAGAGAGGAAAATATCTTTGTAAGTCAGCCTCCAACTTGTTCTAGGCATCAACTTCATTTTGTGCTCTCTGGCAGAGGTCACCGACTAGGGCGCTTACCTCCTCAAAACCTAGTCCATCTCCTTGAGTGTTCATTGTTTCAACCATTCCTTCTAATTCCTTGCCCACATCCTCAAGTACATCCATCCTTCTTGTAATCTATGGGTACAACTCCTTCAGCCTGTTTTTAATTGAACCTCGTAAGGCTTCAATGGCTTCTGACTTCTTCTCAACCTCAGCTAGGATCCTCTCTTGCTCTGCTCTATTTCCTTTGTTCTTCTCTTGGAATTCCTTGAGCTCTACCTCATGAGTGGCGACCAAGAATACTCGCCACTCTATCTCTGTCTGTGCAATTTTCATATGTGGCCTCAGTAGTATGGGTAGTAATTTTCACATCAGCAAGAACCTTGCTGTACTCAGAAATGATTGCTACAACCTTCAATTTTTCCTCCTTTTCTAGGTGCACTGCTACTTCTTCCAGATTCTAAGGCTAGAGGTTACCTCTCCATGGTGAGGATGCGTGTTAAGTCTTCAAGGAACTCCAGGGAAGATCCATACTTTTACAGTGGGTGGTGTTAGGTCCGGATGCTTCAAAATAATGGCATATGTGATGGATTCTACCTTCTTATATACCTCATGTACCCTTTCCTTTTCTTCCCTTAACTCATGCTTTAGTTGGGCGCTAATTAGTTCCTCCTATATTTAAATCTTGGTTCTTCCTAGCTAGCTCTTCTTCCCTCTTTTCTAGCTCTACCTCTAGAAATTTTACCCTGTCATTCCTCCCAAATAACCTAGCTTCTAGTTCAACTGAGACCTTGTTCAACGCATTACAGACTCTGTTCATCTGAAAGCTGCTGGGCGCTCACCAAGGGGTTGTCTCCTTTTGACTCAGGCATCTTCATTATTTCCCCTTGGCTTACCTTGAATTCTAGCTCATCAATGTGGGACTCAATTTCCCAAGAAAGCATTTTCCTCATCCGAGGGTATGCACCTTATTCATCAAATGACTTCATTGCCAAGAGTTGATCTGTTGGTACTGTGTTTTGGAAGCACAGTGCGCAACACCTTGTTTGGATCATCAATATAGCTCATTCTTGGTCTCTAGATCTCCATGCACTTTCCTCCTATGCACGTTCCCTTAGGAATAGTTACCATTAGATTGGGGCCTCTAGTGCTGCCATGATCTTTCCTATGCTTTCTTCTTTATCTTCATTCATCACTATTTCAGTGCTGCGCTCTAACTCTTGTTACCACCAAGGCTCTCAATGATTTCTGTTGCTTCTCTTTCTGCTACCTCATTTATCTTCATCCTTACATGAGGCTTGGAGTCCTCTGATCCCTTCATGCTAACCTCTTCACTTCCTCCCATGTCCTGGGCACCCTCCTCCTCCTGGCTTCCCTTCCTTCACACAAAGTGATATTCATTCTTCTCCTCTTCACCTTCTTCTCCCGAATCGTGCATGCTGAAAACAAGTGGTTCTTGGTCTCCTCCAGGTTCATCTTCTTCATCATCATCCCTCTCACCCTGTAGTTCTCCAAGCTCTATGTGTCCTCTGAATCCGCCTCCTCCATTACCTTCTGTTTCTTCCTAACTGGGGATTCTAGTATAGGAGATTCTTTCTCTTCCTCCCTCTTCGATGACTCCTCCTTAGTTATGGGATTTTCTTATTCTGGTGTCTTTTCCTTGACTGGAGAATTTTTCCTACATGAGTAAATAATTGTTCTAGCGCTTGTTCCTGGGGTGCCCACCATTTGTGTACCTTGGAAACTTGGTGCCTTTTTCTTTATCTCTTTCATCTCCTTTTTCTTGGGCACGGTCTTCTTTCTACTTGTTGGGTCTTCAGGTATAGATACCTCATTTTCAAGATAAGCACCCTTCTCAAACTTGGGCCTTATGTGAAGGTATACACAGCCAAAGACCTCCTTGCAATAGGTAGAGTCAGAGGTCTCATCATCTAAACTTCATGCGATACGTACTTTTCCATGTACGCACGCTTGTTGGGGTAGACCAACATCCTGCACATTTCCTTATGGTCCGTAATCCATATTTCCAAGGTCAAAATTCAGCTTCTTGGATTCCTTGAATTTGTTTACTCCCACCTGGAAGTACTGAGCGGTGAAGGAAAATGGAATTTTACACCATGGGCTCATGTTTTCATCAACCAACTTAAATATTCCAATGCAGAAGTGTTGGTATACTGTGAATTCATATTCTCCCTTTGTGAGCACTGGAAGTTGTTCTAGGATCCTCCACTCTGCCCCGAACGCATTCCTCAAGCGCGTATACCACTTCTCAAGATGCTGCCTTGTGAATGGATGTCATGCTATCGCAAGTGTATTTTTTGAATCTCTTTGTGGGTGAGGGGTCTTCCTCTGGGTACTCCCAAATGAACTTATCTACCACATCTAGCACTCCAATCTCTGAAAACACAATAGTTAAGAGGAAATTGCCAAAACGTATCTTGTCACCTTCCTGTGCACTGCTGATGATCTCATCTGTGATGTACATGGACAAGTTATAGATGGTGCCTTATGATATCCTTCTGCAAACATTGAGCCATGACTTATTCACTTGCATCCACCTCTCTTGGTCATTAAGTTTTCTTACTAGGCAGTGCGGCCATTCTCATCACGGGTCTTGGATATCTACAATATCAAAGTACCTTGACCCCTTCTTGTATGCATATGTGGTGATGGTTTCTTTGATGGCTTCTTTGTCGCATAGGTCATCCTCTATACTTTCTCCTTCACAGATGAGACCTCTGAATTTTGAAATCAGCTGAGGAGTTATGCGCATCTTGCACCCTACGAAGTGAAAGTGGTCTTCATGTATGCATGACATCAGCCACTGATAGAGGCACTTAGGCTTCCCAAAGTAGGGAAAATCATAGAGTTGTAACAATCCCACCTTCTCCAACTTCACTTTTACTTCATCTCTATAAATGGGTAACCCTTCTGTTGTCCTCTTGTTTGTCAAGTGCACTAACTCCAGCACCATTTATTTTTCAGTCACGTTTGTGTGATGGTTATAATTGCTTATTGTCATTTTTCTTAAATGGGACTCCCACTCCTTTCCAAGAAAAACCCCATCTGGGTAGTGCATTTTTGCATACCATTCTTCATTGGTACTTGCGGTAGTTTCTTGTTGTTTTCCCTTTCCCTTTCCTTCTCCCTTCTTAGGTGTTACAACTGGTTTCTTTAGGTGTCATTGTGTAGGTTATCTTTGCACTTCAACTTCTCTTGCTCTGCTTACCCTTTCCAAGCTTAGATCTCAAACTTGTGAAGAAAATCCTTTTCAACCCATGCCCTAGCTGCTAAACCCTCACTGGAATATTCCTTTCACAAGACGGCACTTCTCCACAACTCTCTCTATGCCCGTGAACCTATTTCCCTCCTGGTTTACAGATCCAAACTAGTCACTCACGGTTAAATTTTTCCAATTTTTCTTCATACGGATCAATATCTGGAAACCCTAGTTCGTAAAATCTCTTCCTTCTCTGTATTCATAATGTCCATAATGAAGTTCTCGACCTTCTATTTATATTTTTTCCTACTTTTTAGCATTAAATGCTACTTCACCTACCATCTTACTTCAACACTTATTATGTAAATTTTTCAAAAAAACTGACTTTAGCCGGAACTCAGCACCCCACCTTGCACAGACAATCCCCCAACCTTCTAACACACAACCAATCCATCTTGATAGGAGACTCGTTTGAGTGTCACCAGCATTGAAGGTACTTCTGTCATGATTTTTTCTCTCACCTACCTCATGTTACTTTTGTTTTTCTTCCTCTCTTGTATGTGGATCCACAATGTAGCCTTACCCTGACACCAACCATCCTTTTTTACCTTTCCTTCCATGCACTTCCTTTCCCAGAACCATCCAACTAGGATTTCTAATGCAATCCTTCCTGGTGCTTCACACTTTGCAATTTCTTCCACCTTACTTCACCCCACACTAAAATGATGTGTGGTCCTCTACACATTCACAAACCTTTGAAAAAGTAATGAGGTTACCGGTGCCCAAGGCACAATACAAAATAGCAACGAGAAAGGGAAACACAAGAAAAGAAAATGCATTAAGGAAATCCTAAAGTAACTGACAATACTACCTTATTACAAACACCAAGAAGACTTATTTATAGTAGGGCTTTAGCCTACTCCCATTAAAGTGTCCTAGAAATCTCATCCCATCCAGTGCTTGCAACTAGCACACGCTTGAATCAAGGATGTATGAGATGATGTAAGGACCCAAAAAATGCACCTTCAACTTCCCAAGATGGTGCAGAAACTTTGAATCATATAGTAAGACCATCCGCCCAACCTCAAACTTCTAGTTCTTAATGTGAACATCATGCCATGCCTTTTGGTTTTTACTTTTTCAGTCCTCTGGCTCCACATGCGAGAGTGATCATCTTTCATCTAATTGCATTAACTTTTCAATTATCTGGAAACTCTAGTTCACAAAAGCATCTTCCTTCTTTGTATTTACAATGTAAATACTTTCTTTTTTTTCTGTCCAACCTTCTATTTATAGCTGGTTTCCCACTTTTTAACATTAAATGCTCCTCACCTATCAATGTAATTCAACACTTAATGTGGATCCTTTTTTAACAAAACATGAATTTAGCACCTTAACTCATGTCTCCCAACTCTTAGGTGGAAAATCCCCCAACCTTCTGGCACGCAATCAATCCATCTTGATAGGAGACTCTTACGTGATGTGTTATCAGCGCTGAAGGTACTTTTCGTTATGATTTTTTCTCTCGCCTACCTCATGTTGCTTTTGCACTTAACATTAAATCTCTCTTATACATAGATTCAACAATGTATCCTTACCCTAACACTAACTTTAGTCATTTTTCACCTTTCCTTCCATGCACAATCCTCTCCCAGGGCCATTCAACTAGGCTTTCCACCACAATCATTGCCTAGCGCTTCAGGTACTTTTGTCAATTTCTTCCACCTTACTCCACCCCACACTTAAATGATGTGCAGTTCTCTGTGCAATCAATCCTTTTTCAAACTTAAAAAATTAATGAGGTTACCTTTAATTTATTCCCCAAGGTGCAACACAAAACAACATACTCTGTGAAAGGAAAACATAAGAGGTTAAAGAAAACAAAAATAGCAACGAGAAAGGGAAATCCTAATCTAATTGGCTAAAATATTGCCTGTTATTTACAAACACCAAGAAGACTTATTTATAGTAGGGATTCAACCTACTCCCATTGAAGTGTTCTAGAAATATCATCCCATCCAGTGCTTGTAACTGGAACATGCCTGAAATCAAGGATGTATGAGATGATTTAGGGACCCAACCAATGGAATTTTAACTTCCCATGATGGTGCAGAAACTTGGAATCATATAGTAGCACCATCTTGCCAACCTAAAACTTTTTGTTCTTCAATGTAAGACCATCTGACCAACCTCAACGATCATGCCATGCCTTTTGTTTTCTTTTCAGTTGTCTGGCTCCACCTGGATAATGATCATGTCTCATCCAATTGCATTAATTTGTCTATTCTTTCCTCCAGTGCTTGTTCATCATCTAATCCCCCTGCGCATGTACTATACGTAGAGAAGGTAACATGAATTCAACTGGTAGGACAACATCCACACTAAACACCAATTGAAATGGTGTGGCCTTATTCAACCTCTTATAGGTTGTCCTATATGCCCAAAGAATGACTGATAATTTTTTATCCCAATCCTATCTACCAAAATCACAGATCTTAGTCAATGTGTGACTAAGTATTTTATTAAATGCCTCAGTAGTTCCATTTTCTTGAGGGTAATAGGGAGTTGTTTTTTGATAAGCCCCTCATGAAATCTGATAACAGAATCCCTACCATTTTATTAAGGAAGTGCGTACCTCTATCACTTGTCAAACTCAATGGGCATCCATACCTGTTGATTATGTTTTCCCATAAAAATATAGTAGCTATAGCCATTGTACAATCCTTTGTAGGTGCTACCTCTGCCCACCTTATCAAATAATTAGTACAAGTAAGGATATACCACGAACTATTCCTTTGTGCCACTGGTGAGATTGGTCTGACAAATTCAATAACCCACTTCTCAAATGGTTCTGTGCTGGTTATTTGTCACAAGGGCATTTCATCCATTTTTCTAGGTTTTCCAAGGCACTGGCAATGGTCACATGCCTTGCAAAACTCAATGCAATGTTGAAAAATGGTCTCCCACCAAATTCCTACAAGTAGAATCTTCTATGTGGTTGCATTTCCTGCATAGTCTCCTCCTGCAATCCCACCATGCACCTCTTCCATAATTGTAATGTGCTCATGTTCTAGTATGCATCGGTGCAGAACCTCATCACGACCCATTTTGTACAGGATGTGCAGACACATATGGTGAACTTTTTCTTCTCCAAGGCCTTCATTCCATCTTGCACCACACCTATTTTAAGGAATACCACAATGTCCTTCTAAATCTGAGGGCACGTGTACCACAACATGAACAGATGCATGTTTGGCATAGTATCTTTAATGCTATGTGGATCCTCTCCTGAATCAATCCTAGAAAAATGATCAGGTCTGGAATTAATTTTACCTAGTTTGACAACTACCATGAACTCAAATTCTTGGAATAATAGTACCCACTGACATATGTGCACTCTTGTAGAACAGGTTTGTTCACCAATTATTTCAATGCCATATGGTCAATGTAAAATATAAATGGAGTTGCCAAAAGATATTGTCTGAATTTTTGAAGTGTGTAGATCATTGACAATGCCTCGCGCTCAGTCGTAGTATAATTTTGCTCTACTGGTGTCAACTTCCTCCTTACAAAGCACAAAGGATGATCAACAATCCCTTCACTAGGCTATGTAATTACTTCTCTAATGGAATTTCTTGAGGCATCCACATGAACATGGAAAGGTGTATCCCAAGAAGGGAAACGCATAGGATGGGTCAACTTCCTACTTGTAAAGTGGTGACAAGCCTTTCCTTTAAAGTGTTGAATGCCTTCTGTTGCATTCTACTGCACCTCTCCCTAATGAAAGGAACTTTTATGTTTAAGAAAATCTTCTAAAGGCACGACAATCTTGGCATATCCCTTGATCAATTTCATTTAGTACCCCATATGCCCAATTAATCTGTGCACTACGCTTTGACTAGTAGGCTCCCTCAATCCCACAATTACTGCAACTTTTGCAGGTTCTACTAATAGGCCCTCCTTACATATGATGTAATCCCAATAATGTTCCAAACAGGGTAGAAAAGACACATTTCTTAATGTTGATGGATATCCTCAATTTCTGACACCTTTCAAACACCAGCCTTAAGTTGTCATAGTGGTCCTTCACTAACCCATATACTGTCCAATCATCCAGGTAGACTTAAAGAAATTTATGGATGAAGTCTTGGAAAGCTTGTACCAAAATGCATGAGAACATAGCAGGCACATTCTTAAACCCAAAAGGAATGACTGTATCAGGAAAAAATTCCCCACTCAGTGGAAAAATTCATCTTCCTCTGGTCCTCCTTTGTGATCCTTACCTAGTGATAGCCCAAGAATCCATCTCTGAAAGAGTAGACCTTGCGTCCTGCCACTCCCTCTAAGATTTATTCAATAAATGGGGCTGGGAAAGGATCAATGATACACACTGCATTTAGGTCCCTGTAATCAACACAAATCCTTATCCTTCTGTCCTTCTTGATGCTAATTACCATTGGACTTATCCACTTTGACTCTTCAACAACTTCAATTATGCCCGACACTATCATCTTATCTATTTCTTCCTTGACCATCACACGTAGGTTATGATTCATTCGGTATGGTCTCTTCTGAGCCAAGTGTGCACCCTACTTAAAATTAATTCTCATTTACCCAAAGGAATGGTGAATGTCTTTTAGTTCATGATACCCCCCATGGGAATAAATCCTCAAACTCACGTAAAAGATCAATGATATTAGAGACTTCTTTCTCTGACAAACAGTCTCCGATGATAGCCTCTTTAGGTTCCTCTTTTGAGCCGATGTTAACCTTATTTGTCTTTAAAGGTTCATGATAGGTGCGCACCCATTCATCAGAACTATCTAACACCTCACACGTCCCCATAGAATGGTCAACATCTAAGTTTTCCACTTCTTACCCATTAATGACATACACCATCTTCCCTTTTTCTTTTTCTATACATGCGTGCTCAAGTCTCTTCTATTTCTTCTTCCTCAAAGTGCGCTCCCATGCTAGGTTCACCTAGCAAGTCCAATAGCCTATCCTATACCATGACACTATCCCCAATGGTAAGGTGCTTGATAACTTGCAATGCCTTATCCACCAAGGGTTTTGTACTATGATACTCAAGTTTTTGAATGAGATCAAATGCTAACTCTTACCAATTCCCTTTCTGGTGGTGAGTCTCAGCGTGAATGTACCATGCATGTGCATAACCTTGCAATGTAGAATATAGTTTTTGTACCCATAGGGATGGTGTTAAAGCCTCCGTACCTTCTCTCTAGACCCTCTCACAATCCTGTAAATGGAAAGAGGTGGGTTTGTTACCATGATAATATTTGATGGTGGTGGGCGCATTACTTCTAGAGAACTAGACAAATAGGGAAATTCTCACCTCACACCATTCCAAGAGGTTATCTTGATGTGTAGCCCACCACCGTGTCGCTGTGTTGAGCATGACATAACTTAACATCCCTCTTCGTTCATTCTCCTTCTTCCACTGAACTTCCATATCTTGTAAAAAGATCTTAGGGAAGCCTCCTCTTGAATACTTAGGTAGCTCATTTCCTCCTAGGAGCCAGACTATACATGCCTTTGTCACCTTTGTCACCAATCCTCTCAAATGCCTTCTGATCAACTCATAGGTCCCATGTTCCCAATTATCGCATGCTGTATTGGTGGTGTCACTTAAGGACTGAGAATCCTCAAATTGGATAACTCCCTTTGTGGGATGAATTATCTCTAGATCCCTGATTTAGTGCACATATATTCTATCTAAGACCTATTCTCCCAAGGGTTCAATATAGGGTGTTGATTTTCCATCAGCCAAGGGTATGATGACCTGTTTCTCCTCATTCTTAAAGCTTATGTATCACTTGTTGAACTGAAGATCCGCATTGTTCTTATAGTACCATGGGCACCCAAGTAACTTTGGGAAATTTTCTGCCTTAGTGAGTGCTAAGACTTCCAAGTCCCAGTAAACTTAAACCCCTGAATGGTGATAGCTACATCTTTTAAGACACCAATGGGAATTACCTTCATTTTTTTCACCATAGACAACACATTTAAAGATGGATGTAATACAGGTCTTCCCATCTGATGCCATACATCAAAGGTGAGAACGTTGACCTCCGTGCTTGTGTCAATGAGGATATTACTAAGGAGCCATCCATCCATGACTACATTTAACGTGATCTCCTTATCATAACCAAGGCTATGAGGGGGGAGATTTGCATGCAAGACCTACCTATCGAGCTCTTCTCTGGTGCATGGTACCTTCTCTCTCAACCATACTCCTAGTAAGGGAATAATATTCTCTTTCCTTAGCATTTTACATGCTTCTTTGACCTCATCCAGGTCTTCCTTTGGCACCTCAACCTTCCTTCTTTGCTCCTCCCTCCTGGAGTGCTCCTTTAGACACTAGATTTCTCCTTGTAAACTCCAAATGACATCCATGGTTTCTTGATATACCTCCTTTTGATGTGTAGGGTTTGGGTACTTCCCATGTACCAATTCTTCCCTTGAAACCAAGTTCTTCTGCCTTGGCATTTCCTTTACACACACGACCTCTGCTCTTGTTGTTACCATAACAAGTTCCAATCTTACATCACATGTCACCCGCGACATCCATTATGTGTTAGCCTTCTTAATGCTTACCATTGCAACGCCCTTGTATTTTCGGTGCCACTGACTCATGTGCTCAAACAACTCAGGGAACTCCTCATACTTATGCTTCTCCCCGCACCACGAACACTACAATAAGTCTGGACACTTGTGCTTGTAGTGGTCTGTAGATCAATAATTAAAATAGGTTCCACATGGGAAATCAATTCTTCCTCCATGGTTACCATGACCAAGGAATCCTTTACAAAATCCCCTTCTACATGCACCTCAATCTACGTGCTCCTCATAACATCGATCATCACCCTTAGAACCACTTGCAAGGCTAGTTTGGCACACATCAAGATCAATAATGTCATGAATTTGATCAATTGGCCTATAGTATTTGGTGTCATGCGATGTGGATGTATAGATATTGAAATAACAAGATACATTTTTATGGATTGCACACTATAGTAGAGGGCACCTACTTGCATCATGGTCCCCATGAAAAATTTCACAATCCACTGCTATAACGTGTACCAACTTCCTAGGGCAGTTATCCTTGACATGCCTCTCTACTTCACAATCAGTGCACCATATACCATTGTGAGTCTCATGGGATGAGTTCACATACAACTTCTCCTATCTACTTAGCCATAGAAGTGATTTGAGCTTCCAAAAATGGAATAACACCAGTGTCAATGCTCCCAACAACTTCAGTGTGTAGAGTAGCTTCCAACGCCTCGCGCTGGTATGTGAAATTATTATGAGATAATGCCCTTATAAACAGTGTTGTCAATCTTCCAACAAACAATTGAGCATGCTATGAAGGGTGAATGTCATAGGAAAAATTTGACATGATAGTTTTGAATTGTGAATCATACTCCCACACACTCTCTGTCATTCCCTGTTAGATATCCTTTAGAGCACTGATGCTCTTTTGATCAAACTTAGGGATGTGGAATTCTGCTAGGAAGGATTTTTTTAATGGGTGTAATCTACCACTATCTGATGAGGGTTATACTTCCTATACTAGCTATGTGTGCACCCTTATAACATTGTCATTGCAAACTTATTGGTCTTCCACTCCAGGATTGTGATCCCCTTTGTGCACCATAGTATCTCACACTTATAAACATGCTCTGTAACATCTTTAATACCTCTATAATCTAGAAAATGTAAAGACATATCAAAGAAGACTTGAGGAGGTGGCTGGGGCCCTTTTCCTCCTAATATAGTTTTCCTTGACATCCTTTGGTGTTTCCTCCTCCATCGAATCCACTAGATCCACTAGGTCCTGTGCCACCAGTCCCACCAGTTCCATCTCCATACCCTCCTACAACCAGTAATGGGCCTGAAGCGGTCTCACCTAGGGTCCCCAATGTCCCTCTAAACTATGCGCCAATCATCTGTGAGATTATGGCACTTCCAGATATGTGTCCCGTGCCACTCCCTAACATGTTACCCAAGCCTTGTGTGTTTTCTCCTTGTCTAAAAATTCCTCTGAATACTGGAATAGTATGCACAACCATAGAAGTAGGAAATGAAAAATTGTATCTCCTAGGTGTGGATCGATCACTTCCACCGATACCAACTGGGTTAACGACATTCCTTCCTTGATTTGGAAAACCAAGCACCAAGGTCCGGTCACTAAGTGGGTTTAGATACGCATGCCAATGATTCTTCTTTATCCAAGAGAAGAAATCTCATCAGAAGCCGAAGGGGTATCTCTTCCCGCACTTGCTAAGATGGGGTAGCACAGACTGCTTAGGTTCCATGTCCTCTACGTGAACCTCAACTCCTTCCCACAACATCTACCTCCATAATCCATCACACTTACAACCTTACGTTTTCTATCAATCTCCCTTTCATGTGCTTCACTATACTTGAGTCATCTCTCCTCCATTTCTTTCTTAGTCAGAATGTCTACCATCCTACTCCACCCTAGCTTCTTTACCCAGTGCTTAGAACGGTTTAGCCGACCATCAAAAATGCCTCTAAACTCATGGTAATGATCAAGATCTTCATTGCTAGGGAAATAACATGTAGAAATGATCCTCTGGGCTCCCTCAAAAATTCAAACTCAGCGACTTTTGGACAAGAATTACATGGAAATAGAATATTCCATGGTGTAGTTAGCTAGCACTCCTTTCCAGCTAATGATCACGTAGCATGAGTCCACATCAGATCTATATCTTGTAGCCTTTGGTACTCATCTTGGGTCCATGCACGTGATCTATAATACCAGCTTGACCTAGACGCATATGCCGAGAGTCATTCATACAGCTCTACTAGGAAGCAACAGAAAAAAAATTCATACAACTCATGGTAGAGGTTCTCTTCTACCCATCTACATACATCAAACTTAGGTCCAGTGCTGAATCTCTGAGAAACTTTGTCCTCTGTGCTCTTAAACCATGTTTCAACACCTTCCAAGGTTAAATTCTCTTTCATCACTCATTGCACAGATCATGATGTATGTCATTTCCCACTACAACTTTGAAAAGAGGTCCCCGACAATGGAACCAAGATGTAGTCATTTTTACACCCACCAAAGAACAAGGGAATCATATGTGCACTGGCCTATCACCCAGCGGGCATTGGCACTCACTCGAGGCACGCATGAGAACCGAGTCTCTCCTTTATGTGAGTTTAGTGGGAAACACCATCTATGATAGGAACTTAAGGAGAGTGAGCAGAAACAAGACATGCAATCATCATAGAGCTCAGATTGGCTTCTAGACCAATGCAGTCATTCCAGACAGAAAGATACTTAACAGATTATAGGACTAAACCAAAATAGAATGGAAAATACATAAGGATTCATACTCATTCCATAAACATATGCCTTGTGCGCTCATGCACCTTTTTTTACTTAGTCATTATTTTAGGGGCCCAACAAAGGTAAACGATGGAGACATCAAGGTCAGTTTTAGCTACACCCCCACTCAAAAGATTCTAGTGCCTATAGGTTTAAAGAATGTTCTAGAATAAGAGGAATAAGAAGAAAATGTCGGACTGGATCAAAAAAAGAGAGTCTTGCGTATGAGGCACACATCTAGGGAAATATGCATAGGGAATTCATAGCCAGTGAGGAGATCTTCACACGTGACTCTAGTGAAGAATGAGGAAGAATTGAGAAAGAAGCACACAAAGTAGTTTCTAGTGAGGGATAGTGAGGAGGAGAAGTCCCCTCAGCAAGGTGCACTAGATGAGGAGGCCACTCCAAGTATGGAGGAGAGAGTAGAAGAGGCCACCCCAAGTGTTGAAATACAGGAGGATGAGGATATAAGTGAACAAGTAGTATATGAGGTTATTGACCAAAGTATAAGTGTCCAAGAGCAACGCTTAGGTAGGGATGAAAGTAGTGTCGATGGAAACACAAAGGTCACAATATTCCCCATGTGTAAATAAGGAGAGAATGAGGAGGAAGAAGTAGAATAGATTGTGGGCAATGCAGTACAACATGACACATGTGTTGAAGTAAAACATGATGAAGGCACATCTATTCAGGAAAACATTGGGGAGCACCCAATCTAGCATGGGGAAGAAGAGGTGGTAAGGACCCATAACTTAGGATACATTAATGACCAAGCTAAAACCATTCGCACCCAATTCCAGAGTACCTTTCCTAATAGAAAATTGTATGGCTGGGATTAGATGGACCTAGAAATGGAAACGACGTGCACTCGCAAGAAATTATCATGGAGTATGCATAATCACATGGATGAGCCTGAATTTGATGTCTACAAGGAGTTGTGTAGTTTGAAGAAGATGAAAAAGGCACCACATACCTACCATATAACCATAAATCCCACATAGTTCTCAGATGAACAAGTAAGTAATGCACTTGTTAAGATATCAATAGAGGTTGTGCACTAGAACATTGATAAGGCAATAACTATCAGGGTGCTCCTAGATGATAAAATGGAGAAGGCCACTAAAGTCAAGTGACTTACTGAGGAACAAGATAAGGCAGCATCGAGGCATATAATGTTAAAATCATGGATGAGAAGATAGCTGATGAAATTATGTAGAAAAGGCCTAATTTTCAAGAGAAAGTGCCAAGGGATTTCCCATCCAACCTTCATTATTTGTGCACAAAAGTTTGTTTTCTTATGGAAGAAAGACCAACATGCCTATCAAAACTGAAAGATGCTATAGAAGAAGCATCAAAAGCCAAATCCGTAGTTACAAGGAAAATTTCTTGTTACGAGTGTGTTATGTAGGCTCTGAGGGATGAAGTATAGAAAATAGATCTGGTTCTAACCATGTGTGCATCACCAGATATAATCATTAAGACAAGGACACTAGTGGAAGAAAATGAGATCCTTCAAGTGGACAATAATGAAACACTTGGGCACGTGGAAAGAATTAAGCTAGTAGAGGCTAAGTGTGATGCACTTGACGCTGCCAGGATCCTGCATAAAGGGAAAATAAAGAAAATTGGAGAGGTCATCGTGGAGAAGATGGACATGATGGTCTCAAGTATGGATAATATACCCAAGATTTTACAGAATGAAGGTGGTAAGATGACTCTTGATGAGTCGCATGATGTATTTGCATACATCCCAAAAAAAAAATGTAGCATTAAATGCTTGGTATGCATTCAAAGTAGAGGTACATGGTGAGTATCCAGAGTTACTTTTGGTGGATAAAGAAAATGATGCCAAGTAGTCTGAAGAGCGTCAGATGGATTAATATTTTTGAACAAGTAATTATTTATTATTTCATTCATTCTCCTATATTATTTTAGAGTGATAAGTTGGTTACCCATTGCCGAGGGTGGTAATCCAATTTAGTGTGGGGGTAATGTTGGGATGACAAAAATAGCCTAAGTGTTGGGTGCACAAATGTAGGGCACGAAAAGAGCACATGGAAGTACATTAAGGTTGAAGCACCAGGATTAGAACTTAGCCGTTTTGTTGTTAAGGCTATTTTTAGAGATAGAGTGATGAGCACACATAGATGTGGAGACTTGCAGATCACACAAGGCTATTTTGGGATGTACATCAGTTTGAGCACCATGTATAGTTTCGATCTAATAATAGGATTTCTACTTGTAGTTAACTATGGGAAGTGTATTATTAGAACACTTGCATGTTTTTTATTCCCTTGTAAAGGCACATGGCTATTATTAACATGTAGCGTATTTGTGGAAGGTGCATGGGCGGTGAAGGGAAAATCCTCACCCTTATAAATATGTATTGATTTACACGGTCTAGATAGTTTGCGATTATTGTAGTGTTATGATGCGAATCTGTTAGTGCATATAACTATGGTGACTTTATGATGCATGTAAGAAATTTCTAAGTTTTACAGTATTTAATGGAATGGATCTTATTGGCTGGATATTGGTGTTGGATGTAACTGAGCAAGGATATTGTATGGTAAAATTGATTATAGTAATTGTTTAGTTATTCCTTCATATGGTTCAGATCTAGATTTGGTTTATGCACTGTGGTTTAATTGATTATCTGTTATGGATCTGAAATATACTTGTAATCATGCTAACATCTTGAACAAGCTTCTCTAAAGAGGGACTTGGTACCCTTGTGCTCTTCGAGTGAGCGCTCAGTTCAGGTTGAGTGATGTGCCAACACACCTTGGGCTATTTGTAGTGAATTCTAGGCTACATCAATGCGAACCCTAATCCTTGACATCAAAGCATAATTCTTAACCATAAGTGAGCACCAAAATTATAAAACCTTGACACATAGGGGTTTAAAATCATATAAAAAAGGACCAAACCATAATATGGCTTTGCCTTGATCCACAAGACTTTTTGCCATCTCATCCTTGAGATCCAATTCTAGAAACAAAACATCTTCATATCTTCCTCAATCTGCACATTTAGATTACTTTTTGTACCCATGTATAAACTAAATGCACCCCCTCTTGTGTTTTCACATCTTTTGTGTAGCGTTGTATTGATTCAATTGTGGTTGATTAAGTGTCCACTATATTGGTACGCCATTCTTCCAGTTAGATAAAAACAAAACCAACTTCTTGATCCTATTCTAGTCAGTTACGCCCACATGTAATTAAAAACATAGAAAGACAACGATTATGATAACTAATCATCCACAACATGGATCATAGAACCCCTAATGTAAAAGGAGGAGAAACATTGCACTAGAGATAATTGTGAAAGTTATAAAGAGCGTGCACGTATTAACTTACAATAGTACTGACCAGGTGACACACAACAATGTACCCAATAAAAGTACTGTTTTTGTAGAGATATAGCTAGATTTATACACTTGGAGATGGATACAAGTAGGAAATGAAATACAAAGGTCTGTTACAATGGATACAACAAGGCTAGTGAGATAAAACTTAGGAACCTCTAATCTAAAAGTGGGAGCAAGGACTTCATTATTAGTCACCTTTGCTCTAGACTCCATTATGCATATACCAATATCGCCGATATCGCTAAAAATATCTAGATACTTATAGGCACTTGTCAATAATCACCACAAATCTGACATCAGATCTCTAAGGATGTCAACCCTTAGAAGGAGTGTGTTACATATCTATACTACAGCTGTCACAATGGAATTTAACTTATAGAATGAAGCACTGCATTACATCTCAGACCCAATATAGTTCTATGCATCTTGGAATTGTGCCCTAGGTGAACTCTTGTGCGTGTCACAATTGATAGCGAGAAAGATAAGCTAGATGTACTACAGAAATGTAATAAATGTGTGCATGGAATAGAATGAACTTCCCTCCTATGAAGTGTATGCAAAATAACCATCCCTTGAATTCCCTTGTGATGGTGCTAGGATGGATGCAATGGCAGCTCTTAGATGCTTGATGGATGAAACCTTAGGTGCATGATAGCTACATGATTAGTGCTTGGCCCCTTTATGATAATGGAATAAAGTTTATATTTATATGATTCCTTTGCTTGAATTTTATAATTAACATAAAAAGTCACGGGACTACCAAAAAGATAAGATGATCAAATGGCTACAAAGGACCCAAAAAGTGTGAGTAATGGTACAAAGGGGTTAGGGGTGTGTAGGACGTACACAAGTGGCATCCTACGATAGGTACACGAGGTTGTACACGATGATAAAATCCACAAGTATAAAATGGTAGATTGAGCAAGTAAGGGTGTAAGACTCAAAGTGGAAACCCAATACCAAAGAAAGGATGTCCAAATACATGAGTTAATTAGTACTTTTCTTACTTAGGGATCATATAAATAGTAGTATGTAATTAGGACTAGATAATTACCCAAAGTGTGTGATTTTGGTCTAGTATCTTGGAGGATTCATTTAAATCCATTCCCAACTATTAGGTTAGAACCAACACTAATGAGGACAATCCTCAACCTATATTGGGAAGATATCTCCTTGGTTGTACAATTACTAAGGAAATTCCCACACGAATCATTGATTTTATTGAATGAATGTAGATCCAATAAAGGGTTTAATGACTACTATTTCAAAACCACCAAAAACATCATTACCTCGAATTGAATCTGAATGGGAAGGTATCTTAACAATACAACTTAAATGAATAAAACAAGTCTTTATTATAAAATAGCAGCTTCGAATTTAGAGGTAAAAATTCTATTCACCACTTGCACTGTTAAAGATAATGACAAGAAATTTCCCCTACCAACTTAGGGGCACATTGTCTCACATGCAATTAATTCCTCAAGGGAATAATACTTGTTTTTTAGAGATGTTTTAAAATTTGGTAACAAATTTGGGCCAGTCAACTGCATATCAATTTCTTCAATTTTCGCCATTTTGTTTTGTCGAACAACATATTTTAGGGGATGCGTTATTTACAAACACCTATCACTTTCACAAGTGCAAAAATTGAAAGATTAAGCCACAAATTATACAAAAATGATCTGATTAGCAAATCAAAACTAAAATTGACCATGGCCACAATGACAATAACGACGATCTGAAAACACAAGTAATAATTTCAACCTATAAAATTATATGTTAAAGGATCTTTTAAAGGTTCAATCGTAATTCCAGATTTAACTTGATCCAAAATATGACCAAGAAGCGAGATTTTAATATGAATTCACATCATAATCCAAACTACTGTGAATCTTTCGGGAGAATCTCTCCCAAATCACTATTTGATGAAACACTTCTTGGCGTCATATTACAATTTACCTGATTTAGACCTCTTTCTCCCAAAATTATATATTACCATTTTATTGCATCGTCGATACTGCAAATTATCTTAATTACTACAAAAATTAGATACTGGTAAGTTAAAATTCAGTCTATGCCTTACTTCATGGGGTATTTATGGGGTTTGAATTCCTTGTTAATTTTGTTTGATTTTAGCGCCTTTTTCCACTTAAAATTGTTTGAATATCCAAGAACAAATCCTTACAATTAAAAACAAATATAAAAACTTGTAATATTGTGTTTTCAAACCTTTGAAAGACCTTGGTGGAGCTTAGTGATTGTCTTTCACCTTCTTGAATCACTTGCAACTATTCTTCCCTTATGATCTCTATCTTCACGTGACTTCCAAAGCATAAAACAACATCATAACAACTCTAAAATGGGAAAAAAATATTATACTGTCACAAGAATATCAGAATTAAGAACAAATCACTAGTTCACCTCCGAGCTCTGGTTTTGAGGTTAAGTACTCCAAAAATGGCATTTTCTGTAAACCTCTTAATTCTTCCCATGTCCTATGGACCTGTAAAAAGTCTTGTTTATATGCCAACGAGCTCTTTATATAGCTTGACAAGCTATAACATCCTAGTGGTTTGGGAAAGTTTTTTAATCCCAGTGGTTGGGGTTTCAAACCATCCCAACCACCCTACACTGCTTTACATTCCCCAAATTGGGAATTATCCCACATTGATAGGGATATAGGTGGTTTAAAATTAAATGGACTACCTTGTAATCCTATAGCTACGGCCACACATTTTATTTTATTTTTCTCCCACGTTGAATGAATGGTGGGTCTATGTGCATTGTTTAAACTGACCATAAATGGTTAGGGCCGAGTTATGTGCCACCACATAGTGGTGAGTTGGCATCAAATTGGTTGAGTTGGATTGACTTAGGTCACGTGGATATATATCATTAGCTGGCTGACTGTATAAGGGCCACGTTGAATATTGTTGTGGCTAATGCTAATCCACTAGGTTTGTGGTGATTCGACTGAGTTGTATGGATATATATTGGATGGGAAATGTCAGAGTATATGTGGTAGCTTTACTTGTGATCCGTCAGTTGGTGTATAGATAAGCCTGCCAAGTTATATGGAGACCGGTCTGAATAATGTGGAAGTTAAATGGCCAAGGTGGTCAGCTTGCCGAGCTAGTCCAGGAATTGGTCCAATGCAAATGCATTATTGAACTGCCCTGCAATACAAAATCCCACATAGACATCCTGCAATGGAATTATAAGGCATATATAATGAAAATTGTGACATTGTTAATAAAAAGAAAAGACGACAAAGGCACCCTTCCTTATGAAAAAGTGTGCCAATCCTAGCTGAGGGCCCCCAACCAATGAATAGAGGGGCCCACCCATATGATCATGAGTGAAAAAGACCAGTGTTCTGAACACAATTTTTAACATTTCTCCCATTTTTCACTTCTGCCACATGTCATAGCTAGATTGGCCAGTTGACCAAGTTTGACCCATTTTAAAACCATCTTTGACCTGTGATAAATTTTGCATATAAGCTCCATTTTTAACGTTCTTGATATCATTCAAAAGCTCTCAGAATGATCTATCATTCAGTCATTATTTAGGGAGGTTAAGGGAACATATGCACTTCATAATGTCCTCCAAATTAGGTAATGAATATGGTCCTTAGTCTTTAGGTTCCAATATGATCCCCTCCCTCCTCATCTAGTTTAGGAAGAACTGATTGTGTTGAAACATTTTTTCCAATGACTTTCTTCAAGTAAGAAATATGGAAGACTGGATGTATTTTAGTTCCTTTAGGGAGCTTCAATTTTAAAAGGAACGATAAGCATATTTTTCCAAGCCAAAAATATCTCATATGCTATTAGATCATCACATGCAATATTCTAAAATTAATTCAACACAATAAATTTCCAAAAAGCTTTGCAAAAAAAAAACAATAATCTCATATATTATATCTCATGGAACTCTATGCAGTACAATGAGAAGTGGCTTTACTTATATAGGTAGGAATATCAATCTAAGAACTAGTCAAGGCCATATATCAATCCTAAATCAAGGAAAGAACTAGAGAACAACGAACTAGTAAAGACCATGGATCAAGGAAAGAACTAAACAACAAAGAACTAGTCAAGACCATAGATCAAGGAAGAAGTATACCCAAAAATTAGATAATATCCTGCTAATATCTAAATAAGATAAAAGAAATATCCACACATAAGTGGGAGAGGATCAATAAAAGAGAAGGTAAATAAAGTACCAAGGTGAACGTGAGATAATGTAAACAACCTACTCTAACACCCCCCTCAAGTGAAGTTAGGGGCCCAAAATAAAATTGACATATCCACAATATGAGTCTTCACAAAAAAACTTGATCAAGAACTTATGTATAATATATCCATGAAAAAATATTGATCCAAAAGCAGGAAAGAAAACCCTATTAGAAGAAAGAGAAAGAAGAATAAATATTTCCTCATGAACACCCCCCAAAGACAACTTTTGAAACCCCAAACGTAACTCAAGGTAGTGAGGTGATGCAAAAGACTTCATAAAGATGTTGACAACCTGCTGTTGAGTCAAACTATACTCCAAGCAAAGAACTCTATACTGAATGTGCTGATGAATGAAGAGCATGTGAACCTCAATATGCTTGGTTTTTTGGTGCTCAATAGGGTTATGAGAAAGGTTAATTGCACTTCAGTTATCACACCAAAGTATAGTCGTTGAATCATTTGGTAATCCAAACTCTATCAATAATTGTCAAAGCTAAAGAAAATGTTGACTTTATATAATTACTACCATGTACCTTGCCTTTGTAGATGAAAGTGCACTATCATGTTACTACTTACACACCTAAGCAACTAGAGAAGAACCAAGACAAAAAGTATAGCTAGAATTGGATCACTAGTCATCGATAGAACCAATGCAATCATAATCAATATATCTAATTAAATAAGTAAAACCTATGGTGTAGTGTAGTCCAAAGTATGAAGTGCCCTACATATATCACAAAATATATTTAGAAGCCTAACAGTGACTGCTGTGAGGAGAATGTGTAAATTGATATACAAGCCCTACTACAAGGGAAATATCAGGGTGAGTATGGTTCAAGTACATCAAACTTCCCACCATCTATGTATACAATGTAGGGTCATAAAAAGGAGTGGTACATGTGGAAGTAAGAGTAACCCTAAACTAAAAAGGATATGGACATGGCTTGCAATAATCCATATCAAAATGTTGAAGAATATCATGGGTGTACTTTTGCTGACTCAAATAAATCCTTGAATATGTCTGAGAAATTTGTAAACCAAGTAAATAATGCAATAACCTAAGATTTTTCATGTAAAATTACGTGGAAAGAGCCCTCTGAATAGTCTGAATGTGGGAAGAAGAGTTTCTAGTAAGTAGTAGATCATCAACATACAAGAAAAGTATAACAATTTCCTCACCAACATACTGGAGATACACTATAAGATTAGAGTGACAACAAACAAAACCAACAAATAAAATAAAAAGAGTCCATCTTCTCATACCAAGCCCAAGGGGTTTGTTTGAGTTTCTAGAGAGATCTTTAGAGTCTACAAACAAGATAGGAGTCATGAACAAATATAGTAGGTTGCTCCATATATATTTCCTACTGTAAATATCCATGTAATAAGGAACTCTTCACATCCATCTGGTATACAGACCACCAATGTGATGAAACAATAGTAATTACAAGGCATACTAAATCCATCTTAGAAATAGGTGTAAAAGTATTAGAGTAATCAATACCTTTAACTTGTGAGAAACCCTTTGTAACAAGATGATCCTTATACTTGTCAATGGACCCATCAATTACACATTTGGTTTGGTATACCCACTTACACATAATCATATTTATTCCTTCCTTTAAGAAGAGAGACCAAATCTAAAGTACTATTCTTCATTAAAGAAGAATACTCATCTTTCATTGCATCATCCCACTCCTGTGTCCCATAATCCTATGAAAAAGAATGTGGATCCTCAGAAACTTCTTAAATCAAAAGTCCAAAACATGTTGAATGTGCATGATGATGCCTATTGGGTGGAAGATCCTGTATATAAATTGTTTCCTCATAAACTATAGTATGAGCCCCACTTATGCATAAAGATGAAATCAATGGGAATGGGATCTTTGTTGGTATCCATAACCTCCTCAAAAACGTCTTCAAATAAGGGATCCTCAAGATGAGATAAAATAATAAGTAGGCATGGAAGAATATGAATACTCATGAAGAGAGAAGTGCTCATCAAATTGGACATGTGTTCGAAAAATAACCTCATGAGTATTAGGATCTAAAAGTTGATAAGCTCTCATGTCCTCAAAATACCATATAAAGATAAAGGGTTTTCTCTTCTTATCAAAGGATTTCCTAGGATTATTTGGCATAAAGGCCCAAGCATGATGCCCAAAGACTAAAAAAATGACACCAGGATTAGTTTTTGACAAAGCCTCCTCTGGAGTCAAATGCTTAAGGGATTTGTGTGGTGTACGATTCTAAATGTAGTTAGCATAATTAACTGCTTCTTCCTAGTATATCAGAGGTAAATCGCTAGAATGCATCATGTAGTTAGCCATTTACTTCAAAGTTCGGTTCATCCTTTTTGCTAATCCATTTTGTTTTGGAATATGGGGAACAAAATGTTGGTAAATAATGCCATGAGTTACGAAAAAATTATACAAATATTTTATGAAGTACTCCCCCCATTGTTCAATGTGAAGGGTCTTTATGCAACTAGAATATTGTTTCTCAACCAAAGCCTTAAAGACTTTAAAGTGTGAAAAAAATCACTTTTGTACTTAAAAAATAAAATGAAGTACACCTCAAGAAATTATCAATAAATGTAAGTGCATAGTTAGCTCCATTGAAAGAGGGGGGTAGGAAAAAACATCAAGTTACTATGCACAAGCTCAAATGACGAAGAAGATATCTTGAACATACCCTTAGGAAATGGATCTTGGTGTTGCTTCCCTAATGCATAGCTAGGGAAAACTCCTTGAAGAAAATAAACTCTAAAAAGACCATCAACCATACCATGAGTGCTCAACTCTTTCAAATATTTGTAATTGAGATGTCCAAATTGTTCATGCCAAAGATTACTCTCTAAATTTGCATAAGAAACCAAGCCTGTCCCTATTGAGGAAGTGTATTCAAATCCCTCAAAGTGATATAGTATAGAACTATGATAAACAATACCTTGAGTAAAAAGTGAATGAGGCTCTAACAAGGTTTGTACTTTTGATCCTTGTGGTGTAAAAGCCACTATATTGCTTTGACCATAATGAAGAATTTTATATACAAAAATAAAATTTGTAGTAATGTTAGGAACATATAGTGCATCACGAGTTCTTACACCATTAAGATGTATGCCACCTTTTCCCTCAACAGAAAGAAAGGAAGAATCTCTAACTTCAATTTTGGAAGTAGAACTCAAACCTAGAGATAACAAAAGACTCCTTAGAAGAATTCATGTGATGAGAAGCACCAAAATCTATAACCTAACTAGTTGTAATTGTTGACTATGATCTCCCAACAAAATTAACTAATTTTCTATGCTCATTAGAAAGAGGTGGAGTGGAGATAGAGATCTTGTGTTTTTTTTATTACATCCTTGTTGGTGAGAAAATTAGTCAGGGAAAAATTAGTGGTTATCTTACCAATACTCTGGGAGTCTAAGTCCCTCTACTTAACCAACGTAAGTGTTGTATGTGCATGCATGAGTAAAAAGTGAGTTTTATCTTAGTGTTCTTTCAGCTGGGGATCCAACATGGGAACTCACATGACCCTGCAGAAAACCTAGCAATCTCTTGCTAGGGAAGACTTTATCTTTAAAGAGTTAAAGGGGAGTGAGAAATGAGGTAGGAGAACTAATGCTGCAGGTGGAAAATCAGATTCACACACACACACACACACACACACACACACACACACACACACACACACACACACACACACACACACACACACTAGTTATAAATTTCATCACATGCATTAAATTAAGAGGAAACAACTCTACAAGGAGAAATAAGACCAAATAGAAATTGATGAGCACAAAGTATCATGAAATCCATTAGTCAAAGAAAGCTAGAAAATCCTTCTTGTATTGATTGCTTAAACCAAAGTTGTACATGGTGGGGAAATGGAGGAAATTTGAGAATGAGGGGAATGGAAGAATTTGGCTATCTCCTTTTTTCTCTCACTACACTCTTGAGTTTACAAAATCAATCACCAACCCTTTGAAATGGGAATGACTTTACAATCTATAGAATAAGAGGTGAATCATCATCTAACCCCCAATTCCTTTTCATATGTCCTCGTATAACTTAAAACTTTTCAACATCCTAGGAAAATTTTAAGTCCCTTTTTATAACATAAAGGTGACTTATTACATTAGGAACATTGATACATATGAAAAAGTGTAACCCCACCGTAAAATTAGAACATTGAGAAGAGAGAGAGAAAGTTCGGGGAAGAGGATAGAGAAAGAGAGAGAGAAGAAGAAGATGAGATGTCATTCTCGATGAAGTCCATTGATCCTCATTGACGGAAAGCTCAATATGATGAAACTATGAATATTCAAACCCTTCACGATGAATGATTTTTTATGCTGCAGATGGGTCGCTTCGGGAAAGTTCTTTGGTTGCAGGTGAGATACCTCCCTGAATGACCCAGAGACATCGCAAAATAAGTGTTTATAAACACTATTGAATGGAACCCTTGGTGAAAACACATTTTTCTTATGAAGATATCCTCCGAAGAGACCAAATACTTTGGAACAAATCCTACCCCGACGCCCTGCGACATTGCCACACTTCTTAGTTGATTTGGACATGATCCTAATGAGACATACTATTGAACAATATGATGGTGTTGACTGTGGATTTCATCTCACACATGAGTTTCAGAAGACACTGTTGAGATCCATGAAAGTAATTTTACTTGTACAGTTCTCGCCCCTGTGAATTTTAACTTCAATCTTCCTTGACACCCAATATGTTTGGAAAAGGCAACTATTTTTAGAAAGTGTCGAGAATTTTCCCTTTCTGGGCTCTAATTGGTGATGTCAACTTGAATGTTCAACTCCCAGTGTGCTCTCTTTGGGAAATCCACCTTTTGGAGTAACCATGCTATTTTTAGTAAGTGCCCACTAGGACAACTTACTAATTTTGGCAAGTGCACAAATTAGCTAGACCTCAGATGATTATGGTAGCTCGAATTACCCTTTCTTCTTGCAGTCCCTCAACCTTCTAGATTGATTTTCTATTTTTGGAAAATGCTCATGAGACCACTTACTAGTTTTAGTAAGTGCCAAAATTGAATCAAAATGCCAATTCTGATGAATTCTTAGTTGCAATGCATCTTCAATGTCTCCGTCTCCTTTGCAAGTTATTCTATTAATGATTTTCCCAAAATAGTAGTCCTCTATGTAGAAGAACTACTATTTTTAGAGAGTGGTATTTTGGAGGTTAGATTAACGTAGAACAAATTTTTCCAATATGGGTTTTTGCTCAATATCGCTCCTTTGAAATTTTGTGCCTACCCGATCAACAATTTAGGAGATTTTAAACTTTTAATTTTTTGACCTGGTAGTGCTTCTGGACATAGAAGCCATTAATGGATGTCAAAAAATTTCAAGTCTGGATTTCTCCTCTATTCACAATGAAGTTTACATTTCTGATATGGGTTTTTTCTTCTTTTGCTTCCGGTGAAATCTCGTTTCAATCCGTTGCCTGTTTGATGGGTAATCCAACTTCTTTCTCCGTTGGACCAGAAAGAAGATTTATTCACTGTGAATGTTTAATGGCATGAGAGGAGGGTATAAATGCATAATTTTTATGGTTTTTGATATAGGAATGAAAATAAAAATATGGTTCGTCAATCCATGCATCCGTTTGCAAGATTTCTTCAAAATTCGATTTCACGACAATGGGGATTTCAACTGTTCTTCTTCTCCGTTCTTCATTTTTATTCTTGGTTTAGTCAATATTTAATCTGAGACCTGAATATTATCATGGAGTAGAGGAGTTCATTTTTGTATCGAATCGGGTTTAATCTTTGGCAATGGTGGAGTGGTGGTGAGAAGTTGCAGAGGGAGTTATAGAGCATTTGGACGAAGGAGTTAGATGTTAGAAGTGAGAAGCAAGTGAGTATTTAAAATTTAAAAATTTAGCTGAGAATGGAGATGGGTGAATTTTTAAAGGTTTGATGTCCCTGACTTGTGAGGGATGTGAGGGACATCAAATTCCATGGTGAGTAAGTCGACGACATGTGGCAGAGATCTGAGAGCAGGGAATGAAAGCTAAAAAATCAGCTTTAAAGCACTGAAGGGCCATAAGCTGGTCATATGGGTGACTAGAATTCCTCTTCATGGGTTGGGAACATTTTTCAAGGTTTTATGTCCCTGACATGTGAGGTACTTGAGGAACATAAAATTCCATGGCACTCCTAAAGATGACACGTGGCAGCGATCAGACGACTGAGGCTTTGAGCTCCCGGAAGCACTTGGGGGATGAATTAAAGATCCTGGAGGTCATATGTGGGTTTAGAGGGATTCAAGGGGGCTGGGTGAATTGTCCCAACAATTATGTCCCTGACCTTGAGGGACGTTAGGGACACAAAATCCCTCCATGCTCTTGGAGCTGAATTTGACTAACTCCTGAACATTGAGGACAACTTGCGACGACAATATCTTGAGCTCTTGACGTACGTTTTTGATGAAATTTTATATGAACTTCACTGGAAATTTCCTTCTAAATCCAATAGTGGGATTTTAAGGTATTTATTCATCAATTTTTTCAATGAAAAAGTGGATTTTGGATCTTATACTCCACCTGTGCGTGAGAAAAACTTTTTACAAAACCATTTATCCAAAGTGTTGTGATTTTTTTTTTCACCATCTTGTAGATATTTTAATTCCATTTCCAATTTTTTTTCTCCTAAATCCATTAGGAGCTCCCAGAATCACCTTCGGAAGCTCACTGACTATTTTGGCCTGTGCACTGTATAGGCCTGCGAACCCTAATTTTGATCAAACTGCTCCAAACTCCCCAAATATTCCCTGAATCTTCTAAAATTACTTACATGATGTTTCTATTCCTTCAATTCACCTCCATGTTGGATTTTTCTCCTCTGTTCCGCTCCGGGGGGTTTCTCCAGTCCTAAGAAGGCTAGTGATAGCCCTTCCCACAACTGCCTAGAGATAACATTTTTCAAGAAGTCCTAAAATCACCTAGGGGGCTGATTTTAATTTCCTAAATCACCTAAGGGAATTAATTAACACCAATTGGGAGGTTACTAGAATGACTAGGAATACTCAGGGTGCCTCAGAATGATAAAACATAAAATTTTTGCTACAAGAGTATTGTTGTCATGCTTGGAAATTTTCAATTTCCCTATAACACATTTGCATGACAACAATACTCTAAGGCTTGCATTCAATTCCAACATCTAGTTTCTACATGACCATTTCCCCCACAAAAAGAACATGAAATGCTAGACTTATTATTAGATTTAGAAGACTCCTTGGGTTTAAAGTTACTTTCTTTGGGTTTAGGAACACTTTGATATGGAGAAGGGGTCAACTTGGATTTAATTTTTTATTTTCCCTTGCCCTTAGGATTAGATTCTACTAATTCCTTTTGAGAGATAGAAGACTCAAGGTTAGACAATTTGGATTCTTCCCTAGTATGGATTTCACAAAATGTTTCTAAGGAAGACATTTGGAATGTGTCATATAAGGTATCCATGCTAGAGAAAAAGATAAAAGCAATAATTTGGAGTGGAACTCTCAACTTGAAAATAATTTGGTAAATCTTCATCTTTCTTATCTTTTCCACTCCCATTCAATTGTGTCAGCAAGTGCTTGAACTTAGTAAGATAGTGTATAATTCATGGAAAATCTTTAGGACTGAGAGAAGTGATCTCAATTTCAAGTTGCATGGCTCTCATGTGATCTAAATTACTGGAAACGCCCTCCAATTTCTCCCATATTTTGAAAGGAGAGTCAAATTTTTCCAAATGAAACAAGATATTATCACTTACATAAGTTTCTATCAAACCCACACACCCATAAAATTTGTATTGGTACAGAAATTTCTCATATTCTCTAGTGAAAAATGGTTGTTTTGTAGGAGTTAAAGTCCATAATCCTTTGTGTTTAATGATTATTTCCATTCTTGGTTTCCATGTGTTGTAATTAGGTGTTGTTAATAGCTCAATTTGATCTAATGCAGAAGAATATTAAAACATCATTCTCAAAATCACCAAAAAGAATGTAATAATCAAGGAATGCAATAAGATCGCCCCATATTTGGCACTTTATAATTGAGTGTGTTTTACAAAAAAAAGGCACTTTATAATTGTAGTGTGTTTCTCAAAACAAATAGTTCCAATGTAAAAATCACAGAAAAAATCACTTTTGAAAACAAAAACACTCAAATATGAGACTAATCAAAAGATACAAGCTTATCAATTTTCCATTTTAATATTTATTTCAGTTTTCACTACAAAATAAATGCTTTTGCCTTTCACTCACCAAAAAAAAGAAATGGGACTACACTTAAGCATCCATTGGTAAAAATCCCAACCTTTAAGCTCTCATATGACCAAAGGCTAAGGATTTTTATGGGCCCTCGCAAATTTCTAGAAACACTTTCCATTTCTAGGCTATGGTGAAAATAAAAAACTTCAAGCATCTTTCTGTCTTGCCAATGCAGGTTTCCAAGCAGTTATGTACATATGTACGTATTTGCACCCACCTCTGTAAAACCAAGAAAAACTTTAAGAACAACTACCTCCATAAATAATTGAGTTTATAGTCGTTTTTAGGGATTTGTTGCCTTTTAAATCTAATGGATCCCTCCGTTTTGCATGAAAATTCATGTTACAATAGAATTCTAACAAATTATGAATATATAAATAAAAAAATACATTTGTAAAATAAAACTTACAAATGGATGTCTACAACATCTACCGCTTTGATACAATAAAAGGAATGATAATCAGATTGTTCCAAACCACAAAGATCTCAGATGCTAATAGATCATCACATTCAATAATTTGAAAGAAATTTGACATAATAACTTTCCAAAAATATTTGCAAACAAAGAACAACAATCTCATATACTATATATCATGGAACTCTATTCAGTACAATGAGAAGTGGCCTTGATTATACAGGTAAGGGAGATCAATCTAAAAACTAGTCAAGGCCATAGATTAAGCCATAAATCAAGGAAAGAAATAGACAACAAAGAAATGTCAAGACCATAGATAAAAAAAATAACTAGACAATAAAGAACTATTAAAGACCATAGATCAAGGAAAGAACTATACCTAACAACTAGATAATATCCTCATAATATCTAAATAATATAAAAGAAATATCCACACACAAGTGGGTGAGGATAAATAAAATAGAAGGTAAATAAAGTACCTAGGTGAACATGAGCAAAGGTAAACAACCTACTATAACAAATTTATATGCCACATGAGAAATTTTCTATAAAACTTAGTAAGGACCATAGTATTTAGGTGCAATCTTATTATCCTTCTTCTATTGTTTTAAGGGAAATTTCTTATATGGGTGCAACCATACAAAAATAAAGTCTCCCACTTCAAAGTGGCACTCACTACGTTGTTGATCAACTTGTTGCTTCATGTGGTTTTGTACCATTGCTAAATTCTCTCTAAGGCTAGAGAGTTCCTTGTGTTGGTGTTGAATGGGATCTTCAATTGCTCTCATCTTAGGTTTGATCTTCAAGCTAGAGATGAGTGATGGAGGATGGTACCCTATATTTCCAGAAATGTAGAAATTTTGGATGAAGTATGAAATGAAGTATTATACAACTATTCTGCAAGTGGTAACCATTTCACCTAATGTTCTTGATTATCAAATAAAAAATCAAAGATACCCCTCTAAATCCTTATTTATCATCTCAATTTTCCCATTTGAATGAGGATGATAAGATGAACTCTGGGCCAATTGGGTACCCAAACAAGAGAACAAATCAGTCCAAAAATTACTCGTAAATATCAGATCATGATCAATTTCTATAATTTTGGGCATTCTATGGAGCTTTTAAACAGTGTCCATAAAAAATATCTCAACTATACTAGCTATGAAAGGATGAGATAGGGAACAAAAATGAGCGTATTTGGTAAGTATATACACTATGACCATGATTACACTTTTCCCTTCTAATTTAGGCAATCCTGTGATGAAATCCATAGATGCCTCCTCCCATCTTTGGATAGGAATAAACAAGGGTTGTAGGAGACTCAATGTCTTAATATTCTCTCCCTTATTACATTGGCACACCAAACATTCTATCAAAAAATTTTAGACGTCTCCTTTCAACCCCCTCCCCCCCCACAAATATAAAAATAAAAATATGATTTAAATCTATGATAGGTTTTCAAGAACCTAGAATGGCCACCTAGTGGAGAAGAATGAAGCTCTGAAAGATCATTGTGTGTAAGTGTGGAGTTCTTACACAAATACAACCTATAGTTGTACCACAATATATCACCCTTCCATTTAATTTTTTTTGATATGGCTGGATCATACTAGAGATTCTGAATGAGATTCTAGATCTTTTTATCTTTATACCATTCTTCCCTTTCTTGATCTACCCAATCTACCTTTAGTATAGGGATGACACATAACAATGCTTTTGTGTACTCATCCCTCCTAGATAGTACATTAGCGACCATCTTTTCCTTCCCTTTATTATAAATAATTCCAAAGTCATAACTTAACATATTTGTGACCCATTTTTTTTATGTTTTGAAGATAGTCATTGCTCCAAGAAGTATTTCAAACTATCATGATCCGTTTTTACCTTGAAGTGTCTACCCATCAAGTATGGTCTCAATTGTTTGGACTACATGTAAGATTTCCATCATTTCCTTCTCATAGGTGGGTTTCAAAAAATCATTTCCTTTTAGTTGTTGGCTCTCAAATGTTATGATATTTCCTTCTTACATGTGTAATACCCCTATTTCATTTCCTGAAAAATTGCATTCAACTATGAAGGTCTTGGAGAAATATGGGGTTGCCAACACCGGGGTGGTGAGCATCACCTCCTTCAATTTTTTAAATGCCTTAGAAGATTCCTCATTCTAATGGAAGGATTCTTTCTTCAATAATGTTATGAGTGGTGTTGTTAGGTTGTCATAATTATTTACAAATATGTGATATTACCTTGTGAGCCCTAAGAAACCTTTCTAATTGCTTGAGGGTTCTAAGAACTTCCCATTCCACCATGGCCTTGATCTTGCGAGGGTCCCACCTTAACACCTTCATGAGAGACAATATGACCTAAGTATTCCACGTCATGTACCCCAAAAGAACACTTTGAAGGCTTGACATATAGTCTATGTTTCTCTACAGGCTTCCTAGACTGTATTTACATGATGTAAATTTTCCTTCCATGATCTGATGTAGATTAGGATATCATTAAAAAATACCAAGAAAAACTTCCTTCGGAATGGTTGAAATATAGAATTCATAAAAATCTTAAGTGTGGATGGTGCATTAATAAGACCAAAAGGAATCAATCTAAATTAATAATGGCCTTGATGAGTTCTGAAGGTTATCTTATGAATATCCTATTCCTTTACTCTAATTTGGTGATACCCCACAATGAAAATCTAGTTTTGTAAAATAAATTGCACCATGCAAATCATCTAAAAAATCAACATTGAAAAGAATAGGAAACTTATGTTTGATAGTGCACTTATTAAGTTCTTTATAGTATTGACACATGTGTCACCTTCTATCCTTTCAATGCACCATCACCACTAGAGTAGAATAAGCACTATGACTATGATGAATATTATCCATTTCTAACATTGCCCTCAACCATATTTTCAATCTCACTCTTTTGCACATATGATTATCTATAAGGCCTAATGTTGGGGGGTGACTTCCTAGAATTAAATGAATGGCATGATCATGATCTCTTTTAGGAGGTAATTCTATAGGATCTTTGAAGACAACTACATGTTTATCAATGACATTATGAGGATCAAGATGTGTTATAATAATTGGTAGTTTAACTTCCATGAAGAAAAATCATGCTACGAATCCTTCAACCCCCCTTTTAAGAATATTCTGCATTTGGTGAGAGCTAACCAATTAAGGAGTTTTTTACCTATAGTCCTCAAAGTTCAAACTGTCTTCCTTTATAATTAAAGTGCATGAACAACTCCTAGAAATTGAGCTCTATAGTGCCCAAAGTTGTAAGCCACTAAACACCTAAGACAATATCATTTCTGCCCATAGGAATAGAAAAAATAGTAGACTTCATTTTGTAGTCACCTGTTATAAGTATGATTTTAGGGAATTTCCCTAAACATTGGAATATGCCACCCTCTGTAAGCATTACTTGAAATTTAGGTGCTAGGTAGATGATATAATTTAGCCTTGGTGTCATCTTATTATTCATAAAATTATGTGTGCTCCCCAAATCAATCAATACTGATTCATCTGCTTCTTAAGGTAACCCACCACCTGAAGGGTTTTTTGGAGTACTAATACCAGATAAATCATGGTATGAGATAATCTATTGGGTATCTTTATATTATTCCTTTAGTTTTTCCACTTCATCACTTGATGTTTCCTCATCTTCTTCCTCCTCACCAGTCCCTTCAATGTAAAAAAATTCTTCTACACAATTTTGTGACATGTTCCATATTTGTTGTCACAGTTAAAACATAACCCTTTTGCTCACTTTTAATCAATTTTTTGAGGTATCAGTCTAATTGGATGTAGTCATTTTTACAACCCACCAAAAGAACAAAAGAATCCCATGCGTTCCTGCCTATCACCCAGCGAGCGCTGGGCGCTCACCCGAGGCACACGTGGGCACCAAGTCTCTCTTTTATGTGAGTTGAGTGGGAAAATATCATAAATGATCCAAAATTAAAGGAAGTGAGTGGAAATGATACATGAAAGCATCATAGAGCTTAGAACAGCTTCTAGATCAGTGCAGTCATTCTAGATGGAAAAGTACTTAACAAATTAAGAATTGAATCAAAATAGAAAAGGAAATGTGCAAGGATTTAGACTCATTCCATAAACATGCATAAAACAAAACAATGAAGATATGTAAATGCACTAGAATCATTATTGATCATATTCATATAAATTAGAAACCTCATTACATTCATTAGATTCATTACAGAGCATTGTAGAAAGGTAGACTGAAGTCATGCATCATAACTGGATCGATATCCTTTAGCTCTCAAAAAGAAATTTAAACCTCCAATCCCTTAGTACATTCATCTCCTATGTTTTAACTACCCAACCCAAATAGAGTTCCTTGCGGCATTTATGCAGAGCTCCAATTTCTATTGATCTCTCTATTCGTGATCTCTTTTTCTGTCCCTCAATCTCTTCTGTGGGTGTTTGTATATATAGGCATCCTGAAGTGCCAACTCATCCTTCTACAGCCTTAGATCCGATGCCAAGTGTCTGAATGTGGTCCTTCATGGGAGCATACTCCTCCAGGCATGAGATCTCCAATTTTTTCCATGATGGTCTTCTAGCAGCTTCCATCACAGGGCATATTCTTTCCTAGGCCAACCTGTCGCCAGGCTGGAACCTTATCCACTTCGCATGCGTAGTTGGGTCACACTTTTCTCGTATCCTGCCTGATACGCCAAATATGGATAAGTCCCAAGACCTTGTCTTCCGACATGCAAAACAGCCCATCTTAAACCCTTCTATAACCTTGCCTTGTGTGCCTTCTCCATGTGTGCCCATCTTCAACCTAGGCCTTGCGTGCCCATGTGCCTTTGTGTACTTAGCCAATATTTTAGGGGCCCAACATCACCCCACATTACGCTTGTTCTTCGCCCATGGGAACACTTCACTAATGAATAAAGAATCAAAATAGACTTACATCTTGGGAAAAAGAATAAGGGGATGAAGAATTTAATAAAGAAGAAAGAATGGGGAAGTGATGGCATTATTGCAACAAGCTAGGAAAATATTTTTACAAGTTTACCTCCAACTTGTTCCAAGCATCGATTTCGTTTTGTGCTCTCTAGTAGAGGTGGTTTCCGACTAGCCAGCTTACCTCCCCAAAACTTAGTTCATCTCCTTGAGCATTCATAGTGTCAACCAATTTTCTCCAACTCCTTTCCCACATCCTTAAGCACATCCATCCTTCTAGTAATCTGTGGGTATAGCTCCTTCAGCTAGTTCTTGATTGTACCCCTTAGGGCCTTAATAGCTTTCTGAATTCTTTTCAACCTCAGCCAGGATTCTATCTCACTCTTCTCTATTCCCTTTGTTCTTCTCATGGAACTCTTTAAGCTCTGCTTCATAGTTGGAGACCAGAGTAATCACCACTTTATCTCTATTTGCGCCGTTTTCATATGCGGCCTCAACGGTATGGGTAAAAATATTTACATCAGTAAGGAATTTGCTGTATTCAGCCATGATTGCTACTACCTTTTATTTATCCTCCTTCTCCAGGTGTGCTGCTACTTCTTCCATGGATTCTAAGGCTAGAGGTTTCCTCTCCATGGTGAGGATGCACGTTAGGTCTTTAAGGCACTCAAGGGAAGATCCATACTTTTGCGCGGGTGGTGTTAAGTCTGGATGGTTCAAAACAATGGCATATGTGATGGATTCTACCTTCTTATGTACTTCACACACCCTTTCCTTCTCTTCCCTAAGCTCATGCTTTAGCTGAGTGCTAATAAACTCCTCCTGCTTTAAATCCTTGGCCTTCTCTTCTAGCTCTTCCTCTTTCTTTTCTATCTCTTTCTCCTTATTTTCTAGTTCTACTTCTAGAAATCTTATCTTGTCATTCTGTCCAAAGAGCCTAGATTCAACCTCAACTGAGACCTTATTGAGCACGTTGCATAACTACTCATCTGAGATCTACTAAGGATTTACCAAGGGGTTATCTCCTTTTGACTCAGGAATTTTCATTAGTGCTCCTGGCTTATGTCAAACTCTAGCTCGTTGATGTGGGACTCAATTGCCCAAGAGAGCATATTCCTTGTTTGAGGGTATGCACCTTATTCATCGAATGAATTCATTGCTATGAGTTGATTTGTTGGGACGGTGCTTTGGAAGCGTGCGTGCAACACCTTGCTGGGATCATTAATAGAGCTCATTCTTTTCCTTTAGATCTCCATGCACTTCCCCCCTGTGTGTGTGCCCTTACGAATAGTTACCGATAGACTGGGGCCTCCCGCGCTATTGTGATATTTCCCTGTGCTTTATTCCTTATCCTCTTCCATCACTATATTAAGTACTTTGCTCCAATTCTTGTTGTACTAAGGCCTCAATGATTTTCATTGCTTCTCTTTCTGCCACCTTATTTACTTGCTTCTTTGTAAGGCTTGGAGTTTTTTGATCATGCATGCCAACCTCCTCACTTATTCCCATGTCTTGGGCACCTTCCTCCTCCTTGATACCCTTGTGCCACATGAAAAGGAACTCATGTTATTCTTCTCTGCCCTCTTCTTCTGAATCATGCACGCTGAAAAAAAGTAGCTCTTGGTCCCCTTCAGGATCATCTTCTTCATTGTCATCCCTCTCTCCTATGTATTTCTCCAAGCCCTCCGTCTCCTTTGAGTCAGCTTCCTCCATCACCTTCTGTGTCTTGTTAACTAGAGATTATAGTATAGGATATTCTACTTTCTCTTCCTCTTCCTCTGGTGATTTCTCCTCTTTGATAAGATTTTCCTGTGCTGGTGCCTCCTCTTTGACTAGGGGCATCTTCCTACACGTGTAAGTACTTGTTCTAGCACTTGTTCCTAGGGTGCTTAATGCCTGTGTATCTTGGGCATTTGGTGCCTTCTTCTTTATTTCTTCTGTCTCCTTATTCTTGGGTGTGGTCTTCTTCCTACATGTTAGGTCCTCAGGTATAACTATCTCGTTTTCAAGATAAGCGCCCTTCTCAAACTTGGGCCTTATCCGAAGGTATATACTTGTCATGGACCTTCTTGAAATAGTTAGATTAAGGGGTTTTACCATTTGGACTTTGTGTGACATGTATTTTTCCACGTACGCGTGCTTGTTGGGGTAGACCAATGTCCTGCACATCTCCCTGTTGTCTCGGTCCAAACTTCCAAGGTCAAGCTTTAACTTTTTGGACTCCTTGAATCTGTTAACTCCCGCCTAGAAGTATTGAGATGTGAAGGCAAATGGGAGCTTGCACCATGGGCTCATGTTTTCATCCTCCAACTTAAATCTACCAATGCAGAAGTGTTGGTATACTGTGAACTCATCTTATCCTACTGTAAGTGCTGGTAGTTGTTATGGTATCCTCCATTCTGCCCCAAACACATTCCTTATGTGTGTATACCATTTTTCAAGATGTGCCTTGTGAACAGGCGTCATGCTATCACATGTGTATTTCTCAAATATTTTAATAGGTGATGGGTATTTCTCTGAGTACTCCCACATGAACTTATTTGTTGCATCTGGTACTCCAATTTCTGAGAACACATGGTTAAAAGGACATTACCAACGAGAATCTTGTCTCCCTCCTGTGCGTTGGAGATAATTTCATCTGTATTATATGTGGATAGATTATAGATGGTGCCCTCTGATATTTTTCTGACAAACATTTAACCAGGACTTGTTTACTTATGTCCATATTTCTTACATGTTGAGTTTTGTTACCAGGTGCGTGACCATTCTCATCACTAGGTCTTGGATATACCTGATATCAAAGTACCTTGACCCCTTCTTATAAGCATACATGGCCACTGTATCCTTAACTACTTCCTTGTCGCATAGGCCGTCCTCTAGAATTTCTCCCTCATAGATAAGGCCTGTGAATTTTGAAATTAGCTGAGGGGTTATGTGCATATTTATCCTCATGAAGTGAAAGTGGTATTCATGTACGTGTGAAATTATCCAATGATAGAGGAACTCTGGATTTCTGAAGTAGGGTAACTCATAGAGTTGTAATAACCTTGCCTTCTCTAACTTCACCTTGACTTTGTCACTATAAATTTTTAACCCCTCAGGTGTTCTCTGGTTAGTCGGGTTCACTAACTCCAACTCCATTTCCTTTCAATCGCATTCATGCGATGATTGTAGTCACTATCATTTTTCTCAAGTGGGATTCCCATTCCATCCCGAGCAAAACCCCATCTAGGTACTGCATTTCTGCATACCATTCCTCATTGGTACCTGTAGTAAGTTTCTTGTTGTTTTCCCTTGCCCTTGCCCTTATTATGTGTTACTGCTGGTTTCTTGGGTGCCATTGTGTAGATTTTTGCTTCAACTTATCTTCCTAGCTCTTCTCTTCTAACTTTTCCAAGTTAAAATCTCTAACCTGCGAAGAATACTCTGTTCCAAACTTGTGCCCTAGCTATTAAACCCTAACTGGAATATCTTTTCACAAGATGATGCTTCTCCATAACTCTTCCCATGCCTATGAATTACTTCCCCCTGGTTTACAGATCCAAACTAGTTACTTACGGTTAAATCTTCCAACTTTTCTTCGCACAAATCAACTCTAGAAACTCTAGTTCACAAAAGCTCTTCCTTCTTTGTAATTGCAAAGTAAATAATGAAGTGCCAAAACCTCTATTTATAGTTTTTCCCCAGTTTTTAACATTAAATGCTATCTTACCTGCCACCATACTTTAACACTTAATGTAGATTTTTCAAACAAACCTGTCTTTAGCACCTTAACTCATGCGCCCAACCTTACATAGATAATTCCGCAACCTTCTGGCACGTAACCAATCCATCTTGACAGGAGACTCTTGCGCATGTGTAACTAGATCCAAAGGCACTTCTTTTGTCATGATTTTTGCTCTTGCCTACCTTGTGTTGTGTTTGTGCTTCTTCCTCTCTTGTACGTGGATCCCTAATGTAGCCTTACCTTGACACTAACCATCATTTTTCATCTTTCCTTACATGTACTTCCTTCACAGGGCCATTCAACCGGGATTTCCAATGCAATCCTTCCTGACACTTCACACTTCAAGTTCTTCCACCTTACTTCACCCCACACTAAAATGATGCCTGGTCCTCTACGTAGTTACATCCTTTAAAAAGTAATGAGATTACCGGTGCCCAAGGTGCAACACAAAACAACAACGAGAAAGAGAAACACAAGAAAATAAAATGCATTAAGGGAAATCCTAAACTAACTGGCAATACTACCTTATTTACAAACACCAAGAAGAATTATTTATAGTAGGGCTTCAGCCTACTCCCATTGAAGTGTCTTGGATATCTCGTCCCATCCAGTGCTTGTAACTGGCACATGCCTGAATCAAGGATGTATGAGATGATGTAGGGACCTAACTAATGCACTTTTAAATTCTAAATATGGTACAGAAACTTTGAATCATACAGTAAGACCATATGCCCAACCTCAAACTTATTATTCTTAATGTGACAATCATGCCATGCCTTTTGTTTTTCTTTCTCCGTCTTCTGGCTCCACCTGATGAGTTATCGTATTTTGTCTAGTTGTATTAACTTGTCAATTCTTTCTTCCAGCACTTGTTCATTAGCCAATCCTCCTATGTGTGCTATATGCAGAGAAGGTAACATGAATTCAATTGGTAGGACAGCCTCCTCACCAAACAACCGATTGAAATGGTGTAGCCTTATTCAATCTCTTGTAGATTTTCCTATACACCCAAAGGACGGATGATACTTTATCATCCCAATCTTGTCTACCAACATCAAAAATCTTAGTCAATGTGTGGCTAAGTATTTTGTTAAACATCTCAGTAGTTCCATTTTCTTGAGGCTCATAGGGAGTAGTTTTGTGATGGGCCACCATGAATTCTGATAGCATAATCCTGACTATTTCATTGAGGAAGTGCATACCTCTATCACTTGTCAAACTCAATGGGCATTCATACTTACTGATTATGTTTTCCCATAAAAATCTAGCAGCGGTAGTCACTATACAATCCTTTGTAGGCATTGCCTCTACCCACCTTTTCAAGTAATCAGTGCAAGTGAGGATATACCATGAACTAGTCCTTTGTGTCACTGGTGAGATTGGTCTGACAAATTCGATATCCCATTTTTCAAATGGTTCTGCGCTAGTTATTAGTCGCAAGGGCATTTCATCCCCTTTTCTAGGTTTACCAAGGCACTGTCAATGGTCACATGCCTTGCAAAACTCAATGAAATCTTTATAAATGGTCTCCCACCAAAGCCCTGCAACTAGAATCTTCCACGTGGTTATATTTACCATATAGTGTCTGTTATCCAAAATGAGCCCCCTGCTTATTTTGGCTAACTTGCCTTCATTCTTTCCTTCTTTGTACCTCAGTTAATTTTTTTTCACATTTTAGGCACTCAAAAGTTCCTAGAGATGGCTTCATTAGATAGAGAATTTTCTCCCCTTTCCAAAAAGGTAAAGAAGTCCTCCTAACTCCTTGTATTTTGCAAGATATGGCTCGACAGAGTTTAGAGGGGATTTTTTCCCAAGGTGGGCATGTGGGAAAAAAATTGGCACTTAGCCTTTTGGGGAAAAAGGGTAAAGGGGAAAATTTTGGCCTGAAATGCCATAAGTAAAATGAGATGGAGCCATGTGTCAGGTCAGAGCAGCAGTGGCAGAAGGACTTCAATTTTTTCGGTGTTTGGTCAAAGGGAAAAATACAAGTGCATCCCTTCCGAGCAATGAGATGGTGCCACGTGTCCTGTCAGTGGCGGAAGTTAGGGTGGCAGAAGGAATTTGGATTGTTCTCCAAAGTGGTTAATGGGTGCAAAGGTAAAAAAAGGAGCGCATCCCCACAAAGTAAGTAGAAGGTGCCACGTGTCCCGGAGTGGCGGAGGTGCCAGAGTATTTTTGGAAACTTTTATAATTTTGCAAAAGGGGAAGAATGATTGTTTGAACCTATGGATCAACCAGAGGGCACCACGTGGTAGTGGAGGTTGGGCCAGAGAAGAATTTTTAGGAAATTTTCCCAATTTTAAAAAGGAGAGAAAAATTTCAAATTTTGGCCCACGAACCCTAATTTTTCCTTAATTTTGCCTATTTTTTCCCTAAATCTTCAGAGGGCCATATCTTTTGATCCAGAGCTCAAAGTTTCACTTTTTTGATATCATTGGAAAGCTATTGAAATTATCCACATGATGGAATATTAAATTTTGGATTTTGGTGGATATTTATGGGAGAAAATTACAGAATATTTCTTGACACGGGAAAAAATGCAGAACCAACCCTCCAACCACCAAAATTGATGAGGTATGGTGCTTGTTTCTTCTCCAACATGGCCAAATGCATATAAAATGGATTTGTGAGGGTGCCCTTGCTGTTTTAATGGATCTTGTCTATGGTTGGAGATCTAAAATTAATTTTCCCACATTTTTTTCCTTTCCTTCGTTCTGCTTCATCGTTAAAAGCCAGTTTTGGCTCATTTGTAAAGGGTTGGACGGTTTTATTCTTGCAGACTCCCCTCTCCCCCTTAGCACATGAATTCAAGGAGTTTTAAACCTTCCATGGATATTGTGGCACATTTTTTTCATCTCTACCATTGTAATGCATTATATTAAACTTGGGAATGGTAATGCATGTTTTCTGAATGATCCTTCAATCCTCTCATGCATTTATCATTGTCTTGTGATCTTTCATTACATTCTATAAATCTGTGCATGCTTTGGTATTAGATCTCTATGATCTGTGTTTATTTGCAAGACAAAATTTCATCACTCCTTTGGTGTATCACCGTTTTAGCTTAGTTTTGTTTCCCTTTTCCATGGTTCTCTCAACCCTTTTTCCTTGGTAGTTTTAGAGTAGGAATTTTGAATCAGAACCTCTGAAAAAATTCATGCATACACCTACACAGAGGGGTAAGAACCAAATTTATATGGAGAGTTTTCTCACCTTGCAAGGTCTCACACCTTGGAGAAAACTCAATGTTGTGTAATCACACTAAATGACCCAATTCTGGACTGCAGATCTGAAGGTTATTTAGGGGGTGCTGTAGATTTGCACTAACAGTTTTAGCACACCCAGTGGGACCTTAGAGGTCTTAATTTTTATTACAACAAAGTTGATGTGAAATTTTTGTAAGTTCCTTGCATGAAAGAGCCTTGATTTTCACATCTGACGACTCTAAAAGGATAGAATCAATTGGTTTCATTAGTCCAAGCTTGAAGATTCATGAGAAGGATCCAAACAAGGTCAACGACCAGAGAAGAGGGACTGTTTAACTATCTATAATTATCCCCAAAAAGAGGAGAAAGAGGAAGAAGGATTCAAATGTCTCCATCTCCACCAAACAAAACTCTATCAACCCCTCCACCTGGTAGACCTTTCATCTAATCAACAAGGGTTCTCTGGCCAATCAGCATGGAAAAACCCAATCCTTATGTCAACTTTACTGGTAGCAGCCCACTTGCTCTCAATGCACAAAACCTAGTTCCAATTGTAGCATATAAGAACATCCCATACTTTATTGGAGAAAATCAGACCAATCCTGGTGATTATGTCAAGGACATTGCTAATGTTTTTGCAATCCATGAGATTGTTGAGATGGAGATTGCTGTCAAATTACTGGCATCTTCATTCAAAGGGAAAGCCTTGCAGTGGGTAAGGAGCCTTGATGCAGGCTCTATCCAAAATTGGAACCAATTGTGCACAACCCTCCATAACCAAATTGGAGAGAAAGGGGACAACTTGTCTCTATTGGAGTAACTGACAACTATCAAGAGAGCTCCCAATGATTAGCTAACAGACTTCAATTTCAGATTTTAAAGAATGTGGTTTAGAATTTCATTGGTAGTGAGGCCATCAGCTAAAGGTGGTTTCTTATACTTTCTTAAGGCTTTAAATTCTGACATTTCTATGTTGATCCAATCCATGAGAGGTGAAACTCTACCTGTAGCTTACAACATCACCATTAGGGATGAGAATTGTTTGATCCAAGCTGGTAAACTTGGACCTAGGCCTCCTATGCCCTTATATCCAGAGTTGGGAAGGCCCAAGTACTATTCAAGCACCTACTTTAGCTCCTATTCCCACCCCTAGAAATCATAGTTCAAATGAAACTTCTACTTCATCCTCTAGTGTCTCAAATGAGCTTCAAGAAGTTATGAAACAATTACAAAATTTGGGCAATGATCTGGTTACACTCAAGAGGAAGCAAGCTCAAAGTTTTAGGCTTTCTTATCAGCCTCAAACTCAACCTAATAGACAACCATATCAGCCTAATAGGCCACCTAACCCAGTTGCAAATCAAAATCAGGTAAGGCCCCCTGCCAATAGACCATATTCTAGCCCTATAACCCCAATGTCGCATCTACCTCTAAAGCCTTAGTGCCAGTGCAAAATAATATAGCTCAAGGGTATGACTAATGTTTCCCATGTAGTGAACCTCATAAACCAAGTCTATGTGCTTCAATGGTGCTTGGAACCAAGCTTTAATGGTGACAACAACTGGTGTAGAGGGTGAGTAAAGTCAAGAAACAAACCAAGAACAAGGGACATCTCAACAAGATACAACTCCAAATGAGACTACACTTGTGAATTGGTAGGCTGAAGATTTTTGTGGTATGAATCAAACACCTTCTCAGAGTGTAGCAACTTGCACATGGTCAAAGAAGAGGAATATTGGTGAAGGTCAGTCATTAAATCCAAGTGATTCACAACCTTCCATCACTCCACAAGGTGTTGGCAAGTAAAATGTAGTTCCAAATGTGCAAGGGCAGCCCAAGAGACCTTCTAGACCAGCTCAAATGCCAGTTGTTGTAGCCCATGTACAAGAAAATAATGTGTAGACTAAAGGGCAGCAAAGAGATGGTTCATCCCCATTTAACATCATTGAACAAATGAATAATACCAATGTGAACATATCTATGTGGGAGTCACTATTCATCCCAGGACAAAGGGACCTACTATACGAGCTGCCATGAAGAATTGGTCAACCTCAAACCAAGCCAGCTCATATGTAAGAGAAGGTACTCACAAATGCTATTAAACCTGAGGGGAATCATGGAGGATAGCAAGGTAAAATTTTGGATCCCCCTCCATTCTATGTCTCATTGATCATTGAGGATAAACTAGTACATCATTTTATGATTAATTCTGAGGCAAGTATTTTTGTGATGCCCAAGAAAATAACTGATTAGCTAGGCCTTCAATATGAGGTCATATCCAAGGGGTTGGTGTAATTAGATGGGACAGCAGTAGCCACAGTTGGGGTAATTAAATATTTGAATGCCTTACTTTACATGCATGCCCCAATGTCACTGGTTTTGCAAGATGTGTCAGTGATAGATTTTCCACCACTTTTTTCCATATGTTTGTCAACAGATTTCATAGCTAGAATTGGAGGCTACCTATCTACTGATTGGTCATACATGATGTTTAGGACAAGGTATGGAGCCAAGGCCACAATCAGGTCTGAAACCTATTATGCAAACTTTCACATTGAGCCTCATACTCCAAGCCTCAATCAATGCCAACTGTTCAGCATTTGATCAAGAGGACTATCCAAGCACACATGAAGCCTGACAACCAAAGTTGGAAGCATTCCAGATTTGAATCTTAATGAATGGGAAAGCAAGGTACATGTTTTTGATCCCTATAAGGAAATAGAGGAATTTGAACTAGGAGTCTATTACATGCATGAAGAAAATCAGCCTCTTCATAGCATTACCAAGCCAGACCTTAAAGATGAAAATGAGGTATGGTAGTTGTTCTTTGATGGATCAAGAAGTAGACAAGGTGTAGGAGGAGGAGCTTATGCTTGTTTCACCTCAAGGCATTAAGTATTGTTCAGCATTTAAATTTTAGTTTGCATGTTCTAACAACACTGCTGAATATAAAGCATTGATACATGGTTTGCATTGGTCAAGGAAAAGAGGCATCAAAAACTTATAAGTCTTTGGTGATAGTGAGCTGATTGTTAACCAAGTTAAACGACAACATGCTACCAATAATTACCTTGCTCAATAGTTATAATAATAGGGGTGAGGGATCTCATTGAGGATTTTGAGGGCTTTGGCATCAACTCCATCCCTAGGAAAGAGAACCAAGCTGCTGATAGGATTGCAGTAGTTAGATAAAATTTTGATGTTTTAGAGAGTATCAAAAGAGATAAAATATAGCCAAACATCCATGTGATTATGAGGCCATCAGTGCTAGATAATAATGCAAGCTAGAAAGTGTTTGAGAGTGACCAACAAATCATCAATTTCTTGCAAGAGGAAGTTGAGTTCTCAGCCAAAATTCAGGAAAATTTAGAACATCATTACAGTGATCAAGTGGTACAGCTGAGAACCAACAAATTGCCAAAGGGACTTGTGACTTTAGAGTCTATTTTAAATCCTAATGATCAATTTAGGAAGGAGAAAGCAAACATCTAAGTCAAGGGAGAGGATCCAGAGCCCATCTTAGTTGGAGAAGGAAAGTCACTTCAAATTGGCAAAGTGGAAACTGAACAAGAAAGGTATGAATTCATGAAACTTTGCCAAGAGTTCCCAGATGTATTTTCTTAGAGCTATGAATACTTGAGGCGTTTCAATCCCAAGCTAGCTCAACACATAATTGAACTAGATCCAAGTGTAAGGCCCATCAGGCAAAAATAGAGACCGGTCAATCCACACATTGAGCCTCTCATGAAGAAAGAATTGAATAAGTTAATAGAGGCAAGTATCATATTCCTGTTGTTACAGACTCACAACACCCTTGGATGTAAATTAGGCTTCTAGGTTGATGTTCACGCATCCAGTGTGATTGCACAACATGGAATCCTTTCTCCAAGCGTGGGACTTGTAAAGATGAGAAAAGATTCTCCAGAGAAGGCTGGTTCCTATTCCTCTGTTCAAATGCACACAAAAAATGCAGAGGGTTTGCTAAAACCTAATCTAACTTGCCAAGGAGACAGGGTAAGAAAATGCATAGAATAAAACCTAAACTACAAAGGTGATGCACCGAGGAATGTTAGACATTCGTTTTGCAAATTTAACACAGACCACATAGACGCAATACAAACACCATGCACAGGTAACCAAACTGCAATAAGAGATCAAAATGACAGCAATGAATACATGAGAGGGTTAAGAGTCAATCAAAACACATATATTATTGCTCAAGAGTCGATACAGTACATTGTAGTGGCCAAGAGGCAAAAAATACTGGCATTACAACCCATATGGGAGGTTTGAAAGCTCCAAAATTTCTCTTGCAAGCGAGGGAAGAAGGGAGGATGCAAAACAAGAATGTCCGACCTCCTTAAAGGAGCTCTTCTTTACAATATATATCAAGAAATGAGAGAGGGAAGAGAGAGGAAATCCAGAATCTGCCCCAACCACTTCTTGGTAGCATTTAAAATCATCTCATTATGACAGAAGTGGTGGATCCTAGCAAAACGGTGGGCTGTCTAACAGGAGCGGTGAGCTGTCTGCTGCATTAAAGTTGGTTGTTGAAGCATTACTTCTGTCTATCACCACGCATCAGAGACATTTTCTTAATTTTCTCCCTCCAAACTGCACCAAAATGTGAGATTGATCCCAGAATCATGTAGAGAATTTCAACAGCTTTCCGTTGATATAAAGAACGTGCAAATCTGAGCTCTGGATCGAAAGATACGAAGGTCTGAAGATTTAGGGCACAAAACAGGCGAAGAACGGATTTTTAAATTTCTTTTCCCGCGCTCTGCCATCTGGACGACACGTGGCAGGCTCTGGTTCGCTGAGCAATTTTCTCTCTCCACCTTTTCACGGGATTTTCTTGTGGGCCCCTTAAACTTGGACACGTGGCACTATTTCATTGGTTCGGATCAGTGCTCGAAAACTCGCCCCTTTGACTTTTTGGACCTTTTTCCTTGGCGACACGTGTCATGCTGTGATTTGTCCACGGGCCTACCAGATTTTCACGTCCACCGCGTCTTTTTGTCCCGGATGTCCTAGTGCTTCGCGGGACAGAATCCTCTGATCCGCCCGAAATGGGCTTCCTCGTCCCTTTTCTGCCGGTGACACGTGGCGTGATCTGATTGGCTTTCGGCCCCTTCGGCTATCGCGCGTCCCTTTGTCCCACTTGTCCTTGTGCTGAAGTTTCCTTTGCTGAACCGGCCGGTTCACATCCTTCGTGTCCATCTGTCCCAAATGTCCCAGTGTGTCTGGGACAAAGTTTCTTCCGGTTTCGTTCCTTTGCCTAAACAGTTGGGCCGGTTCGGGTCCTTCAGTGCGCACTCTTGTCCCTGCTTGCTCCCGATAAAGGACTTGGACAAATTTTCTTTCTTCCGGCCGATTCGGGCATTTCGCGTCCATTTGTCCCAGATGTCCCTTTGTTGTTTGGGCTGCCTGTAGGATTTTCGGCCGATCCGCGCCTTTTCATCCCAAATGTCCCGACTGTCGTTTGGACTAGGACTTAGCCGATTTTCACAATTTTTTCTGGCCCAAGCTTATTTTCTGCAACTTTCTCGCATTTTCTCAGAGCTTGTTCTTTTCAACCTGGACAGGAGAGTTAGAAAAAATTCTGAAGGGACCCTAGAAACATGATTTTTTGCCCTGGATCAATCAATTTGCCTGGGATTTGAGAATCCTGATGTATGTTATCAATTCAACCCTGGGGGGTGAAATTGGATAACAATTTGGCAACTCAGCGGGGTCATCTGCCTGCTAGATGAAAGGACCAGTTGCCTGAAGCAGTCCATTGGGCATGGAGTCATCAAATATTCTGTTTAGAACCTCAACTGACTCAGAATGTGCAAGGAGGAAGATGGAATGCCACCTGATGAAAGCAATAGACTGCAAAACATCTCCATGAACAGCAAGTTGTGCCAAAGCACTTAGGGAAAACAAAACTAACCTACAGCAAAACAATGTGCACAAGCACTTGGAGGAAGGAAAATCTAATCTAATATTTACAGAGGTAGTGAACCTCCCTCTAGAAGCAACGCTTGAGATAGATTCCATTGACTGGAATCTGCAGTTCTTCACCATCCAATGAGGCTAATTGGAAAGCATTGTTGTTCTTGCACTTTGTGACCATGTATGGGCCACTCCAAATGGCATCAAATTTTGAATGCCTTCCCAGTTTTTCTCTGTCCACATCCCATTTCAACACTAGATCTCCAACTTGAAAAGATCTATCTTTGGCCTTCCTATCAAAGGTCTTCTTGATCAAAGCTTGATCCTTTTCCATTGCTTGGGATGCCTGATTTCTGATCTCTTGCAGCTCCATCAACTCTGCATACCTCACCTCCATGGGCTCAAATTCAAGTAACTCCAGCTGCTTCATGAGTTCCAATGTTGGCAACTCAAGTGACATGGGCAAGATTGCCTCTCTTCCATAGACAAGCCTGAATGGAGAGTTACCTGTGGATCTTTTGGGAGTGATCCTATCAGCCCATAAGGCTGATTTCAGCTTGGTATGCCAAGACCTCTGATTCTCATCAAGAGTTCTCCTAATGATCCTCAACAAGTTCTTGTTTGTAGACTCGGCCTGGCCATTACCCTGAGGGTAATAGTTCGATGAAGTGCTTAGGTAAATACCGTTCTTGACAGCCCACTCAGTCACCTTAGATCCAATGAATGCCAATGCATTATCAGAGATTATTGTGGTAGGTACACCAAATCTGGTTGTTATTCCCTCATAAAAGTCTAAGATGCTAGACTCATTTGCCTCTTTGAGTGCTACTGCTTCTGTCCATTTGGTGAAGTAGTCGGTGGCTGTCAAAATCCATTTATGCCCTTGGCTTGAATTGGGGTTAATGACTCCAATGAAGTCCAGACCCCATTACATGAATGGCTGGTCAACTGAGATTGGATGCAATGGAAGGGCAGCAAACTTCTCTTTTCCTGTGAAGAATGCACAATTCTTACACCTCTTGATCCATGCATAGCAATCACTGAAGATTTTAGGCCAATAATAACCAGCCTTCATGATTTTTAGAGCTGTCACTCTTGGTGCAAAATGACCACCAGCTGGTCCATCATGAAACTCTTCCAACACCCTTTGAATCTGACCTGTGCTAATGCATCTCAGCAGCACTCCATTCACATCTTTTTTGAACAAAACTCCATCAGCAATGGCATACGGAACAGCCTGCAACCTGAAGTGTCTCCTTTGGGTCTTGTTCATCTCTGGAAGGGCATAGGCCTGTGCCTAGGAAGTGCATAATATCTTGGGTCCAGCAAGGAGTGGGGGAAGCATTGTCTTCTTCATGATTGCCACTTGGCTCATGGCTGTCCTGGACTGTCAAAACAACCTCTTCTTCGTTGCATACTTCCTTTTGCTTCCCCAAAACCAGCTGCTCACACAGTCCTTTCCCTCTTACCAGCTTGGTGATCTTGATCTCAATGTCATACTCCATGACACGGGTGATCCAACCTGCCCTTTTCTCATTCAAATCCTTGTTGAGGAGGAAGTCCTTAACTCCAGCATGTGAGACCAGCAACTGGACCTTGTTGTTTGAGACTAAATGCTTGAATTTCTTCAAGCTTCTGATTACTGTAAGTACATGCTTTTCAATAAAAGAGTACCTCACCTCGCAGTCATCTAGGCTCTGGCTAAAAAAGGCAATCAGCTGCTCATCATTATCTTTGTTCTGCTATACCAGAATGGCAGAAATAGTGTCATCACCTCCAAATGCATAGAGGATGAAATCCTTGGAGAAGTCTGGGTTGATGAGAGTTGGTGCTTGAGAGATAGCTTCTTTGATTGCTTCAAAACTCTCCTTGCCTTCTGCTGTCCACTTAAAAGCCATGCTCTTCTTTAACATTTTGGTGATGGGCTTGACAAGGGCTGCAAAATCTGGGATAAACCTGCAGGACAAAATTGATCCTTCCCCAAGAAGCTTTGAAGAGCCTTCTTGTGACTTGGCAGTGGTAGTGCTCTTATGGCTTCAACCCTCTCTGGATCAATTGCCAGTCCCTCTTTCGAGACAACATGGCCAAGGAGCTTTCCTTCATGTGCAAGAAAGATGCACTTCTTGGGGTTCAAAGATACTCCGAACTTTCTACACCTCTGAAACACTTGCCTGAGGTGAAAGAGATGGTCTGCTGCATTCTTTGAGAAGACAGTGATATCATCTAGATATATCAGCACTATCTTGTTGATCAAGCCTTTGAATGCCATGTCCATTGCCCTTTGAAAGGTAGCACCAGCGTTGGACAGCCCAAATGGCATCTTCTTGTAAGCATATGTGCCCCATTTAGTTGTGAAGGCTGTCTTGAATTGGTCTTCTTCTTTCACCATCACCTGATTATACCCTGAGTAGCCATCTAGGAGAGAGAATCTCTCTGAACCGGATACTACTTGCAATATTTGTTCCATTGAAGGAAGCGGGTAATGATCTTTGAGAGATGCCCTATTGAGGTCTCGGAAGTCCACACACAACCTGATTTCTCCGCTCTTCTTCCTGACCGGAACCAAGTTAGCAACCCAGCTTGAGTGCTTGATCGGGAATATAATGCTTGCCTCTATTAGCTTATTTAGCTCTTTCTTCATTAGAGGCTCAATGTGAGGGTTAACAGGTCTCTGCTTCTGCCTGATGGGCTTAGCATCTGGATCCAATTCTATGGTATGTTGTGCCAAATTCAGGTTGAATCCTCTCAAGTCTTCATAGCTCCAAGCGAAGACATCTGGAAATTCTTGACAAAGCTGTATGAAATCTGATTTCTCCTGCTCAGTGGCCACTTTACCAATTTGAAGTGTTTTGCCTTCCCCAACCGGAATTGGCTCTGAATCTTCTCTCTTGACCTGTATGTTAGCCTTTTCCTTACGGAACTGGTCATTAGGGTTGAAGATAGACTCCAACATTACCAAACCCTTGGGAAGCTTGTTTGTCTGCAGCTGCACTACTTGATCCCCATACTGCTGCTCTAGTCTGTCCTGATTCCTAGCTGAGAATTCAGCTTCTTCTTGTAAGAAATTGACGATCTGTTGATCATTTTCAAACACCTGCCAGCTGGTGTTATTATCTGGAACTGCTGGCCTCACAATCACATGGATATGTGGCTGTGTTTTTTCCCTTTTGATGTTGTCAACCACATCAAACGTTGCTCCAACTGCTGCGAGCCTATCCGCGGCTTCATTTTTCTTCCTGGGTATGGACACAATGTTGAAAGCTTCGAAATCCTCAATGAGGTCCCATACCCTATTCTTGTAGCTCCTCAGCAAGTCGTTCTTCGTAGCATGTTGTCCTCTAACCTGGTTGACGATTAGCTCGCTATCCCCGAACACCTGCAAGTTATTTATCCCTTTTTTCCTAGCCCAATGAAGTCCATGAATCAAGGCCTCATATTCAGCTGTGTTGTTTGAACAAGAAAACTGGAAACGAAAAGCTGAATAATATTTGATGCCTTGAGGTGAAACAAGCATGGCTCCACCTCCTGCACCTTGCCTACTCCTTGATCCATCAAAAAACATTGCCATACCTCATTGTCATCATTATGGCTTGGCTTGGTGATGCTAGGAACAGGTTGATTTTCTTCGTGTATACAATAGACTCCCAGCTCAGATTCTTCTACTTCTTGATAGGGATCAAAAGCATGTATCTTGTTTGCCCATTCATCAAGAGTTAGGTCCGGGATGCTTCCAACCTTAGTGTCAGCCTCATCTGTGTTTGGATAATCTTCTTGATCAAATGTTGAACAGTTGGCATTGATTTGGCTTGGAGTATGAGGCTCAATATGAAAGTTTGCAATTGGCTCGGATCTGATTGTGACCTTAGTGCCATATCTAGTTCTGAACAACATGTGTGACCAATCAGCAGATAAGTAGCCTCCAATTTTGGCTGTGAAATCCCTTGATAAACAAAGGGCAAAGAGTGGTGGCAAATCTATGACTGATACATCTTGTAAAACAACAACATTTGGACATGCATGCAAGGTAAGACTCAAATTTCTAATCACTCCAACTATTGCTATTGCTGTCCCATCTAGCTGCACTACCCCTTTGGATGTTGTTTCATACTGGAGCCCTAGTTGATCAGCTATTTGCTTGGGCATCACTGAGCTACTTGCCCCGGAATCAATCATGCAATTGTGTACTAGTTTATCCCCAATGATTAATGAAACATAGAAAGGAGGGGGCTTCAACATTTTACCTTGTTGTGCTCCATGACTTCCTTCAGGCTGGGCAGCATTTGTAAGCACTTTGTCTTGCATCTGAACCCGCTGATTCGAAGTTGACCAGTCCTTCATGGCAGCTTGCAGCAGATCTCTTTGGCCTGGGATGGATAGGGATTCCCACATTGATATATTGACGTTAGTCTTCTTCATCTGTTCAATGATACTAAACGGGGATGAAGTATCCTTTTGTTGTCCCTTGGTTTGCACATTCACCCCTTGCACGTGGGCAGCAACAGCTGGCATTTGAGTTGGCCTAGGGGCTGTTCTTGGCTGTCCTTGTGCACTTGAAACTGGACTTTGCTTGCCAATCATTTGTGGAGCCGTGGAAGGTTGTGGATTGGCTGGGGCTAATGGCTGTTCTTCACCCAAATTTCTCCTCTTTGACCTTGTGTTGGCTGCAACACCTTGAGAGACTACCTGATTCATGCCACAGAAATCTTCCGCTTGCCAGTTCACCAATGTGGTGTCATTTGGGGCTGATTGCTGTTGGAATGTTTCTGGTTGTTGGTTGTTTCCTTGACTGCCCTCACCCTCCACACCAGTAGTTGTCACCATTAGTGCTTGATTGAGAGCACCATTGAAACACATGGATTGGTTATGAGGCTCGTTGCATGGAAAGCACCAATCATATTCCTGAGCAATGTTGTTCTGTGTTGGCACTAATGCCTTAGAGGCAGATATGGCATTTGGATTATAGGGCTGGAATGGTCTATTGGCAGGAGGCCTTGTTTGATTCATATTTGCAGCTGGATTAGGTGGTCTTTGTGGTTGGTATGGCTGCCTATTAGGCTGAGCTTGGGGTTGATAAGAAGGTCTGAAACCTTGGGCTTGCTGCCTCTTGAGAGTAACCAGCTCATTGCCTAGGTTTTGCAACTGTTTCATGACCTCCTGGAGTTCATTTGAAGCACTAGAGGATGAAGTAGAAGTTTCACTTGAACTTTGGTTTCTAGGGGTGGGAACAGGAGCCAAAGTGGGTGCTTGACTAGTGCTTGGATTTTCTAAGTTTGGATACAAGGGCATGGGAGGCCTAGGAGCCAGTTTACCAGCTTGAATAAGATAGTTTTCGGCTCTAATGGCAATGCTATAAGCCATAGGGATTGTTGTGCCTCCCATGGACTGAATTAACATAGAAATATCAGAATTCAAAGCTTTGAGGTAATATAGAAAAGCACCTTCTGCTGTTGGCCTGACTGCCACTGGAATCCTATCCCAAGACCTTTGAAATCTGAAGTTGAAATCAGCCAGCTGCTCATTGGGAGCTCTCTTGATAGTCGTCAGCTGCTCCAAAAGAGACAAGTTGTCTCCCTTCTCTCCAAATTGCTCATGAAGTGCAATACATAGCTGATTCCAGTTTGTGATAGAACCAGCTCCAAGGCTCCTAAACCATTGTAATGCTTTACCCTTGAAGGAAGATGCCAGTAACTTGACAGCCACTTGCATTTCATTGATTTCATGGATTGCACAAAGGTTAGCAATATCTTTAACATGATCACCTGGAGTAGTCTGATTTTCTCCAGTGAAGTAGGGAATGTTCTTCAAGGCTGCAATAGGAACTGGATGTTGTGCATTGAGAGCAAGTGGGCTGCTGCCTGTGAAGTTGACGTAGGGATTGTTCTGAGCCATTCTAATCGGTCTTAAAACCCTTGTATACTGAATGAAAGGCCTGTCAGGTGGAGGAGTTGAGAGAGTTCTGTTTGGTGGAGATGGAGACCTTTGAATCCTTCTTCCTCTTTGCCTTCTTCTTGGAGATAACTGCAGGTATTCAAACAAGCACTTCTTCTTCTCCAACTCTTGACCTTGTGGTGATTCTTCTCATGAGTTTTCAGGCCTGCACTGCTGAAACCAGTTGATTCTTCCCCTTGGAGTCGCCAGATATGCAAATAATAGCTCTTATAAGCAAGAAAACTGCAGCAGATGCATATCAACTTTGCTGCAATAAAAATGAGACCTCTAGTGTCCCACCGGGCGTGCCAAAACTGTTGTTGCAGACTCACAGCACCCCTGGATGTAGATCAGGCTTCTAGGTTGATGTTCAGGAATCCAGTGTGATTGCACAACATGGAATCCTTTCTCCAAGCGTGGGACTTGTAAAGATGAGAAAAGATTCTCCAGAGAAGGCTGGTTCCTATTCCTCTGTTCAGATGCACACAAAAAATGTAGAGGGTTTGCTAAAACCTAATCTAACTTGCCAAGGAGACAGGGTAAGAAAATGCATAGAATAAAACCTAAACTACAAAGGTGATGCACCGAGGAATGTTAGACATTCGTTTTGCAAATTTAACACAGACCACATAGATGCAATACAAACACCATGCACAGGTAACCAAACTGCAATAAGAGATCAAAATGACAGCAATGAATACATGAGAGGGTTAAGAGTCAATCACAACACATATATTATTGCTCAAGAGTCGATACAGTACATTGCAGTGGCCAAGAGGCAAAAAGACTGGCATTACAACCCATATGGGAGGTTTGAAAGCTCCACAAATTCTCTGGCAAGCGAGGGAATAAGGGAGGATGCAAAACAAAAATGTCCGACCCCTTAAAAAAGCTCCTCTTTACAATATATATCAAGAAATGAGAGAGGGAAGAGAGAGGAAATCCAGAATCTGCCCCAACCACTTCTTGGTAGCATTTAAAATCATCTCATTATGACAGAAGTGGCGGATCCTAGCAAAACGGTGGGCTGTCTAACAGGAGCGGCGAGCTGTCTGCTGCATTAAAGTTGGTTGTTGAAGCATTACTTCTGTCTATCACCACGCGTCAGAGACGTTTTCTTAATTTTATCCCTCCAAACTACACCAAAATGTGAGATTGACCCTAGAATCATGTAGATAATTTCAACAGCTTTCCGTTGATATAAAGAACGTGCAAATCCGAGCTCTGGATCAAAAGATATGATGATCTGAAGATTTAGGGCACAAAACAGGCGAAGAACAGATTTTTAAATTTCTTTTCCCGCGCTCTGCCATCTGGACGACACGTGGCAGGCTCTGGTTCACTGAGTAATTTTCTCTCTCCACCTTTTCGCGGGCTTTTCTTGTGGGCCCCTTAAACTTGGACACGTGGCACTATTTCATTGGTTCGGATCAGTGCTCGAAAACTCGCCCCTTTGACTTTTTGGACCTTTTTCCTTGGCGACACGTGTCATGCTGTGATTTGTCCACGGGCCTGCCAGATTTTCACGTCCACCACATCTTTTTGTCCCGGATTGTCCCAGTGCTTCGCAAGACAGAATCCTCTGATCCACCCGAAATGGGCTTCCTCGTCCCTTTTCTGCCGGTGACACGTGGCGTGATCTGATTGGCTTTCAGCCCCTTTGGCTATCCTGTTTTGTCCCGCGCGTCCTTTCCCTTTGTCCCACTTGTCCTTGTGCTGAAGTTTCCTATTTCGGCCGAACCGGCCGGTTTGTGTCCTTCGCGTACTCTTGTCCCACTTGCTCCCGATAAAGGACTTGGACAAATTTTCTTTCTTCCGGCCGATTCAGGCATTTCGCGTCCATTTGTCCCAGATGTCCCTTTGTTGTTTGGGCCGCCTGTAGGCTTTTCGGCCGATCCACGCCTTTTCGTCCCAAATGTCCCAAAGGCTGTCTTGGACTAGGACTTAGCCGATTTTCACAATTTTTTCTGGCCCAAGCTTATTTTCTGTAACTTTCTCGCATTTTCTCAGAGCTTGTTCTTTTCAACCTGGACAGGAGAGTTAGGAAAAATTCTGAAGGGACCCTAGAAACATGATTTTTTCCCTGGATCAATCAATTTGCCTGGGATTTGAGAATCCTAATGTATGTTATCAATTCAACCTTATGTGGGGGTGAAATTGGATAACATTATCCTCCCCTTCACTTGCTTATATATATATATATATATATATATGATATTATTGAAATAAATATTAATGTAATAAGGTGATGTTAGACTTTAAGGGTTTTCACATCTCATTCCCTAAGTGTACTACCCAGTTCCTAAATGTTATTGAATTTTTTGAAATTATGGCCACCTGAATGTTTCCTACTTTCTTATGTTGATTATTTATGTTGTCTGTAATCCAATCGGTTGCTAATATTTTGATGGGTCATTAGGAAACTTCAAATTGGTCTTAGGATTTTATGAAAAATTGTTTCCCATTTTAATGATATCATATGACAAAGAGAACAATTATTTCCCCCTTTCATGTAGTGTATAAGGATATTCTATGTGCCAATGCTATTATGTGTGGAGCTTCCATATGAAAAGTGCAGTAGAATATTTTAGGAGCCATATGTAGTCAGATTATTGTATGGATTTGTATAAAAACACTATCCGAATTTTATCCATTTTGTGGTAAAAGTTAACTTGATAATGGGTTTACCAATTGATAATACCTTGTAGGATGAAATTATTAATTTTAGACTATTAACAAACCATTGTAATCATAAATAGCGCCCTCTCTTGTTTGGTGAATTAAAGGGAATAATTCTTCGGTAGAAAATTTATAATCCACTACTTAAGGGGTTACTTAATGTTAATTTATAATGAAATACAAATTAAGTGAAGGAGATGCAATAGAGTGTAAAAACTCAGTAAAATATTTTCTCTTACAAGGGATTGGTCTTGTCCTTCCCCTTATCTTAAGTTAAATTTGTACTTTATAAAAGTTGTAATTAATAGATCCACCTAAGTCCTCAATATTTTTTCAAATAGCATATTTATAAAGCATTATATTCTATTTGATGTGCAATTATAGTTAAGTTGAATACAAATATTTTAAATAAAGTTTGAATTATATTTTTTTATTGGTGAATGGTTTTTTGGGAGGGACCATGGTGACCCTGAAGTAAAAAGAAAGGTTCAAAAACCAGATTTACAAAGATACATCAGTGATTTTTTGACAAGTGGGGAGACCACACCCTACAGAAAAAAGGGTCTAAAACCAACAAAAGTAATTAAGATTACAAAATCAGTGAGCATCATGCTGAGAAAGAAGCATAAACTCTCTAGAAACACTACAACACCACTACAGCTGTCACATTAGCCCCATGAAGCCAACAAAATAGAAAATAGAGGATAAACTGAGATATGGTCTACCTAAGACACCTTGTTAAAAAAATTAACCTCCTCTAACTCATTAAAGATGACTAAGTAGTTATGGTTTGTGAGGAGCCATTCATGAATGCATTAGTGGAAATAGAAAGAATATTATCCTTTCCAGACCTTTCCATATTCCAAGACAAAGATTGTTGAGGTTACACACCTATTTGACTTGAACTTACATGAACTCTGATGAAGGATCTATGAATAGCCATATCATCAATTTGCTTACTAATTCCTGATGTGTCCAATATACTCCTCCATGGAAACCAACTTCTTAGTAATTTCCTCAACTTTTTCCTCAAGAGGAAGGGTGATGTTAAGAATAGTTTTTCAGCTTTGGGATCTGAAGGTGGTGTAAATTAACTTGCAGCAAGTAAAATGTTTTTCACCAATTCATAGTAATTGGGTAATCATCAAACAAAGGGATGTAAACTTTCAATAATGTCAGTGTTTTATGCACAGTTATAAATAATTTAGGAGGTATGGAAAGAAAAAGTTGTCAGTACAATACTTAAAATAATAATGCTTCAAAAGTATGGAATACATTGAAAAAAAACTTAGAACTTAAAACAAATGGATTCTAACTATAAAAGCAAACTAAAGTTCACTCTTTTGGACTGAGGTGATTTTACTCAGGAAGAGGTAATTTGGACATTTATCATCCTAAAAATCATATTATATGTTCACCCACTAGATCTTCAGGTATACCTTCCACTATAATATCAGATAATGAATTTATAATTAAACATAGTTTTGAGAAACCAAACCCTAACATAACAACGGGCTATAAGAAGTTTTGATTTTTTTAAAGCACCTCAAATAAAAATGGAGTTATGCAAAATTATTGTAAAGGAAAAAAAGAGTCCACCAACAATAATCTATTAAGGATAATTAAGTTAGGATCTCTTAATGAAAAGTAAAGGACTATGGTACACTTTGTTCATGATGAGAATTTATGGTTTGCATAGGATATATGCTCTTGGAGATTATAAAATGTAACTAATGGTAACAAGGTTGATGACTGTGTTTGTGGTAACATATGTATTTTTGCCTATCTCCTCTATGAGTTAGGTCGTAACATTGGTACTCATGTTTGCAATTGGAAAAATTATTACACTGACATTTAGCCCATGAAGTGTTATAGTGTTTTCAAAATTGATGGAACTCCATGAAATTTGTGTGCATGCAGTCTTATGTGATGTTGAATTTTTCAATTACCAACACATGTGGTGTAAGAGAAGCTTATGACTAGTGAAAGACAAAAAAAATTATTCTTGAAAATTTACTAGTTGTAGATTTAGTGTTGAAATGGGATACAGACCGAGCAAAGCCAAGAAGGCATTCAAAATTTGATTCCATTTGAAGTGGCACCTACATGGTCAAAAAATGCAAAAACAACAATGCCTTCCAATTATCTACATTGGATGGTGAGGAACTGCAGATTCCATTTAATGGAATCCATCTAAAGCATTGCTACTAGAAGGGAAAATTATCACCTTGTACATATTAGATTAGATTCTTCTTTCATTCCTCCAAGTGCCTATGCACATTGATTTGTTGTAGCTTAGATTTACATTTCCCTAAGTGCTTTGGCACAAGTTTTGTTTCTCCAAGGATGCATCTTTTGTAGATTATGTTCCAGGTCAAAGTAATTTTCTACTCTCACAATCTTCATCTTAGAGATTTTCTAATGAATTGAGAGTAGAAATTAGTTAATTTCATGACTCCATTTCCCAATGGATTGCTTCAGGAAGCTGGTCACTTCATCCAGTAGGTAGATGACCCCTCTGAGTCACCAAAATTGTTATCCAAAATGACCCCTTGCTTATTTTGGCTAACTTACCTTCATTCTTTCCTTCTTTGTGCCTCAGTCAATTTTTTTCACATTTCAGGCACTCAAAAGTTCCTAGATATGGCTTCATCAAATAGAGAATTTATCCCCTTTTTAGAAAGGTAAAGAAGTCCTCCTAACTCCTTGTATTTTGCAAGATACAGCTCAGTGGAGTTTGGAGGGGAATTTTTCCCAAGGTGGGCCCATGGAAAAAAAAATGGCATTTAGCCTTTTGGGGAAAAAGTGTAAAGGGGAAAATTTTGGCCCAAAATCGCACAAGGAAATGATATGGCACCACATGTCAGGCCGGAGTTGTGGTAGCAGAAGGACTTCAAGTTTTTCAGTGTTTGGTCAAAGTGCGTCAAAGGGAAAAATACAAGCGCATCCCCGCTGAGCAATGAGATGGTGCCACATGTCCTGTCAGTGGTGGAAGTCGGGGCGGCATAAGGAATTTATATTTTTATCCAAAGTGATTAATGGTTCAAAGGTAAAAAATGGATTGCATCCACGTGTCCCAGAGTGGTGGAGGTGCGGATTATTTTTTAATTTTTTTCCAATTTTGCAAAAGGGGCAGAATGATCGTTTGAACCCACAGATCAACCAGAGGGCGCCACGTGGCAGTGGAGGTCAAACCGGGGGAGATTTTTTGGGAAATTTTCCCAATTTTAAAAAGGAGGGAAATAGTTCAAATTTCGGCCCACGAACCCTAATTTTTCCCTAATTTCACATGTTTTTCCCTAAATCTTCAGAGGGCCATATCTTTTGATCGAGAGCTCGTATTTTCATGTTTTTGATATCATTGGAAAGATGTTGAAATTCTTCACATGATGGACTATTCAATTTTAATTTTTAGTGGAGCTTTATGGGAGAAAATTGAAAAAATTTCCCGAGCATGGGAAAAAATGCAGAACCAACCCCCCAACCACCAAAATTGATGAGGTATGGCGCTCATTTCTTCTCCAGCATGGCCAAATGCATTGAAAAATGGATTTTTGAGGGTGACCTTGCTGTTTTAATGGATATTGTTGGTGGTTGGAGATCTAAAATTAATTTTCCTGTATTTTTTGTCTTTCCTTCATTTTGGTTCATCGTTAAAAGCCAGTTTTGGCTCATTTGTAAAGGGTTGGATGTTTTTGTTCTGGCAGACTCCCCTCTTCCCCTTAGCATGTGAATTCGAGGAGTTTCAGACCTTCCATGAAGATTATGGCATGTTTTTTGCCTCTCTTCCATTGTAATGCATTCTATTAAACTTGGGAATGGTAATGCATTTTTTGTGAATGATCCTCTAATCCTCTCACGCATCTATCATTATCTTCTGATCTTTCATTATCTTCTAGCAATCTGTGCATGCTTTGGAGTTACATATCTATGATATGTGTTTATTTGTAAGAAAAATTTTCATCACTCCTTTGGTGTATCACTGTTTTAGCTTAGTTTTGTTTCCCTTTTCCATGCTTCTCTCAACCCTGTCTCCTTGGTAGTTTTAGAGTAGGAATTTTGAATAAGAACCTTTGCAAAAAAATCATGCATACACCTAAACAGAGGGGTAAGAACTAGATTTATATGGAGAGTTTTCTCACCTTGCAAGGTCCCACACCTTGGAGAAAGTTTAATGTTGTGCAATCACACTAAATGACCTAATTTTGGAATGTAGATCTGAAGGTAATTTAGGGGTGCTATATATTTGTACTAACAGTGTCCTCCTGCAATCCCACAATGCGCTTCTTCCATAATTGCAATGCACTCATGTTCTAGTATGCATCGGGGCAGAACCTCATCACGACCCATTTTGTACTGGTCTCCACTAATTAGCATGTAGGGCACAACGTGTATGGCCAAATTCTTCTTCTCCAAGTCCTTCATTTTGTCTGACGCCACACCTATTTTGAGAAATACTGTAATATCCTCCAAATTTGAGGGCATGCACCGCAACCTAAATATTTGTTCTTCTGGCATAGTCTCTTCAATACTCTACACATCCTCCCCTTAATCAATCCTAGACAAATGGTTAGGTCCGGAATTACTTTTTCCTGGTTTGAAAACCATCGTGAACTCAAATTCTTAGAACAATAGTAGCCACTGGCATATGCACCCTTGTAGAATAGGCTTGTTCACTAAGTATTTCAATGCCATATGGTTAGTGTAAAATATAAATGGATTTTCCTGCAGATACTATTTGAACTTGTGAAGTGCATAGATCATTGACAATGCCCCGTGTTCAGTCATAGTATAATTTTGCTCTGCTGGTGTCAACTTCCTGCTTGCAAAGCACAAAGGATGATCAACAATCCCTTCACCAAGCTATGCAAGTACTACTCTAATGGTGGTTCTTGAGGCATCCACATGAACATGGAAAGGTTTATCCTAAGAAGGGAAACGTATGATGGGTGCGGTGACAAGCCTATCCTTCAAAGTGTTGAATTCCTTCTGTTGGGCCTCTCCCTAATGAAAGGCACTTTTATGTCTAAGAAAATATTCTAAAGGCATGGCGATCTTGGCATATCCCTTGATGAAATTCCTCTAAAATTTTCCCACCCTTTTGAATCTAATTTCATGAAAATTGGAGCTCTCCCATAGAAGAAATTCGTGTTTTAAACTCCTCAGATGCTCGTTTTCATTTCCCACAATGTTTTTAATCAAAATTTCCTTAGTCTTCTACCGTTAAAATGTTTTACCTATTTTCAATTGATGGGAAATGATTTTAGTTCTCATTTTATGCATTTGGAATGTGTGGGACCTTGCATCTTTCATGTTTTTAACCTTTTGCAGAGAAAGAAATTCTTCATATGGGAGCAAAAATGGTGTTTTCCCGTTTCCTGCAACTTCCTACATTCTTTTCCCCATCAAATTCTTGCTCGAGAAAGGTGAAGCTATGTGTTTCTTTCCCATTGGATGTGGCCAGATAGGTTTCTTTTTGAACTTATCACTTTTGGTGATTTTGGAAAAAATGCCAGATTTTACCCTCGCATCCCCACCAGTCCCTGATTGGCTAGAGCAGTTTTGGCAGAAGTTTGGGGTGACGGATCCATTTTATTCTCTAAGGCATTACGGAAAAAGGGTGAAAAGTTCTAAAATGACCCATGGCCCCACCCAAGTGAAAGGATAAATTCCAAGTTGAAATCTGCAGTCAAATCAGAAAGGGACACGTGTTCATGTTGAAAATTCAATGGCAGAGGCATGGAATTTCAGGGGAAAGGTTGGAATTTTTCCCCTTTTCAAAAAAGATAAAAATAAAAGCACATCCCCACAACCAATCAAGTGATTCCATGTGTTGAAGAATTAGAATAGGGACACGTGGCTATTTTTCAGTTCATAGGTGCTTTGGTGGACTGGTGGAGGAATTTGGGAATTTTAGCCTTGTTTCCACAAAGGGAAAAAAATTCTAAAATGGCCCGTGGCCCCATTCATGCGAAGGGAAAATTTCTAAGTTAATGACCCGCAAAACAATCTAGAAAGGGACATGTGGCCTACATTGAAAAGCCAATGGCGAGGCTGCATCGGACCTTTCAAGGGAAAAGTTGGAATTTTTCCCCTTTTCAAAAATAGATAAAGTATAAAACTGAAGCGCATTCCCACACCTAGTTAGGTGATGCCACGTGTTGAAGGATTAAATCAGAACAATGGGCATGGAAGGAAATTGAGAATTTGAGCCTTTTTCACCAAAGGGTTAAAATGTTGCAAATTGAGCATGCCCCCTTTTTCTAATCATGGTGTGCCACGTGTTCACAGTTGAAAATTCAAAGCGGGTCGGTGAAGATTTTTGAGAATTTGAGATTTTTGTTAAAAAGATTTTAAATGGAAGATTTGGACCGCATTTCCTCAGCCACTCAGATGGTGCCACGTGTCTGGCTTTTGGTAGAGCTGCAGGAGGGTGGAGTAAAATGAGAAATCGTGCTTTTTCTCCCAAATGTCAGGAAATGTAGTTTTCTCTTCCCAAGGCCATCGTTGCTTGGATCTTGCCATGTGTAGGGTCCAAATTTGAAGGTAAAAGGGGGAAAAGATAGCCAAATGCACTCATCTTAGTTTTTGACACCATTAATGAACCAAAGCTTTGCAAAATGAAAAAATGGATCATTCTTCATTATTTTTCTTCTGTATCCTTGTCATTTCTCCATGAGATGATATTTTTGGTTTATTATGGAGCCAAATTGATAAGTTTAAAGGGATGTAAATTTTAATCATAAAGAAAATGGAGTTTATCAGGCATACGTGATAAAAAAGGGAGAAAACTTACCAGTAAGCACTTGAGTGGTATGAAGGTGGTTAAAAGGTGGAAATGGCAGGACCACATGAAGAAGAAAATCATGAGATGCCCCCCTACTAAAGTAATCATGTTCGAACTAATGAAATATTCACCTTTTGAACCTCTAGTTTTCATGAGTGCATTTGTTTCATGTCACTTTCCAAAAGTGGATCTGTAACAAACATTATTCCTTTCGGATATTATTTTCTTGGGGACAAAGTATGGATGTATACGAATTGTTATAAGAACATGGTTTTGGCCATGGAAAAGGGATTCTGGTTTTCTGGGAAGGTTGTAAATTTTGAAGTAATTCAATACAGAAGTTCTTTCTTTTCTTATTTTTCCTCTGATATATATTTCTCTCTCCTTTCTGGATTCAAGGGATCATTTGTTTTACATTCAATAGAAACTTTGTGTTCTGGTCTGTGTGAATCTTTAGAACTTTGTGTCTGTAGATTTGCATACCGGTGGTGAAGTAATTGATCCTTTTCTATATTTTCTTGGTTCAATGTAAGTAGGGAGATACTCTACTATCTATATTTCCCAAAAGCATTGTTGTTTTCTTCCTTCTCTCATCTCTTTATTCTTCCATTCCTTCTGATTGATAATCTTTTAAGTATGAAAACATTCCAGAATATCAGGGTCCAAACATTGAGAGTTGTATATTTGTACATTTGTTTTTCCTACTTTCAATAAGGGAACCTCTCCCATTAAAGAGGAGGGACTTGTTGTCCCCTGACTATGGTTTCAACCCATGTTCCATTCTGAAACCCAACAATTTTTGGTGACTCCTGTTGGGGATTCATTGCAAATGGATTCCAGTTTTTGAATAACAACTTCTTGATCATCTTTGATCTTGTGACTCCTAGATACACTCAGGGTAGAAGAACCCTTGGGGAATAAGACCCTCATTTCCAACTTTTGGATCATCAAGGTTTCTCTCTCCCTTCATTAACAAGAAAAATAAGAGGAACAAGATCTGCAAACACTCCTCCTGCTAGAGACAAAACTTCTGGGAGTGACATCCCTCAAGATCAAATCAGTCCTAATTTACATGCTTTGATTCTTGCTTGGTGTTTCAGTTCCTCTCCAAACAATATTTCCAAGGATGGCAGCTCCTCTGCCTTGGGGCCAAAGGTTTGGGCCTCTTGCTCTTCCCCAACCATTGCCCATGAATTTCCTAGAGGCAATAGAAAGAATTTCCCTAAATTTAGAGGTGATGGGAAGGTTCATCTAGATGAACATATTGCAAGCCTTCATTGTTGCTTGTGGTGTTCTCAGAGTTAAACATGAGGATATCTCCGTTAGAATTTTTGTGGAGACATTGCAAGATAATGCTACTGATTGGTTTTATCATCTCCCTGTCTGGATCCATCACCAATTAGAACACCATGATGACCTAGTTTGAGCAGTGTTTCAAACCTGCTGAGGATGTACATGCCCTCTTGGCCTAGATTTCTCAAATCAAGAAAGAATCACATGAGCCCATGAGGGAATTTGTGGCCAAATTTAACAGGATGGTTAACAGGATCCCACAAAACACACGCCCTGTGGATCAGATTCAGAAATGTTTCTTCCTTAATGCCCAACTACCTAAAGTGAGCTATGCACTTAGGAGAGCCAACCTTACCACTTTGGATGTTGATCAGAGATTTTCTGTCAGTGTTGAAGATGATCTGATCATGTCTGGCAAGCTAAGGAGAGATTCATCCAGATCCAAAGCATCTCCTTCTTCCACATCTTCTCCTGGAGCTGATGCAAATTAGTTGGTACAGAAACTTGCTAATGATCTTATCGCCCTCAAGAAGTCAGTTCTCCCAGCATGCTCCTTATTAGGATGTTCCTAGGAAGAACTTTCAGCCCAGGAATCAGTTTCCCTCTACTCAGACCAGACTAGAAATTGAAGGCCCACCTGTTAAAGTTCTAGTCAATGATACATGTGAAGTGCTAGAGCCTAATGATGAGGAGGAAGATGAAATATATGAAGAACATGAAGAGGAAGATTGATGAAGAATTAGAAGAGTTGAGTGGATCTCATGTCCATTTTCTCACCATTGAAGGTATAGATGAAGAGGATGATTATGAAGAAAGAGTTGTAGAGATGAACAATGAATTCATATGTTGTCATGACTCATGAGCAAGCCAACAAGAAGGAGAAAGTGGTGCATCCTGCTAAAATATCTAAGGAGCCTCCTACAGTCATTCCAGTGATTGCAAGGAGAGGAGATCCTATTCCAACTTCTTCCACATCTAAGGTAGGTTTTGTTGTTCCTTCCTCCTTCTGTTTATACTCCTAAAAATTCTTACCCTTCAAATGATAGAGTTGATAAGTCAAAAGTTTCACCTACTCCTATCAATGATGCTCCATCTACCTCTGGTTCTTTTGACATTATTGACCATCTCAAGAAAAACTAAGGTCCAGATCTCAGAAGTTGAATTCTACCAAACCCATCCCAAGGCATTTGCTAAGATAGTAGACTTTGTAAACTCCAAATCCAAGCCTTCATCCCCTAGTTCTAAAGGTCTCTTACCCACTCCTTCTCCTTCATCTCAACCAAGCCTTGTGGTAGAAGTCACTTCATCTGATGGGAAGATCAAACCATTTTATGTCACTCTCCTCATAGCTGGCCACAAACTCAACAATTATGTTATTGATTCTGGTGCTTCAGATAATGTGATGCCTACTAAGGTAGCTCATGCCCTAGGCTTAACCCTAACCGTACTCTTTTGGTTCATGTTACTCAATGGAAAGTAGAGAAGTGCCATTGGTTGGGAGGATCAAGGATGCAGAAGTAGCCTTTGCTGCTTTGCTAGAGAAGAGGGTTTTAGCCACCATTTTGGTAGCTGATATTCCCCCTTCCTACAACATGCTACTAAGTAGAAATTTTTGCAAAAATGTTGGAGGAGAAATCATGATGGATTGGTCACATGCTCTTATTCTAGTGAATGGGAAAATGAAGAAGCTACTGCCTGAGAAACAAACTGAATATATCGTGCAAAAAAATAGATGACCCAAAGGCACAAATACTTTATGAGGACATTGGTCATGGTAACTACATGATCATGTCACAAGATGAGGCTAACCACCCTAAGGAAGTGCTTCTTGATCCTAATGGCATTTGGATTTTGGAATTTGATGGGAGATGCTCCTCAGCTGGTTCTGGAGCTGGTGTGGTGCTTATTTCTCCTGAAGGGAAAATTCATCCTTTCTCCTTCAAGCTCCAATTAGAAAACACAAATAATACAACTGAGTATGAGGCTCTCATCCTTATTTTAAGCATGGAAAAAGAGATGGGGTATCAAGAATCTCCTTGCTCATGGAGATGTAGAGCTGATTGTAAAATAGGTCAGAGATCTTTTTCAAGTGAAGAATAGAAGGTTGAAACATTACAAGAATCTGGTTTGGGATTCCATTGAGTTCCTTGATGCCTTTTCAATTGAATCCATGCCAAGAGAAAGAAACACCAGGGCTGATTCCTTGGCTATCTCAGGGTCTCTACTGATCCCTCATCCAGATTTCTCCCAAGATAAATTCACCATTGAGATTATTTATAGGCCTAGTGTGCCTGCAATGCAAACAATTTGTAGGTCTTTAATGATGATCAACACTTGCTTTCCTTCCTTGAACTCAGAGATAATTTTGACCAGCTGTACTTTGAAGGAAGTGGGAATCTTCCTAGAGAGTGTGTACCCCCATGAATGAAGAAGATAACCAAAGAAGAAATGGATCATGATGGCTGCATAAAACTAAAAGGTAATAAGATACCTAAAGGGATGGTAAGTTTGGAAGAGTTATTTGATAAACATGATAGGTACATCAAGTCCAAAACTTCCAAAGGAGCTCAATAGTCTATTGACTATGAAAAGATAAACATTGGGAGTCTTAATGAACCCATGCTAGTAAACATTGGAAAGTGCTGCACACAAGAGGAGAGAAAAAAGTAGAAAATCTGTTGAAAAGGTATGTTGATGTTCTTGCATATTCTTATGATGATCTCAAGGCTTTTCAGCCAAAAGAGATGCAAAATTTCATTCCTCTAAAACCTGGGATCAAGCCCTTCTGGAAAAAGCAGAGGCAAGTATAACCCTAAAATTGCTGATACAATATTTCAAGAGATCCAAAAGTTATTGAAGGCTAAGATCATTTTCCCCATTCACCATTCAATGTGGATTGTCTAATATTGTTCCTATCAGGAAGAAGAATGGTGAGATTTGGATTTGTGTTGATTTTAGGAATTTGAATCAAGCCTCTTTGAAGGATAATTATCCTCTCCCTATAATGGATCAAGTGTTGTAGGCTATTACTAGGTTCAAAAATGTTGTCCATGCTTGATGGATTCTCATGATATAATCAAGTAGAAGTAAGTGCTGCAGATCATCATAAGACTACCTTTACCACTCCTTGGGGCACCTTTTCTTATAGGAGAATGCATTTTGGACTCATCAATGATGGTGCCACCTTTCAGAGGGAAATGGACCTAGACCTTTGCCAGTCTCAAGGGAAAATGCATAGTTTTATACCTTGATGATCTGACTGTGTTTTCAAAAACCAGAGCTGATCATTTCCAACACCTTGAAACTGTCCTCCAAAAGTGTAGAGAGCATGACATCTCCTTGAATCCCAAGAAATCTATCTTTTGTGTCACCGAGGGAAAATTATTGGGAAACATTGTCTCCAAGGAGGGAATCAAGATTGATCTAGAAAGAGTCTAGATGATTCAGTAGATCCCTCTCCCCACAAGCAAGAAGGGTGTGCACTCTTTCTTTGGAAAGATCAACTTCTTGAGAAGATTCATACCTAATTTTTCTGAACTTAATTTGAATATAGCCCACATGATGAAAGGGAAGAAGACTTTTGGTTGGTCCTCTAAAGGAAAGGTTACATTTGAAGACATCAAGAAAGCTATAGCAAAGACTCCAATCTTGGCATGCCCTGATTATAACAAAGACTTCATTATCTATTGCTATGCTACTAAAAGTACTCTAGCTACTGTGTTAACCCAGGAGAATGTTGAAGGTCATTAACTCCCCATAGTGTTCATGAGTTATATTTTGAAAGCCCATGAGCTGAAGTACACCATGATGGAGAAACATGCTTTTGCAGTGGTCAAAGTTGTGAATCAGTTTCATTTCTACATCCTCAACTCTCATTCTATTGTGCTTTACCTGATACAACTATTAAATCCATTCTTACACAACATGAATTTGGAACCAAGAGAGGCAATTGGGTAGCCAAAGTTTAGGAGTATGATCTTGACATCAAACCCACCAAGCTAGTTCGAGGAAAGGGCTTATGTGAACTCATTGCTGAAGGAGCCATGATGCCAAATTGTCCAAGGAAGAAGTTGATATCCCTGTTGTTCTTTTCCTCAGCTCAACTGATGAATGGTATGCTGGCATTGCACACTTTATTACTTATGGAGAATGTCCATCTCATTTGAGTGCCAAGGATAAGAGATCCATCAAATTAAGGTCTGCATAATATGTGTTGTGGGAAAATGCATTGTTCAAACAAGGGATAGATGGAAGGTTTTTGAAATGTGTTGAACAAAGAGTAGCAAAAGAAATTGTTCTCAGCCTTTCATGACCAGGCCTATGGAGGTCATTTCTCTTCTGCTGTCACAACCCAAAAAATCCTCCGTGCTGGATATTATTGGCCTACCCTATTCAAAGATGCATCAAAGTGGGTAGGCAAGTGTGAAGCATGTCAAACCTTTGTTGGAAGACCAAAATTGGCCTGCTTTACCTCTCAAACCAGTGGTGATTGAGGAACCTTTTCAACAATGGGGTTTGGACTTCATTGGGACACTCAATCCACCTTCAAGTGTAGGGCATACTCATGTTTTGACTGCCACTGATTATTTCACCAAGTGGGTGGAAGCCATTCCAGTTAAAAGTACTACTTCTGAAGTAGTATGCAACTTCATCAAGGAGCACATCTTAATAAGGTTTGGGATACCAAACAAGATTGTCACTGACAATGCTTCCAATTTTTCTTCTACTAAGATGATGGATTTCTGCTATGGCTATGGCATTTCCCTTGCCCACTCTTCAGATTACTATCCCCAAGGGAATGGACAAGCAGAATCAACTAACAAGAACTTGGTCACCATTGTTCGGAAGCTTGTTAATGACTCTCAGAGGAATTGGCATAAGAAACTATATGATGTTTTATGGGAAGATAGGATTACACCTAAGAGGCCATTGGAATGTCTCCTTTTCAAGTGGTATATGGAGTTGAAGCTCAGCTTCCAGTGACATTGGAACTGCTAGCCTTACATTTGATGAAGGCCATTGAGGATGCCAGCTTTACCAATTCATTGGACAAAAGAATTATGTACCTCTAGAAGTTAAATGAAGATAGATTGCAAGTGGTTGACAGAATATCAACTCATCAACTCAAGGTAAAAGCTCTGTTTGAACAAAAAGGCTAAACCAAGAACTTTTCAAGTGGGAGACAATGTTCTTCTTTGGGAAAAAAGGCATGAACCTCGAGGTAGCCATGGTAAATTTGATTCCCTTTGGCTTGGTCCTTTTAAAATTAGACATTTTGTTGGTGAGAACTCTTTTTACCTAGATTACATGGATGGTTCTCCTCTCCCACTTCCTTATAGTGGGAAATTTTTGAAGTTGTTCAAAACCTAGGAGTTTTGGTGGTCCCTCTGTACATTTTGTATAGCATTTTTCTTTCCTTGTTTTTTGTTTTGGTTGGTTTCCTTTCTGTGTTCTCTTCTATGTTGGTATTGCTTCTTTTTTACTCCATTTCCCATTGGCTAAGACACTGATTCGATCTGATTACCCATAATTATCTAAGGTTCTTGATTTTGCCTCTTTCCTCTGCCAAATCATCCCCAGAAGGAGCCAGTTGTTGTCCTCTCAATTTTTCCCACCCTTTCGAATCTAATTTCATGAAAATTGGAGCCCTACCATGGAAGAAATTCATGTTTTAAACTCCTCAGATGCTCGTTTTCATTTCCCATGATGTTTTTAATCAAAATTTCCTCAGTCTATTGTTAAAACATTTTACCTATTTTCAATGGATGGGAAATGATTTTAGTTCTTCTTTTATGCATTTGGAATGCATGGGACCTTGCATCTTTTGTTTTTAACCTTTTTACAGAGAAAGAAATTCTTCATCAGGAGCAAAAATGGTGTTTTCCCGTTTCCTGCAACTTCCTACGTTCTTTTCCCCATGTCAAATTCTTGCTCGGAAAGGTGAAGCTACGCATTTGTTTCCCATTGGATGTGGCTGGATGGGTTTCTTTTTGAACTTATCACTTTTGGTGATTTTGGAAAAATGTCAGATTTGCCCCACATCCCCGCCAGTCCCTGATTGGCTGGAGTAGTTTTGGCGGAAGTTCAGGGTGACAGATCCATTTTATTCTCTAAGGCATTACGAAAAAAGGGTGAAAAGTTCTAAAATGACCCTACGGCCCCACCCAAGATGAAAGGATAAATTCTGAGTTGAAATCCGCAACAAATCAGAAAGGGACACATGTTCATGTTGAAAAGTCAATGGAGGCATGGACTTTTGGGGGAAAGGTTGGAATTTTTCCCTTTTCAAAATAGATAAAAAGTGAAGCACGTCCCTGCAACCAATCAGGCGATGCCATGTGTTGAAGAATCAAAAGGGACACGTGGCATTTTTTCAGTTCACATGTGCTTTGGCAGACCGACAGAGGACTTTGGGAATTTTAGCCTTGTTTCCACAAAAGGCAAAAAGTTCTAAAATGGCCGTACGCCCCGCTCATGCGAAGGGAAAATTTCTAAGTTAAGGCCCGCAGCAGATTAGAAAGGGACACCTGGCCTACGTTGAAAAGTCAATGGCGGGGGTATGGACTTTCGGGGAAAAGGTTGGAATTTTTCCCCTTTTCAAAAATAGATAAAGTATAAAACTGAAGTGCATTCCCGCACCCAATCAGGTGATGCCACATGTTGAAGGATGAAATTGGAATAATGGGCTCACAGGGGAAATTGAGAATTTGAGCCTTTTTCACCAAAAGGTTAAAATGTTGCAAATTGAGCCGTGCCCCCTTTTTCCAATCATGGTGTGCCACGTGTTCACGTTGAAAAGTCAAAGCGGGCCGGTGGAGGTTTTTGAGAATTTGAGATTTTTGTTAAAAAGAGTTTAAATGAAAGATTTGAACCACATTTCCTCAGCCACTCAGATGGTGCCATGTGTCCAGATTTTGGCAGAGCTGCAGGAGGGATCAAAGAAAAATGAGAAATCACGCTTTTTCTCTGAAATTTCAGGAAATGTAGATTTCTCCCCCAAGGTCATCGTTGCTTGGATCTTGCCACGTGTAGGGTCCAAATTTGAAGGTAAAAGGGGGAAAAGATAGCCAAATGCACTCATCTAGTTTTTGACATGCCATTAATGAACCTAGAGCTCTGCAAAATGAAAAAATGGATCATTCTTCATTATTTTTCTCTGTATCCTTGTTGTTTCTCCATGAGATGTATTTTTGGTTTATTATGGAGCCAAATTGATAAGTTTAAAGGGATGTAAAGTTTAATCATTATAAAAATGGAGTTTATCGGGCATACATGATAAAAAAGGGAGAAAACTTACCAGTAAGCACTTGAGTGCTATGAAAGTGGTTAAAAGGTGGAAATGGCAGGACCACATGAAGAAGAAAATCATGAGATGCCCCCTGCTAAAATAATCATGCTCAAACTAATGAAATATTCACCTTTTTGAACCTCTAGTTTTCATGAGTGTGTTTGTTTCATGTCACTTTCCAAAAGTGGATCTGCAACAAACATTATTCCTTTCGGATATTCTTTTCTTGGGGACAAAGTATGGATGTATATGAATTGTTATAAGAACATGGTTTTGGCCATGGAAAAGGGATTCTGGTTTTCTGGGAAGGTTGTAAATTCTGAAGTAATTCAATATAGAAGTTCTTTCTTTTCTTATTTTCCTCTGTATATATCTCTCTCTTGGATTGATTCAATGGATCATTTGTTTTTCATTCAATAGAAACTTTGTGTTCTGGTCTGTGTAATCTTTAGAACTTTGTGTTTGTAGATTTGCATCGGTGGTGAAGTAATTGATCCTTTTCTATATTTTCTTGGTTCAATGTGAGTAGGGAGATACTCTGCTATCTATATTTCCCAAAAGAATTGTTGTTTTCTTCCTTCCCCCATCTCTTTATTCTTCCATTCCTTCTGATTGATAATATTTTAAGTATGAAAACATTCCAGAATATTAGGGTCCAAACATTGAGAGTTGTATATCTGTACATTTTTTTTTACTACTTTCAATAAGGGAACCTCTCCCATTAAAGAGGAGGGACTTGTTATCCCCTGACTGTGGTTTCAACCCATGTTCCATTTTGAAACCTAACAATGCGCTTCACTATACTTGGGTCATCTCTCCTCCCTTTCTTTCTCCGTCATAATATCTTCCATCTTCTTCCACCTTAGCTTCCTTGCCCAATGCTCAGAATGGTTTAGTCAGCTATTGGAATTGTCTCTAAACTCAAGGTAATAATCAAGATCTTGATTTCCAGAGGGATAACATATAGAAATGATCCTTTGGGCTCCCACAGAAACTCAAACTTAGTTAATTCCAGATAAGAATATGTAGAAATAACATACTCCAGAGTGTAGCTAGCTAGTAATCCTTTCCACCAATGATCCACAACACAAGTCCACATCAAATATGCATCTTGCAACCTCTGGTACTCTTCTTGGGTCCATGCACATGATCTATAATACCGGCTTGATCTAGACGCATATGCCGAGAGCCATTCCTACATTTCTATGGGATGCAATAGAAAAAAGTTTCATACAAATCATGGTAGAGGTTCTCTTCTGCCCATCTACGTGCATCGAAATTAGGTCCAGTGCTCTTGAAACATGATTCAACACTTTCCAAATTTAGGCATTCTATCATCACTTATCACACAGATCATGATTTATTCCATTTCCCACTACAAATTTGAAAAAGAGGTCCCGACAAAGGAACCAAGATGTAGTCATTTTTACACCCACCAAAAGAACAAGGGAATCCCATGTGCACTGACCTATCACCCATTGGGTGCTGGGTGCTCACCCGAGGCACGCGCTGGTGCCGAGTCTCTCTTTTATGTGAGTTGAGTGGGAAAATATCATCAATGATTCAAAATTAAAGGAAGTGAGTGGAAATGAGACATCCAAGCATCATAGAGCTTAGAATGACTTCTAAATCAGTGCAGTCATTCTAGACAGAAACGTACTTAACAGATCAAGAATTGAATCAAAAAAGAAAGGGAAATGCACAAGGTTTCAAACTCATTCCATAAACATGCATAAAACAGAACCATGAAGATATGTAAATGCACCAGAATCATTAATGATCATATTCATATAAACTGGTAACCTCATTACATTCATTATTTTCATCATAGAACATCGCAGAAAGGAAGACCAAAGTCATGCATCATAATTGGATCCATATCCTTAGCTGTCAAAAATAAATTTAAACCTCCAAGCCCTTGGTACATCCATCTCCTATGTTTTATCTACCCAACCCAAACAAAGTTCCTTGCAACATTTCTGAAGAGCTCCACTTTCTATTGATCTCTCTATCCATGATCTCTTTTTCTATCCATCTATCTCTCTGTGGACGTTTATATATATAGGCATCCTGAAGTGCCAACTCATCCTTCTGTGGCCTCAAATCTGGCACCAAGTGTTTGAATGTGGTCCTCCATGGGATCATGCTCCTCCAGGCTCGAGTTCTCCACTTTTTGCCATGATGGTCTTCTAGAAGCTTCCATTGCATGGAATATTCCTTCCTAGGCCAACCTGTCACCAGACTGACACCTTATCCACTCCGCATGCACAATCGGGTCACGTTTTTCTTGTGCCCTACCTTATACACCAAATATCACTAAGTCTCGAGACCTTGTCTTCTGGTGCACAACACAGCCCTTCTAAAACCCTCCTAGAACCTTGCCTTGTGCGCCTTCTCCTTGCGTGCCCATCTTCAACCTAGGCCTTGCACGCCCATGTGGCTTTGTGTACTTAGCCAATATTTTAGGGGCCCAACATTGGCCGAGGGTATGATGGTGTCAAGGTGCTATGGTATCTCATGTTATTGAAAGTATACCTTTTGTTGGAAAGAAAATTTTCCTATACCCTACATGCCATGATAATAGAATCAAAAACCTTAAGTGGATTAAACATATGCACCTCAAGATCAATGTGGTCCTTTAGAACCCCAAGAAATAGGTCATCTAGACACCCTTATATAATATTCTCCACACACAAGGATAGGTTTTGGAATTGACAAACATAATCCTTGACATATATTATTTTCCATAACTTTGCTAATTGGATGAAGTAATTTTTTAGTGCCCCGTCGGTATGCCCATTGGGTGAGGGTGAATAATTTTTCATGAAACAATGTATTTTTCCAAGCACCTCGGTTTGGCATTATGGAGAGGAATTACTTTTATAACTCATAATGGCTGGAAACCTCATCCTTGAGATTTTCCTATGCTTTCGATATAATGATAATATTATAATTAACATTATTATCATTGAATATATTTACATAACTTCTAGATTAAAATAAATAAAAACAAAAGGATATTTTTAAAATAAATGAATGAATTAAAATTAATAATAGTAATATATATACATATAATAATAATAATAATAATAATAACAAGAATAAGATATATTAAAATAAATAATAAAATAAGAAAAAATATAAAATAAACCAAAACAAAGACTCAAAAATATTAATAAAAAAATGGTTCAATGTGTTGGTAATGGAAATAAATAAGCATGGTGGTGGCAGTGGAGAAATTGAATGTGGTTGGTGGAAGGTTTGATGGAGAACACATGTGATGGATGGCGGTTGAAGTGATGAGTGGAGGATGTATGCAAGAGAAGGTGATCCTTTTGTTAGATGTGGTAAGGTACAAGAGGTATGGGAATCATCATGTAACTTTGTTGCTATTTCACCAAATGCATAAAACATGTTTCTAACCCAATCAACTTACATGGTTCACTATACTACTAGCCTATGCTAAGTTGGGATTTAGAGCAAGGTTTGAGCACACTATGGATTTGTTGAAATGTGCTAGGAAATTTTAAGTAAAATGCAATTGGTGGGTGTAAATCTTGACTCCACAAACCTTTTTAAGTGTCCTCCCTACTCGTGCCATGAAGGAGGGATTGGAAAATTCCATTGAATGCAACCAACATGTGTCTACACAATTGTGTCACCTTTGTTGGCATGTTCTCAACATATGTTTTAATACAAGCTTTGGGATGGTGTATGTAAACCAATAAAGCTTAAAGGATAAATGAAATTCAAATAAGACACATGGACTGTTTGAAAAAATGTCCTAAAAAAAGGTAATTTCATAGAAACCCATTGTTGTTGGATTTTTTGAGATGGATTTTGAACTGCCAAGTAAAGGAAATTGATAGGTGTAAAGCTTGAATCCAAAACAATTGACAACATCCTCCTAAGTCATGCCTAAATAGGAACTTTGAGACGTGTATGGGCATCCATCAATGCAAAAGGATGGAGTTTTTTTGTTAGATGATGGAGTCAAAAATGTGTTGGTAGATATGTAAGAAAAAGTGGAAGCAAGCACACTATTTGAAAAAATTCCTAAAAGAGCCACATTCTCATGGAACACATATTTTTAGGGCATACACAAATGTTGACATCTTTGTTTATCTTTTGGGTGGAAATGTTGACGAGAAATACATAACTCAAAATTATCCTTGTAACTCGATGACAAGCTCTACAAAAATCTTTGTCCTTTCTTAACGATTGATGATTTGTAGATTTGTCCTTATGAGATGAGAATTGGAATCTGCTGAAAGTTATGAAACTATGTTGTCTCCTCAAGGTCTTTTCTATATTTTATTTGTGTAGAACAAAAGGGTTGTATATTAATTTATCTTTTTGGTGGGAATTTTATTAAGTGATGAAAGGATATGCATAAAATGGAGGTGTTGAATTTTTTTAGAAAATTTCAAACAATTGTCATTTGATAGGTTTAAAGCCAACTCTGAAACATTGCCAACATCCTCACTCTACGTCTAGATGAAGATATTTGTTAGATGATGCAATTACAGGTGCTATGTTAGATTTGTATGCAAAATGTGGAAGCAAAAACTTCACACGAGAACTATTTGATAAGTTCTTGAAGTTGTGGATGATCATGATTTAGGATCAATTTGATCCTCGTGCACTTGTCAGTTTAGTTAATAGACATGATTTTCTCATCACCCGTGTTGCATGATTTTTCATATTTTTAGTTTTCCTTCACAATGATATAGAAATTTAAACCAAAGGAATATTATACTCTTTGTTAGTTAAAAATGAAATTTGTAACGCAAGAAATAAAATCAAAGTTACCTCGTGTTCTATGTAACTAGACTGACTATTTGATTGTTAACCTTAATCATAACCACACCCTGAGATGTTTCAGAAACTTAAATAACAAGAATAGAAATCTATAACCTCTTAAATTTTTGAGTTGAGTTTGAGTTTTCTTTAAACCTATCATTTGGTTATATGGTAAAAGTTAATAAAACACCATTTTTAACGATGCATGAAATACCCCTCTGAACCTTGAACTGAAAAGTCAAGGTTTGACCTTGTTCCTTGTTGGTATGAGATTATACGATAAATTTTACAACATATTTATATGATTGTTTGATCATTTAATGTAGCATGTTTAGGAGCCCTGTTGAACCTTTATGTAACTTTGGTCAGCTACTGAAAGTTAAAAGTTTAGTTTGGTTTCGGCCTGTCATTTATAATCTAGGTAGAAAAATGGATTTTGGCCTCCATATACCTCTAGTATTTATCTGTGATAGTCACAATAAACCCTTAGCTTTGATAAAATCAATTTTCAAACTAGTTTTACAAGTAGGTTTTGTAGGCCTTTGATCATTGGGTGAAAAAGTCAATCTGGTGAAATTACAATTGGAATCTCTAGAAGGGTAGTCATCGTTCAAACCCTATTTTCCAAATTTGAGTTCTACCAACTCTTTTAGATTCCTTGTATATAGGTGTAGACAAAAAATCATGTAATTTGGTACATTTTCAGGTCCTAATCACATACTTGCATTCATATGATTCCTAAGAAAGAAAAGTACTAATGAACCACTGTCTTTGGCCTCTTTGCTTTCTTTCCAGTTTCCTTTTTGGCCTTACACACCCTATTGCCTAGTATGAATTTTGATACTTCATCTTTTCTGATTTCAGACACCAATACCCAACTAGGACGCCAGTGCCCAAGTGCCCTCATCCCCTCTTGGTGCCCCTGACCTCTTTGTATCTTGCTTGGCTCTTTTGGGCCTCCTCTAGCTATTGGGCATCTTCTTTTCTTATGGGTCAAAATTTTAGTGGTTAATAACAAAATTCAAATAAGGGAATCATATAATTATAATACTGTGTGATTAAATTAAGGGACCAATCTCTAAGCATCTACTCTCTCCACCTAAATTTGCATCCAAAGGCATTTCAAGAGGATTAAAGCATCCATCTAGCTATCATTTAAGGGAAAAGGTACTGCATTCTTTTGCATACACTTCATAGGAGGGGAAGTTCATTTTGAAATCCACATATCTACTTACATTTCTACATATAGCTATTTCTTGCTATCAAGTGCATCTTCCACAAGAGACTCCTAGGAAATGATACTTGCACACACACACACACAAAACTATATGGATTCTGAAATGTACTGCAATTATTAGATCGTAAGTTATTTTAGTTAGGTGACAAACATGGTCAGTCCAACTCCCCATTTGCACATTTTTCTTTCTAATATTTTATGCTTTTTGGGGGTTTAAGGTGCTCTTTCTCTTTTCAGGTTATAGGCAAATTCTGCCGTCATAATGTGAATCACATGTGATCAATAACAAAGGGCATCAACATAGAAGAAATCAATTTCTATAAATTTTCATAGTCACGGGCACCCAAAAGAAGTCTAGAGTGCCTATGTGTCCCTGACTTGATCTAGGCATCCTATTCCAACTTATTATGGTAGTTCTATAAATTTCTATGCACAGTTGCAACATATTTCTCCTCTCGTAAAGCAATTTTCCAGCTCAACACATCTTCATGATTATTACGAAATCAACTAAGTCTCTTATCCCTTCTCTTAACTCAGGGTTTTAATTTTCAATTGCTTATTGCTTAGGTCAGATATGTACGTCATTACTTATTATTTCGTTGTGACTTTGCAATTAGGATTTCACAAATTTCTATATTGTTTAAATCAATAGAAGAGTGTATATAATTTTTCACATTGTGCATTTGACTATCAGAATTCAGTTTTTGAATGCAATTTCATAGCCCTCAGGGTAATTTTGGACGTTTGTGTAAACTTGTAGAAAAATGTGAAAGAATGTCATGGGACCCTCATAAAGTCAAAAAAATGACGAGAAAAATTGTAGAAACTAATATATGTCTGTTTGAAAATCCATTTGGTTGCTTCTTTTGAGAAAATTGATTATTGGAAAAATGGTGTCTTTTCTCTCTCCTCTCTCTCTCCCTCTAGTTTTGAAATGAAATGAAATGAAATATGTATCTTTAACTCTCTCTTATTGCGTGTGAAGTGTTGAAATAATGTGAATGGAAAAATATGAAATCATAAATTGTGCTAGATTGTAGGTAGATGCGATGTCAGTGTTTGTGCTGACCATGTGGTGGTTGCAGGTACTAGGACAAGGAGAAAGTGAAATGTCATTTGTATTTTTCATAATAATGTGTTATCTTAAAAATAATTTAGTTTTATATGATATATCATTGATTTTTATAAATAGAAATGTTATTTAGTGTTTTCTGTAGTGAAGATGAAATTGTTAGCATATTGAGAAAGTGCACTATTTTCATGCTTAGTTGTACTTCTATATGTCGACTAATTCATACTTTTTCATACCTTTTTATGTTCGGTTAGGTAAAATAAGTTGATTATATCATGTTGCTATGGAAATTGATGTAAAAATAATCCTATAGATAATATCTAAAATCATTATAGGAGGATGAATTTGTAATTTTGTTATTTAAAATTATTTATGCCATCATAATTTTGGATGTTGATTGTACTAGTAAAATTTATAGTAATGAATTGAAAATGGCATATTATACCTATTTTATAGTGACGTTTTGAGATAGGAAATATTATAATCTTCAAAGAAAAATAACAAATTACTTTTGTGTGTTTCTATTTTGGGCAAAAAGTGACAAACAAACTTATAAAATGCAATAATAACCCTTGTCTGGAATGGTCAACTTGATTTGACCCTCATACCCTTGTTTCCATAGTGGGACCAAACACCTTAGTCAAATTTTGATGGTGTCATCTCCCATTACTATATTGAGATTAGGTTCTTCTGTATGCCAAACAAATGAGTCTTATTTGTATTTCTATGAATTTCTTTTAGAAGGTGAACATTGCAGCTTGTCCATCCTTCACACGTGACTTTTGGGGATGTTCCCTCTTTCCCCCATGGCCAAATTGTGTTCTTAAAGTAAGGAACTAAAATATTTTCTTATGGTGCCAAGTTCACATTATGAAAGAACCCCGTTGCGACATTTCTAAGCCTTAGGGATAAATGTGTTACCTTGGCCAGTAACAATGGAATACCTTGTGCTTTTAGGAAGGTTTTGTGAGTTAAAGATATTGAAAAATCTAGTATTGACTTGTGTATGGCCTAGATTCCTTAGGGTTTATGGAAATAGGTTAAACCTAAGACCATTAAGAGGTTAAATTATTCATGGATTATGTGATTTAATTGTGAGCTATTGATTTTGAATTCTTAAGATGATGGATTAGGAGAAAAGTTTAATTTTAGACTTATCCTTTTAAATCAATGTAGTGTTAACACAGGTAAAATGAATCGTTCTATGTGTATCATGAATTTTGGAAATAATTTATCCTAATTTGGGATAAATTGGATTGTGAATCATATATATCACATGTGATGTAAACTAAGTAGTCAAATTACATAGTTGTAAAAATTTGAAAGTGAATATAGTGTATCCTTACCATTTAAGAATTAAAATGAAAAGGAACATGTAATTTGTCCACTCTTAGACCTAATAGTCTTCCTTTTTACTTCATGTGAATTTCCCTTTTACAACAAAGGTAAAATACAATACCAAGTAAACATGCTCTTGAGAAATGAATCCTTAGCTTTAGAAAAAGTATTAGTAGACTCATGTGTGTTTAAAATGTTTGTATTAACAATTGAGTTATACAAATTTATTGCAATAAGAGAAACAAACAAAATTAAATAGAAATATTATAAGTTAAATGTCAAACAAAATAAAGGAAATGTAGTCTAGAGAAAAGGAGAATTATTTTTTACATGTTAAGTGCTCTTCAAATATTTAGGGTTAAATAATGAAATATGATTGTAATAAATATGTAACCATGAAAATGTTGTGTTGTGGAAGGTGCCTATCTGTGAGTTCATAGTGTGGTTGGATCATTATTTTTTACTCATTCATTTTAGAAAATGTGGCATCGATGTTCATCTTGTGTTATCATGTGGTATGTTTTCTTCTTGTTGGGGTGATATTTTATCATTGATTATTGGAGCTATAAGGTGTAACTAGTGAATGGAGGAATAAGGAGTATGGTGTGTTTTTTTTAGAGGAACCAAAGGAATTTGTGGTTAGTCTTAGTGGAGGGATTAAAACTTGTTATAATGGAGGGATAAGGGGCATATCAAAGTTGATGTGGTGTGCTTAGTTTGGAGGAACCAAAGGCTAGCAAGATTATTTCTTGGAGTGACACGGGGTAGTTGCAATGATGACCTCTCTGCATTGTAAGCCTTGTATGTAGGCTTAGTACTACGTGTCATATCTAATTATGATGTTGATCACTTATCATCCTATTGTACATGTGGGTCCATGTTGGTGTAAAAGTATCTTGTGATTTTGAGTAATTATTATGATCCTAAGTGGTATCGTATAGTAAAACAAGTTATGAAACACAAAATAATATCTTAGTTTATTTGGCCTTGTGTTTTGGTCTATTCATGTGTGGGAATTAAAAATTCTCTAGCACACTATAGCCATATTGTAATTAGAGATCTTAAGTGAAAATTTTCCATGTGACATTAAGACCATTCTTCTTCCTTTGAGTTTATAATCGATGATATCATACGAATTGGATAGGTTTGAGATATAAGGATGCCATGGCCACATTTTGTCTCGATGGGATATGATGTAGAGTAAAAAAATTATCCATTTGGATAATCCAACTAAGTGGATAATTTCCATAAAAATTACGTATTTCCACTTTTGGAATAATTCTACACCATTGGTTATAAGATCCACTAATTTGTGTAAAATATCCTCCTTGTTTGGTGTGATTTAGATCTATCTGTGCATTGCTAGCACAACCCATGTGACTGGAATGGAAATTTATGATTGAAAGAGCAAGAATAATCTTATTTTGCATTGATTCAAACCCCATCTTTATTTCACCCTTAAGGATATATTCCAGTAGAAGAAGCTCATTATTGAGATCAACCTTACTCACCATACTATTAACCATTTCCTAAAGTTGATTGAATACCTCAGATACTCCAGAACCTAAAGATTCTAAATCCATTTATTCCTTATTTTGAGTCATTCTTGAGGTTTCTTGACCTTTCCCTTGGCCTTGAATTGATCTACTAGTCATGATGTAGGGTTTAGGTCTCAGGATATAAGGATTACGGTAAAAATTTAGGGTTTGGGGTTTTGTAAATTTATTGGCCAAATAGAGGGAAACATAGAGAACAAACCCTAGCTAATTTATATCAAGATTTCTGAAAAATATAAGAAACTTTGAAATATTCCAAAAATTGTAACCCAAGTAGAAAATTTATGAAAAAATCTAAAACTGTTTTAAATTTTGTAAAACAAGTCTAAAAATCTTGAATTTTGGAGAGGATCTTACTTTATTGCTTTCACAACACCAAAAAAATTGTAGAAAAATTCTCTACCATTTTTGAGATATATAGCAAAACCTTCACAATTAGGGTTTTGATGCAGTTATGAATAAGATCAAGTTTTGATACCACTTGTAACAATCTAAATATCAATAACAATATATCTAAATATCAATAACAATAGAACACCAAAGATCACAAACACATACCCACACATATCTTATTATATGGTTTGGAGATTACCCCCTCGAAGTGGCTACGTCATTCTACTTGCATATTGAGATCACATACCCATGGCATACTCTGCATCAATGAAGGGTGGTAATGGACATCCATGTGCATACAAATGGGTGAGATTATACGTATAGCCAAGAAAGGAGCTATTACAAATGAATACGTGACCAAACGACATAGGAAATGATATATTCGAGCGGTCAGGGTCTAAAGTACCCCCAATTTAATCAATCCATGATTGTCTTAGAGTAAGTGGTGAGGAGTGAGGATCACATTCAAGAAATACTATGAGGTGAAATACATGTAGGACATAGGCGGAAATGATGTGAACAAACCCATAATAAAGGTGAGGAGCGTGTGGTGGAAGGTAAAGATCCTCAAAAGAAAAGCGTAGATGATTCAAGCCCTAATGTTTACATATAGTATCATCACAAGTAGGGTCAAATGGAATGTGCTCCCAATATAAATCATTCATGAAAATAATCCATTTAAATGTTGGGCATGCTAATGAAGGAGGTGCATATGAAGGTGCATGGGATATATTGATGTTCGTATGTTGGACAGTCCCCCTATAAAGAGTCATATTAGTAGTAGTAATAGGTAGAGGTAGTGGAGTGGGAGAAACTACATCTATCACATAAATAACACCTTCAAGTGGTGGAAAATGAGGTGTTCCATCCATCAGTTGAGGATCGTCTATAGTATAAGTACGTGGAATACAAAGAGTAGTATTAGGATCTTAGTCAAAATATTTTTAGGTTTCACAGTCACACAAAAGTTTATATTCAATACCTTCATGTATGAATTTTACACAATGATGTATACTAGAAGCAACAGCTTGCGTTGCATGGAGCCATGGTCTACCAAGCAAATAGTTATAGGATATTGGAAAATCAATGACAAAGAACACATTGTTAATAGTTTTAGCCCTACTACAATAGGTAATGTGATGTGATCAATGCATGGACAAATAGAACCATCATATGCATGCATTGAAAGACAAGAAGGATTAACATCGTGAGTGAAAAGACCTAGCTTCTCAATAAATGACATGGGACATAAGTTGAGTTCATATTCATTATCAATTAAAGTGTGCTTGATACCCACATTGTAAATGAAAATCACGATATGTAAGGGTAGGTCATTTTCGAAGGTATTAAGATCAACATGAGGATTAGATGAGAAAGCAATATATTGAGAAAATGCATCCACAAATGTGTTATATACCGAGTCAGGATGCATATAAGCACAGATGCGAGTAGTAGCAAGAAGATGTTGGAATTTATGCCTTAAATCAAGATTAGAAAGTAAATAATCATTTATTGAGATACTCATGATGACTATACTCTAGGATTATAAAAAAAGAATGAGGATCCTAAAAGCGTGAAGATAAAGGTTGGGTTCACTAAAATGATTAACTAAAATAGAATTATTCTAGTGTAATTTAATGGTATAGGAGCAATAAAATAACTGAATAAATTAAGTAATAAAATATTGAAATGATACTAAAGCAAACTAAGAAATTAAATGTGAAACCCTAATGTGCAAAGAGAGTTGGAAAATCCTTAAATCTTGTAATCCCTAGCTTTGTGATCAAAACAATTACAAACATAGAAATAACCATTAAATGAATAACCATACCTCATAACATTAGGTTTTTAAAAAGATTAATACCTTCTTGGATCAGCCTTCTTGATCACCTTCATGTTTTTTGAGAGCTTGGACCAGCTTTATCATCTTTCTTCACATGTTCACATGTGAATCCTAGACCTATTTTTTCACTAACATCTCTTTGCACCTCAAAAATTCCACTAAGGGATTTAAGACCTTGTTCTAACCTCTTATACATTTTCATCATATTAGAAGCATCTTTAAGATCAAATTGCAAAGCATTCAACTTATCTCCATACTTGAGAAATGTATCTTCTTTGTCCTTTAGAGATTTAGACATGATTTCAACTTGAAATTCTATCCTTTGTATAGATTGACCATGTTCATTCTCCATACTAATGATATCATGTTGCAATCTATGAATTATGGATTCATCTTTCTCATACTTCTTCCTCAAGGCTGCTTCAACATCCAAAGACTTACCCATTGTTTGTGCAAGCTTTTAGGATCTCTTCAAGTGATTAAACTTGCTTCTCAAGGACTCACTTTGATACTAATTGTTGGAAGCACAATGGAATAATAGGGTTGGGGGTGAATTACTCCTACAAATTTCTTATTTCATTTACCATTAATCGTATCATCCATTAACATCCATTCATTCATATACATTCACAATAAGAGCTTATTAGGTGTGCACAATACAATTAAATAACCATAACACATGAGAGAGAACACATACACAAAATATGTAAGTGGGAAAACCTTGTGGGGAAGAAAAACCACTAAAATATTTCTTATATTACTCACAACAAAGCACTCAAGTGAATATTACACATCACAAGAGATTTATTTAATGACACACCAAACCCATAAAGAGCACCAACCCCTAAACCCTTGTTGATATTACTCACAAAAAGATACTCATATGAATATGAATCATCATAATATATTCTAATAATAATATCATTGTAGATATGCTACAATAACTCAGCTAATGGTGATCACAGTATTAAACTTCAAACTCATTTAAACACACCTCCTTCTAGCTCACTCAAACTTGGACAAACATGACTTGTTTTTATGTAAAACCCTTACACACACAATACCTAAAATTCCTCAACCTGTCACACACCTCCTCAGATATCAAATAATTATTTCATACCTATTTAAATCATAGACATGATTCACACTTTTTCCCTCTCTCTCAACTAGTGCAAATTTGAATTCAAACATGCACTTTATACCCTTCTCAACTATCAAACATGAAATAAGTTAGTATCACTCTATTTTAACTGATAAAACTAAAAAAAATCCAAACAAATTCATAAAAAAACATTCATATTCGTCCCATGTAGGTCATCCATGCCCAAATACATTGAACAAGCTCAAAATCAACTCAAAACCCCATCACCTAGATGGCTAAAAAATAAAAAGACCATAACCATGATTATTCAAGATCCAAAATTCATCAGAAATGTAAAATGTGATATAAAAAAATAATCCATGGTCTTTAATTAGCTTTCAATAATCAAATTTATCATAACACACTCAAGAAGGTTTGTATCCTTCACCAAACAGTTGTTTCCAGTAACCTGTCTTCACCTTTGGGCCTCAATAACACCCACTGAACCTATGGAATGTAACCACTTATTTTATTTCACGACACCTTTATATCACATCCATGCTTTCTATAACTCATGAAACATCCATATGTGCAAACCACACTAAATTTCCTCTTCACCAAATTGATCTGCCCAAAAAGTAATTTTAGGAATTTGTTATCTCTCAAAAGTGCACCATGTAGAGAGATGGATGAAGGTTTTCTAAGCTTGAAAAATTGATCTCCCTCTTTCGTAGATAAAATGGAAACACCTCAAGTCTATGGGTATACCTATTTTGAGGTGAGTCTCTGGTATTGTTGGTCGTCAGATAGGACTTTACGAAGAGCAACAGTCAGGGGACAAGAAGTCCCTCCTCTTTAATGGGAGAGGTTCCCTTATTCAGAAACGAACTTATTTACAAATGTACAAGACATGATTTGTTGGTTAAACTTGGATATCATGAAAGTGTTTTCTATGAAGATCATCAATTACAAAAGGACTGAGGAAATGAGGGTACGAGAAAGAGCAGAAAGGCAACATGCAGAATTATAGATATCAGAGTAATTCTTTATGTATGCGAAAGTCACAGTGAATTGAAACAAGATCATTTGTATTGAATAAATAAGATGAAATTTAAAGACTCAAAGTTCTGTAAATCACATCTGCTTAGAACACAAATTTTCTTAACATAACACAGATTCATTAATCAAGGACACAAAGTTCCTTCTTGGTTATACAAGATCACCGAGCTTGCAAAGTTGAAGAGTATGCAATCGGTAAGACTAACGAACTTGAGACAAATGATCTTCAAAAAGAAAATAAACGAAAGCTTAGGAATAATAGAGATCAGATAGACAAAGAATGGAAAAGTCCTTATGTATTGATTTCTTTGTAATCTATTTACACTTTCAGAAAATATGCCCAGTTCTTCCTCCTTCAAAATGGCGTGGAAAGGCCATTATATAGCTTATAAGTCAGTTACTCTTTGTAACTACTTCTTTTAACTAAAGATTAGTTAAGGATTGCCAATCGCAATACCTCAACCTATTACAATGAATCCGAGAGAAAGAAATAGAAAAGAAGAGAAGAAAAAGGAGGAGAAGACAGGTGATCAGTCACTGAGAGGGACCCAGTGACTTCAGAATTCGCTGCCTGAATCTCTTCAACGCCTCAGCTATATCTCTGTCACGAGGGACTGATGTGTTAGTTGTAGACTGAGTCCAAAATCCCAGACACTTCTCCATCTCTTTATCAAACTCGACATGAGTATGATAATCTTTGTTTGCTTCTTCAATGGTAGATTGAAGAGAGCAAATCTCCTTCATTTTCTCTTTGGAGATGGAACTTTCCTTGAATAAGTTATCTTTGACAAAAGCTCTGAATTGAGCTTTGATTTCTTGCAAGGAAAGGGAAGTACCAGAAGTCTCATCCTGAAGATGACAGTGTATGTCTTTGAAAGCAGAGATAACCAGTGTCTTGAAAGCTTCGCCCTTCTGCCAACTGTTCTTCAGTTCTCCCAAAGCCTCCTCCAGGACTCTGATCTTCCACTCCACGCTGTAGACCCAGGACTTTGACAGATTATCCTTTGCATCATCAAAAACTTTACTCGCCAACAAAACGTTCTCATCTGCCTGTCCCATGAGTCGGAGGTCTACTATGCAACTGCTCCAGAGTTTGAGCTCTTTATCAATGATTCCAATAGTAGAGGAGAGCTTCAGTTGCACATTGCTCACCTTTTCGTGGAGTTTGAAAGCTTCATCGATGAAGTTTAATCCAGCAACAAGCATGTCATCCACCAGGGCTTCAATAGCTCTGCCATAGACAGAATACTTGTGCATATCTTTGATACTCTGCACTTCATCTTGGCTTAGAATTACAGGAGGTGGGAGAGTAGTCAATGGGGTAGGGTCCAAAACTTTGTCCTTAGACAAAAGAGACTTGATGAAACCTGTGAGAACTTGGGCCTGTTCTTCCAACTGTTCAATAGTTTGTTGACCTTTCTCTACCCTCCCAATGACTCTTGTGACTGTTTCCTGGAGGTTGTGAATTTCACCTTCAGGGGTAGACTCTCCCATCGGGATTCTCGAGAGCTCTAAGTCAGATACCTGCAAGTCCTGCTCTGATTTATCCATTGAAGGCCTGACAATCTCCAGGAATTGCTGACCTTGAGCATCAGACACTATTCTAGAGGTAGCTCTTGCTTTCTTGGCACGAGAAGGAGTGGTGCCCAACAAGGCTGCGACAGCATCAAAATTTGACCCTGAACTCCGAGAGGAAAATTTCCTCTTCCTTTTGTCAACCAAAGGTTGCACCCACGCAAAAGAGGAAGAGGAATCAGCAGGAGGAGCAAGGGGACCAAGAGACAGAGAGCTCATGACGCTCAAGGTCTGCGCAGCTGTTGACTCGAGTTGAGAGGTGAGTGGGGCACTTGGGGCAATTGCGGCAGAAGAGTCAACATCACCTGAAAGCTCAGTGCTCTGGATTTCTTTATCTTTATCAGCTGGATCTTCAGGAGCACTTGCAAGAGTTGGTACTTCGCTTTCTTCACTTTCACTGAGAACAATGATGTTCTCTGGTCCCATAGGCAACTCTACCTACTTTCTTTGAGGGTCACTTTCCACAGGCTCCTTCTTAACCTCCTTGAGCTTCTTCTGGTACACTTGAGTGGATGAAGAAGGAGTAGAAGCTGCAGGTCCTTGTATTGATGAGGCAGGAGGGGTCTTCACTGGTGTTTCTGACCTTGGAATAGATGCTTCTCTTCTTGGTGTTGAAGCATCCTTAGAAGAGGATTCTCCTGAATGCCTCCTGAATTCTCGAACCATCCTGTCAAACCAGACCTTAGTCCTGACTAAGACTGGAGCAAGGATCTCAGCCAGATCATCCCTCTCTTTTCTGTTCCAATCCAGGTCCTCCAAAGGAGTGTGCTTAACCACATTTTCATACTCATACGAGTATAGATCAGAGTTGTCATCCTGGAGACCTTCAGGAACTTGGTACAGACCGAGTTCTTGGATCAATTGCAGGGAGAACCTGCCACAATGCCTTCTCCTGGCCTCAAAATCATCTGCACAGTCAGCCCAGTAGTCTTCTGTATCTGCCCTATGATGGTAGATTATCTTGATGTTCTGTTCAATAAACTTCTTCAAGTCAAAGCAGGTTCTTGGCTTGAAGAAATGAACGGTGATAGGTACCAGGGCTCTCTCTATGTTCTGTGCGTCCAGGGCTATTTTGCAAGTGTAGTTTCCCAGAGAGATGGGAAAGTGCAAGCCAGAAATCTTCTTATCTCTGCAAGTTCTGTGCAACTTGTCTAGTTGCCTGCATATTTCTATCAAGGCCATTTTATCATTGCAGAACATGGGCAGTCTCAGAGGGGCGCCCTCATAGCCGGCGAGCCTGATATAAGAGAATTTCCTGAACTGGATGAAGTAAGCACCGTAGTGCGATATTAGAGTCATAGCTTCATCTGAAAATCTCCTGGCAGTGTCACCTTCGAGCAATCTGACCACGTACATGGTAAAAGCGTCATTGACCCTTCTGAAATTACGATTGCTGGTCTCCAAGGTGAACTGCGGGCAGTAGGCATATACTGGATCATCTTTGTGAGCATCGATGTAAGAAAAACCAAACCATTGCCGTGACGCTGCCAGGTATACATCAGGTACGAAGTCATATAGAACTTCTTCGTTTGCTACACATTGGACAGCTGCTCCGTCAAATTCATGCTTATGATTTCCGCCCAATTGATATTCTGCGTTCCTTCGCACACCATGCTGATGAGCGGGCACATCCAGAAGTGAAATTCGTTGGTAGAGGGCAAACCCATAACCCGAGCCAGCAAGATTATGAAGTCTGACAACTCTTCATTGAAATCTGCTCGGAAAAGGGTTTTGGTCAGATGAGAAGCTCCCTTCCTAGGGTTTTTAAGCCAGGACTTCGCCACTCGTGCCTTATATTTGTCACTGTCTTGGTCGAACAGGGCCTGTGCTTGATCCCGGGAAACGACTATGGCATTATCCATCTCTGGAATCCTCAGAGCAGTGCTAATGGCGGCAGCATCCAGTTTGGCGATGAGTTCCCCATGTATATTGGTCAATTCACTCGAAGCGGGGTCGAAGTGAGCTCCGCATGAAAGCACGGTATCAGCACACTGTACTGAGATTGGGAAACCTCCAGCAAAATCCAAACCACTATCGTGAATCATCTGCGCCATTGGTGTAGGGTTTGCGTCCGCCATTCTTGCCCAAAAATCACTGAAATCAAGATGACGAGCTTCACTGTCCCCAATATTGCGAACGGCAGACTCAAGTGGAGAAATTTGTTCCTGTCCCTGAAATTTGATCTTCATATTGATAGTCTCAGAGCCGCAACCTAAACTCGGAAAGGAATTACAGAGGGAAGGGATACACGCGCAGGTTTTCAAATTGCAAGGGTTCGAGCAAAAGATAGCATGGAAGTAGTGCGAAAAATGCAAAGGGGAAATGCTCGTTATATAGCCGTTTAGGAGAGAGAAAGGTCATAAATGCGCATTTAATACATACCCACCAATTTGAATAAGCATGATATTCGGGTAGAGCGGGAAAAATAAGCACGAATGACACTTGGTACGCTTGGGACATGTGAGACGCGAATGCGCGAAACACGCGGCTCGGCCGATTCGGGTGAAGCAGGGAGAAGACGCACAAATGCATTTTGGGACATTTGGGACGAAAAATGCGCGAAGTACGCGGTTCGGGTGTTTCGGCCGAAATTGGAACAAAAGGCCCGTTTGAACTTGGGACATTTGAGACAAAAAGTTCTAGAGTACGCGACTCGGCCGGTTCGGGTGAAAATGGAACAACTAGCACTTTTAACTTTGGGACGAAAAGCTCTGAAGTACGCGACTCGGGCGAATCGGCCGAAAATGTTACAATGGGTCCGGAGAAGTTTGGGACATTTGAGACGAAAACGCGCAAAGTACGCGGTTCGGGTGTTTCGGCCGAAATTGGAACAACTCGCACAATAAGTTTTGGGACACTTGGGACGAAAAGTTCCGACGGGCCCGAAAATGGAACAACTTCGGGGATTTCGGCCGATCGGGGAACAGAACACACTTTTGAAATTGGGACAGTTGGGACAAAAAGTTCCGACAGGCCCGAAAATCACACAAAATGACCCAAAAACACAGATTTTCTCAATTTCACGACTTAGGCACTTTAGAGAAAAACACTTAAACTCAAAATTTTGAAATTTTTACTTTCATCAGAGCAGGGAATTTTGAGTGGACAACAGCTGGCTCCTTCTGGGGATGACTTGGCATAAATTCAAGGAATGAGACAAGGCAAGAACTTAGACAAACTCAGGGAAGCAGATCAGTACCTTATCCATTGGGCCACGGAGTCAAAAAGCAGATCAATACAGAGGACAACACACCAGAAAAGTTTGTAAAGAAAAATGAAAAAACAGATAAAGGAAGGACTTGAACAACTTGAGAAACTGTAAGGAAGTGAGAGAGAAAAACACTGTACAGCAAAATGAATACACTTTCCATGGCTGAGAGGTTCCTCCCAATCACCTAGAAATCTCTGATCTTGAACAACTTGAGATACTGCCCACTGTTTCTGCTTAAAAGATTTAATTCCTGGTTTGAAAGGAATAGAATGTTGCATATCTTTTGGCTTGAAGGCTTTTAGATCCTCATAAGAGTAAGCAAGAACATCCTTATACCTTTTTAAAAGAGCAATTGCTTTCTTTCTCTCATCTGTTGTGCAACATTTTCCAATGTTCACGAGCTTAGGTAAATCAGTAGAACTCCCAATATCGATCTTATCATACTCAGCTGATTGTTGAGGCCCAAAAGAAGCTCTAGATTTCACATACCTGTCATGTTTATCAAATAGTTCCTCCAAACTCACCAAACCTTTAGGAATCTTGTTTCCTTTGAGATTGATGCATCCATCCTGATCCGTTTCCTCTCCTTGGGTGACAGCTTGGTCAAAGGGCACACTCTCACGGGGCAGGTTGTCACTTCCCTCAAAATACAGTTGTTCGAAATTACCCTTGAGTTCCAGGAAGGAAAGAAAATGTTGATCATCATTGAAAACCTGCCAGTTATTGGTATTATCAGGTACACTAGGCCGATGGACCATTTCAATAGTGAACTTATCCTGAGAGAAGTCAGGATGAGGAATCAGTAGTGACCCTGAGACTGCTAACGAATCAGCCTTGCTGTTCTTTTCCCTAGGTACTGCTTCAATGGAGAAAGCATCAAGGAATTCAATGGAATCCCAAACCTGATTCCGGTAATGTTTCAGCCTTCCATTTTTCACTTGGAAAAGGCTTCTCACCTGCTTTACAATCAACTTCTGCATCACCACGTGCCAGAAGATTCTTCACACCTTGTTCTTTGGCCACTTGCAATCCGAGAATGAGAGCCTCATACTCTGCACATGTATTATTAGTATTCTCAAACTGCAACTTAAATGAAAAGGGATGTAGGCATCCTTCAGGTGACACTAGCAGGACACCAGCTCCAGAACCAGCTGAGGAACAACTTCCATCAAACTCTAAAATCCAAATACCATTAGGATCTTTAGGTGACACTCTGGGAAGTTGGATTTCATCAGGGGACATAATCATGTAATTACCATGACCCATATCCTCATAGAGTATTTGTGCTCTAGGATCATCCGTTTTCTGCACAATATACTCAGACTGCTTCTCAGGCATCAACTTCTTCATGTGTCCATTAACAGGTATGAGTGCATGTGACCAGTCCATTTGGATTTCCCCACCCACATCTTTGCAGAAGTTCCTACTTAGCAACATCCCGTATGAAGGAGGGATATCTGCTACTAAGATGGTAGCCAACACTTTCTTTTCAGGCAAGGCAGCAAAAGCCACTTGTGCATCTTTAATTCTCCCGACCAGGGGCACTTCTTTACTCTCCATGGAGTAACAAGATCCATAAGTGCGTGTGAGAGTCAGGCCTAAAGCATGAGCTACTTTAGCAGGCATCACATTATCTGAGGCTCCTGAGTCAATGACACAATTACTGAGCCTATGACCAGCTATAAGAAGTGTTACATAAAATGGTTTAATTTTGTCACCAGGCGAGGTGACAGCAGCTACCAGACTAGGCTGTGGTGCAGAAGGAGGAGTAGCTAAAAGGCCTTTAGAGGTGGTCTTGGAGTGGGAATTAACAAATTGGATCATTTTGGCAAAAGCTTTGGGATGGGTTTGATAATACTCAGCTTCTGAGATTTGGACCTTGGTCTTTTTCAGGTGATCAACAATATCAAAGGATCCAGAAGTGGACGGGCCATCATCATTCAGTACTCTAGGCTTATCAACTTTAGGAGAAAAAGAAGAAGCAACTTTGGTAGCAGGATTGATAGGACTCACCTTTGGTGTAGACGAAGTAGGGATAGGAGATCCTCTTTTTGCAATCACGGGAATAGTTGTCGACTGCTCCTTAGATTTCTTTATGGGCTGTGTCACTTTCTCCCTCTGATTGTCTGTTCTCGAGTCATGACAGCAAATGATTCGCTATTCATGTCTGCTACCACTTCATCATAATCATCTCCATCATCAATGCCCTCAGTGGTGAAGAAATTCACTCGAGATCCCTCAAGTTCCTCTGCCTCATCATCAAATTCCTCCACAAACTCCTCGCAAGCTTCATTATCCTCATCATCATCTGGCTCTTCAACCTCACAGGTTGCATTCACAGGAACTTTAACAGGAGGTCCTTCAAGTGCTAGTCTTGTTTGAGAAGGAGGTAAACGATTTCTGGGCTGGAAATTCCTCCTTGGAACATCTGCATAAGGAGCATGCTGAGCCAATTGTTTCTTTATAGCAATAAGATCATTCGCAAGCTTCTGAACTAATGGATCAGTATTAGGTCCAGGAGTGGAGGAGGAGGAAGCAACAGACTTAGATTTGGAAGGGTCTCTCCTCAACTTCCCTGACATGATCAGATCATCCTCGACACTAACAGCAAGAGTTTGATCCTCCGCCAATGTTGCGAGATTAGCCCTTCTCAGTGCATAACTGACTTCAGACGATTGGGCATTCAAGAAGAAACATTTTCAGATTTGATCAACAGGTCGAGTATTTACAGGAATTTTGTTGATCAGTCTGTTGAATCGGGCCACAAATTCTCTCATGGGTTCTGATGAATCTTTCTTTATCTGAGAAATTTGGGCAAGCAAGGCATGCACATCTTCTGCTGGCTTGAAACGGTTTTCGAACTGATTTCTCATTGTGTCCCAGTCGGTAATAGCGCCAGCCGGAAGGTGGTAGAACCAATCAGCAGCATTATCTTGTAACGTCTCAACGAACAGTCTCACGGAGACGTCTTCATGCTCAACTCCCAGGACTCCACATGCAACAATGAAGGCTGCGATGTGTTCATCAGGATGCACTTTGCCATCGCCTTTGAACTTGGGAAAGTTCTTCCGGTTACCTCTGGGTAACTCATGCAAAGGCTGAGGAAGAGCAAGGGGCCCGACACGATGACCCCATGGTAATGGTGCCGCCATTCTTGGAAAAATGGCTTGGAGAGGAACTGCAACACCAGCAAGAATCAAAGCTCGCAGATTAGGGCTAGCTGGCTCTGAAGGAATACCACCCGTAGGACTTCTATCTTGAACAGGTGGAGTGCTTGTCGAACGAGTCCTTCTATTTCTTGTTGAAGGAAAAGGAAAACCCTGCTGCTCCAAAATCTGGAACTGAGAATCTTCAATACCAAGGGTCCTTCTCCCTCGAGTAAAATGCGGAGTCACCAGATCAAAAGATGATCAAAAAATAACAGAACTGGAATATGATTTTCCCCAGCGGAGTCGCCAAAAACTGTTGGTCGTCAGATAGGACTTTACGAAGAGCAACAGTCAGGGGACAAGAAGTCCCTCCTCTTTAATGGGAGAGGTTCCCTTATTCAGAAACGAACTTATTTACAAATGTACAAACATGATTTGTTGGTTAAACTTGGATATCACGAAAGTGTTTTCTATGAAGATCATCAATTACAAAAGGACTGAGGAAATGAGAGTACGGGAAAGAGCAGAAAGGCAACATGCAGAATTATAGATATCAGAGTAATTCTTTATGTATGCGAAAGTCACAGTGAATTGAAACAAGATCATTTGTATTGGATAAATAAGATGGAATTTAAAGACACAAAGTTCTGTAAATAACATCTTCTTAGAACACAAAGTTTCTTAACATAACATAGATTCATTAATCAAGGACACAAAGTTCCTTCTTGGTTATACAAGATCACCTAGCTTGCAAAGTTGAAGAGTATGCAATCGGTGAGACTAACGAACTTGAGACAAATGATCTTCACAAAGAAAATAAATGAAAGCTTAGGAATAACAGAGATCAGATAGACAAAGAATGGAAAAGTCCTTCTGTATTGATTTCTTTGTAATCTATTTACACTTTCAGAAAATATGCCAAGTTCTTCCTCCTTCAAAATGGCGTGGAAAGGCCATTATATAGCTTACAAGTCAGTTACTCTTTGTAACTACTTCTTTTAACTAAAGATTAGTTAAGGATTGCCAATCGCAATACCTCAACCTATTACAATGAATCCGAGAAAAAGAAATAGAAAAGAAGAGAAGAATAAGGAGAAGAAGACAGGTGGTCGGTCACTGAGAGGGACCCACTGACTTCAGAATTCGCTGCCTGAATCTCTTCAACGCCTCAGCTATATCTCTGCCACGAGGGACTGACGTGTTAGTCGTAGACTGAGTCCAAAATCCCAGACACTTCTCCATCTCTTTATCAAACTCGACATGAGTATGATAATCTTTGTTTGCTTCTTCAATGGCAGATTGAAGAGAGAAAATCTCCTTCATTTTCTCCTTGGAGATGGAACTTTCCTTGAATAAGTTATCTTTGACAAAAGCTCTGAATTGAGCTTTGATTTCTTGCAAGGAAAGGGAAGTACCAGAAGTCTCATCCTGAAGATGACAGTGTATGTCTTTGAAAGCAGAGATAACCAGTGTCTTGAAAGCTTCACCCTTCTGCCAACTGTTCTTCAGTTCTCCCAAAGCCTCCTCCAGGACTCTGATCTTCCACTCCACGCTGTAGACCCAGGACTTCGATAGATTATCCTTTGCATCATCAAAGACTTTACTCACCAACAAAACGTTCTCATCTGCCTGTCCCATGAGTCGGAGGTCTACTATGCAACTGCTCCAGAGTTTGAGCTCTTTATCAATGATTCCAATAGTAGAGGAGAGCTTCAGTTGCACATTGCTCACCTTTTCGTGGAGTTTGAAAGCTTCATCGATGAAGTTTAATCCAGCAACAAGCATGTCATCCACCAGGGCTTCAATAGCTCTGCCATAGACAGAATACTTGTGCATATCTTTGATACTCTGCACTTCATCTTGGCTTAGAATTACAGGAGGTGGGAGAGTAGTCAATGGGGTAGGGTCCAAAACTTTGTCCTTAGACAAAAGAGACTTGATGAAACCTGTGAGAACTTGGGCCTGTTCTTCCAACTGTTCAATAGTTTGTTGCCCTTTCTCTACCCTCCCAATGACTCTTGTGACTGTTTCCTGGAGGTTGTGAATTTCACCTTCAGGGGTAGACTCTCCCATTGGGATTCTCGAGAGCTCCAAGTCAGATGCCAGCAAGTCCTGCTCTGATTTGTCCACTGTAGGCTTAGCAATCTCCAAGAATTGCTGACCTTGAGCATCAGACACTATTCTGGAAGTAGTTCTGGCTTTCTTGGCACGAGAAGGAGTGGTGCCCAACAAGGCTGCGACAGCATCAAAATTTGGTCCTGAACTCTGAGAGGAAAATTTCCTCTTCCTTTTGTCAACCAAAGGTTGCACCCACGCAAAAGAGGAAGAGGAATCAGCAGGAGGAGCAAGGGGACCAAGAGACAGAGAGCTCATGATGCTCAAGGTCTGCGCAGCTGTTGACTCAAGTTGAGAGGTGAGTGGGGCACTTGGGGCAATTGCGGCAGAAGAGTCAACATCACCTGAAAGCTCAGTGCTCTGGATTTCTTTATCTTTATCAGCTGGATCTTCAGGAGCACTTGCAAGAGTTGGTACTTCGCTTTCTTCACTTTCACTGAGAACAATGATGTTCTCTGGTCCCATAGGCAACTCTGCCTGCTTTCTTTGAGGGTCACTTTCCACAGGCTCCTTCTTAACCTCCTTGAGCTTCTTCTGGTACACTTGAGTGGATGAAGAAGGAGTAGAAGCTGCAGGTCCTTGTATTGATGAGGCAGGAGGGGTCTTCACTGGTGTTTCTGACCTTGGAATAGATGCTTCTCTTCTTGGTGTTGAAGCATCCTTAGAAGAGGATTCTCCTGAATGCCTCCTGAATTCTCGAACCATCCTGTCAAACCAGACCTTAGTCCTGACTAAGACTGGAGCAAGGATCTCAGCCAGATCATCCCTCTCTTTCCTGTTCCAATCCAGGTCCTCCAAAGGAGTGTGCTTAACCACATTTTCATACTCATACGAGTATAGATCAGAATTGTCATCCTGGAGACCTTCAGGAACTTGGTACAGACCGAGTTCTTGGATCAATTGCAGGGAGAACCTGCCACAATGCCTTCTCCTGGCTTCAAAATCATCTGCACAGTCAGCCCAGTAGTCTTCTGTATCTGCCCTATGATGGTAGATTATCTTGATGTTCTGTTCAATAAACTTCTTCAAGTCAAAGCAGGTTCTTGGCTTGAAGAAATGAACAGTGATAGGTACCAGGGCTCTCTCTATGTTCTGAGCATCCAGGGCTATTTTGCAAGTGTAGTTTCCCAGAGAGATGGGAAAGTGCAAGCCAGAAATCTTCTTATCTCTGCAAGTTCTGTGCAACTTGTCTAGTTGCCTGCATATTTCTATCAAGGCCATTTTATCATTGCAGAACATGGGAAGCCTCAGAGGGGTGCTCTCATAGCCAGCAAGCCTGATATAAGAAAATTTCCTGAATTGGATGAAATAAGCACCATATTGCGATATCAGAGTTCATAGCTTCATCTGAAAACCTTCTAGCAGTATCACCTTCGAGCAATCTGACCACGTACATGGTGAAAGCATCATTGACCCTTCTGAAATTACGATTGCTGGTCTCCAAGGTGAACTGCGGGCAGTAGGCATATACTGGATCGTCTTTGTGTGCATCTATATAAGAAAAACCGAACCACTGCCTTGATGCTGCCAGAGTATACATCAGGTACGAAGTCATATAGAACTTCTTCGTTTGCTGCACATTGGACAGCTGCTCCGTCAAATTCATGCTTATGATTTCCAGCCCAATTGATATTTTGCGTTCCTTCGCACACCATGCTGATGAGCGGGCACATCCAGAAGTGAAATTCGTTGGTAGAGGGCAAACCCATAACCCGAGCCAGCAAGATTATGAAGTCTGACAACTCTTCATTGAAATCTACTCGGAAGAGGGTTTTGGTCAGACGAGAAGCTCCCTTCCTAGGGTTTTTAAGCCAGGACTTCGCCACTCGTGCCTTATATTTGTCACTGTCTTGGTCGAACAGGGCCTGTGCTTGATCCCGGGAAACGACTATGGCATTATCCATCTCTGGAATCCTCAGAGCAGTGCTAATGGTGGCAGCATCCAATTTGGCGATGAGTTCCCCATGTATATTGGTCAATTCACTCGAAACGGGGTCGAAGTGAGCTCCGCATGAAAGCACGGTATCAGCACACTGTACTGAGATTGGGAAACCTCCAGCAAAAGCCAAACCACTATCGTGAATCATCTGCGCCATTGGTGTAGGGTTTGCGTCCGCCATTCTTGCCCAAAAATCACTGAAATCAAGATGACGAGCTTCGCTGTCCCCAATATTGCGAACGGCAGACTCAAGTGGAGAAATTTGTTCCTGTCCCTGAAATTTGATCTTCATATTGATAGTAGCTAGGAGGACAGAGCCGCAAACCTAGACTCGGAAAGGAATTACAGAGGGAGGGGATACATGCGCAGGTTTTCAAATTGCAAGGGTTCGAGCAAAAGATAGCATGGAAGTAGTGCGAAAAATGCAAAGGGGAAATGCTCGTTATATAGCCGTTTAGGAGAGAGAAAGGCCATGAATGCGCATTTAATACATACCCACCAATTTGAATAAGCATGATATTCGGGTAGAGTGGGAAAAATAAGCACGAATGACACTTGGTACGCTTGGGACATGTGAGACGCGAATGCGCGAAACACGTGGCTCGGCCGATTCGGGCGAAACAGGGAGAAGACGCACAAATGCATTTTGGGACATTTGGGATGAAAACACGCGAAGTACGCGTTTGGGTGTTTCGGCCGAAATTGGAACAAAAGGCCCGTTTGAACTTGGGACATTTGAGACAAAAAGTTCCGGAGTACGCGACTCGGCCGGTTCGGGCGAAAATGGAACAACTTGCACTTTTTGATTTGGGACATTTGGGACAACGAAAGTGCGAAGTACGCGGTTTGGGTGTTTCGGCCGAAATTGGAACAACTCGCACAATAAGTTTTGGGACACTTGGGACGAAAAGTTCCGACGGGCCCGAAAATGGAACAACTTCAGGGATTTCGGCCGATCGGGGAACAGAATGCACTTTCCTACTTGGGACAGGCGGGACAAAAATGTCCGACAGGCCCGGAAATACATACAAAATGACCCAAAACACAGATTTTCTCAATTTCACGACTTAGGCACTTTAGAGAAAAACACTTAAACTCAAAATTTTGAAATTTTTACTTTCATCAGAGCAGGGAATTTTGAGTGGACAACAAGATACAATGGAAACACCTTAGGTTGTTAGGTATCAAGGCCGGTTCCTTATTGATGTATCCTAAATTGATTTTCGGGGGGTTAAGGGTAAAAGATGACTATAAAATGGATTTAAAACTGAGGTGATACACCAAATTTATATGAGGTATTTGACTGAGTATATGCACCATTGATATGGGAAGGATTCTTGATGCACGAGCCAACAGTTTTCTACAGAATATTTAAGGGAAAATACTTTGTTGTATTGAGGGAAAATATCACAACAATATTAATAAGTTTTACATATGCACATTAAAATTATGCAGAAATTACTGAATTTGCAGCAGGGTAAGATGATTAATCCAGGGAATTTGCATTCACAAGACTAATAGAACATACACAAAACTGCAAATAATTGGAAAGGAAGAAAATACTTCACACTCAAGAGGAAAAACTTGAAAAATTGCTTCAGTACTCCTATATCAAAAAGTCCTCCCTTTGTGCTTTGCAAAGGCACACAATATATAGGCACAAAATAAATTTTCACCCTCTTCCTAAAAATAGTCTAAGGCTTGTACTCACCCATGCATCCTATTTTTATCCTTTATTTAATAATAGATAAAGGAATAAAAATAGAACATGCAATTACAAATAGGACATTAATAGCCTTGATTACATATACAGTCAAATTGAAGTTGACTGTTCTATTTTTAAGAAAAAATAAAGGTGAATAATTTGTCTAATAATAAGATTGCTTGCTGGGAAAGTCTCTTTCCTTTGTGCATGTGAACTTTTCATCTTCTTGTATGTTCTGCAACTTCCTCTTGTGAAGCATGCAAAAAATCAATTCCCTGTTTGTGAGTAAAATAATTGCAATACTTGCAATAAATCCAATTTGACAAAAATAATCATCCATACATTCATTTGGTGGGGACCACCTCCATGCTCAGATTTTGATGTTGACATTCCTTGTCTAAGTGGTCACATGGGTGACATACTACATATCATCTTCAACCTCCTTGCAGTGGGGGCCACCTTTGATGTGCACTTCTACTTGGTTTGGCATAACCTTTTTGGACTTAGCAATCTAGCAAGGTTGGCCACCTTTGACTATTGCACATGCCATACTATAGTTAACTCGACCACCTTTGATTAATACATGTATGCATATTATATATGAAAGTCAGATTTTGTCATATTGGATAATATATAGTTTAAAATTTCACCTTTTCGGTGATCATTTAACTACCATGTAATTTGGTTGATCACTTTGTATTATTTGGAGCATATCACTATGGTTAGACTTTTAAAAGTCAATTTGCAATGATTAATTTTATTGGATTCCATCGTGGTGCTGAGTCACCCCCTACATGCCTGTCAGTGACATGGACTCACCCTTTGCATGTTAGTTGGTGATCAATTTTAAACCCATCGGTGTCCCTAATTAGCCAGGGATTCTACTGACCGCTTTCCAGGGTATATGCATTTTGTGCTAGCTGTTAATTAACCCTGGTTGGGTTTAGTCCTTGAAATGGTTGTTGATCATTTAGGTCAAATGTTGATCTCTATCCTTTTCTTTCTGCAGTCGTTGCTGATCTTTGACTCTGTGGTTAGGGTTTTAACCATGGGATTTAATGGCTGGTCGTTGGTCATCTGACCATGGTTGTTTGATTTGAACTTTAGAGCTCGATCTTAGGCCATTGATCTTTGGTACTTGATGTTTTCTGATCTTTGATGACTCAACTTCAGGATTGAGTTGAGGTTAAGCCAACTCGATGCTTGGGTTAGTGGTAAAAGAAACTCGACCCTAATCATCACTCATCATTTGGATTTTTTCTCATAGTGGCGGCGAAGCCCTAGAAAATTTTTTTTACTAGACCACCATTTTTGCATCTGTTCGAAGCTTTGATTCTGTAACTGCAAGACTTATTTTTGGATTCGAGCTCTGTTATGTGGTCACCATGGTTTTTAGTCTCAAACTCGGCCCTTCCTTCTTAGCAAGATTCAGAGGTTTGAGAATTTTTGTATTGGCCTCATGGTTTGGGTTCAATCTCGAACAGGTTGTGAGTTTTTGGGTCTTGGAGATCTTCAAATTTTTGATTTGGCAAACTGTTTTGAGTTCTGAATGTTCTCGACTTGCAATGATCACCATTTTTAGCTTTGAAAAGATTTATTTAACATGGTCTCCACTTTGTGATTTCGAGCTCTCAGTTTCTGTGAGTTACTTTTTGGACTGTTCATTCAAGTTTTGTAAAATGAGCTCATCTAGTTACTGATCTGTGCATCTGGTTCACCATTGTTCTGAGAAGGTGAAGTCGATGGTATTCCTTTGTTGAGCATTGTATACTTCATCTGTGACTCTTTGTTTGAATTGAGAAATGTTACATCTTAGTCTTGTTTTTATTTGACTTCATTTCTGTGATGATTTCTAGCATGCTTGACTTAGTTCTTCAAATTTGCATGCGTCATTGTGTTTTTGAAATGGCTCGGCCATTTTCTGAGTTGACCCAGATTCTGAACTTGGTTATTTTCAATCTTCAGCTTCAATTACTAATAAGTGATTTACTTCCATCTTTTCTCTGATTCTACTTGATACCCATTAATGGGTTTTTAAATGATTAAAGCCAGAAACTATGCTTGACCCAACATGTAGATGGGCATATTCTAGATATGAGTTTATTTGAGGTCTTATTTCAATTCTGTGTTAAATAACCTTTTAAAAGTTGTTTTGAATATTGCACTTTGAATTTTGCATTATGCATGGTTTTCTTTGTATTTCTATGATTCTTCCACTTGATTTTTTGCTTCTTGAAAGACTATGTGATACCACATTTGAGTTGCTACTTGTAGCTTCTGAAAAAATTTGTATGAGCTCATTTTTATTTCATGGCTCTTCATCTGGGTACTTGAAATTTTGATTTGTGTTTATTACAGGTTTTCTGATCATCATCCTTAACTTTGATCTTGAATTGAGATCTTCGTGTCAATCTTTACTTTGTATTCTCCTTCATTCTGCAGGTTCATGTTCTAATGCATTAAACCATTTTTCACTTTTGTATGCTTTCATTCCTGACCTATTGTATTCAAAAACTTCTGGTTCCTTTATTTTCAAAAGTCTAGTCATTATTATTAAAAATTCTATGTATGAAATAGAATTTTCCCAAATTTGTATCTCTACATGTATTTTAGAAGCACATTCTTTGGCTTTTGAAAACTGACTCTAGATTGATTCCTTTAATATGGGACTTCAAATTTTTCACTTCTTTACTATTGCAACTCTGAAACTTTAATTACCTTTTAATATGGCTTTAAAAAAATCTCTGAAATACAGACTTTCTGTTCTTTGATTGGATTCCCTGATTTGATCATTTTCTAGGATTCAAAGTTCTTCCCTTGGATACTTACCACCTTGTGAGTCTTTTCCTTCTTTCTTAGCATGTCTAATACCTTAATTTGAGTTCTTCACTTTGAAATTGTAAGTCTATTGTTGCATTAATTTTCCTCTTTGGAAGAATAAACTTGCTGAAACCCTAATTCTTATTCTTTGAAACTCTGAAGATGTATTCCTATTCTTTTGGAATACTGCAATCTTGCAATTTGTATCTCTGTAAAATGAAAGTACTGAAATATGATGCAAAACTTGTATTTCTTTATTCTAAATTTGATCTTTCCTTGAAGTAATTGATGATTTTGTATCATTCTTCTTTACTTGAGGTATACTTCAAATGACACAACTGTTATTTTAGATTCTTACTTTAGTCAAAATGGATTTCTGTTTTTATCTCTGTAACTTTAGCTACATTTGTATTCTTGGACTCGAAGTTGATTATAGTTCCAGCTGATAATATTTCTAAACCATTTATTCAATTTGTTGCCTAATGTCATTTATGTATTTTAGTACTTAAGATATTTATTTCCTTGAATATATTTATGGCATGTGAAGCAATTTGAAATTTGATTTTTCATGCAAGCCCTGGTAAATTTTTTCCCATAATTCTTTCTTCCTTCCATTGCAAGTAGTTGTATTCATACAGAAATAACTGATTCCATTTTGAAAACTGAAACTGTAACTATTTATCTTGAATGACCTTGATCTGTATCACTTAGATGCTTTACATTTCCTTGATAGTAGTATAGTTTTGGCATGCTGAAATATTTAAAATGTTGATTTTTCATGGAGAAGCCCTATCATCCAATTTTTTTCTAGAATCTTCTTCTTCATTCCATTTCTAGCTGTAACCCTTTCTTTTCCAATTAACTTCAAGCTTCTTGAAATCCAGATTTTCTTCTTTAGTTGCAAACTGAAACAGTGTACTTCTATTTTCAAGTCTCTGTAGCTATTTAAATTCCATATGCTGTACTGTAACTTCTCCCATTTGTAGGACAATTGATGTGAAACATGAGTTACATTCCTCTTTCTTTTGCAACATGTACTTATGACTTTTCTATTTCTTCTTGGCTGCAACCTGTACCTGCACACTTAAGAAAATAGTTAGAAAAATACTTAGGATTTTTGGCCTCTCTTATGTCCATGATTTTCTTTTCTTTTCTCTTTCTTCTTTCTGAGTGAGTAAAGCATGTATGTAGTTTGATCTTCAAGTAAGACTATATCTCATGTTGTTAAGAGATTCATATGCATGAATTAGGACAGTATAGGAATATGAATTGATCCCTGAGCTCGTAACTGATAGTTTTCTCTTTTTCTTCTTTTTAGGTACAGTGACTTCTACAATGAAGATGAAGAAGGAACAAAAGCTGGAATGGAGATGCTTCAACCAAAGAAGAAAACCCCCAAGGCAATGATGGGTTCACTCATACTCCTTTACTTTCTCTTTCATGCATGTGTACCTCTTATTTCAGTAGTTGTACTTTACTTTTCAGTTACATCCCACGGCTTGTGTGGGAACATTTGAAAATTCCTTATGAATAAAACATTGAATTCTGAAAATGAGTTGTATATTTCTTTCTGCATTTCAATTTTTGTATGGATTGTATGATGAACTAAACAACTCAGTAATATAATTGAATGTCTTAATCATGAAGGAAAGAACATTAAAGAAACCTGTAACATCTAGTAATGAACTCTGATTTCTTGAAATCTGCACTTATGTTTGTTGTTCCAAAACTCAACATTTCACCTATTCTATAATTGAATGTCTTCATCAAGACAACACAACTGTCCTTTGGGGCCTTGTGTTCTTTTGCTGAAGATAGTCATGAAATTGTAGACTATGTGATCTGTTATGTTTTGTAACAACACACATAGCTACAGATTTCATGTAATCATTTAACTAAATCAGTAGTAACAATAATATCTGAAAAAACTCCCCTAGCTTAGGTATACTTCACCAATGCCTTCCATCATAACAAAGTTTTGAGTTGCCCATTTTTGCACAAGTGTAAAAATTGTCAACATTTCTAGCGATCCTGCGGGGAAAGCTGCCTGCTAGCTTATAGACCAGTGCCTTTCTCTTGTCCATTGGGCATGGAGTCTAAACATGTAACCAAAATCTTCCTTTCTACGGAAGGTCCAACCCTTCCAAAACAAACTAAAACTGGGAAAGGATCTGGTAAACCAGATCACGTGCATGAATGCACTTATTGAATTGAAAAACAATGCAATGTGCAGAAACTGCACTTATTGAAGGGAAATCCTACTCTAACAATCACTGTAGGATTTTCAATAACAGTGTTTGAGAAACATACCATTCACAGGAATGGGAAGTTCCTCTCCATTCAGCTTCGAAAGCTGAAAAGCATTGTGTTCTTTGCAAGCTGAAATCATGTAAGGACCACTCCAGATTGTATCAAACTTTGTGTGTCTTCCTGGCTTTGCATGATCAACATCCCACTTTAACACAATATCTCCTTCATTGAAGATTTGAATTTGGTCTTTCTTATCAAAAGTATTCTTCATCTGTTTTTGATTCTTTTCCATATTCAAATGGGCTTGATCTCTTAGCTCTTGTAATTCCATTAACTCTACATAACGAACCTACAATGGTTCATTCTCAAGTAGCTCCATTTGATGCATACAAATCTAATGCAGGTAACTCAACTGAAATAGGCATTCTTGCTTCTTTTCCGTACACAAGTTTGTATGGTGAATTGCCAACTGATCTTTTAGGAGTCACTCTGTCATCCCAAAGTGTTGAATTCAACATCAGATGCCAAGCTCTTTGATTATCTTTGAGTGTTCTTCTGATGATCCTTAAAATATTCTTGTTAGTACTTTCAGCTAAGCCATTACCTTGTGGGTAATAATTAGATGAAGAACTTAAGTAAATTCCATGGTTGACAGCCCAATCTGTTATCTTTGCACCAAGAAATGCTAAAGCATTATCTGATATGATAGTTGTTGGAACACCAAATCTGCAAACTATACCTTCATAAAAGGATAGTATTGAAGTTTCATTAGCATCTTTCAAGGCTATTGCTTCAGTCCATCATGTAAAATAATCTGTAGTAGTTAAGATCCACTTGTTGTCCTTGTGACGAAGGTGGGTTTATCATGCCAATAAAGTCAAGACCCCACTGCATAAAAGGCTGATCAACTGAAATAGGTTGTAAAGGTAGTGAAGCTAAACATTCTTTTCCAACAAAGAAAGCACATTTCTTACACTTTCTAATCCATTCAAAATAGTCCTTGAATATGTTAGGCCAATAGTAACCAGCTTTCATAATTTTTAAGGCTGTGGTACATGCTGAGAAGTGACCTCTTGCAGGTCCTTCATGGAATTCTGATAGTAATTTCTAAATTTTATTCATAGTCAACACATCGCAGCAAGATTCCATTTATATCTCTTTTGAACAACACACTATCAATAAAGATATAGGGGACAACTTGTAATCTGAAATATCTTCATTTATTCTTGTCCATACCTTCCGGATAGGTGCCATGCTGTAAGTAGTTAACCAAATCAGTCATCCATCTTGATTCCTGAATCTCTTGAGCAAGTTCAGGTTGCTGATTTTCTGGTTGAACCATGATGTCTGATTGCTGATACACAATTTCAGCATGTTGTTTTGAATCTTGGGTTCTGTAGCTTGTTGTTTTTCCATATCAGCAATTAGGTGTTCACACAAACCTTTACCTCGAACTGTCTTAGCAACCCAAATATCAACATCATATTCCATAACTTTCATTATCCAGCCTGCTCTTTTCTCATTCAATTCTTTATTTAACAAGAAAAATCTTTCACACTTGGATGAGAAACAAGAACATGGATTTTATTGTTTGAAAGCATATACTTAAAATTATTTAGTCCTCTGACTACTGAAAGTACTTGTTTTTCAAGAAATGTGTACCTTGTTTCATAATCATGCAAGCTCTGTCCAAAGAAAGCAATTGGTTGCTCAATATTTTCATCATTAACCTGAGTTAATATGGCTAAGATTGTTTCAGCTCCTGCAAGTGCATACATTGTAAAATCTTTATCAAAATTTGGATTTGCAAGAGTAGGAGCCTGAGAGATGGCTTTTTTGATTGCTTCAAAACCTTCTCTCCCTTCATTGGTCCAAGAGAACGTTTTCTCTTTCTTTAACATAGTTGTCAACGGTTTAACCAATGCTGCAAAATATGGAACAAATCTTCTAACAAAGTTGATTTTTCCAAGAAAACTCTGTAATGCCTTCTTATGATGAGGCAATGATAGTTGTGATATGGCTTCGATTCTGAAAGGATCAATTGCTAAACCTTTCTTAGAAACAATATGGCCAAGTAATTTACCTTGATGTATTGAAAAGATGGACTTCTTGGGATTCAAAGATATTCCAAATTACCTGCATAACTGAAAAGTCTTCCTTAGATGCATCAGATGTTCATCAGAATTTTTTGAAAATACAGTAACATCATCTAAATAAACAAGGATGCATTTATTTAACAAGCTATGAAAATCCATGTCCATTGCACGTTGAAACGTTGCACTAGCATTTGAAAGACCAAAAGGCATTCTTTTGTAAGCATAAGTACCCCACTTGGTGGTAAAAGTTGTTTTGTACCTATCTTCTTCTCGGACTAAAATCTGATTGTATCCACTATAACCATCTAGAAGAGATAGTCTATCTGAACCAGAAACTATTCTCAAAATTTGATCCATATTTGGTAGTGGGTAATGATCTTTTAATGAAGCTTTGTTAAGATCTCTGAAATCCACACATAATCTGATTTCTCCATTCTTCTTCCTAACAGGAACAAGATTTTCTACCCAACTTGAATGCTTAACTGGAAAGATAATACCTGATTCAATTAACTTGGATAACTCTTTCCTCATTAGAGGCTCTATTTTAGGATTTACAGGCCTCTGTTTCTGCCTAACTGGTTTAGAATTTGGCTACAATTCGATAGTATGTTGTGCTAAAATGGGATCAAACCCTTTCAGGTCTTGGTATCTCCAAGTGAAAACATCTTTAAATTCTTTGCAAAGATTAATAAATGACTGTTTTTCAGCTGAGGAACATACCTTTCCAAGAAACAAATTTTTCCCTTCATCAACTGAAATTTCTTCATAGTTATCAGCATGTGTTGACATCTTAGTTTTGTCTTTTCTTAACTGATCATCAGTTCTGAAGATGTCTTCTAATGTGACTAGACCTCGAGGAAACTTATTTGTCTTTAATTGAACAATCTGGTCACCGTATAAATGTTGTAATTTATCCTAATTTACTGCAAAAAATTCAGCTTCTTGCTGCAAAAACCTACAGATTTGATCATCATTTTCAAAAACCTGCCAATTCAAGTCATTATCAGGTATAGAAGGCCTGACAATTAACTTAATATGAGGCTGAATTTTTTTGTTCTCTATCTGTTCCAGCACTTCAAAACTAGCACCAACTGCTGCAAGTCTGTCTGCATGCTTATTTTCAGTTCTAGGAATGGACTGAATATTAATAGCATCAAAATCTTCCATTAAGTCTGAAACTCTATGTCTATAAGACTTCATTAATGGATTCTTACAAACATTAAAATTCTTTACTTGATTGATAACCAACTCAGAATCACCAAAAATTTGTAATGTGTTGATACCTTTCTTTCTGGCCCAAAGTAAGCCATGAATTAATGCTTCGTATTCAGCTACATTACAAGTGCATGAAAATTGGAGACTCAAAGCTGAGAAATACCTTTCATTTGTTGGGGAAGTGAGCATCAAACCTACTCCCTTGTCCTTTTTTGTTCTTAGCTCCATCAAAATGAAGCTTCCAAATCCCTTCTACTGAATTTTTTGTTTTGGATAGCAAGGGAAGTGGTGTATTTTCTTCATGCATACAATACACACCAAACAAATGTTCTTCAACTTCCTTAAAAGGATCATGGGCATGTTATTCAACTGTCTTTTCATCCATAAACATGTTAGAAACACCATCTAATGCTGAAACCTGAGCTACATCATCAAAATCAGATTGATCTAAGGCTGAATAATTAGCTACTGCATTTGAAGAGTGAGGCTCAATGTGAAATCTGGCCAATGGTTCTGAATTGATAGTAACTTTGGTGCCATAACGTGTAGTGAAAAATAAGGACCAATCTGAAGAGAGATAACCTCCTATCTTTGCTGTGAAATCTCTAGATAAGCATAAAGCAAAGTATGGAGGTAAATCTACAACAAGTAACATCTTGCAGAATAGAAACATTTGGGCAAGCATGTAATGTTACCTCTAAATTTTTGATTACACCAACTATATTAGTTGCAGTTCCATCAAGCTGTAAAACACTCTTTTCTATAGGCTCATACTGCAGACCCAATTTTTCTGCAATTGCTTTTGGCATAACTGTGCTACTTGCACCACTGTCCACCATGTAGTTATGAACTAGATGTTCTCCAATAATCAGTGATAGATAAAATGGTGGTGGATTCTTTATATCATGAGCATTTAAGACTTTCTGAACCATCCATTTAACCTCTTTCATGTGGTCTTGTTCAAACATTCCAAGGACCATGTCTTCTTTCTGAACTTCTTTTTCTGTTGTTTTAGAAGAAATCTGCAGCTTAGCTAGTTCATGAGAAAGTAAATCTTGCTGTCCTGGAATACTTAGAGCATCCCACATTGAGATGTTAACATTATAGCTTTTTCATTACATCAACAATGTTAAAAGAAGAAACAGTTTTAGAGACAGATTCAACTATTTTAGCATAGGCCTTAGCAAAAACTGATTCTGCTTCAGTAACTTTAGATATTTGAGGTATAAATAATCTTCTTGGATCAGGTTGTAGCTTGTTTTTGCTGTCTCTTTACCAGCTGAAACACTTGCTATTTTTTGTGGAACAACAAGGACTGTTAGCTGGTTTTGGGGCTGTAGATGTTTGTATTATCAGTGACAGTGGGAAGAACAGGCCTATTTTGTCTGTTTTTTACTTTCAGCAGCCTTTTCTTGAGCTCTAGTGGTAACTGCAATGAAATCATCCTCATTGAAACTGACTAAATTTTTTTCAGGTGCTTTCTGAACATGAGTTTCTTGCTGCCCACTCTCCATTTGAGGCATGAACAATGCTTCAGATTGAGGTTGTGCAACAAGATTCAGGTTCAGAAAAGCATTTGGGTAATTTACAGCTGAATGAGGTTGATTGCAAGGTTGGCACCACTCTTCTGTAGCCATGTTAACTGGAACTAAAGCATTAGATGAACTAGGAGCATTTGGATCAAATTTCCTTTGCTGATAAGGCTGCCTATAATTTTGATTCTGCTGGTAAGGCTACCTATTTTGTTGATTTTGCTGATAAGGAGCCTGATAAGGTCTACTAGGTAATGCAATTCTGTTTTCAATTGAAGTCAGCTTATTTCCCATAGTCTGCAAAGCTTTAAAACATCATTTGGAGATGGGGCTACAATAACAGGTTCTATAATTGTAATAGGCTGTGGGATAGGGGCTAAATCTGCCAAAAATGGCATTGAAGGCCTTGGTGCTAATTTTCAGCTTGAATAAGTTTTATTTTTATCTAGATGGTGATATCATAGGCTGTTGGAAGAGTCTCTCCTCCCATAGATTGAATCATAGTTGAAATATCACTATTTAGTGCTCTAAGATAATAAAGAAAAGCGTGATCAGCTTGAGGCTTAACACTTGCTGGGATTCTTTCCCAAGTTCTAGCAAAATGGATGTTGAAACTTGACATAAATTCATGAGGAGCTCTTTTAATAGTAGACAATTGTTCTATAAGAGATAAATGATCTGAATTATCTTGAAATTGTTTCAAAAATTTATCACCTAAGTCATCCCAAGTTCTTATGCATCCCAATCTCTAGATTTCTATACCATTGCAAGGCTTGTCCTTTAAAAGATGCAGCTAAAAGTCTCAAAGCTACATCTTCATGAGTAATATTATGAACTACACATATGGCTGCAACATATTTAATATGCTCTAGTAGGTGTAACCTAATTTTCACCAGTGAATGATGGAAAAATTTTCATGGCAGCATTAGGGATATCATGATAAACTTGGATTACTAATGGGCTGCCATTAGTAAAGGTCACAAAATTTCTAGGTGGTTGGATATCCATTGGAAAAACTGGGATGTTAATAGAGAAATTGATACGTGGTGAAGGAATGTTAGGAGGAGGGTTATCAAAACCAGGTCTATTATAAGGTAAAGTATTACCAACTCTTCTCCTTCTAGCAAAATTCAAAGGTAAAGAAACAAACTCAGGAGGAATTCCTCTTACCGATGATCTTGTAGTCACTTTAGGCATGGAACATGATACAATACTGGTCTGAAATCAGCTTTACGGAGTCACCAAAAGATCATAAAATATTTAGAATAAATTGCTGCAACTTGCTCTCGAAAGTAACTTTTGTATTTTTTGTAAATCTGTTGTAGATCTGATGTAGAATTTGTAACTTGCATGCAGATCTGATTCGTTGTCCCACCGGGCGTGCCAAAAACTATTATCTCTCGAAAGTGCACCCTGTAGAGAGATGGTTGTAGGTTTTCTAAGCTTGAAAAATTGATCTCTCTCTTTTGTAGATACAATGGAAACACCTCAGGTCTGTGGGTATACCTATTTTGAGGTGAGTCTCCGGTATCAAGGCCGGTTCCTTATTGATGTATCCTAAATTGATTTCTGGGGGGTTAAGGGTAAAAGATGACTGTAAAATAACTAAAATTGAGGTGATACACCAAATTTATATGAGGGATTTGACTGAGTATATGCACAATTGATATGGGAAGGATTCTTGATGCACGAGCCAACAGTTTTCTACAGAATATTTAAGGGAAAACACTTTGTTGTACTGAGGGAAAATATCACAACAACACTGATAAGTTAACATGCACATTAAAATTATGCATAAAATACTAAATTTGCAGCAGGGTAAGATGATTGATCAGGGAATTTACATTCACAAGACTAATAGAAACATACACAAGACTGCAAATAATTGGAAAGGCAGAAAATACTTCACACTCAGAAGGAAAAACTGGCAAAAATTGCTTCAGTACTCCTATATCCAAAAATTCCCCTTTGTGCTTTGCAAAGGCACACAATATATAGCAAAATAATTTTCACCCTCTTCCTAAAAATAGTCTAAGGCTTGTACTCACCCATGCATCCTATTTTTATCCTTTATTTAATAATAGATAAAGGAATAAAATAGAACATGCAATTACAAATAGGAATTAATAGCCTTGATTACATTACAGTCAAACTGAAGTTGACTGTTCTATTTTTAAGAAAACAAAGGTGAATAATTTTTTAATAATAAGCTTTCTTGTTGGGCAAGTCTCTTTCCTTTGTGCATGTGAACTCGTCTTCTTGTCTGTTCTGTCCTCTTGTAAAGCATGCAAAAAATCAACTCCCTATTTGTGAGTAAAATAATTGCAATACTTGCAATATTTGCAAAAATAATCATCCATACATCCATTTGGTGGGGACCACCTCCATGCTCAGATTCTAATGTTGACATTCCTTGTCTAAGTGGTCACATGGGTGACATACTGTAGATCATCTTCAACCTCCTTGCAGTGGGGACCACCTTTCCATTCTACTTGGTTTGGCCACCTTGGTGGACTTAGCAATATATAAGGTCGACCATCTTTGACAATGCACATGCCATATTATAGTACTTACCACCTTTTGATTAATACATGCATGGTATATTTGTCGGCTTTTTCATATTATATAATATATAGTTTAAAAAATTCACCTTTTCGGTGATCATTGTTGGCATGATTTGGTTGGCACTTTGCATTATTTGGAGCATACACTATGGTTAGACTTAGGTCAATATTGCAATGATTAATTTTATTCAACATGGGGTTGGCCCCCTCTCCAACGTTGAGTCGACCCTTGGCATGTTGGTAGGTGATATTTTAAACCCAACCCTAATTAGGGTTTTCTGTGGGCTCGCCATGTATATGCATTTTTAACCCTAGTTGGGTTTGGTCTCTAATGGATGCCATCAATCTTTGTCCTTTTGTGGACCTACACCATTGATCTCTGAATAGTAATTAGGGTTTTAACCCTGCAATTAATATGGCTGGTGGGAATTGACCACTGGTTGTTTCTTTAAATGTGGAGCTTGATCTTCAGCCTTTGATCTTTGTCCTTGATGTTTTCTGATCATTGATCTTCCAACGATGGTTGAGCTTGAACCAACTCAATTCTTGGGTTAGGCGGTAAAGAGAAAATTGACCCTAATGATCATCTCATTTTGGTTTTTGGCTTACGGGTTGAAGCCCTGGAAAGGTTTTTTGCAGACCACCATTTTTGATCTGTTGAAGCTCGGCTTTTACACCTGTACACTTGTTGTTTTTCTCTATGCGGTCACCATTTTTTAGATCAATCTCAACCCTTCCTTCTTAGTAAGATTCGAGTTCAGTTTTTGTATTGGCCGCCATGGTTTGGGTTCGAGCTCTCAGTTTTACGTTATTTTATTTTAATGGTCACCACTATTGTGAACCTAAAACTTGACTGTTCATTAGTATTTAGCTTTTTGCGAGCTTTTTTTAACATTGCCACCACTTTGTGAGTTCAAGATCTCATAGTTCTGTGGGTCTATCTACTTTTTCTTTTGAGCTCGAGATCATGTAACTATCACCCTGTTCAATGAGAGAAGGTAAGTCTTGACTTACTTGAGTATGATTGTTACTTCACCATAAACAATCTGATGTTCAAGAAATACTGATAGTCCATTGTTTCTTTGCATTTCTGTGTGATTTCATGGCTCGGCCTTGGTTGTCTTCGAGTTGACGTTGTTCTAAGCTTGATCTTCTCTTTCTGGACTTGATGACTTCTCAAGGGTTTACTCAACTTCAACAAACTAGTAAGTACTTACTTTTTACTCTAGAATTGATACCCATTAATGGGTTTAATGATTAAAACCAGAAATTTTGCTTTCCAAGACATGGGTATTCATAGATATGAGTTTTTGAGAAATTCTTCAATTCTGTGTAGATAACCTGTGTAAATTTTTTTTGAAATATTGCACTATAATTACTTTGTGGTTTTCTTTGTATTTCTATGATTCAGCCATTGATAAGATGCTCTTGAAAACTTTGTGATACCTTTTATTGCTAAGTAGCTCTGAAAAACTTTGTATGAGCTCATTTTCTTTTCATGGCTCTATTTAGGTATTGAAAGTTATGTGTTTCATGGTTTTTTGATCATCTTTAACCCTTTGATCTTGAATTGAGAGCCATTCATGTGTAGCCTTTACTTTGTATTCTCCTTCATTTTAGGTTCAAGTCTGAGGTGTTTGTCACTTCTGTATAGTTTCATTTCTACCTATATGATGACAACATTTCTCATGTATTTCTGGAAATTTGCATTTTTTCAAAAAATTGACAGTTGGAAATAATTGTGTGCATATTTCTTTTGTACTTCTGTTTGGAAGACATTCTTTGCAAGATGAAAACTTAGTTTCCTTCATGACTTACTTGATCATTGTTGACTCTTATTATTGCAAAACTAAAAAATTTAATCTCCTTTTATATGAAAAACAATCAAATACCGAGAATGTTTCTTTGACTTGGATATGTATGAATTTTCCAATTCAAAGTTCTTCTTAGATAAACCTTGAACCTTTTCTGGAACCTAATGTAGCAGTTTGTACACTTAATACTTGCTTCATTTCTGAAATTTGTACCTATGTTGTAAAATTTTCCTCTTTGGTTCACTACAATCTTGTGAAAGTGCTTCTTACTTTGATTCTGAAGATGATTCCTGTCACTTGTTGGAATACTAGAATCTTGTTTTGTATCTCTATACTAGATGATGATCTGATGGACAAATTATCTCTTATACTATAAATTTGATCTTTTCTTGAAGTAATTGATGATGTTGTATCATGCTTATTTACTTGAGGGCTTCAAATGATACAGCTGTATTTTAATTCTTACTTTGTAAAAATGGATTGTGTTTTGATCTCCTGTAACCTGTAGCTACATTTGTATTCTTGGAATCTGAAGTTGATTCTTTAGCTGAAAAATACACTGGATTTATCAATTGTAATAGAAGTGTATTTTCTGATATTTTGTACTTAAGATTTCTTTGTACCTTGCAAGTGGATTTCTAGAATGCTAGTTGGAATAATTTTCAAGCATAAGCCTTGTATTGATTTTTCCATAGTAGTAGCATTGGAAAATTTAAAATGTGTCCATTTTCCATGGTGAAGCCCTAGCAAATTTTTTTCCATAATTCTTTCTTCATTCTATTTCAGCTGTAACCCTTTCTTTTCCAGTTAACTTCAGCTTCTTGAAATCTAATTTTCTTCTTTAGTTGTAAACTAAAAAAGTATACTTCTATTTTCCAGTCTCTATGTATTTAAATTCCATATTTGTACTGTAAATTCTCCCATTTGTAGGACAGTTACTGAAACATGAGTTACATTCCTCCTTCTTTCCGGCATGTACTTATGACTTGTATATTTCTTCTTAGCTACAACATGTACCTACACACTTAAGAAAATAGTTAGAAAAATACTTAGGCTTTTTGGCCTCTCTTATGTCCATGGTTTTTCTTTTCTTTTCTCTTTCTTCTTTCTGAGTGAGTAAATCATGTATGTAGTTTGATCTTCAAGTAGACTATATCTCCTTTTGTTAAGAGATTCATATGCACAAATTAGGATAATATAGGAATATGAATTGATCCCTGAGCTCGTAATTGATAGCTTTCTCTTTTTCTTCTTTTCAGGTATAGTGACTTCTTCAATGAAGATGAAGAGGAATAAAAGCTGGGAATGCAGATGCTTCAACCAAAGAAGAAAACCCCCAAGCCAATGATGGGTTCACTCATACTCCTTTACTTTCTCTTTCATGCATGTGTACCTCTTATTTCAGTAGTTGTACTTTAATTTTCAGTTACATCCCATGGATTATGTGGGAAACATTTGAAAATTCCTTATGAATAAAACATTGGATTCTGAAAATTGAGTTGTATATTTCTTTATGCATTTCAAGCCTTCTATATGGATTTTATAATGAACTAAACAACTCAGTAATATAATTGAATGTCTTAATCATGAAGGAAAGAACATTTAAAGAATACCTATAACATCTAGTAATGAACTATGATCTCTGCAAATCTGCATTTAATGTATTTTGTTCCAAAACTCAACATTTCACCTATTTTGCAATTGGACATCTTTATCAAAACAACACATCTGTCCTGGGGGGACCTTGTGTTCTTTTGCTGAAGATAGTCATGAAATTGCAGACTATGTGATCTGTTAAATTTTGTAACAACACACATAGCTACATATTTCATGTAATCATTTAACTAAATCAATAGTAACAATATTCTCTAAAAGAAATCTCCCCTATCTTAGGTAAACTTCACCAATGCCTTCCATCGTAACGAAGTTTCGAGTTGCCCATTTTTGTACAAGTGCAAAAATTGTCAACAGAACTAAACTGATTTACACCCTTTATGTCACCTCTCAAGACCTAAAAATGCCTTCAATATGAATAAATTTTATCCTTATTCACTCTCTAACTTCTATCAAGAATCAACCAATCCATCTCATGCCTTTTCTACTCTCAATCTTTCAGTAAAAGAGCAATTATGTCCTAAAGAAACTAAAAACCTTCCTTTTCACAAATTGAGTTGGTTGAACCCATCAAATATCATCATAATGGGAAAAAAAATTATACATTTAGAAATATATATGAATCTAATTTCCATAAAATCCTACATTTTTGTTCCAACTCCAAGTGGAAGGCCTTCAATCTAGTCCATCTCTTAAAACTACTTAAAAACTACCTCCAAAATTGTCTTTAATACTAGTCTTCACAAATAGGGCACACTTTTTCATTTACGACTTCAACCATGATATGAAAGTAGCATGGAAAATATAGTAAAAATATAGGGAGAAAAAACTAATGTCAATTTATTTCACACCTTCTTTGGGACAAATATTCCTTAAACTGGACTTCTTCATAAATAAGCATTTTAAAGTGGGTTCCACTCATCACCACATTCTATATCGTACCATTATAGAAATATGGACGAGTTTTATACAACATCTAATCAAAATAATATCACAATAAATAAATTATTATGCACTTATGATCAATATCTCTCCTATCACTTTTGAGCTAGGGTTTCAAGCAAACAAAAAGTTGTTTACCTACTTAACATTTTGTTCATAAAAACCCATATAATGAAATGACCTTTAAAACCCTATTAACTCAATGAAAAATAATCCCTAAAAAGAAAAAAATTTCCTCATGAATAGAATACAATTCAAGGTGAGCATTAGAATGTGCAAGTCGAGCCATAAAACACTATTTCTTGGACCATGTTTCACATAAAACATGATAACTTGAAAAATATTATTTAGAATGACTCCAAATTTTCCTTAGAACTCTAAGACATCCCTATGAACCATATCCAATCATCATCATATCTCAAATAGGTCTCCATATTCTCAACTCATCTCATTTGTGTGACTATCCCTTGGGATTTTTCATGGTTTAGGCTAGGGTCAACTAAACCAACACTGTAACTCAACATGGGAAAATCTAAAAAATGACCTAACATATCTATAATAAGATGTATTACTCCCATTCATGATACCATGAGCTCACATGGCTCTATAACTCATCCTCATGCCTTCCAAACACCTACATTGGGTCTAGATGAGCACTTGTAACTGGGTCTTTAACCTGTACTTACATCCTAAAACTCATGTGAGTTCCTAAAAAACTCTCCAAAAATTATCTCCATGATTCTACCAAGACCCTCAAGCCACCAATCAACTCAAACAATCATGCACCAACACATAGGCTAGCTAGAACACTTGATTAGGCTTGTTAGACCAAGTCAATCTCATTGAATCAGCTCATACCATCATTTCAACACCTAAAATTCCATGTCATCATCATAATAAACATGTTTTTAACATTTCTCCATCATCCTCTTTTGTCAATAACAATATTTTAGATCAATGACAACACCTAGAACTCAACATGCCAACATTAGATTGATCCCTTAATTTGATAACCCAAATAGGAACCTATATTTTCCCGTCTATACACTCGGGTGAACCCAACATGAATCTTACCCTACCATCACTCTAATTTTTATTTTCCCTTCTTTTTACATGTGTTGGGCCCCCTGTGCAAAACTCTACTACATGGTTGATCTTGTTTTACAAATTGAGCATTATACCTAAACACCATTAGCCCCCTATGTAATATTCTTACATAATTGATCCTATTCTAATATTTTATGATTTCACATCTAGCCTTCTTTATGTCATCAACCCCAATGTAAGATTATTGCATTGTAGATCCCATCTAAAAAATATTTCAAAATAAATACTATCTTCCAAGTATCCTTGCTTCACAATAAAAATACTTACATGGTGATTTCTACTACATATTCTTCCAAGCCATATTTATATGAAAAAATAACCACGATTTTGATGGTTTTCCTAAGTTAGTCTCCTCGTTACATTGACTAATTTTCCATAGGATTTTTTAATACTAAGAATCTAAAACTAGCACACCATAATGTAAAGACCAGATCCAATATCTGAAACCATGGTCTTTGAAAATAAAGAAGGGGAACACTAATATATCCTTGAGTCTTATGTTAATCTTACTACACACAAAATCTTCTTCAATAATTTCATAAATATTTAGGAGAGTCACCTGACATGTTGAAAAAATGCATTTTAAGACTATATTTCTAGAATTTTGGATTTAGATACCAATCATACTAGGCCTCCTATAAATGGAGTAAATGTTGATCTAAATAATAACACAAATATTTCTTCAAATAAATATCCTACTCAACTCTTCATGTAACTTATCAATCACCTAACTCAACAACATACTTTGAACTACAAATTAATTCTTTATAAATGAAATAACGGTCTACCTCAACTTTCTAGTTGACCACCAATGATATTTTAGGGCATGATAAACCATGGTAATCTCCTCCTCCTCTCTCAGTTAGAATTAATGGGAACACCCATTTATCAACGTCCCATACACAAGAAATGCCTTTAGGTTTTACATAGAGAGCATATTTCTCCTTACATAAATTCTAGCAAACATTGTATGAATCACCCCTTTACATCACTTACGATGGTTCTATTGACCCTACCTTTCATATAAAGGATTTTGGTAATATTAAAAAAAGATTAGTTCAAATGCAATTCTTATGATGTTGCTAAATGCTTGGATAAGAAACTCATATACAATTCTTGTAATTGGTACCATACTCTTCTTACTAATTATATGGTTGAACTCGAAAGATTGGTGTCTTTATTAGTTAATGAATTTCAATATCACAATATTTTATACAATAACATAAGTGCATTAATCAATTACAAACAAGCAGACAATGAACCTTCCCAAGATTTCATCAAGTGATGGAAGAGATTATCCACTAATTCTAAACACAATATTCCTGATGGAAGTATATTTTATTTTTTCCTTAGGTATCTCTAACCTTGCATTCAATACAAAGTAAGACCCTTTTCTCCTACATATTTGGAATAAAAATTTTAGAAAGACATATGCCAATATTACCTTACAAAGGAGTTCCAAAGGATTCCCCCAATAAAAAACCACCTAAGAACCTTCAATTTCTCATGCATCCTAGTAAAAATAATGTCACTGATTAAAATTTTTCATACATACTTCTTAAAGGCCCTTATTCTAATAGGACTATACATAACATTCATGAGTCCACATCTAAGTCGCAAGGAACTTCTCTTTGTTCCTCTCGTGTTGACTGTCACCAACCTTTGTCTAAGAAGGATTTGATATGATTCTTACCCAAACCATTTACCATGGTTGTAGACACTTCTCATCCTTTTCCTTAATGGAATAATATCTTTACACCTTGTTGGTTCCCAATATAACAAAACAAACAAGGAAATGATGAGAAAGAGGAAATGAGACAGGATAGACCTATTGATTTGTCATTTTAAATCCAGGGAGGGATATATATATATATATATATATATATATATATATATATATATATATATATATATATATATATATCACTTTACCATGCATTATGGTAATGAAATGGAGGCACTTGACTAAGGGTTTGGTTATCCACATGTTACTTCTTTCTTCTCCTAAAATAGGGTAAGAGGACCCAAGGTGTAGCCCAAAAGTGAGAGGCAGATGTGTTATTTAAAGCCCTCAAAATCATTGGGAGGGTCAATATAAGACCAATTAAAACCACTCAATGTAGTGATCACTTGATATATCAGTCACAAAAGCAATGTAAACACTTGGTGGGTCAGACACGAGCTGCTAAATACAAATTTAATGTGATAAAACACATTGCTCAAACAATACTATTGATAACTTGGGGTGGAATAATGCTTGAGATGGTAAGCTTCAAAAATTAGGGAAAAAACCGTTTAGATTAGCACATGTCATGTTATTTACCAGTAGATATCACTTGGGATACTTGATGCTAATGAAATTTTCATAAGGGGGTAGGACAAAAGGATAAAGGTAGTGAAGATGAAAAAAGGTGTGAATGGATGGTGGATGGAAATGGGAAAAATGGGAGGATAATGTGAGGAAAAGGTTGCATTAACCATATTGGTATTAGATATTTAAGATGCATTCAAACTCAAAACTAAAGAATATTAATTTTCCAAAGGTTGTTTACCCTCATGGACACCAAAGTAGAGTAAACAATGCAAAATAACCATTAAAATTTTACCATAGACACATAAGACTAAAGTTTCTTACATTCACCACATCAAATCCCTAAAATCAAAGGATACCTTATGAAAATAGGTATTCATTTAGATTTATTGCAGAGATGAGTTTATAACTGAATCTAATAATGTAAGGTAACATTATAAAACACCATTTCATTCAATGCCCAATCTAATAATCAACTGAAAAACATTTCCAAGAAGGCATTTGACATGATAGAATGCAAAATTATAAAGGAAAACCAATATTTATTGATATCAAATCTTTTTACAACAAAAAAAACAAAAAAAATTACATAATAGTTTGATCTCGAGTGTTCATTTACAAGAGGAGACATGAGAGACATATATAGACGATCTCAAATCCTGCTAATGACTGTACAACTGTAACCACCTTATCATAAACCCCAAATGAAGCCACAATGAACCAAAAATTTATAGAAACCATCCCATAAGAGAATCCCCCTTACATTTTCCTTAAAATTTTCACCTAGATATCATGGAACATCTTTAGAAGGTCTCTTGGGGGTATCATGGAATATACCCATATACCCCCAATAGACCTTCTAAAGATGTTCCATGATATCCAGGTGAAAATTTTAAGGAAAATGTAAGGGGGATTCTCTTATGGGATGGTTTCTATAATAGACATTCTAAAATTTACCCAAAATGTGGGATAAAATCCCTTAGTCTACCAAAACTAGAAAGAAGGACGCTTGAACTAAAAAGATATAATATTGATATGAGAACAAATAACATTTGATATTATGCAAGATTATATACAAAAGACAATTTTTCAAATTTCTCTTTAGCTTTATGTCTAATATCTCTAGTAGGTATTCCTCCATTAGCAAGATTTTTTGGAAAGCTTTATCTATTATAGTGTGGATGGCAGGAAGGTTCCTATTTATTAGTTTTGATAGGAATATTTATGAGTGTTATTTCCATATATTATTATCTCAAAATAATGACTAAGATAGAACAACCTCAGACCATCATGGCTCTTGGAGAATATTTTGTCTAACAGACTTTGCTTCATCTCTTTCTACCCAGTCACCATAATGTTATTTTTTTCTATGGAGATTTTTTATTTTTCTGTCATCATTTGATTTGATTACTTCACCAAAAATAATAAAGAATGAGGATGAATAGCCCAATGAACAACTTTTATTTGACCTCACATGGGTATCAATTCATAATTAGTCTTAGGAAACACACTCTCACACAAACAAATGATCTTCATCCTCTATCATTTGTGATTTTTTTTTGAAAATTATTTACAATGTATTGGGTAATTAATGTCTCACTCATGTTTCTCTAGGAAGTGCATTCTTTTACATAACCATTCCATCACTATAGGTTACAATTTTTTTTTCCTTTTCATAACAGAGCACTTGTAATATTTTTTTGGGAGGCTTTTCTTAAGATAACGTCGTTGATAGAGGTGGGAACTAATCTGACAGAGTTATATTTAGAGGACCTACAATATATATTTTTCCTTTTAGGCCCTAATGAAGATTTCATTAGGAAGGTATTTGGAATTCAATATGGGCAAGTACTTTACCTTGATATTTTGATGCATAATGCAGTGCGGTTGCAATTTATATCTAAACTTTCCAGGATGATGCCCTCATTTACAAATTTTTAAGTATTCCTTAACCATCTGTTTCATTCACATGACCCAATCCATATGGACACTCTGAAGCAATTTTTTCTTCCTCGCCATCCTTTTATCAGGGTGGAAACACCGGTGACATCAGAATCTTAATTTCGTGTTGAGCTATTGGAATAGGATATCCCACACTTCTAACTCATGGGTGATCCTTGAGACAAGAAGGTTTCAGTCGCTTAACAACTATATGCACTGGAGAAGAGGGTGTTTTCCCTTGACAAATATACTATGAATTCCACTCCTCCTCCCCCAGAAAAAAGTTTGTACTATGCGAAGTAAGCCAATAGATGGTGCTGGACAAATTCCAGTACCAAAATACAAAGCTCCTCCCAGGAAAAAACAATACCTTAAGGGAGGATTTGACCTTTTGGAAGGGATCACATATCTCAAAAAGGAAATAAAAGTTGATCCAAACTCTCAATAGACCCCATATGAGCATCAACCTTATGGCTATGGGGATGTCCCACAAAATGGCGACATATATATAATTTGTGTTTAACATAACTGACGGTAGGGAGTTTTTGGCTCGAAAGGAAAAGTTTTTGGAACATATTATGGTCTTTGTGGAATAATTTTTACTTCCATGGGATGGGGCCCCTATAAAATCCTCTATTTACTTTCATGCATATATAATGAAAATGTTTCATGATGGGTTAAGGTCTATATTTTTATCCTCTTCCTCCTTTTTAATTTAATTTCTGTATGCATCTAAGCGTTCAAACATTAAAATGATAACAAGGTGATTTGCTATTATAATAAAAACTATTAATTTAAAAAAAATAACCTTATTATTGTTGACTCTCCTGGCTAATTCATTAACTTATATCTCTAAATTAATGAAAATTTGAATAAAAATTTGGAATCTTCTACTCTCCTGTGAAATGTTGCTGAAGAATCTCGATCAATTTTTCTATATTTGTGGACTTTGAAATGTAAGTATCATTGAGGAGGATCATTATCTCAATTTTTTGATTCCATGTCATCACCTTATTCTCTTTCCCCCCTTTTTAATCCTCATTTAATGAGATCATTACATGTGGATATATTTTCCATATCAAAATCACTTAAGTGACATGTCATTTTATTATTGGTCCACCTCTTAAAGTTGTGTAAGTGGCCTACTAGATGCTTTACTTTTCACCACTAGTGAAAAGATGACACATGTCCCTTATTTTGGGTTGGCGAGGGTAGGGGATTAGTTATCAGTCTTGTAAAAACTATGAAGCTTCCAACTGCGAGGCTACAAAATTTCCTTGCTATATGACACCTTTATATTGTGCCACACATCCATTTTGTTGGGCCTTCGGATGTAGAAATTTTGTTTGCAACATTATATAAACTACAAGACTACCAAATAAAGAGTTACAAAGATGTCTTGGTTTGAGGTATCTCTATGTGTTGGTATGTGTCTTCTATCAAGCCGTGAAGATAGAAGTGTAGCTTGTAATATTCCAAAAACTACAAGGCTTCCAAATACATAACTTTGAGGATGATCCTTTGGCCCACTATCACAAGATTGTGCCACATATCCTTTTCCATCATGCTACGGATATGGGGATATAACTTGCAGTATTGTAATAACTATGAAGTTATAAACTACAAGAATACCAAAATTTCCCTCCTCATACTATCAATATTATCTAAATATTCAATTTCTCAGGCCTTGGGGAAGATTTTGTAAGTTATACATCTACATCAATTTTGAATTTTCATAAAGGTCAGTGAAGGAAAGAATATCCCAAGTATATTCCCTTTTCGGGGCTCATAGTTGCAATTGCAGTTTGTAACTTTGTAAATAATGAAAAGTTACGCTTAAGGCCCAAGTACCCCCAAATGATTTGAATATTCCCTTTGTTGCACCTTGTGGGTGACATTGTAGGTTGTAAACTTACAAGTGTGAAAGCTTGCAAAATTACAAAAAAACTCTTTTTTAAAGGCAAGAGACCTTATTCTAAAGGATCAATCACATTATTAAGGTCGTAGTAACATTGCACATGCCTCTCAATCCTGTAAATCACTAAATCAACCAAGAAACATATGAAATGTCAAAGAATTAGAAAAATATGAGCAATTGACTAGAAACATGACATAATTTAGTCATCTTGAAGCTTAAAGGGCCACTAAACATACTTGAAAGGCCTCAAAACCAACAAGACAGGATAGACACACAAGCTTCTTAGGGGGAGAATACAAGACATGTCATGATTTATAACAAGATAAAATTGGCCACCAACACACCCTTACTAAAATATTATATTAATGAGTTAAGCACACTATAAAGGATAATGGTGAGTTATAAGAGGTTATTCTAATTAACTAACTTCTTAAATTAATTATACCATAACAAAATAACTATAATTATTACAAATATTGTATATAATATGTTATGAGCTCAAAAACACAATAGAATGAGTGCACTTAGCTGATTAAAAATGGATCTGAGAAGTTATGGATGTGCAGATTGCCAGAAATAGGAGATATAAAGATGTAAATGCTTCATTTCTGAAATTGTAGTTATAAAGTAACTTATTGCGTGATCGTATAGATCTATGAGGAAAATCTATATGGTTTTTTCACATGCTATATGGTTTTAAACCTAATTTGAATGCTACTCTATACCTGTATGAGATTGTCACCTACCTAGAAATGTATGTAACTATCAATCCCTAGTTTTCACTCATGCTGCAAATCTCTCTAAATATTCTGAGTAATATCTAAAACCCTAGTCATGCATAGAAGACCCTATAAAATAAACATTAGTTGGGTTGAATTGCAATCATTGAAATAATGATGTCGGTACTAGTCCAAAGAGGCCTCAAAACACACATCATTCTCCACTTAGTATGTGATACATGAATGAATACAACTATGATTTTTGAAAATTGGAGCCTCTTTAAAAATGATAGAAATGAGTTTGGATCTCTTGAGATGAGGATGCTTGATTTTTTTGGAAATGGGGGAATCTGATTCCTTGACTTAGTAGAATGCTTATAACTTGTAGTGATTTCTTCCCTAATGATTGTGCATAATATTTGGTGATATTTAGGGATCCTTCGGTGAATTTAGTGCTAATTTTTGTAATAGGAGTTCATGAGAATGCTAGGTTGTTAAATAATATGCGTTTAACTTTCTTATGTAAGGATCTAAAGGTAGATTTAATTAGAAAGGTTGACCTATAGGGATTAAATAACTGGAAAAATAATGTAAAATTGAGAGATCAAATAGAGGACATGTCAGTCTAAAACCGTACGAGTCATCAAGTATGGGATTCCATAAGCCGACAAAAGTGGACATTTCTGAAAAGGGATGAAATTTTTAAAAACTAAAGGTTGCATCATGTCAAGTGGAGTTTGTTTATGGATTTTATTTATTTAACTCTAAAAATCTATTGATATTTCAATGTGTATGAACAAAAAATTTAGACAAGAAACATTGAGATGTACTAGGTATGGATAGAAAGAGTGTGTTTATCTTAGAAAGAGTGCATTCTCAAAACCAATATTGTCAAAAGTGTAACTTACAAAATTTTAATGTCTAAAATTTCCCATCTTTACGTATGAAATGAAAATAACATGCTTAGAGGAAAAGATACTTGAGCGTGTACAAACACTTTTTATTTGCTTGAAGTTTGTGTTATCCAAATAACTCTTCTAGTTATTTGGGTAACTTGTATACACATTCTGGCTCTTAGTTCCTCATTGAAGGTTGCGTGTACTCAGGTTCAATTTGCACATTTTCTTGGTTACAAATTTCCCTTGGAACCCATTCTTTTCCTCACGCACCCTTATGTGCTTTCTATTCTATCCTTCCACTTTCCTTTTCCTCTTTGTTCAACTCATCCCTTACTCCCACCTTCTACGCATTCTCTTCCTTCCCAAGAAGTTTCTTCCTTGCACACACCTCACACTTGATTCAGTCTATTAAGTCCCTAGCCCTCTTATGCCCCTGCTCTTCATCTTGTAATGGTTGTGCCTTGACCACACGTTCTATGCTCACCAATTTACCTCATTTCCCTGCACACATCGCACTTGTGTTCCTCTATTTTATTATGCATGCCCTTCCATCACGACCTCCTTTGTGCCCTTCTGTACCATTCCATCTTCTGACATCCTTTAGTGTGCCACACATAACCAGCCAAAGTGCACCAACAGGGCACCAAATCATTGCAACATATCAATGACTAACACATGGTAGAAATGATAAACATCTACACATTTGGCCATCATTTAAGCCAATCTACTTGTGCCACATGTCTTGCATGCGTCAATGGCCCTGACATATTCTGACATCCATATCTTTTGTTACCGATACCCAATTGGCACATGCCTGGAGTTGTTAGAGATATTTTGACATCAACGACAATGCTAAATATTCAAATTCATTTTTTGGTGGATCTAGTAGGTGAGAAATGGGAAAATGTCTTTGTAAGAATTAATGAAGTAGACCTGATTGCTTCAACCACCCGATTTAATATGATCTATCCTCCTTCCTCATATAACACATCGAACATACCTAGGGAAGTGCATTTGATATATTATCAGGTGGATTTATAGAAAATTGAATGATTTTTATTGGTGGTTGTATTTCAAAATCAGGTTTTCCCTCCTTCTCTTCTCCTTCTACAGATTCATCTATGAATGTAAGATCTAGGCTCATTATTAATGTTGGACACTCTTGATCCTTACACATTTTTCTAAGGACTTCATAATTTCTTTATTTTGAGCTGTAGACCTCTAGATCTAGCTCTTGTATGTGGATATCAGCCTCCTTCACCATTGTAATAGCTCTATGCATTTTTGGAAGTAACAGAAGCATATTTTTGTGACTATTCTTTGTGCTAACGTGTTTGCATTCCTTCTTCTTGCCTTTTCTTTTGCGCTGTGTGCTGCTTTTTCCATTTTATGTCCCTTGCAGCTACTTATTTGGTTGTGTCCCATGAAACTGATTTGGTGAATACATTTTAAGATGTGCTATATGTGTATAGCCTTCTTTTGTAGATTTCCTCTCATTTTCTCTTAGAAAAGATAGTGTTCATCCCTCTTTTTTGGTGCTATCACCTTTTACTGTAGGTTTCTTTTCATATTATCCTTCTATCCCTAGTCCCTTGGCATTATTAGCTTAGTTTTTCCTTCCAACACTAGGAGTAGCATTAGTAGTATAAATAGATAGAGGAACCGGCCTTCTCTAGAGATTTTCCTCAAGCGTGCAAGGTCCCATAACTTAGAGATAGTTCCATTCTGATCTCAAACAACTTGGTTCTTCTAAATCTGAGACATGGGTGCAAGTTTGAAGACCAACAATTTCTAGCACGCCTAGTGGGACCAACAATGAAAGCTTAATTTTTATATTGCTAAGTTATGGTGTGTGGAATTAGTATTTTAGCCTTTGGAGGATCATTTCAACACATCTAACAAGTCCCAACACTTGGAGATATTTTTTTAGGGGAAATGAGTGCCTTTTATGAGAAGAGTGCATACAAGAAGAAGTGCAGTAGTTGAATATCATTTCAAGTACCTCAAGATATCCCCTACAAGAGTCCATTCCAGAATTCCCACACATGCATCTCTATCTCCAGTGCACCATGCCCATTCAACTCCTTCTCAAACCAGACAAACTATGCACCTTGTAATGACACATTAGCCAGCTCCTCCCTTGAGAAAATTTTCTGACTTCACTGGGGGAAGTCCATTGGTTCTTGTTGTGCAACATGATATACCAAATGGAGAGCTCAAAATTATTCCATACTTTACGGGTGAGAATCAAGTCACCAATCAGGAGCATATCTAGGATGTAGGAAACACATATTCACTCTATTTGATCACACATGATGATGTAGCAGTAAGGTTACTTACAACTTATTTTAAAGGTAAATAACTTCAATGGTACCGAGGTTTAAGACTAGGATCTATTACCTCCTGGGATGAGTTGGGAACATCTCTTTGTAATTACTTTGAAGATAATTCAGATCACCTATCTCTAGTAGAACAACTGACAATAACAAAAGGGCGCCCAACGAGCAGATGACTGATTTCTACATCATATTTCAAAAGACTTGGGACAAAATTCCTCTTGTGGTAAGACCTAAATCCCAACACACTTTTCTGTATTATCTAAAATTGTTGAACAGTGATATCTCAGTCATGATTTAATCTATGGGAGGTAGGACCTTACCATTTTCTTATAGTATTGCAGTAAGGGTAGAAAATAGTCTCATTTAGGAGAGAAAGATAGCTCCAAGACCTCATATGCCCTTGTTCCCAGAAATGTCACAAGAAACCCAAACTTCTGTGGTCCCTATTCTTGTTCCTGAGTAAAGCACGAAACCAATTTCCTCAACATCCTACTCTCCAACACAAAAAATGAGGATGAAGAGTTGAAGGCCCTGATTAGAAACTTGTTAAAAAAATTCATATCATTAGAAAAAAATAGGCACATGCCTATAAAGGTAATTCTAATAAGGTGGATAGCCAAAACAATCAACCTTGGAGGAATTAATATGGAAACAAAAGATACGCACCCAACTAGAAAAATGATAGATGGCATGATAACATGCATATGCCCTTGCAAGTTGATCCTCCCACACCCTCTCTTCCAGTAGCTAGTATGCGTTAGGCACTCGTACTAGTTTAGAACAATTTGGCGCAAGAGTCATAATGTTACTTCCCTTGCAACATATCTCATAGTCAATATCATTGTGCCAATGTTGCGTGTGCAAGTCTTCATGATCCATAATGCTTATGCTTGCGAGCCTTCAACAAGTGCCTTTGAAGAAAAAAACCAAGTTAGACTAGAAGCTCCTCCAAAGGTAAATTTTATGTTCTTTGAAACTAAGGAATTCTATGTAATCAAAAAAGTAGCAAATGATACAAGCAGACCACATGCATAGGTTGTAGAAAACACAAGATATAAGAAGATAATGTTATTATGAGGCACATTGATCCGAAAATAATTAGATTATTACAACCTGATCTTGGACCCTTGTAGGCTTAAATTATTTACCGACAATTTTCTCCTTTTAAGTAATCAATTTAAAAATTAATGCAAGACAATAAGACAATTGCACAAAGATTGATTACGGAGTTTGGCAATTGCCTACGTCTCCAGGTTTGTGGTCGAACTGTTCCACTAGTCAAAACTTGTAAGTTACAATAGTACTTTCACAAGAAAACATAATGGAAACTATTTAAACTTTCTTAGAAGAATAACCAGACCTTCGGACGACAAGGGTGAAAAATAGCACCCGACTCCCACCTTCCTGGCGTATACGGCAAGCTTGATGGCTCCAGCTCCACTATTCGGAAACCTTCAATTCTCGATTGGCCTTCCAGACGCTAATACAATTCCCTATGGCTCTCCGGTTGATATACCATGCTTCACAATAATTTACTGTGGCGCTATGGGCCAACTAGGTAGTTTGAATAAATCCTAGCCACAATAATTTAATTTATTATTTCCTAATAAATAATAGGTCAATAATAATCAAAATAATAATTCCTAATATAATTTAGGTCTTCACATAACAACAATTTCTCATTCTCCTCTTGGCTCAGACTTCACCTCCAGCGCTCTAGGAATGAGCTTCTCTGTATTTTGCGTGTGTCCATTACAATGAACTAGGTACCCTATTTATACAATTTTAGGGCCCTTGAAAAATGCAATTACATATTATCTTAGGCTAATATTAGCCTAAACTCGTAGTATAGTTGATGGAATTAAATCCCAAATTGGGCGGATGTATTTTTTAAATGGGATAAATATCCATTTTAGCGCCTAAGGAGAGGGGGAGTGGTTTTAAATGTTTTTAATGGGATATAATCCCAAATGGAGTGGCATATATTTGGTAAGGGATTAATAACCCTTACCCACACCATCCTTCACGTGGAAACATCCACGCATGGCTTTAAGCCCCCAACAACCGCTTCATCCTCCTTCCACGTGGTCCTTTGCATGCCCCCACCACCGCTTACCTCCTTCACAAATGGACTTACCATGTGGCGGTTTATACTAATGTATATATATAAATATATATATATATATATATATATATATATATATGCATTTGGAATGTTACCAAGTAAATAAAAATTCGATCCATACGATGGGTATCAAAATTAATTAACTCAGTCATCATGTAGTCCACTTGTCATCTCCCGATAGGAAAATCGAGCAAATTCGATGAGTGGTGGCAAGCCACGTGTCCTAGTGCAATTGGTCCAATATTGACTAGTTGACCAGAGTTGACTTTCCTGATGTCTAAACTTTGACCAGACATATCTAGAGCTCCCGATGTCCGTTTGTCACGTTCTCATAGTCGTTGGAAAGCTCTCGAGATGGTATTCTACACTGAAACCATTTAGGGATGTTTAGGGAACTTTCAAAAATGATCCCTTGATCACACCTCCCCACTGAGAAAGGATTTTTGTCCTAAAAGCTTCCATACTGTCCTGAATCTGAAAAGCTCTGCTACCACCTTGGAAGTGATATTGTAGTAGACCCTTGGGTCTTCTCCTCCAACCTTCTCACTTTGACAACTCTGCTCCGATCCTGGGACTTGTGGGTTATGGGCCCACGATGCTTCCGCTGCGCCACTCTGATATCCAAAGAAGACCTCCACGCCTCCACTTTATGGTGCTAAGTTTCTGAATGAAACCTCAACGTTCCTTCTGTGCGGTGCTAAGTTTCTTGATATCTGACAACAAGGATCTTATTTTACTCTATAACACATCTCCTGGCTTCGAGTTGATTCCACATAATCCAAACTGGTTTGAAGGAACTCCATGTTATAGAGCTTTGATTGATCCGATGTCAATGATGGACAATGACTTGTCTCTTTTTAGACCTCAACGCCTCCAATGCATGATGCTAAGCCTCTTTCAAGACCTCGAGCCTACGATGCATGATGCTAAGAATCTTTCAAGACCTCAAGCCTCCAATGCATGATGCTAAGTCTGTTACAGACCTCAACGCCTCCGATGCATGATGCTAAGCCTCTTGCAAGACCTTCAGCCTCCAATGCACGATGCTAAGTCTGTTACAGACCTCAATGCCTCTGATGCATGATGCTAATCCTCTTTCAAGACCTCGAGCCTTTGATGCACGATGCTAAGTCTCTATAGACCTCAACGCCTCCGATGCATGATGCTAAGCCTCTTTCAAGACCTCAAACCTCCAATGCATGATGTTAAGTCTGTTACAGACCTCAATGCTTCCGATGCATGATGCTAAGTCTCTTACAAGACCTTGAGCCTCCAATGCACGATGCTAAGTCTGTTGATCATCTACCATTTGTATGTGTGGTCGTAATGCCTTGACACTGAATGACATTCCGAGCTAATCCTTTGAGAGGTCCTCTTGTTGACATACTAATATCAGGTACCATTCTGCTACACGGTCGCAATGCGTCTACACAGAATGAAGTTCTAACCCGACGTCAATGCCAATGATGATTCAGCTACCATTCTGCTACATGATCACAATGCCTCTACACATAATGAATTTCTGAGCTGATCTTTGTGAACTCTATTGTCTACACAAATGGCAGATCAATCTCTAAGGTTTATATGAGTTAATTCCTGTATCCAAGCTGTAACAGGTACTCACAAGCTAATTAGGAGATATGTTTGGAGCATTAATCAAATTTTCTAAGTAAGAAAACCCACTGAGTATTGTAAACCTTTCTCTCAGCATTTTCTCACAAAATATGATCTCCAAACTTAATACTGCATACGATCCATCAATCTGAATTATGTAATATATAATTGAAAAATTGTTGACTTACCCATTTTAAAGGACTTTCACTTTCAGGTATTACCTGGTCCTGGGTTGAATTGTCAATTGGTGGTTGAGTAGAAACTTCTTCTGCCTTTACAATAGGCCTCCATTCCATATTTGGCTTGCGATTACTCTGATGGCGAGATGGATGCAGTTTCTAGCAATTTTCCACCTGATGCCCATTCCTTTGGCAATGAGCACAAAAATTCCTCTTAATCTCCTTCTTCTGGGATGAGGAACTCTTTCTTCCATTTCTCGACTCTGCATGACGAGATTAGTCTTTCTGATTTGCCTTGTTCCTAATGAATGGCATCAACTTCTTCATCAGTGTCCTTCTCTTCCAGCATTTGGCCACTGAATGATTATGCAATCCACAAAAAGTACATGGAAAGGAATTCCACATCTTCTGAAAATCATAACCATACTTCTTAAGCTGAAAAAGTGGATCAGAAGTTTTACTGTGCTTATGATTATGGTAAGAAACTAGAGGTGGAATCTCATTACCTCTTCACTGATTTCTCTTACCACATCTTTCCTGTGATGACGAAGCACAACTTTCCTATTAAGAATCTTCTTACAGGACTAGTGGGGTATTCTCTTTGCTTTCGGAAGCTTGTCTCCCAACATCATTCTTGGAGAATTCTCCAATTTCCATTCTCGCACTAGGATAACCCAAACCAGCAAAACGAGGAAAATCCTCAATCTGTATTGGGTTAGCAATGCCTTGGCCATTTTTCCCCATGCCTCTTCCATCAAATCCCATTTTATCTAGTAATTTGGATCCAATTCCTCTAGTATGCTTTTCAAACAAACCAAAGAGTTCATTACCTAAATCTGAAACTGAATGGGAGGAAGAAGAAGATTCACATGGTGTGCAACTTACAGTGTAGTCATTTTCCATGGCCTCTTATTCTTAAGTTGAAGGTATTTCCTTCCTCTGATCACCACACTGCAACCTTACCAAGAGCTCATCCTTGGTTTGCAGTTCTGATTTCAAACGAGCATTCTCCTCTTATAGGGAGTAATGCGTTGATCGTAGGAGAGAGTTCTCTTCTTGGATCTGGTGATTATAAGCTTTAATTTCCTCAAGCTTTGTGTAGACACCAAATTTGTGTCTTACAACCCCCGTGCCCCGCATCTTATTTCGTAACCTAGCCTCATCACCTAAACCTTACACAATTATTTATCAATTACCTTATAATTAATAAATCCACATCTCCAAACCTGCCACCCTCATTTCGCCACCTCATCATGACCTAGTCCTATTCCTAAACTAACCTAATTAAGACCTATAACTTGGTCTACATCACACCCATGACTAATTACTCCTCACCCACACTAAAAGCAACCTAATAATGACTTAACCAAGCCCACAACTAATTCCTCGGGAGAAAAGGAGGGAAAGTTGGCTATTTTACTAAAAATAGCCCACTTTGACTTAACCGATATCGGTTCCTACTCGACCGCCATCGGTTACGTAATCGCCATCGGTTCCCTATAAATGACCTCCCCCAACCAAAAACAAAGGGTTGGATTTTCATTGATCGGAACCGGGGAATCGATTGGAAGGATCGGGAATTCACTTGGCCGAGCAGAGACAAGTGAAGGAAAGAGAAGAGTTTGCAGAGGAGGACATCAAGCCCAAGACTGCAACTGAGTAACCAGAGCCTAGTGACACTCATCTCAACATTGGGAGAGAAGATAGCTCATCTTTGATTGTCCGATCATCTTACCTGAGCCTTGCCTTCGTTATCACAGTCCTTGGACCTGTATCTTCATCAGGAACTAGTAAGTAGTGTCTTACACGTTCTTTTAATAACATTTCTTGGATTTCTGAATCATAGTAATTACAAGTCTATTCTCAGATCTACTACCCGGTAACACCCTCCATCTAACTACCATTCCTTTACACCTACATTGCCCCCAAGAATAGCCCCCATACTCTCTGAGTCTTCTCCATCACCCCATTACCTATCCCCAATCATTTACCAGCCTTATAAACACCATAGCCACCTTATTTCCAACCTTCACTAAAAGCCCCTAAAACATTGCCCCTATCGATATTAGTTAGTAGAAACTGGTACCGGTGACAGTGACCGGCATCAGTCACTGTGATTCAAAACCAAAACTAGCCCTTTCCTCTATTGTTTTAACAAGGCAATTAAACTGTAATTTGGCAATAGCTTCTTTGTTAGAATTTGTGTTAATTCATATTAGCAGGGGAACTGACCACCTTCGAAAGGAAGTTTAATACTTCCTGGGCCTAAGGCAGTTCCCTCATTTATTGTCGAATTAAAATCTAGTGGTCTTGTATTCTTACTTGCAGGTAGTCCTTCCCAGACAAAAAGGAGTTCGTTGAAATTGATCTGATCTCTCTCTACAATACATGAACACCCTCTCAACATTCAACAGGTATTCCTCCTAGCCCTAACCCTTATCTGTTTCTCAAAGGAATGAAAGGATAGAAGTAACTCTATTCCAGGAACGGAAGCATTTCTGTGTGAAACATTTTGGCACGCCCGGTGGGACCATTTTGGGTTTCTTTCTTTCTTGCTTGCTTTCATATAGGGAGCATACTTTCTATTTTTCTTCTTCTAAAATATTCACAAGATATTTTGTTATCTTTTGGTAAAAGAATTTGTCTTACTTTCACATCTTTGCATTAGTGAAAGTCATCTTCTTTGCTTCATCGAATATCATTTTCGATTTGGGTTTAAAACACTTACATCACATTCTTGCTTGTTGTTTTCAATTCTAGTGAACGTAGATTAAGTAACAGGTCGTACACGTGGGGGTGATATCCACGGTATTGACAAGAAATTAATCTTACTTTCACTGCACAACACATACCGAATCACTTCATAATTAACACAACAACTCAAAACATCCCCCCTTTTCTGTGGTATTCCTCCGCCCGATTGAGGTAACCTTATAAGCCAAAACAAACTTGACATTTCCCCTAAGTCTTCTGTTTAGGATTGACATCATCTTGCGTCTAAGGCATAAGCCCAAAGTGATTAAAACTAATCCTAGGGTTATTCTGTTAATTTGCTTGTGCATCTTGCTTGTTTTTGGTTCTGTTTCTCTGTCATACACTTTTTTCTGTGATCACTTCACAACAGTTTGGTAGGCATACTAAACACTGTTAACCCCAAATCAGCAACTTCCTACAGATTCTTACACTAGTCCTATTCTACCGACATTGGTTAACCTACCGACGTCGGCTATAGTCTGACCGACATCGGTTACCTGACCGATATTGGTTACTGTCTTTCACAGTTCCCAAAACAAGCAACCCACCAATTCCAACACTTTGTTGTTGCTTCTGTTCCTGATAGATTGCATCCTGCTGTGTACCCTTGTCCATGGTTGTTATCACTCGTAAACAAGCCGTAACCATGGTTTCAAATGCCTGCTCCGTGCCTTTGCCTGAATCACCCCCTTCACATCCTGTGGGGAATCCTACGGACACCAGCGAGGTTCCCAAAATCCATGTGGGGGATAAGGAATTTGTGAAATTTTTGGACGCTAATCCTAGCGCTGTACAATACTATTTGTCTCATGCCCCTAACCATACACCCGATGGTCAACTCCTTGTTGGTATGCCTATTAGTATAGCTGCTCATTTAGCTCCTTCTCCACCTGATAACTCCGCCTTGCCTTCTTCATCCTTAGCCCCATCTCCCGACTCAGTGGCTTCGGGGGTGCATACTGCACAGATTGGCTTTCCTTTGGTTAATCTGGGACCCAACATATCATTACTGCCGACTACTCCTACCTCGTCTCTCTTGCAGACTACTCCTTTCATAACTTGCTCTCTGCCACCTATTCACGCAAGCTTTCCTTCTCAAGCTCCGCCCACCTTTTCATTTCCACACATGTATCCGGTGACTTCAACATCTTACATAGGACATCCCTATTCGGTAACCTCAACATATTCGTCCTCAATACCTTATCAACACTTAACCCCACCATTGTCTAGTGGTGGCCCTTGGCCCAATCTGCCTCCGTTTACTGCAACCGCACCATCATCTCATCCAACTACTGATTTAATCAAACAAATGATGGACAAGATGCAAAATCTGGAGGCTTCTGTTTCAGGAAACCGTAGCACCCTGACATACGAGCAAGTTTGTCAGGAGCCTATCCACCTTTATGTTCCTCTTCATTCATATACTCCTCAATGGGAATTACCAAAATTCACTAGTTTTAATAGTAAGGAGGATCCTCAACAACACTTGCGATCATTTAGACATGCCTACTATTTGATTGCTCATGATGATGCCTTACTACTCCGCACCTTTCCCATGTCCTTATCAAGACCCACCTTGGAGTGGTACAGTGCTTTAACCCAGCACTCAATCTTCTCTTTTAACCAATTAGCCCAATCTTTCTTGGATCATTTCTCCATTAACATTGCCAAGAAAGTATCTATCACCGACCTCTATGCCATCTGACAATTTGAAGATGAATCTATCACAGATTTCGTTGGAAGATGGCGGGGCCTTATCAACCAACTTACTTATGCCTTGCCTCAGGCCGAACTTATCGAACTCTTTATGTGGGCCTACGCTAAGCACATTTCTCCTACCCTCCAAATTCAAACTTTCCGCACATTTGACGAGGCCTTTACTATGGCTCGAAAACTAGAGATTCAAGCCTTAGAGGAAGAGAAATTGTGGTTGCACAACAAAAACCCCAATTTCCGAACCCAAGACTCCACCAACAAATCTAACACCACCAATTCTCATGCATTGACTACTTCGAAATCAAAAGGAGCTATCCACGCGGTGATGGTCAAATCGCAACTACTGTCTAATACCCCGCCAAAAACCACCTATAAGTATAAAGTCGAGCCCATCAATTATACTCCCTTGGGAGAAACTAATGGTGTGATATTGGAAAAATTACCCAAGGCAGGAGCTATTACCTTACCTCCTATTAAACCTCACTCCGGGTTTGATTCCACCTGCGCTATACCTTCTTGGTACAAAGTAAATGACTTCTGTAACTTCCACCGCATAAAGGGACACAGTCATGAAAACTGCAAGATGTTGAAAAACATAGTGCAGGAAATGGTTGACGCAGGGGATATAGCCCTCGATAATCCTAATGCCCCTGCTAACCGAAATTTGAAAATTTTCAACAAACCATTCCCAAACCACTCTTCTAACAGTAACATAAACCAAGATATCTTAGCCGAGGAGAGTGTTCATGAAATCCATGCAGTCTTCGACTCCCAGCCAAAGGCTTCTATCAAGGAAGTTCTGAATCAAGCCTCTTCACTAACACAGGAACCCGAACCCCCTTCACCACCATCAAGACAAGACGAAATCCTTGCTGTTCCTTTACCCATAAAGGAATTAACCACCCAGAGTTCTCTTCTCACAGATGAGCCTTCTTACACCACATCCTTGCAAGACTGTGAGTGGATGTTATCTAACTTATCTATTTCCCAAACATCTCCTTCTACCACTCTTGCTGTACAAGAGGAAGGCTCGCCACTTCTTTTGTCATCCTTAGATGAGAAAACCCTTGAACCGACATCATCAAATTCTTTAATCATGATGGATCCTCTCAAACATGCCCTCCTACCTATTAGTTCTTCATCACCTAAATCTTTTCAGCGACCAGTTGACCTCTTAATGCCCATTGATACAGTACCTCATTTATCCCCTGTATCACACCCACAGTGAACCGGAATCACAACCCACCTTTCTTCCATACAAAAGTTCCTATTTACACGTGAGGATTGTCATCCTTCAGAAGATAGTCGAGTCCTATGGGAACGTTTGAGTACACCATATTCTACTCAAATGCAGATGACCGATCCAGACGCCTCTACCATATACCCGAAGTGTTCATAAAGGCTCAAAATGCCTATGTCCTCATCTTCACCCCCCTCATCTCTACCAAATACCTCATCCACCTATATTGACCTAAGAAAACCTTCCCCTACACTTGGGACCTCACCAATACCCAGTCTAACACACCCACCTAAACGGTTAGATTTATCCAAAAGTAAAGCCATCCATCCACTTAGGAGATAGACACAATCTCCTCAAGTCCAATCTATGCCTTTGTCACAACTAAAACCCTCGCCGTCACACCTACCTTCTATATTGGGATGCATTCCCTCCACCTTACATAGATGCATAAAATTTGAGTACGAGGGGAAGTCCTACATCGTAAAAGTTGATCCTCCCCCCCTCAAAACCTGCAATATGTTATATCACCCTAATGATGTGCTTGTACCAGTCAAGATGCCCATTCATCCAACCCAACCATCCACTTCAACCACACCTCAACCATCCACCTCAACCGCACCTACACCTTCAACCAATGGAAACGCCGTCGTAAATACAACTTCCTTTCCTGCGGACAACATCCCAACCTCAGACCCCTTAGTAGATGTTTTTCAATGCCTTACGCTGGGGGAGTATCACCTATATAACGTTAGCTCTTTCCATACCCCACAAGAGTACGGACAGTTACATGTGCATCCTACCTACGACCATCGTGTGGGGGAGGTAATCTCCTACGGACAACCTAATTACCACACCAACCTAACGTATGGGGGTGTCGACGCATCCTCCGTTACCCCTGAACCTCCCCTTGGTGTGGTTCCCTTCCAATCCAATTTTCAATACGTGACAAATCATCGTTTCGCTCTCACCTTCCTGACGCACTGTGCTTGGAAAGGTTTTGGTTTTGGTCTTTATGAACAAGGCCGACATACAATCATTCCCGTGACTACACGTAAACACAAAGATTGTAGTGGTCTTGGATTTCCTGAAACACTTACACTAAAGAAACCTCATGTCAGTTGTATCGAGGAAGATGACGAAGTCACCCCTTCCGAACCATCATCACCCATTTCGCCATCGTCACCCACGGAGTCGATAGACCCTGAATCTATCCCTCCTAACTTTTTTTTTTTCATAAATGCTATCTTCCGGGGTCCTCTCACTTATCAACATGATAATGAGGACCCATCTTCTCTTCCCCTTATGTATCCAGACATGATCAAAGAGGATTCACCTTCCATTAATGTTGTTGAGTGCCAGGATGACGACTCCATCCTCACTTACCTTGGTGCAGATGACTCTTATATTCAACGCGCCTTACCGTCTGAAACTCAAACCATGTTGAATGAGTCGACTATAGAAATCAACATCCACACAGAGGATGATCCTCACATTGTGAAGATCAGACAATCTCTTAACGCATCAGAACAAGCCGCCTTTACTACCTTTCTCCGTGCCCGCAACCAAGCTTTCGCTTGGTCCTACGCTGACATGCCAGGAATTGATCCTGACATTGCTGTCCATAACATTACCCTGAAACCCGATTCCAAACCAGTTAAACAGAAACTAAGAAAAATGCATCCACGCATTGCCCTCTTGGTCAAAGAAGAGCTTCAACGACTCCTTTCCGTTTCCTTCATCTTGCCTATTGACTATCCTCAATGGATTTCTAACATCGTACCTGTCACTAAAGCAACTGGGGGACTTCGGATATGTACGGATTTTCGAGATCTTAACCTCGCTTGCCCGAAGGATGACTTCCCCCTCCCAAGTATTGATCAACTTGTTGATCTCACTGCAGGCCATGAGATGCTTTCTCTCATGGATGGCTTCTCAGGATACAATCAAATTTTGGTAGCCCCGGGCGATCAACATAAAACTGCCTTCATAACTCCTTGGGGAACCTTCTGTTATCGTGTCATGCCGTTTGGCCTTAAGAATGCTGGTACGACCTACCAGCGGGCTATGACTTACATATTTCATGACATTATGCACACTATCCTTGAGGATTATGTCGATGATCTTCTTGGCAAATCTAAACATCGCAGTACACATCTCGATGTTTTAACCATTATTTTCGATCGCCTGTTACAATACTGTGTTCATCTTCAACCCAAGAAATGTGTCTTTGGTGTCCTTTTGGGAAAACTTCTTGGTTTTATCGTCTCTTTGTGTGGCATCGAGGTCGATCCAGCTAAAGTCAAAGCTATCCTAGAAATGCCCCCACCTACTAACCTCAAACAATTGCGTAGTTTGCAAGGTAAACTCCAATCTATCTGGCATTTCATCTCCCAACTCTCGGATCAATGTCAACCTTTCCATCACCTCCTTAAAAAGGACATTGCTTTTCAATGGAGCAAAGAGTGCCACCAAGCCTTTGAAGCTCTTAAAGCCTATCTCTTGCAGCCACCTGTGCTTATCCCACCTCAGGACGATTGCCCTTTTTACCTTTACCTTTCTGCCACCGACCATGCTGTAGGAGCCATGCTCACACATCATGACTCCAAGCATCGAGAACAAGCTGTTTATTACATAAGTCATACTCTCATGGATTACGAGACTAGGTATACACATGTAGAAAAGTTGTGCCTAGCCTTATCATTCATAGCCACCAAACACCGACACTACCTCCTGAATCACAAAACTTTTGTCATCACCAACGCGGACCCCATTCAGTATATGTATGCCAAACCTCATCTAAACCAACGCATTGCCCGATGGCTTATGCTCCTCGCTGACCTCGACCTTGAATTTGTACACCAGAAGTCAATCAAAGGACAAACCATTGCAGACCAACTCGCGGAAGCCCCTTTACCTGGGGAGCAATTTACCAATTTTAATTTCCCCGACGAACTCATCGCCACTCTTTCACTCAGTGAGGAGTCGTATCCAATGACCCTCTTCTTCGATGGATCCAAATGCCAACATGGTGGAGGAGCTGGCGTTGTTCTCATTCCTCTTGACATTGAGCCTATGCCTCTTTCATTCCGGCTCAATTTCCCCTGCACTAATAATACAGAGGAATACGAGGCCCTTGTTTTGGGTCTCCAGGTTGCGTTACACTTAGGTGTCAAATCTATCAATATTTTTGGTGACTCTCAATTAGTAGTCAATCAAGTTCTGGGCATTTACCAATGTAAAAATGAGGAACTTCAAAAGTACAAACATTACGTGGATTCACTTTTGACCTCATTTACTCATTATTCTATCCAAACCATTCCCTGCTCCACTAACAAATTTGTGGATACTATGGCTTGCTTAGCTTCGCAAATTCCTGCCTCACCAACTGACTCTGACATATTCGTCTTGGTCCAACAACTCTTTGCCCCATCTTACTCAACCCCGGTTGTTTGTATGATAAATAATGTGTCTGCTAATTCGCAGGATACCTGGTATCACCAATTTCACGACTATCTTACAACCTCTGTTCTCCCACCTGACCTTACTAGTAACGGCAAACGTGCTTTTCTTAAAAGTGTTTCTCATTATGTCGTCATGGGGGGACTCCTCTATAAACGTGGCTTTGATGGCATCCTCCTTCGATGTCTAACTGGCGCGGAAGTCACCTATACCATCCAACAAGTCCACGACGGTATTTGTGGTGGACATTTTAGTGGCCTGGCCGTGGCCAAACGGATCCTTCGCCTAGGCTATTATTGGCCTACTCTTAATAATGACTGCTACGAATATGTTAAGCGTTGTGTTATGTGTCAACAACATGCCAACCTTCAACATACTCCTAGCCATCCTGCTACAGGTCGCACGAGATCTTTGGCCTTTCTCACAATGGGGTTTAGACCTTATCGGTGAGATTCACCCGCCCTCTTCGCAACGTCACCGTTGGATAATCACAGCAACCGAATATTACACTAAATGGGTGGAAGCCATTCCACTCATTTCAACCAAAAAAGAAAAAATCATCGAATTCATTAACCATCACATTATTTGTCGTTTTGGCGTTCCTCATCGCCTGATAACAGATAATGGAAAATCCTTCAAAAATAAGTTGTTACAAGACCTTTGTGACAACTTTGGTATCAAACTTAGCTTCTCATCACCTTACTATCCACAAGCAAATGGTCAAGCCGAATCTTCTAATAAAACCCTAACCAAAATCCTCATGAAAGTTGTTAATGATTCTGGAAGCAATTGGCCTGATCACATCCCCTTTGCCCTTTGGGCTTATCGGACTAGCATTCGTACCTCCACTAATGCCACCCCATTCTCTTTGGTATATGGTACCGAGGCTGTCTTGCCTCTCGAAATACAAATACCCTCCCTAAGAATATCTCTTCAGGATATTCTCACCAATGATGATTTCCGCCAAGAGCGGTTAGCCCAATTGGAGCTTCTTGACGAGCGTCGTCTTACAGCTCTTGACCACCTTCAAATCTATCAAAAATGCATCAAGCGTGCTTATGATAAATGACTTCATGAGCGTACCTTTAAGGTTGGTGATCTTGTCCTCAAAGAGAATCAGCATGTAACCAAACTAGAAAAGAGAAAACGTGGAAAATTTGCTCCTAATTGGATTGGGCCCTACATTATCACTCATACTTATGGATCAGGCACTTACCGTTTAGCTTCGCTTAATGGTAAACCTGAGCCTGAACCCCTTAATGCCTTGCATATCCGACCATTCTACTGTTGAATTTAGTGTTACATCACTTCTTATCTACCTTGCGCTCGTCCCTTGAGCTCATTTACCACCTCATACATTTTTGTTCCATGCATCTCGAAATAGAATCAAGCTCACGTGGTTTGGTCATTACCTCCTCTTAAAGATGCCTTCCCCTTTTTAGTCTGGTCCATGACTTAAAAGTATCAAAATAACATGTTCTCAATTGTACACTTATGGGATATTCTTGAGTCAAACTTCCTACAAAACTAGATGCTTCATGCCAAACGGACATCTAGACCTCTAAAGTTATACATAGACTACTCCCTCGAAGGACAGCTATGTGGAAAGCCACTCCTACTATTATATAGACTGCTCCCTCAAAGGACAGGACAACTATTATAAATAGACTGCTCCCTCGAAGGACAGCTATACACAAAAACTACATCTGCTACTATAAATAGACTGCTCCCTCGAAGGACAGCTATACAAAGTCAGCCTTTATCAGAAGCTTCTCGCATTGATCAGCTTCGTGAAGACCTCAAGAACAACAAAATACATATCCCATGTAGACTTCCTGCATCGATCAGTCTATATCCAGAAAAATAAAAAGCAGTATTCCAAAGCACTTTTGAGTCATGGACTTGTCTATTTAGGTTTGGTTCTCTTTCATCAAAATAATCACCTTATAACAAGTTCGCTGCACCCCAGCTATACCAACCACCTCACCTCACCATTCGTCTACGCAACAAAACTCAAGGGACGTGACGTATATCCGATATATTGTGATTATATGACTCTTTTCACCTATCGACTTCTCGCCTATGCAAGGCACCTAGGGATTCAAGCCCATCCTATGTTAATATGTGGTTTGTTTAGCTCTTCTCAACTACGGGACAATTTTGCCTCTTTTACTCGACTCTAGGATTGTGTGTTGACCTTAATTAGGACACGATTCCCTACTACTTGGGTAAGCTAACTTCCGTTTCACCTATACCTACACCAACATCGCCAGTCCCTTACCAACACCAACAACATTACCCCACCAATATCAATATTTTTACCAGCCAATCAATTGCCTAACTATAACCAAATTGCCTGAATTCACCTCTCCCTGGTCCTAAGGGAGAACTACATCGGTCTGAGGCCCCTCCTTGCTTTGTGCAATGGGCTATGTAGGCAGCACTTCGGAGACATGGGGTCTCCCAAGGTTAGCTCGACCATCCCCTACCATAACCTATCGTGTGTTGTAAATATAAATATTTTTGTGTATTTCTATTTTGACAACATTCATCTTTATCCTTTTTTCAAAACAACATAAAGCATTCAAAACACAACCATTCTTATTATTATCATAACTCAAATCAACATACATATTTAGTTTTATTTAGATGTTAAACAAATACATCTTCTCTATCATCGACGCGCAGGTCGGCATCCTTATTTATTCTTATACTCTTATGAAATTCACTTAGACCCTTGCGCCTCCTCCCGAATCAGGTGGTGATCGTGATCGTCGATGCCACTCACTTGGCCTCTCCATCCTCAAAGGTGCCACTGCTATTGGTTCCTCCCACTGATCCGCCAACATCTCCTGTAACATACGAATATGTCCTCTTGCATGGAGGAATCTTGCCTCTAGTCTCTCCACTCGTGACTCTGCAACCGCTAACAATCCCGTTGTCTCATTCACCCGCGTTTGGAGCTGATGAACTAAACCCTGCAGATGATCTCTCTCCGCTGTAATCACAGCTATGTCAGGATGATCACGTACACCTCGTAGCTCTGCTACCCACCATAATCTATAGGCCTCTGTCACTCCTGCATCCATTACCCTGCGATCGGCTGCTATCTCCTCTTGGCCCTTCTGGAGGTGTTGGCCGGGGAGGTGAGAATGCTGCCTCGGCATCGATCCTCATGTATGGTCTATAAGCCATAGGTATATCCTGAACAAATCCAAATTGTCGCCGCACGTGATCTAGAGGAATCCTCTCGTACTCACCTGGCCTGTGCCCTGCGATCCACCTCAATCACTCTACACCCCTCAACTCCTCAGCTATGTGCTCCGTCACCATATAGTTCCCGTAAGGTCTCCAAAAAATATCCGCAATCGTCACCATCTCCCATACCTACCTATAATACTCGATGTCATCTATCACGGCCTGGGATCTCGCCTCTTGTTCTGTCTGGACCCATCGTCTGAATCCCAACCTCTGCACGCCTGTCTCTCCCGACTGGATGGGTCGGCCTATCGGTCACACACAAACAATGTGCTCATAGGCCCAACAATGTAATAGGTATGAACAATCCAGTGTCATCCTGTGTTTTCACCTGCAGGCCCATAAACCCCTGTATAACTCTGCCAGATATGTGGGTGCCCATGCGAAAGTCACGCTCCTTTCTATCATTTCCCAAATAACACTCATCAATGCTTTTGGAAATCTTCCCCCCTCCGCCCTCGGTAATGCATAATACCCCACCGCTATCATTAATACCACTGCCAACCTTGTTTCCTCAGGGTGTGTTGCATACATTGTACCATAAGTGAATGTCAAACCTCGCTGTGTCAAATCTCATGCAGCTGAACCAAATACCGCTGTTATCGCTCCCCACCCCGCGCTAGGCAACGCCTGATACACTGGTCTTCCTGTAATTGGGAGCCTCAAAATTCTAAACACATCTTCCAACGTCACTGTCATCTCCCCTGTTGGCAGATAGAAGGTATTCTTTTCCGGATTCCACCTCTCAATCAACGCCTGCAACATAGCATGATTGCGTGTGATTCATGAATAATAGCGGATCCCACTTAACCCCACACGGTTTATCAATGCCCATTCAGCTGGTGTTACATCCGCTCGGATTCGTGACAACAAAGCTGGCACACTATCATTCATCCTCAACCCTGCCTCTGCCTGCATACATCAAAACGACACACAACCATTCAATAAATTAAATCCCCAAGTGTTTTTTCTCACATTCTGGAAATTCCTACAGTAACCGGTATCGGTTATAGATAACCGATACTGGTTTACTAACCGATACCGGTTATCTCTAAACGATATCGGTCACTGTCAATCCTATACAGCCTGCTTAAAACCACCACCTACGATAATATTTTTGCTCGTTTACTCCTCTCTATACCTATAAATATACGTGAACACCCTGCTTACCTACCCCATAACATTCACTCTATCCCAAACCCTTGCCTATCACCTTTTCTTTCTCATCTCTACCCTCTTACCTTCTCTCAGCCTATTCATCAAAACATGCAAGAATTAAAATACAACCAAACAGTTTACCTCTCGGGATGCAGCAGCTTGGGGTGGAACTTGTCTTCCCTCTCGTCCCTGCCTGTTGGATGTTTCTCCTCGTCCAGCCATGTTCATCACCCTCTTCAAATATAACTTACCTTTCTACCTTCTTAATCTCAGCCCACACTCACTTTACCTGTCTCTTTCCTCCTTATCACTCAATTCTTTCATGCAATTACCTGTATCAGTCGTCAAACAGCGTCGCATTCATGTATTTAACTTGTTGCATGACTCTAAAAATAAGAACTCTAAAAATAAGACCTTAAGTTGCCGCCCAAGCTTTTCTATTTTTAGAAAAGCTCGTTTTGGCATAACCGGTATCGGTTACATAACCGATATCGGTCAACATGCTACCGACGTCGGTTAGCTAACCGATATCGGTCACATGCCTCCTTTTTCTTAAATCTGGGCCTTTTCTTTATTTTTTGCAAATTTTTGTAGCGCCCACCTCTTTTTCCTGCATAACAACACCATTATCAATATTTGTCATCAAAATCACATCAATATCTCATCACAATTTCATCAACATCATCTACCTACAATAAAACAACCATCAAACAAAATACATACGACATTTTAATATATACACCATTTGGATCTAACTCATCATCTACATACATTCCATTTCAAAAACAATCGACAAAACACATAAAACATTTTATACACAGCATGTGGATCAAAATCATCATCTCTATATATATCAATATTTCAAATATACAACTTGCCCTGCATGGGGGCCTCTGTGATCTCAAAATAATACAAAGCCGGCACGCAGGCCGCAATCACTGTCAAAATCTCGACTCGGCTCATAGGCCGGTCTCTCATGTCAAAAATATACTCGGCTCGCAGGCCGGTATCAACTATACAACCTGTACTCGGCTCGCAGGCCGGTATATACAACAAGAATGAATAAATGAATCATATGTGGGCACGCAGGCCTCTATATACATACCCGGTTCGCAGACCGGTGTCTATATCCAAAATCCAAAAACCCCTCTCTGCTCCAGGGATATCTCAGCTCTCCCCACCACCCTCAGCCCCTCTCCCTGCTGGTCCCTGTGCTGGCTCTCGCCTCCTCCCTGTCACCGACCCACCGGCTGTGGCTTGCCCCCCTGGGATCTCTGGCTCCGAGAGGTCTCGGCTCGGTGTGCCGCATATGGCTGATAGTCAGCCCCGGTACCATCAAGGACATCCTGATAATACCGGGCCTCCGCTCTCACCTCCATATAACGGGCCCGTGCCACCATGGCTACTGGGGCTGGTCCCCCGACTCCTAATAACAGTGGCCCCTGCCCTGCCGGTACACCCTGTGCCTGTGGTGGCCCCTGCCCTACCGGTACACCCTGTGCCTGTGGTGGCCTGTACCTGCCTGTGCCGGTGGCTGTGCAGGTGCCTGTGGCTGCACTGGTGCCTGTGGCTGTACTGGTGCCTGGGGCTGTGCCTGAGCCTGTGCCTGGGCTAACTGCCCCTGTAATACCCTGATCTGTGCCTGTGCAGTAGCAAGCTGCCCCTGTAATAACTGCACCTGTCCTAGGAGGCGGTCCCTCTCTGCTGTAACAGCCGCCAAATCTGGCTGTGCGGGCTGTGCTATCCTAGCTGCTCTCTGACCTACCCACCAAACCAAAAATGAACCTGTGCACCCGGCGTCATCCACTGTATCGTCTGCCAGCCTCTCTGCTACCCAATCTGGGTCAACGGGCTGTGGTGCAGGCAGTGGGGCCTCTACATCATCCCTCCGGTACTGTGGGAAGGGAGGTGGCTCATCCTGTCGCAGCCCCAACTGTCGTCGTACCCTCTCTAGGGGTATCCACTCATACTCTCTAGGCCTCCGTCCAGCTATCCAGAAAGTATACTGGATCCAGCGCATCTGTGCTCAGGCTCCTCCTCGGGGCTGATGGCCTCTGTAGGGCCTCCATACAATGTCTAGCGCAGTCAAGCCCTCTAACATATGTCGGTAGTAGGCTACGTCCCGTCCTGCGAGCACTGCTCGTGGCTGGCCCACGACCCCCAACCACCTCTGAAAGCCATATCTGTATATAACTTGTGGCCCTGGCTGCTGGGGCAGCCCTACTGGTCGTATACATATGATGTGCTCATATGCCCAGCAGTGTAACAAAAATGTGGAGCAAATCCCAAATCGCCTCATCCGGCGATAACCCCACAGCTCCCTGTATAGCTGCACCAGATATACTGGTGCCCAGGCATAGCACGTATGCTCCTCTACCATCTCGTGCAGTACTCCCATCAAAGCCCGTGGGAAGCGCCTCCCTCTGAGTCCGGGAGGGCGAAGCAGGTGATACCTATCATCATCAGCATGGCAAGCCGTGTCTCATGTCTGTGGGCGCGATACATGTCCCCATAGGCAATGCTCGCGCTGTGATAAGTCAATAACATGGCTGCATCCCCAAATACCTGTAGAATGTTGTCCATAGCCATCTCCGCATCTACCTGGAATACTGCCTCCCCTACGATCGGTAGTCTCAGGATGCGATACACATCCTCCAGGGTAATAGTCATCTCTCCAGTTCGGGAGATGGAAAACGTTGGTTGCCGGATCCCATCTCTCGATGAGGGCAACCATAAGGCTGTGGTCCCTCTCCACAGCCCTATACCGCTGGACTCTGCCGAGTCCCACCTCGCGCATAATGGCCCAATGCGCTGCGGACACATGTGGCCGCATCCATCTCAATAGCGGGGGCATCCGATCCCGCATCGTCAGCTGCTGACGTGCCTGCAAAACCAACCCACTTCATTAGACCTACCCTTTACAAAAACAACTACTTTAACCCTCTATACCCCCTTTTACCCACCCGACCACACCCCGACTCTATAACACACATCTACACCCACCTATCTTACCCTAAAACATCTACGATATCCCCTTTCCTATCAACCCTACCCCCTCCCTCTTCACCCCAACCAACAACCACACAACCAAACAACAAAACAACAACAAACAACAAAACAACAACCAACAACAACAACAACAACCAAACAACAAAACAACAACAAACAAAAAAACAACACCCAAACAACAACAAACAAACACAAACCCAAACAACATCAAACAAACACAACACACAACACAACAATAAACAACAACCAAAAACCCAAAACAACAACAAAACCAAACAAAATAAATAAATAATCCTAACTACTGACCGGTACCGGTCACCCTTGACCGCCACCGGTCCCCTACAGCACATGCTATACACCGGCGCCGGTCGACATACGACCGACGCCGGTCTACCAACAACCCACTATGCCCGAAAATTTTGTGACCAATGCCGGTCGCCTAGTGACCGACATCGGTCACTGTCCATGGCCGGAGCCAAACCCGACGCGGCCCCCAAAAACCCATTTTTGCCTATTTCTACCCTTTTACCCATCGAAAACCCCTAAAAACCTACCCACCCTACCGTTTTAGCCTAACTAACCCACCTACCCTCTCCATTTTTCAAACAACTTCAATTTATTCATTATTTTATTAAAAACTTGGATTCCTACCCAAAACCCAAATCTAGCTTAAAAACATTAAATTCACATAATTAGAGGTTTAGAACCTACCGGTACGACTACACGTCGTCGTGGTGGGATAGGTGGTGGTGGTCCAGCTGGTCCAGCACCTCCTCGCTCCTCCTGGCTGTGCCATGGCTATAAATCTCCTCTGCTGGGTCCTCCACCAATCAAATTCTGCCTCCTACTCACTGGGGTCTACCAACCACTCACTTCTCCACTCAAATAATGCCACCTCAGCCGACAATCTCAACAATACCACTAAAACACCTCAGACAACTAAATTTGGTTTTCAAATTGACAATGTGACAATGACAGGCCGTATTTTTCTTTTTATAGGTTTTTGACCTATAACCGATATCGGTTATATTATGCCCTAAACAACCGGTATCGGTCATCTAACCGATACCGGTCATATCTAATCGATATCGGTTTAATCCCTATTTTACCACAATTTCTGCCCTTATTCACTAATCTCCCTTTCTCACCACATCGCCTATACCCTCCTTTGCTAAATAGCCTTTTTTGACTTCATTGGCCCAATTCACGGCCACGGCCCAACCAACCAAGGCCCGACCCAAGGCCGCAACCAACCATCAGGCCCGACCCAAGGCCGTAACCAACCCAACCAATCAGGCCGACCCAAGGCCCAACCAACCATTTGGCCCGACCCAAGGCCGCAACCAACCAATCAGGCCCGACCCAAGGCTGCAACCAACCAATCAGGCCCGACCCAAGGCCGCAACCAACCAACCATTTGGCCTGACCCAAGGCCGCAACCAACCATCAGGCCCAACCCAAGGCCGCAACCAACCAATCAGGCCCGACCCAAGGCCACAACCAACCATTTGGCCCGACCCAAGGCCGCAACCAACCATTTGGCCCGACCCAAGGCCGCAACCAACCAATCAGGCCTGACCCATGGCCCTCACTAATCAATCGGCCCGACCCAAGGCCGCACCAATTCAATACCTCACCCAAAACCAACAAATTACAATTTTATCCACCCATCATGTAGCTTTTTGTTCAATCGAGCTCACCTGTTCGTGTTTTAGCATGATTAGGGTACTTGACTTGATCAGTCGACCAACTTTGCCTAGACCAAGACCGTGACGTTTATCTCAACCAAACCAACCATTTGGTACTGCCGAACATGCCTAAACGTTCCTGTACCTTACCCGTTATATCCCCTGGAGCTACTTCCTATGCCTTGGATACCAGGATTATATCACCCTTGTTTGGATAAACTATCGACCTTTGCCTATGAATTGCTTGTTTGCTCTTCAAATCATGTACCCTGGTCGCACTACTGCATTTCAACGTGCGTCTACTTCCTTGGACCTACCCCACCATCTTACCATCATCTCAACACCATTTACCCTTTATCAACCCTATCCCTGATTTCACGCTACCTCAATCTGTGATAGATTTGAGGGGGATTACCTATACCCTTAACAGGAGTAACCACTTCTTATTATTGTCAGTGCAGCTTTACAAGACAAGCTACACGACAACAAGGGGCTAATGTAGACACCAAATTTGTGTCTTACGACCCCCGTGCCCCGCATCTTATTTCGCAACCTAGCCTCATCACCTAAACCTTACACAATTATTTATTAATTACCTTATAATTAATAAATCCACATCTCCAAACCTGCCACCTCATTTCGCCACCTCATCATGACCTAGTCCTATTCCTAAACTAACCTAATTAAGACCTATAACTTGGTCTACATCCACACCCATGACTAATTACTCCTCACCCGCACCTAAAACCAACCTAATAATGACTTGACCAAGCCCACAACTAATTCCTCGGGAGAAAAGGAGGGAAAGTTGGCTATTTTACTAAAAATAGCCCACTTTGACTTAACCGATATCGGTTCCTACTCGACCGCCGTCGGTTACGTAATCGCCATCGGTTCCCTGTAAATGACCTCCCCCAACCAAAAACAAAGGGTTGGATTTTCATTGATCGGAACCGGGGAATTGATTGGAAGGATCGGGAATTCACTTGGCCGAGCAGAGACAAGTGAAGGAAAGAGAAGAGTTTGCAGAGGAGGACATCAAGCCCAAGACTGCAACTGAGTAACCAGAGCCCAGTGACACTTATCTCAGCATTGGGAGAGAAGATAGCTCATCTTTGATTGTCTGATCATCCTACCTGAGCCCTGCCTTCATTATCACAGTCCTTGAACCTGTATCTTCATCAGGAACTAGTAAGTAGTGTCTTACACGTTCTTTTAATAACATTTCTTGGATTTCTGAATCACAGTAATTACAAGTCTATTCTTAGATCTACTACCCGGTAACACCCTCCATCTAACTGCCATTCCTCTACCCCTACATTGCCCCCAAGAATAGCCCCCATACTCTCTGAGTCTTCTCCATCACCCCATTACCTATCCCCAATCATTTACCAGCCTTATAAACACCATAGCCACCTTATTGCCAACCTTCACTAAAAGCCCCTAAACCACTGCCCCTACCGATATCGGTTAGCAGAAACCGGTACCGGTGACAGTGACCGGCATCGGTCACTGTGATTCAAAACCAAAACTAGCCCTTTCCTCTATTGTTTTAACAAGGCAATTAAATTGTAATTTGGCAATAGCTTCTTTGTTAGAATTTGTGTTAATTCATATTAGCAGGGGAACTGACCACCTTCGAAAGGAAGTTTAATACTTCCTGGGCCCAAGGCAGTTCCCTCATTTATTGTCTAATTAGAATCTGGTGGTCTTGTATTCTTACTTGCAGGTAGTCCTTCCCAGACAAAAAGGAGTTCTTTGCAATCGATCTGATCTCTCTCTACGGTACGCGCACACCCTCTCAACATTCAACAGGTATTCCTCCTAGCCCTAACCCTTATCTGTTTCTCAAAGGAATGAAAGGATAGAAGCAACTCTATTCCAGGAATGGAAGCATTTCTGTGTGAAACACCCATAGTGAACTTGTACCCTATTCACACAAACTGAACCAAATGCACTAATCTTGAAGCAATCACTTTGTTAATCAGATTTACTGAAAAAAAAAATATGGAGCTAAACCAGCTCTGATACCAAACATGATCCAAAAATAATCAGATTATTACTACCTGATCTCGGACCCTTGTCGGCTTTAATTATTTACAGACAATTTTCTCCTTTTAAGTAATCAATTTAAAAATTAATGCAAGACAATAAGACAATTTCACAAATATTGATTACGAAGTTCGGCAATTGCCTACGTCTCCAGGTTAGTGGTCGAACCGTTCCACTATTCAAAACTTGTAAGTTACAACAATACTTTCACAAGAAAACCTAATGGAAACTATTTAGACTTGCTTAGAAGAATAACCAGACCTTCGGATGACAAGGGTGAAAAATAGCACTTGAATCCCACCTTCTTGGCGTATTCGGAAAGTTTGATGGCTCCATCTCCACTATTCGGAAACCTTCGGTTCTCGATCAGCCTTCTAGACGCTAATACAATGCCCTATGGCTCTCCTGTTGATATACCAGGCTTCACAATAATTTACTGTGGCGCTATGGGTTGACTAGGTAGTTTGAATAAATCCTAGCCACAATAATTTAACTTATTATTGCCTAACAAATAATAGGTCAATAATAATGAAAATAATAATGCCTAAAATAATTTAGGTCTTCACATAACAACAATTTCTCATTCTCATCTTGGCTTGGACTTCGCCTCCAGTGCTCTAGGAATGAGCTTCTCTGTATTTTGTGTGTGTCCATTACAATGAACTAGGTACCCTATTTATACAATTTTAGGGCCCTTGAAAAATGCAATTACATATTATCTTAGGATAATATTATCTTAGGATAATATTAGCCTAAACCCGTAGTATAGTTGATGGGATTAAATCCCAAATTGGGCGGATGTATTTTTTAAATGGGATAAATATCCATTTTAACGCCTAAGAAGAGGGGGAGTGGTTTTAAATGTTTTTAATGGGATATAATCCCAAATGGAGTGGCATATATTTGGTAAGGGATTAATAACCCTTACCCACTCCATCCTTCACGTGGAAACATCCACGCATGGATTTAAGCCCCAAACAACCGCTTCATCCTCCTTCCACATGGTCCTTTGCATGCCCCCACCACCGCTTACATCCTTCACAAATGGACTTACCATGTGGCAGTTTATACTAATGTATAAACATTAATATATATATGTGTGTGTGTGTGTGTGTGTGTGTGTGTGTGTGTGGCATTTGGAATGTTACCAAGTAAATAAAAATTCGATCCATACCATGGGGTATCGAAATTAATTAACTTGGTCATCTTGTAGTCCACTTATCATCTCCCGATAGGAAAATCGAGCGAATTCAACGAGTGGTGGCAAGCCACGTGTCACAGTGCGATTGATCCAATATTGACCAGTTGACCAGAGTTGACTTTCTCCATGTCTAAACTTTGATGGGACATATCTAGAGCTCCCGATGTCTGTTTGTCACGTTCTCACAGTCATTGGAAAGCTCTCAAGATGGTCTTCTGCACTGATACCATTTACGGATGTTTAGGGAACTTTTAAAAATTATCCCCTCATCACACATATGTCACACTCCCAACAACGCAGGTTGACCCTCAAAAGTAGAAAGAAGTATCCAAGGGATACAGTAGTAATAATGCTCAAGTCCGTATGTAAGAGGCCCCATGTAAGGATTTTTAAAATAGTGAGCACCCCTCCTTTGGTAGGTCAAGCTCTTGCTTCCATGCCTAAATAGTCAAAAAGGGATGTTGTTCCCCAAACACACAAGTCAGCAGGTTTCCCATTAAACATTTTTGACTGGATGAAGAAGACAAACATAAATGTCACAATGTGGAATTCCTTGACTATTCCTTCCCAATGGGATCTATTGCATGAGGCACTGTCCCAACTTCCACGTGATGATCTAACTATTCACAAGCCACATGCTACTATCAACATGTTCCAAGAAGAGAAGAAGCAAGTAAAGTTTTTAAAACCCCACCCTTTTACATGTCCTTGATCATAGGAAAACACCTAGTGCATAATTGCATGATTGAATTGGGTGTTAGAACCTCTGTTATGCCTAAGAAGATAATTGATGTCCTAGATCTTAGGTATAGCCCCTTGTCTAAAGGAGTCCTAGAACTCAATGGATCAAATATCAATATCTGAGGAGTCATTAAGGATCTTGAGTTGACCCTTCATGCATGTCCAAGTTTAACAATTACTCAAGATGTGTCAATGATTGAATTACCTCCTTTGTTTTCCCTATGTGTATTAAGATATTTCACTACTCAAGTGGGTGGTTTCTTGTCTTCTGTTTGGTCTCATATGTTACTCAAGACAAGGTATGGTACCCAATTTACCATATAAGTTGAGCCTATATTTTCCTATCATGTAGAGTCATATGTCCCATCATACCTCCAAGCTAACTGTTTAATCCAAGAACAAGCTTCAGTTCATGAAGAGAATCCTCTTCCACCCTCTATTCCTAACCTAGTGCTTGGTGAATGGGTGGAGAGGCACCATAAAATTGATCCATATGATGAAGAACTGGAATCTTATGAAACTAGGCTTGGTAGTTAATGCATTCTTAAAGAATAATTTGTGTTGTCACGTGCACTTAAGAAAGACCAAGTTGAACCTGGCCTATGGAAGTTATACTTTGATAGTTCCAGAAGCGGGAATGGTGTAGGAGCAGGAGTTTTTATCATTTCTCCCAAGAATGATAAATTTTTCTTCATGCTCGTAGGCTACAGTTTACATGCACCAATAATGTGGAAAAATATGAAGCACTGGTGCATGGCTTGCTCATTACTAGAAAAGAATAAGAATTAAGATGTTGCAAATATTTGGGGATATAGAATTGGTCATCCATAAGGTTACAAACAAATATCCAGACAAAGAATAAGTTTCTCAAATATTATAAACAACATATTTTGGTATCTCCTTGAGATATTTTTTGTTCTAAATCTGCAGGTGGTACCACACAAAATGAAAAAGGATGCTGACCAAATATCCTGCTCTTGGTTCACAGTTCTCTGCCATGCTGAGGACTTTTTCAAAGGAAACACTCAGCACATCAAGTGTGCTGATTATGACCATCCATTCCAGACCAAAAATACCAATTGGAAAGTGTTTGAAAGTGATGCACACATCATCCAGTTCATCCAAAATGAAGCTGAGTTCTCATGAAGCATGCAAGATGACTTGCATAATAGCTACGGTAAACAATTATATACAGTTGAAGAAAAACAATTTTCCTAAAGGGCTAGTTATCTTAGAGAATTTTTTTATCCTTGATGATGAGTTAAAAGGTGAAGAAAAGTATATGCACGCCACGTAAGAAGACTACTCCTTAGTCATTATTACATGCATGGAAAGGAGATTTACTACTCAATAAAGCTTGTGCACATGAGGAAAAGAAGGCCTTCATATCTCTCTGTAAAAAATACAGTGATATCTTCTCGTGGGAGTATGAAGACCTCAAATGTTTTGATCCAAGTGTCGTCTTAACACTCCATTCACGTTAATCCTAGTATCAAGCTTGTCAGATAGAAGTAGCGGACCACTCAATCCAAAGATAGAGCCCCTCTTGAGAAAGGAGTTATCTAAACTCATTGAGGAAAGAATTATTTTTCCCATCAAATACTCTACCTAGGTAACGAATATAGTTCCAGTGTGTAAAAAGAATGTTGAATTTAGAATTTGTATTGATTTCAGATATTAGAATAAGGCATCTCTAAAGGATCAATATCCTTTTCCTTCAATGGAGAAGATTCTACTAACTTTGGTCGGAACACAAAGATTCTCAATGTTAGATGGTTATTGAGGTTTCAATCAGATATTGGCCGAGGAAGAGGATCAATTCAAGAAAACATTTACAACTAAGTGGGGAACATATGCATATCAGAAGATTCCCTTTGTTCTTTCAGAAACGGGTGCCAAATTTCAGCACACTATGGATATTACCTTCAAAGGATACATCAATGAGTTCATCTTGGTTTACCTTGATGATATAACTGTCTTCTCAAAGAAAAGTGTGGATCATATGATGCACCTAGAAAAGGTCTTTGAGAGATGTAGAAATTTTGGGGTATCTCTTAACCCCAAGAAGTGTAATTTTAAAGTAACACAGGGTAATATTTTGGGCCATGTGGTTTCAAAGGATGGCATAACAATTCATCTTGAGCGCATCTCGGCCATCCTAGATATTTCCCTTCCAGTGCACAAAAAGGATTTGCAGTCCTTCCTTGGTAAGATCAACTTTTTTATGTGTTTTATCCCTAACCTTGTAGGACTAGTTCAGCCCATCACCTTGATTCTCAAGAAGGACATAGCCTTTAGATTGACAACATAAGGAAGAGAAAACTTCAACAAAATCAAGCAAGAAATTATTTGTGTGCCAACACTCATCAACCTAGATTATTTCAAGGATTTCATCCTTTACGCTTATGGCGCTATTACTAGTGTTGGTTTTGTCCTAACACAAGAAAGTGAAAAAGGTATGGAACAACCAATGGCTTTCTTCAACCAAATACTGAAGGATTAAAAATTCAGATATAGTCATCCAGAGAAGAAGATATTTTCCATCATATGTGTGCTCAAGAAATTCAAGAGTATGTTTGCCGCAAATCATATCAAAGTATTAGTCTCCCACTCTTTTGTTAGAGACTTCATCATGGGAGCAAAGATTAGTGAAAAGAGAGAAGAATGGGTGACCAAAATTATGGAGTATGATGTGAATATCAAAGCCATAAAACTTGTAAGAGGTAGCATGCTTTATAGGAAGATTGTAGAGGATGTGCAGAATGAATCTGAGACTTAATTATTTCTAGAAGAAGGTTTTCTACGTGTAGATCTTCTGTAGAATACAGACCTGGCATACGTGATTGGATGAAGGACATGATCACATTCCTTTCTGAGGGCACATACCCTTCTGGTTTGAAAAATGAAAATAGAATACATCTGAGGCTATCTATCCCTTATGATTTGATTGAAGGACTTATCTTCAAGAAAAATCTTGATGGCATGTTGTTAAGATGTATCAAGAGCGTACAACCTAAAAAAGTGTTAGCAGAATTTAACGATGGATTATCTGGCGGACAATTTTCTACCAATACTATAGCAATAAAAATCATAATGGAAGGTATCTTATGGCCTACCCTATTTACAGAAACACATAAGTGGGTTAAAAAATTTAGAGAGTGCGCTCTCTTTGCAGGTAATAAAAAATTGGCAATGCTTCCCCTCTGACCAATCCAAGCGGATCAACCTTTTGCACAATGACGTCTTGACATCATAGGTATGATTAATCCTCATTCAAGTGTTAGACACAAGTGGGTGTTGATAGCTATGGACTATTTCACTAGATAGGACAGAAGTTGTCCCGCTCAAGGAATCAACTGATTCAGCTCATCCTTGAATTTCTTGAGGGTATAGTCACAAGGTTTTTCATCCCTCAAACCATTATCTCTGATAATGAAAAATCCTTCCTTTGGTACTAAAATCACTGATTGGTTCTAAATTGGGAAGACTTCTTCTAACTATTCCAAAGTAAAGTGGAATCAACAAACAAGAACTGATCAAAGAAGTGCACTCACCAAAGAAAGTGCATACTCTACGTATATAGAATCATAGTCAAAAGAGTAATAGGAAATTTTCCTTAAAAGCTTGTCTATGGTAAGGAGGTTACCCTTCCTTTAACACTAGAGTTAGAATCATTAGTGCTTGCCCAACAGCTGGAATTTAAAGGCAAAGAACTAGAGAGAAATCAGAATGGCAGAGCTATGGTTGATCTTGAAGAACTAAGGATCCACGCCATGATCAAGCTAGAATAACATCAACAATCAATAAAGAAATGGTTTGACAGAAAGGCCAGGCCCCAAGCTTTCAAATTTTGGGACTTAGTCTTAAAATGGGATGCTCACAGAGCTAAATCAAGGTGCCATTAAAAGTTTGACGCACTTTGGAGTGGCCCATACATCATCAGTTTATGTAAGGAGGCTAACTCTTTCGAGTTAACTCATCTTGATGTAGGTGCACTACCAAGATCCCAATAAATGGGATCTATCTTAAACCCTTTCATTAAGTTTTTTACTTGATCTTGTAATATAATAGAGTGTTTTCAATTCCTCTAAGTGCGTTTCCTGCACATTGTTATGCTTGCAAATAATTTTTTCTTCTTGCACGTGATTCTTGTGCATGCTCTTATGTTGCTTCCAGGGTACATGTCTTCTTTGAGTAGTTGCAAGATTTAGAATAAGAGTCAAGAAATGATATTTAAGTGACTACGAGGGAAGTTTCATGATTACATAGTATAATCTCATTCCCAATGGATGCTCTAGGCTATTGATCTCCTTCATCTAGCAGGAAGATGGCCCTAAAAGTCACCAAAACTGTTATCCAAATAACTCTCCTAGATATTTGGGTAACTTGTATACATATTCTAGCTCTCAGCTCCTCATTTAAGGTTGCACACACTTAGGTTCAGTTGGCATAATTCCTTGGTTGCAGTTTTCCCTTGGGGCCCCTTCTTTTCCTCACATGCCCTTGTGTGCTTTCTTTCTCTCCTTCCACTTTCCTTCCCCTCTTTGGTTCCACTCCTCCCTTGTGCCCACCTTCTGTGCATTCTCTTTCTTCCTAAGATGTTTCTTCCCTGTGTGCGCACCTCACACTTGCTTCAATTAGCTAAGTCCTTGTCCCTCTCATGTGCCACACCCATTACTTTGTAATATTTATTTCTTGAACCATGCATCCTCTGCTCACTTGTTTACCTCTTTTCCCCACATGTGTTGTGCTTGTTTGCACTCTTTTCCTCAACGCCTTCCTCTATTTTATTTTGCATGCCCTTCCCTCACACCCTCCTTTACGCCCTTCTGTACCAAGTCATTGTCTTACATGCTTGAGTGTGCCACATGCAACCAGTCAAACCATTCCAATAGGGAACTGAATCATTGCAACAAATCAGTGAGTGACATGTGCTAGAAATGATAAACATCTACACATTTGGCCATAATTTTATCTAATCCATGCATGTCACGTGTCTTTCATGCACCAATGGATCTGAAAAACTTATGACAGACATATCTTCTGCTACATAGCTCTGATCGGTGTGAGCTTAGACTTTTCAGAGAGTTGTTGACATCAGCCATAATGCTAGACATTCAAATTCAAATTTTGGCGGATCTAGTAGGTGAGAAATGGGAAAACATCTTTCTGAAACATTAATGAAGCAGATCATAATTGCTTCAACCACCTGATTTGATATGATCCACCCTCATTTCTCATCCAATATGCTAAAGATACCTAGGGAAGTGCATTTGAAATATTCTCAGGTGGATTTAGCATGCATTGAATGCCTCTTGTTGGTGGTTATATTTCAAATTCAGGTTTTCCCTCCTTCTCTTCTCCTTGTACAGATTCAGCTATAAATGTAAAGATTTGGGCTCATTATTAATGTTGGAAACTCTTGATCCTTCTACATTTTGCTAAGGACTTCATACTTTCTATATTTTGAGTTGCAGACCTCTAGATCTGGCTCTTACATGTGGATATCGACCTCCTTCACCATTGTAACAGTCTCTGTGCATTTCTAGAAGTAATAGAAGCATCATTTTGTGACTATTCTCTTTCCTAACATGTTTACATTCCTTCTTCTTGCCTTTTCTTTTATGTTGTGTGTTGGTTGTGCCATTTCACGTCCCTTGCAGCTCCTTATTTTTGTGTCCCATGAAACTGATGTTGTGAATACATTTTAAGATTTACTACATGTGCCTAGCCTTCTTTTGTGCATTTCCTCTCATTTTCACTCAGAATAGATAGTGTTCATCCCTCTTTTCTGGTGCTATCACCTTTTAGTGTAGGTTTCTTTTCATGTTATCCTTCTATCCCTGGTCCCTTGTCAATTATTAGCTTAGTTTTCCCTTCCAACACTAGGAGTAACACTAGTAGTAGAAATAGATAGAGGAACTGATCCTTCTCTGGAGATCCATCTCAAGTGTGCAAGGTCCCAAAACTTGGGGACGGTTCAATTGTTGATCTCAAACACCTCAATCCTTTTGGATCTGAGATGCGGGTGTAAGTTTGAAGACTAAAAGTTGCTAGCATGCTTGGTGGGATGAGAAATGAAATCTTAAATTTCATATTTGCTAAGTTCTAGTTTGTGGACTTAGTATTTAAGCCTTTGGAGGCTCATTTTAACACATCTAGTGACTCCTAACATTTCTAGATCTCTATTTTAGCAGTCCTAAGTAAATTTCATTAGAAGATTACATACAAGAAAAACTGCAACACCTAAAGATTCTTTTGAGTACCTCCAGTTATCCCTGAGGAGAGTTTGTTCTAGAAATCCTGTGCACGTATCTCCATCTCCAGCGTGCCACGCCCATTAAAATACTCCTTAAAATAGACAACCTGTGCACCCTGCAATGACACATTAGCCACCTCCTCTATTGAGAAAATTTTCCAAATTCACATGAGGAAGTCCTTTGGTGCTGGTTGTGCAACATGATATGCCAAATGACACGCTCAAAATTATTCCATACTTTACTGGTTAGAATCAAGTCACCCCTCAGGAGCATATAAAGAATGTAGAAAACTTGTGTTCACTCTACCTGATCACATACAATGATGTAACAGTCAGACTACATGTTGCCTCTTTCAAAGGTAAAGCACTTCAATGGTATGAAGGCTTAAGATTGGGATCTATTACCACTTGGGATGAGCTGGGAACAACTCTTTATAATTACTTTGAAGATAAGTTAGATCAAATATCTCTTATGGAGCAATTAACAACAAAAAAGAGGGCGCCAAATGAGCAGATGACTGATTTCAACATCATATTTCAAAAGACTTGGGAAAGAATCCCTCTTTTGGTAATACCTACATCCCAGCATGATTTCTTGTATTATCTAAAGTCGTTGAAAAATGATATCTCAGTCATGATTCAATCTATGGGAGGCAGGACATTACCATCTACTTATAATATTTTAGTAAGGTCATAAAATAGTCTTATTCAGGTGGGAAAGATAGATCCTATACCACTTATTCCCTTGTTCCTAGAAATTTCACAAGTGCCCCAGCCTTCAGTTGCCCCTACCCCTGTTCCTTAGAAAAGAGCACAACCAATTGCCTCAACATCCTACTCTCCAGTGCAGGTAAAGGAAGATGAAGAATGAAAGGCTCTGATCAGAAATTTATCAAACAAATTCATATCATTAGAAAAGCAATAGGCACAAGCCTATAGATTCAAATATAATCAGGTGTATATCCATAATAATCATCCTTTGCGGAATCAATATAGAAACCAAAGATACATTCCTAACCAATAAATTGATAGATGGCATGCTAACACGCATCTGCCCTTGTAGGTAGTTTCTCCTCTGCCCTCTCTTCTAGTACCTAGTACAAGTTAGGTGCTTGTTCCAGTTTAGAATAATTTGGCACAAGAATCAAAATGGTGTTTCCCTTGAAAAATGCTCATAGTCAATATCATTGTGCAAATGTCACGTGCAACCAAGATTACATGATCTATAATGTTTCAGCTTGTGAGCCTTCAACAAGTGCCTCTGAAGTAGAAAACTAAGGAAGACCAAGAGATCCTCTAGAGGTAAATTTGATGTTCTTTAGCACTAATAACTTCTATGTAATCAACCAAGAAATAGATGATACAAGAAGACCATGCGCCAAAGTTCTAGATAATGCAAGATATAAGAAGATAATGTTAGAGTCAGTCACATAGGTCACTCTCAGCAACACAAGCAGACCCTCAAAACTAGAAAGATGCAGCTAAGACATCAAGTAGTAAGATTACTCAAGTCCCTACACAAGAGACTTCATGCAAGGCTCCTGAAATAGTGCGCGCCCCTCCTTTGGTAGGTCAAGCTCCTGCTTCTACACCTAAATAGTCAAAAATGTATGTTGGTCCCTAAATACACAAGTCAGTAGGTCTTCCACACAACATTATTGACTAGATGAAGAAGACAAATATAAATGTCATAATGTGGGATGCCCTGACTATTCCATCTTAGCAGGATATGTTACATGAAGCTCAAGTGTAACTCTCACGTGCTGATCGATCCATACAAAATCCACATATTTCTATCAAGATCTACCAAGAAGAGGAGAAAGAAGTAATTAAGGTTGTTAAAACCCCATCCTTCTACATGTATTTGATCATAGGAAAACATCTTGTCCAATATTTCATGATAGACCTGATTTCTAGTACCTTTGTTATTCCCAAGAAGATAGTTGATATCATAAGTCTTAGGTATAGCCATTTGTCTAAAGGAGTATTGCAACTCAACGAATCAATTGTCAATACCTTAGGAGTTATTAAGGATCTTGAGTTGACCCTTCATGCATGTCCAGATTTAACAATTACTCAAGATGTGTCAATTATTGACTTACCTCCTTTTTCCCCCTATGTCTATCAAGAGATTTCACTGCTCAATTTTATGGTTACTTATCTTCTGATTGGTCTCATATGTTACTCAAGACAAGGTATGGTACACATTTTACCATACAAGATGCACCTATATTTTCTTATCATGTAGAGTCATACATCCCATCCCCCTCCAAGCCAACTGTTTAATCCAAGAACAAGCTTTAATTCATGAAGAGAAACCTCTTCCACCCTTTGTTCCTGACCTAGTGCTTGATGAATGGGCAGAAAGGCACCATAAATTTGATCCATATGTTGAATAACTGTAAGCTTATGAAGCTTGGCTTGGTACTTACTGCATTATTGAAGAAGAATTTTTGCTACCATGTGCACTCTTAAGAAAGATCAATTTGAACATGGCCTATGTAATTTATACTTTGATGGCTTCCAAAAGTAGAAATGGTGTACGGGAATAGGAGTTGTCCTCATTTATCCCAATAATGAGAAATTATTTCTTCCCATGCATAGACTATAGTGTACATTCTCCAACAATGTGGCAGAATATGAAGCATTTGTGCATGACTTGCTCATTTATGAAAATAAGAAGAATTAAGGCACTGTAAATATTCACGGATACATAGAATTGGTCATCCACCAGGTTACCAAAAAATGCCAGACAAAGAATAAGATTTTCAAAGCTTATAAACACAGAGTTTGGGACCTCCTTGAGATATTTTATGCTCTAAATCTGCAGGTGGTACCATGAAAAATGAACAGTGAGAGCTGACCAAATGGCTGCTCTTGGTTTGCAAGTTCTCTCCTTCCAAGGAATTTGTCAAAGGAAACACTTAGCATATCAAGATGGTGATAATAACATCCATTCCAGATAACAATACCAGCTGGAAAGTGTTTGACAATCGATGCACAGAACGTCCAATTCATCTAAAATGAAGTTGATTTCTCATCAAGCATGCAAGTATGAATTGCATGACAGCCATGGTGACCAAGTAATATACCTGAATACAAACAAGTTACCTCAAAGGGATAGCCACCTTAGAGAAAATTTTTATCCCTGATGATGAGTTAAAAGGTGAAGAAAAGTATATGCGCATCATGCACAAGAAGACTTCTCCTGCATTCACTATTGCGTATGCAAAAAAAATTTACTTCTCAATAAAGCTTGCTGTGCATGAGGAAACAGTAGGACCTTCATATCTCTCTTTCAAAAATACATTGATATCTTCTCATGGGAGTATGAACACCTCAAAGGTTTTGATCCAAGTGTTGTCTCAACACTCCATTGAACTTGATCCTAGTATTAAGCCTATTAGACAGAAGCAGTAGTCAGTCAATCCAATGATAGAGCCCCTCATGAGAAAGGAGCTATCTAAACTCATTGAGGAAAGAATTATTTTTCCCATCAAATACTCTACCTGGTTTACATGAATCTAATTCCAGTGTGCAAAATGAATTGTGAAATCAGACTCAATGTGTTGATTCCAGATATTTGAATAATGCATCTCTAAAGGATCATTATCCTTTTCTCTTGAATGGACAAAGATTATTTAGACTAAGGCCGGTGCACAAAGATTTTCAATGTTAGGTGGGTATTCAGGTTTGAATCAGATCTTTGTCAAGGAAGAGGATCAATTCAAGACAAGGAGTTTACAACCAAGTGGGGAACACATGTGCATATTATAAGATGCTCTTTAGTGTGTCAAATACAGGTGTCAACATTTCAATGATGCCTTGGATTTTGCCTTCAAAAAATACATTAATGATTTTATCTTTGTTTACTTTGATGATATAACTATCTTTTCAAAGTAAGAGCATGGATCATATGGCACACCTAGAGAAAGGTATTTGAGAGATGTAGAAAGTATTGGGCTATCTCTTAACCCCAAGAAGTGTAATTTTACTAGTGGCACAAGGGAATAGCTTTTTGGCCATGTGGTTTTAAAGGATGGCATCACAATTAATCAAGAGCACATCTCAGCCATCCTAGCTCTTTCCTTGTCAGCACACAAAAAGGCCTTGCAGTCCTTCCTTGGTAAGATCAAATTTGTTAGGTGTTGTTTCCATAACTTTGTGGGACTGGTTCGGCCCATCACCTTGATGCTCAAGAAGGACATAACCTTTAGATGGACATCAGAAGGAAGATAAATCTTCAACAAAATAAAGAAAGAAATTGTTTTCATGCCAAAACTCATCAAAATAGATTATTCCATGAATTCCATCCTTTATTCTTATGGCATTGATATTAGTGTTGCTACTGTCCTAACACAAGAAAATGAACAAGGACTGGAACAACTGGTAGCTTTCTTCTTCCAGATGTTGAAGGATTATGAACTAAAGTACAATCACATGGAAAAGAAGGTATTCGACATCATGTGTGTGCTTAATAAATTCAATATTATGCTTTCCAAAAATCATATCAAAGTGTTAGTCTCCCACTCTTCTATTAGAGACTTCATCATAGGAGAAGAGATCAGTGAAAAGAGAGCACGATGTATGACCAAAATCACGGAGTATGATGTTATTATCAAAGCCAAAAAACTGGTAAGAGGTATTGCACTTTATAGGAATATTATTGAGGATACACAAAATGAATCTGAGACTTCATTATTTTTAGATGAAGGTTTTCTATGCACAGAACAAGAAACAGATCATAGAATTGGGCATGCGTGACTAGATAAAGGACATGATCACATTCCTTTCTGAGGGTGCATACCCTCTTGGTTTGAGCAAGGAAAAGAGAAGAAATATGAGCTTACAATATATCCCTTATGTTTTGATTGATGGACTTCTCTTAAACATAAATATTGATGACATTTTGTTAAGATGTATTAACAACACTTGGACTGAAAGAGTGTTAGCATAATTTCACAATGGATTCTTTGATGGACACTTTTCTACCAAGATTACAACATTGAAAATCATAATGGAAGCTATGTTCTAGCCTACCCTATTTTTAGATGCACACAAATGGATCACAAAATGTAGAGAGTGCACTTCGTTTACAGGAAAGAAAAAATTAGCAGCGCTTCCCCTCCAACCAATCCAAGTGGATCATCCTTTTACACAATGGGGTCTTAACTTCATAGGCATGATCAATCCTCCTTTAAGTGCTGGACATAAGTGGGTATCGACAGCTACAGATTAGTTCACCAGATGGGCAGAAGTTGTCATGCTCAAGGAATAATCGAGTCAGTCATCCTTGAATTTCTCGAAGGTATAGTCACAAGGTTTGGCATTCCTCAAACCATTATCTCTGATAATGAAAAATCCTTCCTTGGGACCAAAATTTTTGATTGGGCTCTAAATATGGGCATCTATCTAAAGACTTATTCCAACTATTAACCCCAAGGTAATGGTATGGTGGAATTAACAAGAAAGAACCTAATCATAATTATGAAGTGCACAATGAATATCAGCCAAAGGCAATGGTATACAAAGGTCTCATGCACACTCTAGGAAGTTATAATCACTATTAAAAAGGCAATAGGAACTTCACCTTATAATATTGTCTATGGTAAGGAGGTGACCCTTCCTTTGATGATAGATTTAAACTCATTAGCACTTGCTCAAAATATGGAATTCGAAGGCACAGACCAGAGAAAAATTAGAATGGCATAGCCAAGTTAATCTTAAAGAAAAAAAGGAACTCTTCCAGGATTAAGATAGAACAACATCAGAAAGCAACAATGAAGTGGTTTGACAGAAAATATAGGCTTCAATATTTCAAATTTGAGGAGTTGGTTTTAAAATGGGATACTAACAAAGTTAAACCAGGGTGCCATTCAAAGTTTGATGCACTTTGGAATGGTCCATCATCATCAATTCATGCAAGGAGGCTAACTCTTTCGAGTTAACTCATCTTGATGGAGGCGTGCTACAAATCCTAGTAAATGGGATTTATCTTAAACTCTTCCATTATGATTGTTGCATCAGCTTGTAATATAGCAAAGTAGTTTCAATTCCTCCAAGTGTGCTGTGCGCACATTATCTATTTGTACATAATTATTTCTTCTCGCGTGCTTCTTACGTGTGCTCTTCTATTTCTTACATGATACAAATCTTCTTTCAGTAGTTACAAGATTCATAATAAGAGTCAAGAGATGATCTTCAAGTGACTACGGGGGTAGTTTCATGATTACATAGTAGAATTCATGCCAAATGGATGATTCAGGCTACCAATATCCTTCATCTAGTAGGAAGATGGCCCCAAAAGTCACCAAAACTGTTATCTAAATAACTCTCCTAGTTATTTAGGTAACTTGTATACATATTCTGGCTCTCAGCTCCTCATTAAAGGTTGCACTCACTTATGTTCAATTGACACATTTCCTTGGTTGTATTTTTCCCTTGGAACCCCTTCTTTTCCTCATGTGCCCTTGTGTGCTTTCTTTTCTCTCCATCCACTTTCCTTTTCCTCTTTGTTCCACTTGTCCCTTGCGCCCACCTTCTATGCATTTGCTTCCTTCCTAAGTAGTTTATTCCCTACACATGCCTTGAACTTTATTTAATCAGATAAGTCCCTGGCCCTCTCGCATGCCCACACATCATCTTGTAATGGTTGCACCTTGACCACACATTCTCTACTCACTAGTTTTCCTCATTTCCTTGTGCGCGTCTCATGCATGTTCCTTTGTGCCTTGCTCTATTTTTTTTTGTGCACTCTTCCTTTATGCCCTCTTATGCCAAGTCATCTTCTGACATGCTTGCATTTTTCACACGTAACTAGCCAAAGCGTGCCAACAAGGTGCCGAATCATTGCAAAAAATCAATGACTGACATGTGGTAGAAATGAAAAAACATTTACACAGTTGGCCATCATTTCAGCCAATCCATGCGTACCATGTTTCTTTCATGTGTCGATGGCCCTGATATATTTCTATAGTTTTATCTTCTACTACCAAGCTCTGATCGATGTGCACTTGGACTTGTAGAGATTTGCTGACATCAGCGATAGTGCTAGACATTGGAATTCAAATTTTTGGTGGATCTAGTAGGTGAGAAATGGGAAAACATCTTTCTAAGAATTAATGAAGTAGATCTGATTCTTCAACTACTTGATTTTATATGATCCACCCTCTTTCCTCATCCAACACACCAAAAATAACTAGGAAGTGCATTCGATATATTCTTAGGTAGATTTGTAGGCATTGAATGCTTCTTGTTGGTTGTTGTATTTCAAAATCAGGTTTTCCCTCCTATTCTCCTTCTACATATTCATCTATAAATGTAACATCTAGGCTCATTATTAACATTGGACACTCTGGATCCTTACACATTTATATAAGGACTTCATGCTTTATGTATTTTGAGTTGTATACCTCTAGACCTGGCTCTTGCATGTGGATATCAGCCTCCTTCACCATTATAACAGCTCTGTACATTTCTGGAAGTAATAGAAGCATAATTTTGTGACTATTCTCTATCTTAAAATGTTTTCATTCCTTCTTCTTTCCTTTTCTTTTGTGTTGTGTGTTGGTTGTGCCATTTTACATCCCTTGCAACTCCTTATTTGGTTGTGTCCCATGAAACTGATCAGGTGAATACGTTTTAAGATGTGCTACACATGCCTAGCCTTCTTTTGTGCATTTCCTCTCATTTTCTCTTAGAACAGATAGTGTTCATCCCTCTTTTCTGGTACTATCACCTTTTAGTGTAGGTTTATTTTCATATTATCCTTCTATCCCTGGTCCCTTGGAATTATTAGCTTAGTTTTCCCTTCTAGCACTAAGACTAGTAGTAGCAGTAGAAATAGATAGAGGAACTGACCTTCTTTGGAGATCCATCTCAAGTGCACAAGGTCCCACAACTTGGTTCTTCCAGATCTGAGATGTGGGTGTAAGTTTGAAGACCAACCATTTTTTTTGTAGTGTCTTGTTGTATTGGTTGTGTATTCTCCATGATGAAACATACAACACAAAGTTTACTGATTGTCCATAGTAGATAATTGAACTTCAACCTAAATGTCATATATAATGTGTAAAATTTCTATTATATAAATTGAAATAAAGAGATGAAAAATGTGGAAGGAATACACCTATTTGTTTTATTAAGGGAGAGGTTAAAGTTATTTTCTTGCACTTATAGATTTGGATTGCTGATCTTGTTGAAGGATTGAGGGCAATAATTTTACAATTTTTTCCAAGGAGAAACTAGAGTATTGGGTGCATGCAACCCAACAAGGAATGGAGAAGAGAACAATAAGGAGAGAGAGGTATCGAAGCACCCCATGAAGGAATAAGACTTTGTATCAAAGTTATTCAACAAATTTAATACATTCCTATTTGAATTTAAGAGGAAAGGAAGGACTGCCTATAAAGAAATTAACTATTTTGATACCTTTTGTAACCCCATGGAAACCACCATTACAAAATGATCTAGGCGTAATTATGTAAATTAGAACACACAATAGAAAAGATAATGAGTTCCCTCATGCCCTTCTTATGTACTGCACAACTACATATAAACTAAATACATTTGTAATGTATTTAAATGTAGATGGAGAAAAGATACCCATGCCCCCAAGATCCTTGAGAGTGTTATCGACACTAAGTGTTGTGGTGAAGAAATATTGAACTACGTTTTAACCCTACAACTAATATGAACTGAGTCAAGTAAATTAGAAATTGTGTGAAGAAATTGTACATATACATGGAAATATGAAACTACTAAGAAATTTAATGTAACTTCCCCTAGTAAAAACCATGTGAAAAGGTTAGAACCGTAAATATGGATTTGACCAAGTTGTACATTTTTGAACCTATGCATTATTTTCTTTATTTTTATGTTTGATGTTGTTTCTTAGTACATGTACCTTGTGTATACCTATGTATGAGTCCATAATTTTTTCTATGTCTGTTATAAGTGTATAATATATGAGGATGAATGCCCCCCTCTTTTGAGGCATATGTGATAAATCATTTGAACATGTGATAAAAAATAATATATGTGTAATTGTGTTTGATGAATCTTATAATCTAAGTAGAAAAACATGGAAGGCTGTAGTAGTGGCCATCGTTGATGGCATCCCAACCTACAAAGGGGATGCACATGTTAAAAAATATTATGTGTAAAAAAATGATAATAACAACAATAGAAATAGTACTAGTACTAGTAATAATACATGCATAAGAAAACGAGTGTAGAGAGATAATAATAGTGAAGTTAGAGTTAATAACATGGAAATAATGTCACACAAAAATCATATATCCACAATCAAGGGATGATTACAATTTCATAAGATAATAAATGCCATCGGAAATGTAAATATTAGAAATAATGTGATGCGGTATAGGCATAGATCCATAAATGTTGGACACACATGATGTCACAAGACAAAAAGGATCTTAGGAAAAAATAAGTGAAGCAAACATATAATAATTGGCACAAATCACAAGCATTTATAGAAAAAAGAGTGTTAGAATGTGATGAAATAATATAAAATTTGATATAGAGAAATATGTGAAGTAAAAGGTTTAAATGTTGTATAAGACATGTGTATTAGTCGTGTTAGCTTAAAAGATAATATGTACACAATATATGTAATGAAGTGAAACAAGGAACTAGAAATAAAATTTGATGAAATAATTTTTATCCAAAACATCCATGAGATATTTTGATAAATTATAATTCCATCTTGAACTTGGATGGGAAAACTTTGATGAAAATTGGGAAAAATCTATTCTCTGTGGGGTAAATCAGACATTTTGGGAACAAAGGGAACTGTTCCTTTATTCTAGGTGTTTGCCAAAGGACTGATCCAAATGAATGGGTTGAGGGGGTACTTAATGTGGAAAAGGTAGGCACCGTGGGAACAAAAGGAACATTTCTACATGGTTAATAGTTCACCTATCGAGAAACATAATCGACGAGGTAGAGGAGAGTACGGTAAATTGGGTAAGTCAAGCCCATGCCACACATCAAAAATTATTCCCTCCTTCCTCAAATTCACCAATGGGATGATTAATCCACCCTTTGCACACAAAAATTAAAGTGGCATGTTATAGCCAGTAAGGTACCCCATCATTTTTCTCCTAAGCTCTTGAATTTTAGACAACCATAAATTTCTCCCTATAACTTTGCTAGAAATGTCTCATCATGAAATTCACCATATAAATATGAAATATAAACTTTTGTGGGGTTAGGTGGGTGGAAAATATGAAAATAAAATCCTTGCATTAAAGGAGTAGCTCCAGGTATCTCAACTACCAGATTTGATGAGATATGTTGCTCATTCCTTCTCCTACAATTGGAGTATCATAGGGAAATGGTCTTGGCAGGGTGCCCATACCTATTTTTAGACATTCAATGCATGATGTTGGTGGTTAAAGGTAAAATTTTTAGCTTCCCTCTCTTTTCCTTCCTCTCTCTCTCTCTCTCTCCCATTTTCTATAAATTGTAAAATGATGCTCATTTGTAAAGGTGGGACCCTCTTAGAATGCAAGGCCATTTTTGGATTGATGTTCTAGGTGTTCATGAGTTAGAGGCCTCAAATTTGGATTCTTGAAAAAAAAATTGTGCCTTCTTCCTTCATTGTAATGGAGTGTGCATCCCTTTAGTGGAATAAAATTCATGTTTTATGTCTATTCTCTACCCTAGCTTTGTTTTCTTGCAATTTCTTAACTTTTCATTATTTGCATGTGTGTGGTGTATGTGTCCTCACTTTGTAGGGTTTATTTATATTGTGCTGCACTAAAATGAGAGTTTAAATGTTTTATTGGACTGTGCCTCTAGTATGTCATCTCCAATAAATACTCAACAACCCAGAACCTCTATAACTCATCAAAAGTAAACTTAAAAAGAAGCATCAAAAGAGAACCGACGCTCCAATTAAGTCACGCCAAATAAAATTAGTATCTCCAACCTAAGTCCGAAAAGGGCATAGGCTGTAACGGACCCTTTGCAGCATAAGACAGTCTCTTATACCCAAACGGATCCATTAGTAAGCCTTCCCATTATCTACAAAACCTTCTATCTCCTTTTGCGTCTAACACTACAAAAATAGATTAAGAACCACACAGAAACAGGAAAACACAACTCGCGGAACGAATCTCAGCTGATCTAACCCCCGACGATCACTATAGTCCACCCATCCTACACAAACCCGCAGTCAAAAAACGTCTAAGACACACTCCACGCTCCAGCTTCATTAAACACGCACGAAAATAAACAACTTAAAAAAAATTCATCCACACCAGAACTTAAAGCTAGCAAACAAATCAATATTCCCCACCACCACTTACATCCAAGGCAACCTCTCAGAAACATAAACCATGGCAGTCTAACCTACAAGTAGTGAGAGCCAAACTAACCGCTAGGCGGACCTAAAAATACACAGTTATACCAATTTTATAGGACAGGAGAAGAGACTTCAATTCTCAGGAATAACCACTTTTTCAATTCACACATAGAGCAAAGAAGTACAAGGTTACCCACGCCTACCACTCATCAACGCGCGGGGGACCTACTAACCCCCAAGCAACCACCGCAAAAAACCTGACGTAGCGAACCACACCACAGAAAATTACGGGAGCTAAGCTACGGGAGGGCGACGATATTCAAACAACAAACAGATCACCATACGAACGAACAAGTCTAAAGCTAGCACACAGACCACCAATCACCTATCCCACCCCTAGCCCACTCAACCCAAACAATTTATGAAAAATATCTACCCCAACTAGAATTCACGATACTAACACCGGAAGAAGCAACAACACAACTACCCCTCTCATCAGTACAGAACTAACCCACCTCCTATCAGACAAGCCAAACAGCATTAAAAATACCCTAATTCCGCTTTCACATCAAGAATACCCATCGTCTTTCTCCCGATCCCCAATAACACACATAATAACCGTCAAAAGAACCTGTCAGCGGAAACGAAAAAAAAAGAGCTATCAGACCCTCCCCTTATAACAAGACAGAAACTCACCAAATGGGGGGGTAAGATAGAATAAAAATAAATGCAATAAACACTTAAAAAATACCCAAGGCGATTCAAACCAAGGACAACCAGCCAACACTTCTTCACACCATAGTACCCCAAGGGGGAGGCATACACGAATTCCTATCCTCTTAAACGGCGACACCTCCCGCAACAAATAACACACCAACACAGCATACAGGACTTAACCTAATAATATAACTGCAATTAACGCTCCTTGCATAAGCCAAAAAACAAACCAGGCGCGAACGCCCCAAGGCAACTAATTACGATGACACAGGGGCGAAAGAGATGCATAGCTTAAATACCGCAACTTCCTAAAAATAAACCAAAACCCCCGATCCCCACCAACCACTTAAAAAGACACGAATACAAAAAACTCATATAGGCAACAGCCATAATTTCATGCAAATAAACAGCACCAGACAAAAGAAAATAACCATACCCACCCTTCAACCAAGACTACACTAACCCCACAAACATTATCCCCAAACTAACTATCTATCCCACCCAGAAAACTAAAAATCAACATTACTGCTAAAGAACTCTAGACAGCGTCAAAACATAACCAGCCTCACTCACGCCAGCCCCTAATACAACACGGACTAGGCAGAACACCCCGCATGCTCAAACCCCTTCCTAATCTTACCCTTCCCCCTCCAAAATACAACACCCGCCGACCATTACGTCTTAATAATAACAAAACAACCGAGTTACAACCACTTAAAGTATAAAAAACAAGACTCTTCTCTTTATTCCCCACCTACCATTGCGCCAATCCGTATTATCTATACTCAGAATCATTTTTCCTCCTGTAAGGCCATTTCAACCATATAATTCAAATATGGCTAATTCATCAAAAGCCTTGGTTCCCATTCAAAATAACCTTGTGCAAGATTATGAGTGATTTTACCCTTGTCATCTTCCACACAACCAGGAAACACTTCCCAATTGAATTGTAAACCAAGATTTAATGACGTAAAGTGCATATATCTCTCAAGAAGTACCCTCAAGAGGAAAATCAGCAACATATAGTCAGTCAGGAGACACCACCAAGTGATACTTCACTAGTAAATTGGAAAATGGATGAATTTTGTGGGATAAGTCAGATTATTCCACAAGGTGTGGTTTTCAACACTAGATCTAAGAGAAGAGCTATGAAAAAGGGATAATATGCTAATGTAGGTCATTCCCAACACTCTTTGACACTCCAAGAAGGTGAAAATTTAAATGTAGCTCCAAATGTGTAAAGCTAGACCTAAATATTCCACATCATCTCAAACACAAGAAAAGGTTGTAACAAAGGTGCAAAAAAAGGAAAATTTTACTCCTTTCAACATCCTAGAACAAATGAATAATACCAATGTGAATATATCAATGTGGAAATCATTGGCTATTCTGGTAAAAAGGAACCTTGTACAAGCAACTATGTCCGGTATGTCCTTAACAGATGAATCACCCAAAGAATTGGTAAAGTTCGTGTTTACTAATTCACCTCAGTAAAAGGATGGTCATCCAAGTAAGGATGTGAAACCTCCACCCTTCTATGGATCCCTGATCATAAGAAATTATTCAGTTCACACTTGTATGATTGTTTCTAGAGCAAGAAGTTCCATCATGCCCAAAAAAAATTGTATACTATTTGGGCCTCAATTACGAGTCTCTTTTTAAGGGAGTGGTATAGTTAGATGGGAAAATAATGGGGATGGTTATGGTTATCAAAGGTATAAACCTCACACTACAATAATTCCCTAATGTCTCAATCTCTCAAGGCATTTTTTATATTTGTATTTTCCTACATTGTTTTCTCTTTGGTTATCTAGGGACTTCATTACCAAAATTTGAGGGTACTTATCAGTAGATTGGTCTCATATGATCTTAAGGACTAGGTATAGCACTGAGGATACTATTAAATATGAACCAATTTCTACGTATCATATAGAACCTTTTTTTTCTACCCTCATCGATGAAAAGTATACCATCTTTGATCAAGAATATTGTCTAAGTACCCAAGAATAAAAAACTCAAATTGAGGACATTGGTGACTTACTACTCAATGAGTGGGGAGATAAGTTTTATAAATTTGATCCATATTAGTAGATTAAGAAAACTAGCCTTGGTATTTATTGTCTGTATGAGGAGGATTAACCTCTACCTAGTATTGTGAAATCAAATGATCTAGAGGAAGAAGGAAATTGGAAAATGTTATTTGATGGATCAAGAAGTAGACAAGGTGTAGGAGGAGGTGTAGTCCATGTATCTCATATGGGAACTAAGTATTATTCATCTTTAAGATTTCAATTCAGCTGCTCCAACAACACAACAATTTATGATTCCCTCATCCAAGGATTATAATGTGTAAGAAAGAAGAACACAAAATTGTAGACCTTCAGAGATAGTGAGCTGATTATAAACCAAGTCAAAGCATTTTAGTATTTGTTTAAACCCAAACTAGAGTTATGCATGCTGACACCTCATCCAGAAAAGTCTAGAAGCTCACCGAAAGCATGCACAATAGGTAGGTCCCTCCTTTTCTTTTCTTATCAAGATGTTATCATGCATATTAATCATATTCATAACCAAATCAACCATTCATACACAAAGAATCATCATAATCATGGTAGTTCAGAAACATGTTGTGTATATAATAAGGAAACTCAATCAACAAAAAGAATGATTAACAAGATATAAATTCCTATAATTTCCATACTCAGACATAGTCAATTTAGAAACCCAAGCATAGTTTTCTATTGTAAACCATAATCAAATACATAACAGAGAGCTGATTGAAATATACTTAGTACATCCATGCATTGGACCAATGCGCACTCTTACAGACTCAAAACATACTTTGTAGCAGAAACTACAGACCCATATAAGAACTCCCTATTCACACTCTATCCACACTCACTAGTAAAAAAATGGTGCATCAGTCATATTTATAGGATGGGGACTTTCCCTTCATCACTTACATACTTGCTTTCCTAATAATAGTCATGTTCTAATAATACTCTACATGCTTTCTTAATAATAGATCAAGCCATAAATAACTTTCTTTAATCATACTTTCACTCCTAATTTAAACCTCTGTGTATGTTCTGCTTCTATTCTTACCTTGCATGTGCTTTTCCTAGTTATAGAATTTATGTTATTCTCAAAGAATTCTGATTTCACCTATTATTAGCTAAGGCTCGAAAATGGCTAAGTACCAATCCCCCAATTATGTGTGCACAACCCCTCACATTTACATGTTCTCCCCTAGTATGTGCACCCTCGCCCACCACTCTGTTCTTCATGCTTCTCCCTATGCATGTGCCCTCACGTTGGCCTTCCATAATTGTATGTATTTTTATCCTCCACGTGCATTCTTCTGTGTATGACATGTCTAGTACTTAGTCAATTTTCATGACCAACATTACCCCACACTAGGAATATTTCTCATCCTCAGCAATATGTCAACAAAAGCATGCATTCAATGAATGAATAAATAAAGAATAAGAATATGGTCTTGCACCCCAAGAATCAAAAGAATTAGGATCTATGTCCATTAATAACTTTGGCCTTTTTAGGTAGAAGGAACCCTGGAAATTCCTTATCCAAAATATTCTTAACTCCTTTCATCCTTCTATCTCCTTTTTTTCCTTGATTGGTGTGGCATCAACAATGGTAATTAATTATGTGGGAGTCAACTCATCAATATTTCCTTTAAGCTCTGTGATCATTTTATCAATTTACAAGGCCACATCATCTAGTGCATCCATCTTGTGCATGACCAAAGGAAATATCGCTGTACATTTGTCCCTGAGTGCAGCCTTCAAATTTGTAATCAAGTTTCTTTTATGCTTGATCGCGGCCATCACCTTATCCTACTTGGCCCTGTTATTATTCATTTTTTCCTGAATTTATTTCAACTTTGATTCTTTATTGGTGGCATGCACGTTCACAACCTATTCAAAATCTTGGCGGTTGTCCAAGACAAACTCTACCATTTGTGCAACCTCCTTAGCTTCTATAGCAAGTGCCTCATACTGCACAAGATGTATCTCTACTTGTTCCTTGTCACTCTTCTTCTGCAAGGCTATCTCTTCATCTTTCATCCCTATCCCCATCCTCTTCTCATGCATGATCATCTATGCAAGTCCTCTAAATAGTGTAACACATAGGGGTATACATCTTAGGCATGTTCAACCAGGTCTAGGAATGTGGTTGTAATTACATTAACAATACATTCTTCCTTTTTGTATGCCACACACATTCAACCCTTTTCTTCTCTCTTCTCTTGTTTAAGCTCTTTAATATTATGGTAATTTTCCCGATCTTCCTCACACATTCACTTGATGGTGGCATCCTTATAAAAAATCCTCACCCTAGCTTCTCATGCTATCTTATTTATCGCATTACACATTTTTTCATCTATGAGTCGACCACATGGAAGGATTCTCCTGATGTAGATTTTATCTGAGTCTCAGATAGTGATTATGTGCTTATCTTAAAATTTTTCTCTTCCATGTGTGACTAATAAGCCCAATAAAACATCTTCCTAGTGTATAGAAGGGATTAATTATTTTGAAATAATGACCAACAAAATAGGTCTTCTGTGACCATCGAGGTTTGATACCTTTCCCAAAGGACCTTCGCAGGATCATCTCCATATTGCAATAGGGCACCCTGGGGTATTTTCCTTCATTTGATTCTTCCCTTCCCTTTGTGCCCCTTTAGCACCTCTTGTTTAATAGAGTGAATTGTGTCATTCACTTCTCCTATACCTATATATTCTCTATCGACAATGTCCTTATATTTCTCTTCCTCCTCCTCTCACTTAGCTTTGCACTCTTCTCCATGCTCTCGGTATCCACCTACATCCCCCTTAATAGGATTGTCATGGAATTCTTCATCTTCACCATTATTCCTCAGTCCTTCCTCATTGCGCACATCTAGATCATCTTCATCTATGTCATCCACATTATGAATGATTAGAGAGTTTCATGGAACTTTATCTTCATCAGAATTCCCCAAGTCCTCTTCCTCCTTCTCACTTGAAACCACCACGGGATTCTTCTTCACTAGGGTCTTCTTTGTGGGACTTGGTTTCATTGGTGACTTCTTGGTTGCTCCAGAAGTTCTCACACCTTGTCCTTCCTACCTATTCTCTTATTGCTTCTTCTTCCTTGTACTTTGATCTAGGGTAGGCTCATCTTCTCCTTTTGCCTCCTCTTCATCACCCTTCTCCTCTTATTCCTGACGGGGAGGGGTCTTCTCGCACACTCTTTTTGTGCCTACCATATGTTTTCCTTTTGGAAGTTTTGGGAGAGTAAGGTCTTCTCCAGTAATATACTTCCCATAAGTCACTATGGGCCTCAATTAAATGTAGACTATTGCCACTTCCTTTCCTACTACAAGAGTCTTAGGAGTGATATTTATATTTTCAGATTCCACATATGCCAACATGGGGGGATATATAAATTTGGTGTGCAACATGTGGTAGTCAACATCTACTTATCTGCATCAAACTTCAATTTTTGTGCATCAAAAATTATATTCACTGATGCTTTGAGGTATTTAGAAGTGAACACAAAGGGTAGCTTGCACTAAGGGCTCTTGTCTCTAGTCTTCATATAAAATCTCCCCAAAAAATAGTGTTAATATACTTTAAATTCTACATATCCATCAAAATTAGAGGGAAAATCCCTTGGTACATGCCATTCATCCTCAAATGCTTCATGCATCCTCATGTACCATTTTTCTACCCATATATTATAGGAATTATTGATGCCTCTATCACAAGTATACTTTGTAAACCTCTACGCTAGGGATTTATTCTCCATTAGGTATTTCTAGACCTTGTCATCAGTTCCATTTGTCACGACTATCTCCTAAAAGACAATTAAAATAAGAATGGATCCCCAACTTATATTTTCTCCTTTCACAACTTTGTAGACACCAAAACTGGGTCACACTCCCCCTCGATCCCTCGAAAAATAACCAAATCAAACACACTCACCTAACCATGGCCCCTTTCACCCCACTATAATATTAATTTAATTAATTTAATTAAATTAATCCATGATCCTCATAATATTTATTATTTAAATATCCTAATTAAGATAATTCTCACACCACCGCCTCACCCCAAATCTATTCTTAGTATGTTGCCATAACTAACTAAGACCTAACTAAATCCTAAAAATAAAAGCCTACATTCCCTCTAACCACATTCCTGCCCATTAGAAAAGAAGCTTCCATGTTCTAATCTATAAAAAGAAACTAACATGGATCCAAGAAATCAAGCAGATCTTCCCAATTTAGTAAACCTAGGAAATCCTTCCCTAATCGATGACGGTCACCCCTAAACCGATGTCTGCTTAACCCATAACCATGTCATTAGTTACCTTTTAATTCCCTTTGGTAACCTTATTTCGAGGTTGGGCACATTTCTGAGAGAAAGAGAGAATAATCACATCTACATGGAATCAGAGCGAAGCATCCATTCACATCCAAACATTCACAGCCATTTACAGCCATCCAAGTCAAGAGTTGATTCAGCCAAGCAAGGAAGAAAATCCCATGTAGCTCAAGCAAGAGTCTCCCACCAATTGGTGGATCTTCACAAAAGAAATCTCTCACCACCATCTCCACTCTTCACCCATAGTCGACTGGTAGCAAATTCCAAGTAACTATACTGCTCTATTCAGTCCAGTTTTGTTTGAATACTTTCAGTATTTAGATTCTTCTAAGCTATTGCTTTCCTAGCCACTCACAAGTCCTCTTTGGTAACTACCCCCCCTATAATTCTCCCAAAACCCCTCAAAACCCTATCCTAACAATCAAACATTCCATTTTGACCTACCCAACCCTTAGTGAAATCACAAAGAAGATCCAAAATCCATTCTGCAACATCTCCCATCTTCCCATAGTCATTAACATTGGTATCCCTAAACCTCCGTTGGTCAAGCCTATACCAGCATCAGTTTACCTACTCGACACTACCCCCTTTGCTACCATTCACCAACTTACCCATAAACTCCTCCTAGCTTCACCATAACCCCACCAGAATTACTCATTAACCAACATCTATACCCACACCTCCTAGACACCTCACCTAGTTCCCCATCAGCCTATAAAATAGACTTAGACCCCTGTTCTTGACTCTTTTCATTTCTTCAGTGACCAACAGCAGTCACAAATAACTCGCATTGGTCACGACTTGACCGACATCAGTCTCTGTGTATATCAACATAGCATAGACCAACCTACCCACTTACTCCCAAGATACCTATAATCACCTGTGACTGTTTTCAAATCTCTATTAGACCTGCAAAAACCTAGAACCATTTTCCTGACCTTCGGATCTGATCCTAACCTAGCATGTTAGATTAGATTTCGCTTATTGTGTTTATATGAGATTCCCAAATCATATTGACTACAATAGGACAATATTTACCTTATTTCTCACATTAGGTTATTTACAACAATGGATTGACAACTATCTAGGGAGTATCACACTTCCCAAATCTAGCATATGCTAAGCAGTCCACTGCATATACTATTCAACTTTCATTTGGTGGTCTTGTTGTCTATTTTAGGTAGATCCTCCTAGCTAAAAGGAATATCTCATGATCAGTTCTGGATTAAGAAGTCAGATGTGCATAACAACCTTTAACCAGATTTACTAGGTATTCCTCCTAGTCCTTTTACCCTTATCTGTTTTGTCACATTTCAAGAAATGCTCTAAGAATTAGGTGAAACATTTTGGTACACCCGGTGGGACCCATTCGGGGTTGTTTGCATTTCTTCATTTCTAGGTGAAAGTTGTATGTTTTTTTCCTTTTATAAAGGTTCTCACATTAAATTTCTCCCTTGGAATATTCTCTTCTTTCTATTGTCTCAAATCAATCGTGTTTTGGTGTTATAAAAAGAACTCTTCTTCTCTTTCATTTGTACTGCATTAGTGAAAGATCATATTCTCTCCTGTTCATCTTTTGTGACATCAAATTCAATATTTCGATTTGGGCTTAAAATCAAATGCATTTCATTTTGCTTTACTACATTAAATCACATTAAATGAGGGAAGCCTATATGCTAGAAGCCATTCCCAGTTGATGGTTGACAAATGAATCATAGAAAAGAACTTTCTTCCTCTTTCTCTCTCTCTGAGTCTTACCAAACATCACAAAATTGAAAAATACACACATTATTAAACAACATCTCACCTAGAAGAAGTTATAGGTGATCACACGATCACGGTACATTGGACACCCTACTCGTTACTTCTGTCAAATCATTATCTAAGAGGACAGCCCGCCTCCACCATAACATAATCTGAAACCTCTCCTTGTAGATATCCTTATTTGTAGGAAGCCTTCCTCACCAAAAAATCTATTCTAAAGTTCATGAGTCAGTCTTCTAAATAACATAAGCTAAACAAACATAAAGGAAAAAACACTCTTAGGATCATATTTTTCTTAGTGTTTCTTCTTGGCTTGTGTTTTGAGGTGAGAGGACATGTTCTTCATCTTTTTATTTCTCCTTGCACACTCCTCATCATAGTTGGTGTATTCCAACTTCGTTTGAGTGTTCCTGGACCCCATTTTTATCATTCTCAAGTTCTAGGTTTGATTCCACATTTGATTTTAAATCACAAACACCTTTTTATTTATCTCTATTTCAATTTCACAGTAACTGGTGTTGGTCTAGTGACCGTTGTCGATTACCCTCTGACCGTCATTGGTTTTATCCAATCGGCATCAATTTTCCATTCTTTTGGTTAACCTACCCAAAAGGACACCTATTTCATATTCTTCATTGTTCCGAGTCTCTGTAACTTTCAGCATCTTATCTATCCTTATAAAATCCATCTACAGCTTCTCTACATGGTAGATTATCAGTCTTTTGCCTTGTTTGGCAAACTGTTCTTTTCCATAGTGACCGACTGCAGTTACCTCTGACTGATATCAGTTTAACCTAACCAGCATCGGTTAGCATGTGCAATTTTCCAGCTAACATTTTTTCCTAATCCACCAACCACTACCTATTTTTCCTGTTTCTGTTGTATTTTTGTGTCATTTATGGAAAAAAATCCTACCAAATTAGCACTTCTTCACATGGTGCTGACTCGTAGCCAAGAAAATGACCTCATATTCCATGCTAGTTGTAAATCAATCCCACCTAGTCCTTCACCACCTTCCATTGTATCGCCGATGGATCCTACCCAGCCTATCACCATCGCCACATGTGATAAGGAGTTCACACGACTCCTTGACCAAAACCCTACCACCTTACAGTTCTATCTTTCCCACTCGTCCACTTGAGATTCCTCGAATTAGTTGATATACGACATGCCCATATCTATCCCCCCCAAAACTTGTTCCTACTTCTGCGTCAACCCCTTCTAGCTCCAAACTACCTGCACCTGCCTTGCCCCCAGTCATTTTGAAGCTAGGCCCTATACCTGCTATGACTGCCACATCTACCACATCTATTGCACCCACAACAACCACTATACCTTCATCAACTACCCAGAACATAACCTCATATGCACCTATTATCTCACATATACCCATAACAACATAACCACCCCTGGTTTCGATGACCCCTACCCATTTTCAAAATATTGTCCTTTCTTTTCCACAGTCCTTAACCCCCATTTCTACTAGGGTTACCTCGAACCTTCCACCTCCATATATGTACTATTAGCAACCTCTTGTTTCATCTATCATTCATTCTAGGTACGTACCCCTATCTCACTCCCTCATTCTCAACCTACCTATGTGGCAGCGCCATATAATGGAATGCCACCTCCATCATATGTCCAACACTAACCCTCTTACGCTACAAGAGGTACCCATTCATCACCACCTACTAATGACCTCATTAAGTTAATGATGGACAAGATGTAGACACTGGAGGCATCAGTTTCTGGCTCACGCAACTCTCTCACCTACGATGAAATTTACAATGAGCCCATACACCCATCCATTCCTATTCGTCTATATCCCATACATTAGGAGATGCCTTAATTTAACCACTTCAAAAATAAAGAGGAGCCACAACAACATTTGCGGTCTTTCAAACATGGGTGTTATCTAATTACCTGTGATGATGCTTTTCTTCTGAGGAGCTTTCCCATGTCTCTGACTGGGCCCGCGTTAGACTGGTATAGTGGATTACCTAGACATTCTATCTACTCATTTAATCAAGTAGCCCAAGCCTTCTTGGATCACTTCTCCATCAACGTTGTTAATAAGGTTACCATGACTGAGCTCTACTCTATGCGTCAATAAGACAATGAGTCTATCACATATTTTGTCGCTCGTTGGCATAGCCTAATCAATCAACTCACATTCCAATTACCACAAATCAAACTCATAGAGCTCTTCACGCGGGCTTGTGCTAGACATATTTTTCCAACCCTGTAGGTGCATACTTTCCGAACCTTCGATGAGGCATTCACCATGGCACAAAAACTAGAGATTCACACCATCAAAGAAAAGAAAATCCAACTACAAAATAAGAACGTGACATTTAAGTCAAATGATACCTCTTATTCTTTGAAACCACAAAATAATTATTCAAAAGACAAGGGAACTGCTAACATAGTGGTACTCAAGGCCAGCCCAGCTCATCTATAAAATCAGGCTAAGCCCTTATCTAATCTTTCCCCTGTCCATACTTTTCAATTCAGATGAGAACAACGGAAATACACTCCAATTGGGGAGCCTTATTCTTCTGCTTTAGAAAATCTCATTAAAGTTAGGACCATCACCCTTCCTCCTATAAAGCCACACACTGGTTTTGATCCTACTCACCCCACACCTGCATGGTACAAAGAGCATGACTTCTACAACTATGATAAAGTAAAAGGTCATAATGACAAAAATTACATCACTTTCAAGAACATTGTCCAAGAAATACTCGAGAACGGTGAGTTAGTCTTGGATAATCTGAATGCACCTGCCAACCAAAACCTGCACATTTTCAAGAAACCATTTCCTAATCATGCCCCTTCTTTTGACCAAACTGGGCAGACCTCAACTAATGATAGCAATACCTGCGAGGTCCATGATATTTTTAGTAACACACCAGTTGCTTCCCAATTGCCTCATATTCCTTTCATAGAGGAAATCCTAGCCCGAATACACCTACACATGAACCCACTTCACCTATTCCTCCACCCACAGAGGAACACCCTTCATCTCCTCCCTCACATGTGAAGGAGTCTTCTTTTAACATTGAGACTACTTCACCTTTGGTTTCCCCACTTAGAGAGCCATCACCAACATTACCTCTCTGACCCATGGGAGATGCTTGTTCATCTCCTCCACCCATAGAGGAGCACCCGTCATCTCCTCCACCTATAAAAGATCCAATAGAAAAGCTATTACCTCTAGGTGACCATTCTCCATCAGCCACCCAAGACCCTGCTGACTTACTTTAGGCTCTCTTACCCATAGAGGCTGAAGCTAGCAATTTCCTTGTTTCTAAAACACATTTTATAGGAATCACCATTTTATCCAAATTGACCTCACCCACAACAATGTCGTTCTCATGCTTAGTCGATATCCTAGATTATGTGGATAGAGCCTTACTTTGGGGGCATCTTCTACTTCCTATCTCAACACAAATGCAGATGTCACTCGCTGACACCTCCACTATCTATCATAAATTATTTCAGCCGACCAAATTAAACACAACCAAAAGTATCACAAATTATCCCATGATACTACTCATGGCTCAACTCACACCTCTACCCATAACCCAACATGCATCTACATCCAAACACACACCTACATCATCTTCCTTTCCTAAACCTATTACTACTTTTAGGGTCATCCCAATGGTTAGCCTTACTCATCCACCCATCAAATTAGATTTAGCTACATCTTCCAAAACTAAAACCAAACTTAACCCGACCCCTAAATAGAAGAATCAATCTCCTAGACCTCATACCCCAAACTCACCAACCACACTTTTATCACCTTCACCTCTTCCATCCATCTTAGGACCTCACCCCTCGACCCTAGCTAAGAAACCCCCATCCACCAGTAAACCCAGAATGTAGCAACCCATTTCCCCATCACAAACCTCTAATATACCCAAGTGCCTAACACAACCTCCACCCACACCTGTAACATTTTTACCAACCATAACTCCAATAGCATCGATAACTTATTCACTACCCATGACACTTCCTTCCCTTTCCCTCACACCTCCTGCCCAACCTACACCATCTACCTCCACAGCACCTCGGTTGCCCCCATGGGTAACCCACCCTCTTCCATCATCCACTTTTCCCTCTACATCTCGTGCGCCCATATCACCTTTACCCAAGAAGGTGAAACCTTAAGGTAAAAATCCGTTACCCTCTAATAAGGTAGTTAAACCAACCACACACTCTATTGCAAGTTCATCTACCATGCCCATACCCAATAAGACATGAAAAACACCTAAAACCATATCTTAACCCACTCCCCCTCTTGCAAATACTCTTCCCATAAAGTCAGTCGCACCTAAAACCAAACCCACATTCACTTCCCATTGTGATCCACTAGGGGGATCTTATGCCAAAATCTTAACCAATCTCTTCAAAACTTCCATCATCACATTACCACCTCTTAGACCTTATGACCCACTCAAACCCAAACCAAAAGGGTTTGACGAAACCAAAATTTGTGCCTACCATCATGTGCCAGGGCACAATGTAGAGGATTATAAGGATTTGAAAGCTGCTCTTTTCTAGTTGTGTCCTCCTGAAGAAAAAATTGATGATGATGATCTTCTCGATGAGGACACCATTTCGCCAGCACCAATTTCCATAGTTCTTCCCTCGTTGCCTACTCAATGACCAAAATCTCTACCCCCAAAACTCTTAGAGCCATCCCCAAGATTCAAAATTAACATGGTTCATATAAGAGAACTTGCAAAACCTCCACCCAAATGTCAGTGTGCCCAACTCATTTCACAAGGATCCTTCCCACATCTTGGCTTCTGCCCTTCCTGTCGTTACACCTTTCATGGCTCACCTACTTCATCTACCTCCCTGCCTCAAATCAACATGATCCACATTACTACTCGTACTCAGAAGGACAAAGGAAAGGAAAAGGAAACTAACCCACTAACCAACCCCATACCCAACATACCATCTGCACCCACACATAAAGTCACTATCCTCAACCCCATATATCCTATTTCTAATGGGGTTACACATCATGTGATGCTCAAAAAATTACACCAATCCTCTCTCAAAACGTCCCTATATGACCTCTTCCAAACCTCTAAATCCCATCGCTAAGCTCTCATGGAGGTTCTTCAGTCTACTGAGGTTTGACTCAATGAACCTACACCCTTAGCCTCCATTATCAGACCTCATCATATAGCCTCTCTCACCAAATTACCATCTTCTTCTACACCTCCACCTACTCACCAAGTAGCCACCCTTAGCTTATCAGATTAAGAGATCACACCACACCAAATTGATGACCGTGATCCAGCCCTTTTCATCTCCATCCATATTGATAATATACATGTGTGACATGTTATGATCGGTGGGGGTGCTAGCATTAACATCATCTCCTCCCATGCATTCGACCAAATGTGCATACCCAAAAATTGCATGCATAAACATCCCATCATGTTGCGTTCGTTTAATGACACTATCACTTCTACACTTGACAACGTCATCCTCCATGTTCGTGTGGGCCCCCATACTATTTTAGAGTTATTTTTATGTCTTTGAGGGGGAATTTCAATATAACCTGTTGCTTGGTAGACCTTGTATTTGTGTTATTGGTTGTGTTCCTTCCACTTTGTATCGTTGTGTGAAGTTTGAGTATGAAGGAAACACCTATACCATTTCAGCTGACCCATCACCTTTCAAAACCTGTAACATGCTTTACCAACCCAATGACATGCTTATACCCATTAAGGTGTCTACATCCATGAACACTTCCTCTTCACCTACACCTCCACTCACCAGTTCCGCTGCTACCTCAACCACACCTAAATCCTCCTTTCTTACCGTTTCCACAACCTCCACGGCTGACCCCGTCAGCCTCCCAATTAGCTAGCTCCACCTCTGATCCAATCTCTAACACATCATCTATTCTAGCTACCCACATATCGACCACCGATCCCTTGGAAGGTGTTTTTCAACGCCTCGCTCTGGGGGAGTATCGCCTATATAATGTCAACACATTCGTTACTCCACAAGATTATGGAATCCTTCACCAACACCCTCACTATGATCACCGCATAGGAGAACATCTACTTTATGGTCCTCCCCACCTTCGTACCAATCTCACTTATGGGGGACTCAATACTTCCACTTATACACCTGAACCACCATCACAAACCCACCCCTTTTCTACCGACCTCCAGTCACTCACCAATTGCCGTTTCACCCACACCTTCCTACACTAATGTGCATGGAAAGGTTTTGGTTTTGGATTTTACGAGCAAGGCTGCCACATTGTTATTCCATGTACTACCCACAAACATAACGACCATAGTGGTATCAGCTTTGCTGAAACTACCTACCAAGAAGGCCCGCATTGAACTCAATGAGGATATTGACCTTTTTCCACCTTCTTCGCCCACTCCACCTTCTTCACCACCTTCACCACCTTCACCGACATAGTTGATGGATCCAGAATCCATTCCTCCTAACTTTTTTTTTTCATAAACACCATTTCCTTGGGGCCTCTGACTTATCAATGCGAGGGAGAGGCTCCCTCTTCTCTTTCCTTTCCTATATCATGAAATGATCGATGACGATACACCTTCTATTAATGTCATTGAATGTTAGGATGATGAATCTATACTCACCTATCTTGGTAGTAAAAGACTCTTATATTCATCAGTCATTACCATCTAAGACACAAACCATGTTGAATGAATCGACTATTCAAAGTCAACATCCATACTCAGGATGACCCGCACATTCTAAAGATCGGTCAATCTTTAGATACTTTTGAAAAAGAATCCCTCACTTATTTTCTCAAAAATCATAACCATGCTTTCAGCTTGGTCTTACATTGACATGCTCTGGTATTGACCCCACCATAGTGGTCCAAAATATCATAATCATTCCCGATGCCAAACCCGTCAAACAAAAGTTGAGGAAAATGCACCCCTTACATTGCTCTTCTGGTTAAAGAAGAACTTCAACAACTTATTTTTGTTTCATTCATCTTAACCATTGATTATCCTCCGATGGATTTCTAACATTGTCTCTGTCACTAAGGTGACGGGGGGTACTTTGCATTCTGCACAAATTTCTGTGACCTCAACCTAAGCTTTCTTGAAAGATGACTTTCCTCTACCTGGTATTGACCAACTTGGTTGACCTTACTGCTTGTCATGAGATGCTATCACTCATGGATGGTTTCTCAGGTTATAACCAAATCTTACTTTCCCCAGAGGATCAACACAAAACCACAATCATCACCCCTTGGGGGATCTTCTGCTATTGATTCGTGCCTTTTGGCCTTAAAAACACTGGTGCCACATATCAGTGAGCTATGAATTACATATTCCATGATATCATGCACCATATATTAGAAGATTACGTAGACGATCTCCTTACTAAATATAAATGCTGCTTCGAGCACCCCGCCGTCCTAAAAACCATCTTTGACCACCTCATTAAGTATTGTGTTTGAATTTAGCCAAAGAAGTGTGTCTTTGTGGTTCTCTCAAGAAAACTCTTGGGATTTATCATTTCCTTATGTGGTATAGAGGTTGACCCTGCTAAAGTCAAGGCCATTCTCGAAATGCCTCCACCTACTAATCTACAGCAACTTTGTAGCCTGCAAGGTAAGTTACAGTCTATTCGTCATTTCATTTCACAACTTTCCGATCGATGTCAACCATTTCATCATCTTCTCAAAAAGGATGTCTCCTTTAAATGGGAAGATGACTGCCACAAAGCTTTTGAGGCCTTGCAAAAACACCTTTTCCAACTACCTGTACTAATTCCACCTAAATATGATCAACCAATATACCTATACATCTTTGCTACTGATCACTCCTTAAGGGACATGCTCGCTCATAGTGATGAACAACATAGGGAGTAGACAATTTATTACATAAGCCATACTCTTCTGGATTACAAAACCTGATACACCCATTTTGAAATTTTTTGCTTAGCCTTAGTTTTTGTTTTCACCAAACTTTTCCATTACCTACTAAACCAAAAAACCTATGTTATGACCAACACCGACTCCTTACAATTCATGTATGCCAAACCTTACCAAAATCAATAGGCTACATGCTGGATTATGCTTCTGGCTGACCTCAACCTCAAATTCACCCATCAAAAGTCCATCAACAGCCAAGCTATCACCGACCAATTGGCTGACGCACCTATTTTTGGGGATCAAACCTCTAAATTTGATTTTACAGATGAGTCTATTGTTACCCTTTCCCTGGATGAACCCACTTACCAAATGACACTCTTCTTCGATGGTTCCAAGTGTTAGTGTGGGGGTGGAGCTGGTGTTTTCCTCATTTCACTTGATGGTGAACCCATGCATTTGTCTTTCAAACTTGATTTTGATTGTATAAAAAATATTACCGAATACTAAGCACCCGTATTGGGTCTCTAGGCTGTTTACACCTTAGATGTTAAGTCAATCAACATCTTTGGTGATTCTCAATTGGTCATAAACCAAGTCAATTGTATATACCAGCATCGTAATGAGATATTTCAAAAGTATAAGCATCATGTGGACATACTTTTGACCATCTTTGACCGTTACACCCTTCAAACCATCCCAAGGTCTACCAAATTTTTTTTAGATACCATGGCTTGCTTGGCTTCTCAAATACCGGCTTCACCCGTTGACTCTAAAATATTTTTCGCTATACAAAGACTCCAATCACCTTATTTTTAACCTTGTGAAGTTTACTCTATCGGAACCATCACTACTGACTTGAGTGACCTTTGGTATAAATAATACTCAGACTATCTTTCCCTCTCCATCTTCCCTCCCAACCTCACTCATAATGGACAACGTTCCTTTGTTAAAAGGGTCTCTCGTTACGTCATCATGGATGGACTCCTCTATAAGTGTGGCTTTGATGGTATTATCTTACAGTGCCTTACGAGTTTTGAAATTCCCTATACCATTAAGGAAGTTCATGATGGCATATGTGGAGGTCACCTTAGTGGTTTCACGGTTGCTAAATGTATTCTTCGCCTAGGCTATTACTAGCTAACCCTTAACCATGATTGTTGCAACTACATTAAGTGTTGTGTAAAATGCCAAAAACATGCCAACCTTCATCATACACCTAGTCATGCCTTACAGGTCATGCGTGACCTTTGGCCCTTCTCTCAATGGGGTTTGGATCTTGTTGGAGAGATCAATCCCCATTCTTCCCAAAGACATCAATGGCTAATCATCACTATCAAATATTACACCAAATGGGTTGAAGCCATACCTCTCATCTCCATGAAAGCCAAGAAAATATGTGTGTTCATCAATCATCACATTATCTATCACTTTGGTGTTCCACATCACCTCATCACTGATAACAGAAAACAATTCAAAAATAAAAAATTGTGAAAAATTTGCGACGCCTTTGGTATTCAATTAAGTTTCTCATCACCATATAGCCCACAAACCAATGGCCAAGACAAATACACTAATAAAACACTGAAAAAAATTCTCATGAAAGTGGTTAATGATACTGGGAAGGATTGGCATATGCACATTCCTTTCTCTCTGTGGGCATACCGTACTAGTATTCACACTTCCATTGTTGCCACACCTTTTTCTATGGTCTAAGGTATAGAGACTATTCTTCCTCTCGAAGTCCAAATTCCATCTCTTCATATATTTTCTCCATGACATGCTCAATGATGATGACTTTCGTCAGGACCGTTTAGCACAACTTGAGTTATTAGATGAATGCCACCTTAATGTTCTTGAACATCTTCAAGTTTACCAAAAATGTATCAAACGTGCCTATGACAAACATGTTCATGAATGAACCTTCCAAGTTGGTGATCTTGTCCTGAAGGAAAATCAACATGTAACCAAAGAAGAAGAAAATAAACGAGGTAAATTTCCTCCTAATTGGCTTGGACCATACATCGTGATTCATGCCTATGGATCAGGTGCTTATTGTTTATCTTCACTTGATGGTAAACCTGAACCTAAGCCCCTAAATGCCTTGCATCTTTGACCATTCTACTATTGAATTTCAGTCCTACCTCACCTTCTGCCTCTTTTCATGCTCATCCCTTAAGCGCTATTCACTTCCCTCCTTTCACTATACCATCCCCAATGATTAAACAAGAATCATGTGCGTACTTGTCACCCTTTTACCCTCTCTTAAATATGTGTACCATGGCTTTGCACATGGCATGATTTTCATGGATACTTTTTGTCTGCTTTCAGATGAGATCCCATGGTCATTTCACCTTGCTTTCTGAACAAGAATCTGATTCTTCACCTTAGTCTTGTCCATGACTTAAAAATCCCTCACATAAATTCCACATGGGATCCAAATCCTTGAGTCAAACTTCCAATAAAAATATGACTCCCTCAAAAAGGACATCTTTCTCTCTCCATCACTACTATAAATAGATTACTCCCTCAAAGGACAACTATGTAAAGCCTTCTTTAAAAAATAAATAAATAAATAAATAAAAATGAAAAAAAAATGGCACACCTCATTAAAAAAAACCGAAGCTTCGCACATCGATCAACTTCACAAAGACCTTAAGGAGTTAATTTCCTCATCCCATATAAACTTCCCGCATCGATCAATCTATCTCACCATTTGCACCTTCATTTCCTACCACCTCAAGGGACCTCCTAGAACCGTGACATTTGGTGATCATGTGACTATTCTTCACCTTTAGAATAATCAATCATACAATGTCTTTAGGGTCTTACGTTCACCAGCCTATCTAAGGTATAGTCCACCCGTTATGATCCTCACCAATCAGGTGGCTCTCTTTCCTTATCTTATCTTTTAACTTCTTCATTATATATTGATTATCCTATACAAGACTAGACCCTCAACACTTATCTCCGAGAAATTTTTCTCTTTCACCATAATCAACTTAAAATCACCCATACCAATGTTCCCAAAATTCAACCATACCTAAAATACCTAGACTCAATCATGCTTATAACCTACCAACCCATTCTCATAACTCCTCACATTTTTTGCCTAGCTTATGGGAGAACTACATCAGCCTGAGGTCCCTGTTCAATGGGACTATGTGGGGCCCTTGGAGGTTAGCTTGGCCATTCTCTACCCTAACCAATTCCATGTCCCCCTTTCCTATTCACATTCTACCCTAGTTAGTTTTCTTTTTATAGCAATAATTGGAAATTAAACTAAACAAACAACAATTGCTTCCCATCTTACCATCATCACTCATCCATTCATTATGTCTACCATTTCTTTACCATTATCATGAATTTTATTACAAAACATCTTAACGTGACCCATATCATCATTAATTGCACAAATTAATGAATTACAAACTCAACCAATCTCAACTCAACCATACCTAAACTAACCTAAACTTTATCATACCTAAGTCAACCTGACTTAATCCATGCCTATGACCTGACTCCATCCATGCCTAAACCAAAAACTTGACTCAATCCATGCCTATGACCTGACTCCATCCATGCCTAAACCAATAAATTGACTCAATCCATGCCTATGACATGGCTCTATCATGCCTACACTACTTAGCTTCCATCACATATATAAATCAAAACAACAAGTTAAACACAAAAATGTATACATCATGCCATAATCACCATCATATCTATAAATCAATCATCTAAAAATGTGTATCCATATACATGACTCTCAAATATCTTTGGCATGCAAGCCGGTGTATATAACAAAATCTCAAAAACTTTCGTGTACATCCTCACTATCTTTGGCACGTAGGCCAGTACATATGTCAAAAATATGGTTTCAAAAATAAAGTAATCATGCATGGAGCTCAATAATCTCCCCATTTGATATCCAAGCCGGTATCATTTTTCTCCTCCTTTGCTTCTCTAGCCCAGCGTCTGGCTGACCTCCCACCACCTCGCCCTGGTCTGGCTCATGATGGACTTACCTTTGGAGTTGACCTCCATGCACTAGTGGCCTAACCCTGACCTAACCCCTAGGCTTGCTGGCCCCCTATACACTCCAAACTATGTGTACAGGATATGCTCCTCTCACTCGAGGCCTACTATGTTATGTGCTCAACATATGATAAGACATATATCCCCATTACCATCAAGTGATCATGGTAGTATCTCACCTCACCCATGATGTATCTTAATCTTACTACAGGTACTATCAGTGGTGGTTCCATTAGCCTCTGACCTTGTCCTGATCTTGCCTAAATAATGGGACCCTGTCCCTGCCCCTGTGGTGGCGCCATCGGCCCTGGAGCCTATACCTATACCTGGGCCTGAAGGGCTAGTATTTGTGCCTATGCAGTAACCAACTGACCCTACAAACCTGTAACCTATCCCTGTGTCATGGCCAACTGGCATTACAAACCTATCAATTATACTTGTAGGGTGGCTACCTACACCCCATCTCCATCTCCACCCTCTCCCTCTCCCCCTGATGTAGGTATTGGTCCCTGTACTCCCTGTGCCTAAAAAGTGGCCACCTATGTTTGCAGAGTCTAAACCTGTGCCTTGGCCCCTGTCATATTTCCTTATACTATGCCTAACTGGGTCACCAGGGTAGCCACCTGCCCATGTAGGGCATCTCTCTGAACCATTATGGTGGCTAAATCCGGATGCCCCGACCTTGGCAGTACTACTTGTAGCTGTGTAGCCCACCACTGTCTATACCTATTTATCACCTCGTCATCATCTATCTGTTAATTGACCAACTCCTCCTCCTTCCTTGTCAACACTGTAGGTCATGGTGGAGACATAGGCCTCTCCACATCATCTCTCCTATAATGTGGGAAGGGTGGGGGTATATCCTATGGAAAACTAAGCTGCTGTCTGACCTGGTCTATGGGTATCATCTCATGCTCCCCTGCTTGCCACCCCTCTATCCACCTGTAAATCTATAACCCAACCAGCTCCACCACCGTTTACCTGTATGAAGGGAATCCCACATATGGCCTCCAAATGATGTCCACACTTGATAACCCCGCTAGTAATCACCTATAATAGGCTACATCATGTGTACCTCTCACCACTCGACACTCTCCCATAAATGGCACCCATCACCTATAGCCCACTCGAACAAAATATAGCTTGAATGCATCAACCCGGGGCATACCAAATGGGCACACACACAAAATGTGCTCATAGGCCCAATAATGTAATAAGAATGTGTAGTACAAGCTGAATTTCTATAGTCACCCATAAGCCCATAGCTCCATGTATAGCTGTACCAAGAACGCAGGCACCCATGCAAACAGAGTCCTTCTCTCCACCATGTCATGTAGGACCCCCATCAGTGACTGTGGGAATCTCCCACCCTCTGTATTTGGAAATGCAAAACAACAGAATAACTCCATCATAAGCACTACCAGGCTCATCTCCTCAGGGTAGGCTTGGTACATCACCCCATAGCTCATACTGGGACTGTGGAATCCTAACAATGCTAGCCCCTCTCCAAACACTAGTAACAGTAACTCCTCGGATGCCTCTGAGGAGATCGAGTAAACCTGTGCACATGATATAGATAGTCATAGGATCCTTTAAACATCCTCTAGGGTGATCATGATCTCACCTATCGGAAAATGGAATGTAGTGGTTGCCGAATCCCATCTATTGATTAGGGCAACCATCAAACTCACCTCCTGGTCTATGTGCCAGTAGCGTATGACCCCAATTAGGCCCACATCTGCAATATGGATCCACTCCTCATGTTTCGTGCTCCCCTATATCTCCACGAACAAGGGAGGTACCGTATTGATCATCCGTAGCTGGTCCCTAGCCCACATACAACTAATCATATTATTAACGCTTGACCATACTTGCATGCAACCTTTCCTCCCACACTATACCGCTTACCCTAACTAAATCAACCTTTCACCTATATCTATGCCCTAACTCAACACCACCTATCTACCCACACCTCAAAACCTCACCTATTTTAATTTTACCTATTTACCCACAACTCAAACCCTCACCTATTTTTCATTTGTTCCTTCTCATCGATCCTCCTTATTCACCCACCTACTTATACCCATAACTTTTCCCCCTATCTAACTCTCCCTACCCCTACCTATCTATCCATACCCTGTCTATTTTAGCTCCTTGTGGGCCTTCTTCTCTAGCCTATCGACTAGATTTGGTCCTCATTACCTGACCACAGTCCAATAATAACTATCATTGGTCACCGAATCTGTGATCGATACCAGTCTTTACCCACTGATGCTGGCTAAGAGTGAACCAATATCAATCACTGTCGCGGTGACAAACCCGCGACACCCTGTCCTATTTCTACCCACACTTCACCTTTCTACCCATTTCCCTGACCAATGCCTACCCAATACCTATTTCCACCCCTCATTTACCTAAATGTACCCTCTCTTGTTCCCTTTTTCTCATTACATTCCCTGCATTTAAATTTTAAATATTCCCCCCAAAACATGTATTCCTCTTACTCGATTTCACTCCTCCACCTACTAAAAAAAATAACAATAGGAATGGGCTCTTATCTCATCACGTTGTTGTCTACATGGTGGCATCTCAGGCCATTGCGTAGGCCCACCCGATCCCTCTCCTAACTCTACCATCACCGATTTCCCACTGGCTCAATCAAATCAAATAAATCACCCAATCAAATCACCACACTCACAGACCCACCTTTCAACCAATGGTCACTTGCTCTGCGGCTCATGAACTCAGCTCTTCATGTCATTTGGTCACTTTCCACCTCTTTATCTCTCTCTTGTTGTTTTATCCTATGTGGCAAATGACAAATGATTTTAAAAAATGTGGTACTTTTTCTTTTTATAGCGTTCCCGCCTTGAATGGTGATGGTTTCACCTTGACCAACATCGGTCAGGTGCCCTATCCTATTATGGTTGGTTCATGATGACCGACATCGGTTAATTATGACTGTTGTCAGTTTTCCTACTTAGTCTTATTACTACCCATTACTAATTTACTTTCCTGAATCCTTTCTACATTACCCACACCTGACCTGGACATTTCCATTTACCCTCCTAACCTCATTATTTACCACCTATCCTCTTCATCATTTAGGGACTCGTTATTTTACCCATACCTCAACCCTACCCATGCCATGACCTAGCTACTTGGACTTGGAACATTGCTAGTGACATGTGACCTCATGTGCTCACTATACCTTGCGACACTGTTACCTGTGTTGTTTGACCAAATGACCTTACCTTGCCTCTTTTCGTGATCATTTATCCTGACCCAACCTTTGGTGTACTGGAACATACCTAAACATTCTTGCGCCTGACCTGTGTAATGTTTCCTGATCATATTCTATACCTTGGATACTAGAATCACCTTGACCTTGTTTGGATAAACCTATCAACCTTAGACAATGTAGAGTTTGCATGCTCTTCAACCTGGTATGGTGTTGCATTTTATACATGTGTGTGTGTTTGATTGTTACTATCTTTGACCCTAACCCATTACCTAGATTAGCCAATTGGACCTTTTCCCCTTTAACCCCATTTCCCACCTTCCTCTTCATCAATTCACCTTTTATCAAACCCCTCACTGATTCTACCTTTTTCCTCATTAGTTCTTGGTTTGAGGGGGATCACTGTCACCGACACATGGGGCAACCACATCTTATTTTTGTCAGCATTACTTACCAATACAAGCTACGCAACAAAAAGGGGAAAAATGTAGACACCAAAATTGGGTCACACTCCCCTCAATCCCTTGACAAATAACCAACTCGAACACACTCACCTAACCATGGCCTCTTTCACCCAACTCAAATATTAATTTAATTAAATTAATCCATGTACTCACAATATTTATTATTTAACTATCCTAAGTAAGATAATTCCCACACCACCACCTCACCTATACACCTCACCTAGCCACCTCACCCTAAATCTATTCTTAGTATGGTGCCATAACTAACTAAGACCTAACTAAATCCTAAAAATCAAAGCCTACATTCCCTTCAACCACATTCCCTCCCATTAGAAAATAATCTTCTGTTCTAATCCCCAAAGGGAAACTAACAAGATCCAAGAAATCAAGAAGATATGCCCATTTTAGTAAATCTAGGAAATCCCACCCTAATCGACGCCGGTCAACTTGGAACCATCATCGGTTACCTTTTAATTCCATTTGGTAACCTTATTTTGAGGTTGGCACATTTTTGAGAGCAAGAGAGAATAATCACATCTACATGCAATCAGAGCTAGCATCCCTTCACACCTAGACATCCACAACCATCCAAGTCAAGAGATGATTCAACCAAGCAAGGAAAAAATCCCAGGAAGCTCAAGAAAGAGTATCCCATCAACCGGTGGACCTTCGCAGAAGAAATCAATCACCACCATCCCCAATCTTCACCCACAGTCAACTGGTAGCAAATCCCAAGTAATTATACTGCTCTACTCAGTCCAGTTTTGTTTGAATACTTTCAGTATTTAGATTCTTCTAAGCTATTGCTTTCCTATCCACTCACGAGTCCTCTTTGGTAACTATCCCCCTATACTTCTCCCAAAACCCCTAAAAACCCTATCCTAATAATCCAACACTCCATTTCAACCTACCCAACCCTTAGTACAATCACAAAGAAGATCCAAATTCCATTCTACAACATCTCCCATCTTCCCACAGTCACTGACGTCGGTCTCCCTATACCATTGTCAGTGAAGCCTATACTGACATCGGTTTACCTACCTGATAATGCCCCTCTACTACCATTCACCAACTTACCCATCAAATCCTCCCGGCTTCACCATAACCCCACCAGACCTACTCATTAACCTACATCCCTACCCACACCTCTAGACACCTCACCTAGTTCCCCATTAGCCTGGAAAATAGACCTAGACCACAGTTCTTGACTCATATCATTTCTTCAGCGACCGATATCAGTCACAACTAATCGGCATCAGTCACGACTTGAATGGCATCGATATCTATGTCTGTCAACATAAAAGTTCTATGTCTGTCATTAGATCTCTGTCAGACCTACAGAAACCAAGAACCATTTTCTCAATCTTCGAATCTGATCCTAACCTAGCCTGTTAGATTAGATTTTTCTTATTGTGTTTATATGATATGCCCAAATCATATTGACTACAGTAGGATAATATTTTCCTTATTTATCACATTAGGTTATTTACAATAGTGGATTGACAACCGTCCATGGAGTATCACACTTCCCGGATCTAGCATACACTAGGTAGTTCATTGCATACACTATTTAACTTTCATTGGTGGTCTTGTTGTCTATTTCAGGTAGCTCCTCCTAGCTAAAAGGAATCTCTCACGATCAGTTGTGGATTAAGAATTCATACACTCATTAACCAGCTTCAACAGGTATTCCTCCTAGCCCTTTTACCCTTATCTATTTTGTCACATTCCAAGAAATTCTCTAAGAATCAGGTGAAACAAACTTACATGTGTTTTTATTCAATAATCCATTCAAAAATGAGCTATGTGATGTTGTATGCAGTCTTATGCACTATGTGAAGCCACTTCTTATTCACCTGCGTCCATCTCTCTGATGCGCCTAACTAATAATTGATGAGGTGTGTGGCGACCCTTGTGGTCAGGTTACTAATACATGAAACATCCATCACATGACCCCCCTTTGATAGTTTAGCATAGTGGCGGTGGCCTATATGCCTATTTCATCCTCCAAGTATGGTTTGATCTCAAAACCTGAACTGCGCAAACTTGTGACTCTCCCAAGCAATTGTGCAGTGATGTACATTCTTCTCCCTACAAAGTAAAAATAGTGCTCGTAGACCCACAAAATCAACCATTGATAAAATTTTTAAGGATTTCTAAAGAAATGAAACTTATACAACTAGAGAACTCCCACACTCTCCAAGTCCTTTTGCACTATGGTATCATAGAACAACTTACCATCTTTAGTCCTTTGGTCCATTTTCTTTAATACTCCCTATTTATCTCAGCCTGATGCTTCTCTGAGTGATGGTTGTAGTCACTGATCTTGCACTTGGTTAAGTGTGACTCCCATGACCACCCCATAATAACCTTGCTAGGGTATTACATCTTTAAAAACTACTCCTCTTATGCATCTTCTACTTCAGGTTTCTTGTTCTTAGAATTGGATTTTTGTTTACCCTTGGGTTATATTGTGGGTGCCTTGTTTGGTGCCATGTTTTATCTACGCAACTTCACACTTCATACTTACAAGATTTTATGACCTAGGTGTTGGATGATCTTCCTCAAAAAATTGCAACAATATTTCACTTTGTCCTCCCTTACTTGCTTCAAACTTTAGTCCAACCTTATGCCTAGCTTAGTTTTACCATGATCGTATGCCCTAATTTCAATTATGTGCACTTGTGATTTTACAAACCCTAGCTCGATGAATGTAAACCCTCTCTCAATGAATGTAAACCTCCACACCTTCCCCACACTCTTACTTCCACTGAAGGATATCCTAAACTAGGCTGTGTGTTATCTTTCTCTGGTTTGATTCATATCTTCATAGATCTTTGTAATTTTGCACAAATTCACACTTTATTTCTCTTCAAGCATTCAAAACTCTTTGTTAGGTAAGGTAAGAATGAACTATCCTGCACTCATTTTTTAGATTTAAATTTTTTATCACATTTATTGATCCTCACCTACCACCATACTACAACTTTAAATACTCTTTCTACTTTCTTCCATTCTTTTCTCTATTTTCTTCCATGCATGATAGTCATAACTTTCTAGTACACCACTATTTTCCAGGCCGCAGTCATCCTTACACAAACTCTTGATGTAGGAGCATCATTGTAATTAGTCATATATTGTCTTTATATAGTGGATTATGCGTTGAGAGATCCATTTGTGAGTTCTTAATGTATTACTAGTCCATTTGGACTCTTTAAAGTTTGTAATAATGGTTTTGTGAGATTTCCCTCCAAAACCTTAGTTTAAATATTTTAATTGGCTTTATAGATGTCTAGGTGTCTTAGTATAGGTTTGGTGAAATGATATAATGTAAAGGTCCCTTATTACCTCTTCTCAATATGTGTAACACACTCTCATTCATAAAGAGAGGACTTCTTATATTAACTCACCTATAGACCCTAGTTGGGTTAAGTAACCAAATGTAACTGCCTATCTTGAACTAAAAAGAGGGTGTATTCGAATGAGGAATTCATTCAAGAAGGTTGAAAAAGTTAGAGATAAGGGTTTGAGAGGATAATATATTTTTCACAGAGCCTTGAGGCTCTTGAAGCTTAGAAATTCATGATAATTTTCAAATAAAAGCTTCTTTTATACAAATTGTGTATAACTATTTGTTCATAGTATGATGAATGCATGAATGGATATTTTATGAATAAAGTTAGAGATTATTTTTACAAGTGTATGAGTTAATTACATTCCTTAAATGATTATGATGAAGACTAAGAAAAGGTGAGGTTATGCACATGAGTTAGACTAAGGTCAAAAGGAACTAGTGAACTGAGATGGAAAGGTAAGATTGTGTTTGATGATCATTTGACAAAGTGTTTTTTGAGAGTAAGGGTTATATAGAAATAAAAAAAGATACATGAAAGTTGTGAGAAGGATAGGGAAGGTTTTTAAAACCTTTTATAAGATTGAAAATTCATGAAAGTGTAATTAAATCCATAAATGCACCCTTACTGCCATGTACCTTGTCTTAGGGTTTTGAACGAAGGAAATTTTTCATAAATTGAAAAATACACATGGAAAATTTCTCAGATTAAGAGGCGAAGGACTGAAATTTATCTTTGACATGTGGGAATTGTTTCAAGAATTTTTGAGTTGATTTTATAGGTTAAAAATAAAAAACTCAGTCATAAACCTTTGTTTTGTGTAAGGGAAGAAATAAAAAAATCTTGTGAATCATGTAACACCTTGAACAAACTGTTATATTTATCTTTGCATTACAAGAATTGGCATGTGATTTTATTAAATTAGGTGTGTTTCCTTGATGGTTGAAAATCATTCTTGTTATGGATAAATCATCTCTACTCTTGGATTCATTGGACTGAAATTATATGGCTTTTAGGAATCCATTTTCAATTCTTGTTGATAAGCTGTAATCGGATTTTTTTAGAGTTGAAAACTTATCTATTTTGACTGACTCATTCTTGGATCAATTTCAGTGATCCAAGGAATTTTTTAAATCTTCTTAATAGACTGAATGGTAAACTGACATTCATTGGTTAAAACACATCATGGAGTGAACTTGTATTTGTTGCAAATTATTTATTATCTTAAAAGACTCTTCTAATACCAAATTGTAGTGCCCATTTAAACAACCACTTGAGACCAAAGAAACAACCTAGGGTTAGCTAGAAAATTATGGGATATTTTTTTTAATTAGAAGTGTCTACAACTAAGTTGCAAGACATTAGTTTTCACTAATAGGTTCCGAAACAAAACCCATTTACCAAAACACAAGTTTCCTTTATTAAATTATAACAAGTTCATAGGGTTCCAAAATTAGGGTTACATGTTCTGGTTAGATTTAGGGAGTAATCTTACCCCATGCCTTCTCTCTAACAGGCTCAGAACTTCAAGTAGTTTTTTTCTCATACTTAATGCTTCCAAATTTTCCCTAAACCATTCGCAATGGATAGGAAATTTTCTCACCTTTCTGGTGATATAAAGAAGTCCTTCTAACTCTTTACAGAACTCAAGTTATGAATGGGCGGAGTTCCTAGGGAAAATTTTTCCTAGAGGGACACATGGCAAGAGAAGGGGGAATGTGCCTTGGGTGGATTGGTGGGTCGTGGGGCGGCATGGTGAAATTTTCCAAACATAGGTTCAATGACCCAAAACACTCTGCACCCCCGCGGGTCCCTAGGTGGACACGTGTCACCCTGGCGTTAAGTGGAAGAGGGAAGAAAAGGGGAAAGAAGGCATGGTAGCGGGTGGAACTAGTGCTTTGTGCCAAACAAAGAAGAAAAGGGGAAACAAGGCGTGTGGGTCCACGCACCCGCAGAAGGACAAAGCCCAAAGGGAAGGTGGGATTTTGAGCTACGGGGAGGAGTTAGGAATTTCTCCCAACACCCAAATAATTTTTTTTCAAAGGGTCCCACTCTACCCGTCACCATCCCAAGGTGCTACGTGGCACACTCTTACTGGCCACGGGTCGGTGGGGTCAAAATGGGAATTTTTCTCAATTTTTTTGAAAAGGTTAAGTTTAAAAAAGAAAATGTGCCTCCGCCATAGCCAAAAGGGGACATGTGGTGCCCTCTAATTGGTTGCAGGACGGCAGAGGGAAAATGAAAATTTTTCCCAATCAAAAGTTTTCAAAAGCATAAGTTTTTTATTTTCGGTCTGCCCTTCCACCGTGCCACGTGACAGCATGTGATTGGCTTCGGGCCGACGGGTTTGCGAAGTAAAATGAGAAAATTTTCCCAAGGTGAATTTTTAAAAGGATAAGTTGAAAGGTTAGTTTGCCCCTCCTAGGGTGCCATATGGCAGGACCTGATTGGTGTGAGATAGCAGGGCCATGGACCCTTCTGGGAAATTTTTCCAAAGTTAAATTTTAAATTTTTAACAGTTAGATTTTTTTTTGAATGCCAATTTGAAGTGAAACTTCAAATGGCCTTAACTTGAGCTAGGAAGCTTGATTTTGGGAAAACAAGGAATTTTCAGAAAGCTCTCGATGCCATATTTGCACAAGGATCATAAATTTATGAAATTAATGAAGTTTGAGAGGTAAATTTAATGAAAAAAATCTGCAGGCTTTTGATTTGTGAACTGGCAGTTTTTCCAACTTCATATTTTGGTTAATTTAGAACTCCTCCTTCACTCAACATGTCAAAAAGACATGGAGGATTAGTCTAGGGAGGGTTTATAGTCTTTTAGGGAAGTCAATTTATCCAATTTGTTCAAGGTTACATTTTTTTGGCAATAGACAGAAAAATGACTGTGCAAGCTCCGAATTGAAATTCATTAAGTTTTGGAGTTCTTTCTTGATTGTTATAGCGAATTTGAGTTCCTTAGATATTAATAAGTCTAAATTTCAATGTTTCTTATCTTATTATTTGATGTAATATCAAACTGCTCATTTTTAATAAAACATGGATTGCTAGAATGATGTATATTACAATGAACTATTTCTTTTAATTGGAATACATACGATTCCTAATTTAGTTAAATACATTGCTTATTAAATCATCCATCCAATTTTAATTGAAAATGCATTTCTGATTTCAGTTTTAATATACATTTTGCAAGGGAAATAACATTTTCTTTCATTCCATACGCATGCATCTTTTCCAAATAGCAAATTACAATATTTAATAGCAATTTCAAATCCAATAAATCATACAATTCAAAATAACTAACGCCATCCTTTATTGATAATCCAAATAACTTTACAACTCTCTCTTTTCCAATTGATTTGGTTTCAAATTATAAAATACAGTACATATAATATCATTTGCATTTCTCTCCAAAAACATAAAACAAGTGTAATTATTCTTTACATTCCTTAATTCGAATTCAATATTCCATCTACAATACACTAACTTCAGATTACAATAATTGCATAGCTCATCCACTCAAGGTGGGAAAGGTTACATTGAATTACTCAAAGGGAAATGACTGTCAAACTTTGAAATTCCTTCTTTAAATAGCAGCATGATTTTTTATTCTTCTTTGCAACTTTGATCACAACAAGGAAGGGGAAAAGGGAACGCTCTCCACCTAACCAAGACATCCAATAAGAAAGGAGAAGACATCATTTTCTCATTGGCCCCCAAGCCCCAGCCATATTGAAATAAAGTATGAACATCAACACATGGAAACAAGGCTTCTTCCATAATAACAAGCATACTTCACATTGCATACAAACAATAAAATACATAGTCCAACAAGACAACAGTTCCCAACTACATTTGAAATCATACACACAACACATAGGCTTGATCAAGCAAGCCAACAAGAGAAAGAACTATGGGGAACTCCTTATGCCTCCCAATTTGGGATTGGGCATCCACCAAAATCCATATCACCAATAAACATATCAACCCCATAAAACTTATATCTCCCAACCCCTCCTTATGCCCCGCCCCTCACAATTTTATCCCTTATGCCCCCCCAAGAGTAATAAATGCAAGTAGTTTCTTTTCCAAGGTGGATCCCAAACCAAAACTACCTCCACAATAAAACAGTGCCATTGGAAATCCCTTATGCCCCCCATATGAAATCCCTATATCCTTCTCCTACACCTTGCCCTAAGAATTCTACTCAACCAGCCAAGAATGCAAACACAAACACCATTCAAACATGCATGCAAGAGAAGGAAAAGTAATTAAAACACAACTCAAGATCCTAACTCTCCATACTGAAGTTTTTTCCAAGATTACAAGATTTCCAAGATGCCAAAAAATATCCCAAATCAGAAAGGTTCAAGCAAGAAAAAAGACTCCAAGCTCTTCCTCAAACAAGCTCCAAAAGAAACAACACCAAAAATGTGCCCCCTAAGAGGAAATGAACAATTTTTCAAAAACCATAAACAAACAAGGAGTTTCACTTTTATAGGAGAGGGAAGAGAAGAGGATGATGTGGATCCATGTGGGATGCCACATCATTCTTCCTCAACCCCAAGAGGAAAGTCAACATCCTTCACCAAATCACAATAAATAAAAAAGACAAAATCACTTACATACTCCAAAATGCCCATACTCCAAAAGGACCAAATTTAAAACATGTAAGGGAAGTGCAACTAAAACTTACATATTGTCACTTCAAAATGCATTATAAACACCTACATTTAACCTCCAAACCATAGGCATGGTTGGTGGATCATTTTAAGAGGTGTGGGACAAGTTTAATTTGTCCCACAAGCCTCCAAATTTGGCCTCCAAAGACAAATTCGAATTTCATAAAAGATGGAGTGCTTGACCTTCCAAAATCTACCTTACAAGACTCTTACAAATTTCTTACAACATCACTTACACACTCCTCCACCATTCAAATCTAAAGACAACAAATTTATTAATTACATTCCACATTTCAATTTAATTTAAATGAAATTTAACTATATGATCTCTCACATTAATCTACCACATTGAAATTAATTAAAAGAAAGAACACATTACAAATAAAATGCATACAACAATAATTCAAATAAAACGCATATCCCATGGTCACAAATAATGAAAATCCCCCCCCATGGAAATTTCTAGCAAAACACAACACACAACACACAACACGGTTGCCATGGTGACCTTGTTGAATACACCCGGAATTTCAATATGGTTAGTCTCTAGTCCCTCGACATTGTTGTGATTTTTAACCTATAAAATGTAAATACCTCCTTCATCATCGTGGCCATATCAAAACATCCAAAATGATATAAACAACATTTCAAGATCATCTAAACACATGAATCACAATAATATCAAGAATTCAACATTATCATTTTTAATTCATAAATCAACTTTATCATTATTAAGAATTCACCATACTAGGTCTACTCCAAATATCAAGTGTTGCAAATCTAAATCAATATCCATAATATGTCCCTATCAAATAGTATATCATCAACCACATATAGAAAATGTCTCTAGTAATCATCATGTATAATAAATGAATCCAGATCAATAATAATCCATGATCTAATGTTTAACCATCATACAAAAACAAAACATAATAGTGTCCATGATATGATCAATAGTATCAAAATCAGTATCTAAAAGTGTTAAAGGGAAGTGGGCACTACATCCCCTCCCTTTAGACTCAACTTCCTCCTAGAATTCACTAGAATAAATGTGGAAACTGCACTCGTAATACTGTGGCATCCTCCCAAGTGGCTACAATATCATCATATATGTTGTACTGCACCCGTACCTAATCAATATCTCTACCTCAAAGGCCCAGGGTCCTGCAATATATGATATGGATGGGCTCCACCATCACTTACCCCTGATCTTGTACTTGTAATGATGTCTAGTCCAACACATGAGAAGGATCTGCAATGTACCTCCTAAGGACAGAAACATGAAACACATCATGTACACAAGACAAGCTGGGTGACAATGATAGATGGTAGGCCAAAGGGTTGATACACTCCAAGATCTCAAAAGGACCAATGAATCTAAAATCTAACTCAGAACCTTTTCCATAATGGATTTGGCTCTTATGTGGTCTAACACAAAGGAACACCTTCATGCCCACATCAAGGCTATGATTGATCCTATGCTAATCCACATACTTCTTTTGCCTGTCTTGTGCCTCCTGTAATCTCTTCCTGATCAACACTACCTTCTACTCCATGTCCTGCAAAAGGGATGGTCTAAGAGATACTCTATCCTCTAACCTATCCCAGCTAAGGGGTGTCCTGCACTCTCTACCATATAATGCCTGAAAAGGAGCCATGACTATAGAACTCCGAAAACTGTTATTGTAGCTAAAATCCAATAAGTACAGGTACTCCTCCCACTTAGACTGCTGATCCATCACGTACATCCTAAGCATATCCTCCAAAATTTGATTCACTTGTTTAGTCTATCCATATATCTTAGGGTGATATGCCGCGCTGAAGTTAATCCTCATCCCAAGGACATACTGTATGGTAGTCCAAAAATGTAAAGTGTACAAAGGATCATGGTCAAAAATTATCTTCCACGGGATCCCATACAACCTAATGATCTCATCCAAATATACTCGTGCCACTGCTCTAGCTGTATAAGTTGTCTTCACCAGAGAAAAGTGATCCACTTTTGTCAATTTATCAACCGTGACCATAATGACATCATGGTGATATCTCGACATAGGTAGTCCAATAATGAAATCCATGAAAATGGTGTCCCACTTCCATTCCGATATGACATGAGGATAAAGAAGACCTGCTGGAAGCTGATGTTTAGCCTTAACCCTCTATCACTCTAACACCGTGACACAAACTAAGCCATGTCTCGACGAAGTCCTCTCTAGTGGTATAACTATCTCAAGGTAGTGTGCATCTTCTTCACCTCGGGATGGGCTGAATAGGGTGCACAATGTGCCTCTACTAAGATTTCCTACCTCAAGCCTCCATCTCTGGGAACATATATCTAACCTCTATGTCTGAGAAGATCATCTACCTATAAGGTGAAACTATCAAACTTCCCCTCAAGGGGGCTCTGTGACTCTATATTTGCTCGAGCTGTAATGTAGAAGCTATCAAGAGGAAGCTACTGAAGAATCTTGCTTTGCAAATCTGTGCTCATTGTAGTGGCCATAGCCACATGTCTCCATTTGCTGAGAGCATCTGCTACCACATTCTCTTTCCCCTTCACATGGTCAATCTCCATGTCATACTCATAAAGTAAATCCATCCAATGCCATTGACGAGTGTTTAGATTGGGATAATTAAGCTCGTGTTCCTTGAGTTTGCAAGACTCAAAGGCTACAACCATACCATCCTGCATCAACACACCTCCAAGCCCTACTAAAGAAGCATCTGTGCAAACAAAGAACTCACCCTGTGGATTTGGTACTACAAGAATGGGTGCTATAGTGAGGCACTCCTTCAGTGTCCTGAAGGCCTACTCACATCTATCTATTCAAACAAACTTCTTCCATTTCCTCTGAAGGGAAGTGATAGGGTATGCAATCCAAGAGAAGTCCTGAACAAATCTCCGGTAGTAACCTACTAAACCCATGAATCCATGTACCTCAGTCACTATAGTGGGTGATGTCCAATCCATAATGGCTCTAATCTTAGAAGGATCAACTGTGATACCCTCCCCAGAAATGATATGACCCAAATACTGCACCTCAGTTTGGAAGAAAGCACACTTCTCCAAGTTCTCATAAAGCTGATGCTCACGAAGACACTGAAGAACCTGTCAAAGGTGCCCCTCATGCTCTTCACGTGTATGTGAGTATATAAAAATGTCATCTAGGAAGATGAGCACAAAGCGATCTAAGAAGGTCCTGAATACCCCATTCATAACACTTATGAACACTGCGGGGGCATTAGTCAAACCAAAAGGCACCACTATGAACTCATAGTGCCTATATCTCATACGAAAGGTGGTCTTATGAATGTCCGCCTCTGAAATCCTCAACTGATGGTAGCCCAAATTGAGATCAATCTTAGAGAACATTGTGGCTCCCTTCATCTGATCAAAAAATTCATCAATATGAGGAAGAGGATAACGATTCTTGATCGTTACCTTGTTTAACTGATGGTAATCAATACAAAACCACAATGATCCATCCTTCTTCTTTACAAAAATCACTGATGCATCCCAAGGGGATACACTAGGATAGATAATGCCCTTCTCCAAAATACCCTCAAGCTATAACTTGAGCTCATAGAGCTCTGAGCTGGTCATCCGTTAAGGTTCCCGTGAGATAGGCTCTGCTCCCGGAACTAGGTCTATATGAAAATCAATCTCACGTGGGGGTGGTAACCTCGGTAGCTCCTCTAGAAAAAAATTGAAAAAATATCTAAAGATGGGATGATCATCTAGCGATGGTCCCCTAGACCCATCCTATAACCTATCACTAATTGTAACAAAATACATTTGACAACCCCGTCGCATGCACCACTTAAGCTGCATAGTGGAGATGGTGTAAATAGAAATGGGTCTCTTGACCCTTGAGATCACCGAATCAACTCCCAAATCATCTACACAAGCTATAGTCTTGTGGTAACAATCCATCTTGGCCCTATGTGTAGATAACCAATCCATACCTAAGATAACTCCATAGGAGCCCAAAGGAAGGATACAAAGATCTGAGGTGGTGGTGAAAGGTCCCAAATCTACAACACACTCCTTAACTAAGGATTCCACAAAGATCTTGGCTCCAGAAGCCATCTCAACATCCTAACTAAGACTCTTCCTAACTGCCACTAGCCTGCATCACTCTACTAAAGATTGTGTAATGAAAGAATCAGAAGAACCAGAATCAAACAATATAGAGGTATGAATACCACCAATGCTACCTGTGGTCTCAATGATTGTTCTCTGGTGCTTTTCCTGGTGGTTCTCAACTACTACACAAATCTTGTGGCTATGTCCCATGTCAACAACTATCAGCTTAGAAACCGGTGCCTTACACTTGTTAAGGTTCTGAGGGAAATCTCTCTAGAAATTTCCAGCTACTCCACATCCAAATTAACCAACTGATCCTCTCCAAGGAAAAACACCTCTAGTAGTAGCCCTAGAAGCCTATGGTGTGGATATCGATGATCCAACTCTAGTCTATTGTGGCCTCTGCTAGCAAGCTCCCACTGACTAAGCTCTAGGTCCACCTTGTGTCCTGATGGGACCCCTAGGAGGTGGCCCCATACTCTGACCTCTCTGTGCATCAGCTCTCTATGGAGGTCTATACGGTCGGTGAGACTGCTACAACTATTGTGGCCTAAAGGATGAATATGCTATACACTGGCCACCATGAGGAAGAAGTACTGACCCCCTCGATCTACCATCCTGCATCTGTTAAATACGGCTCCTGACTCAATCTCTAGCTTGATAGGTTTTACCCTGAGTCTCCTCTATAATATAGGCCTTCTTGATGGCCTCTGCTAAAGTCTGTGGGTAGTGAATCCACATTGCACCTCTAATATGCAAATTCAGGCTCTAGATGAACCTGTGAATCCACACCTACTCATCTTGCATATACTCTACATACTGAAGTAGATCTAGAAATCTACTCTCATACTCTGTCACTAATAGAGAAGCCTGATGGAGGTCATGGAACTCGTCAATCCTCTGCTGGATGAACCTTCATGATAGATATATGCTCCTAAATCTCTCCTCAAATAGCTCCTACGTCACTGTCTCTGAATCCACATGGAGCTTCTACTCCTCTATCCTCCACTATACTCCTACTCCCTTAGTAGATGGATCGCAACACGAGCTTTCGTATTGCTGGAACAACGAAAAAGCTTGAAGCAACCACTTAAGCTCACTAGCCATGCCTCTACATGAAATCCACCTATATCACCCGAGTAATGTGAGGGCCTAAGCTTCAGGATCTCCCTGACGTGATCCGCTACTGTGGTCTGTCGGCCTCTAGGTCTCTCTGCATGCTCATCCCTAAGCTAAGGACTCCGAGACCTCTCTCTACGCTCTGGAACTTTGTCACCCTATCTCCTAGGTGGCGAATTTTCTTTGGATAACTCTACATTGGAGTTCTCTCCTTTTATGCTCCTTGCTAAGTTGAGGGGGTACTTGACCCTCGATAGAAGGAGCTCTATCATGACTAGCTGCATGCCCTTCTATTGATCCTCTGTGTAAGGCGACATTAACATCCTAAAGGGTCCTGTAGAATCTGAGGTAGAATGGCTACTATGCCCTGATCCGGTGGTGGTGAATCTGAGTCTCTTCGAAGGTTCCTCCTACTCCATCTGAGCCTCCTACATAGACCAAAGTGAGAGTCAGTTCATTTTCTAAGTTTTACAACTTCCATGTTTACTAAAAACATACAATTTCTTTCTAAGTTGTTTTCTACATTTAAGTGTGCTAGGTTTAAGTTTTCATGTCTCAAGTTTTCTAGTGTGCCCAATGGTCCAAGCTTTTGAACCACTGCTCTAATACCAAACTGTAGTGCCCATTTAAACAACCACTTGAGACCAAAGAAAACAACCTAGGGGTTAGTTAGAAAATTATGGGATAATTTTTTTAAATTTAGAAGTGTTTACAACTAAGTTGCAAGACATCAATTTTCAGTAATAGGTTCTAGAACAAAAACCCATTTACCAAAAACACAAGTTTTCCTTTATTAACTTATAACAAGTTCACAGGGTTCCAAAATTAGGGTTACATGTTTTGGTTAGATTCAGGGAGTAATCTTACCGCATGCCTTCTCTCTAACAGGCTTAAAACTTCAACTGGATTTTTCTCATACTCAATGCTTCCAAATTTTCCCTAAACCATTCCTAATGGATAGGAAATTTTCTCACCTTTCTGGTGATATAAAGAAGTCCTTTGAACTCCTTACAGAAGTCAAGTTATGAGTGAGTGGAGTTCCTAGGGCAAGTTTTCCCTAGAGGGACACGTGGCAAGAGAAGGGGGGAATGCACCTTGGGTGGATTGGCATGTCGCGGGGTGGCATGGTGAAATTTTCCAATTGCAGGTTCAACAACACAAAACACTTTGTGCCCCATAGGTCCCTAGGTGGACACGTGTCACCTTGGAATTAAGCAGAAGAGGGGAGGAAAGGAAAGGGTGGAGTAGCATGTGGAACTAGCACTTTGCGCCAAATGAAGAAGAAAAGGAAAGAAGGCGTGGGGTCCGCGCACCCGCAGAAGGACAAAGCTTGAAGGGAAGGTAGGATTTCAGGCTGTGGGGAGGATTTAAAAATTTCTCCCAATGCCCCAAACCAAAATTTTTCAAAGGGTCCCGCTCTACCCGTAGCCATCCCAAGGTGCCCATGTGGCATGTTCTTATTGGCCATGGGTCGGCAGGGTCAAAATGGGAATTTTTCCCAATTTTTTTGAAAAGGTTAAGTTTAAAAAAGAAAATGTGCCTCCGCCATAGCCACAAGGGGAAACATGGTGCCCTTTGATTGGCTGTGGGCCGGTGGAGGGAAAATGAAAATTTTTCCCAAGTAAAAGTTTTCAAAAGCATACGTTTTTTATTTTTTTATCAGCTCTTCCACCATGCCATGTGGCAGCATGTGATTGGCTGTGGGTTGGTGGGTTTGTGAAGTAAAATGGGAAAATTTTCCTAAGGTGAATTTTCAAAAGGATAAGTTGAAAGGTTAGTCCACCCCTCCTAGGGTGCCACATGGCAGGCCCCGATTGGTGCGGGGGTAGCAGGGGCCGCTGACCCTTCTGGGAAATTTTTCCAAAGTTAAATTTTAAATTTTTAATAGTTAGATTTTTTTTTGAATGCCAATTTGAAGTAAAACTTAAAATGGCCATAACTTGAGCTAGGAATCTCAATTTTGGGAAAACGAGGAATTTTCGGAAATATTTTGATGCCCTCTTTACACAGGGATCATAAATTTTGGAAATTGATGAAGTTTGAGAGGATAATTTAATGAAAAAAATCTACGGGATTTTGATTTGTGAACTGGTAGTTTTTCCCAACTTCATATTTTCGTTAATTTAGAACTCCTTCACTCAACATGTCAAACAGACATGTAGGATCAGTCTAGGGGAGGGTTTAGAGTGTTTTAGGGAAGTAAATTTATCCAATTTGTTCAAGGTTGCATTTTTTCCACCCAATTTTGATGGCACCACATTAGGAGATGGGGCTGAGAATTGGCTCAATGAAATGGAGAAATAATTTGGAATAAGGAATTTCTTAGAAGAAAAAAAGGTGATATGGGGGATCATATCAGCTTTCCCATGAGGCATCTTCATGGTGGGACAGCCATAAGGCTGAATTAAACATTGATGAAACTAATATCACTTGGGATCAATTTAAAGGTTACTTTAGGCAACGTTGGCTACCACAACTTTACTATGATCAGAAAATGAATAAATTTTAGAACTTAGTTCGAGGAAATCTAATTGTATTGGAGTATTGGGAGCACTTTACTAAACTCCTTAAGTATGTACCTCAGTACCAAATTGATGAGAATTTCAGGATACGGAAATTCATCATGGGATTGAATCCCATTATAGGAGGAGAGGTGGATGTTCACAGCCCAACCACGATGGAAGGGGTTGTTGAAAACACCATAAGGCAGGAACAAAAATTGAAGGCAATTTCAGCTCATAAGGAAGAAGTAAGGAAGAAAATTCCCAACTCCTCTTTATTATCTCTTGCACCTAAGAAAGGACCATGGAAGAAATTCAGAATGAAAATTAAGTTTTAATCTGATACGAATAAGAAAGAAACAACTAACAAGTTTACTGGTAATGCATAGAATTTTTTTTTCAAGAAAAATAATAATGGACAAAAGTCCTATGGGGGTCAGAATGATAACTCTAGGGCTAGTAATAAACCCAAGCCTAGAAATGGACATGTACAAGGCTGTTATAATTGTGGAAAATATCATTACGCAAATCAATTCCCTTTGTAAAAGGACGATCGTAATCAGCAGCACAAGATACATGCTGCAGTAGCTAACAAGTAGGCTGAGAAAAATGCCACACCTATAGAAGTTCCAGGTAATTTATTTGGTTTACCTATAACTATTCTTTTTGATACTAGAGCTACTGAATGTTTTATTTCTAGTAAATTAACATCAAAACTAAAAATAAAAAGTATGGAAACATGGACTGTACAGTATGGAAACAATGTTGTTCATACAGTTAATATGTGTCTTTTTTGGAGCAGTCCTTGATTTCCCTAACTTTCCACTGAAGTTGATCTTTATGTTGCACCTTTGGGGGTCTTATGATGCAATCATAGGTGTTAATTCGTTAGCAGAACATAAGGCTAAAGTGTACTGTTTTGAAAAACACATTAGTTATTTAGATGACCTGTAAAAAATAGTAGATATTCAAGGTGTAAAACGTGATATTTCTGTTAGAAAACTGTCAGTTATGCAACTTAAAAAGGCCAAAAATAAGGGTTATACCTTATATGCAGTAAAAAATTACAGAAACAACTGAAGAGAACAAAGATGTCATGGAACGATATCTATTGTTACGAGACTTCAGTGACGTATTTATGGAAGAATTTCTAGGTCTTCCACCCAAAAGGGAGTTTGATTTTCACAATTGAGATCAAGCCTAGAAACGAACCTATTTCTAAAGCACCTTACCGAATGAATACTACAGAATTATTAGAGCTTAAGGCTCAGTTGTAAGAAAATTTATCTAAAGGTTTGATTAGACCAATTGTTTCACCTTGGGGAGCACCAGTAATTTTTTGTGAAAAAGAAGGATGGAACACTTAGATTGTGCATTGATTACAAAATGTTAAACAAAGAAACAATCAAGAATAGATACCCCACTCCCTAGGATTGATGATCTATTTGATCATATGCATGGAGCATCGGTATATTCTAAGATAGATCCTTGATCTGGATATCATCAATTATGGATTAAGGATGAGGACATTCATAAAACAACTTTTAGAACAAGGTATGGACATTATGAGTTCAAGATTTTTACCTTTTGGATTAACAACTACACTTGTAAAATTTATGAACTTAATGAATAATATCTTTCAAGAATACTTGGACAAATTTTTGCTTGTATTCTTGGACGACATTCTCATATATTCTAAAATTATTGAGGAACACCATGAGCATTTGAAGATAGTTTTGGAAATTTTAAGAAAGAGACAGTTTATATGGTAAGTTATCTAAATGTTCTTTCTATGACACAAAAGTACACTATTTGGGATATGTAATAAGTAAGAAAGGAATTGTTGTATATCCTTCAAAAATTGTAGCTATAACTCAGTGGCCTGCATCCAAGAATGTACATGAAGTTAAAAGCTTCATGGGGCTTGCTGGCTACTATAGAAAATTTATTAAATATTTTTCTAAGGTGGCTGCAAAGAATAACTTCTTTACAGAAGAAGGATAAAAAGTTTGTTCGGAGTGAGAAATGTGAAATTACATTCAAAACTTTGAAGGAACAATTAACTTCAACACCTATTCTAGCTAGTACCAGATCCTAATGGAGATTTTTATGGTGGTAACTGATGTATCAGGTGAAGGTTTAGGAGGAATTTTGTTACAAAACGATCATGTCATAGCTTACGAAAGTAGAAAAATAAAGTTTCATAGGTTGAATTATGCTCCACATTATTTAGAGCTTACTGCCATTGTACATGCACTACAAGTTTGGAGGCTATTACCTACTTGGTAAACCTTTTGAATTGAAAACTGATCATCTTGGGCTGAAGTATATCTTCACTTAGCCAAATATTAATGCAAGACAACAAAGGTGGTTAGAGTTTTTGTCTCAATATGAATTTTTACATCAATTATATATCAAGGGTAAAGAAAATAGAGTGGTTGATGCTCTAAGTCGTAGGAAGCACATTTATGCACTTATAACATTGAGAACTCAATTTAAAGATGAAGTAAAAAGTGTTATGGAATCTGATTCTTACTTTCAGCAAGTAAAGACAATGTTTGCTGCAGATCCTAGTGATATGAGGTATAATTTTTTTCACTTCGATAATGAATGAATCTTAAGATTTGAAACCAAGGTATACATACCTTCACTAAATTATTTGAGAAAGAAATTGTTAGTAGAATTTCACAACTCACCTTTTTCTAGACACCCTAGTATAACAAAAATGTTTGCTGATATAAAACAACAATATTTCTGGAAGGGAATGAAAAAGGATGTTATAGATTTTGTGACACATTGCCTTGAGTGTCAACGTGTTAAAGTGGAACATATTGCACCCATCTGGTTTATTGTATCCTCATAGCATACCACAGTACAAATGGAAAGTGATAAGCATGGACTTTGTACAAGGGTTGCTTATGTCAAGAAATAAACACGATGTTATCTTGGTAGTTGTGGATAAATTAACAAAGGTAACACATTTTACTACTGGTAATCTAAAGGATGATTCTCTTGTGTTAGCTAAAAGATTTGTACATGAAATTTTTAGACTACACAGAGTACCTAAATTAATCATATCAGATAGAGATCCTAGAATGACGTCAAGGTTTTGGCAAATGCTTAATACAGCTCTAGGAACTAAGCTAAATTTCATTTCTACGTATCATCCGAAGATGGATGGATATATTGAAAGAGTTAATCAAATTTTTAGAGGATATGTTATGAATGTATTGTATGGACTAGCAGTATAAGTGGGAAGAGTACCTTCCACTAGTTAAGTTTGCATATAATAACACATATCATGCATCTCTTAAGATGACACCTTTTGAAGCATTATACGGAAGAAAATGTAGAACCCCTGTTAGTTGGGACAACATTGAGGATAGAGAGGTAATTGGACCTAAAATTCTTATTGAAATGGAACAACAAGCTAAAATGATTCGTGAGTGCTTGAAAGAAGCAACATATAGGAAAAAGAGTTCTGCTGATTTAAAGTGGGTTGATAGGAAATTTGAACTTGGTGAGAAATTCTTTCTTCAGGTTAAACCAAAAAAGAGCTCTATAACTTTTGGCAAGGCTACCAAGTTATCGCCTTGTTATGTGGGACCTTTTGAAATGGTTGAAGTAATCAACCCTGTAGCTTACCGTTTAGCATTACCTCCTGCTTTGTCATGAATGCATGATGTTTTCCATATTTCTTTACTTAAGAAATACATTTTAGATTTATCACACATGTTAAATTGGAATTCCCTGCAGGTCCAAGACCCAGGAATAATCGTGGTTAAACCCATATGAGTGCTAGAAACTCGCCAGTCACATTTAAGAAATTGTGAGATAAGTCAATGTAAGGTCTAGTGGGGACCAGTTTAATGAAGAAAGTTCAACTTGGGAAAACTTGGACGATATGTAGACTATTTTTCCATATTTATTTGATCAAAATTGACTACGATGATTGATAAAAATTTGTGATTTTATCTTTATATGTCAATAAGTTTTTCCGGTTATAGGACAGATAACTATTAATTTTTGAATAAGCAGCTATGTGAATGCTGATTTTTTGAAATTTAAAATTTAGATATTGTTGCAAACATATGTTATGAAAGTGAATAAATTGATTATCTAGAATGCAATAATTAAAATGAGATAGTCATCAAGATGATGATTCTTTTTAGGAGGGAAGTATGTAACACCTTGAACAAACTGTTATATTTCTCTTTACAATACAAGCGTTGGCATGTGATTTTTCTTAAATTAGGTGTGTTTCCTTGATGGTTGAAAAATCATGCTTGTTATGGATAAATCATTTTTTCTCTTGAATTCATTGGACTAAAATTATATGGCTTTTAGGAATCTATTTTCACTTCTTGTTGATAAGCTGCAATCGGATTTTTTTTAGAGTTGCAAACTTATCTCTTTTTACTGACTCATTCTTGGATCAATTTCAGTGGATCCAAGGAATGTTTTAAATCTTCTTAACAGACTGAATGGGTCAACTGAAATTCATTGGTTAAAATACATCATGGAGTGAACTTGTATTTGTTGCAAATTATTTATTATCTTGAAAGACTGTGCTTGCATTCTATCGTGTGTGGTGCTCGGCTCTTCTTGATTGACCTTTGCAGGGTGCTTAATGGCATTAAGGGAAATAGAAACCTACTTCAGGATTCTAGAGAAAGAGAGAGGTATAATGTGTCCTATATCTAATAAGGTCTATTCTAATGGGATTCGAGACTCAGGTAAATTTTCCTAACTCTTTCTATGCCACTCTAGGCGGGATGACATCCTAAACCTAAGTTGTTAATACTAATTTAGTATGTAGGGAAACAACCTAAGGGGGTGCTAAGTTATTTCTAACCTATTGCCTAACACTATTTGGTTAAGATATGTCATGACCTAAGGTGACAATCTATTTGATTGAAGGTTATATCCTAAGGTTATACTTTTTAAATTAAACTAAGATCTAACCTAAGAAAATTGAATCTATCCTAAAATAATGGGTTTGAAAGGGAACCTAAGGGTTGATTGGTGAGTGGGAGCTAAATAGTGGTTCCTAAGATTTTAATGAGATGTGATTTTGATTTGATTTGGTATTAAGGCATGGGAAGTACTTCCAGTTTGGCAAGGGCTAGTTAAAGTTTTAGTGGAACCTACGTGGAGGCATCACTAAGTTTGGAAATGCATGTGGAAGTTGAATTTGGTCTCGTCAACTTTGGATGGCGGTAGCAAGGAGAGATAAGTGGGAACATGTAATTTAATGTCATAAATTCACCTCAGTTTTGGCAAGCAAACCATCTGTGAAGGCATGCTGGCAGATTTTTTTAGGGTTATTTTGTTTTGTATGCTTCATGATTTTTTGCTCTGCATGGAGCTATTTGGTTCTTTGAACCAGCAGTTTGATTTGTACTTTGTGGCTATTTTTGATTTCTCTGGTCTATTTTTGATTCAAGGAAAGTATATTAGGCATTGTGGAAAAAGGTTATGGTTGGTTGATCTTGCTTGGAGAAGAAGAGGTGTTGGAAACTCAGCTAGAAGTCTTCTTCAAATCGGCAGAAGCACTATAGGCATGAAATACTCTACCCATTAAGATTTCTTGCTTTCTTCTAAATGATTCATTAAAACAACTATGCTCACTGGAGATATATTTTTGCATGATATGTCTGGTTATTTACTTGCATGATTTCTTGAAATCTATGTGGTTTTTTGGAATGTGAATCCATTACTGTTAACTGTAGTTTTTGGGAACTTTCTTTTTACTAGTTGTTTGAGGCAGTCATACAAATTTGTATTAAAGCTTTGTAACTTGTACTTGAAGCTCTAAAATTTGTATTAAAGTTCTATAGCTTGTATTTGAAGCTTTGTTTTCTATCATTCGAGACTGATGTTGAATGAACTAGCTTGTTGCTTGTATGGTTTAGAATATCTATTTAGTCTTGTGTTTCTTGGGCTTGGAGTGGATCTCTGTAGTTGTTCTAAGCTTGTAATTAAAGCTTCGGGATTCAATAACTATTTTCATAAACGAGTTTCTTATGAATACTGAACTTACTGTTGAGTGGTAGATTTTTGTTCTGTACTTACATTCTGAACTGGAATTTTATTTTCATTAAAGGAATTAAGAACACTTGGAGTCATTTTTTAGAATTGGTGTTTTGGTTTTGAATTTTTATGTAGGGCTTTGTATTTCTTATAGGCTCATATTTGATCTTGTGTTTGTGCTGAGCTGGTGTTAGAGCCTTATAAAGTATGAACTTATGTTTGAAGCTCATATTCGACACTGTACAGGTATTCCATTATTACGTGTTTTGGATTTATGATGGAATCGACGTGTTTACCTATATTGTGAGTTGGGTTTAGTTGGTTTTTGGTTTTGATAAGCTTTATTCTCTTTTACAATTGTCTACTCGATAGGGGCTTGAGAGTTTAGTTCGGTTTGAAGCCAATTTGTTAATCTCCTTGTAATCTCCTTCATGTCACTCCTTGAGTGTGATTGGTTTTTGTGCTTATGTCCTTTGGACTGTTAAGCCTTCTCTTTAAATTCCGTAGGGTAAGAGAAATTGAAGTTTAATCTATCCTTCTCTGTTCTGAGTGAACTTGTGTCTTGTAGAAAGCTTGACTATTTTTGTTCTTAATATTATAAGAAATAGAAATTATGTCTTGTAATGGGTTTAGTTGGTCTTTTGATCATTTGGAACAGTCGAGTAAAGTTTTGAAGTTATGGGAATGATGTATTACTCTCTTCGGATCTTCTTAATTGGTTTCTTGGGTTTTTGGAAGTTTAATTTAAAACCTATAATATTGAATCTTGTTAAAGTATATATAGTATCTGTGTTCGAATAATTTTGTATATTTGTTCTTATTTGGGACATGAACTACATACTTCATGTATCGAGATGTTAAAGTCGTGTAATAAGAATTCAATTATTGATTTCGCAATTCCTTCTACAATTTTATATCTTCTTTGTTTATGGATTATTATTCCTTGAGGGGATCATAGAATGAATATCCAGGTTTTAAGAAGATAAATGAACATGAACCATGGGGACAATATATAGTTGGGGATTATACGGTGTATTTATTTCTGAGATTTGAATTTGTACTTGAGCTTGGAGAATGGGAATAGGAAACCAGTTGTAAGATTTGTGATGAAAGTATGTAGTGTGAATTCTTTTTACTGTATGTTCGGTTCTATGTTCTCTTTTGGGGAACTAGATAAGAACTTCTAAGTATAAATTAGATGAGGGATTTCATTTCATAGTATAAATTAAATGAAATATGGAATGGGTATTTTCTGCTTGGGATCTTTTTTTTTATGTTGACTGTACATGTTCATAGACTGAACTTCTCTTTATTTGACTCTATTATGAGATGGAAATTTCTTGTGGATTGGTTAAGAGATTTAGTTGCTAAAGTATAGCTTGGATTTGTGGGCCACGTAGTTTCAAATCTTTGCATTATATCCACTAGTAGATAGAGTTAGTAAGGCTTATGTTAGACTGTTTTGTTTCCTAAGATCAAATTGGGATTCTTGTTTAGCTGTTGTCTCTTTATTTATGGACTCCTCTTTGGTTATATTTAGACTGAGGCAGTGTTGTGTGTACTAAACCTGATTCCTCCTTCAGATGAATTGTGTCTGAGAAATAGGTATGTATTGATTCTCTTCTTTTTTTATAGGGAAAGATGAAGCATACTAATTTGAGCTATGCTGTAATTAACTTCTTTTGCTACTGGGAAAAGATCAATGTGTATTTATATTATTATGGAATTATGAAATAATTGAATGACAAGACTTGTTTATTGTTTTAAAGTAATTGACAGGATCAATTAAATCTTGTGATATAATTATGATGTTGGAGATTATATGATGCTCTTTTCTTAAAAGTGAATTCAGATTCTTATAATTGTACTTCTTTATAGATTTTATTACTCATGATTGCTTGTATGTTTTATATTAATTGTTTCATTAAAGCACAATTGTTTAATGAAACAATTAGTGGAATGTAGTTTACTTTAATGCTTAGTGCTTATCATGCTCAGTTCATTGAAATGACCCATGCTAGAAATTTTATAGATGGACATTGTAAGTGATAAAATAAGATAAGAACTTTCATGTTGTATTGGGCTTATTTAATTATGGATCTTATGTAAAGAGTTTTAATTCATTCTTGAGTTATATGAAAAAGAAAAGTTCTATTCTTTTTGGAATAGAGGTTGTTTGTTATACTGTATTCCTGAAATGCATAGTCTTGTAAATGTATAATTTTATAATGACGAACTGAAAGTTGGAGATTTACTTGTATTTGTTGTGTAAATTATCTTGTATTTTATGAAGGAGATGGAAATTCTATCTTGATGATATTATTCATATCTGTTATATGCTTAATTCAGATAAACATGATCAGTTGGATAAAGGGAATTAGTTCAATTTCCCTTATTAAGATGTAGCTTGTTAAGTTGCATAAGATAACGATCTTTATCTAAATAATTCTAACATAGTAATGGAATGTATAATGAATATGCAGTAAAAATATAGAAATTGTGAAAGATAAGAAGGGTATGACAAACCCTAACACTTAATCAGGTAGAGGAAGACCCTTCCTCTCTCAAAGGAGTGTAATCCAAGGAATTTTGATATGATCGTTAATAATTAGAATTCATTTCCTATAAAGTCTACTATAGTTGAACCTAATTGGTGGTTACACCTTCTTTGAATGGTTAAGTTACATTATAATGGATCTTATGATGATGTTCTCTTGTTTTGGGTATCTGTTTGTTAAGCCAAGTAAGAACGAATACAAAAAGCAATCATAAGTTAAGGGAATTCTTTAATGACTAAATGAATCAAGTATAGAAAAGAACTTATGGAGTGTTGGATTAGAGTTTAGCAGGGTTGCTGTAATGTGTGTAATAATCTAAATTAATAATGTATTAATAACCTCCTTGGGGTATGTACATCATGATGAAGAATTTTCTGTAGGATGTTGGCACATGCCAACTATAGGACTTTACCTTCGAGAAGACATGAGTTTTCTCGAGTATACAGCGTTGCAGTTGACATGTGGCAACACCCTTCTGCATTAATCATCTAGATCTACACACAAATAAGGACTTGAACTTAGTTTCTCCCTAGGTCAAGTTAGTAGCATGTTTAGGATAGGTGGTAGCTTTAAATGGCTCAGGGTATCTTGGCACATCTTGTTTACTTAGGTCAACCGAGTATGCCCAGATACCCTAAGACATTGTGAGAATCTTCCTATAATAAATTATGTTTCTAACCTAGGCTAGGGTTAAACCTTGAGCAAGTGGACTGACGATGGTCTATATAATAGAAGAGTGAGGTGAAGGACATATTCTGGAATGATGAGTATGTCATCTAGGAATAGTAACATGAACAATATGTTGAAAATATTTGGCCAAAGTATCGCAAGCTGCTGGTTGCGTTCTCTTATGTCACCTAGTTTAAGGCAACGTGATGTCAAATGAATATTGGTAACAAATATTCAGATAGGTTCTTTAAACATATCACTCAGTACCCAGAATAGGGTATGGGAACCAAGTATACATAGTATACATAAAGTATTCAATACTTTAAGTTAACATGAGAGATTGGTTGGTAACCAAGTCATGGAATGAGAGATTGGTAGCATACTGAGTCATTATAGCTGCATATGGTTATCTGTTATGAGATTGATTGGCAAGGAATGTGTGTTTTAAATGATGTTTTATTTAGAATAGAGAACATTATGTTTTAAAAAAAAATCCCTTGTTTCTAAAGTCTTAAAATGGGAATGTTACAAATCATGTTGATGATGGCATACTAACTTAAAAAAATATAACTGTGAAATTTTATTCTCACCAAAACAAAACTTTTCCAAGAAGAATGAGATTCTGAAAGTGTATAAATCTCAAGATATGTATTTTTTAATGCTTGATGCCCTGTGACTGTCCTTATTTTGGAAAAATTTCTAAAAAGTCTCTAATTTTGGTTTTATCATGTGTGTTCTTGTACAATTTTTACTGTAGGGTATTTATACCCCTAAGAATATGTTTGAAAACTTTTAACACTTAATTCACATGTGGGAGAAAGATATCATCACTTTTCAATTTTGAGTTCTTGAAGACCTGGAGGAGACCTAGTTGAAAAGTGAAAAAGTGGAATATTTAGAGTTGTAAAAGGATTTGAGCTCCAAAATTTTGTGATCGTATTAGGGGTCAAAAAATAGATCTAATTAATTTTATAATATCTTCTAGGCATCCCTATAAGTCTCAAACCATGAGTGGTGCAAGAATACATGCCTTAAAGAGCATCTAATGAGCAATTTTGAGTCAAGAAGAGGAGATTGATGAGTTGAGAATTTTTAAAATGTTTTTGATGATTGAGCTAAGGTTTTTTGAGCTATTGGAATAGGTAATAATGTCTTGGAAGCAGAAAATAACCAAAAGAACAAGAATCGCACCTTAATCAAGAACTAGTCAAGCAAGAACTAAGGTCTACAAGGAAAATAAGGGGAAATGGAAATGTGGAACTTGTTTGATGGTTTTATCATGTTGGAATGATGTAATTAAAAATGTATACAATTATTTGAGCCTTTGATACAATGATTTATTAATTCTAGGGGTTTTGAACAAGATTGGGCTTGCGAAGCAAAGTAATGAATATTGATTGAAAGTAATTGTTAAAGATGATTTGATGACTTCTGAGAAATAATTTTGGGGTGAATTGAAGCATGTGTGTAGTGTGATTGCATCATAATGGTATCAGAGAGTTAATATCAAGTATTTGAAAGAAGTATTTGGTAAGAAAGGAATTCATTTGATATGATCATTTGTATATAGTTGTTTTATGATTGTGGTTGAGTTGAATGAAGTTGATTGATCTGATAAATTACCTTCTTGTGAGATGTGTGTATGTGAAATATCACATTTCTCCTTAATAAAAGTGAAGAAAGAGAAGAGATAGTGAAGAAATGAATAAAATTTAAACAACTAGGTAAGAAAACAAATCTAAGTGATAATTGGCAAGGTGAAAAAGACTTGCTAGAAATAGTATGGAGGCTGAAATTACAAGAGAGTTGTGTAGGTTGATGAAGAGTAGTAAGAGAAGGAAGGAAGATAAGAAAAGAGAAGAAGAGAGAGATAAATTTGTGGGAAGAACAAGAGGTGAGAAAGATGAGAAGAATCTTGGAGCAACTAAATGAGTTAGAAAGGAAAGTGAGATAAATGCAAAGCAAGGTCATGAGTAAAAAAATGAATAAAGTGAAGAATATAGTGTTGAGAAAGATAGTAAAGTGGCATTTAAGGTCACTTATAAAGAGATAAATAAGATTACAGATGGATACAAAGATAAAATAAGAAGAAACCAATTTAAATATGAAGGAAAATGAGGCAAATAAGCAAAAGAAAGAAGAAATCAAAGATGAGAGAAAAGAGGTATTCAGTGTTAAAGTATAATTTAGAGAAGAGATAACAAACATTGACTATCAATTTATCTATATCAGTCCAAAATAGTTATAAGATTATCTATGGGAACTTTAATGGGCTTTGAATAGTGAAGAAGTGAAGTGTGGTAAAGGATAAGGTGAAGAAATGAAAGAGAAGACTTAAAAAGAAGAAGAAAATGAAGATAGTCAAAAGTCTCTAATTTTTAAATCTAAGGTTTTGTTTATTTGTGAATGTGTCGGTATGATGGAAGAAGAGATAAAAATTATTAGAAAGAAAGATAATTTAAGATCTCAAATGAAGAAAAGAGAACATGTAGACCTCATTTTTAGGGTAAAGAGAAGATGAAGAGAATTAAGACAAAGAGTGAAGATCAAAAAGGGAATAAAGCTAATGAAAATGAAGAGACTACCCACCATGTAAAGTAATTAGTACATGTAATGATGTAGTGTGCTCCAGTCCTATGCACGAGGGGTGAAATGGACCCTGCAAAATCACTTTCCCATTTTTCAAAAGGTTTCATGATTGCTATAGGTGATGATGGAATTTCATCTCTATTTCTAGGATTTCCAATTCTTTGACAGTGATCACATGCTGGTAAAAAAATCCTTGATATATTTGTATAATTTTTTCAACCATAGACCCGTTAAAAGGATCTTGCACACTCCTACATAATTACCTCATGTTATTCCCCCATGAGCCTCCCCATAATGGCTTTGCACTATGCTCGAGAACACATTTGTGGAATACCTCATCTCTACCCATTTTATATAGGTCCCCTCTAATGATTTGATAAGGCACAACATGTATAACAAGTTATTTCTTCTCCAAGGTCTTCATTCCTTTTGGTGTAAGCTCAGTGCGCAAAATTACTGCTGAATCCTCCAAATATTTGGGTATGTGGTTCAACCTGAACAACTGTGTATTAGACATTGTATCTTCAATACTCTACGCATCCTCCCCAGAATTTAACCTTGATAAATGTTCAGGTCCAAAGTTTCTCTTTCATGGATTCACTAAAAATGTAAAATCAAATTACTAAAAAAGGAGTATCTAGTGACAAATGCACCCTTACAAAATAGGTTTTTTGACCAAGTAATTTAATGCCATATGATTTGTATAGAAAATGAATGGTGTGGCTAATAAGAACTTATGAAGCATGTAGATCATGGATAATGCCTTGCGCTCTATCATTGTATAATTATGCTTTGCTCGTGTCATCTTCCTACTTGAAAATCATATGGGATGATCCAAATTCCCCTCTCCTGGTTGTGCCAAAATTGTTCCGATTTTCATGCCAAAAGTTTCTACATGTACATGGAAATGTTTATTCCATGGAGGGAAGCACAAGATTAATGTAGTGGTAAGCTCCTCCGCCAATGTTTCAAATGCCTATTGTTGCACATCTCCCTAATAAAAATTTCCTTTAGTCTTGAGAATTTCCTATAGAGGCATGAAAATATTTTCATACCATTTTATAAACTTCCTATAATAGCCTGTATGCCCCAAGAAACCGCACACTTCACTTTGATTGGTAGGTTCTTCCAATCCCAAAATCACTACAATCTTAGCTAGATATAGAAATAATACTTACAAATAATGTTCCCAAGGAGAGTGCAAAGGGTGTTGAAAATATGCAATTCTTAATGTTTAGGGAGAGGTTAAACTACCTGTATCTCTCAAAATCAATCTCAAATTATCACAATGATCTTTACAAGCCCATACATATTCCAATCATCCACATAAACTTGTAAAAACTTGTGGATAAAGTCATGAAATTACTTCATAACTATTTGTGATAATAATTTTAGCACATTCTTCAATCCAAAGGTCATGAAAATATATACAAAACTTCCCCATTAAGTGGTGAAGTTTTTCTTCTCCTGATCCTCATGAAAAATGCGCACCTAGTGGTAACCTAAAAATCCATCAATAAATGAATATTTTTTTCTTCTAGCAACTCCTTCAAGGATTTCCTTAATGAATGGCATAGAAAAAGGATCTTTGACACATGATTCATTGATGTCCATATAATCAACACATATCATGCCATGGCCATCCTTTTTATGTTGATCACCATGGGGAAAACTCACTCAAATTCCTCAATGGGTTCAATGATCCTAGAGTTAATAATTTTATCAATATCTTCTTTGACCTTTACATGTAGGTTTGGATTCATATTATAAGTATTCTTCTGAACTAGACATGTGCCTTCTTTCAGATTAATATTTATTTATCCCAATGAGGGATGTAAACCATTCAATTCATGATAGCCTTTGGGAAAGAGGTCTCCAAATTTGTGTAAGATTTCAATGATCTTCACACTCTAGTTCTAACCAATAGTATCCAATGATAGCCTCGTTAGGTGCATCTTCAGTGCCAATATTAACCTTATTAGTCTTCATAGGAACATGGTAAGTGTGATCCTTTTCATCTACAAAGTCCATTACCTTGTACACACCCACTATATGGCTAATATATAGGCTCTCTACTTCTTCATCATCAATGAGGTACACCATTTTCCTTTTTTCCTTCTCTCTCCACGTGTTACCTAGTTGGATTTATTCTATTTCCATTACATATTCATATACCTCAACCTTAGGTTCTCCTAATATCTAAAACATGAGTTATTTTTCCTTGGAACTATCTTTCAATGTGATTTGCTTCATTATATGTAATGCCTCATTTACTGGTGGCTTATTAGAAAAATAATCAAAATTTTGAGCCATACATTAAGACATTTATATCCAACTTGCAGTCTCTTTCTTGAGCTTGGCATGGAAATACCATGCTCGTGTGTATCCTTGCAAAGCAGAATAGAACTTATGTACCAAAAGAGATGGTGATAAATCCTCTTGGCCTTGTGCCCATTATCTCTCACAATTTTGGATGTTTACATAAGAATTAGTCTTACCATCATACTCATGTTTATGAGAGGGAACATTTCTCCGAGAAAACCTTGTTAAAAAAGATACCCTTACCTTGTGCCATCCCAAAAGATTGTCTTTGTGTTTTACCCACCAATGTGTTGTTATTCCACATAATTTATAGACCATCATATTTTGTCTATATCCCTCATTCTTCCATTGTTCTTCCATAGCACACAAGAATTAGTTGGGTTTTTCCTCTCTAGTATACCTTGGTAATTGGTTTTTGCCTAAGCACGTAATCATGTGCGGCTTGATCATCTGATTGAATCTCCCCTTGACCTCACATCCTCCCATTTCATACATTTTATGGTCCCAATTGTCATAGGTGACATTGGTAGTGTCACTAATAAATTACACATGTTGGGAAATAAGGGATAAAATATGTGGAATAGTCCCTCACAAAACCGTAACAGTAGAAATTAATATGCAGAAAATATTATAGATCTGAAATAAAAGTTCAGAATAATAAAAGAATGACACAAAGAGACAATATTTAACATGGTTTACCCAATTTTGGCTATGTCCACCAAGAATCACTTGCTCATATTTTATTACAAGCCATCGATCTCTCAATATAATACCCAGATCTGTTTAGAGCTATGCTCAACAAACTCTGCAGAATGCACACCTGAATTTAGACACATATGCAATGTTACATTATACCTACCATATGCACAAAACCACATAAGTAGACAATTTATTAAGTAATTTTACAAAACCATGGGTATCAAAACTGTCCCATAAAGCTATGGGTCAAAAATCCCACCCATATGAGAAAAATACATTTCCCAGTATATTGGGCACATTTTTCAAGGCCAATTTTTTTCCTTAGGAGTTGCGCCCCTGAACCCTGATGAGACAAATGTGGAAAGTGTATAGTACTCTTATTGTATAGTATTCAACACTTTTACACATGAAAACATTCTCCACAACCTAACAAGATGATGAGTAAGGTACCTTGGACATTTGGTTTCTCTCCTGTTCTATCTTGGGACACTGCTCCTTTGATAACTTGAAATGGCCTACCAAAGGATTCCCAACTGATTTAGCATCCTGTATATTAAACCTCTCTAAGACCTTCTTAATGCACTCTTCTTGAGATAATGTTAGCTTCCATTCCTTCCTTTCCTAAGATATCCTCATACCAAGGATTTTTTTAGCTGCCCCTAAATCCTTCATAGCAAAGGATTCACTTAGATGATTCTCGAGTACTTTTATTTCCTACATGTTTTTACCTACAACCAACATGTCATCCACATATAGACACAAGATAATACATCTTCCATCCTCAAATTTCTTTATATATACACAATGGTCAGAATGGAATATAATATAACCTTGCTCCATCATGAAGTTGTCAAATTTTTATACCATTAAAGTGGAGCTTTCTTCAAGCCATACAAGATCTTCTTTAGTTTGCACACCATATCCTCTTTAGGTTTGACCTCATATCCCTATAAATTTTGCATATATAGATCCTCCTCCAAATCACCATGGATAAATGCATTATTTACATCAATCTTTTCTAAGTACAAGTATTTTACTGTAACTATTCCAAGAATAGTTCTAATAGAAGTCATTTTTACTATAGGAGAAAAAATCTCATAAATATCTTTACCTTTTTTCTGTGCGAACCCCTTGACCACCAAACGGGCCTTGTATCTTTTGTTTCCTCCTTCCTCTTTTACTTTGTACACCCACTTGTTCTGTAATGCTCTTTTTCTTTCGGGTAGCTTCACATAATCCCATGTCTGGTTCACCATGAGAGCTTGATGCTCCTCATCCATGGCTTGCTCCCACTTCTTCTTGGCATCTACCTACATTGCTTCATCAAAGCTCTTTGGCTCTCCACTGTCAATAAGAAAGAAATAATAAAGAGAAGGAGAAAAAATTTCAGGTTCTCTTCTTACCCTAGAAAACCTCCTCAATATAGGAGTTTGGGGTTCCTGTTAAGGAGGTTCTTGAACTGATTCATTTGTCACTTTCGCATCCAGAAGATCCTCTACCACTGCATATTATTTCTTGGATTCTTCTCTATTTTCTTTTAATTGCTACTTATACATGAATTTAAATACCACATCCCTAGATCGAATGATTTTCTTATCCTTAATACTCCAACATTTATATCCAAATTCATCACCACCATAACTAATGAAAGTACATTTTTCAAATTTAGCCTCTAGCTTGGTCTTATCATCCTTGTCTATATGAACAAAAACCTCACATCCAAAAACTATAATAAATGTATAATCAACTTTCTTACCATACCAAGCCTCCTCAAGTATGCCTCTATCCAAGGCAATTGAGGGTCCTTTATGTATCAAGTACATAGTTGTGCTCACTGCTTCTGCCCAAAAAGAAAGAGGCAGTCCTGCATGTAACCTCATGCTCCTAACACGTTCCATTATTGTTTTGTTCATCCTTTCTGAGACCTCATTATGCTGTGGAGTTCCTGGAACCATCTTTTTCCAAAGGATTCCATTCTTAGAATAGTAATCATAAAATTCATTACTGCAATACTCCCCTCCATTATCTAACCTGAGACTTTTTAGCTTAAGACCTATTTCATTCTCTACCAAGGATTTCCATTTAACAAAAGTATCAAATACATCAGATTTGTTTCTAATATAGTAAACCCAAACTTTCCTTGTTTCACCATCAATAAAATTAACATAATAACTTAAACCCCCAAGAGATGATACCTAAGCTGGTCCCCACACATCAGAATGCACCAACTCTAACTTACTCTCTTTCTTTATAAGTCTAACCTTGAGAAACCTTACCCGCTTCTATTTCCCATAAATGCAGTGCTCACAGAACTCTAAACCTAATTTTTTATATCCAAGAAAATCCTTCTTTATGATCTCTATGCCCTTATGGATCATATGACTGAGCCTATAGTGTCACAATGTTTTATCTACTTCTGAAGCCACAAGTTTACAAACATTAGTGCTATAAGTGGTTAAATACAAGGTTCCAACCTTTTTACCTCTTTCCACCACAAGATCACCCTTGGTAACATTCTAAGAGTTTGTTGTAAATATTACGGTACAACAATCACTTCCCAACTGGCTTGCTGATATCAAATTTCATTTTAAAGTAGACACATGTCTGACTTCCTTCAAAATCCATGTATTCTCATTTTGCATCTTAACCCAAACAAAATTTTTTCCAACTATGCTACAAGGCTCATCATCACTAATAAAAACATGCCCAAAATACCCTTGAACATAATCAACAAAATAATGCCTATGTGGAGTAGTATGGAAAGAAGCCCCCAAATCTAAAACCCAAGATTCAACAATATTATGTAAAGAAAGAATTAAAGCATCCTGACATACATTACCCGTTACCACATTTTCCTCCTTGTTTTCTTCATGTTGTTTCTTCTTGTCTCAAAGCTCCTAACAGTCCTTCTTTGCATGCCCAGAATTTCCATCGTGCCAGCATACTATCTTTCTTTTGGATTTTGACCTTTCCTGATCCTTCAATTTTCCATGGCTTCCTCTATTCTTTTGTCTCCCTCTAGTTTCCATTGTCAAATCATTCCCTAAAGTAGAATATTCCCCAGATATTTTTTCTTTGCATTTCCTCTCTTAGAATCACCCCTACAACATCCTCAAACTTCAACTTTGAGTTAGTTGGAATCGAGTTACTTACCGCCATTACCAGACTATTCCAACTCGCAGGTGAAGAGAAAATAATTAATAAAGCCCTAACTTCTTCATAAAATTCTATTGTAACTGAAGCTATCATATTTACAACCGTATTAAAATAATTTAAATGATTTGATACTAAACCATTCTTAGAAATCTTCATATTAAACAACTTTTTCATTAAAAATATCTTGTTAGAGGTAGAGAGTTTTTCATACAAATTCCCTAATGCATCCATCAGTTCTTGTGTAGTCTTTTCCTTTAAAACATTAAATAATACCGAAGATGCAATACATAGCCAGATTGTCCCAATGCCTTCCTATCCAGAAAATCCCATCCCACATTCATCGTGCTCGAGGGTTGGTTCACCTTATCAGAAAACAAAATATAAAGATCCTTCTAAAATTCTTCTCATTGAATTTATCAACCCTTAATCTTCCATCATCTTCCATAGATCCCACTCTAGCTAAAAAATTTATTTGTGATTCAACACTTCAACAAACCAAACTTGGCTCTGATACCAATTGTTAGGAAATAAGGGATAAAATATGCAGAATAATCCCTCACAAAATCGTAACAATAGAAACTAATATGCAGAAAATATTACAGATTTGAAATAAAAGTGTAGAATAATAAAATAACAACACAAAGAGACATTATTTAATGTGGTTCACCCAGTTTGGGTTATGTCCACCAAGAATCACTTGCTCAGATTTTATTACAAGCCATCGCTCTCTTAATAAAATACCTAGATTTTTTTGGAGCTATGCTCAACAAACTCTACAAAATTCACACCTGAATTTAGACACATCTTTAATGTTACATTATACCTACCATATTCCCAAAACCAAATAAGTAGAAAACTACTTAAGAAATTTTATAAAACTGTGGGTATCAAAACTATGGGCAAAAACTATACAATAAACCTATGGGTTAAAAATCCCGCCCATATGAGAAAAGCACATTTCCCAGTATATCAGGCACATTTTTTCAGGCCAATTTTTTTTCTTGGGGGCTACACCCCTAAACCCCCAATCGAGGCCTGGCTCAGCCATGAACCCCGATGAGACAACTATGGAAAGTGTACAGTTCTCTTAGTGTACAATATTCAACACTTTCACACATGAAATAGGCTCCACAACCTAACAACACGTCTTCTCAATGAAGTACAACTTCCTTATATGGTTCCACATTCTCAAGATCATGTATTGTGCATACATATATTCTATTCAACTCTTCTTCACTCATAGGCTCAATATAAGGTGTTGTTTTCACATTATCTAGGGGTATTATCACATGTTCATCCTAGTTTTCAAAAAAGATATATCTCTTGTTGAAGAACAATTCAAAATTTTTTACAGTCCACCAAGGACCTCCAATGCTTGAAAGTTATTTTTCTTAGTCAACTCCCACACTTCAAATTATCCCTTAAATTTTACTCCTTGAATAGTAATTGAAGCATCCTTGAGTACCCCAATAGGAATGTCCCTTGTATTATTGTCCATATATAACACATTAGAAGATGGATACAATGGTGGCCTCCCCATTTGGTTCTGCACATCAAAAGTCAAGAAATTCACCATGGTGCCTGTGTCAATCAAAATATTACTCACCAGCCAATCATCAATACATCTAGTGTGATTTCCTTATCATACTCATGGTTCTATAGTGGCAAGTTTACATGGAGGATATTAGATTCACACTCAACTCCTACGCATGACACCTTCTCGCTCAACCATTATCCTAATAGTGGGATAATGTTCTCCCACCTCAACATCCTACATAGCTACTTCATATCATTTACATCTTTTTGTGGGAGTTCAATGTTCTTCACACGTTCCCTCTCACGTGTTTTCTCCCTCAGGAACTAGATCTCTCCTTGCAAATATCTAATCACTCCCATGCTTTCCTGATAGACCTTTTGATGAGTAACATCTTGATAATTAACATGCAAAATTTATTCCCTCCTAATGAGAGGTTTTCCTTTAAGAGGATCTTGCGTGCGCACTACTTCAGCACAAGTAGTGACTAGCACAACATAAAGCTCTAGATCAATTTTCTTCTTTGGTTTTCATTGTTCATTCTTCATGTGTTGTACCTTGATCATCTCTAATCCTTTATCATTATTTTTATTCTTACACATATTCTCATAGAGGTCTAGGTAATCTTCAAACTTGTATGCTTTTCCATAGTATGCGTAGACCTGATTCTTGAGACACTCGCGTTGGTAATGATATAGGGATCCACAAGTATAACAAGTACCACACATGATCCTTTCTCTACCACCACGTCCATTGCTCCTATTTCCACCTTGGAATCCACCATCTCTATTATTTCACGCTTCATTAGGTTGTTCCTCTTGTGCCTGAGAGCTACTAGTCATTGTGGTCTATCACAATCAAGTCTCGTATGCCTCATGAATATATTCTATCAAATGAAAATAAGCTATATAATGGGTATGTGCATCACAAATCTTGTTTTACATAGATACATTCTTCATTGGTACATGTTGCAAGAGGGGGAAATTACAAATAAAATGATTCTTGTGGAAAATATCACAAGACTGTATCAATGCACACATTCCATTGTAGATAACTATCCTTAGTATGTCCATCCACATCGTAATTGGTGCACCATAACCCACTCTCTGTCACATGTGCTGAATTAGCAGAAATATTCTCTAATTATTTAGCCATAACTAATATTTTCACCTAAATAAAAGGGATCACCCTAATTTCTGCACTCTTAGTTTCTTCGGTGCATAGAGTTGCTTCTAAAGCCTCGCACATCTTAGTAAATGTTTTATGGGACAAAGCCCTTCAAAATGGATTTAGAAATCCCCCAAAAAACCATCCTGCATCTTGGGTTTGATGAATTTCATAAGATAACTTAGACAAGAGATTTTCTAACTGCACATCATACTCCCTCACACTCTCAGATAAGCTCTACTTGATGTCCTTGAGCGTACTAATACTATGTAGCTCAAATTTTGGAGTGTGAGATTCAACTAAAAATGTAATGCACAAAGCATCATAATCCACCATAGTCTAATGTGGATCATACTTTATATACCAACTGTGTGTGCGCCCTTTAAGTGTGGTGAAAAAATGACTTTCCTTTCTATTAGAATTTTTTATACCCTTGTTTGTCCATAACAATTCAAACTTATGCACATGCTCAACAGCCTCATCCATACCTCTATACTTTGGAAAATGAAGAGACATCTCAAAGAAGACTTAAGGTGTTTGTTTCTTTGGTTTCTAAGGTGGTGTCTATGATGGATATTTTTTCGATGGTTTGGGACCTTGACTTGGGGTAGGACTAGACAAATATATTGTATGTCATCATCGCTTTTCTATATACACATGTATGTTCACTTTCCTTCTAGTTGTGATCGCAGAATTTACACAAATTGTTACACACAACATGGATACTTGGCATAGTTCTTACCAGTCCCACAGTAGGATCCTGGGGGCATCCACTTTCTTATATACTACAAGATTTATTGTTTCATTTTTCATAGAACATTACTATATTGGATTATAAATTCTTTGACATACTTTATATATTTCTAACATGCTAGTGGATGCTTTATGTGAAATTTTTTATTTGTAGGGTATATTTTCTACCTTTGTCTTTAGTTGCTTTTCTTGCTACTGTTTGTGTTTATATGCCATTGTTTGCGGGCTTTGTCCTATGTCTTTCTTGTTTACTGTGTGTGTGATTTTGGTCACTTTGGTCTTACTTTTCTTTTGACATCATGAGTGATGTCTCATATTTCTAACCCAATTTTTGCATTCTACATTTTCTTCTTGCTTGTTAGATTACATATTGTATTCTACATGTGTATTTATCTTGTTTACACAAACACTTGTTTCTAGCCACTCTATTTTCATGTTCCTTGGTTTTTATCAAGTACATCCCTTCCCCTTGCAAGGAACCAATTTTAGTGTAGCAGTCATTCCTCCTTTATGTCACATACTCCTCAATGACACTACATGCACTCTAAATGAGGGGGGGAACCATTGGGTGAATTAGCCACCCCATTTAGTAGTTTACACTCACAATACAACATAGTTCAGTACAAACAAAACACAATTTTTAGTCTCAAAACTGACCCAGAACCTAACTTGGGTCTTCTGCGTAGCACATACACTAGTGAACCTAGCCCTTCTTAAATGCCTATGAACAAGGAGGAAGTTACACATATTTTCTCAATTTAGCACAATTTTTGGTAGTTTACACAAAAACGTTTACATGACAGGCAATCCTTCAACACTCATCATGCATGCATTACACCTTATTTTCTACTTTCACATTGGCTTGAACTAGATCATATTTTCACACACCATCTACAGTGGTGTTTATACTTCAAGAAGAATTCAAAGGTTATAGAATGATACCAAATTTTTCTCCCTACACTTCTTCCATACTTATCACAGTTGGCATGAGATCTCCCAAAAAGCTTACACTCAGCACAGTTGGCATTAGATTTCCCAAAAAAATCATCCTTCAACATCATCTTCAATATCCTTTCTATCTATTTCACTCATCAAAGATTAGGTGCACACATTCCTTTTCATATTTTTACATACTTTTTACTCATTTTGATCAAAATTTTCATATACTCATATTTCACTACTTGTATGTTCTTCTCTTTTGCAAGTACGTCCTTATGGGAAGGGGTAGTCACATCAATCACACATCATCAAGAATCTAGTGACATCAATAATAGATACAACGCAACAATTTACACATATGCTTTCACCCCTAGGTTCATCATCATCGTTTCTCACTTCCTCTTCTCTAGCTTTCATGCTTCATATTTATCACTCCATACTTTTTCTTATCTCTCGACATGCTTTTCACCATCGATCTACATGGTTATCAGGTACACATATATTATATAATTTATGTTATCAAGAATTATATCACCAACATTAAGTGGGGGAAATGTAAATACTAAATCACACACTTTGGGTATATTTCTAGTTCTGATCACATACTACTATTTTTATGATTCCTAAGAGATAAAAGTACTAATTAATCATATTTTTAGCCATCTTTTCTTACTTTCTGTTTCCTCTTTTGGTATTACACTCCTTCTTTCCCAACCTATCTTTCATACTTCAACATTTCTCACTCTGGACACGAGTGACTAGACAAGATACTAGTGCCGAGGCACCCCTGTCCCTTTTGGGTGCCCCCGATCTCTTTGTACTTAAATCATATCTTTTGGGTCTTTTCTATCCATTTGGGCATATTTAATTTTTACTAGTTAGAATTTTAGTGGTTAATTACGAAATTCAAAAAAGGGAATCATATAAATACAAATCTATGTGATCATAATAAGGGACCAAGCACTAAGCATCTACTATATCCATCTAAGGTTGCATCCAAAGACATTTACAAGAAAATTCAAGAATCCATCCAACATCCACACAAGAGCAAGGGAATGCATTTTTATGCATATATTTCATAGGAGAGGAAGTTCATTTTTCCATGCACACATCTATCTACATTTTCTACATCTAGTTATTACTCATTATCAAGTATAAGTTACACAAGAGCCACCTAGGGCACGATTCTACACACAGACACACAAAAACTATTTGGAGTCTAAAACATAGTTTAGTGCCCAAATCATAAGTTCACTCAGTTGGGTGATGCTAGGGTTAGTTTGAATCCTCATTTGCATCTTTTTCCTTTTAGGATTTGATGTGTTTTGGGATTTTACAAGTGCTTCTTTCTTATTGTAGGTTTCAGGTGAATAACAATGAAGTGAAACGACATACATGAGATCAAAAGTGATAACCAATGAGCATCTTACGACCTTGTGAAATTGGGTTTCACAACTTATAAGAACTCATAGGCACCCAGAATAGGTTTCTGGCACCCCTGACCTTGCATAGGCACTTTGGTCTTGGAATTTCTGACACTCGTGTAATTTTTGGGGTCTAATTGTGACATCCTATCTCTCTATTCTAGCAATTTTCCAGATCTTCAACTTCTGGCATCATTGTTAGTCAACTAAGTCTTCTTATGTTTTCATTTGCAGCTAGGGTTTTCAAATTTAAATAGCTTATTTTCTTGGGTCAAATCTAAAATTAATTATTCATATTTACGCTAATACATAATTTAGATATAGCATTTATTTATTTCAATATTTATTAAATCAAATGCCATCTACATGTAACATCTTGGTAGACAAATTGAAAAGAGGTCCCGACAATGGAACTAAAATGTAGTCTTTATTTTACCTAAACCAGAGCTATACCCACTGACACCTCATCTAGAAAAGTCTTGAAGCTCACGTGAAGCATGTGCAACAACAAGGTCTCTCCTTTTCTTCTCCTATCAAAATGTTATCATGTATGGTCATCATATTCATAACCAAATCAAACATTCATGAAAAAAATAATCGTCATAATCATGGCAATTAAAAAATGCATATAATAAGGAAAATCAATCAACATAAATAATGATTAATAAGATCTAAATTCCCATAATTCCCATACTCATACATAGTCAATTTAGCAACCCAAACATAGTTTTCTATTGTAAACAATAATCAAATACATAACAGAGAGATGATTAAAATATACTTAGTACATATATGCACTGGACCAATGCACACTATTACATACTCAAAACATACTTTGTAGAAAAAATTAAAGACTGATACAAGAACTCGCTATTCACACTCTATCCACACTCACTAGTCAAAATAATGGTGCATCATTCATATTTATAAGGTGGGGACTTTCCCTTCACCACTTACATGCTTTCATTCCTAATAATAGCCATGTTCTAATAATATTATGCAATATTTAATTAATAATAGCTCATGCTATGAATAACTTCCTTTAATCATAATTTCACTCTTGATTTAAATTTCCTTGCATGCCCCGCTTCTATTCTTACCCTACATGTTTTTTCCCCTAATTGTAGACTTTATGTTCTTCTCAAGGCATTTTTCTTTCACCTATTATTATCCAATGCTCCAAAATGACTAAGTCCCAATCCCCTTCTTATGTGTGTAACCCCACACATTGACATGTTCTCCCCTGGTGCACACACCCATATGCATTATTATGTTCTTCACATTTCTCATTGATCGCGCACCCTCACTTAGCTTTCTATAATTGTCTACATTTGTTTATCCTCCACATGCATACTTCTATGCATGAAATGTATGGTACTTAGTTGATTCTCATGAACAAAAAGGATCAAATTATGTTAAGAAAAATTTACTAGGAGCTTACAATAATAGCATTTTGGACCTCCTAGAGGATTTTAAATCCTTTAATATTCATACCATTCCAAGAAAAGAAAATAAATCAATTGATAGACTAGTTGTAGTTGGATCAAGGTTTGACGTGGTTAAGAAAATTAGGAGAGATAAATTACAACCACATATAAGGGTAGTAGTGAGGCATGTTATACTAAACAATGATAACAATTGGTAGGTGTTTGAGAATGATCAACATATTGTCAATTATATGAAAGAAGAGGGTGAGTTTTCTTACAGAAATCAAGATAAATTGGAGCAGAAATATGGGAATTAAATTTTCCAAATTAGCTCAAATAAATTTCCCGAAGGGATAGTGACTTTGGATTCCATTTTCAACTTTGATGACCATCTCAAAAAGGAAAAGGAAAACATGACAGTTAAGGGTGAAGATTCAAAACCCATCTTAATCGATGAAGGAAAATTTCCTAAAATTGGTAAGGTAAGGAATACACAAGAAAAATATGCTTTAGTAGAACTTTTCCAGAAATTTCTTGATGGTTTTTCATGGAGATATGAATACCTTATAGGTTTTGTTCATAGTGTAGCTCAATATGCCATTGCGCTGGATTCAACTGCCAAGCCTATTAGATAGAAACAAATTCCTATCAATCCATGAATTGATCCTCTCATGAAAATATAATTGAACTATTGTATTGATGTGAAAAACATATTTACCATCAAGCATTCATCATGGGTAGCCAATTTAGTCCTAGTATAGAAAATAAATGGGAAAATCAAGCTATGTGTTTATTTTAAATACTTAAATAGGGATTTTTTAAAATACCATTACCTACTTCCATCTATGAAACAAATCTTACAAATGTTTTCCAAATCATAAATGTTACTTCTTATAGATGGTTACTTCGAACACAATCAAATCATGGTAAAGGGGGAAGACCAATTCAAGACTTCCTTTACTATAAAACGGGGAACCTACACTTATAGGAAAATGAATTTTGGTTTGTCCAATACAAGAGCAAAATTTCATAGAGCCATGGATATGGAATTCAAAGGGCTGATAAATAAAATTGTTCTTGTGTATCTAGATGATATCAAAGTGTTTTATAAGAATGCATTTGTTTCATATTTTACATCTAAGGTGGGATTTTTAAAGTTGTAGGTAGTTTGGAGTTTCTCTCAACCCAAATAAATGCATCTTCCTAGCTAATGAAGGTAATATCCTTAGCCATATTTCCTCTAAGGAATGATTAACCATTTATCAAGAGAGAGTTAATGCCCTCCTTGTATTGCCACTGCCCATCCATAAGAAATCACTCCAAATATTCTTAGGGAGAGTTAAATTTGTCAAGAGGTTTGTTCCAACCTTGTCAAACCATTAAAACTGATGCATAAGAAGAGTATGGCCTTCAAATGGAATACTGAAGGAAAGAGCGGATTTGAGGCCATAAAAAGGAAATAAAACAAGCTTCGACTCTCATTAATCCTAATTTTACAAGAGATTTCACCTTGTATTCCTTTGGAGGCATAAATAATATATTTTCCATGTTGGTACAACTAAATGAAGAAGGCTTGAAATAACTCATCCCATTTACAACCAAAGTCTAGAGGATTATGGAGTGAGGTACTCATTTTTTGAAAAACATGCCCTTGTTATAAGGAGTTTGAAGAAATTTATGCATTTGATATCCAACAACAAGATCCATTTACTAGTTACACATGCTGGCGTGAAAAACTTCCTTTTGAAAAAGGGCCTAAATGAGAAAAGATCTAGTTGGATAATGAAAGTGATGGAATATGATGTGGATATTAAGGTGATAGTACACACCCAAAATTGTACAGGTGTTATATTAATAGGTACAGTAAAGTCTCCAATCATGAAATAATCCTTCTCCATAATAATTATGAGATCCAGATCCTTTCCCTTCATCTTTCACATGTTTATTTTGACTTGTTTATCCTTGTTTCTAAGTTATTCAACTTCTTGTGCCTTTATAAAATGTTTTCCACATCTTTTCCTTCATATTTTCCCCTTAAGTCACGTAACCATTGTGGATGTTATGTAACCACCATGGTGGTTATGCAACCTTCATTTTGTGTATACCAGTGGTTCCATGTGATTTAATCTAAGAGTTCAAACTGCATGTTTTGAACGTAATTTTCAAATTTGTGAGTCTTTTTCTCACACATTTCTTGATCTTTACACCTGATTTTTGTCTTGATGAGTTTGTGTGTAAGTTTTTTTCTAAGTTTACTATCTTTAAAATGCTAACTCCATATTTCCTTTATGATTTGGCACTTTTTGATTGCCAAGTGTTCCAAAGTTTATCTTCTCCACATTTCTATAAAAACCAAATTTTTACCCAAAAGATGGGTTGGAGATTTATGATTTATATTACATTGTTATGCTACCAAAATATTACTGAGAATTATAAAGATAACAAAGTATATTACTCTATTCCTTCCCAGTCTTGCATTTGTGACCAATTTTCTTGTAACCAACCAGCTCCAACATTTTCTTGATTTCTTGCAAATCAATCAACTACAGCATGTTCTTTTGTTCATTTTGGAACCAGCCACCTTGGTACTCTTTGGACACCTGTATTTTCATCTCTGGAAAGGAAAGTAAGTTGAGGATAAATTTAATCCATCACCACACTTGGGATGTTGTCATAACACAACATTAGCCAGGTTAGGTATCTACTTACATTTATTTGAAGCTTTTGTCTAAACATTGCTAGTTAGATTAAATAAACACATTTGTTTTAAGAGGTAGAATTTACCATTTATTCATTTCTAGGATTGTGTGCATACAAAAAAAATTCCACTGATATCTTCTTCCATGCTTATCCATGTCGATTTGCAAGGGAAATTTGGAGGAAGATTTTGTGTCTACGCTTACTCATTTTATTTATTCATTGTTAATTACACGTAAATTTCATTTTATTCTTTATCGGGGAAGTTTATGAGGAAAGAGGAAATTGCTTTTGAGATGCTTTCTTTCTTCCCGTGAATTTGAGGCAGAGTTAGAAGAAATAAATTTCTAGAATTACAAATTAGAATTCATCTTCTATTAAATCAGATTTAATTCCACACCCTGCAATAGATGAATAGTGAAGGAGTGTAGGATGAATACCTAGAAGGAATTCACGTGCATCGAAATAGATGCACTTCACCAAAGTGTAGGAGTTGCGAGATTGAAGTAAGCAAGATTTGTAAAGCAATGTGCATGCATATGAGAGCTCAAGATTCGAAAAGTGGAGTGGAATGGAAGCCTTAGCTTAGCTTGTATTGGCTTGTCATAGATCAAAAGAGGTGGTGCTTACATATAGGGGAGTGAATGTGTAACTCCCATGTAAGAGAAGATTCCTCCATAATGGAGAAGAGGAGTTATTTTCCCCAAATGGGAATGTAACTCCTATGACACACACATATGATAGATTATGTAAGACAATCTGTCATAACTAAGATGACACCTAGATCCATGTCCACCTAAGTGAGATGACTCACATGGTGAGGTGGAATAACACTAAATAAGTGAATAAATATACCACCTACACCAACAAATAGCTACATCTAGCTATTCCCTATTTGTTTTTTGTTTTAGTGTAGAATACAATTACTTTGTTTAAATAAATTTCTTAGTCTGTTTCTATAGATTTTATTTTATTTTATTTTTCAATAACCAGAAAAACCAAAAGGATAGTTTATAAGATAATTAGATTTACTTATTTATTTCATTCAAAAGCCTCATTAAAAAATACAAAAAAAATTAGATAGTTTTATTTGTTTTACTTTGATTAAATACTTGCAAATCAAAATTAATTAAAATAACATGAGAAATCAATCATATTCTATTTAGTTTAGGTTTTTTTTATTTATTATTATTTAAACGTAGGAACTTAAGGTAATATACAATTGGAAACAACATAGCTCTTGCTTCCCTAGTGACCTAGGCTACCATAACTTAGCTCTAAGCCCCTTTGGATTCTAGTTTGCTTGTTTATTTCCATTCTTATTGATTTTGTGCCCACATGACCATTTTGGGTCCACCAAAACAACATGTGAGAATATTTGATTTGATTATAGGCCAACCAAACATTAATAGAATAAAAATAGACATTTTTTTACTATTGGAAAATAGTTTTTTGGAAGGGACTATACCCCAGTACAAAAAAATGCTCAAAATCTAGATATTACAATGAATTAGTCTAACAAGTGATCAATATCAAATGTTTGCATAGACATTGACTAAGGCTTATGCCAATTAGTTTTCAGGGAAACACATGTGCTACCTAATATTATCAACCAACTCATTTCCGTTAACAATAAAGTAGACCTTACCAAAGAATTTTGGGCTAACCAAGTAAATATGGTTAGAACTTGCAACCCTTGATTTTTCCTTTAACCATCTTGACCCACACTTATATGACCCTCTGTAGAGAGTAATAATTAAAGGAATAAGGACACTTTCCCCGCATCCCTCAACCAAGTTAGGCTATACTAGGTTCCACTAATATTGATTGAGATCTATGCATAACAATCATCCTTGATCATAGTATCACCCTCGTACAGGTTAGGCAATCATTCATCGCTCTTGAAAAACAAATCCCAAATTTTCTAGTTGATAACCTTTGATTTCCTTGACTACTATCCTTGATTTCATCAACATTCCCACCTATTCCACTTAAACTATATTTATCCACTACATTACCATCTATTCCATTGAATTATTTATATCTTGGCATGACCTCGAGAAGTCACGTACATCTAAAATCATGTGTTTATTTTCAGACATACAAAATTGGTGAACCCAATGTGAAGGACTAGTTCCTTTTCATATCCTTTTCTTTTCATTTCTTCCTGCATCCTTGTCCTCTCCCATTATTTTGTGGGTGTTTATATACCCCCTGAATATGTCAGGTTAGGATTATAGTAGATCTATTTTAGGTCTCAAAGCTTATTACAATCAAGCGAATTGTCAACAATTTCCCTCATTATCAGGGTGAGCTGATAACTATTCACAAAACTTGATATCTCCTCAAAAAACTAGTTTAACTGTAAGAATTGTGGAGATAGAAAAAACTAACCTTATCCCTCAACAAAAATTTTCAAGCTCTAACAACATGACCTTTATGGGAGAGCATGGTCTTTACCCATAGGCCTTATCAAGACAACAAATTAGTATGCATTTTGAGTCCTTTCCATTTCATTCACAAGAACATGAAGTACTCTTGGCATGGTTTACCAAGAGCAGTATATATCTCGATGCTTTGGATGGATCCTTAGAAATGATGAAAGCATACACCAATGCCTTATTACAAAACAATGTTTCCTTGATCACTCCCAATATTGAGGAAACACCATAAAAGGGGGAGTCAATTAAGGATCAATTCATAAGGGGATATTATACACTCTCACAGCCGATTAATGTGCAATACACGCCTAGAAAATGCACAAATCCTTCACCCAATGATGTCATTTTTACATTAGTGGGAAGGATCATGTAAGTATAGGTCACTCAATATTCACAACCTCTATATATGACTAGACAAGAGAATACAACATATTACCATAATTACACCCTTATCATTAATTATCATCTGGTGCAACAAACACCACCACAGGTCCACTTGGGTATTCCCAGTTCTGTATACCTTCTTATGGGATCTGGCACAATAGGAATGGATTCTCATCCTTCTTATTCATATCTTATATAAGGGTTGGCTAGAAGCACATTCTTTAATGTTATCCCTTTGAACAATATGGTGTTTCTTGTTTATACACCTAGTAGCCCATATCTTAGTGCCATCCCAGATTATGTCCATATGTATTCCAAATATCCTCAAATGGACATGTACACTTTTCCTTGTGCTTACATGAAACATCAAGGTGTTCCTTATGCCCCTACTAGTACCTATGTCACACCTTATCAAACCCCTATTCCACCTCCCCCTCCTCACCAAGGGTATTTAATGGTTGAATCCTATGCAGTGGGAACTTATTCTGAGTATTTAAAATAACCTCCTGACTTTAAAATATAAGTTGTAATAATCCCATGGCCATTGTCTAGCCTCCCCAAATTTAAGGGAGAGGGATGTCCTAATGCCCATATTAAGGCGTATGTTACTACAATAAGATATTTTCTTCCATGGGATGTTGTCATTGCTAATATTTTCCCAAAAACACTAGGAGGAATTGCTCTTGATTGGTACTATAAGATTCTTGAGGCATCCATACATTCATTTAAACAACTTGCATATGAATTTATCAAAGCATTTTACATGAACTAGTTATTGATAATAGGGATTAGAGATTCTTGCGCATTAATCAAGAACAAAACGAGTTTGATGACTACTTCATCCATAGGAGGAAAAAAGTTCTCTATTCCTCTGTCAACACTCCAAATATGGACCAAATGAAACTTTGCAATATTTTCCTCCATTCATGTAATTGAGCAACCAAGGAGGAGGTCTAAAAATTCCCCCTACAAAGCTATAATGAATTCTTAGAAGGTGTGTTAGGAATTAACCAAATGACGATTGAGATCAGATGTAAGAACTATGGAACTAATGGGAGGTTGGTCACCTCTAACCCAAATAATTAAAACTACCAAAACAACTCAAATAAAAACCAAGGACCCAAGGTCCTGAATTGAAACTATGGTGCCTTAACAAATGGTGTCACCGATTAGCCTAAAAATCCAAATGTTGTGAACACTGGAAATAAAAACAACAACAACGGGAATATGAATAATAAAAAGAGCAACGATCCCACTCCCTTCTATCAACACTATTTATTTTAACCATCCAATTGTTGAGCATGCCTAAGGTCCAACTCAATATAAAAATCCCATCTAAGGGGCTCCACATTATAACTATAACAATTAATAGCAAAACAATAACCAGAATTATGGGCCGCAACAAAATCAAAACTTGAGGCCAAGGGATTATGATCCCAAATTGTATTTTTGGTTTCGCATAGTGATATGTCATGATTCTCAGACTTGTATATATTGCAAAAAATTCATACAATGTATCCCAGAAGACCAGAGACAACTCTTTATCGAAATTTTCTTAGCAAATCCTGGAATTTCTGGTAACACCCATATGGGGCCTATCGATCCTAAAAATTCCAGCCTAGGAATTTATAGATATATTTTTCCCAAGTTTCCTAAGAAAGATAAGATTAATCCTCATACTTACAATAAAGAGATTCCTGTAGTGACCAATGATCGTGAGGCTTTGACATATAATGATCCTTGAGTTGCTCCTAACCTAGATCGGAGAAATAAAATGAAAATCATATGCTTGGTCGAATTAGAGACAAAACAAGAGGTCAATACCACTACACATACTCAAGAGTTTACGTGAAAACCTCTTTCCTCTTATCCTCTCATAAAAAACAAGTCAATAGTGGTTCCCAAACTAGTAGGAGCTTATAACTTGATCAAAGATCTCACCAAAATATTTTCTCACATTTCCTTCTTGGATTGGTTGAAGAATTCACCAGCTCACTGATTTGCCTTATTAGAAGCATTAGTTCTTGGTCACCTAGTGCATGTCACACCCCCTCCAGAGGCCCATATTAACAACCTGGGGTTCACTCTAAGTTTGAAATCCCAGCTAATCAATTGAATAATCCATTGCATTCTTAGAAAATGGTTCCTACCAAAAATCTAGTTCCAACAATTGACTTAGAGTCATCTAAAGATGTTGAATGGGTAGATAAGATTGAGAGTAAGACTGTTGCTATAGAAATTTTATCTACCAAAAAAAGTGAAAATAGGGAAACTCTTGGAGAATGAATTACTGGTCTTTCTCCCGTTCAATTCTCAAGGTATTAATTTTTTTTGGATTTAGCCTCTCTTACAGCAGATGGTTTTGAAGAGGTATGTATGGTGGAAATTTCTGAGATTTAAGAAGAATATCCTAAAAATGAGGAGTCCATTTTTCCCAATAATTATTGGAATCTCAACTATGATGGAGCAAAGTGTCGTTATGGTGTAGAGGTTGAGGTGATTCTAACCTCCATAGGAGATAGAGCCATTCCTTTTGCTTTTAAGTTGAATTTTGAGTATATCATAACGATGTAGAGTATGAAGCCTTTTTTCTTGGTCTTATTGTTTCCAAGAGGATGGGAGTGTGTAATGTTATAATCCTAGATAACTCTCAACTCATCACAAACCAAGTCTCAGAGGTTTATGATACTAAAGAAGAACACCTCCAACTTTATAAGTATGTTGTTCGTGAGATGTGTAAAGATTTTGATTTTTTCTATATTGAAATAATTCCAAGAAAGAAAAATAAGCTTTTCAATTATATGGCTTCATCCTCCTCTTGTTTCTATTCTAACAAAGTTTTAAATTAAAAAGAGTTCACATCCTCAATCCGAACTGAACCCTTGAATCGCAAGATGCCTAATAAATCCATTTCGGCATATGTAGAGATTGAAAATTATCCTATCACATTATATGTTGTTGAGAATGATGAAGAGATCTTAGAATTATTACATTCTTACACTAACCTTCATACCATGCATTATAAGAAAGGATTTTCCCTTGTCCCTCACCATTCTTCATACTTCAGAGACAAAATGATGAATCACTCTTCTTCACAAGATCTTGATTTTTATGAAGTTGAGGAAGAACCTTTGGAATTTCCTCCATCTCCTCTCAAGTTTGAAGAAGGGAATGCTTCCCTGATAAAAAGAACGATTGATATTAACATCAAGATAGAGGAAGAGCCCAAAATTGCAAAACTTGGTTCTTAACTATTAGCTGAGGAAATAGAAGAACATACGAAGGTACTTACAAAAAATTCTTGAGCCTTCACATTTAGTTATAAGAATATGATGGGTTTCACTCCATATGTAGTATTTCATAACCTCATTAGCAAATCTGATGCAAAAACCATAAAATAAAATTTTAGAAATATGAATCCTAAAGTCACTTTAATGGTCAAAGACGAGGTGGTGAAACTTCTGGAAGTAGGGTTTATGAAGCCATTGGACTACTGCATGTGGTTATCTAACATTTTCCCTATCCTTAAAAAGAAAGGGAAAATAAAGATATGCATTGACTTTATGGACATAAACAAAGATTTTACTAAGGATGAATTCCCATCACCATCCATTGATATCATTATTGATGCAGTGGCTGGTTATGAGTTGTTATCCCTCATGGATGGGTTCTATTAATATAACCAAATAAGTATTTCTGAGGAAGATCAAACCAAGGCTACATTTACCATTACCTGAGGAACCTTATTTTATGTTTTCATGCCTTTTAGTTTGAAGAACGATGGTTCTATGTATTAATGTGCCATGGATTATATATTCCATGATCTTATTCACAAGATTTTGGAAACATAGGTTGAATATATATTAGTGAAATCTAAGAAGAGAGACAACCACCCTAAGGTTCTTCAAATCATTATTTCACGTTTGTTCGAATATTGTGTAATTTTAAATCCAGATAAATGCATATTCAGAGTCACATGAGTTAATTTATTAGGTTGTATCATTTCCTCTCAAGGAATTGATGTATATCCTGGAAAAATATGGGCAATTCTGTAAATGACCCCACCAACAGATGATTATGGTATTAGGTATTTATTGAGCAAGCTTGGGGAAATTTGTAGGTTTGTTCCCAGCTTAACATATTTATTCATCATATTAATAACTTGCTAAAGGACTGTTCCAAAGCATGGACCAATGAATGTCACAATGTGTTTATTCATTCAAATGTTCCCTCATATCACAACTAACACCCATTCCACCCATGACCAATCATCCTCTAATCTTGTACTCTCGAGCAATAGATGTTTCGATAGCATGCATGTCGGCATAGTAGGATGATGATGGTCATGAACACGCCATCTATTTCATTATTCGTACACTCCTTGATAATGAAACTCAATATACCTAAGAAGAGAAAGAGTGCTTAACCATTATTCTCACAAATAAGAGGTTAAGGAATTACATGCTTAGCCATGAAACAAGAGTGATTATTAAATCAGATCAGTTGCAAACATTCTTGACTCAAGCAACTTTATCTAAGAAGGTGTGTGGATTTATAACGTTCATGGGTGAATTCGATCTTAATTTCATTAATCAAAAGTTTTTCAAAGGACAAGCCATTGTTTATTGGTTAGCCAATAACCCCATAGATTGGGGTGAAATAGTTGATCTAAATTTCTGAGATGGATGCGTTTGTTATATAGATAAATATGTTATCACTTAATGCCCCTAGTATATGGATATAATAAATCACATTATATATCAGGCATATCCTAAAGGGGAAAATTCAAAACAAAATTTATGATTTCTTGTTATAGATGACAAATATCTCATTGTAGAAGAAGTATTATATCGAAGAGAATTTGATGGTATGCTACTAAGATGTGTTGACAAAGAAAAGGAGGAAAATATTCTCTTTGAAGCCCATAGAGGATTTTTTGGTTGCCACTTTGAAGGGCATTCAACTGCTCACAAGATCCATCAAATGGGCTATTTTTGGCCCATGCTAGGACACGGCGTTGTGGCATATTTGAGAAATTTCCAAAAGTGTCAAGAATTATCACATGTTATACACATTCTATCCTAGGCTTTACAACCAATAGTTACACCATGTCCCTTCTCTACTTGGGGTTTAGACTTGATAGGGAAATTCTCTCCCTCATTATCAGATGGAAAAAAATTTATAAGTACGACCACGAAATATTTTACAAATTGGGTCGAGGCCATGCCTTTGACTATGGTACCTAGATTTTTCAAAGCTAAATTTATCTTAAACCAGATCATACGTAGGTACAAAGTTCCACAAGTCATTATTTCACATAATGGCACCCCTTTTAAGAATGAAGAGGTATGTGAGCTATGTGATAAATTTAAAATATCTCATCACACGATCTCCTTGTATTACCCTCAAGCCAATAGATAGGTTGAGGCTACTAATAACAATTTGAAGTCTATTCTCCTTAAGATGGTTAAGGATAATAAGACAGATTGGCACCTGAAGCTATTTCCCACCTTGTGGGCCTATAGGACTTTAGTTCAGACACTGATAGGGGAAACCCCTTTTTGTCTAGGTTTTGGTGTTGAAGTGATCTCACTAATGAAGGTGGAATTACCTAGTCTTAATGTATCCCTACATGGTATTTTAGACGAATATTAGTACCAAAATACACACTTAGTAGATTTAGAGATCCTGGATGAAAAATATCTTAGAGTCGAGTAACATTATTGGGTCTATGTAGAGAAAATGTGTCATCAGTACAATTTTTTTTATGAGTTTGAAATCTAGGTAGGAGACCTTGTTCTAAGACTTGATAGATGGATAAATAAAAGGTTGGTGAAGGTAGGAAGTTCAAGCCAAAATGGCTAGGGCCCTACCAAGTAATGGAAGATGTAAAACATGGTATGTATCATCTGTGTACTCTTGAGGGTGAGGATTTTAGAAAATCCATTAACTCTCTTCATCTCAAGAATTTCTACATATAGTCATTTTCATTTCCACATTATCCTCATTTTCATTCACATTGTATTATTAATTGCATTATCATTTTTTGAAATTGTAAAATGGAAACTTACTATTCAAGTAATTCTTTGACTTTCAAACATTGGAAAATATTTCAATCATACCTATTCTACACTCTTATCACACATTCAGATTATATAATCCTTACCATCACTTTCATTCATGAGAAATTTTTTGACATTGTTTTATAAGGTCTTGCATGCTCAATCTTCTTCATGATTACTTCTAATTTAGATGTTTCTTGCCCATAACATTCTCTAAAAGCTTCTTAATGGTGAATATTTCCCTAAAAATATCTCTCCATGGAAAAAACATTATAGACATTTCACCTGAAACCTTTGGTGATGAGCCCTCGCATACTACTAGTTACGTGGGGTTTAGATAAATGTAATATGTTTCTTCCTAAAAATCAAAATCCAAAGTCAAAAAAAGATAAAACAAAAAAATAATAAAATAATAAACACAAATATTATTATTGCAAATAATTATACTTTTTATCCCTCTCAACCTTTGGTGGTAATCCCATGCTTCTTATTGGTAGTATGAGGTTTGGAAAGGAGGGAATTTCCCTTAATCCCCTATGTTTTTCCCTTGGTGATGAGCCCATGCTTCTTACTAGTAGCATGGGTCAAGACGTACGGGGTCACATTAATAAATCATAAGTTCTAAATAAACAAGGAAATAACAATTCTTGAAAGTCTGAAATTCCCAAGAAAATGAATTAGATGTGTATGTTAGGAGAGAAAATAATTCTTTAAACCATATTTTATCAATCAATAGGCCATCCATGGATCTAAGTCTAGTCAAAAATTGTAAGTAGAATTCATTTCAAATTGGTTAGTTAATTTTATTGGGAGTTGGGTTGTAGGTCTTCTAAGTAAATCTTTGTCAAAATTCTTGTCTCTTGGTCATCATTCTCATTCACACTCTTCAAATCATACATATCACGTTATTCTTGGCTCTCGGTGTTGAGCCCTCACATCCTACTAGTTGCGTGGAGTTAAGAATGAAGTGAGGTTATCTTATCATCATGATATATTCAACATTTTACCAATGGATTAGAAATGCTAAACATTACTTGAAAAATAAAGTTTCCAAAATATAGTTTGTTACCATATACACAATCATAGATATCATTTTGTTTACCACATTACATAATCATCCATAGCATGCATTCAAAAACACAAAAAACCATCAGAAATTCTAAACCATCTAAGAGTACACAGATGAGATAAACCACAATGAAATCAACTGATGCAAAAGAATGTCCAAACCAAAAAATGTCTGTGTGTATGTGTGTATATATATATGTCTGTCAAAGTGTCTCATATACAATGTCGTCACACCATAGGACAAGTGTGGTCAAAATGTTCATCACATGAGCCAAAAATACAAAAAAATACATATACATATAAATATATATAATATATATATATATATACACACATATATATATATATACACACGTCAAAAATTGTCTCAAATCAATAAAGGCCCTAGGCCTATCCATTCCCTCCTAGATCCTTGTGAAGGAGCAGGGTGAGGACTCTTGTTGTGACTCCTATGGCGAGATCGAACTGGGTGTGGCATGAGATCCTTCTGTGTGTCGATTGGTGAGAATGTCCATGTGAATGACCGGTAGTAGTAGCTCCACTACGTGAGTGTCCTCATCATCTCTCTCGGTCCTCGTGCACGAAAATCCCTGTCCTCAATTGAGTCATCTGTCGCAACATGCCAGGCTAGCGTGAACACATCTAGTATGATGGCTGACATGTGTAGGAAGTCAGGGTCCACCTGTAAGACATCTCGAGTCATCCCCATGGGGATCACAAATAGGTCTAGGAGTGTACGCCAAATAAGCTCTCGCCATCTATCAATTGTGGCTGCAAAGAGAAAACAAACAATGGTAAGTTAGAAAATGTAAAAAAAAAAGATAAATCCTACTAACATCTAATCTAGGAAGTAAGGGTAAGAGAAGTGTGTTTGCACTCACTCAGGGTCTCCAGGGACCTAACTCAGGTTTGCAACTGGCACTGCACAAGAGACGTCATACTCATCCCTCTCCTCCTCCATCTCTTGTGGATGCACAGACTCCTCCTCCATCTCCTCAAGGTGAACTGACTCCTCCTCCACCTCCACCTCGGCTCTGGTAATCATTGAGGCCTCTCCTATACCCCTCCACTCAGGGTTCGACTCCTCCTCTGAGCCCAAGTCTGTCTCAGCCTCCTCCTCCTCCTCTTACTCTGTGTCAAGCCCTCACCAATCTGAAGAATAGGCCTCATTCTCGCTACAACACTAGTAGTTGGGTCTGGTGTAGCTCGTGGTGAGCCAATCAGAACACCAGGCATTGTAACTGTCCAATGGATCCGATCCTTTTGGCCAACTCTCGACCTCTTGTATCCCTATATAAATGGTAGCTACTCCATTGGAAGAGCATTTGAATAAGGTAACCCAAATTGTTGGGGCACCCGAAGCACTGGATGAGTCTCCACTCTACTACTACAATCAACTAACTGAACAGTGGTGGCATATGTAGCCAGTGTAATCCCCTCCTCTCCCCATCTATCAGCCATATCTTGATATGGATTTGTGCAATCATGTCTGTTGTAGTTCAGGGCAGATACTAACTGTGGTGCACCCCTAAGTGGAGCCATGATCAACCCACCTAGCTACTATGATCTCAATGGGATATGTTATCCCAACACCCCTCTAGTAGGGGATGATCACTCATAAACCCATGACATAACCAATGTGGGGTAGCTAAGATACCTCGACCCCACATCTAGCAATCATATACAAGTCATGGTATGTGGTGCCGAGAATGTTAACTATCCATGCGTACACCTGACCGTAGAGCTCAATCCTCTCAACAATAGGAGCCCAACAAAATAAAAACATGTCGCCACCCTTATCTCCAATCAAATGTGAGGCCAATATACCAATGATGGCCTTGCGCAGAGTGGGGATAGAAGCGGTCTCAATGGTAACAATTCTAACCCCCTGCTTGGCACCCATGTCAGGTGCCTATGCATCACCAAGATAAGTGGCCCACCTACAAGCCTCAACTACTGAACTTGCACTTTTCAGTTCCAACTTCCTGCCAGTGACAGGAACTCTGAGGATCCTATAAACATCCTCCAAAGTGATTGTCCACTCTCCTTTGACACCAGGAAACCAAAATGTGTTCTGGTCTACATCCCAGTAAGAAAAGAAGTCATAGAGAAGGTGACTCACTGGGGAAATTGGCCATGTTTATGTTATCCTCCATAAGCTTGCCCTCTCTAACACCCCCTCTCTGCCTATGTCAATAATTATAAGATATGAGGAAACCAATCCTGCTCTCAGGCTCTACTCCATCTGATGTAGCTCCCCTACATCCAAAAAAATGAAAAAAGAACAAGTTATAATCTGATAAGTGCATAACAAGCTCACAAAAACAATACAAATGCAAACAAAAACAAGAAAAAATTTATACTTAGCCTTTAAAGCACAAAATTGTGATTTACATAACCACTGCTCTGAGTAAAGTGGCGGCTGTACAATTGCCACTCTGCTAGAACAATGGTTATGTAACTACTGTGACATTTAGAGCAACCATAATCGTTACGTAACTTCCACTCTGCATATAGGACAGTTGTGTAACCACTATGTCAGTCACAAAACAACAGGGTCGTGCCCTAAAATTGAAAAATTTACAAAAATGTAAAAAGTAGACCAAAATTGTTCAAACAAATTATGAAACCTAAAAGGCGCCCCCCCTATGAGTCATTTTGACTACAAAATCGTCAAAAATCATCTCCTTCTATAGCTAGTTTCAAACAAATGCTACATTTTAGGGATAAAGGTTAAACAAATTCTTATAACTTACATGATCATGGCCCTCTATTGTTACTTCCACTGGTTGCACTACCATCGTGACTGAGTAATCTTTGATTTGACTATATTTGCACGTAAAATGGTCACCAGTGAAGTCTAAAGCTCCAAATTTAGCTAAGTAGGTGTGTAAAAAATTATTTCTAAAAATGGTAAATAGTGATATATAGCTCAAATTTGGTTTTCTAATGTTGCTTTGAGTGAGTGTATGTAGGGATTGATGCACTGGAGTAGGTATATTTCTCATCCTTGCAGATATGGTAAGTAATCTTGTCATTTTATTTCAAAATTATTTTGCTAATTTCGTTTTATATCTGCACTTGGTTCCTGTTATCTTTTGCAGGTGGCGGGAAGCTTGGATTAACATGTGTTTCAACACATGGACAAATAAGGTATAATTTCTAACTCTCCCACTTGGAAGTGCCATACTTGAAATCCACGTTTTACGCCCATTCATGGCTAAAATGATTCTCCAAGGGGGCAATATGTATGCACCAAAAATTACATAAGTGCTACATTGACGGTTACTGTAAAGTCATCCAATGATGAAATAATCCTTCTGAGAATAATGATGAGATCCATATCCTCTCCCTTCATCTTTTTCATGTTTTATTTTGACTTGGTTATCCTTGTTTCTAGGTTATTCATATTTTTGTGCCTTTGCAAAATGTTTTTGCCTCTTTTCCTTCACATTTTTCCCTTAAGTCATGTAACCACCATGGTGGTTAAACAACTTTCATGGCAGTTACATAACCACTGATTTTCCTAGCCCGGTAGTTAAGAAACCATTATGGTGGTTACATAATCATTGGTTTGTGCATATCATCAGTTTCATGCACTTTAATATGAGAGTTCAAACTACATGTTTTGAACACGTGTTTCAAATTTGTGAGTCTTTTTCTCACATGTTTCTTAATAATTTCTTCTGATTTTTGGCTTGATGAGTTTGTGTTAAATTTTTCTTCTAACTTTATTATCTTTAGAATGTCAACTCCCTCTTTCTTGATGATTTGGAACTTCTTGATTACCAAGTGTTTTTGACTTTTCTTCTCCACATTTCTATAAAAACCAATTTTTTACCTGGATGATGGGTTATAGATTTATGATTTGTATTACATTGTAATGTTACCAAAATGTTGTTGAGAATTACACATAAAACACAACTCATTACTCTGTTCCTTCTCAGTCTTACATTTGTGACCAGTTTTCTTGCAACCAACCAACTCTATCATTTTCTTGATTTCCTCCAAATCAATCAACTACAATATGTTCTTTTGTTCATCTTGCTAGCAGTTAGCTTAGCACACTATGGATCATCTGGATTTTCATCTCTGTAAAGGAAAGGAGGATAAGGAGACATTTTATCCATCACCACACTTGGGAGGCTATCATAGTATAATAGTAAGTAGGTTGGGGATGTAATTACATTTATTTGAATATTTCTTATGAACATTGCTAGTTAGACTAAATAAACACATTTCTAGGATTGTGTGCATACCAAAAAAATTCCAATAATATTTTCTTCCCTACTTATCCCTATGGATCTGTAAGGGGAATAACTTGGAGGAATATTTTGTGTCTACGCTTCCTCATTTTATTTCTTCATTGTTAATTACATGTATGTTTTATTTTATACTTTGTCAGGTAAGTTTCCGGGGAAAGAGGAAATTGCTTCTAAGAATCTTTCTTTCTTCCCATGAATCTGAGGTAGAGTTAGTTAGAGGAAATAGATTTCCATAATTATAAATTAGAATACATCTTCTATTAAATTAGATTTGATTCCACACCCTGCATGAGAGGAATAGTTACATTTGGCTATTCCCTATTTTTTTTGTTTTAGTGTATAGGTAGATTGCTTTGTTTAAATTAAATTATTAGTCTGTGTTTGTAGATCTTATTTTATTTAATTTTTCAATAACCAAAAAAAATAAAAAGATAGTTTAAAAGTTAATTATATTTACTTGTTTATTTGATTTAAAAGTCTCGTTGAAAAATACAAAAATAATTAGATAGTTTTCTTTGTTTTACTTTGATTAAATACTTACAAATCAAAATTAATTAAATTAAAAGGAGAAATCAATCATATTTTATTTAATTCAGATTTATCTGTTTTATTTATTTAAACATAGGAACAAAAGGTAATATTCAATTGGAAAAAAAACAACTCCTACTTCCCTAGCGGCCTAGGCTACCATAACTTAGCTCTCAACCCCTTTGGATTATAATTTTCTTGTTTGTTTCCATTTTTATTGATATGGTTCCCACATGACCATTTTGGGTCCACCACAACAACGTGTGAGAATATTTGATCTGATTATACGTCAACCAAGCATTGATAAATCCAAGTAGACATTTACCAAGGCTTACACCAATTATTTTTAAGGGCAACACCTGTGCCACCTTAGATTATCGGGCAACTCATTTCCCTTAATGACGAAGAAACCCTTGCTAAAGAATTATAGGCCAAATAAGAAGATAGGGTTAGATCTTGCAATCCTTGATTTTTCCTTTACTTGTCTCCTCCCACATTTATATGACCCTCTTTAGAAAGGAATACTTAAAGGAAGAAGGACACTTTCCCCGCATCTGTCAACCGGGTCGAGATATAATCATTTCCACCGATATTAACTAATATTTGTGTAAAGCAATCATCCTTTATCATAGTAACACCCCCATAAAGGTTAGGTGAGAATTCATCACTCTTAACGAACAAATCCCAAATTTTCCAGTTTATAACTTTCAATTTCATTGAATAGTATCCATACTTTTATCATCATTCCCACCCATCCCACTTATACTCTATCTATCTGTAGACACCTAAATTTGGTTACATCCCCCTTTAGCCTCTAGTCGGATAACCAAATTAAACATGGACACCTAACCATGGCCCCCTTTCACCCCACATTAATAATTAATTTAATTATTTTTATAAAATTAAATACCCATCCTCATAATTTCCATTATTTTATTACCTTAATTGACCTAATTTCTACCTCATCCAAAAACCTCACCCTAGACCTAATCTTGGCATGTTTCCATAACTAACAATAACTAAGTCTTACTTTCCTTAATGTGCTAAGATTTGGTCTGTAACATTCCCATTTTAAGACTTTAGAACAAGGAATTTTTATTTTTATTTTTTTACATAATGTTCTCTGTTCTAAATAAAACATCATTTAGAACACACATTCCATGCCAATCAATCTCATAACAGATAACCATATGCAGTTGTAATGACTCGATATGCTACTGATCTCTCATTCCATAACTCAGTTACCAATTGATCTCTCATGTTAACTTAAAGTATAGAATATTTTATGTATACGTATACTTGGTTCTCCTACCCTATTTTGGGTACTGAGTGATCTCTTTAAAAAATCTATCTGCATATTTGTTACCAATATTCATCTGACATCACGTTGCTTTAAACTAGGTGACATAGGACAATGTAACCAGTAACTTGTGATAATTTGGCCAAAGATTTTCAACATACTGTTCATGTTAATTACTATTCCTAGATGACATACTCATCATTCTAGAATATGTCCTTCACCTCACTCTTTTGTTATCTAGAATGGTCTTTACTGACTACCGTCAATCCAATTGCCCAAGGTTTAACCCTAGCCCTAGTTAGAAACATAATTTATTATAGGAAGACACTCACAATGTCTAAGGGTATATGGGCATACTTGGTTGAACTAATTCAACCGAATGCGCCAAGGTACCCTGAGCCATTGAAAGCTACTACCTATCCTAAACATGCCACTAACTTGACCTAGAGATAAAGTAAGTTCAAGTCCTTATTTGGGTGTAGATCTAGATGATCAATGTAGAAGGGTGTTGCCACATGTCATCTGTAACGCTGTATCCTCGAGAAGACCCTTGTCTTCTCAAAGGTATAGTCCTGCAATTGGTGTGTGCCAAAATCCTATAGAAACTACCTCATCAAGATGTACATACCCTAAGGAGGTTATTAATACATTATTAATTTGGATTATTACACTGATTACAACAACCTATCAAAACCCTAATCCAACACTCCATAAGTTTTTTTCTAAATTTGATTCATTTAGTCATTAAATAAATTCCTTAACTTATGATTTCTTTTTAGGTTCATTTTACTTGGCTTATCAAATAGATATCCAAAGGAACAGGACAACAACATCTTAAGTTCCATTAAATGTAACTTAACCATTCAAAGAAGTTGTAGCAACCGAATGGGTTCAAATAGTAGTAGACTTCATAGGAAATGAATTCTAACGATTAACAATCATATCACCATTCTTTATATTACATTTGTTTGAGCGAGGAAGAATATTCCTCTACTTGATTAAGTATTAGGGTTTTTCATACCCTTCTTATCTTTCACAATTTATATAGTTTTATTGCATATTCATTACACATTCCATAACTATGTTAGAATTGTTTAGATAAAATTTGTTATCTTATGCAACTTAAAAATTTGCATCTAAATAAGGGAAATTAAACTAATTCCCTTTATCCAACTAATCAATTTTATCCAAATTAAACATATAATAGATATGAAAAATATCATCAAGATAGGATTTCCATCTTCTTCGTAAATACAAGATAATTTACACAACCAATACAAGTAAATTTCCAAGTTTCAATTCATCATTATAAAACTATACATTTACAAGATTATGCATATCAGACATACTGTACAACAAACAACCTCTATCCCAAAAGAAAAAAACTTTTATTTTTCAATACAACTCAAGAATGAATCAAAACTCTTTACATAAGATCCATAATTAAATAAGCCCAATACAACATGAAAGTTCTTGTCTTCTTTTATCACTTACGATGTCCATCTGCAAAATTGCTAGCACAGGTCAGTTTAATGAATTGAGCATGATAAGCATTAAGCATTAAAGTAAAGTGCATTCCACAATTTGTTTCATTAAACAACTCTACTTTAATGAAACAATTAATAGACATCATACAAATAATCATAAGTATTAACATCTAGAAAGAAATTCAATTAAGAAAATCTGAATTTACTTTTAAGAAAAGAGCATAATATAATCTGCAACATCAAAATTATGTCACAAGACTTAATTGGTCCTATGAATTACTTTAAATAGTCAAAAAGTCTTTTCATTCAATTATTTCATAAACCCATAAGAATAGAAATACACATTTATCTTTACCAAGCAGCAAACGAAGTTAGTTACAACATAGCTCATTTTAGTATGCTTCATCTTTCCATATAAACCAAAGAAGAGGATCAATACATACCTATTCCTTAGACACAAATCATCTAAAGGAAAGAATCAAGTTTAGTACACACAACACTACTTCAGTCCAAGATATCAATAAAAGGAGTCCACAAATAAAGAGGCAACATCTAACCAAGAGCCCTAATTTAATCCAAGTAGATTTAAGACAGTCTCACAGAAATCCTTACCAACTTCTATCTATTAGTAGATATAATGCAAAGATCTAAAACCAGACTATCCAAAAATCCAAGAAATACTTAGCAACTAATTCTCTTAACCAATCCTTAAGAAGTTCCCATCTCAGAAGAGAATTAAATCAAAGAGAAGTTTAGTCAATGAAATTATACAGTCAACAGAAAAAAGATCTCAAAAATAATAGAAAAAGGAACCAATCCATATTTCATTTCATTTATACTATGAAATGAAATCCATTATCTAATACAAACTTAGAAATTCTTTAGCTAGTTCCCAAAAGATAGCTCAAAACCGAATGCACAGTCAAAGCATACATACTACCTATTTCCACTTCAAACTTACAAATTGATTACCTATTTCCATTCACCAAGCTCAAGTTAAAATTCAATTCTCAAAATGAAATTCACAGTATCGTCTCTAAACATCATACTGTCCCCAAGAGATCCTATTCAAATCTTTGACTAAAACTCAGAGATTCATTCAAAGAATCCAACAAGGAAGAGAAATATGCAACAGTGCAAGATAAACAAGGGTCAATAAAACTCACAGACCCAAAGATTGAATTTCCAATCATTTAGAACAGGGATACAATATCCCTTCATACTACACTAGTATACTAGGTTTAAATTCAACATTCTATTAAAACCCATGAATCAGATGAAAGATCAGAAGAGAGTAAGGATCTAAACAATTTGTCTAAGACAAGTACTATCCCAAATTCTTCCAACATGACTAAATATAATCACCATAAGCCTCTCGAGTTCCATTAAAAGCTTATGAAAGGTAAGAATTTTCCCAACATCAAAGACAAAAAGGAAGTAAATAATAAATCCCAAAAACCTCTACAACTAAAATGACTGTCCCATAACAGAATGTAGTTCCAGTCCCATTTATTTCTATGAATAAAACAGCCAAGTTTTCCCACAAGGCACATGTTTTCTCAGAGTAGAGATGAGAAGGCTACACTCCTGAATTTACATGCTCTGTCAATTTTGAGAACATAGTGTGGTCTTAAAGGAAGAAGTCATACAACCATTCTTTCTTAGAATCAAAACAAAGGAGACCTCAAAAGAAGTTACATGGTCCACTTCCAACCAAACAAAAATCACAAGACCCCTTCTAATAGATAGTATTAAATGAGACTGAAGCTTTACAATCCTTAATACCCACTAAACTCCAGCTCATAATACCTGTATAAAATCAAACACATCGATTCCAATATAAGGTAAAAACAACCAACAATGGAATACCTGTACTGTGTCAAATACGAGTTTTGAACATAAGTTCTAAAAACACAAGCTCAAATATGAGTCTATAACGAAACCCATGGCCCTAATATAAGCTTCGAATAAACACCAACACTCTATTACAGGTTCAAGCATTTTCTATTCCCTAAGGAAAAATAAAACTCCAGTTTAGAGCTCAAGTATAAGACACAATGCAACAACTCAACAACAAGTTCATTATTCATAAGAACTATATATGAGTACAGTTGTTGAATATGAAGATTCAACCAAAGGTTCAGAACTACACTTAGTTCCAACACAATCCAAAACAAACACAAGCTCCCAATAAAACTCATAGCAAATCTTGAAGCTTCAATACAAGTTCAGAACAACTACGGAGATCCACTTCAAGCTCATGAAACACAAGACTAACCAGAGATTCAGAACCCAACAAGAAGCTAGCCAATTCATTCAACATTAGTCTTGAATGCTAGAAACAAAGCTTCAAATACAAGCTACATAGTTTAATAGAGCTTCAAGTACAAGTTACAAAGTTTCAATACAAATTCACATGCAAACCTCTAACAACTAGTTCATAGAAAGTTCCCAAGAACTACCATTAATAGCCAAGGATTCGTATTCCAAAACCCATATAGATTTCATGAAAACATGTAAGTAAATAACCAAACACATCATGAAAAAATATATTTCCAGTGAGCAGAATTGTTTTAATGAATCATTTAGAAGAAAGCAAGAAATCTTAATGGGTAGAGCCTATCATGCCTGATAGTGCCTCTTCCAATTCAAAGAAGACTTGTAGCCAAGTTTCCAACGCCTCTTCTTATCTAAGCAATATCAATCAACAATAATATTTTTCCACCGTGCCTCATATACTTTCCTCTAATTGAAAATAGATTAGAGAAATCAAAAATATTCACCAAGTGAAGCTCAAACTGCTGGTTCGAAGAACCTGATAGCTCCATGCAGAGAAAAAATCATGATGCATGTAAAACAAAACAACCCCAAACAAATCCACTAGCATGCCTTCTAAGATGGTTTGCTCACTAAAACCGAGGCAAATTAATGACATTTAATTACATATTCCCACCTATCTCTCCTTACCAATGCCATCCAAAGTTGGCGAGACCACATTGAACTTCCACATGCATTTCCAAACTTAGTGATACCTCCACGTAGGTTCCACTAAAATTTAACTAGCCCCTACCAAACTGGTAGTACTTCCATGCCTTAATGCCAAATCAAATCAAAATCACATCACATTAAAAGCTTTGGAACCGCTGCTTAGGTTCCCTTTCATACCCCATTAGTTTAGGAATATACAATTTTCTTAGGTTAGATCTTAGGTTAACTTAAAAGTATAACCTAAGGATATAACCCTCAAACAATAAATTGTCACCTTAGGTTATGACATAGCTTAACCAAATACAATAGGTTAGAAATAACTTAGCATCCCTTAGGTTATTTCCCCTTCATAATAACTTAGTTTTAAAAACTTAGGTTAGGATGTCATCCCATGTAGAGTGGCATAGAAAGATTTAGGTAAATTACCTGAGTCTTGAATCCATTAAGATAGACCTTAATAGATATATGACAAGTTTATATTCTCACTTTCTCCAGAATCCTGAAGCAGGTTTCTATTTCCCTTAACATCATTAAGTGCCCTGAAAGGGTTAATCAAGAAGAGCCGAGTACAACACAAAATAGAATGCATGCACGGTCTTTCAAGATAATAAAGAATTTACAAAAAACACAAGTTCAATCCGTTAAGTCTATTAATCAACGAATGTCAGTTTTTCATTTAGTTTCGATAAGAAGATTTAAAACATACATTGGATCAATGGAATTGATCCAAGGATGAGTCTAATTTTAAGGGATAATTTTGTAACCATTCTAACTAGATTCCAACTTACTCATAAGAAGTGAAATAGATTATTGCAAGAAACAACATATTAGCCATACAATCAAAGAGCAGAAATGATTTATTCATGGAAAACATGATTTTTCAACAACTACGAAACATACATTTGTCTTAAAAATAACATGTCAACGCTTGCAATGCAAAAGAGGAATACAACAATTTGACAAGGTATTACATGGTCTAACCATAAAATCAATGCCTAAGATTTCTCTAACCACATTCCCACTCATTAGAAGGGAAGCTTCCATTCTGATCCACGAAAAAAAACTAACTGGGCCTAAGAAATTAGAAAGATCTTCCCATTTTAGTAAACCTAGGGAATCCCACCTTAACCAATGTCAATCAGACCTAAACCGACACTGGTCAAGACAAAATTATCATCAGTTACCATTGATTCACCTTAACAACCATGTTAGAGAGGTTGACACATTCTGATATTAGGAGGATGAGATTAGAGCTGCATGAAAGCAAAACCAGAGTCTTTTTCACGCACCCAGACACCCATAACCAGCACCACGATAGATCTAGAAGCATTTGCACTCACGGTAACATTCTGGGAAGCATCACTATTACACCAAGCTCCATTCCACCAACCGATCACCACCACCACCCATCCATCAGACCTATAACATTGGTAATTATTTTTATCATTAATCATTTCCATTCTTATTCTGCTCATAGAGTTGTTATCATTTCTGTTATCATTCTTCTATTAACAATCCCATTCCTCCATAGCCTTCTTTTTGACAAACTCAAAAACCTCACCCACCCATTTATCATATTACCTATCCTGGCCCTTCCACCTCTCTGAGTGTTCTCAGCATTCCCACATACCTCACCATCCCCTTCTTTAGCCTCATCTAACCTCACCTAGATTTCACAATAAATTTTTCAGTGAGCTACTATCACCCTACTCCACCGACACTGGTTACCTATAACTATCGCCACTCTCCCTTAAACCGTCATCAGTTATACCCAACCGACATCGGTCTTTGTGTTTTATACCCTACCCAAGAACAGAGCCAAACAAACTTTTACCAAATAATCAAAACAACCCAGAACCTGACCCTGACCAGTTCTAATACCCTGACACCTACCAACCCTTCAGATCTGACTATAGCCTATCCTATTATATTAGATTTTCTTATTGTGATTGAATGAGATACCTAAATCATATCAAATACAGTAGGACTTTGCTTATTTCTCGCATTAATTTATTTTTAACAATGGATTGACAGCCATCTAGGAAGTATCACACTTCCCGGAACTAGCATACACTAGGCAGTCCACTGTCATATATCATTTAACTTCTCTTTTGTGGTCTTTTTTTCATTACAGGTAGTTCCTCCTAGCCAAAAGGAAGCTCTCACAATTGGCATTGGATCGAGAAGTTAGAACACATGCAACAACCATCAACGTACTAATTTAATAGGTATTCCTCCTTGGCCCTTACCCTTATCTGTTTCATCATTCAAAAATGTAAAGAAAATGGTGAAACATTTTGGCATGCCCGGTGGGACCCATAAGGGGTTTTATTGTATTTTCTTCATTTCTAGGTAAATGTTGTGTGTTTGTTTCCCTTTAAAAGGCTTACACAGTAATTTTCTTCCTTAGTAATCCCCTCTTCTTTCTAATTTCTCTAAAAGAAACATTTGTCTTAGTGTATTTAAAAGGAATCATTCTTATTTCTTGCTTTTTACATTTAGTGAAAGAACATACCCTATCTTGTTCATCATTTGCTTCATCAAACGTAATATTTTTGATTTGGGATTAAAATTGGTTGCATTACATTATGATTTTCTACATTTATGTCACATTAAAATGAGGGCAACCTATATGCTAGAAGTCATGCCTAGCTGATGGTCGACACAAAGAATCATAGAAAGCACATTCTCTGTGTGTGTGTGTGTGTGTGTGTGTGTGTGTGTGTGTGTGTGTGTGTGTGTGTGTGTGTGTGTCTTACCAAACTTGCAAAAAATTGAAATATACACATATTTCTTAAACAACATCTTACCTGGGAACACCTGTCAGTGATCACATGATCTGATAGGTAGGTACTCCCCATCTCGTTGCTTCTGTCAAGTCATTACCTCAAAAGACAATCTGTCACCGCCATAACATACCTGAAACCTCTCCTTTTAGATATCCTTCTTCATAAGAAGCCATCCTCACAAAAAACTCTATTCTAAAATTCATGAGCCAGTATTCTAAATAACATAAGCTTAACACATTAAAAATCACTTGTTAGGTACATGTTTTTAGTGTTTTATTGACGTGCATTTTGAGGTGTGAGGATACGCTTCTTCATTTTTTCATTCTGTTGCCTTACACACTCCACGATCACAGTTGCAGTATTCTGACTTCTTCTGAGTGTGTCAGGACTTCATTGCATCATCTCTAGACCTATAGGTTGATTATTTATCTCACTAAAATTCATAACAATCCATTTTTCTACATCTATCCATTTTTCCACATTAACTGGCATCGATTACCTCTAACCAGCATCAATTTACTGTTCTTTTGGGTTAAATTGCCTAAATAACCCTTATTTCATTTTCTTTGCTATCAGAGTTCCTGTGAGTCTTTGTACTCTCTCTACTTTGATAAAAAAAACATCATACAACTTGTCCATCTGACCTTCACCAGTATTTTCCTCATTTGATAAAATTTTTCTTGTCTCATAGTAATGGCCCTCTGTTACCCCTTAACTGGCGTTGGTTACCCTGTATTTAACATCAAATGATATATTAAGCAAATCTACCTATACACACCTATTTTCTTAATTCTTATTGCCCCTTGTGTCATCTTTAGGATACAAAATCACCTGATATATACCCATTCACATGGTGTTGAATCACATTCAAGCCAATGCTCTTATATTTCACGTGAGTTGTCAAGCACTCCCGCCTAGTCCTACACCACCCTCTGTCCTATCACCCATGGATCCAACCTTACTTACCACCATTGCTGCAGGAAATAAGGAGTTTACATGAATCCTTGATCAGAATCCCATGGCCTTACAATTCTACCTTTCCCACTCTTCCACCCAGGACTCCTCAGGTTAGTTGATATACGACATGCCTGTATCCATCTCTCCTACCCTTATTCCCACTTCTACATCAGCCCCTAATAATGTGGTATTACCTTCACCTACTTCACCCCTAGTGGTTTCACAGCTAGGACCCATACCTGCCATGACTACTGTGTCAACAATATCACTTGCACCTATCATATCTGTTGTCCCCTCATCGACCACCCAGGCCATAATCCCGTATGTACCCATTATCTCACAAATACCCATTGCAACACAACCACTCGTGGTGTTGGTTACCCCTACTCCATTCCATAATCTTGTCCTCTCCATCCCACAAACACTGCCCCAAATCACTACTAGAGTCACTACGACCGAACTACCTACATACACATACTATCAATAACCCCCTTATCTCATCTATCACCCATTCTAGATACATGCCCACTATGTTGGTCCCCTATTCTCAACATCCCTATTCAACATCACCATACAATGGAATGCTACCCACATCATAGGTTCAATATCATCCCCCTTATGCCACATGAGGTGTCCTTCCATCACAACCTACCAATGACCTCATAAAATGGATGATGGAAATGATGTAGACACTAGAAGCATGAGTTTCGGGCTTGTGAAATTCTCTCACCTATGAAGAAATTTGTAATGATCCCATTCATCCATCTATCCCCATTCTCCCATACCATGTACATTGGGAAATGCCAAAATTCAACCATTTCAATAGTAAAGAAGACCCGTAACAACATTTGTTGTCTTTCAAACATGGGTGTTACTTGATCTCCCATGATGATGATTTACTCCTACAAACCTTCCCGATGTCTTTGAAAGGACCTGCATTGGACTGGTATAGTGGGATACTAAGATACTCCATCTACTCATTTAATCAAGTAACCTAAGCCTTATTAGATCACTTCTCCATCAACATTATTAATAAGGTTACCATGACTGATCTTTATTACACATGACAATACGACGATGAGTCTATCACTGACTTTGTCACTCGCTAACACAACCTAATTAACCAGCTCACATTTCAATTACCTCAAACTGAACTCATAGATTTGTTTACTCAGGCTTGTGTAAGACACATCTCACCAACCCTACAAGTGTAGACTTTTCACACTTTTGACAAGGAATTCACCATGGCACAGAAATTTGGAATTCGTACTATCGAAGGGAAGAAAATTCAACTTCGTAACAAGAACATAACATTCAAATAAAATGATTCTTCTTCATCTTCAAAACCCCAAAACACATATTCAAAACCCAAAGGATCTACCAATGATGTAGTTCTCAAATCTGGCTCCCCTTATCAATCAAACCCATCCAAACCTCCTTCTAATCTCTCTCCCATCCAAGATTTCTAGTTCAGAAGAGAACAACAAAAGTACACTTCCATAGGAGAATCTTATTCTTTTGTTTTGGAAAATCTTGTTAAGGGTGGTGCTATTACCCTACCACCTATAAAACCACATATTGGTTTTGACCTTGAGTGCCTCATGCCCGCGTGGTATAAGGAACATGACTTTTGCAACTATCATCATTTCAAAGGCCATAGCGACAATAACTACATCACCTTCAAGAGTATCATCCAAGAAATGTTAGATGATGAATATCTAGTCTTGGATAGCCTAAATGCACCCACTAACCAAAACCTACATATCTTCAAGAATCCATTTGCTAATCATTCCCCTTCTTCCAACCAAGCTGGTGATAATTCAAAAAATGATAGCAATGTCTGTGAGGTCCATGTTATTTTCAATGACATACTAGTTACTTCCCAATTGCCTCATGTTCCTTCCATAGATGAAATATTAGCTCAAGCTCCCTTACCTACACAAGAACCTATTTCATCTACTCCTCCACCTACAAAGGAACCCCCTTCATTTTCTCCTTCACCCGTGGAAGAGCCTATAATTAGCACGCCATCTTTGACCCCTCAATTTTTTGAGTAATTTTCAGTGGCACCTCTCCTACTCATAGACGATGCATGTCCACTACCGACACCAGCACAAGGATAGTCCACCTCATCTGGCCCATCCTCTCCTCCACCCATGGAGGATCCTATAGAAGTATTAGTATCTTTAGATGACCCTTCACCATCGGACCTTCAAGATCTCATTGATTTGCTTTCAATTCTCTTACCCATAGAGTCTAAGGCTAGCCATTTTCCTGTGTCATAAACACATTTTATGGGAATTACAAATCGATCCATGTCATCCCCACTTACAATAGGACTATTTTCACGCTTGGTCGGCTGCCTAGACTATGTTGATAAAGCCTTAATTTATTGATGCCTTCTACTACCTATTTCAACCCAAATGCAACTATCACTCATCGATACCTCCACTATCTACCCAAAAGTGTTTTGAGAAACAAAAAAAAACACAACCACAACTATTTCAACCCTTCCATGTCACTAACCATAACCCAACACACACCTTTTCCCACAATCCAATAGACATCTACACCTAAATACCTACCCGTTCCTATATCATCTCCCTTACCTAAACCTATCACTAATTTAGGGGTCATACCGACAGCTAGCCTTACTCACCCACCCATCAAATTTTATTTAGCCACATCTTCTAAAACTAACACTAAACTTACCTTGACCCATAAAAAGAAGACCCAACCTCCTAGGCCCCATACACCAACATCACCTACCATACCATTATCACCTTCACCCCTTCCATCCATCCTGGGACCTCACCCCTCAACCCTGGCCAAATAACCTCCATCTACTGGTAAAATAGGAATGCAACAACCAACCTCCTCAGCAAAAACCTCTAATGTACCCAAGTGACCCACACAACTTCTGCCATCATCCGTAACCTTCTTACTGAACATACCTCCACTACCATCAATAACTTGTTCACTACCCATGACACTTTCTTCTCTTTCACTCATGTCTCCTGCCCAACCTACACCACCCACCTCCACAGCACCTCAGTTACCCCCATGGGTAACCTACCCTCTTCCACCATTAGATTTTCCCTCCACATCTCGTACACCTATGTCATCATTTCTCAAAAAGATGCAACCTAAAGCTAAAAAATCCTCTACCCTCCAATAAGGAAGTTAAACTAGTTGAACCCTCCATCGCTAGCTATTTTACCATGCCCATACCTAAGCAGATGCAACCAAGACCTAAGACCACTTCACACACAAAACTCGTAAACCAACCCACCCCCCCTCTTGTAAAGCTTCTTCCTCAAAAATCAACTGTACCTACACCTAAACCCACATTCACCTCCCATTTTGATCCACTAGCAGGATCCTACACCAAAATCTTAACCAATCTCCTCAAAAATTTTGTCATCACATTACCACCTTTTAGACCTTACAACCGACTCAAACCCAAACCAAAAGGGTTTGATGAAACAAAACATTGCACCTACCATCGTGTGTCAGGACACAATGTAGAAATTGTAAGGATTTAAAAAATACTCTTGTCCAATTGTCCTCCTGAAGAAAATTTTGATGACGACGATCTTCTTGATGAGGACCCCATTTCACCTTCACCAATTTCCATAGATCTTCTCCCATTACCTACTCATCGACCAAAATATCCACCCCCACAACTCTTTGATCCACCCCAAGATTTAAGATTAAAATGGTTTGTATAAGAGAGTTGGCCAAACCACCACCAAGATGCCAATTCACCATACTCATTTCACAAGGATCGTATCCCCCACTAGGGTTTTCTCCCTCATCCTGATATACCTTCCATGACACACCTTCTTCATCCACCTCCCCTTAGATTAACATAATCAACATTTCCACCCGTGCTCAAAAATACAAGGGCAAGGAAAAAGCAACTGGCCCATCAAATAACCCTATACCCAATGTACCATCCACACCCATACCCAAAGTCACCATTCGAGGTCCTGCATATCCTATTTCTGATGGAGTCACACATTACACAATGCTAAAACAACTACACCAATCCCCCCTCAAAATTTCTTTATCTGACCTCATCTAAACCTCATAGTCACATCATCAAGCCATCATGGAGGTCCTTCAATCTATTGAAGTCTTACCAAATGACCCCTCACCATGTAGCTTCTCTCACTAGATCATAACCTTCCCCTACACCTCCACCTACTCGCCAAGTGGTTTCCCTCAAATTTTTAGATTAAGAGATCACTCCCTTCTAGTCTGATGACCCCGACCCCACTCTTTTCATCTCCATCTTTATTGATAATATACACATATGACATGTTATGATCGATGGTGGTGCTATCATTAACATCATCTCCTCTCATGCATATGACCAAATGTGGATACCTACCAGTTGCATGCATGATAACATAGTTATGTTGTAATTCTTCAATAATGCCATGACCTCTACCTTGGGTACCATTGTTCTCCATGTCTGTGTGGGTCCCTACATTGTCCCAGAACTCTTATATGTCCTAGAAGGGGAGTTCCAGTATAACTTGTTGCTTGACTGACCTTGGATCTATGCCATGGGTTGCCTCCCTTCAACTTTACATAAATGCCTCAAATTTGAACACGAGGGACATAATTACACCATTCCTACCGACCCATCACATTTCATAACCTATAACATGCTATATCATCCTAATGATGTGCTTGTACCAGTCAATACATCTGCCACTATCATCACTTCACCTTCACCCATGAGCCCATCCACCAAAATTGCCACTACCTCTACTGCATCTAATCTTGCTATCCCCACTGCAGTTGTATCCTCTACCGCTAATGCACTTATTTCCCCATCATCTAGTGAGCCATCTATCCCCACTACCCACATACTAACTATTGATCCCTTAGAAGGTGTTTTTTAATGCCTTACTTTAGGGGAATACCACCTATATAATATCAACACCTTCCTCACCCCACAAGAGTATGGGAAACTACATCAACACCCCAGCTACGACATCCACATCAGTGATGTTTTTCCTTATGGCCCTCTCCACCTTCACACAATTCTAATCTATGGGGGACCTGATATTGCCACCTATAAACCTGAACCTCCATTCCAAGCCCAACCCTTTTTGTCTGACCTACACTCCCTCACTAACCGTCACTTCACTCACACTTTCCTCCACCGGTGCATGTGGAAAGGATTTGGCTTCGGATTTTACATTAAGGGCCACCATACTATAATTTCCTATACCTCTCATAAACATAATGACCGTAGTGGCATTGGTTTTGATCATCCACCTTCTAAGAAGGTTCGTGTCGACCTCATCTAGAACATAAAATCTTCCCCATCTCATTCACCCACATTACCATCTTCACCCATGGAGTCCATAGATCCCGAATCTATTCCTCCTAAATTTTTTTTTTCGTAAACACCATTTCCTTTGGACCACTGACCTATCAACACGATGGTGAATCTCCCTCTTCTCTCACATTCCTGTATCCTGACATGATCAATGATGATATACCTTCTATTAAAGTTGTTCAATGTTAGGATGATGAGTCTATCCTCACCTTCCTTGGTGCAGAAGACTCTTATATTCATTGGTTGTTACCCTCTAAGATGCAGACCATATTGAATGAATCAACCATCAAAATCAACATAAATACTCAAGACAACCTGCACATTCTAAAGATCATCCAATCCTTAGATGTTACTGAATAGGAATCCTTCACCTCTTTCCGTTGGGACCATAGAAATATGTTTTCCTAGTCCTATGCCGATATGTCTGGTATTGACCCAAAAATCATGGTCCACAATATTTTAACCATCCCTAATACCAAACCCATTAAACACAAGCTACAAAAAATGCATTCTCACATTACTCTTCAAGTCAAAGAAGAACTTCAATGCCTTCTCTCGGTTTCCTTCATTCTACCCATTGACTATCCCCAATGGATTTCTAACATCATTCCTATCACAAAGGTGACAGGGGGACTCTACATTTTCTTGAATTTCCATGACCTCAATCTACCTTGTCTCAAAGATAATTTCCCCCTACCAAGCATTAACCAAGTGGTGGATCTCACTGCTGGCCATGAAATGTTATCGCTCATGGATGGTTTCTAGGGCTACAATCAAATATTATTAGCTCTAGAGGATCAACACAAGAGTTCCTTCATCACCCCTTTGGGGACTTTCTTCTATCGAGTCATACCTTTTGGCCTAAAAAATGATGGTGCTACATATCAGTGAGCCATGACTTATATCTTCCATGACATCATGCATCACATATTGGAAGATTACGTAGATGATGTACTTGTCAAATCCAAACATAGAACCAAATACATGTCTGTCCTTAAGATCACATTTGACCACCTCCTCAAGTATTATGTTCATCTTTAACCAAAGAACCCTGTCTTTACGGTACTTTCTGGAAAAATCCTAGGTTTCATCATTTTTTTGCGTGGCATAGAAGTCAATCATGCTAAAGTCAAGGCTATTCTAGAAATGCCTCCACCCACTAACCTCTATCAAATTGGAAGCCTACAAGGTAAGTTGCAATCTATTCGTCATTTTATCTCACAACTTTCTGACCACTGTCAACTATTCCATCATCTTCTCAAGAAAGATGTGTCATTCAAATGGGATGATGAATTACATAAGGCCTTTGAAGCTTTGAAACAATACCTCCTTCAACCACCAGTTCTCATTCCTCCTAAGTATGACCAGCCCTTTTACCTATATATTTCCACCACTAACCATTCTTTAGGTTCCATGCTCACTCATTGTGACGACCAACACTGAGAGAAAGTGGTTTATTACATAAGTCATACCCTTCTAGACTACAAAACTAGATATACTCACACCAAAAAACTTTTCTTAGCCTTAGTTTTCATCACCACCAAGCTCCTCCATTACCTACTCAATCATAAAACCTTCTTCATTACTAATACTGACCCATTACACTATATGTATGCCAAACCCTATTAACATCAACGTGTCACGAGTTGGCTTATGTTTCTTGCCAATCTCGACCTCGAATTCGTTCATCAAAAGTCCATCAAGGGCTAGGAAATTACTGACCAACTAGCCAACACACCTATTTTCGGGAACCAACCATCTAACTTTGACTTCCCATACGAGTCTATAGCTACCCTTTTCCTAGATGAATCTACCTACCAAATGACATTGTTCTTTGATGGCTCTAATTGTCAGCATGGGGTTGGGGTTGGTGTTATTCTCATTCCCCTAGAGGTTGAACATATGCCTTTGTCTTTCAAACTCAATTTTGATTGTACAAACAACATTACATAATACGAAGCACTTGTATTGGGTTTCCAGGATGCATATGCCTTAGATGTTAAGAAAATCAATATCTTTGGTGATTCTTAGTTGGTCATAAACCAAGTCAATGGTATATACCAATGTATTAATGAGATTCTTCAAAAGTATAAGTAGCACGTAGACATACTTGACCACCTTTGACCATTATACACTTCAAACCACCCCACATTCTACCAATAAATTTGTGGATACCATGGCCTGCTTGGCTTCTCAGATACTTGCCTCTCCAACTGACTCTAAATATATTTGTCACCATACAAAGGCTACAATCACCCTCTTATTTACCTCATAAACTATACTCCGTTAGAACCATTGCCCATGACCCATGTGACCTTTGGTATAAGCAATATGCAAACTATCTTTCCCTTTCCAATTTACCCTCTGATCTCAATCGTAATGGACAACATACCTTTCTTAAAAGTGTCTCCCATTATGTCATCATGGGTGGTCTTCTTTACAAGTGTGACTTTGATGGAATTCTCTTACAATGCCTTACGAGTTCTAAAATTCCATACACCATTAAGGAAGTCCATGATGGAATTTTTGGAGGTCACTTTAGTGGTTTAGCCATCAAAAAACACATCTTTCACCTAGGCTATTATTGGCCAACCATAAACCGTGACTATTGTGATTATGTAAAATGTTGTGTGAAATGCCAGCAACATGCTAATCTCTGTCAGACACCTAGTCATGCCTTACAGGTTGCACAAGACCTTTGGCATTTCTCTCAATGGGGAGTGGATCTTGTTGGTAAGATCAACCCCCATTCTTCACAACACCACCAATGGATCATAACCACTACCGAATATTACACTAAATGGGTAGAGGCCATTCCCCTCATTTCTACAAAAGATGAGAAAATATGTGAATTCATCAACCATCACATCATTTGTCATTTTGGTGTTCCTCACTGCCTCATCACTGATAATGGAAAACAATTCAAAAATAAAACCTTACACAAATTATGTGATGCTTTTGGCATCCAAATCAATTTCTCATCAGCTTATTACCCACAAACCAATGGTCAAGCTTAATCAACCAATAAAACCTTGAACAAAAATTCTTATGAAGGTAGTCAACGATACTGGGAAGGATTGGCATACACACATTCCTTTTTCCTTGTGGGCTTATTGTAATAGTATTCACACTTCGACTGCTACCACCCCCTTTTCTCTGGTCTACTGTATTGAAGCTATCTTACCTCTTGAAGTCCAGATTCCATCTCTCCACATCTCACTACAAGACATGCTTAACGACGATGAATTTTTCCAAGATTTTTTAGCGCAATTTGAGTTATTAGATGAACTATGTCTCAATGCTCTTGACCACCTCCAAATCTACCAGAAATGCATCAATCGTTCCTATGATAAACGCATTCATGAACCAAATTTTTAGGTCGGAAACCTCATCCTAAAGGAAAATCAACATGTAACCAAAGAGGAGAAAAGTAAATGGGGAAAATTTGCTCCTAATTGGCTTGGATCCTATATTGTTACCCATTCATATGGATCATGTGCTTATCGTTTGTCTTCACTCGAAGGTAAACCTAAACTTGAGCCCCTTAATGTCTTGCATCTTTGAACATTTTATTGTTGATATCGAGTCTTGTATCACTTTCTGTTAGTTGATCACTCATTCCTTGAGCACTGTTCACCTTCTATATTACCAGTTTTTGAGGATCCATGACTCAAAAGGAATCATGTGATTCCCGTCACCTTTCAACCTTATCTTCAATATGAGTACCACAACTCTACTCATAGCATGATTCTCATGGATACTTTTCATCTTCTTTAAGATGGAATCCCAGGGTCATTCATCACTTGAAACCACCTATTTCATAGTTAATATTTGTGTGCTATAGTCTTTTCTTGTAAAAAATAGAGCCTACTCTTCCTCTATAGTCTTTTCCATGACTTAAACGTACAAAAGCAAAAAGGGATATAGCTCCTTGAGTCAAATTTCCAGCAAAAGATGACTCCCTCAAAAGAGACATCTCTTCACTCTAATTTCACCACTATAAATAGACTACTCCCTTGAAGGACAACTATATAAATTCATTACAAAAATATAATAAATATCTAGAAGTCTCTCGCATCGATCAGCTTCACGAATACCTTAAGGAGATAATATACTCATCCCATATAGACTTCCCGCATCGATCATTCTATTAAAAATGAAAAAACAAATTAAGAAAAAGATGAAATTTTCATCATGGACTTGCCTATTCTTGATCCTGGGTTTCTTATTTTGAAATACACATTGTCATACACTAAGTTATACTGAGCCTCGTATTCTCACCTCCTTGCATTTTTAGACTAGTTCCCTCATTACTCACGGGACTTGCCACAAACGTGACATTTTGTGATTATGTGACTTTCTTCATCCTTAGAATGGTCCATTATACAATGTCTTTAGGGTCTTATGTTCATGAGCCCTTCTTCAGTATGGTTGATGCATTAGGGTTCTTATCAATTAAGTGGATCTTTTACCACTTCTTACTATTCACCTTCCTCATTACTTATTGATTAGCCTATACATAACCATATCATCGACACCTCTATTTGAAACAACTCAACCATGCCTATGACCTAAAACTTAACCATGCTTATGAGATAAACTCAGTGATTCCCATGACCTACATTCCCCCATGCCTAAACACTTATCAATCCATTCCTCTACTTCATCATAATCTTCCCTAGCTTATGGGAAAACTACATCGGCCTGAGGTCCCTTTTCGCTGGGACTATGTAGGTAGTGCTTTGAGGGCATGGGGCCCTTGGAGGTTAGCTTGGCCACTCTTTACCCTCACCAATTCCCCCTTTCCCTTTCCTATTCACATTCTACCCTAGTTAGTTTCTATTTTATATCAATAGATGGAAATTAATCATAATAAGCATCAACTTATACATATTTTATTACATCATCCAATTATCCATTTATCATTTTCACATTTCCATTGTGGAAAAAATTTGGAAATTAAAAACCATAACAAGTATATACATCAACATTTGTCTCTCATGTTACCAAAAACTTGGACATTAAATCAACCTAACTTAACCATGCCTAAATCAACCTGTCTCAACCATGCCTAAATAAACCCGACTCAATCATACCTAAATCAACCTAACTTGACCATTCCTACATGAACCTAACTCAACCATGCCTACATTGACCTAACTCTATCATGCATAAATAAACCTAAATCAACCATGCCTACATCAACCTGACTCCATCATGCCTAAACTGACCTGACTCCACCATGCCTAAATAGACCTGACTTTGCCATGCCTACACGACCTTGACTCTATCAGGCCTAATTCACTTGATTTCCACATATATATGGCAATGAAAAGTAAAACAAGTAAACCATCCATACTATAAATACCATCATCTATAAATCAGAAATTATGTGTAAAAATACATGTGAACATAGATAAAAATAATAATCACAATCTCTCAAAATCTCTCATATACAACCTCACCATCTTCAGCATGCGGGCTGGTATATGATCAAAAATAAAAAAAACTATCATCTACATCCTCATTATCTTCGGCACACAGAATGGTATACATATAAAAATATGTCAAAAACACAGACACATTGATCATCAATGATGAATAATCATCACCCCACCTAATATCCATCCCTTTCTCATTAGTCTCCCCTGTATCCCCTCCAGTGGGGTGCCCTGCCAACCTCTCTAAAATTCACCTTGATCTATCCTCTGATGGTCCCTCACCTGGAGCTTTCCTCCATGTACTAGTAATCTCACCCTGGCCCTATCCTAGAGCTCACCGGCCCCCTGTACTCTCTACATTGTGGGTATGCAACCTAGTCCCCTCACTTGAGGCCTGTTGTGCTCTATACTCCCCATAGGATAGAAAATCTATCTGCGTGGCCATCAAAATATCCTGATAATACCTGACCTCACCTAAGGCATCCCTCAACCTACCTATCAATACTGTCTGTGGTGGAGCCATCGGCCTGGGCCCCTGTGCCTGTCTCACGAGATCCTATCCCGCTAGTACCTATAAAGAGGGACTTTTTCCCTATGCTTGTGCCTGTATCTAGGCCTGAAGGTCCATAACCTACACTTGTGTAGTAGCCAACTAGCCCTGCAAACCTATAATTTGTGCCTATAGGGTGGCCACTTGTACCCCATCCCCATCTCCACCCTGTACAAGTACCTGTCTCTACACTACTTGGGCCTGTAGAGTAGCCACATGTGCCTACAAAATAACAACTTATGCCTTTGAGCCTATTAGTTTCCCCTACACTATACCCAAATATGTAATCAGGGTCGCCACCTTCCCTTATAGGGCATCCCTCTACACTATGATGGTGGTTAAATCCAGCTGTCCCCGCCTCAGTGGTACTGCTTGTAAATGTGCAGCCCACCACTACCTGTATCTAGTAGTCACACTGACATCGTATATCCGTTGGTCTATCACCTACTCCTCCTTCCCTAGCAGTACTATCGGCTATGGTAGAGGTAGAGGCCTCTCCACATCATCCCTCCTATATTGTGGGAAGGGAAGGGGTATATCCTGAAGCAGCTCGCATTATCGTCTGACCTAGTCCACAGGTATCATCTCATGCTCTCCTGCATGTCACTCCTCTATCCAATGGAGTAGTTGTAGCTCCTGTAGCTCCTCTGATATCTACCCATATGATGGAAAACCAACATAGGGCCTCCAAATGATGTCCATACCAGAAAACACCTCTAGTAATCGTCTATAATAGGCTACATCGTGTGTAGCTCTAGCAGCTCAGCACTCCCCAATCACAGGTACCCATCACCTGAAAACCACCTGAACAAAACTTGGATCGAATGCATTATCCCGGGGCATACCAACTGGATGCACACACACAGTGTGCTCATATTCCCAACAATGAAGTATGAAAGTAAAACACAGACTAGACCTCTGTAGCCTCCCATAAGCCCATAGCTCTTTGTATAATTGTACCAAGAATGTGGGTGCCCATGCAAAATAGGTCTTGTGCTCCACCATGTCATGTAGAACCGCCATCAAGGATCATGGCAGTCTCCCACCCTCTGCATCCAGTAGTGCAAAGTAGTAGACTGCCTCCATCACAAACACTACCAGCCATCATCTCCTTCGAATGGGCGTGGTACATATCACCGTAGCTCATACTAGTTATATGGAACCTCAAATATTGCAGCCCCTCGCCTAACATGGTCAACATCAAATCCTCAGAGGCCTTAGAGGAGATAGAATACACTTGCATCCCCACTATCAGTAGCCACAGGATCCTGTACACATCCTCCATGATAATTGTGATCTCACTTGTCGGTAGATGGAAGGTATTAGTTGTTGAGTACCATCTATCGATGAGAGTGACTATCAAAATCAGCTCTCGAAATATGTTCCAGTAGCGTCTGACCCCAATTAGGCCAACCTCTATAATATGGCACCAATCATCAGTTGTCACACCCCCTCATACCTCCATGAGCAAGGGAGGTACCCTATCTCTCATCCTTAGCTGGTACTTGTTCTGTATTCAAATAATCACACACATTATTAAAACTTTATTTTACCTAATAATGACCTTTAACCCCTCCCTTCTTCCCTTCCCCTCACCCGTTATCTATTTTACCCACTTTACCTAACCTTTCCCCTTACCCTTCCTAGACCTCTATCCTTTTTACCCTAACTAGCACTGATTACTCCTGACCGTCACCGGTCCATTATAACTGAAACCGGTTCCCCTCATACCTAACCGATGTTAGTGTAACATGACTGACGTCGGCCATACCTTGACTAACATCGGTCACTGTTACCACACCCAAACCCGAAACCTTCATTTCCTTTATCTAATTCCTTTCCCAATTTCCCTATGAACCTACCCACACCTCACCTAAGTCCTTCCCCAACCCTCTTCCCCCTACCTTTGACCTTTCGCACCCACTCTTTCATTTATTTAACCATAAATTTCACTTATTTAAACCTCCCTACCTCTACCCCTCTACATTTCATTCTTCCTATATCAAATAACAAGGAACGGATTAGATCTTACCGTGTCTCGATGTCGCCTCTATGGTGGCATGTGTGGCCACTATGTTGGTGGTCCACCCAAACCCTATCCTGCCTCCTCCATGTCCAAATCAACCTCCAGCCTCTCTACCAATCACCTCACTCTACCTTATCTCATAGACCTGTCTAAGTGGCTCCTCTAACTAACCAAATCTCTCCACCTCAATAGGATATCATCCCTTTTCCTTTCCTCTTGACAAAGTACAACTCGTTCAATGCTCTGTCATTTTACCAAAATCCAAAACGTACAAACGAATCCGTATTATATAGATTTTTCCTTTTTATATACCCACATCAACCTAATTGGCGTCGGTTACACCTAAACCAAAATTGGTCCTGTTCCCTAGCACACAGTGGTCTGTTGTACCTAAACTGACATCGGTTATGTTCCCTAGAAAACTTTTTGGGTTTACCTAGACCATCACTGGTTTAATATGACTGACATTGGTTACCTTCCATACTCCTGTCAATACCCTTTCTCCATTCTAGACCAAAATTTACCCTTCCCCGACACCGTTTGACCTTTCCCACCCTTATCGCAACATACCTCCAAGCCTAAATTACATCTCCCTATCCTTAATTACATTTAGGGACTTGTTATTTTACCTGTACCATGTCCCAACCCATGTCATGACCTAGGCCCCTGGACCAGGAACATTGTTAGTGACCTGTGAACTCATGTGCTTGTTATACCTTGCGACACGGTTACCTGTGCTATTTGACTTAATGAGCTTACCTTACCTATTGTCATGATGTTTATCTTGACCCAACCTTTGGTGTACCAGAACATACCTAAACATTCCCACACCTAACCTACATTGTGTTTCCACAGCATATCCTATACCTTGGATACCAAAATCACTTCAACCTTGTTCGGATAAACCTATCGACCTTAGATGATGTAGATTTTGCAAGCTCTTCAACCTAGAGCCATGTCACAATTTGTTAGGTTTCAGAATGGAACATGGCTAGAAAACAAAGTCAGGGGACAAACATGTCCCTCCTCTTTAATGGGAGAGGTTCCCTTATTGAAAGTAGGAAAAACAAATGTACAAATATATAACTCTCAATGTTTAGACCCTGCTATTCTGGAATGTTTTCATACTTAAAATATTATCAATACGAAGGATTATAAGAGTAGAGAGATGAAGAAGGAAGAAAACAACAATTTTTTCAGGAGATATAGGTAGAAAATATATCCTTATTCACATTGAACCAATAAAATATAGGAAAAATATCAATCACTTCATCACCAATGTGAATCTGTAGACACAAAGTTCTAAAGATTACACAGACAAGAACACAATTTTTCTTTTGAATTCAAAGAAAAATGATCCATTGCATCAAGCAAGGAGAGGAAATGAGAAAGAAAGCTTATGTATTGATTACTTCCAAATTTACAACATTCCCAGAAAACTAGAATCTTTTTTTCATGGCCAAAACATGTTCTTATAACAATTCATGTACATCCATACTTTGTCCCCAAGAAAATAATATCCAAAAGGAATAATGTTTGTTATAGATCCATTTTTTGGAAAGTGACATGAAACAAACGCACTCATGAAAACTAGAGGTTCAAAAAGGAAAATACTTCATCAATTTGAGCATGATTACTTTAGTAGGGGGCATCTCATGATTTTATTCTTCATATGGTCCTACCATTTCCACCTTTTAACCACTTTCATAGCACTCAAGTGTTTACTGGTAAGTTTTCCCCTTTTTTATTGTGTATACCCGATAAATTTTGTTTTCTAATAATCAAACTTTACATCTCTTTAAAATTATCAATTTGGCTCCACAACAAACCAAAAATGCATCTCATTATTAAATGACAAGGAAATAGAGAGAGAATAATGAAGAATGGTTCACATTTGTATTCTTTAGAGCTCTGGTTTGTTAATAGTGTCAAAAACCAAATGAGTGTGTTTTGGACACTCTTTCCCTTTTTCAGCTTTGAAATTGGACCCTATGCATTGTAAGCTCTAAGTAACAAAGGACCTGGGGAAAAAAATCCACATTTTAAGACATTTGGGAGAAAAACACAATTTCTCATTTTTCTCCACCAGCCTGTTGTCCCGATTTCATTCTTCGACACATGGCATCACCTAATTGGTTGTAGGGATGTGATTCAATTTTATACTTTATTTATTTTGAAAAGGGGAAAATTCCAGCTTTCCCCCCGAAATTCCATGCCTCTATCATTGAATTTTCAACGTAGGCCATGTGTCCCTTTCTGATTCACTGTGGGATTCAACTCAAAACTTATCCCTTCGAATGAGTGAGGTTGCGAGTCATTTTAGAAATTTTCTCCCTTTCACCATAATGCCTTAGAGAATAAAATGGATCCATCGCCCCAAACTTCCACCAAAACTGCTCCAGCCAATTAGGGACCCATGGGGATGTGAGGTAAATCTGACATTTTTTCCAAAATCACCAAAAGTGTTAAGTTCAAAAAGGAACCCGTCCAGCCACATCCAATGATAAGAAAATGCATATCTTTAACTTCTGAGAAATAATTTGATGGGAAAAGAATGTAGAAAATTACAGAGAATGGGAAAATGCCATTTTTGCACCCAATGAAGATTTTATTTTTGCACAAAGTTAATATGTGAAGAATGCAAGTTTCCATGTCCTTCAAATGCATAAAAGAAGATCATAAACCCCCTCCCATCCATGAGAAATAAATAGAATGTTATAATTTTTGTAGACTGAGGAAATGCATAAAACTTTGTGGGGGATCAAAACGAGCACTTGAGGGGCTCAAAACACGAATTCCTCCATGGCAAGACTTCAATTTTCATGAAATTGGATTTCAAAATAAAGGGGGGAAAAATTGAGGGGACAGCAACTAGCTCCTTCTGGGGATGATTTGGTAGAGGAAAGATGTAAAATCAATAACCATAAAGAATTATGGGGATGAAAAAATTAGTGCCTTATCCATTGGGCAACGGAGTTAAAAATCATTATCAACACAGAAGACAATGCGCATATGGAAAAAATAAAAAACAAGAAAAAGCAAAAACAAAATGCTATATAAAATGTATAAAGGGACCGCTAAAATTCCTAGGTTTTGAACAACTTCAAAAATTTCCCACTATAAAGAAGTGGGAGAGGAGAACCATCCATGTAATCTAGGTAAAAAGAGTTCTCACCAAAAAAAATGTTTAATTTTAAAAGGACCAAGCCAAAGGGAATCAAATTTACCATGGCTGCCTTGAGGTTCATGCCTTTTTTCCCAAAGAATAACATTGTCTCCCACTTAAGAAGTTCTGGGTTTAGCCTTTTTGTCAAACAGAGCTTCTACATTGAGTTGATGAGCTAATATTTTTTCAACCACTTGTAATTTGTCTTCATTAAACTTCTAGAGGTAAATAATTCTTTTGTCCAATGAATTGGTAAAGCTAGCATCCTCAATGGCCTTCATCAAATGTAAGGCTGGAAGTTCCAATGTCACTGGTAGGTGAGCTTCAACTCCATATACCACTTGAAAAGGAGACATTCAATGGATCTCTTAGGTGTAATCCTATATTCCCATAAAGCATCATATAGTTTCTTATGCCAATTCCTCTGAGAGTAATTAACAAGCTTCCTAACAATGGTGAACAAGTTCTTGTTAGTTGATTCTGGTTACCCATTCCATTGGGGATAGTAATATGAAGAGTGGGAAAGGGAAATGTCATATCCATAGCAGAAATACATCATCTAAGTAGAAGAAAAATTGGAAGCATTGTCAGTGACAATCTTGTTTGGTATCACAAACCTTATTAAGATGTGCTCCTTGATGAAGTTACATACTACTTCAAAAGTAGTACTTTTAACTAGAATGGCTTCCACCCACTTGGTGAAATAATCAGTGGTAGTCAAAACATGAGTATGACCTACATTTGAAGGTGGATTGAGTGTCCTAATGAAGTCCAAACCCCATTTTTGAAAAGGTTCCTCAATCACCACTGGTTTGTGAGGTAAAGCAGCCAATTCAGATCTTCCAATAAAGGTTTGACATGCTTCACACTTGCCTACCCACTTTGATGCATCTTTGAACAAGGTAGGCCAATAATATCTAGCATAGAGGATTTTTTGGGCAGTGACAGTGGAAGAAAAATGACCTCCACAGCCCTGGTCATGAAAGGATGAGAACAATTTCTTTTGTTTCTCTTTGTCAACACATTTCAAAAACCTTCCATCTATGCCTCATTTGAACAATGCATTTTCCCACAACACATATTACACAGACCTTAATTTGATGGCTCTCTTATCCTTGACACTCAAATGGGGTGGAAATTCTCCATAAGGAAGAAAGTGTGCAATGCCAACATACCATTCATCAGTTGAGCTGAGGAAAATAACAACATGGATATCAACTTCCTCCTTAGACAATTTGGCATCAACTCCTTTAGCAATGAGTTCACATAATCCCTTTCCTCGAACTAGCTTGGTGGGTTTGATGTCAAGATTATACTCCCAAAATTTGGCTACCCAATTGCCTCTCTTGGTTTCAACTTCTTGTTGTGTACGAATGGATTTAATAGTTGTATCAGGCACAAGCACAATAGAATGAGAGTTGAGGAAGTAAAAACGAAACTGCTTCACAACTTTGACCACTACAAAAGCAAATCTATCCATCATGGTGTACTTCAGATCATGGGATTTCAAAATATAAATCATGAATGCTATGGGGAGTTCTTTACCTTCAACATTCTCATGGGTTAACATAGCAGTTGGAGTACTTTTAATAGCATAACAATAGATAATGAAGTCTTTACTATAATTAGGGCATGTCAAGGTTGGAGTCTTTTCTATAGCTCTCTTGATGTCTTCAAATGCAACCTTTCCTTTAGAGGACCAACTAAAAGTCTACTTTAGTTTCATCATGTGGGCTATGTTCAAAGTAAGTTCAACAAAATCAAGTATGAATATTCTTAAGAAGTTGATCCATCCAAAGAAAGAGTGCACACCCTTCTTGCTTGTGGGGAGAGGGATCTGATGAATTACCTGGACTCTTTCTGGATCAATCTTGATTCCCTCCTTGGAGAGAATGTGTCCCAATAATTTCCTCTCAGTGACACAAAAGATATATTTCTTGGGATTCAAGGAGATGCCATGCTCTCTACATTTTGGAGGACAGTTTTAAGGTGTTGGAAATGATTAGCTCTGGTTTTTGAAAACACAGTTAGATCATCAAGGTATAAAACTATGAATTTTACCTTGAGACTACCAAAGGCCAAGTCCATTTCCCTCTAAAAGGTGGCACCGGCATTGATGAGGCCAAAAGGAATTCTCTTGTAAGCAAAGGTTCCCTAAAAAGTGGTAAAGGAACTATTATGCTGATCTACAACACTTACTTCTACTTGATTATATCCTGAGAATCCATCAAGCATGGACAACATTTCTAAACCTGTAATAACCTACAACAATTGATCCATTACGGGGAGAGGATAATTATCCTTCAAAGAGGCTTGATTCAAATTCCTAAAATCAACAAAAATCAAGATCTCACCATTCTTATTCTTGACACACACAATATTAGCAATCCACATTGAATGGTGAATGGGGAAAATGATCTTAGCATTCAATAACTTTTGGATGTCTTGAAATATTGTATCAGCAATTTTAGGGTTATATTGCCTTCTACTTTTACCGGAAGGGCTTGATCCCAGGTTTTAGAGGAATGAAATGTTGCATCTCTTTTGGCTGAAAAGCCTTGAGATCATCATAAGAATATGCAAGAACAACAACATACCTTTTCAATAGATTCACTACTTTCTCCCTCTCCTCTTGTATGAAACACTTTCCAATGTTTACCACATGGGTTCATTAAGACTCCCAATGTTTATCTTTTCACATTTAGTAGACTATTGAGCTCCTTTGGAATTTTTGGGCTTGATGTACCTATCATGTTTATCAAATAACTCTTCCAAAATTACCAAACCTTTAGGTATCTTATTACCTTTCAGTTTTATGTAGCCATCATGATCCATTTCTTCTTTGTTATCTTCTTCATTTAGAGGCACACACTCTCTAGGAAGATTTCTACTTCCTTCAAAGTATAGCTGGTCAAAATTATCTCTGAGTTCAAGGAAGGAAAGCAAGTGCTGATCATCATTAAAGACCTACCAATTGTTTGCATTGTCAGGCACACTAGGCCTATGAATCATCTTAACCGTGGATTTATCTTAGGAGAAATCTAGATGAGGGATCAGTAGAGACCCTGAGACAGCCAAGGAATCAGCCCTGATGTTTCTTTCCCTTGGCATGGCTTCAATGGAAAAGGCATCAAGGAACTAAATGGAATCCCAAACCATATTCCTGTAATGTTTTAACCTTCTATTCTTCACTTGAAAGAGATATCTGACCTATTTTACAATCAGCTCTATATCTCCATGAGAAAGGAGATTCTTGATCCCCATCTCTTTTGACATGCTTAAACTGAGGGTGAGAGCCTCATACTCAGCTATATTATTTGTATTTTTGAATTAGAGATTAAAGGAGAAAGGATGAATTTTCTCTTCAAGAGAGATAAGCACCACACCAGCTCCAAAACCAGCTGAGGAGCAGCTCCCATAAAATTCCAAAATCCAAATGCCATTAGGATCAAGAATAAATTCCTTAGGATGGTCAGCCTCATCTTTTAACATGATCATGTAGTTACCATGACCAATGTCCTCATAAAGTATTTGTGCCTTTGGGTCATCTATTTTTTGCACGATATATTTAGTTTGTTTCTCAGGCAGTAGCTTCTTCATTTTCCAATTCACTGGAATAAGAGCATGTGACCAATCCATCATGATTTCTCCTCCAACATCTTTGCAAAAATTTCTACTCAGTGGCATGTCATAGGAAGGGGGAATATCAACTACCAAAATGGTGGCTAAAACTATCTTTTTTGGTAAAGCAACAAAGGCTACTTGTGCATCCTTGATCCTTCCAACAAACGGCACTTCTCTACTTTCCATTGAGTAACATGAACCAAAAGTGAGGGTTAGGGTTAAGCCTAGGGATTGAGCTACCTTAGCAGGCATCACATTATCTGAAGCAATAGAATCAATAACACAATTTTTGAGTTTGTGGCTAGCTATGAGGAGAGTGTCATAAAATGGTTTAATCTTGTCATCAGATGTCATCAGATGAAGTGACTGCTGCTACAAGGCTTGTTTGAGATGGAGGAGTGGGAAAGAGACCTTTAGAACTAGGAGATGAAGGCTTGGACTTGGAATTTACAAAGTCTACCATCTTAGAAAAGGCCTTGGGATGGGTTTGGTAGAATTCAACTTCTGAGATCTAGATCTTAGTTTTCTTGAGATGGTCAATAATGTCAAAAGAACCAAAGGTAGATGGAGCATCATTGATAGGAGTAGATGAAACTTTTAACTTATCAACTCTATAATTTGAAGGGAAAGAATTTTTAGGAGAAGAAATAGAGGAGGAAGGAATAAAAGAACCTACCTTAGGTGTGGAAGAAGTTCAAATAGGAGCTCCTCTCCTTGCAATCATTGGAATGGCTGTAGGAGGTTCCTTAGATCATTTAGCAAGCTACACCACTTTCTCCTTCTTGTTGGCTTACTCACGAGCCATGATAACATATGATTCATTGTTCATCTCTACAAATATTTCTTCATAATCATCCTCTTCATCTATACCTTCAGTGGTGAGAAAATGGATATGAGATCCACTCAACTCTTCTAATTCTTCATTAGCTTCCTCTTCATGTTCTTCATATATTTCATTCTCCTCCTTGTCATGAGGCTCCAACACTTCACATGTTGCATTGACTGGAACTTTAATAGGTGGTCCTTCAATTGCCAATCTGGTCTAAGGAGAGGGCATCCGATTCCTAGGCTGAAAGTTCTTCCTAAGAACATCTTGATAAGGAGCATGCTAGGCTAACTGATTCTTGAGAGCAATGAGATCATTAACAAGTTTTTATACCAACTTATCTACATTATCTCCAGGAGAATATGTGGAAGAAGGAGATGCTTTGAATTTGGATGATTCTCTCCTTATCTTGCCAGACATGATCAGATCATCTTCAACACTGAAATAAAATATTTGATCATCATCTAAAGTGGCAAGATTAGCTCTTCTAAGTACATAGCTGACTTTAGGAAGTTATGCATTAAGGAAGAAACATTTTTTAATCTAATCCAAAGGGCATGTGTTTTGTGGGATCTTGTTAACCAACCTGTTGAATTTAGACACAAATTCCCTCATGGGATCATGTGACTCTTTGTTGATTTGAGAAATTTGGGCCAAGAGGGCATATAGATCCTCAACAAGTTTGAAACGCTATTCAAACTGGGTCGTCATGGTGTTCCAATTGGTTATGGATCCAACAGGGAGATGATAAAACCAATAAGAATAATTATCTTGCAGTGTCTCTACAAAAATTCTAACAGAGATATCATCATGTTCAACTCTTAGAATATCAAAAAGAAAAAAATGAATGCCATAATATGCTTATCTAGATGAACCTTCCCATCACCCTCTGAATTTAGGGAAATTCTTTCTATTCCCTCTAGGAAATTCATGCAATGGCTAGGGAAGAGAAAGAGGCCCAACCCTTTAGACCTAAGGCAGAGGAGATGTCATCCTTGGAAAGATTTTTTGGAGAGGAACTAAAACACCAGTGAGAATAAAAGCATGCAAATTAGGACTGATTTTATCTTGAGGGATGTCACTCCCAGAAGTTTTGTCTCTAGAAGGAGGAGTGCTTGCAGATCTTGTTCCTCTTCTTTTTCTTAATGAAGGGAGAGAGAAACCTTGATGATCTAGAAGTTGGAAATGACATTCTTCTTCCCCAAGGGTTCTTCTACCCTGAGTGTATCTTGGAGTCACCAGATCAAAGATGATCAAGAAGTTGTTATTCAAAAACTGGAATCCATTTGCAATGAATTCCCCAATGAAGTCACCAAACACTGTTGGGTTTCAGAATGGAACATGGATAGAAACCAAATTTAAGGGAAAAACATGTCCCTCCTCTTTAATGGGAGAGGTTCCCTTATTAAAAGAAGGAAAAACAAATGTACAAATATACAACTCTCAATGTTTGGACCCTGATATTCTGGAATGTTTTCATACTTAAAATATTATCAATACGAAGGATTGGAAGAGTAGAGAGATGAAGAAGGAAGAAAAAAACAATGTTTTCAGGAGATATAGGTAGTAGAATATATCCTTACTCACATTGAACCAAGAAAATATAGGAAAAAAGATCAATCACTTCATCACCAATGTGAATTTTCAGACACAAAAGTTCTAAAGATTACAAAGACAAGAGCACAAAGTTTCTTTTGAATGCAAAGACAAATGATCCATTGAATCGAGCAAGGAGAGAGAGATATATAACAAAGGAAATGAGAAAGAAAGATTCTGTATTGAATTACTTTCAAATTTACAATGTTCCCAGAAAACCAGAATCCTTTTTTTCATGGCCAAAACATGTTCTTATTACAATTCATGTACATCCATACTTTGTCCCCAAGAAAAGAATATCCAAAAGGAATAATGTTTGTTGTAGATCCATTTTTTGGAAAGTGACATGAAACAAATGCCACTCATGAAAAACTAGAGGTTCAAAAAGGAAAATATTTCATTAGTTTGAGCATGATTACTTTAGAAGGGGGAATCTCATGATTTTCTTCTTCATGTGGTCTTTCCATTTTCACCTTCTAACAAATTTCATAGCACTCAAGTGCTTACTAGTAATTTTCCCCCCCCTTTTTTATTGCGTATCACGATAAACTCTATTTTTTTATAATAAAACTTTACATCTCTTTAAACTTATTGATTTGGCTTCACAAAAAAACCAAAAATGCATCTCATGAATAAAATGACAAGGAAATAGAGAGAGAAGAATGAAGAATGGTTCACATTTGTATTCTTTGGAGCTCTGGTTTGTTACAGGCATCAAAAACTAGATGAGTGCATTTTTTCCACTTTTTCCCTTTGTCAGCTTTGAAATTGGACCCTATGTGTGGAAAGCTCCAAGAAACAACAGACCTAGGAAAAAAATCCACATTTTAAGACATTTGGGAGAAAAAAACACAATTTCTCATTTTTCTCCACTGGCCCATTGTCCCAATTTCATTCTTCGACACATGGAATCACCCTATTGGTTGTGGGGATGTGCTTCAATTTTAGACTTTATTTTTTTTGAAAAGGGGAAAATTCTAACTTTCCCCTTGAAAGTCCATGCCTCTGCCATTGACTTTTCAACGTAGGCCACGTGTTCCTTTCTAATTTGCTGTGGGATTCAACTCAGAATTTATCCCTTCGAATGAGTGAGGCTGCGAGTCATTTTAGAAATTTTCTCCCTTTCACCATAATGCCTTAGAGAATAAAATGGATCCATCACCCCTAAATTTTGCCAAAAACTTCTCTATCTAATTAGGGACCCACGGGGATGCGAGGCAAAACTGACACTTTTTCCAAAATCACCAAAAGTGTTAAGTTCAAAAAGGAACCTATCCGACCACATCCAATGAGAAGCAAATGCATAGCTTCAACTTCTGAGAAATAATTTTACGGGGAAAAGAATGTAGAAAATTATAGAGAACGGGACAATGCCATTTTTACACTCAATGAAGATTTTATTTCTACACAAAGTTAATATGTGAAGAATGCAAGTTTCCACGTCCTTCAAATGCATAAAAATAAGATCATAAACCCCTTCCCATCCATGAGAAATAGATAGAACCTTATAATGGACGCATACTAAAAGAAATGCATAAAATGTCTTGGGAAATCAAAACGAGCACTTGAGGGGCTTGAAACATGAATTCCTCCATGAAAAGACTTTAATTTTCATGAAATTGGATTTCAAAAAAGGTGGGGGGGGAATTGAGGGGACAACACAGTTTATAATGTGTGCGTGCATTTGACTGCCACTACCTTTGACCCTAGACCATTTACATGTTAGCATTTTTTTGACCTCTACCCTTTCCCACAGTCGCCCACATCTACGCTCCTTTTCACCACATCTACCTTTTATCAAACCACTCACCACTTCCGTCTTATAACCTCACCAGTTCTTGGTTTGAGGGGGATCACCTTCACCCACACATGGGGCACCCACTTCTTATTGTTTTCAACATCGCTTACCAATATCAGCTACGTGACAAAAAGGGGCAAATGTAGACACCTAAATTTTTTTACATCCCCCTTTAGCCTCTAATCAGATAACCAAATTAAACATGGGCACCTAACCATGGCCCCCTTTCACCCCACATTAATAATTAATTTAATTATTTTAATTAAATTAAATACCCATCCTCACAATATCCTTTATTTTACTACCTTAATTGACCTAATTTCCACCTCACCCCTAGACCTATTCTTGGCATGTTTCCATATCTAACAATAACTAGGTCTTACTTGCCTTAATGAGATAATATTTGGTCTAACCCTAAAATCAATGCCTAATATTTCTCTACCCACATTCCTACTCATTAGAAGGGAAGCTTCCGTTATGATCCATGACAACAAACTAACTAGGCCCAAAAAAATTAGAATGATCTTCCCATTTTAGTAAACCTAGGGAATCCCACCTTAACCAATGTCAGTCAAACCTAAACTAACACTGGTCAAGATGGAATTGTCATCGATTACCATTGATTCACCTTAGTAACCTTGTTGGAGAGGTTATCACATTCTGAGATCAAAAGGACTAGATCAGAGCTGCATGCAAGAAGAACCAAAGTATTTTTCATGCACCCAGACATCCATAGCTAGCACCAAGATAGATCCAAAAGCATTTGCACTCATGGTAACATTCTAGGAAGAATCACTATTGCACCAAGCTCCATTCCACCAACCGATCATCGCCACAACCCATCCATCAGACCTACAACATTGGTAAGTGTTTTTATCATTAATCATTTCCATTCTTGTTCTGCTCATAGAGTTATCATTTTTGTTATCATTCTTCTATTAACATTCCCATTCCTCCATAGCCTTCTTTATGAAAAACTCAAAAACCTCACCCACATGTTTATCAGATTACCTATCCTAGCCCTTTCACCTCTCTGAGTGTTCTTAGCATTCCCATAGACCTCAACATCCCCTTCTTTAGCCTCATCCAACCTCACCTAGACTCTACAATAAATTTTTCAGTGAACTACTGTCACCCTACTCTACTAACGTTGGTTACCCATAACCTTCATCATTCTCCCTTAAACCGTCGTCAGTTATACCAAAACTGAAATTGGTCTCTGTGTTTTATACCCTACCCAAGAATAGAGCCAACAACCTTTTACCAAATAATCAAAACAACCCAGAAGCTGACCCTGACTAGTTCCAATACCGTGACCAGTTCCAATACCCTGACACCTACCAACCCTTCAGATCTGACTATATCCTAGCCTATTATATTATATTTTCTTATTGTGATTGAATGAGATACCTAAATCATATCAACTATAGTAGGAATTTTACTTATTTCTCGCATTAATTTTTTTAAACAATGGATTGACAACCATCTAGAAAGTATCACACTTCCCAGAACTAGCATACGCTAGGCAGTCCACTATCATATATCATTTAACTTCTCTTTTGTGGTCTTGTTTTCATTATAGGTAGTTCCTCCTAGCCAAAAGTAAGCTCTCACAATCGGCATTAGATTGAGAAGTCATAACGTGTGCAACAACCATCAACCCACCCATTTAACATGTATTCCTCCATGGCCCTTACCCCTAACTATTTCATCATTAAAAAACATAAAGAAAATAGTAAGACACTATCCACTAAACATTATTATCCCATTCATCACATTCTGGCTGTCCTAGAATAACCTCGAGAAGTCATTTGCATCTAGAATCGCGTGTTAATTTTCAGATGTATAGTGACCAAGCTAGTCAGGGGTAAGGGAATGTGTGAGTAATTAATTTCAAACTAGCATATAAACAAAGAAGCCATTCTCATGCTTTAACATGATCAAGAGCAACCATTTGATTCCTTTGTTACTCATCTTGTTGGACCTGAGACATAACACACTTTCTCCAAATATGACAATTCCCTAAAGGATTGAGCAAAGTAAAAATACTTTGAGACTACATTCCATTCCCTTCATTCTTATTTATGGTATTTTATTTAGAATTATATTAGTGGTTTAATGGTGTTCTCTTGAGATGGATTAAAATATATCCCAATATAGAGAAGGTGTTACATGAGTATCATAACGGAAAAGTTAGAGGTCACTTTTCTCCAATAACAAAACCTCTCAGAATTATAAGGGATGGATATTATTGGCCCAACCTATTTAGTGATTGTCATTCTTTGGTTAATAAATGTAAAAAAGTGTTCCTTCTTTACAAGTAAAGAAAGACTAATATATCTTCCACTCCACCCCATATCTATTAATGAATCATTCATGTAATGGGAATTGGATTTTATTCGAGTGATCAATCCACATACAAGAATTGGTCACAAGTGGATCTTATAAGGCACTGATTACTTCACCAAATGGACAAAATTAGTTGCATTAAAATAAGCAAACAAGGCTAACATCTTGGACTTATATGAAGGCATTATGACTAGGTTTGGTTTCCCTTCCACGATCATTTCAGATAATGCTTTTGCATTCCTTGGCATAAATATATTTGATTGGGATATATATAATGACATCTACTTAAGCACCTCTTCAAATTATTACCCTTGAGGTATTGGACAGGTTGAGTCAACCAATAAGAATATTCTAAGAATCATAAGGAGGACCTTTGATGAAAATCAAAGAACCTGGCACACAAGATTGAAATCATCATTGTGGGATGATAGAGTCACTCCCAAAAGATCGACAAGTAGCTCCCCTTACAAGATGGTATATAGTAAAGAAGTGGGGCTACCAATATTTCTTCAATTACCAATATTATAGCTCATCAACTAGCTTGAAATGTTTGAATTTGAGGCCATGGAGGCTAGGTAAGTAGAGCTCATGGAACTAGAAGATTTGAGAATTTAAGAAATGAAAATAATGGAAAAAATCAAGCTTAGATCAAGAAATGTTTTGACAAGAAAGAAAAGTCCAAAAGTTTCCAAGAAGGATACCTTCTCCTTAAATGGGACCAAGACAGGGCCAAACCAGGTAAGCACTCAAAATTTGATATGATATGGAGTGTCTTGTATATGATTTCAAGTTTTATGAGGAGATAAATGTTGAGATAATAACATCTTGGCTTGTATCTATAGGGGGTTTCTCTCTCTGCTGAGTTGTCAATAACGAAATAATGCCATACATCTAGAGGAGAAAGGCGAGAGGGATAATTTTAGTTTATCACACGTCATGACCTTGTATCACACCATAGTAAACCAACATTAATATTCAGTCTAATTATGTGATAGAAGGGATCTATTTCAAGATGAATCTTTTTATATGTAATCAGTTCTATAGTTATATATGGGCATCCGCGAGCCCAGTTCTCTTTATTCTATAGGGTGGAGAGTGGTGTAGGGTTGAGAGTTGTAAAGTGGTGGAATTGATCCCTCTATCCATGTGGGGGTGGTTTTGGTAGTATTTTAGACATAAAGTTGTGAAATGATAGAAAAGTCTGCAAAGTAAAGTAGATAGCCACAAGATACTATAGGAATCCATAGAATGAGGTAAAGCCGTGAGATATGGAGTAAATACGTTGAATACTAAAAAGCTGTGGAAGATTGGAAGAAGCCGTAGAAGTTGACATGATGCCATAGATTGAAGATAAATCACATTAGATCATGTCAAAAGTCGAAAGAGGCATGAGTAAAAGTAAGTGACCTTTGAAATAGATTACATTTTGTATATTTATTGTAATCAATGTATTATGTAAAAAGGTACCTCATGAAGACTTATGTGAGAGTGCCATTTTGAGATATTGTAAGAAAGATAAAAGAGAGATTAGAGTGAAAGAATTGTATATGTATTAGACTGATGTAATGCATTGTGATGTATGAATAAATATTGAAGTTTGAGGATTAAATTATCTTGCATATTGTTCTTTACTTTTATGTTCTTAGAGTAGTGGTGGTGTATTTCCCATGTACATCCTTAACCTAAATTGATTATTCCTAAGCCCTATAATCTTGTTGGAGTTTTAAGCTCAACATTTGGTGTCTAAGCCTAGGGTTCTTCTGCTAAGAAGATGTCAAGAAAGATCTCACCACCTGGATACTAGAAACCTGCATTATTAAAAATTGAAAATTGGTGGCAAAATAATATCATTATATTTGTCAAAGGGGAACCAAAAAGATAGAAAATCACCTATAAAGTGGTGGAAACAGAAACTTTTGGAGAATTCAGAGAAGAATTTTGGTCTTATTTTCCTCACCATTTATGTCCTTACTTGTTAGCACATGCCAAAAGGACCGAATGGAAGTGCATGTCTTTGAGACAACCTTTTGAGTGGACTGCAGAAAAATTAATAATAGTAAAATACATAGATGAGCCTTAAACCAGAACAATTGACTATTGGTATGAGACTACACTAGATTCTTTCATAATCACATGAGAAATACAGGGTTAGATGATCTTTGACAATAAGAAAGAAGAAGTGTTAAGCGGAGCCCGTGGTTGTTTCCTTTAATTAGTTTCATTCTTAATCAAGGTGTTAATGAGTGAAAAAGGATTAATTAGAGAAGTAGACAAGTTCCTTTAAGGGGACAGGCACTGCGGGATGATGGACGTGAAGGGGGGTGATCCAGGAATCATGACTAATCAGAATTAATGGGGTATTGGTTGGGGTGGAAGAAATAGGCCCATAAGAGAAAAAGAAAATAAAAAGATAGAAAATTTAGAGGATTAGAAAAGAAGGATTAAGAAAATTAAAAAGGATATTAGGAGTTAGTTAAAAGGAAGGGAATGTAAGAGAGAGTGAAATTAACCACATAAAGGAGTTAAAATAAAAGGAAGAAAGATAGAAACTAGAAAGAGAAGAGAGAGAAAAGAAGATGAAATAAATAAAGGAGAAGTTAAATAAGGTCAAGAAAGGATAAGAGAAGGTAAATAAAATATAATATTCACCCACATCAAGTGGAGGCCAGCAATTGGCTCACAGTTGAATGGAGGTAGACATTTGAAGTCTCGTTATAATACCCATGTCTTGCGAAGACTAGTTAGGTTTTGTTACTCCGTAGAATCCCATGGTAAAACATACTGTAGAGAGTCTAATATAGAAATCAATGATGAGGAAAACAATATTAATAAAGGATCTACAATAATTAGTAGATATTTTAGGCCTAACATTTACAAAGGTTTTAGAAGTAGAAAGATGGAAAGAAGAGGATACGAGGACCCCATTAATGATTAAAGAGATAGGAAAAGAAGAATATGAAATTAGTGTTATGAGAAATTTGTTAGAGGAATTTAGAGAGAAAGTAGAGAGAGTGAATGAGGAGGAAGAAAAATAACATATAGATAAATAAAAAGAGGAAAGGATAGAAATGGTAGAAGAGAAGAATGAAGAAAGTGATAGAGAAGATGACCAAGATAGGAAAGAAGAGAAGAAGTGATGAAGAGTTAGAAGTAGATCATAGATTAAGAAATATTAAAACTAGAAAAGTAGTTATAAAAAATGTTAGTTATGAAAAGACGTCGAATAAAGAGACACCCCCAACCGATGTAGAAACCAAAAGGAAATGACTCCCCATAGTGGATGTCATTCCATGTTCCACTTGACACACCAATTGGAAATATAGATAAAGGAAGAAGTTTGGAAGATATATACAAAGAATTAAGAGAAGAGAGTCATCGAAGGCAACATACAATGAGAAAGTTTCGATAATTGTTAGGAGAAATCTATTTTGATATTGAATTCAGTAGAGACAAGGGAAGGAGAAATAATCCACCAATAATTCACAGTCAAATAAAGAAACTAAAATGAATTCAACAACAAACCGTCATACTAACAAAACAAAGTAATCGGCCTAAAATGGCTCAGAAGATTAAGCTGCCGATTTTTGACAAAGATTCAACTGATGTGTTAGAACATTTTTTCTTAATAGACCACTATTGGAGTCAGAACAAAACCATAGACAAAGCTGAAAAGATGAAAGATTTTGGATTTTCAATACGAGATGAGGCACTATAGTGGTTCATGAATTTATCATCACAAGGGTCGAAATCATGGGTGGAAATTGAAAAAAAAATTAAAACAGATTTTCATTTTCCAAAAGCACCAATGGAAGGTGAGAGTAAGATGAGGGATCTAGTTTAAAGAGAAGGAGAATCAATAAAAGAGTTTAGTCAAAGGTTCAATGTTGTTACTCAGAAACTAGAATAACCTCTAACGGATAATAAATGGGTTGAATGGTTCACCTCCATCCTAGAAGAAATTGAGATGGAAATAAAATTAGAGGCTCAACCATGGAGAAGAGAAGGGGAGACATCATTGAAAAGTGAACTAGAAAGATTGCAATTAGAACTTGCAAAATTGAAATTACAACAATTAATACAGAGGAATGGAGGATTAAAGAGAATTTCTCCTCCTAAGAGTAAATTAAGACCAAATATATGGTGTACGGTATATTGCAATTAAGGGAATAGCAGAATTTAATGCCCCTACTTTGAAAATGAAAAAAAAGTAACAGTGATAAGAATGTCTTCCTCATAGAAAGCTTCATCCAACAATATAGCTCCATCTGAACGAACCTAGTGTAGAATTTGTAGACTCTGGGACCAACATACTCAGGATACTTGTCCCATACTAGAGGTAGCACCTCCAACAAATCAGTTAATGTATTATACAATGTGTGGTTCATATAATCATTATCACCATACTTGCCCTTTGGTTGATGCATTGGATGATTTAAAGTATTATGTTGCTAGGAGAGCTGTGGCTGCAAGGCATAGTACAACACCTAACACTCCTAAACAATTGCATATGAATACAACACCTACACAACCATCTTAACAAATGATAACTGCACCAGAATACCCAAATCAACAAGGTGGTCAGTTGCAGTTTGGAGGTGGATACTAGGGAAGTAATTACAATCCAAATTACCAAGTTTACAATGATGGGTGTTTCTACAAAGGGTACCGTGGTAGATTTAGAATAGGATTTAGAGGATGATATAGAGGAGGGTATATAGGAGGTAGAGGTTACCAAGGATATCAAGGACATAATGATGGTGGTTACCATGGGGGATATAATCAAGGAGGTGGATACCAAGACAGACGGCCAATGAATTGGTATAAATTTGGGGAAGATAGACACCTCTCAAGAAATTGTACAAAACCTGATCCATGTGGATTTTTTCATAAGAAGGGACATGACATGCTCCATTGTCTAGAAGATGTATAATTCTACATAAGTGGATCAACACGATTAGAATAATTCACTACAGAAACTCATAGGAAGGTAAAAAGCATAACTATAATTCCATGGGATGAAGCTACCATAGAAAAATATAAGGTTGCAAGAGCCTCTGTTGAAGGAACCACTACTTCAGGGAATAATACCTCAGGAGGGAGAACCACAGAAGAGGTTAGAAGAGAAGAAACAAGAGAAAGCTACCAGAGAATAAGTGAAACAAAATTGGGGAAAATTATTGAAGAACTACAGTACATGGTAGTAGTCACCACTAGAGGTACCACTAAAGCCAAGGTAGTCCCAAAGAACAAGAAAATAATAAGGCTGCCCCAAGAACAACATTATTCAGATGAAGAAGAGTGGAATCCTAAATAAATTAGACTAGGAAAAAATTTAAAAGAAGTCAGAAAGAACAGAGCAATGGTAAAAGAAGCACAAGAAAATGAAGAAAGAGAGAGGAACTGCTTTAGTGAGGAAGAAGTGATTACACTGAAGGAATTGGTAAAGATGACCATCAATCAGGGTTGAGTAGAAAAATTAAATTAATAAGAAAATATTGGAATAAGGAAGAGAGGAGGCATCATTTCCATTGAATTGAATGAGGATCCAATAAGAAAAGGAATGCATTTCACACTCAATGAACATGGAACAAGTTTGCCATCTCTCTAGATGTGGATTTTTTTGACACCACTATCACCAAGGTTTTATTATATCTTGGCACAAATGTTAACATGATGTCAAAAACCACATGTAAAATGCTTGGAAAAACCACTATGGATCTCGCAAGGTACTATATTGGATTGATGGATGGATCCTCTAGATAACCTATAGGAGTGTTGAATAATGTCAAGGTGAATTTCATGGGAATCAAAAATTGGTGAACTTTGAGGTAGTGGAGAATGTTGCTGAGAACCCTTTGTATAATGTTATTATAGCATTAGAATGGTTTTTCAATTGCAATGGAACTTTGAGATCTGAAGAAGAATAAGTAACTCTACACTCAGATGGGGTATGTGTTCACATACCCTTACATGTTGGGATGAGTGCCACATGGATAGAGGAGGTATGGCCCAAATTTGAGGAGGATAAATTTGATGAGATACAAGGAGTATATGCGCTACACAAATTTTCTAGTATTGACAAAGAATTTGAGACAAATTCAGATGGAGATATTTTAGTCAAATCAGAGGATATCGTAGAAGAGTAAGATAATACAGTGGAATCCTAGATTCATGGGTTCCTAGAAATAAGCACGTGGAAATTATTTTCATCAAAAATAATACCGCCACAACTCATCACATGTGAAGATAACTGTGATAATGCAGGGGACATTTTTTCACCTGCCAGAGACAAGTTTGATGAAGAAGAAGAATATTATTCCACTCAAGAAGAAGAATATGACATTCTTATACCAGCCCAAGAGATTTTTTCCATGGAAGAAGAAAAGATAAAGGAAATCCTAATAAAATGAGTATATAGATTAAGCACATGAGCATCTCATCATATGCTAGCAAAGTATTCAGGTTTTGGAGACATAGAAGGATACATAAAGATTATTGAGAGAATCTTTCCAAATGAACAAGTATGGATAAAAGCACTGGATGGTACCTTGACCATAAATTCCACAAGTTGGTGGGCAGCGCATAAAGCAAGTAAATATCGATGGAAATCAGTAACTATCCTACTCAAAGCAAGATTCATGGAAAGTGAAGGATATTATTCCGTGATCCCCAAGTATATTGGAGAAATAGATCTGGGAAAACATGTTCATGCACGTGAGCAGTATTGGAAGATATGTGGAGATAATTCTCCTCTATTATGGATTCAATTATTTATATGGACCCTCGCACCCACACCGCGGTCATGGTATACACACCAAGATGTTAGGAAGGAAACAAAATATTAATATCAGATTGTGAAGGACTTCTGCCACAATTTTTCCTTTTGGGACGTGGATTTGAATATTTGGAGGACGCTATAGAAGATTAGATCATTCTTTTTTATGACTCTAGAAGAAGTAGTGAAACAATACTCTGAAGACATGAAGAAGCCAAAAGGGGAGATTATAAAACCACAAGAATTCCCAATAGAAATAAAAGAGCTAGCAAGATGTTGTAATGTAGAGAAATAAGACAAAGAAGAAAAACCAGAGAAATTAAGATACAGAGTCCCAGAGGATCAAAGATCAGTGGTATAAAATAAATATGAAGGAGAAACATACTATTATCATCCATTAAAAATAAGGAATGTAAACATCGGAACAGAAGGAATAGAAAAAATGGCAAAAATTAGAGATTATTGGATAGAAGAAGAAGTTGCTAAAATAGTGGAATTACTGAAATAATTCCAAGACATTTTCCCTAAAGATTTTAAAGAACTGAAGGGGATAAAGGAATAAGTTGGAATGATGAAGATACAAATTAGGGAAGGATTCAAACCATTTATGAAGAGGCCATATAGGCTAAATCCAAATTTAAAAGTAAAGGTGAAAGTTGAACTGGATAAAATGTTGAATGCACGAATAATTAAACAAGTGGAAGATGAAGAATGGATCATCCCCATGGTGATCCAAAACAAAAATACTAGAGAGATCCACATATGTGTTGATTATCGAGAACTAAACAAAGCATGTATCCATGACCCTTTTCCAAGCCTCTTTACAGAAGAGTTGCTAGAGAATGTGGTGGGAAGAGAAGTATATTCATTTACAGATGGTTTTTCTAGGTACCACCAAGTCAAAATCACCCCGGAGGACCAACCAAAGACCAATTTTTCTGCTGAATGGGGATCATTTATGTATACAGTAATGTCATTTTGCCTAAATAATGCACCGTAGGTATTCAACAGAATTATGATACATGATTTTAGAGACTTCATTCATGATTTCTTAGAAGTTTATCTTGATGACTAGATGGTGTATGACATGTTGAAAAATCACATAAATTTTTTAAGATTGATGTTTCAAAATGTAGAGCATTGTAAATTCATTAGAATTTAAAAAAAAAAGTATCTTCTTGACTCCTTTTGGTACTTTATTAGGCAACATAATATGTAAGGCAGGATTGTTTATTGATCCTATGAAGACTTCAATGATTGTCAATTTACCACCACCAAAAACTCAAAAGGAAGTAAGAAAAATTATGGGCTACTCTGGCTATCATAGGAAGTTCATCAGGAACTACGTGGAAATAAGTGCCCCTTTAGAAGAACTATTGAAGAAAAGGACAAATAAACAAATTCCTTGGTCTAAAAAGTGTGTAGATGCTTTGAAAATTTTAAAATTTAAAATATTACATGCCCCTATTTTTATTTTTCCTAATTAGAAGGTACCCTTCCACATTCATGTGGATGCCTATGGAATAACAATTGGTGTTGGTTTAACACAACCTAGGGAGAATATGGACCACCCAGTGGAATTTTCTAGTAAGAAATTAGCAAAGGTAGAGTGAAACTAGACTACCACAGAGAGAGAAGCACTCAATATGGTGTATGTGATAATGAAATATAGAAAATACCAACTAGCCACTTCATTTACATTCTATATGAATCATGAACCATTAAATTACATAATAAATAGACTAGTATTACAAGGAAGGATTTGCAAATGGTTGATGTTGTTTCAAGAATTTGATTTCACAGTAGTTTTCAAACCAGACAAACTTAACAATGGTCTAGATTATTTGTCCAGAATTTAAAGTAGAGATGATGAAGGACCCATAGATGATGAATTCCCTAGAGCCCATTTATTTAGAATTTAGGCCATACCTAAAGAATTTGATGATATTTCCTAGCTGCGCCATATAGGAGAATTTCCAAAATATTAAACCCAACAACAAAATAAGAATTTGTTAAGTAGAGCATTCCCTTTTACCTTGATTCATGGACAATTATATAAAAAGGGACAATATGAGGTATTGAGGAGAGTAGCATTGGAACATGAAAGAAAGAACATGTTGGTGGAAGCACATGAAGGCATTGTTGATGGACATAATGGCGAAGATCAGACAACAAGAAAAGTGATGATTGCAGGGCTATGGTGGCCTACATTGTTTAGAAATGCTCACAAACATGCTAGATCATGTGACATTTTCCAAAGAGTGGGGAAGCCAAATGCTAGAGATGAAATTCCACTCAGACTTGTTTTGGCATTGACACCATTTGAGAAATGACCTATTGAGTTCATAGGACCAATTAAACCATATGCCAAACACTCTCAAGCAAGGTTCATCATCACGGGAATAGAATATTTGACAAGGTGGGTAGAGGTGGTTTCCACAAAGGATTGTAAAATAAAGACAACAACAAAGTTTTTATATGAGAACATAATTACATGGTTTGGGTGCCCTCTAAGTATTAATAGTGATAAGGGAAAACATTTTATAAATATAACCATTCAGGATTTATTGAGTGGATTCATGATCAATAACAATAGGAGCACCCCATATCACCCACATGTGAATGGAACGGTGGAAGCATCTAACAAAGTGCTAGAGAAAGTTTTAACAAATATATTCTCTCTTCAAAATGTTGATTGGGATTTAAAGATTCCCTCCACTTTATGGGCATACCACACCACATATAAGAGGCTAAAAAAGTATTCACCTTTCAAAATAGTTTATAGATTGGAAGCTGCGGTTCCCATATATTTCATTATTCCAAGTTTATGGATTGCGATAGCATTCAGAATGAAAGAAGATGATTCCCTTAATGAGAGGCTAATAGAGATAGAGAAGTTAGATGAGAAGAGATTTATTGTTGTTTATAACCAAACACAAGAAAAGTGAAGACAAAAAGCATGACACAAACACCATATTAAGAAGAAGCAGTTTTCCATTGGGGATCAAGTGTTATTATATGATAGTAAATACAAGTATCTAGGGAAATTGAAACTTAGATGGTTGGGACCATATATTATCAAAGAAATAATATCTTCAGGAGAGATAAAATTATAGACCTTGCATTTCCAAGAGCTACCATGACATGTGAATGATGCAAGGCTGAAGACATAAGTGACTTAGCAATTAAAAAAAAATATCATCCTACTTGAAAACCAGAAATTTGACGGGTAGGTCGAGGGGTAGATGAAAACTCACAAGGGAATCTCTACTCTTAAAAAAAGAAAAAAAAGGAGAAAGAAAAGAAGAACACCGACCTATTTGAAAAATGAAAATTCTGCAGATAGGTCGAGGGGTAGGAATGAAAACCTACAAGGGCATCTCTACCCTAAAGAAGGAGAATGAGAAACCTAAGCTATGGAGGTAACATACCTACATGAAGAGTGAAAGGAAAATACGTAGAGGAAGGATGCCCGCGGAATAAAGGGAGAAAGGTAAAAGCTACAAAATAAATAAAGGAATAAAATCGTACAATAAAGAAAGACACAACAAAATTGTGGATAAAGAAAACGATGAAGCCATGCAATACACGATGCCGCAAAACATAGTAAAAGGAAGAAAAAACGTGAAAAGACAGATTAGGAAATCTGTAGTCCAAAGAAACAAAGGAACAAGCCACGAGACAAACAAAAATCCACCGTATGAAGGAAATTAGAAAAACACAGAAAATACATAGAGTAACACTGCGGTTGACAAAGAATAAATTTTCCACGTAAGAAGTAATAAATGTGGTAGGTGGAATGACAAAAATATAAAAGGAGTCTACGGAAAATAAACTAAGGCACACAAATCTAGAAGAAAGATCAAGTAAAAGTGAGAAGAAGAAAAATAAGGCAAAATTAGGGAAAAATACGAAGGAAATTTGGGTGATCCAATCAAAATCACACAGGAATATCTTCTAAAGCCTAAATTTCTTAAGAAATCTATGAATTCATACACAAGCAACCCTAAGGGTTCCTTCTTACACATTCCATTCAAAGTTACACATGCGAGAGATCTACAGAAGTATATACATTCAAAAATTCTAGAATATGATTACACAACACTCAAGGTAGAGAGAGCATTGCTATTAGAAGAAGACCCAAATACAAAGGCACTGATATACAAGAAGAATTCTTAAGTCATCAAGGAATTAAAATTTAACGTTTGGAGTCAAATACCCTTTTTTCCTAGGGCGGATTCTGTAATTCAAGTTCTATTGAACAAATTCCACAATCAGATGGTATACTTAGACCAACCATATTGTATTAATACAAAGGTAATAGATAGGGTTACTAGATTATGGGATAAAGGGCATTCAACAATTACCAAAAAGAAGACAACACTAAAAGAAACACTTCTAACGATGGGCATCACAAAATCAAAGCAGGGAGTATGAATATCTGATATTTTCAATCACACATTAAGGTATGCCACTAAAGCCATATTCCTAAAACTTTATCACACATATAGAGAGGATAGTACCCATGGGCTTAGTGCACAGATTGCCTTAGATATGGTTCAACTTCATTTAGAGTATAACCTTAAGAAACTATTAGTGACATAATTTCATGAAAATACTAGGAGGATAGAAGAGGAGAAGCACACTTTTTTCTATGGCTCATTGTTGATATGTTTGATTATGTACTTCACCAAAACCATACCTCATACAAAAAATGCAGTAGAGTGACAGGAAGATAAACCTACTGCGGAACAAATTTGGGAACATATTGCTACTCTCGATGTAGTAACTCAGATCACATCCTTGTTAGGGTGGATTAAAAGGATTAGGAAATTCATTGGTAATAAATCAAGGATATCAAAATAAGTTGTTTCCAAATATGAAAAAGGAGGTGTATTTTTTTATTGACATTGACTATACATTCATTTGGCCTACAGTTCCATGCACATAAAACATACCTCCATTACCTTATGAGGTGTCATATGAGCTAGTGGCTACATCTATAGAAGCAATTCAAAGTTTGACTGTCGATTCTACAAAAGCCAAGTTGCCAATTTTTGATGAGGTAATTAAAGAGAAATGTGAAGAATATTGATAGAAATTATCCACACAATCATACAAGGTAGAAACAAACAAATCCCTTCCCAAGACATACAAATGGAAAAATTCTACTAGCATTACAAAACCCATCACAAAAAGGTAAAAAAATTTAGTTGAGAAATAAAAATTGAAAGAGGTTGTGGTCAACAAGGGTAAAGATGAAACAAAGTCTAAAGATATAGAAGACATTTCAAAATCAGAGGACAAACAATCATACACTTCATCACTACCACATCCATAAGAACCATTAGCACCATCAATTTCAGAAGAATCGAAACTGGTAGAAGAAATAGGTGTTGGACATGAAACCTTGTTGTCATGTAGGTGAGTGCACCAAAACTGAAAGCCACCAAAAACCTCAAAATATGGAGGGCTTAAGGAGCCTCAAATGTGGATGTAGATCTACAAGCACCAAATTGATGGATTTTTGATAATGTCTAAAAAATTGAAACAAATGAGATTAGATAGATATATGTGGGGGCCTTACCAAATAATTTCAGTTCCAAGAGGCTGTTAACTCCCTTAGAGGATGTCAACCCTTGTGTCTAAAAAGATAGAAATAAATGTGAACCATAGATATCATGCCGAAGTAAAGAATTACAATATGCTAAGTAAATGGGATGAAGAGGGTACTTCAAGGGCATGTGGATGGCATTATGGTGCCATAAGTAACATCATAAGATCAGTATGGGGATGATATGATAGAGGTTATAATATCAGCAATTCGTTATCCTCTCTTACATGTTCAAAATGAAGGGGGGAGCCTTCTATACTAGAGAGTTATAATGGCAGATATTTTCTATCACTCTTCCTTCTTGTTTTCTAATACTTTAAAAAGAATTTCCCAAAATTTCCAACTTGTTTGAAAGAGGGTGAAAGGCATGTATTTATATCTTGGAGATGGGGTTAGATAAGGGGTTATCAAGTAACTGGGGTTTGACAAAGTAACCCTGGTTAGGTGAGTGGGGGGGACATGATTTGACTGATTAGGTGAAATAATGGACTTGATATGGATTTGATTGGATTTTGTTTGATTGGGTGGGGTTCATGTAGGGTTCGTGAATTGAATGGTTTTTGGATTATTTAATTATGAGGTGGGATGATATGACTTAATTGGAATATTTGGATAATGATGTTTAAGTATTTAAAAGGGGATCAATTAATAAATTATGATTGATTGATTGATTAAATATGTATTTTTGGTGTGAAAATATATTTATTCAATTTTAGGGGTAAGCCTGTTGAAGGAGAGAAAACACTGGGTGAAGGGGAGGAACAATACCCAAAACTAGTTTCTACATTTTTCCCTTTTTGATGAGTGGTTTGGGTTGGGCAATGTTGGGCCCCATAATATTGGCTAAGTACAAGAAGGCACATGGGTGCGCGGAACCTATTTGAAGAAGGGCATGTGGGTCAAAGGCATATAGAGAAGGGTTCTAGCATGGTTTAACAGAACACATGGTGCACGCGTAAGACAAGAAAATGTTGGGAATTAGCCATATTCAGAGTTCTAGATACCACACAAGGAAAGTGTGACCTGTCTAGCATGTAAAGTGAATAAGGTGCTAGCCCAGCAGCTATAGGATCATGAATGGAATATTCCATATATTGGATGGAAGGTTCCAGAAGGACATCATTACAAAGGGTGGAGAGCTTAGATCAAAGGAAGCATGCTCCATTCGAGGACCACTTGGACACTTGGCAACTGATCTATTACCTCAAAAGGTATGGTGGTGAAGACAGAGCATCTATATATAGAGATACGTGGATAGTAGAAAGAAAGAGGGAGGTAGAGAGAGTAGTGCACTCGAAAAGAGGTGAAGCTTTGCAGAAATATCATGGAGGATTCTATGGGTTGGGATTAGATGAAATATAGGAGTGATGTCATATTTAGAGGAAAGGGTCTATGCTTATCCTTGTAATGTGAAGGACATAGTTTAGTTCCTCATGCATGACCTTGCTCTACATTATTATATTGGTTTTTTATGACCTCAATTAATGTAATGTGGTTACTGAACTCATTATTATGAATATGAGGTTCTGTCCTAAAGAATATTTGTGTTCATGAGCATAATCTTGGTGCATTTCCTTTGTGTATGAATCAAGTCTATATGTTTCTTGTTTTTGTAGTTTATGGATGCAATGAGATGATAACTCATCCTAGGTTCTCATAATGATGCATGGTTCTTTTCCATTATTTTACATTTATGTTTTTGTCATAGATGATGTATTCTCACAAGACTCACAAGATTTGGATAAAGGGTTACAAAACCTACTTAGGTTTCCTCAATCAAAGAATAAATGATCTTACTCTCTTGGAATATTAGAGGGTTGAATAACCCCAGTAAGAAAAGAATACTGAAATATTTTAGGAAAAAATACAAACCTGATATACTGATGATACAGGAAACAAAGATGAGTAAAGAAAGATTCAAAGAAGTGGGAAAGTTGGTCTGGAAAGATGGCCTTTAGGTTGGGGTAAGTTCGGAAGGGGATTCCAAAGGCATAGTCACCCTCTAGAATCCCCTCTTGGTTAAAGGCATGGTGCTCATGTCATATTCCAACCACCTAACCATGGGTTTTACTAATTTAACTTCAAACAAGTCCTCGATTTTTTCTAATATCTATGCCCCCAAATCTGTGACTGGCACAAAGAATCTTTAGAGTGAAATTTATAAGGGGAGGTCCCTTTTTAAACAAGGTGATTGGATTGTTAGAAGATACTTTAATACCCCTCTTTCCCTGGTGCAAAAAATGTGGAGCCATTTCTTACACAGATAGCATGGATGAGTTAGCTAATTTTTTAGTTAATAATGATCTTGTGGACCTCAAGCTTGGAGGTTCCAAATTTACTTGGGCCAATAGAAGAACTGGACAAGACTTGATCCAGATCAGACTGGATAAATTTTTGGTGATCCACCCTTGTATGTTTAATCAACTCTACTCTCTATCCACACTACCCAGAATTAGATCTGACCACAAATCGATCATTCTCAAGATGGTTATGGCTATTCCCAAAAAATCTAGACCATTCAGATTTGAAAAAAATGTGGCTACAACATCTTGAAATTCTCTTGAGAATTCAGGAGTAGTGGGGGATTAAGGTCCATGGGGTTCCAATGTTCAAATTAAGTTTAAAGTTGAAGCATGTTAAACAAAATTTGAAAAAGTGGAATAAGGAAATTTTTGGGAACATTTTTTAGTCTAAGAGAAGAATAGAGGAAGAATTAAGGACTATTGAGGAACTGATGGAGGTATATGGGTTCAACCAAGCACTTAAAATTCAAGAGAAATATCTCCTCATTGATTACCATGATATCCTTACCAAGAGGAATTTTATTGGAAGAAAAAATCCAGGGTTAAATGGCTAAAGGAGGGTGATAGAAATACTAAATTCTTCCACTTCTCTTTGACCTCCAAGAAAAATCATCTCAAGATCACGGAGATCAGGAAAAATGATGGTATGCTGATAGAAGATGAAATATAAATCAATGAATTTATTGTCACTTATTTTAAGAACCTATTTCTCCCTGGGGCTGATCCAAATAGAACATCTTGGGAGAATGCCCTCGAACTCTTCCAGAATGTCATTTTGGATCAAGGAAATAGAGATCTGATGCTCATTCCTAGGGAGGAAGAAATCAAATATGTTGTTTTTGACATGGAAATGTATAAATCTCCTGGACTTGATGGGTTCCCAACATTCCTTTTTCATTTATTCTGGGAAGTGGTCAAAAATGAGGTTATTGAGATGATCCTGACTGTCTTCAAGAATGGTCATATTCTCAAACAGATTAACATTACTTTCTTAGTCCTTATTCCCAAGATGATAGGGGCCAAGGATGTGAAATATTTTAAACCTATTATTCTATGCAACACCAAATACAAATTGATAACCAAAATTATTGCTTTTAGGCTCAGGAAAGTGCTGCCCAATTTTATTTTGTCCTAATTAAGGAGATTTTGTTCCTGAGAGACAAATTATTGACAACATTGTGGTCATCCAAGAATCCATTCACTCTATCAAAATTTCAGGAAGATCCTCCATGTTTGTCAAGGTAGATATGCACAAAGTGTATAATAGAGTTTCATGGACCCTCCTCCATGCCATTCTGTCCAAGTTGGGGTTTGATGCCTTCTTCATCAACTTCGTTATGGTATGCATTTTTTCTTCAAGTTTCTCTGTTATGATCAATGGAAAACTGGAAGGCTTCTTTCAAGTTAGTAGAGGTCTCATACAGGGATACCCCCTCTCTCCTTTCCTTTATATGATTGTGGCAGAAGCTTTAAGTAGACTCTAAAATCAGGAGGTTCCCCTTAACCTCTTGCAAGGTCTCAACATTTCTAATGGTCTTCAACCTACCTTCCTCAATAAATTCTTGGATGAAAATTTATTGATGGGGAAGGCATTTATATAGGAATCCTATATCTTCAAAGAGGTCCTAAATGAGTATGAGGAGGTTTATGGCTAGCTGGTCAACTTCCTTAAAAGCGCTATTTTCTTCATAAATGTGGAATAATATTTCCAAGAGAGACTGGCCCACATTTTTGGTTGTAAGATAAATAATTTTTGTAACTCCTATTTGGAAATCCCCCTCATTCAAAAAAAATGAATCATTCCATCTGGAACACCCTACTCAAGAGAGTTTCCAATAAGATGTCTACTTGGAAAGGGATTCTCCTATCTCAATTGGGTAAAATTCAACTTCTCCAAATCTCTCTTTAAGGTGTTCCAATCTATGTCATGTCCCTTTTTTGGCTTCCGGGTAATATTTTGGAAGCTCTTTAAAAAATTCAAAAAAGGTTTCTATGGGAAGGGGTTGAGGAGACATTCAAATTTCCTCTTATGGCTTGGGAAAAAGTGACCAAGCCTAAGGATTGTGGGAGGTTGGGATTAAATAATATGAGACTCGTGAATGAAGCTCTCATGACTAAAGCTATTTGGAGAGTGTTAAAGGAAGAGGGCCTATGGATTGATATTATCAAAAGTAAATATTTAAGGAATATTGGCAGAATAGAGACTTTCTTTTTGTAGGATAATATACTTAAGGGATCCTTTTTTTGGAATTATTTTCTCTTATCTAGGGAGATCCTGAATAGGGGGAATTAAATGGAATATTGGTAAAGATGATATAATTCAATTTTACAGGGATTTTTGGATCTCTGATAAACCCCTTGTGGAGGATGATTCTGGGAGAACTGTGGTGCAGTTCTTTGAAGTTAATGGTAAAGTTTGGGTTAAGGACTATTGGATTTTCTCCAACAATCTTACTCTTTGGGATAAGGTGCTTCACCCTCCCAAATTCATTGGAGAAACTCAATTTTTTGATGACCTCATCTCTAAGTTAGAAAACATGTATATTCCTCTTTTCCAACAAAATGAGGACTCTATTATTGGAAGGAAGATGATTATGGAAATTTCTCTATTAAATATGCTTATCTCCTGAACTTAAAAAATTCTAGCCAAAAATATTACTAGAGTAAACTTTGCGTAAAATACCTTCTTCCTAAAGTTAACATTTTCCTATGGTTAGATACTTAGAATAAAATCCTCACTGTGGAAAATTTGAGGAAACGAGGCATGCTCCTCCCCAATAGGTATTTCCTTTGTAAAAATGAGGAGGAAAGTGTCAACCACCTCCTCATCTCTTTCCCCTTTTCTTGAGGGGTGTTGTCCAAGGTGTTAAATCTTTTCAAGGTCCAATGGGTTTGTCATAAGTCCATTAAAGAATGTTGGTTATAATGGGATTTCCCTTTTAGGTATCCATCCCTTATGGCTACATGGAAAATGGCCCTACCACACTTCTTTTGGAGCTTATGGAAGGAGAGAAACACCCTCATCTTTAGAAATCAGAAGGATAACTTCAAAAATGTCAATGCTAGGCTGATTTCCTCAATTAAAGAGAACTCCAAACTCATTAAGGTGAAGCCTAAAAAATCTTATTCTAGTGGAGAAGAGGAAGTGATCAAATAGTTCACCTTCATTCCGACTCAAGTCAGTTTTCCATCCACTAAAATTCAATGGTCTAATTCTAAAGGTAATCCTCAATTCTCTGGTGGAGGTGGCATGATTAGGGATCATAAAGGGGATTAGATCTTAGCCTATGTTGGCCCTTTGGTGACTTAGAGAAACAATGTTGCTGAAGCTCAGGCTCTTCTCTAGGGTGTTAGTCTTACAAAGGAGAAAGGGATCAAACATAACCATATTGAGGGGGATTCTCTTCTCATTTTATATGCAATCAATAAGACTAGTCATAATAATTAGATCTTGGGAAATATTATTAATGATACTAAAGAACACCTTAAGTACTTTGATTCCCATATCATTACGCATATCCCTCACATAGGAAATGCTTGTGTGGATAGATTGGAAAATGAGGGAGTTCAAAATAATGATATCAAGGTGTGGAAAAAAGGTGAGGTCATACCTGCGCATAGTAATGATATTATCAATCATGAAAATTTGTAAACATTTTACCTTAATCAACGCGAAGGAGAATAATGGGTTCATTTTCCAACATTACAAAAGCGTGTCTGCCTTAAGCTACTTTTGGGAAGATAATTCTAATTTCAAAAATTACAGAGCTTAAAGTGTTGTGCATTATCTAGATGTCATGGGTGGTGATAGAACCATAGTCGAGTCATCCAGCCATGGGTGTATTATGGAAGATAATTCCATGTGGCACCTTTTTTAAATTGGGGGTTTCTGGAATTTTATCACCAGACTCCAAGGGCATGACCCCTCGCTTACTATGGAGTTCGTACTGGAGTGGAAGGAAGGGAAAATGGTGATTTTTGGCATAAAAATTAAAAATTTGGAGGAAGCCATAGCCCGTGCTACTGGCATGGAAATGGAATGTTTGAAAATATTCAAGGATAGGAATTAGAGAGAGTATGAAAACAATAATTTATTTGTTAGAAAGGAAACTTTCCATTACTTACCGATAGTATTACTCGTACTTGTATTCCTGGGTATGGAAAGAGGTCTTCCTGCACATCATGAAGTATATGACTGTTGAGGGTAAGTATCATAAGATATATACCCACCACTTGTCATTTTCAAACATATTTAGACATAAGAAGTTGCTCAATATTCCCTTCTATCAATTTATATCTCTAACCACCTCAGTGATGGATTTTCAATGGAATAAGGTGGAGTCTCCCATCCATGAGGGCATCATTACTTTCCTATTTCACAATGGGAATCCATCCTGGGATAAATAAATGCCCCCTATCAAAGAGGAGGAGGACATTAACCTAGCTGAGTGTCTATCCAAAATGAGGGAAGGAAATCTAGATCTTACGTAGATGGGTGATGGGAAAAATGGGAAAGGGATGGAAAAATAGGAACCTGGTTAGTTGAAGGGGAAGGATAAAGTTACCTTGGAAGGAGAGCATGGTATTTAGATGTGGAAGAAAAAATTTTAGTACTTAGAGTCGGTTGTCCAGGTCCTAGAAGAGACCAACTCGGTGGTGAGAAAGGGAATGATTGACACTATAGAAGCCACCACGAAAATTTTCTTGGCCAAGAAGAACATCCGTGGAGATATCAAGTAGTTGGATTCTCTGGTTTGTGAGTTGGGAGTCCGTCTGGATGTCATGGAAAAAGAGAAGCAAAAAAAGAGGTGGATCAGTTCTGATGAAGAGGAATAGGAGGATTCTAAGGAGGAGGAGGATCCCGAGGAGGGTGTCAAAGAAACCCCCCAAATGAAGCTGAATTCAGATTCTAACACAAAAAAGGAGATCGGGGAGGATAATCCCTCCAAAAAAAAGTAAATATTCCTTGTGGAACTTCTTTCAAATTGTCTACGGAATTTCAGGGAATTTTCTCTATTTTTTTCTTGTTTTATTGCTTAATCTCTCTTACTCATTGTTTCTTGAACCCCCTTCTCTATTTTAGAGTTAAGTCTATTTAACTCTGGGGGTCCTTTTCTTTTTTTGTCTTACTTTACTTCTATCATGATGTAATCTTTTGTACTTGGCCTCTGGGAGCCTATCCCTATTCTTTACCCTATCTAATAAAAAACATGAAGGAGGGGCTTGGCACCCGCCCGTGCCTCGGGTGAATGCCCAGCGCTCGCTGGGTGATAGGCTAGCATGCATGGGATTAGACTATTATTCTAAGGGTATAAAAATGACTACATCTTTGTTTCATTGTTGGGACCTCTTTTAGATTTTTTTGTGAGAAATGACATACATCTTGGTCCCTATGATGCATGATGATAGAAAATCTGACCTTCTAAAGTGTTGAAGCATGGTTCAAGAGAAAGGAGGATGCGTTTTCTCAAATATTCAGCACTGGACTTGAGTTCGATGCATGTATATGGGTAGAAGATAACTTGTACCATGAGTTATACGAGACATTATTTTTTTGTTTTCCAGTAGAACTGTATGAATGGCTTTCAGCGTATGCATATAGATTGAGTTGGTACTATAGATCATGTGTGTGGATGCAATATGATTATCAAAGGCCACAGAATGCAGATCTGACTTAGACACATGTTGTTGATCATTGGTGGAAAGGAGTGCTAGCCAGTTGTACTTTAGAATATGCCATTTCTAAGTATTCTTTCTCAGAAGTTGCTGAGTTCAAGTTTCTAAGTGATCCTAGAGGATCATTTTTGCATGTTATTCCTTTGGTTATTAAGATCTTGGTCATTACCCTAAGTTGAGAGGTATTTCCCATGGCCAACTAAGCTTATCTAAGCACTTGGAGAGGAAACCATGGTGGAGGAAGATGGTAGACATTATGGCTGAGAAGGAAAGTGAGGAGTGACAACTCAAGTATAATGAATCTCATGAAATGGAGATAACTAGACAACATAAGGTTGCAAGTGTGATGGATCTATGGTGGCAGACATTGTAGAAATAAGTTGAGGTTCATGCAGATGATGTGGAACCTGAGTAGTATGTGCTACCCCATCTTGGTAAGCCTAGGAGAGAAGCCCCTTTAGCTTTTGATGAGAGTTCATTGCATGGAGAAAGGAGAGTCATCAACACACGTCTGAACCCACCTGGAAACCAACCCCTAGTGCTTTTTTTTCCAGATCAAGGGAGAAGTATTGTTAATCCAATTGGTATCAGTGGCAGTAAGTGATCTGCACCCAGAAGATATAATTTATCATTTGAAACATCCATGGCTATGCAAACCATTCCGATATTTGGAGAAATTTTTAGATAAGGTGCAAGTACACAAGGTTTGGGTATCATGTTTGGGAGTGGCACGGGACATAAAAATAACAGTGGGACAATATCACAAACCATCAGCACACAATTCAGTGGGATATTGGGAACACTAGGTGTGGCCAATTTAGGCCATTTTCCAGCTACATGAGGTGGATCTGGTGGTATAGGGGCTGGAGGACCTGGTGGACCTAGTGGATCTAGAGGATATGGTGGGTTAGGAGGAACAAGACCTAGTTGTTCCAATGGATTTTTTAGAGGAGGAAACACCGAATGGAACCAAGGATCTAAATCAATAGAAAAAGGGCCTCAGCCATCTCCACAAGTTTTTTTTGAGATGTCTTTGCACTAACTAGACTACAGGGGTATTGAGGATGTTGTAGAGAATTTCCACAAGTGTGAATTACTATGGTGTGTGAAAGGGATCACTACCTTGGAGCAGAAGGCAAGTCAGTTTGTAACGATGCTACAAGTGTACCTACATAGTTGGTATTAGAAATATGACCCTCATCAAACGGTGGTAGACTACACTACATTGAATAATGTCTTCCTATTAGAATTCCATATCTTAGAATTTGAACAGAAGAGCATCAACACTCTGAAGGAGATCCAACAAGGAATGGTAGAGAGTGTGTGGGAGTATGACGCGCGGTTAAAAATTCTCTTATCAAAAGTATCCTATGATATTCACCCTTTGCAACATGCTCAATGGTTTTTTGAAGGATTGATAACATCATTTAGGAGGGCTCTATCACAAAATAATTTCATATACCCGCACGAAGCCTTGGAAGCTTCCTTGCACGTTAAGGATTTTATAAGCATTGATACTTGTGATATCCCCTTTTTGGAGGCTAAAATTGTTGTAATGGCCAAGTAGTTGGAGAAGTTGTCTACAAAATCAATGCATGAGGTTCCAAGTGGGATTTGGTGTACAAAATATGAAGTGGAAGGGTGTGCCAAGGATAGTTGCCCCCGAAATTCGATACGTGCCATGGATGGTGTGAGAGACTGTGATATTTTTCATGGGGATCATGATGCAAATAGGGTCCCTCTACTACATCACATAATCCACAAGAATGTTTCTTTTCATTGTAATATCTATACCTCTACGACCCATGATACCAAGGATTGTAGACTAATTGACCATATTCATGATGGTATTGATCTTGTTGTGTGTCAGATTAGTCTTGCAAGTAGTTCTAAGGATGATTATCATCGCTATGAAGGGCAAGAAGATGGAGGAACACGTGGAATATTTTTTCATGGAGGATTTTGTGGTCAAAGTAACTGCGGCAGAGGGAGAAGTGATTTCATGTGAGGAACCTGTTATAACTATGGATCTATAGAGAATTACAAGCATGAGTGTCTTGATTTATTACAATGCTCGTGGTGTGGGAAGAAACATAAGTACAAAGAGTTTTTAGAGATTTATGAGCATATGAGCCAGCAGCACTAGAAAGAAAAAGGCGTTGGCATTGTAAGCATCAAGAAGGCCAATTCACAATGGATGCCAAGAGTGGCACTCGAGTCAAGACTAGAACCTATATTGGTGACAATACGAGCAGAGGCCACACACGCCAAGGAGATGCCAAGAAAAATGACACTAGTTTTAAGAGAGGAAGTGGTACATAGGAAGTAACCGGATACTACTCATCAAAAGGAGGTGTATCAAGAGACTATGGATGTGATTCAGAGTTTTCAAGGGGAGATCCAATGTCTAAAGGAGTATTAAAAATAGTTGGAGTAAAATAAGAATGTCGAGGCTCTAAAGGATGACTTAGACGAGGTCAAGGAATTATGTAGGATGTTAAGGCAAGAGAATATTATTCCCTTGTTAGGAGAATGACTGAGGGAGAAGGTACCATGCGCCAGAGTAGAGCACAAAAGGAAGGTCTTGCATGTAAACCTTCCTCCTCACAGCATGGACTATGATAAGGAGATTACATTGAATGCAGTTGTTGATGGGTGTCTTCTGAGAAATATCCTCATCAACACAAGAGTGGAGGTCAATGTTCTTACCTTGGATTCCTGGCATCAAATGGGAAGACCTGCATTAAAACCATCTTCAAATGTGTTATATATATAAAAAAGACAAAGGTAATGTCCATTTGATTCTTGAAAGATGCAGTTATCACTATCCAAGGGGCCAAGTTCACTAGAGATTTCAAAGTCTTGGCACTTGCCAAGGCATACAACTTTCCAGTGTTGCTTGGGTGCCCTTGGTGTTATAAGAACACTTTTGACCTATGTTTTAGCAAAGGGTATATTAGCTTTGTGAATAAGGAAGAAAGGGTGATTATCCCTTTAACAGAAGGGAAGTCTGCACCCTATATTGAGCCCTTAGGAGAGGAATTCCTTGACAGAATCTATGTGCATTCCATCAGAGATCTAGAGATAATACATCCCACAGAGGTAGTTATCTATCTTGAAGATGCTCAGTCCTCAAGTGATACCACTAACATGGCATGTGAAAATTGGGTGCATGGGACTTATGAGTTGATTGGGTGACAGTTGAGAGGATATTTAACAAGGGTAACGAAGGCATGCTTAGTCAAGCACCTGGAAAGGAAAAAGTTGCCAAGTTACTCTAGAGGAGCATACCCTAAAATTTTCTTGCAAGAAATGGAGGCCTAGTGGAAGAATGAGGATGAGAGAAGAGGAATGCTTAGTTATAACCTAATTATAAATGTAGCGTACTAGTGGGATATACATTGGGAGAGCCTCATAGAATGACGAGAGGTAAGAGTTGTATTCTCTGTAAGCTTATTTAGGAGCAACGAGCCCACTGTGATCCAAGACTACCATGGTAAAGAGACTACCTCATTTCATGTCCAAGCATGTGAGAAGGCCTAGATGGGAAGCACAAAATATTTACTACCTTTTTTATGGGTGTATAAGTTATATTCCACCTTACAAGGTTGTGTGCGTGCATGGTATATTCATTCAGAGATGCGTCGTCAAACAGGTAATTGGCAGGAGTTAGTGATTGATCTTATTCAATATTTCGAGTATAGGAGTACCAAGCCATCAGTGGATAAGGTCTTATAAGTAATAAAGCACATTATAATGGGAGATAGTTCTATGGTAAAAGATAGGCTACTGGAGTTGCTGGGTGAGCCTTATTTGGAGATGTGCCTCAATGAAGAAGAATTAGAGGAATTATAGATTGAGCGTGTGTGCATGGAAAAATAAAAAGGAAAAATGGTCTATATAGTAGATGGAGAAGAAATGGAAAGTTTTTATGTTAACCATTTTGAAGGTACGCTTGAAGTCAGAGATAGTGTTGATGAGAGAGCATGCACCTGCCATGAGCCCTTGAAAACAAAGAAGGTTAACATTGCAATAGAGACATAACCTAAGGAAGTTATCATTGGGGACTATTGGTTGAAAAAAGAGGTTTCAAAGGTCATTGATTTGTTACATGAGTTCCAGTATTTGTTCCCTCATGGGTATCATGAACTCAAAGGTGTCTACCATTCCTTTGGGGAGATGAAGATCAAGTTGAAGGAAGGTGTACATCTGATTCACAAAAGGCCTTATTGGATGAATCCAAGTTTACATGTATGTGTCAAGGAGGAAATAGACAGATGATAACATCTGGTATCATTGAGGTAGTGGTAGAATCAGAATGGATAATCCCAATGGTCATCAGTATCATAAAGGATAGAAGAATAAGGATCTATGTGGACTACAGGGACCTGAATGCAATATGTGTCATCGATCCTTTTCTAACCCCCTTTACTAAAGAGATTTTGGGGGGAGTGGTCGGGCGTGAATTCTACTCTTTCATGGATGGGTTATTAGGGTATCATCAAGTTGGGATTGCAAAGGAAGACCATATGAAGACAAATTTCTCCACTAAATGGAGAATTTTTTCATACATGGTTATTCTTTTTAGATTGAAGAATGTGTCTGTTGTGTTCTCGCACATCATGGTACAAGAATTTTAGGACTTCATCCATAAATTTATTCAAACTTACTTGCATGATTAGATGGTGTATGAGTTGGTAAAAGACCACTGTGACAATTTGAGGCTAATGTTTGAGATATGTCAGCAGTTGAGGATATCCCTCAACATTAAGAAATGTGTCTTTGTTACTACATTTGGAACCCTATTAGGACATATTATATGTAAGTAAGGATTACTAGTGGATCTCACCAAAGTTGTAGTTATTATGGGATTAGGGGAGCCTACTAGTCAAAGTGTAGTGCATGGATTCCTTGGGCATATGGGTTACTATAGGAAATTTGTCAAGGGGTATGCAAAGATCGATGTTCCCCTGGAAGAATTGCTAAAATACAAGAGTGCCTTTCATTGGGGAGAGGCGCAACAAAAGGCATTTGACTAGTAGGCACCCATACTACATTTTCCTTCTTGGGATAATTCTTTCCATGTGCATGTTGATGCCTCAGGGAAAGCTATGTGAGAAGTACTAACACAACATGGCGAGGGGATTTTTGATCAACCCTTATGTTTTTGATTGTATAATTTGACACCAATAGAACAAAATTACACAACTACTGAGTGTGAGGCACTATTAATGATCTATGCATTGCACAATTTCTGACAATACTTGTTGGAAACACCATTTATATTCTACACGAACCATATGGAATTGAATTACTTAGTGAAAAATCCCATTTTGCAAGGGCACATATGTCGTTGGGTCCTATTATTCCAGGAGTTTGAGTTTACAGTGGTTATAAATCTAGGAAAGAGAAATTTAGGACCATACCACTTATCAAGGATTAACTTAGGGGAGGATGTGCAAAGCATTGAGGATACCATGTTAGACACACAACTATTTAGGTTACAACGTGTTCCCTCAGACTTGGAAGATATTGCCATATTCTTAAAAATAGGTGTGGCACTAGAAGGGATGAAGGATTTGGAGAGGAAGTAGTTCGCAATACGCACCGACCCTACATGTTGATTAGTGGAGATATATATAAGTTAGACACAATGAGGTTCTGCACCGATGTTTTTGGAATATGAGCATGTGGAAATTGTGGAGGAAGCGCATGGTGGGATTACAGGAGGACACTATGCAGGGAATGTTACTGTATGGAAAATCTAACTAGCAGGGATTTGGAGGGAAACCATCCACCAGGATTGTATTGACTTTTGCAAGTCTTGTGACCATTGTTAGCACCTTGGCAAGCCTAGAAAGAGGGATGAAATTTCCTTGCGACCATTAGCCAGCACTGAACCATTTGAAAAATGGGCAATCTAATTTGTAGGGAAAATTTTGCTAGTCGCACGAAGGACTGGTTCGCGTTATATCATTACTTTCACTTATTACTTGACATGATGGATAGAGGAAACACCTATGAAGGATTTCACTACAGTGATAGATGCTATATTTTTATGGGAGAACATAATCAACAGGTATGGTTGTCCTTTAAGCTTAATAAGTGATATAGGTACACATTTTCTCAATGAAATGGTCAGGATTCTGTTAGCGGAATTTATGGTGGCCCATCACAAGACTACCCCTTATCACCCTCAAGTGAATGGAACTGCTAAGGCATTTGAAAAAATACTAATTCACACTTTGACTAAGATATGTTACGTTAGAAGAGAAGATTGGGATGATAAAGTATCATCCATTCTATGGGCATATAGGACAACCTACAAGAGGTTGAACAAGGCCACATTATTTCAATTGGTGTTTGGTGCAGAGGTTGTTTTACAGATTGAATTCATGTTACCATCGCTGCATATAGTGCACGCACGAGGATTATATGATGAACCAACATTGGAAGAGAGGATTGATAAGTCGATGCAGTTAGATGAAAGACGATCACTTGTTAGATGGAGTTAGAAGATATAAAAATCAAGAAAAAAGGCATGATATCATCGTCATACAAAGAACAAGTAGTTTGAGGTTGGGTAGATGGTTTTGTTTTATGATTCCAAGTATCTACGCCATCTTGGGAAGTTTAAATTCCATTAGTTAGGATCCTACATCATCTCATACATCCTTGATTTAGGAACTTTCCAGTTACAAGTGCTAGATGGGATGAGATTACTAGGTCATTTCAATGGAAGTAGGCTAAAGCCCTACTATAAATAAGTCTTCTTACTATTTGTAAATAAGATAGTATTTCTAGTTAGCTTAGAATTTCCCTTTATTTATTTGTCTTTTCTTGTGTTTCCATTTCTCCTTTCTTGTTCCTTTATTTTTTTTTTGTTTTGTGCCTTGTGCACCGGTAACCACATTATTTTTTTCCAATGTTGTGTATGCGCAAAGGACCACACATTTGTTTTAGTTTGGGGTGGAGTAATGCAAAGAAAATTATAAGCCAATAGTAAAAGTTTAGTGGCCCAGTAGAAGGAAGTGTGTAAGATTGAGAAAGCGTGTGGGGAAATGGTGGATAATAAATTATGATGTTAAGAAGGTTGTAACAAAGACTATGTATAAAGGATGAAGAGCACAAGAACGACATGAGGTAAGTGAAGGAAAAAATTAGGTAAAGGAAAGAAGAAGTGCCTTCGGCACTATAGACATGGATGTAAGAGTATTCGGTTAGAGTGGATTTTTGTGCACCAGAAGGTTGTAGAATGTTTTTTGTGTAGGATGTGGTACGTGGGTAAGGGCGCTTAAAGTTGTCCTAGTGGAAAAATTTGCATTTAATGTTAAGTACGTTGGTAGGTGGTATGGCATTTATTGCTGGAGGGGAGAAAAAACTATAAATATGAGGTCGGGCAAGTCATTATTTATGCCTTGCTATTACGAAGTTGAAGCACTCTTGTGAACTAGGGAAACCAAAGAAATTTTTGTGAAGGAAGAAGAATCCAAGAAATCGAAGTGGGTGACTAGAATAGATCTATAGACCAGAGTGGAAGGATTACACGGGTGTGGGGAGAATTAGTTTGTAGTGTGCTATGTTATGGAAGGTTTTCCTAGTTAAGGTTTGGCAACTAGGGCACAGAGTTAGAAGGATTTCTTCCAAGAGTGGATTTTTGAGTTTGAGAAGAGTAGTAGAGCAGAGAAAGGAGTTTTAAATTTCAAACCAACAGAGAGAATGTCACCAAAAAAGGTGACCATTTCACCAAAGAAACATAAGGGAAAGGGAAAATAAAAATAAACCACTACCATTGCAAGCTTCAATGAGGAATGGTATGCAAAAATACAGTACGTAGATGGAGTGTTGCTAGGAAACGAGTGGGTATCACACTTGAGACAGATGGCTGTAAGCGATTACAACCATCGCATGAGCACTACAGAGAACAAAATGGTGCTAGAGCCAGTTCATCCAACTAATAAAAGGATGAAAAATTGAATGCCAATTTACAACGACAAGTTAAAATTAAATTTGGAAAAGGCAGGGATATTGCAACTGTATGAGTTTCCTTATTTTGGAAATCCCAAATGAGTTTATCAATGATTGATGTCGTGCATGCATGAAGACCGTTTCTACTTTACAGGCTGTAAGATGCGCATAACACTGCAACTGATATCCAAGTTCACTGGCCTAAATTTTGAAGGGGAGTCCATATATGATGACTTAAGTGATAAGGAGGATATCAAGGAAATAGTAGTAACTTATGACTACAAAAAGGATTCGTGATACTTTGACATTGTAGAAATTACAGACCCTGTTATGAGGATGGTCACACACTTGGTCACCAAGATTAATGATAAAGAAAGATGGACACAAGTGAACAAGAAATGGCTAAATATATTCCCAAAGATATCAGAAGGGACCATCTATAACTTACCTGCCTTTACTATGGATGAAATCATAAGCAACGCATAGGAAGGAGAGAAGATACTATTTAGAAGCGTCCTCCTCACATTTGTTTTCTTGGATATTGGAGTACTAGATGGGATGAAAACATTTATTTGGGACTATCTAGAAGAGAACTCATTTCCTGTGAAAAGGTTCAAAAAGTATACTTGTGAAACCATGATGGTCACTCACAAGGCACACCTAGAGAAGTGCTATAAATGAATGTGTTTCCCACACTCGTGGATAGAGAGGCAGAGTTTGTGGTTTATCAACACTTCTAAAATGACAGGTTTAATTTGACATATGGTAATAAGAGCCCATGGTGCAAGCTTCCCTTATCCTTCACCGTTCAATACTTATAGGTAGGGGTAAACAAGTTTAAGGAGGACAAAAGGCTAAGGTTTGACCTTAGTGAAGTCAACCAAGACCACCATGAGCTGCACTGAATTCTCATGTACCCTAAGAAGTGTGCATGCGCGGAGTAGTATGTCTCCCACAAGGTACAAATGATGAAGCCAATAATGTTGCCGATCACTAGAAGGGATGCAACGAGGGTATATCTTCACATAAGACATAAATACAAGAAAAGTGCCTATCTAGAAGACCTCACAGGTTGGAAAAAGGCCATGTAAAAGAAGAGGGAAAGAGAAGAGGTATAGGATAATAAGGCACCAAGTGTGTAAACCACACAATTGGTGGGTACACTGGAAGCCGTCGTAAAGCGTAGCACTTACGTGTGCAGAAAGAAGTCCCCAGTCAAGGTGAAGACCATAGAAGAAGAGGTGCCAGAGCATGAAGAGCCCATCACCCATGAAGAATCACTAAATAATATGTCACCTGTTAAGGAGAAGGAAGAATATCCTATACCAGAATCACCAATTAGGAAGAAGCATAAGGTGACAGAAGAGGCAGACTCGGAGGAGACAAAAATCTTATATGCCTACATTGGTGACAAGGATGACAATGAGATTGAAGGAGGTGAAGGACATCTAGTGTATGGTAAACATGACTCTAAGGAGGAGGAAGGTGAAGAGAATTATGACAAGGAATATGGAAAGGAGAATGATGAGGAGGAAACAAAGGATCAGGGAAAGGGGGTGAGTGAAGAGGTAAGCACCAAAAACTAAGGAACCCCAAGCCTCACCAAGGAACAAGTGGAGAAAGCCACAAAAAGAGAAGTGGAATGCATCATGAAGGATTTGGTGGAGCAGGAGTTGGAGTGAGGCATGGAAGAAATTTTGAAAGAGATGGAAGAAGAAAGTGTTAGGAAAGAATATGGCAGCATGGGTGGGAATCCCAATTTGGTGGTAAGCTTCCCAAAATCTATGCGAATAGGTGGGAAGGGTGTAGTGGTGGCACAAGAGAAAGGAATGGGATACATTAATGATCCTAGCAAGGTGCTATGTGTGTGCTTCTAAAGCACCATACCAATGGAAAAAATCTTGGCTATGTCTTCATTTGATGAAGAAGGCACATATCCCTAAACCAAGAATATTCTATCTTGGGCATTCAAGTCTCATGTAGATGAACCTAAGTTTGAAGTAAGTCAAAGAGTGATGATGAAGGTGCCAGAAAAAAAATGATTGAATCCCTTGGTTAATGCTCAGTAATTATCAAATGAGTAGGTATGTAACATGCTTAACAAAGTTTCAGTTGAGATTGAGTCCAGACTGTTTGGAAGGAATGAAAGAGTGAGATTCCTAGAGGAGGAATTAGAGAAGGAGAAGAAGGAGCTCACTGAGAAGAGAAAGGACTTGAAGTAGGAAGAACTTATTAGTGTGAAATTAAGGCATGAATTGAAAGAGGATAAGGCAAGGGTGCATGAGCTACATAAGAAGATTGAAATGATTACATGTGTTATTTTTTTAAAGCATCCTGACCTAGTGCCACCTGAGAAAAAATATGAATCAACTTTGCAGTGCCTAGAGGATTCGACCCACATCCTCATGATGGAAAGGTGGTCACTTACCGTAGAGTCTACAAAAGAAACATTGACATGCTAAGAGAAAGAAGAGAAGATGAAGGTTTTTGTTATTATTTCTTGATATACTAAACTCCTTATAGAGGTAAATACCACTGAGCAAGTTGTAGAAGTTGTATATGACAATAGTGCCAATAGAGATAGAGTGGCAAGAATCTTGGTTGTCACTCATGAAATGGAACTCAAGGAGTTTCAAGAAAAGAATAAGGGGAATAGGGAAGAAAGAGATAAAATCCTATCTGAGGTAGAAAAGAAGTCAGAATCTATTGAGACCTTGCAAGGCTTGATCAAAATATGGATAAAGAAGTTGTACCCCTTGATCACCCACAGGATGGATGCGCTTGAGGACTCGGGAAAATGATTGGAAAGTGTTGTTGAGACCATGAGTAAAAAGGGGAGGAATTAAGTTTTTAGGAGGTGAGATCCTTAGTTAGAGACCTTTGTCAGTAAGCACAGAACAAGGTTGACACTTGGGAAAAGAAAGAGGAAGAGATAGGAAGGATTCTCCTACTTCAAAAATAGGCATTTATTCTTCATTCTCCCCATTATTTCATTCTTTCTCCCAATCCTTCATTGCTTCATTCTTTTTTTCCCTATTTTGAGACTTCCCTTCTTTATTCATTGAAGAGAATTCTTTCCTACGATGGAGAACAGGCATAGTGTGGGGTGATGTTGGGCCCCTAAATATTGGCTAAGTACAAGAAGGTGCATAGGAACATGGGACCTATTTGAATAAGGGAGCGTGGGTTGAAGGTGCAAAAGGTAGGGTTCTAGTAGGGTTTATCAAAACACACGGTGTGTGTGTAATAAGAAGGTGTTGGGACTTAGACATATTTGGAGTTCTAGACAACACACGAGGAAAGTGTGACCCATCTAGCATGTGGAGGGGATAAGGTGCCAACCTGGTAGCTGTAGGATCAAGAATGGAATATTCCATGCATGTAATGGAACATTCTAGAAGGACATCATCGTAAAGGGTGGAGAGCTCATATCAAAGGAGGCATTCTCTATTGGAGGACCACTTGGACACTTGGCAACTGATATGTTACCTCATAAGGCATGGTGGTGAAGGTAGAACAACTATGTATAGAGGTGTGTGGATAGTAGAAAGGAGGGAGGAAGATAGAGTAGTGCACTGGAAAAGAGGTGAATCTTTGAAAAAATATCATGGAGGATTCTATGGGCTGGGATTAGAGGAAATATAGGAGTGATGTCATATTTAGAGGGATGGGTCTATGTTTATCCTTGTAATGTGAAGGACATAGTTTAGTTCCTCATGCATGACCTTTCTCTACATTATTATATTAGTCGGTTATGACCTCAATGAATGTAATGTGGTTACTGAACTCATTAATATGAGTATGAGGTTCTATCCTAAATCATATTTGTGTTCATGAGCTTAATCCTAGTGCATATCCTTTGTGTATGAATTAGTTCTATATGTTGTTTGTTATTTCTCTTTTATGGATGTAATGAGATGATAACTCATCCTATGTTCTCAGAATGATGCATGGTTATTTTCCACTTTTTTCATTTAAGTGTCTATCATAGATGATGTATTCTCACAAGACTCACATAAAGGAGGGGTTCACCACCCACACATGCCTCAGGTGATTGACCAATGCTCATTGGGTGATAGGCCAGTGCGCACGGGATTAGAATGTTGTTCTAAGGGTATAAAAATGACTACAAGAAATTCATGAGATAAAAATGATAAAAATAACATTGATATTCATGAGATAAAATTGATGAAAAGATTACTGATTGAGTGTTCACCATCAAACATGGGATTGACACCATAAAGAAATTCAATCATGAGTTTAAAAGAGATAGATGGTAAAGATTAGATAGGTCAAAAAAATATGGATGAAATGCATGACCAATACAAGATGCCTCAGGAAAAAATGATCCCAATAATAATGAAAAATATGGTGGTGACTCCAATATCACATTAGTAGAGGAAAATTACGGTCTCAATGGAGATGGGCGACAATGTGCTACGGACCAATGAATGGGTGAAGAAAATTGTAGTATGGATGTAAACCGCAATGACTAATGGGTGATAGGAAAACATCAAAGTATGTGCAACTAAATGTGAAAGGTATGCAAAATCCTTCCTATGTGAGGAATTGAATCAAAAATCATGCATCCATAAAGGGGACGAGGATGAAAATAATAATGCCCTAGCATAGGGCATGAAGAGTGGCCAAAAAGGTGAGTTAGAATATGGATGGTGAGGTAATATGCTCCAGATGAGGGGGTTAATGATTTTTAAGATATTTTTTCTAAGGAAGAAAAGACTAGAAGAAGAAAGTAGGAAACATTTTAATTCATGGAAATGGGGGGAAGATTATGATTAATGTTTTCCAAGAAAAAAGTAGAGAAGAAATTACGAGGGAAAAGGTGATAGGTTATGGTTGTCACGGTATCCTCGAAGAAAAAATACCTTGGGAAGAAATTATTAGAAATGGATATGATGATGCCCTTCTGAGAGGGATGATGAGGATAGAAGATGTTACAGAGCTCTCAAAAATAGGAGAGGTCAATTTTGTAGAGAGAATGACAAGAATGGGGTGTAATGAAATGGATTGGCATTGGTGCACAAATGGAGAAATATCATAATCGACTGTGAATGCTAGGTGTGAAGATGTGTTGAAGGTTGTAATGAGAAAGATAAAAGGGAATGGACAGGAGTAGTGGTTGATTATGAGAAAATAAAGAAAGGTCAAAGGTGAAGGAGACAAGGGTATGAAATAGAGAAAATGGAGATGTAGGAGGAGGAAAACAAGAATGAAAGAGGGAGAATTGAATAAAAGAGGTGATGATAGGGGAAGAAGTAAATGGTGAAGGACAAACAAGGAGAAGAAAAGAAAATTACAGAGTAGAGGGTGAAATTATCAAAAAGGGAGAGCGATATTCAAAACAAAGGGAGTGAATATGGGTGAAGTAGATGAAGGGAGAAAAATGATGGAAAATAAAAGAGATGACAAAGCGGAGGATATTGAAGGGCCTAGGTTACCATGAGTAAAACCAAGGTAAAGAATATGGAACAGACCACATGGAAATGCATGTAGATGATGGGATGTAAAAAATATGGGACAACATCGAAGAGCCATGTTATCACTGGGGAAGTAAGAAGGAAATTTAAAGGAAAAAGGGTATGAAGATGATATAGAGGAAGTGAAATAAGACGAGCAGAAAAGAGGAGAGGAAAATAGAGAAAATGATGTAAAAGGAAGGAAACCCAGAACAGAGATAGTCAGTTAAGAATGGGAACTAGTGAGAATGTAAAGAGAAGATGGAGTGGAGGAATGACATGGATTGGAAAAGATGTGGAGATGCGTGAGATGAGGATACAAGGATTATGATACAATAGACAAAGGATGTATGATGAATACAATAAAGAAATTTGTAAGTAAATATGGAATATGGAGATGTGGGAAAGAAGTGACAAGAAAAGGCAGTAGTGGAAACAAGGGATTTGAGGGAAGAGAGAATTGGGGATAAAAGAGTAAATGCTAATAAAGGGCCGTCAGGAGAATTCCATCGATAATGATCAGTGTACATATGGGCAGGAAGGAAGATAAAATGGAGGAGGTAAAAAGGAGTGAACAAGGACGTGTATAATGGGGATGAGTTATTTTTAGGAGAATTCCACTAATAACTATCAGCATGGAAATGGAAGATCATGATGAAATAATGTTAGGGGAATACCAACAACAATGGAGGGTAAGTATGGGGGTAGATACATGGGATAATTTGAGAATATGGAGTGAAAAGAGTAAATAAATGAGGGATAACTATTTGTGCAAAGATGAAGGCGAGAAAAGGAGGTGGTGGATGAGGATGAATGAGGTAAAGATGAAGGAACAAAACATGAAAAAAAATGGTAGGAAGCAATTAAGTAATATTTCCAAGCGAGGGATGATGGAGATGAAAACTGGGGAAGTTGGAGATGGTGTGTGTGAGGAAGAAAGAGGAGGTGAGAGGATGTGATGATGGGGAATGGCAAGAAAATTTGGATGGTGAGGATGTGAAGTGATGGGTGAGTCCAAGATGATGGATCATCCTTAAGAGGGACTCTTAAGTAAGATGGCCATGTCGTAGGAGTGGTTAAGTAATATTTCCAAACTGACGGTGGTGATATGGAAGATGAAAGGGAGGAATGTATTAGGTATAGGGGTGGAATGGTTAGTTGGAGCAGATGATTACGATGAGAGGTGGGAGAAATAAGATAATGGAAATGTGAAGGGATGGGGGAAGGGTGGATGACATATCAACCTTAAGAGGGAATCTTAAGTAAGATTTCCATGCGATGGGGATGGTTAAGTAGGATCACCAAGCCGAAGAAGAAGAAGAATTATGAAAAGACGTAAGTGATTGATAGAGTTGATGAGAAGAGGGTATAATAAGATGGAATGAACGGGAAACCTCAAGTAAATTTTCCATATTGTGAAAGTGTGTAATTAAGATTACCAAGAAGGAGATGGATACTATGAATAATGAGAAAAGAGTGAGTGGTGTATGTCAAAATGGAACTAGACATGAAAGGAGGTGATAACAATGTGAGAACAAGTAAACAAAGGTGTGTGATAGGAATGTATTGAGGAATATATGCAGTGTAGATAGAGAGTGTAAGGGTGATCCTTAATTGGGATGTCCATGTGGTGGAAATTATGATGTAGAAATGATAAGTGGAAGAGGTGAAGCAAAAATATGTGTGCAGTGGTGATTTTTGTCTGATGAAAGAGGAGATGGTGGAGGAGTTTCTATAGTGGGATGATCTAACAAATAAGGTATACCTCAACTAAGATTCCTTTACTATATGGATGGTTAAGTAATATTGTCAAGCTAAAATTGGAATAGTGAAAAGGGAAAGTATAGAGGAAATGAAAGGAAGATACATACAGTGGTGAAAGGGGGCATGAAGGTTAGAAGGATGAGGTGTGGATAAGTGGTGATGAGTGAAAATGAGGAGCGAGGAGAAATGGATCAAAGACATTGTTGATCATGGTCGGGGATAAGAAGTTATAGGATAATGAAATCACCTTGAGAAGGATCCTCAAGTAGGATTCACAAATTGCAACAAATATCAATTAAAATTCCCAAACCGAAAATTATATTAGCAAGAGCATCCATATATATTAAAAGAATTCATGGAATTATGGATGATTGTAAGATATGTCTCCCTTAAAGGTAAACATATAGAGATTGAATTCATGGTTTGAAGTTTGATATGGAATAATGTTATTTTGATAAATAGTGATTTTGATGAGAAAAATACACATAATCATAGCAAGGAGCATGCAAGGAAACCATGCTTCGAATTGGATTGGAGGTAAACAAGAAATGGTACCACTAAAGGCATTGCACTTTTTTGGTTCTTAAATAAGGTTTTTATTGAAAGAAACAGTTAGGGGAAAAAAATTCTCTCCTCTTTAATGGGAGAGGTTCCCTTATTTAAAGGCAAAAAACTTATTTACAAATGTACAACATTTAGCTTTAATGAGGAACTCTGATATCATGAAAGTGTTTGATATAACAGATCATCAATACAAAAGGATAGAAGAATTAAGGAATGGGATGATGCAGAATAGCACTCTCAGGAAATATAGATAACAAAATAATTCCTTACTCATGCCAGAATGGAATCATATAGAATAGAATCATTTGCATTTAAAACCACAAGATGTTATTTCATAGACACAAAGTTCCAGAGATGACATCCACAAGAATACAAAGCTTCTTGAAGTAAAACAGACTAATGATTCAATAACCTTTAACAGATAGCAATGGAAAGAACAAGAGCAGACGGAAACAAAAAGAGAGATCTTCTTGTATTGATAGCTTTTTAACTCCTTTACACTTTAAAAATCAATAGAGTTCCAGCCCCCTGAAAATGGCGTAGAGAGCTCATTATATAGATTACAAATTGGTTCCACTTGGTAACCGTTTCTTTTAACTAAAGTGTTAATTAAGGAAGTGCTTGACACAAGATCTTTAATTAGTTTATAATGAGCTCGATTTCAGAAAAAGAAGGAGGAGAGGAGAAGCTAGAAGAGAAAACATCCGCTTATTGTTGGGGAGGGCCCACTGACTTAAGAATCCGTTGCCTGAATATTTTCAATGCTTCAGCTATCTCTTTGCCTCATGGGACTGATGTGTTGGCAGTGGCTTGAGACCAAGTGCTTAGACATTTCTCCATGTCCTTATCAAACTCGGTATGCTCAAGGTATTCTTTATTAGCCTCTTCAATAGCAGATTGAAGAGAGAAAATCTCCTTTATCTTCTCTTTAGTAATCAATTCCTCCTTGAACAGGTTTTCTTTAACAAATGACCTGAACTGAGTTTTAATCTCTTGGAGAGAGAAAAGAACACCTGAAGTTTCATCATGGAGATGACAGTGAATATCTTTGAAGGCAGACACAACACAAGTTTTGAAAGATTCTCCCTTCTGCCAATTGTTCCTTAATTCTCCCAAGGCTTCCTCCAGAACTTTTATTTTCCATTCAACACTGAAAACCCATGACCTTGACAAATTGTCATTAGCATCATCAAAAACTTTATTGGCCATCAATATCTTTTCATCATCCTATTCCATCAGGTGAAGATCTATGATGCAACTACTCCAAAGATTCAGTTCTTTGTCCATGGTTCCAATAGAGGAGGAGAGTTTTGTTGCAGGTTAGTCACCTTCTCATTGAGTTTGAAGGCTTCTACAATGAAATTCAATCCTGTAATGATCATGTCATCAACCATGGCTTCCATAGCCCTTCCATAAGTGGAATACCTGTGTATATCCTTGATACTCTGAACCTCATCCTGACTGAGGATCATAGGAGGTGGAAGGGCAGTTAGTGGAGCAGGATCCAAAACTTTATCTTTAGTCAACAATGATTTGATGAAGCTAGAAAGAACTTGATTTTGTTCTTACAACTGTTCTATAGTTTGTTTACCTTTCTCCACTATCTCAATAACCTTGGTTACTGTTTCCTGGAGGTTATGCACCTCACTCTCATAAGTAGATTCTCCCATTGGAATCCTAGAAAGCTCCAGGTCAGAGGCTAATAGATCTTGCTCTGCCTTATCAACTTTAGGCTTTGCAACCTCTAGAAATTGTTGGCCTTGAGCATATGGTCACTATTCTTGAAGTTGTTTTGGCTCTCTTTGCTGGAGGAGGAGGAGTAGTGCCTAACAAGGCTGCCACAACATCAAAAGTTTGGTCCTGACAAATGGGAAGAAGGTTTCCTCTTCCTACTGTCAACCAGGGGTTGCACCCATGCAAAAGTAGAGGAAGAAGAAGAAGGAACAAGAGGTCCAAGAGCAAGTGAGCTCATGGCACTTAAAGTATTCACCACTGTTTCTTCCAGTAGAGATGTGAGTGAGGCATCTAGAGCTTCTTGATTAGAGGAATTCAGTGGTACTTGGAGGTTCAGTGCTAGGCACTTCCTTCTCTTTTTCTGTTGTAACTTCTGAAGTTCCTGGAGGGTTTGGTAATTCACCATCATCACTTTCACTGAGAACAATAACGTTCTCTAGCCCCTGAAGGTAGTTCTGAATGCCCTGAAGGGGTTCTTCCTCAATTGGCTCTTGTTTAACCTCTTTTATCTTCTTTTGGTACACTTGAGTGGAAGAAGAGGGAGTAGATGATTCAGGTTCTTTATTTGAGGAAGGAGGAGGGGTTTGTACATGTACCTCCGTGCTAGGTGTATGTGATTCCTTCCTATGTGTTGAAGTATCTTTGGAAGAAGATCCACTTTGATTCTTCCTAAGCTCTCAAACCTTTCTGTCAAACCAAACCTTGGTTCTTACAAGGGACAGGGGCCAAAATCTCAACCAAGTCATCCTTCTCCTTCTTGTACCAATCTAGATCTTCCAAAGGAGTATGTTTGATTAATGTCTCATATTCATAAGACAGCCAAGTCTTCATTATCATCTTGGAACCCTTCAGGAATTTGGTAAAGATTGAGCTCCTTTATCAGCTGCAAAGAGAATCTGCCATAGTGCCTCTGCCTTGCTTCAAAATCATCTACACAATTGGCCCAGTAGTCCTCAGCATCTGACCTATGATGATAATTTATTTGAGGTTTTCCTCAATGAACTTCTTCAAATCAAAACAGGTCCTAGGCCTGAAAAAGTGGACAGTGATGGGAGCAAGGGCCCTTTCTATATTTTGAGCATCCAAGGCTGTTTTGCATGTATAGTTACCCAAGGAAATAGGGAAATGCAGACCAGATATTTTCTTGTCCCTGCAGGTTCTATGCAATTTATCCAATTGCCTGCACACTTCAATCAGAGCCATCTTGTCATTACAAAACATGGGGAGCTTGAGAGGTGTGTTTTCATAACCATCCAACCTGATATATGAAAACCTCCTGAACTAAATGAAGAAAGCTTCCATACTTTGCTATCAGGTTCATGGCCTCATCAGAAAATATTCTGGCAGTATCTACCTTCTAAAAGCCTTACAATATACATGGTAAAGGCATCATTAACCCTCCTGAAGTTGTGGTTGCTAGTTTCAAGGGTGAATTGAGGGTAGTATGCATAAATGGGTTCATCCTTCTGGCCCTCCATGTATGTGAATCCAAACCACTACCGGGATGCTGCTAGGGAATACATGAGATAAGAAGTCATATAGAACTTCTTAGTCTATTGCACATTAGACAATTTCTCAGTCAAATTCATACAAATGATTTCTGCCCAATTTATGTTCTGACTACCTTCGCAGATGATGTTGATGAGAGGGCACATCTAGAAGTGAAATTCATTGGTAGAGGGCAATCCCATGACACATGAGCTAGCAAAATGATGAAATCAGACAGCTCTTCATTGAAATCAGCCCTAAATAATGCCTTAGAAAGTTGGGACGCTCCCTTCTTAGGGTTCTTCAACCATGATTTTGCTATCCTTGCCTTATATTTATCATTGTCCTACTCGAATAGAGTCTGAGCTTGAGCTTGAGTGATAACAATGGAGTCTTCAACTTCTGGAATCCGTAGAGGAGCAGTAATGACAGCAGCATCTAGTTTGGCAATCAGCTCCCCATGCACATTAGACAATTCTTTGGTGTCTGGGTTAAAATGAGCCCCAAAGGTGAGCACGATGTTGGCACATTGTACTAGAGATAGGGAAGCCCACCGCATACGCAAGACCACTGTCATTGATCATTTGTGCCATGGGGGAAGGATTAGGGCTAGTCAATCTGTTCCAAAAATCCCCAAAATCAGGTGCCAAACCTCGCTATCCCCGATATCGGGAACAGAGGACTCAAGAGGTGAAACATGTTCTTGACCTTGGAATTTAATTTTCATGTTTACAATGTACAGAGAAACGACCTTCAAGGATCGAATTCACAATGAAAAATGCAAAGGGAATGGGAGCACGAGCAAATGATCTTAATTACAAGGATTCGAGTAAATGATGGAAAGTGAGCAGTGTGCTCAAATGCATAGAGGATAGTCCCATTAAATAGCCATTTAGGAGAGAGTTAAGGTCATAAATGTGCATTAAATTCATATTGCACCAACTTCAAAAAGATAAGAATCGGGAAGAGAAGGAAAAAATTAGCCCGGATGGTCTTTGGTACATTTGGGACATGAGGGACGTGAAGACGCGATTTGGCCGATGTGAGTGATGTGGGTAAAGCGGGCCAAATGAGCACAGGAAGTTCTAGAAACTTGGAAATGCGAGGGACACGAGGGACATGAAGACGTGATTCGGCGAATGCGTGTGATGTAGGGAAATTAGGGATAGAAGGCACAGACCACTTTTGGGACAGATGGGACAAAAGTACGTGAAGGACCTAATCTAGCCGATGCGGGCGATCGGGGAACATAAATCCCGGATGAACTTGGAACATACGGACCGAAATTTTTCTGACAAAACTGAAATTTAAAAGATTTTTGGGGAATGCGGCCGATCGGGGAACAGAAGGCCCAGATAGAACTTGGGACATGAGGGACAAAAATGTCTGACAAACCCCCAAATCACCAAAATGACTCCAAAAAAAATGTGAATTTTTACTATCTCCTCAACTTTTCACTTCACTAGAACATCACTAAAGGGTGTCAACCCAAAATTTTCAATTTTTGACTTTCGAAAGGGCAAAATTTTGAAGAGGACAACAGCTGGCTCTTTCAAAAGGGCTCACTTGGCTAGATCAGTAAAGAATGAGACAAGCAAGAACTCTAGAGATCTAGGGAAGAAAACTAGTCATATCCATTAGGCCAAGGTCTCAACAACCAAATAATACAATACAGGTGAACAAAAGGAGGCAAGATAAAACAGGAACCAAAAGTAGGGGAAATCATAAACAAGCCCCGCCCAATAGTCAGCTCCAGTGCTCGATGACAGCCACATGCAGCCAAAAAATTTATCACAACAGCCCTTTGCTTAATGAACTTCTGTCAAATTTTGGTCTTGATAGCCTGCAATGACATGAAGTGGGCAATGGCATGGCCTGAGAGGAGTCTTGTAAATCTACTTGGGCATTTTGCAATGTCCCTTTTCTCTTTAGGACCCGATATGTCCTCATTGATCCCACTTAAACTGCAAACATTGTGGACATGTTTTTTAATGAAATCCCTAAATGCTTTCTGAGGGAAGATCCAATTACCTGCAGTCATTTCAATTTTAGCATCCCCAATTGTCATCTACAAAACATGGGTAGTTTCTTGAAGGTGTGTTCACCAATAACCCCCTCAACCTGATATTTGAAGGATCCTTTTACCCTTGCTCTTTGAATGTTTTTTAAACCTCCTTTAGCTCTTGTATCTCAGGTTCTAATCTATCGACTCTATCCAGCAATTCCTCCTCTTTGGGCTCCTCCACCGGCTTGCTAATATGCAGGAGGTTTTCAGCTAGTTCCAAGTCCTTGTGGCTCCTTAGGACTCATTGGGAAGTAGGGATTTTGGTTTTGAGGCTCTTACTTTTCTTGCTGGAGACATACATCTTCATTCTTTCTTTTTAGCTGGGAGGCCCTCAGCAGTGTGGGCATGTGGAGGGAGGTGGGATAGGATTCACGGAAGGAAAATGGAGAAATGGTGGTGAATCAAGAGGATAAGGCCCTGGTGCAAAGGGACAGCCCTAGAGTGGCTTTGAACTTCCCTTATAGATTTACCTTCCAGAGATGTTAATCAGATAATGAGGAAAGTTGATAATGTCATTTCTACGAAATCCCATGATTCAGAAAAATCAGATGTTTTTGAGGTATAGTCACATATCTTCCTTCAAGGGTAACATACCTTACCACCATTTTGGCTAGTTCAGCAAAAGGTTCAGGGATCAACTCCACCTTGAGGCCAGCAGTCACGAACTCAAGATTATCTCCCTCTTCCTGAAATTTCTTGGTTTACCTCCCTGTCTACCTTCTTATTGAAGAATTTTGTGCCTTCCAGGCTGAGTGCCCATGATCTGAGCTATGAGCTCTTCCGTGATTTCCATTTTCATGTTACTATATTTGACTATTCTGTTCTTCCATCCCCGGGTGAATTTGATAGAGATGTCTTGGTCAAAGCCTTGGATCCTTTCAATGAAATTCTACAGGCCCCCGATTTGCAGGTAATCCCAAAGCTCCGTGTTCTCTTTCCACTCAGGATTGTGGGTCGGTTTAGTTTTGCATGGCGGCCCCCCCCATGTTTCCTCTGCACCTTTTCCTGTTCTCAACAGTAAAATAGCTATCAATGTGTGGAATAGGCCAAACTTTGATTTTGGTATTTGAATCTTTCCTTCCCGTGAAAGCCGACTTTAATAATTATGCTACACTTGTTATTATTGCCCCGCTCCTCGGCTTTCCTCCTATGCCAAGAAATGATGACAGCCTAGCCCATCACAGATCCCAATGAATCATCCAAATCTTTTTTGATGTCATCATCATGTTCTTGGGGATTCCGCTCATTCAAGCGTCTAAAATACAACCATTAGTTATGATTTTCACTACATGGAGATCAATGATTATGGCTTTATTGACATGAGCAGGCAGAACATCCCCTCTAATCCAAGTTTAAAAGGGATTATTAACACCGAAGTTAGCCAAACTGTCAGTGACCCTATTTCCTTCCCGGTAGGTGTGGGTGATTTGGACATTTTCAAAGCTTTTGCATATATCAATAGCTTCTTCAATATAATCCCTAATAGACCAGTTGGGGTGTTGCTTTTTATTCAGAAGATTGATAATATTTAGAGAATCACCTTCACAGGCAGTTCATGAAACTTGGAATATTACAATCTCTGGCAAGTCGTGGTTAGCCCAAAGACGCCGCCATGGCTTCGAAATAATGGGGATTAGTCTGCACTACCCATTCTCCCAAAAAGAGTAGGGACATAACAGCCTCTTTGATCCCTGAGGATTCCCCCTCCTCCAGAGTCCCCCAGATTGCCCTTAGAGGGGAATCAAGATTTAACTTGTGCCAATCGAGTGGGGGGTTTAATCCATCGGACCAAAAAGTTTCTGCCAGTACCGAAAGTTATTTCTATTGACAGTGGTAATATTCGATTAAGTACAGAAGGCATTCTTCATTCTCCGGGACATGAGGGACAAAAATTTTTAGGGGGTTTAAATCTAGCAAAATTATCTTACACAGCAATGATAATTTCCTTATATACTTTGTTACAAGCCTGTCTATTGTTTCTAAAACATACTATCATTATGAGCCTGTCCTAAAGATTTTAATTTTTGACTTTCAAAAGAGGGGAAATTTTGAGAGGACAAAAGCTGGCTCTTTCTAGGGATGACTTTGCTAGATCAGAAGAATGAGACAAGGCAAGAACTCTAGAAAACCTAGGGGAAGAAGACCAAGTTCCTTATCCATTGGGCCAAAGAGTCTAAAAGCAAACCAATATAGAAGACAACACACAAACATGGAAATGAAACACACCAAAGGTAATGGGAAAGCCAACACACCCTATACATAATATACAAAGAGACTTCCTATTCACCTAGGACTTGAACAATTTTAGGTAATACCCACTATAAGGAAGTGGGAGAGAGAAACCATCCATGTAATCAAGATAGAAAGAGTTCTCACTATCAAAGTGCCTGATTTTGAAAGGACCGAGCCAAAGAGAATCAAACTTACCATGGCTTCCTCGAGGCTCATGTCTTTTATCCCACAGCAAAACAATGTCTCCAACTTTGAAATCTCTAGATCTAGCCTTCTTGTCAAACAAATATTTCACCTTCTGCTGGTGGGAAGATATTCTATCAACAACCTACAACCTGTCTTCATTCAACTTATGAAGATACATGATCCTTTTATCTAAAGAATCATTAAAGCTAGTGTCTTCAATGGCCTTCATTAAGTACAAAGCTGGTAGCTCCACTGTTACTGGTAATTGAGCTTCCACACCATACACCACTTGAAAAGGGGACATCCCAATAGCTCTTTTAGGTGTAATCCTATCTTCCCAAAGAGCATCATAGAGTTTCTTGTGCCAGTTCCTCTGAGATTCATTAACCAGTTTCCTTACTATAGCCACCAGATTCTTGTTTGTTGATTCTGCCTGTCCATTCCCTTGAGGATAATAATCTGAAGAGTGAGCAAGGGAAATGCCATATCCATAACAAAAATCCATCATCTCAGTAGAAGAAAAATTTGAAGCATTATCAGTCACAATCTTGCTTGGCACTCCAAACCTTACCAAGATGTTTTCTTTGATAAAATTACATACTACTTCAGAAGTAGTACTCTTTACTAGAATGGCTTCTACCCACTTAGTGAAGTAATCTGTGGCAGTCAACACATGAGTATGTCTAGCACTTGAATATGGGTTGAGTTTTCTAATGAAATCTAAACCCCACTGTTGAAAGGGCTCTTCAATCACAACTGGTTTAAGAGGCAAGGAAGCCAATTTGGGTCTTCCCACAAAAGTCTGACAAGCTTCACATTTATCAACCCATTTTGATGCATCTTTAAACAAGGTAGGCCAATAGTATCTAGCACAAAGAATCTTGTGGGCAGTAACAGCAGACGAGTAATGACCTCCACATGCTTGATCATGGAAAGCTGAGAAAAGCTTCTTCTGTTGTTCTTTTTCAACGCATTTAAGAAATCTTCCATCCATTCCACGTTTGAACAAAGCATTCTCCCACAACACGTACTGGGCTGATCTTAGCTTGATAGCTCTCTTCTCCTTGGCAGTCAAGTTAGAGGGACACTCCCCATAGGTGAGAAAATGAGTGATATCAGCATACCATTCATTTGTCAAGCTGAGAAATAGAACAATAGGAACATCAACCTCCTCCTTAGGTAATTCATGACCAGCTCCTTCAGTAATGAGTTCACACAAGCCTTTACCCCGAACTAGTTTGGTTGGTCTGATGTCAATATCATATTCTTGAAACCTTTGCTACCCAGTTTCCTCTCTTAGTTCCAAATTCTTGTTGCGTAAGAATAGACTTGATGGTTGTATCAGGCACAAGCACCACAGAGTGAGAGTTAAGAATATAAAATCGAAATTGCTTGATAGCTTTAACCACTGTGAAAAGCATGCTTCTCCATCATGGTGTATTTCAACTCATGATTTTTTAGAATGTAGCTCATGAATGCAATTAGGAGCTCATGATCATCAAAATATTTCTAGGTTAATACAATAGCCAAGGTGCTTTCTGTGGCATAGCAATAAATAATAAAATCTTTACTAAAATTTGGACATGCTAAGATAGGAGTCCTAGCAATAGCTTTTTTATACCTTCAAAAGATTCTTTCCCTTCAGAGGACCAGCCAAACATTTGTTTTCCTTTCATCATTTGAGATATATTCAAAGTTAGCTCTATAAAATCAGGAATGAATCTTCTCAGGAAGTTGATCTTACCGAAGAAAGAATGCACTCCCTTCTTACTTGTGGGAAGAGGAATCTGTTGAATAGCTTGAACTCATTCAAGATCAATTTTGATTCCATCTTTAGAGACAAAATGCCCCAAAATTTTCCCTCCATGACACAAAAGATAGATTTCTTGGGATTCAAAGAAACCCCATGTTCTCTGCATTTCAAGAGAATTGTTTCCAGATGTTGAAAATGATCTGCTCTAGTTTTGGAAAACACAGTCAGGTCATCTAGATACACAACAATACATTTTCCTTTTATACTTCCAAAATCCAAGTCCATAGCCCTTTGAAAAGTAGCACCGGCATTAATGAGTCCAAAAGGCATCCTCTTGTAGGAAAAATTACCCCAGGGGGTGGTGAAGGCCTTCTTGTGCTGATCTGTGGTATTAAATTCCACTTGATTATACCCTGAGAAGCCATCAAGCATGGACAACATTTCAGACCCTGTAACAGCTTGCAAAACTTGATCCATCATGGGTGGAGGATAGTTTTCCTTTCAAAGAGGCCTGATTCAGATTTGTGAAGTCAACACAGATACGAATCTCACCATTTTTCTTCCTGACAAGCACAATGTTGGAAATCCATGTCGAATGGTGAATGGGGAAGATAATTTTAGCTTTCAATAATTTTTGTATTTCCTGAAAAATGGTGTCAGCAATCTTTGGATTGTACTACCTTTGCTTTTTCTTGAAAGGTTTAATCCCATGTTTGAGAGGAATGAAATGTTACATTTCCTTTGGTTGGAAAGCTTTTAGATCCTCATATGAATATGCAAGAACATCCCTATACTTTTTTAAGAGGTTCACCACCTTCTTCTTTTCTTCTTGTGTACAACATGTTCCAACATTCACCATTTTGGGGTCAGCAGAGCTCCCAATGTTAATATTTTCATACTCAACAGATTGCCACACTCTTGTAGAAGCTTTAGACTTAACATACCTGTCATGTTTATCAAACAATTCCTCCAAACTCACCAGCCCTTTAGGAATATTGTTACCTTTGAGTTTGATGCACCCATCTTGATCTGTCTCCTCTTTGACACCCTCCTCATGGGAAGATACATTCTCACAAGGAAAATTATTACTTCCTTCACAGTACAATTGTTCAAAGTTATCCCTGAGCTCCAAGAAAGAAATAAAATGTTGATCATTGTTGAAAATTTTCCAGTTACTTGCATTATCAGGCACACTTGGCCTATGGATCATTTCAATGGTGAATTTTTCCTGAGAGAAATCAGGGTGAGGTATCAGTAATGATCCTAAGACAACTATTGAATCATCCCTGGTGTTCTTTTCTCTTAGTACAACTTCAATGGAGAAGGCATCAATAAATTCAATAGAATCCCAAACTTGATTCATGTAATGCTTCAACCTTCTATTCTTTACTTGGAAAAGGTCTCTGACTTGTTTAACAACTAGTTCTGCATCTCCACGAGCCAAGAAGATTCTTCACACCTTTTTCTTTTGCCACATTAAGTCCAAGGATGAGGGCTTCATACTCTGCCGTATTATTGGTATTTTCAAACTGTAGCTTGAATGAGAAAGGATGAACTTTTCCCTCAGGAGATATCAATACCACACCTGCTCCAGAACCAGCTGAGGAGCAGCTTCCATCAAATTCTAGATTCTAAACACCATTAGGATCATGAAGTACTTCTTTGGGAAGTTTAGTTTCCTTTGGAGACATAATCATATAGTTACCATGTCCAATATCCTCATAGAATATTTGTGCTTTGGGATCATCTATTTTTTGCACAATATACTCATATTGCTTCTCAGGAAACAACTTCTTCATCTTTCCATTGACTGGTATAAGGGCATGTGACCAATCCATTTGAATCTCTCCTCCCACATCCTTACAAAAATTCCTACTTAACAACATACCATATGAAGGAGGGATATCAGCTACCAGAATAGTAGCCAAAACCTTCTTCTCTGGTAAAGTAGCAAAAGCTACTTGTGCATCTTTAATCCTTCCAACCAAAGGCACCTCCTTACTCTCCATAGAATAGTAAGACCCATAAGTGCATGTGAGAGTAAGACCCAAAGCATGAGCCACTTTGGCAGGAATTACATTATCTGATGCTCCTGAATCTATGACGCAGTTGCTAAGTTTATGGCTTGCTATAAGAAGAGTCACATAAAATGGTTTGATTTTCTCATTAGGTGAGGTGACTACAGCTACAAGGTTGGGTTGGGGTTCAGAGGATGGAGTAGGTAAAAGGCCTTTAGAGGTAGTTTTGGAATGGGAATTGACAAAGTGGACCATTTTGGCAAAGGCTTTAGGGTGGGTTTGATAATATCAACCTCTAAAATTTGAACCTTTGTTTTCTTAAGGTGATCAATGATATCAAAAGATCCAAAGGTGGATGGGCTATCATCACTAGGAATCTTAGGCTTATCAGGTTTAGGAGTTGGAGAAGAAAAAGCTTTAGTAATAGAATTAGGAAAAGAAGAATTAGCAGAACTCACCTTTTGTGTGGATGCAGTGGGAATAGGAGATCCTCTTTTTGTAACAACGGGGATAGTCATGGGATGTTCCTTGGACCTCTTAGTAGGATGCATCACTTTCTCCTTCTTATTTGTCTATTCCTGAGTCATGACATTGTATGATTCACTATTCATATCTGCTACTACTTCATCATAATCATCCTCTTCATCAACACCTTCAGTGGTGAAGAAATTGACTCGAGATCCCTCAAGTTCCTCTAGTTCTTCATCAGCCTCTTCTTCAAGTTCTTCACAATCTTCATTAATCTCTTCATCTTCAGGTTCTTCAACCTCACAAGTTGCATTAACGGGGACCTTGATGGGTGGCCCCTCAATTACCTGCCTTGTCTGAGAGGAAGAAAAAATGATTTCTAGGCTGAAAATTCCTCCTTGGAACATCTGCATAAGGAGCGTGTTGAACCAATTGTTTCTTGATGGCAATGAGGTCATTAACAAGATTTTGCACTAATGGATCTGTATTAGCTATAGGAGTAGTAGAAGAAGAAGCTCTAGATTTGGAAGGATCTCTTTTCAACTTACCTGACATGATCAAGTCATCTTCAAAACTAACAGCTAATCTTTGATCCTCAGCAAATGTTGCAAGGTTGGATCTTCTCAATATGTAGCTAACTTCAGGAAATTGAGCATTCAGGAAGAAACATTTTTGAATTTGATCTACAGGCTGAGTATCTGGTGGGATCTTGTTAATCAACTTGTTGAACCTGGCCACAAATTCCCTCATGGGCTCTTGTGATTCTTTCTTTATTTGATAAATTTGGGCTAGCAAAGCATGCACATCCTCTACAGGTTTGAAATGGCTCTCAAATATTGTCCTCATCGTGGTTCAACTGGTAATGGCCCCAACAGGAAGATGATAGAACCAATCTACTACATCATCTTGCAAATTTTCTACAAAAAGCCTCACAAAGACATCTTCATGTTCAACTCTGAGGACTCCACATGCAACTATGAAGGCTACAATATGTTCATCAGGGTGCACCTTGCCATCACCTCTGAACTTAGAAAAGTTCTTTCTGTTACCCCTGGGTAACTCATGCAAAGGCTGAGGAAGGGAAAGTGGCCCAACACGATGGCCCCAAGGTAATGGAAGTTGTAATCCTTGGAAAGACTGCTTGAAGGGGAACTGAAACACTAGCGAGAATTAAAGCACGAAGATTAGGGCTGAGTTTCTCTTGAGGGATACCACTTCTAAGGGGTTCTATCTTCAACAAGTGGTGCGCTTGTGGAAAGAGCTCTTCTATTTCTCCCTATTGAAGGAAGAGGGAAACCTTGCTGTTCCAAGAGCTGAAACTAAGAATCTTCAGTACCAAGGGCTCTCCTGCCATGAGTAAATTACAGAGTCACCAGATCAAAGAATGATTAAGAAAATGTTCATAAACTGGAATCCGTTAAAAATGAATCCCCAGTGGACTCACCAAAAAATTTTGGTTGTTAAATAAGCACTTTATTGAAAGCGACAGTCATGGGAAAAAAAGTCCCTCCTCTTTAATGGGAGAGGTTCCCTTATTTAAAGGCAAAAAATTATTTACAAATGTACAACATTTAGCTTTAATGAGGGACTCTGATATCATGAAAGTGTTTGATATAATAGATCATCAATACAAAAGGATAGAAGAATTAAGGAATGGGATGATGCATAAAAGCACTCTTAGGAAATATAGATAACAAAATAATTCCTTATGCACGCTAGAATGGAATCGTATATAACATAATCATTTGCATTTAAAAACCATAAGATGTTATTTCACAGACCCAAAGTTCCAAAGATGACATCCACAAGAATACAAAGCTTCTTGAAGTAAAATAGACTAATGATTCAATAACTTTTGACAAATAGCAATGAAAGAACAATAAGAGAGATCTTCTTATATTGATAGATTTTTACTCCTTTACAATTTCAAAATAAACAGAGTTCCAGCCCCTGAAAATGGCGTAGAGAGCTCATTATATAGCTTACAAATCGGTTACACTTGGTAACCATTTCTTTTAAATAAAATTTTAATTAAGGAAGTGCTCAACATAAGATCATTAATTAGTTTACAATGAGATCGATTTAAGAAAAATAAGGAGGAGAGGAGAAGCTAGAAGAGAAAATATATGCTTACTGCTGAGGAGGGCCCACTGACTTGAGAATCCATTACCTGAATCTTTTCAATGCTTCAGCTATCTCCCTGCCTCATGGACCTGATGTGTTGGCAGTTCCTTGAGACCAAGTTCCTATACATTTATCCATGTCCTTATCAAACTCGATATGTTCAAGGTATTCTTTATTAGCCTCTTCAATAGCAAATTGAAGTGAGCAAATCTCCTTTATCTTCTCTTTGGTAATTAATTCCTCCTTGAACATGTTTTCTTTAGCAAATGCCCTTAACTGAGTTTTAATCTCTTGAAGAGAGAAAGGAACACCTGAATTTTCATCATGAAGATGATAGTGAATATCCTTGAAGGAAGATACACCACAAGTCTTGAAAGATTATCCCTTTTGCCAATTGTTTCTCAATTCTCCCAAGGCTTCTTCTAGAAGTTTTATTTTCCATTCAACACTGAAAACCCATGACCTTGACAATTTGTCCTTGACATCATCAAAAAATTTATTGGCCATCAATATCTTTTCATTAGCCTGTTCCATTAGGCAAAGATCTATGATGCAACTACTCCAAAGTTTAAGTTATTTTTCCATAGTTCCAGTAGAGGAGCAGAGTTTTTATTGTAGGTTGGCCACCTTCTCATTGAGTTTGAAGGCCTCTAAAATAAAATTCAAGCCTGCAATGATCATGTCATCAACCATGGCTTCCATAGCCCTTCCATAAGTGGAATATCTGTGTATATATTTGATACTCTGAACTTCATCCTGACTGAGAATCATAGGGGGTGGAAGGGCAGTCAGTGGAGTAGGATCCAAAACCTTATCTTTAGTCAATAATGACTTGATGAACCTAGAAAGAACTTGATTTTGTTCTTCCAACTATTCTATAGTCTGTTTACCCTTCTCCACTCTCTCAATAACCTTGGTTACTATTTTCTGTAGGTTATGCACCTCACTCTCAAAAGTAAATTCTCCCATTGGAATCCTAGAAAGCTCTAGGTCAGAGGCTAATAAATATTGCTCTGCCTTATCAACTCTAGGCTTTATAACCTCTAAAAATTGTTGGCCTTGAGCATCTATCACTATTATTAAATTTTTTTTAGCTCTCTTTACTGGAGAGGAGGATTAGTTCCTAACAAGGCTACCACAACATAAAAATTTGGTCCTGCCAAACATGAAGAAGGTTTCCTCTTCCTGCTATCAACTAGGGGTTGCACCCATGCAAAAGTAGAGGAAGAAGAAGAAGGAACAAGAGGTCCAAGAGTAAGTGAGATCATGGTAATTAAAGTATTCACCTTTGTTTCTTCCAGTAGAGATGTGAGTGAGGCATCTGGAGCTTCTTGAGTAGAGGAATCAGTGGTACTTGGAGGTTTAGTGCTAGGCACTTCCTTCTCTTTTTCTATGGTAACTTCTAAAGTTCCTGCCAGGTTTGGTACTTCACCATCATCACTTTCACTGAGAATAATAATGTTCTCTAGCCCTAAAGGTAGTTTTGAATGCCCTGAAGGGGGTTCTTCCTCAATTGGCTCTTGTTTAACTTGTTTTTTATTCTTTTGATACACTTGAGTAGTAGAAGAGGGAGTAGATGATTTAGGTTCTTTATTTGAGGAAGGAGGAGGGATTTGTGATGGTACCTCTGTGCTAGGTGTATGTGATTCCTTCCTAAGTGTTTAAGTATCTTTGGAAGAAGAACCAATTTGATTCTTCCTAAGCTCTCGAACCTTTCTATCAAACCAAACCTTGGTTCTTAGAAGGACAGGGGCCAAAATCTCAACCAAGTCATCCTTCTCCTTCTTGTACCAATCTAGATCTTCCAAAGGAGTATGCTTGATTAATGTCTCATATTTATAAGATAGCAAGTCTTCATTATCATCTTAGAACCTTTCAAGAATTTGGTAAAGATTGAGCTCATTTATCAGCTGCAGAGATAAACTTCCATAGTGCCTCCTCCTTGCTTCAAAATCATCTGCACAATCGGCCCAGTAGTCCTCAACATATAACCTGTGATGATAATTTATTCTGAGGTTTTACTCAATGAACTTCTTCGAATCAAAATAGGTCTTAGGCCTAAAAAAGTGGAAAGTGATGGGAGCACGGGACCTTTCTATATTTTGAGCATCCAAGGTTGTTTTGCATGTATAGTTACCCAAGGAAATAGGGAAATGCAGACCAGATATTTTCTTGTCCCTACAGGTTCTATGTAATTTATCCAATTTCCTGCACACTTCAATTAGATAAATCTTGTCATTACAAAACATGGGGAGCTTGAGAGGTGTGTTTTCATAACTAGCCAACCTGATATATGAAAACCTCCTAAACTAAATGAAGAAATCTCCATACTTAACTATCAAGTCCATGGACTCATCAGAAAATATCCTAGTAGTATCACCTTCTAAGAGCCTCACAATATACATGGTAAAGGCATCATTAACCGTCCTGAATTTGTGTTTGCTAGTTTCAAGGGTGAATTGAGGATAGTATGCATAAATGGGTTCATCCTTCTGGCCCTCCATGTATGTGAATCCAAACCACTACCGAGATGCTGCTAGGGAATACATGAGATAAGAAGTCATATAGAACTTCTTAGTCTGTTGTACATTAGACAATTGCTCGGTCAAATTTATACAAATGATTTCTACCCAATTTATGTTCTGAATACCTTCACAGATGATATTGATGAAAGGGCACATCCAAAAGTTAAATTCATTGGTAGAGGACAATCCCATGACACGAGCTAGCAAAATGATGAAATCAGATAGCTCTTCATTGAAATCAGCCCTAAATAATGCCTTGGAAAGTCAAGAGGCTCCATTGTTAGGGTTCTTCAACCATGATTTTTCTATCCTCGCCTTATATTTATCACTTTCCTACTCGAATAGATTCTAAGCTTGAGCCTGAGTGATAACGATGGATTCTTCAACTTCTGGAATCTGTAGAGCAGTAGAAATGGCAGAAACATCTAGTTTGGAAATCATCTCCCCATGCACATTAGACAATTCTTTGGTGTCCGAGTTAAAATGAGCCCCATAGGTGTGCATGGTGTTGGCACATTATACAAAAATAGGGAATCCCACTACATACACAAGACTACTATCATTGATCATTTGTGCCATGGGGGAAGGATTAGGGCTAGTTAATATGTTCCAAAAATCCCCAAAATCTAGGTGCCAAACCTCACTATCCCTGATATCGAGAACAGAGGACACGAGAGGTGAACCCTTTTCTTGATCTTGGAATTTAATCTTCATGTTTGTAGTGTATAGAGAAATAACCTTCAAGGATTGAATTCGTAATGAAAAATGTAAAGGGAATGGGAGCACAGAAAAATGATCTTAACTATAGGGATTGAAGAAAATGATGGCAAGTGAGCAGTGTGTCAAATGCATAGAGGATAGTCCCATTAAATAGCCATTTAGGAGAGAGAATGTCATTACATGTGCATTAAATTCATATTGCACCGACTTAAAAATATAAGAATTGGGAAGAATGGAAAAAATTGGCTTGGATTGTCTTTGGTACATTTGGGACATGAGGGACATGAAGATGCGATCCGACCGACATGGGTGATGCGGGTCAAGCGGCCAAATGAGCATAGGCGGTCTAGAAACTTGGAAATGCAAGGGACATGAGGGATGCGAAGACGTGATTCAGCCGATGTGTGTGATGCAGGGAAATCAGGGACAAAAGGTACAAACACTTTTGGGACAGATGGGACAAAAGTATGTGAAGAACCCGATCCGATCAACGCAGGTGATTGGGGAATAGAAAGCCCAGATGAACTTGGAACATACAGACCAAACAGTTTTGACATAATCGAAAGTTAAAAAAATTTAGGGAATGCATCCGATCGGGGATCAGAAGGCCCTATAGAACTTGGGACATGGGAGAAAAAATGTCTGACATACCCATAAATCACCAAAATGAATTAAAAAAAAAAGTGAATTTTTACTATCTCCTCAACTTTTCACTTCACTAGAACATCACTAAAGCGTGTCAACCCAAAATTTTCAATTTTTGACATTCAAAAGAGGGGAAATTTTGAGAGCACAACACACTTGCAGCCAATAGCAGGTGTTAACACATAACCAATAGTAGTTAGTTATACAAAAAGATCATGAGGGAAATATGGATGAAATATGCTAATGTCGACATGACAAAGGGGATTCTAGATGTAATTTGTACACAGGAAGAGGGATCTCCATAGGTGGTTGTTCCTAGAACTATGCCCCAACTCTAGGAAGGGGTAATATACAAACTGATCAATGTAGGAAGTCTGCAATGCATACAAGAAAGATGATCGAGGTGGGAATATTTCTAAGGATGTTAGTATAGTGAAAGGTTTTTCAATGTGGGAAGCCTTTTTTGCCATGATAAGAGAATATCTATCTTTCGAGGGTATGGTCTACTTTCTTCTTTTCCTTTGGGATTTTTGACTTTTATTTTTATATGGCAGGATAATATATGTATGATATTTGTACTTCAGGGGAGTAGTCTATAATTATTATATTATTTTTATAAAAAACTTTCCTTCAAGGGATCAGTCTATTTTTGGATAAGATAGTAAGAGATAAGAGCATCCATAATTTTGACTCTTTCTTTTTTTTGTAGGGGAAGAGCTAGGTATAGCTAGGTCGGCCACTCAAGAGGGGATGATGATTTGTACAAGTGACACCCCTAGACCCTTTGTTTGGTTTTGATAGGTAGATAGGAGGATGATATATGTAATTATCACGAAGTTCTCATCAAATATGGAGAACCTATCCATAAGAAAAATGCTACGGACAGAGTCATGGTACCCATATTTATGGTCATGTATAGGAAGTGACAGTAGACCACATAATTCCATATCACTACAGTGATAAATGGAAGAGGTTCATGATGGAGGAATGATCTAAGGATATAACTAGGTGTTCATTGGTAGGTATGTTAACATTATAATGGTTGCAAGTGCAATGCATTAAGAGGTTCTTCATTCGGTTTACCATTAAGGGAAGCCAAACTTTCCACATAATGTCCTGATTATATTCATGTTCAAAATGGGATGAAATATGGGTAGGATGATGAGATAGATGAGGGAAGATAAAAAATAATGTGTTACTCTTAAAGAAGCAAAAATATGTGTCCCTAACGAGATGAGTAGATGGTCTCCCAAGGGAGGGACAGATATGACCACAAGGGTGGATTTCTGATTGGATAAAATATTGGATAAGACGTCATGAGATTGATAAGATGGAAACCATGCGCTACCTTTCAAAAGTGGGGAAACAAAAAAAATGCATCCTGGTAAGACAAAAAATAGCCACAAAAGTGGGATTAGGATGAAAAGAAATGGTCCCTCCAATGGAGAAATAAGCATGGCCACAAAGGTGGACTTTGAGATAAAAACATGGCCACAAGTGTGGACTTTAGAATAAATATGACACCCCAAAGGAAGGGACACGTATGGCCACAACAGTGGAATTAAAATGAAAAACATGGTCCCTTAAGGGAAAAATGAATATGGCCACAAAAGTGGGCTTTAAAAGGAGATGAAGATTTGGACATGATCAATTTGGATTTTAGATTGGATGAGATTAAATAAAGCAATGTAAAAAGTTAAGTACCTTAGCATCAAGAGAGTTTAATAGACAAATATAAGAAGAATTGATGTAGAATGGATATTAAGGACGAGGGGAGGATGTGCCCCTAGCAAGGGAGATTATATTATATGTAGATGCCAAAGGGGGTTACATACGATTGTTTTGGATTTGGAAGGTATAAATGATCAAAGACCAAAAGGGTAATTGGAAAGATAAGTAATATCGATGAACAATGAAGGAATTTCCTTAGGAGGAATGTCAGGAGAGATGTTAAGGGTTGATGTGGATGGAAGAGTCTTGGGAAACCCAACAGATGGGATATGAATTAGATTAGATGTAGATAGAGAATTATTTTTCCCGTGAATGAGGAAATCATCTTTATCAAGAAGGTTATGGATGATTGTCTGAAAGACCTTACAATGTTCAATGTCATGGCTCGGGGTATGATGATAAGTGCAAATGTAACTGGGATCAAACCATGATGGATATGGACTATGGGGATTGAAATATTTAATGGGAGGAAGTGTGATGGTAGATATTCGAATTAAATGATGAAAAATGTGTGCGGAGGACCCAATTGAGGTGTCATGGGGAAGGTAATACTTGTGGGTTTTGATAGAATATTTTGGCTTCAAGTGATGGGAAGGAGTGGTCCTAGATTGGATGGGTGAACTAGATGTCTTACAAGATTAATCAATTTTGAGGGGAGGGTTAGATTGTTTGGATTGGGATTTATTATTATGAGGTGTACTAGATGAAGGGACTCACCCTAAAATAGATGTCGTAACATTAGATTGCTGAAAAGGGTGAAGACCCAACTTCTTACAAGGATGTGCAGGAGACTTTTGGGGATGTTTACTAAGAGTCATAGATTTTTATCCAGACGGTTTACCTTTGGCAAGGATGATAATAATTTCAATTGGAGTATCTAAATATTACAGTGTAGGGGAAGATATTAGTAGAGAAATATGTATTTGTATGATGTGATTAATAAGGTCTATGTGAGATTTGGATTGTGTAGATTTTGGTTTGGGCAATGTGGAAATAATTGATTTGTGAATCCCCTTTGTGTTTTTTTTAGGAGGAGGTGTTTGTTCCAAAAATTGTTTAAGGGGTATCATTGATAGAGTTATAAATCAAGATGATTTAGTTGGTGTGATATAAGTATTAAGTAAAGAATATTGGGATGAAACTGGTGATGTGGACATGGGAAAGGATAAACATATGTGCGACGAAGATGTCAAGGTAGGGGTAAGTGGATTTGTTGATATGGTAGATATAAGAGTAGTTGAGATAGATTGGGAGGTGGGCATATTTGAGATATTTGGAGGTGTAAGTGATTTGGTGATGGGTATGTTTTATGTAGATGTGGTGAAGGGGTCAAATAGGATAGGTTGGGGTACAATAGATGTGGATGAAGTGGTATGTATAGTCGAAGTCGATGTAGGTATGGTAAAGGTAGTTGGTGTGGTTAGCACAAAAAAAAATTACAGCAGGAGGATCTGGGATTGAATCTAAGGATGGCATAATCGGTAAAGGTAAGATGGATGTAGGTAAGGTAGTCAAATCTAATGAAGAGGATGTGGTAACCAGTGGAGTAGATATGATAGGTAATGAAGTAGGTGTATGAGCAATATCGGGTGTAGAAGTATGTGGGAATGGTTGTTTCATAAATGTTTTGAGGGGTATGAATGATATGTTTGTGAATGGGGTTGGTATTGTAGTTGTGGATGTATGGATAATTTTGTTTGATAGAGATGTGGGTGAAGGAACAGATGCGAGAGATGTAGGGATATGTGTGTATATCAATGGGGTCGAAATAGGTGCTAAGGATGAATCATATTTGGTAGATTAGGACATGACCGAAGTGGATGAAGTAGATGATATGATCAAATTTGATGTGGATGTGGTAAGGGTAGGAGAAGGCATAGGTTTAGGAAAAGTAGTAAAAGTTGATATAAGTGTGATAGTTGTGGATACACTAGGTTCTGAATAAGGAGTGGGCATAATGTATAAGGTAGGAACATGTTGATTTGATGATGAGATGAGATCTTGATTAATGGTGTAAATGGTGTAAGCATTTTATAGTTGAGATGTAAAAGGGGTGGCTTGATTTTTTGGTGATTGATTAGGAGAAGGTTGTGTAATTATGTCATAGGGCTAGCTAGGTGAAGTGGTGGAGCTATCGAGTTGGATATCCCCTTGATTTATAAGTTGTTGGATATAATATTTGAAGGAACAACATTTCTTAATTTCATGACCTTTGACTTCATGATATTTACAATAGTAGACTTCATGATACCAAATAGGCTTGGGTCGTGAGTCATCCACATGTCGTATGGGAAGAAGTTGGATGAAATTTACTACCATCAACTTGTCAAATAACAAAATATAAGATTATCCCAAGGGGGTATAGTTGGTTGTTGATTGAGGGGCTCATGGTTAAGGCCATGTGTTGGATGTAGATGTGGATGGGGGATTAACAACCATGGAATTGGCTGAACCCTTAAATGTGCCATTATGTGTGCATGGTTTAGTAGATTTAAGTTTAGGTTTGGTTAATCTGAGTCTAAGATGACCCTACTTAGTCGTACAAGTTTCAATTTTGTGAGCCATAGTGAATGCTTCATCAAAGGTTTGAAATGATTGGATTTTCTAGGTAGATGATATATAATTTAGACATGAATGTGAGAAGATTTGGATGAGTTTAGTTTGAGGAAGAGAGAAGGATAGTTGGTTTATAACGACACACCATCATGCGATGAAGTCCATGATGGACTCATCGTCAAACTGTCGGATGGTGTATGGGTCAGAAATAGTGATTTTTTGTGAAATGTTAATTGAAAATTGTTCTAAAAATAATTACGTAAGTTTGGTGAAGGATAATATAGAATATTATGGGATACTATTATACATGTCTAATGTGGGACTAGACAAGGACATGGGGAAAGTGCAAAACATTAGGTCTTGATCATGTGCGATAATACTACATACATGTTTGAAAGCATGAAAATGTTATTGGGGATCTTCCTTCTTGTTAAAATTAATAAAATTAGGAAGTTTCCAATGAGGAGGGTAAGGTTTGATAGGAACCGATGGATGAATTGACTCATTATATATTTTTACTAGGATAAGGTATCCTTGGGTGCCAAGGTAACAACTTTTAAACTAGCCATCCTATTCATCAAATCATGGATAGGATCATTTGACATGATGTTAGGTTGTGTGGCATGAAATGTAGTTTGATAAGGAAAATGATACATTTGTGGATTTGTGGGTGTTTGGGGAATTGTTTGATAAGGTGTTTGATTAATTTGTGGATGTGTAGGTGTTTGAGAATACATTTGATAATGTAGTTGATTAACTTATGGATGGGGTGTTTATGGAATTGTTTGATAAGGATTACTACATGTCATGGGTTGAGATTGGGTGATTTTTTGCATAGGTTACTGTGAAGAAATAGGGATGTGATGTGATTGTTGATATTAGGTAGGTTTTTGTGGTAAATAATGAGTAGGGATATGAGTGTTTATCGATCGAGACAATTGGAGCATTTGATGGATAGGAATGTAAGTGTGAAGAGGTTGAGATGGTTGGATAGGAATACTGGTAGCAGATGGAATATAGTCGATAAAAATGGACATGGGCAAGATATGATCCACCAAATGAGTAGACTGATTGAATTGAGACATTGTGGGAGATTCTTGGAGTAAGAAATCATATATAGGGCTAGGAGGAGGTCCAAGAGTTTCTAAAGGATTGGGAGATGGTGGTGTGGTTATTTTAGGAAGATTGGATTGGTGAGAGATATGAGGATTAGTTTTAAGATAGGGATGATTTTGGACGGAAGGGTCCTCATGAAATGAGACCATGGAGATAGGGGGTTGGGAAACTGATGTTGTGGTCTCAAGTGTAGAATCTTGTTGGGAGAGACCATTAGAGAAAGGGATGTCATTAGATGGAGTGGATTTTTGTTTTGTTTCATCTTGAGAAAGAGTGAGCATAGGCATGAAATAGAGAAACATATGTTACGTAGCTTGTTAACAAACAAATCAAGAAACAAGTTTTTTTATCATCACAATTAATTATGAGATGTGAAAAGAAAATTGGATAATGAAGGTGTCTAGAGAATGGTAGTCTAAAGATGGTTTTAGGTAGTTTTGGCTAGGGAAATGTCTAAAATGGTTTCTTGTTAGGTGTTTAAATCCCAATCAGTGAACCATGTAACATTCCCAATTTAAGACTTTAGAAACAAGGGAAAAAATTTATATACATAATGTTCTCTGTTATAAATAATCATAAATTAGAACACACATTCCATGCCAATCAATCTCATAACAGATAACCATATGCAGCTATAAATGACTCGGTGAGATACCGATCTCTCATTTCATGACTCGATTAACAACCGATCTCTCATGTTACTTAAGTATTGAATACTTTACGTATACCAAGTATACTTGGTTCTCTTACCCTATTCTGGGTACTGAGTGTTCTGTTTAAGAAACCTATCTGAATATTTGTTACCTATATCCATCTGAAATCACATTCCTTAAACTAGGTGACATAGGACAACGCAACCAGTAGCTTACGATACTTTGGCCAAATATTTCCAACATACTGTACATGTTACTATTCCTATATGGCATACTCGTTTAAACAAAATACGTCCTTCACCCCACTCCTCTGTTATCTAGAATGTTCTTCACCAACTTCATTCAGTCTGATTATCCAAGGTTTGACACTAATGCATGTTAGTGATATAATTTAGAATAGGGAGTCACTCACGATGACCTAGGGTGTATAGGCATAACCTATCAACCTAAATCGATTGGATGTGCCTAGTTATCCCAAATCATTGTGAGTCATTTCCTATGCTAGATCATAACTCTAAACTATCCTAGAGAGAAACTAAGTTCAAGTCTAATTTTGGGTAGGTCTAGATGAACCAATACTGAAGAGTGTTACAACATGTCAACTGCAACCATGTATCCTTGTGAAGACCCAAGTATTCACAAAGGTACAGATCTGCAGTTGGCATGTGCCAACATCTGACAAAACCACTTCATCTCGACGTACACACCTCAAGAGATCATTTCCACTTAATTAGTTAAGGATTAAGATTTAGATTATAACAACTTTACATAACCCTAATTCCAACAACCTTAAAGGTTTCCATCCCCATTTGAGTTGATTAACTAATATGGAACTTCAAATACTAATGATTGTTTTATGTTTAATTAACTTTTTGCTTAACATTTAATTAATTGAAAACAACATCATTATATATCAAATGATCTAATTAATGTGTCTCAATCATTCAAGGAATGTATAAGGACCAAAACAGGTTCCAATATAAAATACTTCATACCTATGAAGTCTAAATGGTTATCAAACCCGCATATACTTAGTTTATTTTGCATCCTTTTTAGAAGAGGAGAACCTTCCTCATTATGGTTAAGTATTAGTGTTTATTATACCCATATCTAATTTACACATCCTGACATTATAGTGACGCTTTTATAACATCATAATCAACCATTCAAGATTAGGTAAGGAACATTAATACATACAACTTAGTAAATTTCACTAAAGTAAGGGAATTTGTGCTAATTCCCATTTATCCAGACAATTTACTAACATCAGGAATAAGGATCCAATCAGATATAAATAACAACATTAAGGATAAGATTACAGATTTTTTCTTCTTAATATGAGAAAGAGAATAGACTTAATCATGTTTAAGTAACCTGAGTCTTTTCAATTCATCCAAATAAAATACACATCATAAAAAACTATCTATTACTGACATATTTCATGTCAACAACATCAAGATCTTTTAGATTATAACTTTTTTTCCTTCAATAAATTTCAATAATAACTCTGAATTCTCTATAATGGTCCATACTTTTAATTCAACCAATACATCATAAAATTTATTGCCTTCCTTTATCACTTATGAAGTCCATCTACAAAAATTGCTAGCACGGGTCAGTTCATTGAACTGAGCATGATAAGCACTAAGCATTAAAACAAAATGCTTTCAACTAATTGTTTCATTAAACCAACTCTAATTTAATGAAATAGTGTGGTCAAGAAGACAAATAAATCATAGAAATAACTACCATATAATAATAACAATTAATCACTTGAATAACATTCAAAGAAATGTCATGAGGTAATTTACAATCTAAAACATGTTATTAGATAAATGTCGTTCCATCCAATACACTTATCCATATCAAATAAAAGTAATTTCTAATTATTTCCTTCACAAATCATCTTAATTTAGAAATTCAAATGCAAATAAGAGTCTCATAAATCCGATGTGGCATCCTAATCCCAAATGCAAGGCATAGCCTACTTTATCAAGTTAGACCAAATATCAACATTAAGATAGAATTTACTCAATGTACAACATCTCTCATTTTTCTTTTATCTCAAATATTAAAATCCTTAACACTAGTCAAGAGAACAAGCAAATACCAATGAAGACTACTCAAGACATTAAGGATAGTAGAGCAACTGATCCAAATAAATCAATGACCAGATTTACCTAAAATAAGTACAACTGAGATGAAATAGTAGGAACTTCCTAAATAACTCGGTTAGCCAAAATCCCATACAAAACTTAAGAGAAGATAACACAACCCAAAACATCCTATTATCTCCAAAGGTAGTGGTCAGGCTTCGCCTTAAAGACTGAAGGAGTCAAAATCCAAGATTAGAAGGGAACTCAAACATCTTAACATATGGGACGAAGGTCGTAAAGGATAATGTAGGCCTTCAATACTTTGTAACTCCTTAAAAGAGAAAATTCACAGAAGAAGAAATCAATAGAATGTGCAATTGTTGTGATTAGAACATAATTTAACATGATTTCCCTTCATAGACAACCAATGAATGAGACATTAAACCAGATCAAAAGGAGATGCTATGATTTTTTTTTATAAAAATGCCATGCGGCAATTACAGTTCCAACAGTCACTTGAGGATGTTAAAATTTCAGTCAAGGTCGACATTCTAACCAATTCGTCCAATTATGGAAATAAAACAATCAACAAGACAGACACTAAAACAAGTCCTCAAAAAGGTCAAAGACATATATTTTATGAAAAGATAGAGAAGGTTCCTTCACAATTACATTCCAAGAAGATAAGCCCTAGATCGACATATCTTAGCTATAGTCATACAACTTATCAACAAATTAATTCCCTCCAATATTTCTCAAAGATCAAAGAATGGAAGAATCTTGAAGACCCCTTATTCAGAACCTTTTGGTGCCTTTTTTGAGCCTGCAAGATTTTTCCCTATTTTTCCTTCATTATGCATGCTCTAAAGTGTTTTTTTCTCGAAATTGGTGGCCTGTAACTTTTCCATCTAGATTGAATGCCTTGAAAATATCATAAACTTGTTGTTTTGTCCCAATTTGAATTAAATTAGCATGTGTGCCCTGTTTTGTGCCCTATTTTTTCAAAATCCACGAGCCTCTACCATTTTTCCTTTTTGACCGATCATGGAAGTTCAAAATTGATTGATTCATACTTATTTTCCCTTAAAAATCCATTTCCATGATAAAAAAAATGCTTTAAAACATGTTTTAGTTAGTTCAATTTCGTGAAATTTGTCATCCTTAGCAAAAAAATCAAATTCTAGGACATCCCTGGAATTTTCTGTGTTTTTTGATGGTCAGACAGACGTCATTTTCCCATCAAATTCATCTTTAGCATTCTAAGGCATTGCTAGCAACTTTTTCATCTTTTGACAGTCATATGGGCGTCCTTTACCCATCAAATTTTAGCTCAAACATTTTCTCATATGTGGTCGTTTGTGGTTGGACAAGATCTGGTGGGTCTGCTAAAAAAAATTAATGTTTTTTGTGTTTTGGAAAAAATTACATGTTGCCCCCACAGCTCTGCAGGTTCCAGAGGAGGTACATGTGTTACAAGTAGAGTGAAGGTAGATGGGTGGGTCTTGTTAGTGCAAAATCACAGCACCCCTGGACGCACATCGGGCTTCTAGGTTGATGTTCAGGCATCCAGTGTGATTGCACAACATGGAAACCTCTCTCCAAGCGTGGGACTTGTAAAACCGAGAGAGGAATCTCCAGAGAAGGCTGGTTCCTGCTCCTAAACTACCTGCCACAAGCTATTCCAGTGCAGGCAAGCTAATCTAATCCTAATCTAACCATGCCAAGGAGACAGAGAGAGAGAGAAGGGAAAAACAGCAAAATCCTACACTAAAACGGTGATACACCAGAGAAGGAGAATGTTGAACATCTATCAAAACTGCCATGGGACAAAGAGAGGTGAGCAATGGGAAGGATGGACAGATGAATCATAGGCCCAAGGATAGATTTCACATAGAAAGTGTCCCAAAACTCCATGAACACAGCTCCAGATCTGTAGTGAACGTTCAAACATGCACAAATACCTGCAATGAAGAGAGGCAAGAAGAAAACAAGCAAAAACGAGCAAGGATGGACAGATGCATCACAAAACACGTTTTGTTGCTTCAGATGTTTGCACAGAACATCATTCCATTAGTAAAAGGCAAAAAACACCATTATAGAGCAGGGAGGAGGTTCGAACTCCATTTTCAACCCTAGAGAAGAAAAGAAGGGAGGGCCGAGCAGAAAGAATGAACAACTCTTTTTTATATTTTGCCACTCCTTACAATATATAGGAAGAATGAGAGAAGGAAGAAAGAGGAAAGTCAGATCTCCTCCAACCACCTCCAGGTCGTATTTTAAATCATTTCATCATGGTAGAAGCGACGGATCCTGGCAAAACGGCGGGCTGTCTGCTGCATTAAAACTGGTCGCTGAAATGTCACTTCTGTCATTACCACGTGTTAGAGCCGTTTCTCAATTTTCTCTCTCTAGACTGTACCAAAACTTGAGATTAGCCCTAGAATCATGTAGAGGATTTTACTAGCTTTCCGTTGATATAAGGAACATGCAAATCCGAGCTCTGGATCAAAAGATATGACCATTTGAGGATTTAGGGCACAAAACAGGCGAAAACAGATTTTTAAAATATTTTCCCGCGCATTGCCACCTGGATGACACGTGGCAGACTCTGATTGGATGAGAAAGGTCTTCAGCCCGTCGGGTTCGGGATTCTCCTCTCCATTTGCATTGGGTTTGGGAGGTGGCTCAACATATGTTTTCGCCCCATGCTTTTCCGACTTGTTTCCCCGACTATGAAACCTGATTTTCTTTGTGCGTCGGGCTTTCCAACCCCTCCGACACATTTCTTAGGTGTCGGGTTTTTCAACCCTTCCGACATGTTCTTGCGCCATGTTTCTCCATCGTGTTTTCCTGACTATGAAACCTGATTTCCTTTGTGCGTCGGGTTTGGACGACCCGACGACATATCCCTTTGTGTGGGGTTTTTGCTTGGATACGTGGCAGCTTCTCATTGGTTCGGATCAGCGCTCGAAAACTTGCCCTTTGACTTTTTGACCTTTTCCCTTGTGAGGACACGTGGCAGCTTCTGATTGGCTCTCGGCTCCTTCGCGTACTTTGCCTCCATTTGTCCCGGATGTCCCATTTGATTTTGGACCCTTTGTGCTCATTTCGGCTGATTTGGCCGGTTCGGGCATTTTTGGCCCGCTTGTCCCACTTTGCTTTGGACTGACTTGACCCTTTCGGCTGGTTCGGCCGGTTTGCGCCCTATTGTCCCACGCGTCCCAATTGCTTTTGGGCTCCTTGTGATAATTTCACGCAATTCGGCCGGTTCGGGTATTTCGCGTCCATTTGTTCCATTCGTCCTGAACTACCCCTTTGTGCTTATTTCGGCCGATTCTCTCTCTCGGTCAAACCGGCATTTCGCGCCCACCGCGTACTTTAGTCCCACTTGTCCCAAATGCTTAGTGGGCCACCTGGACTCATTTCGGGTGGTTCGGGTGGTTCGCGTACTTTTGTCCCATTTGATCCAACTTGTGCTGGACTGGGACTTAGCCGATTTTCACAAATTTTCCTGGCCCGAACTACTTGCTTTCTGCAACCTTCTCCGCACTTTCTCAGAGCTTGTTCCTTTTTTCCTCGGCCAGGGGAGTTAGAAAATTACCTGAAGGGACCCTGCAAGCCTGATTTTTGCTCTGAATCAATCAATTTTCTTGGGATTTGGATATTCTGATGCATGTTATCAAAATTACCCTGGGGGGGGAATTTTAGATAACAGGTCTTTTTGTGCCTCAAGGCATTTTGGAAAAAAGAGTTAAAGTACAAAGAAAATGCCAAGGTCCCGCAATGAAATAGAATGGGACACGTGGCAGCTTCAAAGTGTAGGCCCTCACCAAATCAGAGGTGGACACGTGTCATGTTTTCATCAAAAGCGGGATGGAAGGTCAAAGGTGGACACGTGTCATGTTTTAATCAAAAGAGGGGAGTGCGGGCCACTAGAGGAAAAAGGGAAATACTACCTTTTTGGCAAGGTGAGTTAAAGCGTTAATTTGAAATGTGGCTCTGCAATAAATCAGAGGGAGACATGTGTCAAAATAAATGCAAGAGGGGAGTGCGGGCCACCGATGAGTTTTGAAACTTTTGAAATTATTGAGGAGTTGAGTAAAGTTTAAAAGGAGGAACACAAGTCCACAGCAAGTTAGTGATCGCCACATGTCAAGGACAGAAGCAGAGGTGTGGGTCCACAGGGAAAATTGTGAAAAATTTCCTTTTTTCCAAAAAGGGTGGAAATGTGAAGAATCAAGCCGCGATTCTAATGGGGCCCACCGTGGGACACATGTCAAACTCAGAGGGAGGGAGAAAAATGTCAAAATTTTACATTTTTAAAAAAATGTTAAAATATCAAAAAGTGATCCCAAACCCATTTCCAATCACATTGTGACACATGGAGGGATCAGATTGAAGGGAGAAAGGAAAATCAATGATAACTGTGCATTTTTTAATTTGGCTGCCACTTTTGCTCCAAGAAGTGTGGAAATGCATTTTTTGCATCAATTTTGATCAAATTTTTGGTGAATTCATGTCATTTTTGCCTTCAAGGATCAATGGAATCAATTTGAAAATTCAATTTGTAGATCTTAGGTACTTTTGAAATGAAATTTTGTTTGGGCTCGAGCAAAAACATGAAGTATCAGATCCAAAAGTTACAGAGGAAAATTTTGGAGGGATAAGGATGAAATAATGAAAGGATGGGGGTCTGCATGCTTTAAGGAAGAAAAACATGCTCCCGGTTGAAACTATGATGCAAATTTTTTAATGATTCACCATTTTGAGGAACCTAGCAACTTTTTGAATGTTTTCCTATTAGATTGTCCCTTTCTACAAATCATGAGTGAATTTGTAACAAACTAAGATGCCATAGGATATTATTTTCTTGGGAAAGAAGGATCAAATGTAATAGAATGTTATATAATGCATGTTTTGGACATGCGAAGGGTCGAGAAATTCAAAATCATCAGAAAATTTTGAGAGAAGCTCATATTCTGAGAAACCCTCCAAAAAAACTGGTTAATGTCTTCCGTGTTAGATCTTCATTAATGTTGAGTTGGTTACAAGTGTATAGCTATCAAACAACTCTGAGATTGTTCCTGAAACTCTCCCCTATTGATGAATCTAACAAGATTTTGAATTAATCTATGTTATTTTGGGCAATATGATGTTTGTTATCATTTTTAAATGTCTACAAACATTTTTCCTTGTTCTTCTTGCAATCTTACACTGAAATCTTTAGGAATCACACAGATCTCATCCTTATTGCATAGTTTAGTGGTATTTACAATTTCATTTATCAGAAGAGCTTTCATCTGGTATTGAGAATAAGTAGTTTAAAATAACTTCATCTTCATTTGTTGATAGAGATTTCTTGTAAGCCTTTGGGGGTACCTTAGGCAAGATTTGATAAGAGATTTTGATGTTTAATTGGGTCCTTTAATTCAAGATTTTGTGTTGAGGTCTCAAATATTGTGTGAAGAGTAAAAACTTGGGCCTCCATTTGTGTATCTCTTCTCGTTGAAAGAATGTCCTGACTATTTTGAAGCATTTTATCTGATAGTTTTTCAAATGTTGTAGAGGTTGTCAAATATATGGCATAGACAAGTTTGTCTTGTCAATATCCCACCAAAAATCATTCTGAACAACTAATCCTACCCCATAATACTCATGTTATGACCTATATACCCACAGAAGATCAAAATCCATTTGCTAAAGTATGCAGAACAGATTAGGATTTTAAAATGTCTTCAGTAACCCTTGACTTGCATTGAAATTATCTCCATAATCTGGGAGTGAAAACTTGTGAAAGTCAGATTTGGAGTGTTGATCATATTTTCCTAAGGCCCCTTCATACTATTTTCATAAATTGAGGGATATTTTCATCTCCTTCATGATTTGAGGGTTAAAAAATAGGTACTCTTACCTTGGTTGAAAGGCACAACCTAAAACAGTTAGGACAAGATCAATTCGTATTTGAGTGCTATCCATCTCTCCACAAATCTGAGTGCCAGTTAGATCACATCCCCGGCTACAAAACAAAATACATCATGATCTATCTATCTTTAAGCTTCATTTCATATCTCTAATGTTTCTCAAACTAAAAAGGAGAACAATTTTTGGTACCAACACCAGTGGTGCCGTTGTTGGGGAGATGTTGAAAATATTTGAGATATTTGGATACATGGAAAACCCTAGTAATGTTTATTACAAATACTGCATGCAAGTACATTGTTGAAGCATACTTTTATAATCATATTTTTAAGGATTAAGTGAAGATATAAGTTCTACCTATAATTTTATCAGTTTCTATTAGTAGTTGCACTTCATTTGCATTTGTGGTTAATAAATTCAAGAAAAGGAAGGTTTGATCTATAAATTTTGGCAAGATTTTTAGTACTGATAGGTATTTGATAGAGCGGTTTAGTGCATTTCCACAACTAAGGTGAAATTCCTTAGTGGTGACTCCATGCTCATTTGATCTTGATGAATACTGGTGTCTTAGCTTTCTGTCATTTATTTTTGTGTTGCTAATCTTTGCAAACCTAGAAGGAAGAAGATCTCTCTTCAGGAGGGACCCAAGTAGAAAGCTATTTCAATAATTGGGAAAGACAATTTTAGAAGAAATAAATGTTTGGATGGTTGTTGAGGGTCAGACATCAGGAAAAGTTATATCCATTGGTGAGAGAGATCAGCCTTTAGTAGAGGATTATCACTCTTTTTCAAGTGATTCTGATTCAAGCAATATTCTCACAAATTTTTTTACCTCAACTAGTGAAGGTCCTTCTATTGTACCTGGAAAGTTATTTTCTCAATCTACATTTGTGTACTTCAATTCAAATAAATCTTTCCAAGAAAATTAGCACCTAGAGAATACCAATCTTGTGAACCAAATTATTGAGCCCCAAAGGCTTCGCACCCCTCATCGACTTGTGTCACCCCCAAGATCACCTCCACCAAATAATATGGCTCAGCCTAGGCCCCCATTTGTTGTTAACACCTTTGGTCCTATAGAATTTAGAGGAATGGTTGGTTACCCAAATGTTGTCCCACAAGATGAGAGGAATAAGGTTGCCAAAGTTCAAAGGGAATAATGCCATAACAAGTGATCAACATCTCAAAACTTTTTTATTACTATGCTAGAGGACTTTGAGATTAAGCATGAAGATGTGTATATTAAATTGTTCATTCATACAATAGAAGAGGATGCCAAGAGATTGGTACAAGGCTCTGCTCTGATAATTCTATTGATTCATGGACTGAAATGAACAATGCATTCAGATTGCAATATGGTGACAAAACTGATCCTAGGTTTCTATTGTTTGAATTTGAAAATATCAAGAAGAACCCAAATGGAATCAATTCATGACTTTAACACAAGGTTCAAAAAAACTTTGAGAAGGCTTCTAGTTAATTTGAGGCCATGTGATCAATCATGCTTGATCAAATATGTAGATGCATTTGATAATAAGGCATCCTATTACTTAAGAGACAAGAACCCTACCAATTTAAGGCAAGCCTTTAACCATGGCGCTGCAGATTGAAAATAACATTAAGGAAATTAGGAAACCTCTCAAGAGAGATGGCGTAAAGTTGATAAACACTAAAAAAACCTCAAGCAAGAAAGAGTGTAGAGTTAGAGGAAGTGGTGAAAACTTTTGCAGGAGATGTTAAAGAAATCTCATACAAGTTGGTAAGAGCTGAGAAGGGAATTGGTCATACTTCACAAGGTCAACCAAAAGCACAAAATCATGAAAGATTTGTAAATCATCCTAGGGGCGATCAAATATTTTATGATAGAGGTAAATGACACGATGGGGTCTACAAATAGACATTCTCAAGCACGTGAAGAAAGAGTGTTACCTGATCCCCTAACTGTTAGGATTGTTGTCTATTGAGGAAGTTGTTGATATTGATTAGTGTGATAGGTTTTTTCCTGCCCCATACTCCATTTGAAGTGGACCAGTAAAGATGGTGAAGCTAATAATGATGATGGTACTGATGATGATATTTACATGGTCGGTTTTTCTTCAAGCTCATAAGAAGGGGCAACATCAACTCGAGTTAACAAGTGCAAGCGACATCTGCAACCTTTTGGGATTACATCAAACAGGTACAAATCTTTCTTCCCCCTCATACTCTTCAAGTTGATGAAGTGCAAGATTTTGAAATTCCTAACAATGACTTTGAATACTCAAGAACTTTGATGATTAAGAGGTATGATGGTGGTATCCCTATCAGAGGAAGATAGATAATTTTTAATGAATGTTATTGTGGCTCAAGAGAAAGAGTATAACACTAGGAGAAAGGTTGTTAAGGGATTTCGGCCTCAATACAAACCTAAATCACCCTTGATTACATAGTATTCCCAAAGAAGCTCCTAGAAGAGAAACACCTACCAAAATCTCTGTTGTCCCAAGCAAAAATTACAGTCCTCCTCATGCCCAAATTGTTAAGCATCCCATGCCATCTGTTGAATCTTCTTGTGTCCCTTCCAATGTTGCCTTGCCAAAGAATGTTCCCTATGACATAGCCCAAGTATTGAGCCAAATCAAAGTGAGGTTCTAATCATTGAGTTGCTTAGGATTCCTGAGCAGAGGAAGAGAGCATTTGAGTACTTGGGATAAAAGAGGAGAAGCGTACCCTAAGCAGAAATGTAAAAATTGTTAAAAATCCTCCTCATATCTTGAGACACCACCAACATTATAGGATCTTGAAGAAAAACTTAAGGTATACTTGGGAACATCCTTGGTTGATTCCCAATTGAATTTTGATCCATTCTTTACAAATTTTATCATAAAGGATAGACTACTTCACAATTGGATGTTTGATTTCTGAGTGCATCATGCAATGTTCATGCCTCTAGAAGTCATGAATGAGTTTGATATCAAAGTGACAAGTAGCCTATGGAAAGTGTACTGCCATGGACTAAAGAGAAGTGCTAGTAGTTGGTTGTGTGAAGGGTTTGGTGGTACAACTTGCATCCTATCCCAAGAAGACTTTAAAATTAGATGTTGTTATTATTTATTGCCCTGCCATATGGGGTATGATTATTATCAAGGAAAGCAGGCTACAAGTGTTTGATGGATTGTCCAAATGCATATGTATTTTTTGCCACCATTCCCATTGAAGGTATCCTTGTTAAACTATATGGAGAAAAGAAGATATTACATCTTATTGTGGATCCAAACAATGCTTCTTATGAAGTATTATTTGTGGATGTTGATGTGTGATAATTTTATTGGGTTTGTCTTATTTTAAGGAGGACAATATGGATTAGTCTAAGTGTCTTGAATAGGAAGGTTCCCCTTGGATCTGTTCTATTTGATGGAGCTTGTTCCAAATTTGGAAATGGTGTTGGTATAATTTTGATTTCTCCTATCTTGGAAGAGTTTGTTTTTTCCTTCACGGTTAATTTTTAATGCACTAACAACAGTTACTAAGTATGAAGTCTTGTTGTTTTGTCTGATAATTTCATGAAAGTATGTTGTTAAGGACATCATTGCAAAAGGATACTCATATCTATTTTTCAAAAAAATAAGAAAACTATATGCTACAAAAAATCAGTGGAAGAAATAGTAAAAAACATACAGTTTGGGATCTAATGGCGATGTTTGATTCCTTCAGCATTGTGCATCATGATAGAAGTTTCAATATTTGTTACTGAAAAGTTGGTAGTTTTGGGGTCAATATTTGGAAATTACACCATTTCACCTTATTGTGAGTACAATATTGAAGTGTTAACTAGGCCAGCTGTCCCTGAGAACATCAAGCATTAGCAAGGGTTTAAGGATGATGCTCGATTGCAAAGGTTATTAAAAAATCAAGGTGATTTTGAAAATTAGAATATTGATTGGGAACCAATGGTTTGTGTGACTAAAGGAAGAGATACTTTTTTTGGAAAGGATATTATCGAATTAAAAACTAACACCATTCTTAGAGGTCTTATTGCACTTGAGTAAAATGTTAACAATGTTGATTGCATCATCGATAGAAACATGTATTCCTCAAGGGATGTGTAAGATTATAACTTGGGCACTAATGATGAACTAGGAAAATTTTTGTTGGACAGTAATCGAAACAAAGAGGAAAAATAGTCCTATGTTCCATCTATTGAAGAAATATCAGGACTGTCTTACTTGGTCTTATTCAGAGCTAAAAGTATACATAGAGAAGACTTGTTTTAGCATGAGATTCCTCTTGAAACAAAAGACAAGACCATTCACGAAAAAATCATAGGAAAATTAATCCACTCGTTTCAATGAAGATGCAAGATGAATTCAAGAAATTAAAAGAGGGAGGAATCATTCAACCCATAAGGTATTCATCTTGGGTTGTAAACCTTGTGCCAATCAAAAGGAAAAATGGAGATATTAGAATTTGCGTAGACATCATAAATTTGAATAAAGCTTAATTGAAGGACAATTATCCTTTTCCAAACATGGAAAACATGTTGCAGTTAGTTACTGGATCTGAATTGTTGTCTACCTTGGATGGTTTATCTAGCTATAATCAAGTTGTTCTCAAGGATTCAGAAATGATTTAAAAATGCCTTTACCACTCCTTGCGGAACAGATGTCTATGTAAGAATGAATTTTTGTCTCATGAATGCTAGAACTACCTTCCCAAAGGGAAATGGACGTGGATTTTTTCTGGTTACATAATTGACTTCATTGCAAGTTTATCAAGATGATGTGACTTGTGTTTTTAAGGAGTAGAAAAGATCACTTTCAGCACATAGTAAAGAATTTTGATCAAATGTACAGAATTTGGTATCTCTTTAAATCTAAAGAAGTGCCATTTTGGGGTGCAGAATGCTAAGTTACTTGGTCATATTGTTTCAAAGGCTGGTGTCATGATTAACCTTGACCCTAAGAGGGTAGAATCAATCAGATAATGTTCCAATTCAAAGAAAAAAGAAGGGCATGCAATCCTTCTTTGGGCAGATCAATTTCATTAGAAGGTTTGTGTCTAATTTTGCTAAATTGAATCTTCCTATTACATGCATGTTAAAGAAAGACCAAGTTATGAAATGTGAGGAGGATGATAATTCAGGAGTTTTGAAGGAATCAAAAAAATAATTGAAACATGCACTTGTCTTCGTACCTCCGAATTACAAGAAACCTTTCCAAATTTTCTCCTTTGCTTCTGAAAATACTAATACATCTGTTTTACTACAAAAGGATGAATATAGGGCTGAGAATCCTATTTCCTTCTTGATCAAGCCTTTACAAGTTACTGAGTTAAAGTACGTAATCATGGAAAAACAAGCATTTTCCTTGGTGAAAGAAACAAAGGTTTTCATGCCTTATATCTTAAGTTCAAAAGTTGTTTCTTATGTTCCCCAAACCATGGTAAAATACATCTTATCAGAGATGGAGATCTCAAGAAAAAGATGTATATGGGTGAACAAACTATAGTAGTATGACATAGACATCTAAACCAAAAATTTGGTAAAAGGTTCGGGTCTTGGCTAAGCTTATGGCTGAGAGTAACCTGCAAACTATTTAAGTGAATGAAGTAGAGGAAGAAAGGGCAGATGTTTTTGAGAAGTTGGTGAGTTTTGAGTGGTACAAGGATGTAATATTTTATCTCAAACGCCTATACTACCCTTATCATTTGAATAAAAATTAGAAAAGATCCTTCAAGCTAGCTTCTCAAAAATACATCATTATTGACTTTGGGTTAGCTTAGAAGAACCCTGAAGGTGTTCTCTTGAAATTTATAACTAAAGATGAAGCTCCTAATATAGTTACTAATTTCGATGGGGGAGTTTGTGGAGGATACTTTCCTAGAAGGGTTACAACACACAAAATTTTTGAGAGATGGTTATTGGAGGCCAACTCTCTGTCAAAGATGCAACCCTATTCGTTAGAAGCTGTGAAATCTATCAGTGTTTATCTAGAAGAATGAAAGCTTCAGGCTCCCCCTCATTTACATCTTGTATCAATTGAATCCTTTCAAAAAATGGGGGATATACTTCATTGGTTGAGATTCATACCCTTCTAGTGCTGGACATAAGTGGATTCTTGTAGCCACAGATTACTTCACCAAGTGGGTAGAAGCAATCCCCACTAAGAAAGTAAACACACCAAGTTGTTATGGACTTCTTGTTGAATCATATCATATGCAAATTTGGTGTGCCAGTCAAGATTGTTACTGATAATGCCATGTGTTTTAAAGCTAAACCCTTGATGGAAATGTGCAAGGAGTATGGAACCAATCTGACTTATTCTTCAAACTATAACCCTCAAGGAAATGGACAAGATGAGTCCAACAATAAGAACTTGTTGAAGATATCATTAGGAGAACCTTCGAGTTGAACAAGAGAAAATGGGGTGAACAAACTGAAATTTTAGTTTGGGTACTGATAGAATCACTACCAAAAGAGCTACTGGTAAGAGCCCATTTGAGTTGGTGTATGGAACTCAGGATCTCTTCTACCCTTACATCCATGCAATTATCTTCATTTCAGTTTGTTCAACAACTTGAAGATCAAGAGGTCAGTCCATATGAAGCAAGGATTAATCAGATTGTTGAGCTGGATGAAGAAAGAAGAGCATCACACCAAAGGCATGTTAGATTTAGAGAGAAGTTGAAGAGGTTGTTTGACAAGAAGGTCACTCCTAGGGCTTTCAATGTTGGAGATCTAGTTTTGTTATGGGATAGCAAAAATGAAGATAAGGGCAAACATGGTAAATTTGATGCATTGTGGATGGGCCCTTACTCCATTGATATCAGAATTGGTGAAAATACCCTTTTTTCTCAAGGACTTAGATGGGGAATTGCTTGAACTACCTATTAATGGCAGGCATCTAAATCATTTCTTGGATTAATCCCCAAATTTGAGGTATGCACCACTTGTACAGTGTATAGTGTTTGGCTTTTTCTCTATTTTTAGTGTTTTGTCTAGTTCGTGGTTTTCCTTGGTGTGTGGCAGCCATTTTTGTCAGTTTCTTAGCTAGTTTTTTGGTGGCTTTGGACTCATGACTTCATTTTCCAAATGGATTATTTTGGCACTTGGTCTACTTTTTTTCTTGTGGCACTCACTGGGAGTGCCCATCCCCGAGCAGGAGTCTGATGTTGGTGCCATTTTTTGAGCTTACAATGTTTCCCCTTTGCTCTTTTGCCCTAATGTTTTTTCCTTCATTATGTAGCTGCTCTGGAATTGGATTTTTCTCTCTTGCCCTAAAATGGTGTGTTTTTTTTCCTGTTTCTGAGAAAAAACTTTTTCCCTCTTTCGAATTTGATGCTTTGAAAACTCTCATGTTTAAACTTGTTGTTTTTTTCCCAATTTGCACCATGAAATCATGCAAGTGTGCCCTGCGTTTTGTGCCCTAATTTTTCAAAATCAAATCGGGCCTCTACCTTTTTTCCATATTTTCACCAGAATCGTGGAGCTCAAAATTGTTCATTTAATACTTGTATGCCATTGAAAATCCAATTCCATGATAAAAAATGCTTTGAAAACATGTTTCAGTTGGTTCAATTTGTGAAATTTGTCGTCCTTAGTGAAAAAATCAAATTCTAGGGCATCCCTGGCATTTTTCTGTGTTTTAACGGTCAAACAGGTGTCATTTTCCCATCAATTTCATCTTCAGCATTCTAGGGCATCGCTGGAAACTTTCTACATTTTTGACGGTCATACGGGCATCCTTTTCCCGTCAAATTTTAGCTCAAACATCTTCTCATACAGTGGTTGTTTGTGGTTGGACAAGATTTGACGGGTCTTCTCGAAAAACTTAACATTTTTTGTGTTTTGGAAAAAATTGCTAAATTGTCCCCCATAGCTCCGCAAGTCCCTAGAGGAGGTACACGTGTCACAAGCAGAGTGAAGGTAGATGGTGGGTCTTTTTGTGCCTTAAGTAATTTTGGAAAAAAGAGTTAAAGTATAAAAAAAATTCCTAAGGCCTGCAACGGAATCATAATGGAACATGTGGTAGCTTCAGAGTGCAGGCCCTGTAATGAATTAGAGATGGACATGTGTCATATTTTTCATCAAAAGCAGGATGGAAGGTTCAGAGGTGGACACTTGTCATGTTTTCATCAAAAGTGGGATAGAAGGCTGGCAGAGGACTTAGAAAAATTTTACTTTTTGGAAATGGGAATCAAAATTTGTCAACACATAGCATGGGTCTATTGGGAAACTCAGGAGTGGACACGTGGCAGGATCAGGGGTAGAGGGGAGCGTGGGCCACCGGAGGAAAAAAGGAAATGTTTCCCTTTTTGGCATAAAATGAGTTAAAGCAGTTAATTTGAAATGTGGCTCTGCAATGAATCAAGGGAGAGCACATGTATAGGGACACAAATCCATGCAAGGTGCGGGATTGTGAAGCATGCAGGTGAGTATGTTGAAATTTTTTTATCCTAGTGAAAGGTAAAAATTAAAAGGAGGAAGTGCAAGCCTGCAGCCCCTTAGAAAATCACATGTGTCAAGGACAGAATCTTGTGGGAGGATGTGGGTCCGCGTAGAGGAAAATTGTGAAAATTTTCCTTTTTTCAAAAAAGGGTGGAAATGTCCAAGAATCGAGCCGCGATTCAAATCATGATGGGACCCACCTTAGGACATGTGTCAGTGCCAAATCTCAAGAGGGGTGGAGAAAAATGTCAAATTTTTTACATTTTTCCAAAAGTGTTGAAATGTCAAAAAATGATCCCAAACCCATTTCCAATCACATTGTGACACGTGGAGGGCTCATATTGAAGGGAGAAAGGAAGATCAATGGTAAATGTGCATTTTTCAGTTTGGCCACCATTTTTTCTCTAGGAAGTGTGGAAATGCATTTTTTGCATTGATTTTGATTGAATTTTTTGGAGAATTCATGTCATTTGTGCCTACAAGGACCAATGCAATTGGTTTTAAAATTCAATTTGTAGATCAGAGATGTACTTTTGAAATGAAATTTTGTTCGGCTCAAGAAAAAATGTGAAATATCATATCCAAAAGTTGTAGAGTCAAATTTTGGAGGGATAAGGATGAAATAATGAAAGGAAGGGGGTCTGCATGCTTTGAGGATGAAAAGCATGCCTCCCAATGGATAGTATGATGTGAATTTTTCAATGATTCATCCTTTTTTTGAGGACATCTGGCAACTTTTTGAATGTTTTCCTGTTAGATGTCCCTATCTGCGAATCATGAGTGAATTTGTAACAAAATAAGATGCCAAAGGATATTATTTTCTTGGGAAAGAAGGATTAAATGTAATAGAATGATATATAATGCATGTTTTTGAGACATGCAAAAGGTTAGGAAATTGAAAATCATGATAAAATTTTGAGAGAAGCTCATCTTCTAAGAAACCCTCCAAAAAACCTGGTAAATGTCTTCTGTGTTAGATCTTCATTCATTTTGAGTTGGTTACAAGTGTATAGCCATCACACAGCTCTGAGATTTTTCTTGAAACTCTCCCCTGCTAATGAATCTAACAAGATTTTGAATTAATCTATGTTATTTTGGGCAATATGATGTCTGTTATCATGTTTAAATGTCTACAAATAGTTTTCCTTGTTCTTGTTGCAATCTTGCATTGAAATCTTTAGGAATCACATAGATCTCATCCTTATTGATAGTTTAGTGGCATTTGCAATTTCATTTATCAGAATAGCTTTCATCTGGAATTGAAAATAATTAGTTTAAAATCACTTCACCTTCATTTGTTGACAAAGATTTCTTGTAAGCCTTTAAGGGTACCTTAGGCATGATTTGATCAGAGATTTTGATGTTTAATTGGGTCCTTTAATTCAAGATTTTGTGTTGAGGTCTCAAATATTGTGTGAAGAGTGCAAACCTAGGCCTCCATTTGTGTATCTCTTCTGAGTTGAAAGAACATCCTGACTGTTTTGAAGCATTTTATCTGATAGTTGTTCAAATGTTGTAGAGGTTGTCAAAGATTTGGCATAGTCAAGTTTGTCTTGTCAATATCCCACCAAAAATAATTCTAAACAACTAATCCTACCCCATGCTACCCTTGTTCTGACCTGTATACCCACAGAAGATCAAAATCCATTTGCTAAAGTATGCATAATAGATAAGGATTTCAAAATGTCTTCAGTAACCCTTGCCTTGCATTGAAATTATCTCCATAATCTGGGAGTGACAACTTGTGAAATTCAGATTTGGAGTGTTGATCATATTTTCCCAAGGCCCCTTCATACTATTTGCATAAATTGAGGGATATTTTCATCTCCTTCACCATTTGAGGGTTACAAAATAGGTCCTCTTACCTTGGTTGAAAGGCACAACCTAAAACAGTTAGGACAAGATCAAGTCCTATTTGAGTGCTATCCATCTCTCCACAAATCTGAGTGCCAGTTAGATCACATCCCCAGCTACAAAATGACATACATCATGATCTATCTATCTTCAAGCTTCATGCCATATCTCTGATGCTTCTCAAACTGAAAAGGAGAACAAATTTGGGTACCAACACTAGTGGTGTCGTTATCGGGGAGATGTTGAAAATATTTGAGATATTTGAATGCATGGATCAAACCCTAGTAATGTCTCTTACAGTTTTCGCATGCAAATATATTGTTGAAGCATCATTCTATACTCATATCATTGCAAGGATGTAAGTGCAAAGGTTTCATAGGTTTTACCTGTAATTTTATCAGTTTCCAGCAGTAGTTGCACTTCATTTGCATTTGTGGTTGATAAATTCAAGAAAATTAAGGTCTGATCTATAAAGTTTGGTAAGATTTTTAGTGCTGATAGGTATTTGACAGAGTATTTTAGTGCATTTGCACAACTAGGGTGAAAGTCCTTAGTGGAGACTCCATGCTTGTTTTGATCTTGATGAATACCAATGTCTTAACTTTCTGTCATTTATTTTTTTGTTGCTAATCTTTGCAAACCTGGAAGGAAGAAGATATCTCTTCAGGAGGGACCCAAGTAGAAAGCTATTTCAAGAATTGGGAAAGATAGTTTTAGAGGAAAGAAAGGTTTGGAAGGTTTGTTGAAGGTTAGACATCAGGAAAAGGAATATTTATTGGTGAGAGAGATCAGCCTTTAGTAGAGGATTATCACTCTTCTTCCAGTGATTCTGATTCAAGCAATATTCTCATAAACTTGTTTACTCTCAACTAGTGAAGGTCCTTCTATTGTACCTGGTAAGTTCTTTTCTCAATCTGCACCTGTGTGCTTCAATTCTAGTAAAGACTTTCCAAGAAAATCAGCACCTAGAGAATACCAATCTTGTGAACCACATTCTTGAGCCCCAAAGGCCTCACACTCCTCATCGGCTTATGTCACCCCCAATATCACCACCTCAAAATAATATGGCTCAGCCTAGACCCCCATTTGTTTTTAACACCTTTGGTCCTATAAACTTTAGAGGAATGGATGGTTACCCAAATGTTGTCCCACAACATGTGAGGAATAGGTTGCCAAAGTTCCAAGGTAACAATGCCATAACAGGTGATCATCATCTCAAAAATTTTGTTAACATGATGGAGGACTTTGAGATTGAGCATGAAGACGTGTATATTAAATTGTTCATTCATACACTAGAAGAGGATGCAAGGGATTGGTACAAGGCTCTACCTGATAATTCTATTGATTCATGGACTGAAATGAACAATGCATTCAGATTCCAATATGGTGACAAAACTGATCCTAGGTTTCTATTGTCTGAATTTGAAAATATCAAGAAGAACCCCAATGAATCAGTTCATGACTTCAACACAAGGTTTAACAAAACTTTGAGAAGGCTGCCTAGTTAATTTGAGGCCTTGTGATCAATCTTGTTTAATCAAATATGTAGATGCATTTGATAAGAAGGTAACCTATTACCTAATAGAGAAGAACCCTACTAATTTAAGGCAGGCCTTTACCATGGCACTGTAGATTGAAAATAACATTAAGGAAATTGGGAAACCTCTCAAGAGAGATGGTGTAAAGTTGATAAACCCTGACAAGCCTCAAGCAAGAAAGAGTGTAGACTTAGAGGAAGTGGTGAAAACTTTTGGCAGGGGCTGTCAAATAAATTTCCTACAAGTTGGCAAGAGCTGAGAAGGGAATTGGTCAGACTTCACAAGGTCAGCAGAAAGCACAAAATCATGACAGATTTGTCCAATCATCCTAGGGGTGATCAAAGATCTGATGATAGAGGGAAAGGACCCATGGGGTCTATAAATAGACATCCTCAAGCACGTGAAGGAAGAGTGTTACCTGATCCCCTAACTGCTAGGGTTACTGCTATTGAGGAAGTTGTTGATATTGATTGGTGTGATAGGTTTTTTCTTCCCCATCCTCCATGTGAAGTGGACCAGCAAGATGGTGAAGCTAATAATGATGATGGTACTGATGATGATATTTGCATGGTGGGTTGTTCTTCAAGCTCATAAGGAGGAGCAACATCAACTGAGTTAATAAGTGCAAGGATGGACTGATAAACTTTTGGGATTACATGAAATGGGTACAAGTCTTTCTTCCCCCTCATACTCTTAAAGTTGATGTGGTGCAAGCTTTTGAAATTCCTAACAATGACATTGAATACTCAAGATATTTGATGATTAAGAAGTATGATGGTGGTATCCCTTCGGAGGAAGATAGAAAATTGTTAATTAATGCTATTGTGGCTCAAGAGAAAGAGTATAACACTAGGAGAAAGGTTGTTAAGGGAGTTAGGCCTCCATCCAAACCTAAAACACCCTTTCTTACAAGTACTCCCAGAGAAGCTCCTAGAAGAGAAACACCTGCCAAAAGCTATCTGTTGTCTCAAGAAAAAATTACTGTCCTCCTCATGCCCAAACTGCCAAGCATCTCCATGCCATCTGATGAATCTATCTTGTCTCCCTTCCAATGTTTCCTTGCCAAAGAATTTTCCCTATGACATATCCTACGTATTGATCCAAATCAAAGTGAGTGTTCCAATCATTGAGTTGCTTACGATTCCTAAGCACAAGAAAAGAGCATTTTAGTACTTGGGATTGAAAGAGGAGAAGAGTACCCCAAGTAGAAATGTAAACGTTGTTAAAACTCCTCCTCAGATCATTACAGACCTTGAAACACCACCAGCAGTAGAGGATATCAGTAGAAACACCTGTGGTATGCTTGGGGACATCCTTGGTTTATTCCCAATTGAATTTTGATCCATTCTTTACAAATTTTAGCATAAAGGATAGACTACTTCACAATTGTATGTTTGATTCTAGTGCACCATGCAATGTCATGCCTCTAGAAGTCATGAATGAGTTTGATATCAAAGTGATAGTAGCCTATCTAAAGTTGTACTACCGTGGACTCAAGAGAAATGCTAGATAGTTAGTTGTGTGAAGGGTTTGGTGGTGCAACTTGCATCTTATCCCGGGAGGAATTTAAAATTGGATGTTGTGATTGTTGATTGCCCTACCAAATGGGGTATGTTATTATCAAGGAAAGTGGGCTACAAGTGTTGGATGGATTTTCCAAATGGATATGTCCATTCCTCCACCATTCCCATTGAAGGTATCCTTGTCAAACTCTATGGAGAAAAGAAGATGTTGCATCTAATTGAGGATCCAAACAATGCTTCTTATGAAGTATTTTTTGTTGATGTTGATTGTGGATAATTTTATTGGGTTTGTTGATTGTAAGGAGCACAAGATGGATTATTCTAAGTTTCTTGAATAGGTAGGTTCCCCTTGGACCTTGCTATTTGATGGAGCTTGCTCCAAATTTGGAAATGGTGCTGGTATAATTATTATTTATCCTAGCTTGGAAGAGTTTGTTTTTTCCTTCAAGCTTAATTTTGAATGTACTAACAACATTATTGAGTATCAATCCTTGTTGTTGGGTCTGAGAATTACATGGAAGTATGGTGTTAGGGATATCATTGCAAAAGGAGACTCAGAGCTAGTTGTCAAATAAATAAGAAAACTATATACTACAAAAAATCAGCGGATGAAACAGTACAAACATGAAGCTTGAGATCTAATTGAGATGTTTGATTCCTTCAAAATTGTGCTTCATGATAGAATTTTCTATGTTGTTGCTAACAAGTTGGAAGTGTTGGGGTCATGATTTGGAAATTGCACCATTTCACCTTATTGTGAGTATAATGTTGAATTGTTAACTAGACCAGCTATCCCTAACAACATCAAGCATTGGCAAGTGGTTAATGATGATGCTCAAGTGCAAAGGTTCTTAAAAAATAAATGTGAGTTTGTAGATCAAAATATTGATTAGGAACCAATGGTGTGTGTGACCGAAGGAAGAGAGACTTTTTTTGGAAAGGATATTATCCAATTGAAAACTAACACCATTCCTAGAGGTCTTGTTACACAAATTTTAACAATGTTGATTGCATCATCAATAGAAACATGTCTACCTCAAGGCATGTGGAAGAGCATAACTTGTGAACTAATGATAAACCAAGAAAATTTTGGTTGGGCAGCAATCTAAACAAAGAGGAAAAATAGTCCTATGTCTAACTATTGAAGAAATATCAGGACTGTCTTTCTTGGTCTTATTCAGAGTTGAAAGCATATAGAGAAGACTTGTTTCAACATGAGATTCCTCTTGAAACAAATGCCAAACCATTCAGACAAAATTAGAGGCCAATTAATCCACTTATCTCCATGAAAATGCAAGATGAATTGAAGAAACTAAAGGAGGAAGGGATTATTCACCCTACAAGGTATTCATCTTGGGTTACAAACCTTGTGCTAGTTAGAAAGAAAAATTGAGATATCGGACTTTGTGTAGACTTCAGAAATCTAAATAGAGCTTCATTGAAGGACAATTATCCTTTTCCAAACATGGAAAACATGCTACAGTTAGTGACTAGATCTGAACTATTGTCTACCTTAGATGGTTTCTCTGGCTACAATCAAGTTGTTGTCAAGGAGTCATAAAGATTTAAAACTACCTTTACCACTCCTTGGGGAACATATGTTTATGTAAGAATGCCTTTTGGTCTTATGAATGTTGTAGCTACCTTCCAAAGAGCAATGGAGGTTGATTTTTCTGGTTACATAAATGAATTCATTGCAGTTTATCAGGATGATGTGACTGTGTTTTCAAGGAGTAGAAAATATCACTTGCAACACCTAGAAAGAATGTTGATCAGATGTAGAGAATTTGGAATTTCTTTCAATCCAAAGAAGTTTCATTTTGGGGTGTGTTGTTGCAGACTCACAGCACCCCTGGATGTAGATCAGGCTTCTAGGTTGATCATTTTAGCATCTAGTGTGATTACACAACATGGAAACCTCTCTCCAAGTGTGGGACTTGTGAAACTGAGAGAGGAATCTCCAGATTAGAGGCTGGTTCCTCAAACTCCTCTGATTTAGATCTATATTTTGCACAACTACAGAAGTTCAGATACTAATCCTACTCTAAATTGCAAGGAGACAGGGATAGAAGTGCAAAAATTGAAACTAGCTAAAGATGGTGATGCACCAAAAGGAGTGGTGAAACATTTCTGTCATGCAAATAGACACAAACCAGAGATTGCAACATAAAACATACATAGACTGATAAGATATAATTTAGGATCTGAAATGAAGCAAACAATACAAACAAAGGACTGAAACTCATTCACAAAGCTTGTATTATCATTTCCAGTGTCAAAATCACTGCATTACAACCTCAGAGAGGTAAAAACTATTACAGTCTTTAGAGAGGTCTGATTCTTCAAACAATCACTTGCTAGAGGTGAAAGAAGAAGTTGCTATGTCCAAAAAATGTTCCCCTTTTGAAAATGAGCCAAAACTGGCTTTTACATTGCATGGGTCAAGCACAGGAGACAGAAACATACAAAAAATGTGAGAACCCATTCCTCCTTGACTGCAGATGCATTAAAATGACATTGGATACCTTACAAACCCATACCCTGTCAATTTTGGCCGAATTGCAGGAGAATGCGACCCATTCTGCGTTAAATTTGGTCGCTAAAATGTCACTTCTAGCCATGAACACGTGTCAGAGTCGTTTCTTAACCTTCTCTCTCTAGCCTACACCAAAATTCAATATTATCCCTAGAATCATGTAGAGAATTTTGTAAGCTTTCTGTTGATATAAAGAACGTGCAAATCCGAGCTCTGGATCAAAAGATACAGAGATCTGAAGATTTAGGGCACAAAACAGGCGAAAATGTGTTTTGAAAATCTTTCCCGCACTCTGCCACCTGGATGACACATGTCAAGTGCTGATTGGATGCATAATTCTCTCTCCTTCCCTGTTTAATGGGTTTTCCTTGAAAATTTTGACCCTTTTTGTGATTTTGGAACATTTCTCACTTTCCTCCCACGCTCCCGCCACTGGGGACACATGGCATGCATTGATTGGAGGACAGGGGCACGGGGGCTTCCTTTACTTTTAGCTTTTTGGCCGAAACCTGGCCAAATTTTCTGACTCCTCCCCAAGCTCCGAACTTATCTATTCCATTAGACACGTGTCCTCTTCCGATTGGCTTGGGCTGACCCTTCAAACCTCGCCCTTTTCTCATTTGGATGCTTCCCCTTGTGACACGTGTCATGATTTGGTTGGTCCACGGGTCTGCCAGCTTTTTGCATCCACTGCGTCTATTTGTCCCGGATGTCCCAGTGCTGTCTGGGATAAAAACTTCTGATCCACCTGAAATGGGCTTCCTTGTCCCTCATTTGGCTTATGACACATGGCATAATGTGATTGTCTCTCAGCTCCTTCAGCTATCTGCGTCCCATGCGTCCCTTTGTCCCAACTGTCCCAGTCTGAAAGTTTTCCTTTTCGGCCGATCCGGGCGATTCATGTCCACCGCGTCCTCGTGTCCCTGTTGTCCCAGTTTAGTAGTTAGTCAATTTTCCTCTGACCTTCGGCCGGTTCACCTTTCCACGTCCCGCGCGTCCTCATGACCTGGCTGTCCCTTTGCTCTGCAGACTTCCTGGCGCCCTTTCGGCCGATTCGCGCCCAGATGTCCCTCATGTCCTGACTGTTGCGAGGACTAGGAATTAGCCATTTTTCATGATTTTTCCTGGCCCAACTTGTTTTTTGCAACTTTTTCACCTTTTCTTAGAACTTGCTCTTTTCAACCTGGACAGGAGAGCTAGAAAATATCTGAGGGGACCCTAGAAACATGAATTTTTTCCCTAGAACTTGAGAATTTAATGCATGTTACCAAAATTTACCCTGGGGGTGAATTTTGGATAACAATTTGGCAACTCAGCAGGGTTACCTGCTTGCTCGGTAGAAGATACCAGTAACCTGAAGTAGTCCATTGGGCATGGAGTCATCAAATATTCAGTTTAGAACCCCAACTAACTCAGAATGTGCGAGGAAGATGGAATATCACCTGATGAAAGCAAGGACTGCAAAACATCTCCATGGATAATAAGCTGTGCCGAAGCACTTAGGGAAAACAAAACTAACCTACAGCAAAACAATGTGCACAAGCACTTGGAGGAATGAAAATCTAATCTAATATTTACAAGGTAGTGAACTTCCCTCTAGAAGCAACGCTTGAGATAGATTCCATTGACTGGAATCTACAGTTCTTCACCATCCAATGAGGCCAATTGGAAAGCATTGTTGTTCTTGCACTTCGTGACCATGTATGGGCCACTCCAAATGGTATCAAATTTTGAATGCCTTCCTAGTTTTGCTCTATCCACATCCCATTTCAACACTAGATCGCCAACTTGAAAAGATCTATCCTTGGCCTTCCTATCAAAGGTCTCCTTGATCACAGCTTGATCCTTTTCCATTGCTTGGGATGCCTGATTTCTGATCTCTTGCAGCTCCATCAACTCTGCATACCTTACCTCCATGGGCTCAAACTCTAGCAACTCTAGCTGCTTCATGAGTTCCAATGTGGGCAACTCAAGTGACATGGGAAAGATTGCCTCTCTTCCATAGACAAGCCTAAATGGAGAGTTACCTGTGGATCTTTTGGGAGTTATCCTATCAGTCCATAAGGTTGATTTCAGTTTGGTATGCCAAGACCTCTGATTCTCGTCAAGATTCCTCCTAATGATCCTCAACAAGTTCTTATTTGTAGACTCGGCCCGGCCATTACCTTGAGGGTAATAGTTTGATGAAGTGCTTAGGTAAATACCGTTCTTGACAGCCCACTCAGTCACCCTAGATCTAATGAATGCCAATACATTATCAGAGATTATTGTGGCAGGTACACCAAATCTGGTTGTTATCCCCTCATAAAAGTCTAAGATGCTAGATTCAGTTGCCTCTTTGAGTGCTACTGCTTCTATCCATTTGGTGAAATAGTCGGTGGCTGTCAAAATCCATTTGTGCCCTTGGCTTGAATTGGGATTAATGACTCCGATGAATTCCAAACCCCATTGCATGAATGGCTGGTCAACTGAGATTGGATGTAATGGAAAGGCAACAAGTCTCTCTTTTCCTGTGAAGAATGCACAGTTCTTACACCTCTTGATCCATGCATAGCAATCAATGATGAGTTTAGGCCAATAATAACCAGCCTTCATGATTTTTAGAGCTGTCACTCTTGGTGCAAAATGGCCACCAGCTGGTCCACCATGGAACTCTTCCAACACCCTTTGAATCTGATTTGTGCTAATGCATCTCATTAGCACTCCATTTACATCTTTCTTGTGCAGAACTCCATCAACAATGGCATATGGGACAGCCTGCAATCTGAAGTGTCTTCTTTGAGTCTTGTTCATCTCTGGAGAGCATAGGCCTGTGCATAGGAAGTGCATAATACCTTGGGTCCAACAAGGAGTGGGGGCAGCATTGTCTTCTTCATGCTTGCCACTTGGCTCATGGCTGTCTTGGACTGCCAAAACAGCCTCTTCTTCAATGCATACTTCTTTTTTGCTTCCCCAAAACTAGCTGCTCACACAATCCTTTCCCTCTTACCAACTTGGTGATCTTGATTTCGATGTCATAATCCATGACACGGGTGATCCAACCTACTCTTTTCTCATTCAAATCCTTGTTGAGGAGGAATTTATTAACCCCAGCATGTGAGACTAGCAACTGAACCTTGTTGTTTGAGACTAAATGCTTGAATTTCTTCAAGCTTCTAAATACTACAAGTACATGCTTTTCAATAAAAGAGTACCTCACCTCACAGTTGTCTAGGCTCTGGCTGAAGAAGGCAATTGGCTGCTCATCATTATCCTTGTTCTGCTGTACCAAAATGGCAAAGATAGTGTCATTACCTCCAAATGCATAGAGGATGAAATCCTTGGAGAAGTCTGGGTTGATGAGAGTTGGTGCTTGAGAGATAGCTTCTTTGATTGCTTCAAAACTCTCCTTGCCTTTTGCTGTCCACCTTGAAAGCCATGCTCTTCTTTAAAATTTTGGTGATGGGCTTGACAAGGGCTGCAAAATTTGGGACAAACCTCCAAACAAAGTTTATCCTTCCCAAGAAACTCTGAAGGGCTTTCTTGTGGCTTGGCAATGGTAGTGCTCTTATGGCTTCAACCCTCTCTAGGTCAATTGCTAATCCTTCCTTGGAGACAATATGGCCAAGGAGCTTTCCTTCATGTGCAAGAAAGATGCATTTCTTAGGATTCAAAGACACTCCGAACCTTCTACACCTTGTGAAGACTTGCCTCAAATGAGAGAGGTGGTTTGCTGCATTCTTTGAGAAGATGGTGATATCATCTAGGTATACCAGCACTATCTTGTTGATCAAGACTTTGAATGCCATATTCCATAGCTCCCTGGAATGTTGCTCCGGCATTCGACAGTCCAAATGGCATCTTCTTGTAAGCATATGTGCCCCATTTTGTAGTGAAGGCCGTTTTGAATTGATCTTCTTCCTTCACCATAATCTGATTGTATCCTGAGTAGCCATTAAGTAGTGAGAACCTTTCTGAACCAGCTACAACCTACAATATTTTTTCCATTGATGGAAGTGGATAATGATCCTTGTGTGATGCTCTATTTAGATCGCGAAAGTCCACACACAATCTTATTTTCTCCATTTCTCTTTCTTACTGGCACCAAGTTTGTAACCCAACTTGAGTGTTTGATGGGGAAGATGATACTGGCCTCAATAAGCTTGCTTAAATCTTTTCTCATGAGAGGTTCAATATGGGGATTCACTGGCCTTTGCTTTTGCCTGACAGGCTTGGATTCTAGATCCAGCTCAATAGTATGTTGTGCCATCTCTTGTGATTGGATATTGATGTATTAATATTAATGCTAATTTTTTAGATATTTAGTTAATGTTTATATTAATTATATTTTCTGATGATGTTGATTTTAATGTTGATGTTAATGATATTCTTGATGTTTTAGATGTTGTTGGTGTTTTAAGTGATGATGTCAATGTTAATGTTTTAATATATTGTAGATGATATTTTTGATATTCTTCAGCAATGATATTAATTTTTTTTATATGTGTTTGTTGTTTATAGGTGGATATGAAGCTTACGATTTGAGATTGTATTCCTCTTATTTTGGATGAGCTGAGAGAGGATATGACTGATGATGATTAGAAGCATATTAATGTTATTGGTCTCAGTGGAATTAGGGATTATAGATGTATCCATAGATGTAAGAGTTTGATGTTGGCCTTATTAGAGCAGTGGAATTCTTCCACCTGTGACTTTTTGTTTGCGCACGGGGGGAGATTACTATTACTTTGGAGGATGTTCATCACATCATGTGATTACCTATCTATGGAGAGGGAATCAATATTATCACTGAGGTGGAGAGGTCCATATGTGATGAAGAGATTAGTATGGTGATGAGGCACAGCACATTTGAGATATGGGTCACAGAGAATTTGAGTACCAGGAATTATATAAGCCTAGGAGAGAGGGTTATACCCAGAAGACCCTGATGATGGTTCCCATTTCATGTTTCCCTCTACCTAGATTTATGGGGTGGAAGATTTCCTTGGATGATGATAGGTGTATTTTTCATGAGATGATGGAGCATCAACATAATCTTTGAGTGGGCATCCATGTTACTTGCACAGACATTCAAGAGAGTTGTGGGCTTGGAATGCCCATACGTGAGTATGTGATTGACATTAGATTTCTATTATAGTTTTAGGCATATGATCATATTATTATTGCTCATCCATTGGGTCTATCATGGGGTATTGATGAGAGTCATGCATGGATTTATGATGATGGTGGTAGGATAAGGAACATGGGGAAAAAAGAAGAAGATATTCAATGTTTATAGATATTTTTTAGGAAGAATGCATAGTGGGGGATGTGGTGTGGAGATTGCCATATTTATATTTTTCATGATTGGCCTAAGTATCCTCATGAGTTGATTGGCCTACAACATGACATGTGGGTCCAGGTGTAGATCAAGGGAGAATGAGCTATTTCATTTTGATTAGGTGAGGATACAGTTTGGATTAGTTCATGGGGTGTACCCGAGGATCCTATATAATATAGACAAGAGGATGGAGATATAGAGACTCCGAGGGAAGTGGTGATTGGGCCTATGTTATTATTGATGAGGAGGGGGCTAAGAGGGGGCTATGGGTCATAATGATGAGGGAGAGATAGTGCACATTGATGACGTGGGATTCACTCCTAAGTATAAAACATGGTGGACTCAAGCATTGAGAGATTTTGATAGGACCCGAGTAGTATATCGGGTGAGATGGGTTTGTGCTTCGGGTAGAGGGAGGAAAATAGGAAAAGGATGTGATTTAAGTATCTGATGATGAAGATGATGATGAGGAGGAGGGTGATGATGATTTAGTAAAAACTATTGCATAGGTGATGTCTGAGAAGGCCATGTGATGGAGGGAGAGACAGATGTACGATTCAGAGAGAGAGATGACCTCCTGGGAGTTAGGGATAGCCTTGATTACTTTGAGATAGTGAATAGTGTATTGAGTAAGATAGTGTAGTGACTGAAGCAAGATGGACTCAGGATTCAGTTAGCTCAGGACATTACAGATCATGGATAGATATCATGACGAAAGGGAGGGATTGAGGAAGGCCTTGGGGATTACATGGTCTTCTATTTCTGGTGCAGAGTTGGCAATGATGGCCCTAGGCTAGTGGATAGAGGAGGTAGGATAGTGGATAGAGAGCACATGGTAGTGGGAAGAGAGTGGGATCTGCAGCTTCTAGGATGATTTCTATGGCCCACTATCAGACATTATGGGTAGAGCTGTAATATTACGTCAATATGGTGATCCATGATTATCCAAATGATGGTTTTATATGCTGATCATTTGGCTACAAGGGTAATAAGGCCCTAGTGTGAGCACAGGGAGTGTGGGATCACCCTAGCCACATAGATCAGAGAGAGGAGGGTGCAGTAGTGAGAAAGGAGCCAGTGGTGATGTTGGAGTTGTAAGTGGTACCAGTGTCCAAGGAGGAGAGGGCAATACTGTGCCTGCTAGAAAATTTCTTGGATATTTCCATTTTACTAATTCATGATATGTATTGATGATAGACTTGATATAGGCTCATGGAAGCCCATTTTTGTATGACATCGATATGATGATGATGTAGTCATGTTATGACTTTGATATTGATCATGATTTATATATGATGATGATGATGAGTTTTATGGTTTATCTCATTTTGATTTACATGTGTTGATGGTTTTAATGTATATGGTGATGTATGTTTTTAATTTGAATTTGTTAGTGTTAGATGGATTTTGATGGATGTATTATATGTGATGTAAATAAATATGTTTTGTGAATATATTTGATAAAAAAATGTGGTTGAATGTTTAATTAATCAAATGGCTTAAAATGTGATCTCAAAATGGATTTTATCGAAAATGTGACTAAGTAAAATAGGGTAAAAATGAAATGATTTCCCCATTATGGATTTGATATATACGTGATGGGTTTTGAAAATGTGAAAACACTTTACTTGTAGCCTTAATAAATGTTAAATGAGATTATCAATGGGTAGTTATATAGGATCCTAGCCATAAAGATGGAGGGATAAGATGTACCTTCCTAAGACATGAAAGGGGTTTTATATGTGTAGGTTAATGTGGGAAGGAGGGTTCTCCTTTTTAACGAGTTCATAGGGAAATTACCCCAGCTTTACATATTTGATTTTGAAGACAAATTGATCAATGCGGGAAGTTTTCTATGATGGGAAATTTGATCATTGCAGAATAGCTTTCCTGGATGCTTTTGACATTTGATATTTTTGAAGGCTAATCAATGTGGGAATCTTTTCACATGGGTAGCCATCCTTCAAGGGTATGGTCTACATCTTTTATTTTTGACTTTTACAAGATATTTTTCCTTTGAGGGATTGGTCTATGATTTTGACTGGTAGTTATCCTTCAGGGGATCAATCTAGTTTTTACATTTTTGATAATGATTTTATATTTTGAATAACTTTCCTTTAAGGGATCAATATATTGTATTTTTTATTTTGATAAGAAGCATCCAATGACTTTACATACATTTTTTGAGCTGAGGAAAAGACCCTAATAGACCATTTCAAGGAGGGGAAGAGATGCATATATGACCTACACACATGTGCCCCATGTCATGTTTTCAGTTGGTACAGGGTAGGTGAGTGTAATGATTAAGGGGTTCCTACAAAGGAGGAACTTGTCCATAGTGAAAGATGTGATGAAGAAAAGTTGTGGTGCTCATCTTTAAGGTATATTTAGGATAATGATGGATAACCACATGCTTTCAAATCATTACTGTGATAAGATGGATGGTTTGAACAGAGTGATAAGATCTTAAATGTAACTACTATCATGATGATCAATCATTTAATAGTAAAAAGGCCACAAGTGCAAGGCATTCAAAGGTTCCTTTTTAGGTTCACCATCAAGGGAAGTGAGACGATATGCTCCTAACCCATACTTGTGAGTGATAACATATGGACCAATCCAATTAGGGGAAACTTTCCACATTTACTCCATTCTAATTGAGTGACATTTTGATTTTATTTGAGTACAAGGTCACCAATTTTAAAGTCACGCTCTTTGATATGTTTATTATAATATCTTTTGACGTGTTCTTGATAAAATTGATTATGTTCAAGGGCCATTAGACATTTTTCATCTAACATTTCAAGTTGTGCTAAGCGGTCTTAGGAGATATTCTTCATCTGGGATGAAGTCTTTAAGTGATACATGAAGTGATGGGATTTGGACTTTAAGAGGTAGGACCGTTTCAGAGCTATAGATGAGTGAATAAGGCATGGCTCCTGTAGGAGTATAGATGCTAGTTTGATAAGCCCAGAGAGAAAACAAGATTTGGAGATGTCAATTCCTATACCTGCATCATCTACTTATTTTCATAAGGATTTTATTAATTATTTTATTAGAGGCTTCAGCCTATCCATTTGCCTGAGGATAATATGGTGATGAAAATATGAGTTTAATGTTGAAGGTGTCACAGAGCTTTTTGAGTTCTTTGTTTTTAAAATATTTTCCATTGTCTGTAACAAGTTTATGGAACACTCAAAATGACATATGATGTATTGATATATGAAATTGGTGATAGGTCCTAATTTAGTTCAAGGTTAAAGGGATAGCTTCAACCCATTTAGTGAAATATTAGTAGCTGTAATAATGGAGTGATGTTGTTGAGATGATTTAGGATTGATAACACCAATGAGGTCTAATCCCCATTGAGAGAAAGGCCATAAGTCTTGAGTGGGTTGTAACTTGACTAGGGACATGAATAAGGTCTTAATGGAGTTGGAATTTGACACATTTCTTAACATATGTACACAATAGTATTTAGTGATAGTAGGCCAGTAATACCCTAGCCATATGACACATTTAGCAGATGAAATTTCCACTGAAATGTCCTCCACAAATACCATCATGGACTTCTTTGATTTCTTTGATTTATTCATGTGATTTAAGGTGCCTTAACAAGATACCATCAAAACTATGTTTATAGAGGACACCACCTATGATGAAAAAGTGAGTGGCATGTTGAAGAAATGATCTTTTAGCGCTTGTGATAATTCGGATGGGATTTTAGATTCATCAAGGTAGTTGTAGATTTGAGTATACCATAAATCAATTGGATTATCTTCAATAATGTTGATAGGAGGGAGTTCATTTTGATGTGAAGGGTAATCCTAATCATTGAATGACCATTAGATAATTGAGTGTTTTCTTTTGATTCTTCAGTTTCTAATGGAGATGAGGGATCCTAAAGAGGCCATTGTGTCTACAAATTTGTTAGAGGATCATGGGATGGTTTGGATGGTGTAATGATCAAAGGATCCAAGGAGAAATTCAACGTTGGATTTATATTTTTACAAGATTTCATTTTTACATTGATATTCTCCTTTAACTTGACTAATGATGACAAGTTGTGAGTCTCCATATATTTCTAAATGTGAACACCTAGGAGAATAATGGTCATAAGGCCCATGATTAAAGCTTCATACTCTTCCATGTTATTGGTACATTCAAAGTTGAGTTTGAATGATAATGGAATGGGAATACCCCAAGAGGGTATGATAAAAACAACAGCCCCTCCCCCTTGCTGGAATTTAGAACCATCAAAGAAGAGAGTCATTTTGACAGGAATAAATTCATATTCATTGACATTTTTGATGGATTCATCTAGAAAATATTCGTGAGGAAGTTGATTGTCAGGAAGGGGAGCATCAGCGAGCTGGTCTGCAATAGCCTGGCCCTTAATAGAATTTTTTGATATAAACTCAAGGTCAAATTCAGTCATAAGCATAATCCATCGAGTTATTTGGTCACTATGATATGGTTTAGAATGCATGGTTTTAAGTGGATTGAAGCTAGTGACGACATAAGTTTTGTGATTAAGAAGATAATGACGTAATTTAGAAGTGGTGAAGTATAAAGCACAACATAGATTTTCAAATTTGTTGTAACAAGTTTCATATTCATGGAGTGTGTGGCTGATATAGTATATGGCTTGTTCATGACCCTGGCTATTACGATGAGTGAGCATGGCTCCTAGAGTGTGTTCTGAAGTAGATATATATAGATAAAATGAATCTCCCTCACGAGGTGGAGTAAGCACAGGTGGTGATAGGAGATATTATTTAATTTCATTGAAGGATTTTTGACAGTTAGAATCCCAACGAAATTCTACGTCCTTGTGGAGAAGATGATAAAATGGCTGACAATGATAAGAAAGTAGTGATATAAAACATCGGATGGACTGTAGTTTACCTTGAAGGCTACACATTTTTTAAGATTGGATGGAGGAGGACATTTCAATGATGGATTTAACCTTTGTTGGGTCAACTTCAATACCTCGAATAGATATGATGAATCCTAAAATTTTTCAATGAGGACACTAAAAACACACTTTGCAGGATTGAAATGAAGGAATACTGAATAAGACAAGTAAAGATTGATTCAAGGACAATAAGATGATATTTGCATTGTTTGGATTTTCCTAAAAGGTCATCGACGTAGTATTCGACTATTTTGTGGATGAGGTCATGAAAAATGTAGGTCATGGCATGTTGATAAGTAGCTCCTACATTTTTAAGACCGAATGGCATGACACGGTAGCAAAAGGTTCCCCAAGGAGTGATGAAAGATGTTTTATGTTGATCATCAATGGTGATAAGAATTTTATTATAACCCAAAAATCCATCCATAAGAGATAGCATTTCATGGCCGGTTGTTAGGTCAATGAGCTGATCTATATTTGGAAGAGGGAAATCATCTTTAGGACAAGCAAGATTAAGATCCCTAAATTCTGTGTAGATGTAACTTTCCTGAGGCTTTGGTTATGGGGAACAATGTTAGAGACCCATTGTCGATAATCAGTGGGTATGATGAAATTAGTGGATAAAATGTGTTTTAACTCTTCTTTAACCAGGAGAGCTATGCGAGGATGCATCTTAAGAAGTTTTTGTTTAATTGGCTTAGCATCGGGATATGTGATGATGTTGTGTATGAAAATGTTAGGATCAATTCTAGGCATATCACTATATGACAAGGTGAAAACTTGATAATATTTTTGCTAAAAATGAGGTGAAGTCATCTAGTTCTTGTGAATTAAGTGATTGACTGATCTTAACTATACGAGGATCTTGAGGGGTTCCTAAGTTTACATCGATAGTGGATTCGTTAAGGAGAGTTGGTGTATTAGATGGTAGGGATTTTTGAAGGAATTGATCCTCAGCTCCCATATGGGAAAGGATGTCTTGGTCATCATGACATTGAAGGATATTATAGTGGGTAAATATTCTTCAACCATTTAATGGCCAAATAAGAGGTAACAATTTGACAGAGTGGTTCGGATTGATAAGTAAGTGGTCTAAGGATATAATATTGACTAAAAAAAATTAGGTTAGGATGGATGGATATGTCCATAGGATCTTCAGGGGTTCATCTATGTCCATAGGATCTTCAGGGGTTCATGGGTGATGAATGGTTCTAGTTCGGTGATATGTATGGATGTAGTGGGTTTGGATGGGTCAGAGCCATGGGTTTCTCATAACCTAGGCCATATTTCTCATAAATTTTAAGGGAGCATTGGAAAATCAAGTCATGTATTCCCTTTTCATAATGGCCAAGGCCAAAACCTTTCCATGCACAATGGTGAAGGTACATATAAGAAAAATATAGATTATCTAGGGATTTTAAGTCTAATGTGAAATGCATGGCATGGTGTGGATTGATAGAATGAGATGAAGGATGATTATTCCCCCATAGATAAGGTTTGTTTTAAGATAAACCGGACCATAAGAGATAGTCATCCTCCTACGTTAGGCTCATACATGGGTTACTTTATTAGGGACGACCATAAGTCTTAGGTGAAGGGATGGAGTTGAGCATGAGAAGGCAGATACTCCCCCTAGCGTAAGGCATTATACAACATCACTAAGGGAGTAATCATCTAGTAGTTTAGAGGAAGGGATGGATGTACTTAGTAGATGCTTCATGTCAGATGATTCTGATGTGGATTTAGGTACAAAGACATCATTTTGACAATATGTCATATAACAGTTGGACAAAGGATTTGGATCTACGAGGATTGTGAATGTTTGACCTTCATGTTCATATTTAAGACAACGATGGAGTGTAGAAGGAACACACTACCATATAGTGCATATCCAAGGGTACGTCCTAAGAACATGTTATATTGGAACTCTCCTTCTATAATGTAGAAGAGTTCATGTAAGGTCTTAATGTTGACTTTAAGTGGTAGGATAATAGTACCTAATGTGGGTGATAGTGTCATTGAAGGATCATAGTAAAACTGGAGTTTGACTAATGATGGAAGGGGATAGCTTAAGTTGATTGAAATCAATGGATGATATAATGTTGATGGTTGCACCCCCATCAATCATGACCCTTCTGATGAGGAAATCATTGATTTGAAGTGGTGATAAAAAGTTGTAAGTCATGCTCTTCTGGCCTAAGTGAGGGAATATTAGATGGCTCAAATGATATGGTTGTGGATGTCTTTAAGGGCCCCTAAAAATTTTGTGAAAGATGAAGGGTCATCTGTCGGCTATACTGTTATTGAATGGAGGGATTCGATCAATGGCTTGTTTATGAGAAGGTGATGTTTACACCAGCTCGTAAAGTGACATTTTGATGGGAGCTTAGTGTAAGTGTTTAATAAAACCTTTTGTATTGAGGTGGATGATGAGGGTGGTGTGGTGAGTATTGAAACCTTGGACTTTGGGTGATGTTGTTTGATTAGATGCTTTGGGAGCTATAAAGATGGATACTTTAGGCTTATCAGAAAAAGTGGATAACTCAGGAGGTGGAGTTATGGCTACAAAATTTTTATCTTTCTTAGGCTGAGATGGATTTGTGTCATAATTCTATGAGTGAGTGGTTATGTGTACGACAGTGTCAACATGATGGGGAGAGATTTTAGATGTATGGTTCTTTATATTTAGATGAAGATGATGATGTTGTGTATGGTTCAGAAGGAAGGAAATTCAGATTACCAATTTTTTAAGAGTGATTAGGTGAAAGGCCTTGCAATCCTCTATGGAATGACCTTGTGTTCTATGATAATCAAGAGATACATTGAAGTCATACCAAGCAGGTTTCCATCCTCGTAGGGTTAGATGGTTTGAGAGGTGGTAATGTTATAAGTGATTATTGAAGGAGGTCATCTAGAATAGTTTCATAATGCCCCTTAGGTGTAAGATGTGGATGGTAATGAATTTTGGAAAAGTATCTTATCCTTAGGAGGAAGTAAGACTTTGATTATGGGTTATTGGGTTGTTTTTTGTTAAGGAGTCTTAGATGGTGTTACAGATGAAGGATGAGGGCCCAATGTGGAGGCTTGGTAGGTAGGCCTTGGTCTTGACATGACAGGGTGATTACTAGGAGTGGAAATGACCTTTCTAGGAGGAGGTGGAAGAAAAGGCCAAGGACCACAAAAATGATATTGTTCATAGGAAGGTATAGAAAGGAATCTTTTAAAAACTTGAAAAACACCTTGTTTATGAGGTCCTTTTGTGTTTTTGGATGAGCTAGGAGTGGATGTAGAGTAGATGTTGATGAAGGAAGAGGAATTTGAATGATGTGGTTGATAAGATCTAAATGAGTTGTAGATTTTGTAGGTTTCGAGATTGGTTGGTGTAGAGATAATTGGTTTTGTAGATGAGGATGAATACAGTTTTTGGTTTCCTTAGGTGGAGATGTTTGTGTCATGAATGTTTTGAGAGGTATCATAGTTATATTTGCAAATTGAGGCGTAGACGTAGGTGTGGTTATACTAGAAGATGTGATTGGTGGGGAAGTGGATTCAGTAATAACATGTGATGAGGATGGAGGAACGGTTTTAGTAATGTTGCTAGCAAACGAGGACTTCAATAGATGTAAGTTTAGGTTCAAATGGATGTTGATGTTGATTCATGTAGATGTTGATGTTGGTCAATATAAGTGTGGATATTGGTTCAATAGGTGTTGGTGTGGAATCAGGAATGGGTAATGTTTTATTGATGGTGTTGATAGTATGATGAGCATGGAAAACATTTGTTTTTGGTTGATCTAGTATATGGGGCATGATTTGGAAAGGGTTGTTTAAATATGTCAAGATTTTGATTTGGGGGTGCATTTGGATTGTCTAAGTGGATCTCACCTCTGTCAATCAAATCTTGAAGGACATTACGGAATGTGTCGACACCTTTCAATTAATTATGTACCTTAACCCTATGGTATTTACAATAATCATTATCTTGATACCAAGAGGGTTTGGATATGGATGTATCTATAGGTCAGATGGGTGGGAGAGATATTATGTTTGTCAACACATCAACTTATCAAATACTACACTATAATTTTATCCTATGGGTGTATAATTACGTTGCTGATGGGAACACTCGGTAGTGGGATTTTCCTTACGAGAGGATTTGACTACTACATCGTCCTAGCGGATGATTTGGGTTTTGTATAAGTCATTGGATAGATGACTTAGATGGGCTATGTTAGTATCGATAAGTGTTCTTAGGAAAAAGTTGTAACTCAACCATCTGTCTGAATGAGGCTCGCAATTTCTTACGGGCCATAGTGAAAGCCTGAATCCAAGGTATGTCTAAAAAGATTGGATTTGTAGTGTTGATTAAATGTGTTTGGCACATGAACACCATAAAATTTTATTACATGGTCTATTTTGTGGCAAGTAGTGAAGGAAAGCATATATGTGATTGCTAGGGATCTCCATCGGGAAAAAAATTCGATAAACTTTGGACTCAGTCATCAAAATGGGGTTTATATGGTATATAAGTCACTGAATAGTGATTTTATGTGCTATGATTATGGATAATTTTCTCATAAGAGAGAACATTGTGCGATTTAGCCCTGAATGAGAAAAGTGGGTACATGAGGGATGCTAGATTTACAAATCCAGTGTAGGACCAAAAAAAGATCATGGTTGTGAAAGTCCTCATTACATAGATGATCCAGGTTGGCCATGAGAACTAGCTAGATAATAGGCATTTCTGATACAAAAGAGCGATGTTTTGTTTGTAGGGAATGTGTTGTTGGTAAAGATATTCTTTGGGTTATAAGGAATGTTTATAAACTTTGGAATAGTTCCCAATGGGTTGGATATGCTTTATGATGATGGATCTTCAATCCTGGGCCATTAATAATGTTAATCTAGGAATGTATGGTGTCTAAAGGTTGTATGCATTAAGTTGAAGATTTTATCTTGATAAAGCATTCTCCCTTGAAACACAATCCAAACTTACATAAATTGAAAGCACACATGTAGAAATTTAAATGCACACTGTTCATTAGTATGTAAACACACTCGCATAAATTGAAATTTATGAATTAGAATATAAGAATAAGGATGTACATGAAACACCTGTAGGCGATACAACAGACTAGATGTTACAATACAGAAGAGAAGAACAACACAACAAGATGATAATGTACAGAAAAAATAAGATGGTGCTTGTTGTTGGATGTACAAAATAAAAACACAAATATACGGTATCCATATTCCTTAGAATGAGTTGTGACAACTCATTCCTTGGAAGATGATCGTTAAAGCAGGGCTTCAAAGGATCTTAACTCAAAACTGTAAAATGATTGGAGAGTGAAAGAACTAGTATTCATTTCTTGGAATGGATGTAAGACATGGACATATTTGAGTGTGGAAGGTTGCATTTATAATTTATGCGTCCAACCGGACTGAGATTATTTTGGCTGAGATACAATCTGATATTATCTTTATTCTAATCCTGATAACTAATATCTCCAGTGGTCCACAAAATATGGACGAGCTGATATATTATTGGAGGGGTCAGTAGAGTATTATCATTGGTATTATTTTAGGAAGATTTTGCTCCCAGGATCTTCATCCTTGATTTTTGGTAACATATTGAATCACAATGATTTTATTCATGGCTATATTAGTTTGGAAGGATTCCATCAAAATATGATCCTCTTAGAGTCAAATACTTTTCCCGGATTTTCCATTTGACTTTGTTGTTTTTTATCTGTGGAATTTTTTATGCTCGTCCGATACGCTTATTTCCTCAGACTATAGTTCACTGGTGGATTTATATATCTCTTCATTCATAAAACATGTGTAGTAAATATGAATGATGTTACTGGTATTAAACATCATGTGCTATAAACATAAACCCTCTCTAATATTTTCATATTTAGGTGTTTCTGTTTACTGTTTATGGAACTCTTTTATGCTCGTCTGATACACATTTTCCTCTGACTACATCTCACTAATACTTAGATTCCTCTCCATTGTTATCAACCTATAGAAAATATGAAACGTGGAGTTTTTTGTTAAAAGCATTTGATGTGAATAATGAAGATACTGGGAAGAATATTTTCTGTTTGAATTTTCTATTTCTGTTTATGGAACGTGTCAGTGCTCATCTGATACATGTTTTTCCTCAGACTGCAACTCACTAAAAGTATAGATTTCATCATTCATTGTTAAAACCTATAGAAAATCTAAATGAGGTTTATGTTAAAAACATTTCCTCAATGATCCATGTGAACCTCTAGATATTTTCCATTGGATTCTCTAATTTTTCATAATTCCTCAAGAAATTGATCATATCCATTTAGATGCAAGTTCTAGAACTAACATTGTCATTCCTTTTATGCAGAGTTCCAGAACTAAATTTTTCATTCATTTTATGTAATTTCTGGAAATAAATTTGATTATCTTTCCAAGAATTGCAAGTTTTGAGTCAACTAAATCTATTCATTCGTGTATACCTTGCAACTTTTTCCACTGTTTTAATTTCTTGAAAATATAAATATATGATAGGATACAAGTTTCGGAACTAAATCTACAAGTTCCGAAGATCTCCAAATTATGCAAGGGATTCCAGAACTAGAATATGTAAGTGTCTGGAACTATAATCCTATGAGTTCTAGTAACTAAATCTTGTGAGTTCTGTAGAACTAAATCATGCGAGTGTCCGAAGCTAACTTAAAACAACTATAACTTTTGCATGCGATCTCAGATTGAGTATGATTCTTGTTTATGAAATTGTGGAATTTTTTGAGAGAAATATAAATATGAAATCATATTTGAGTTTATATGTACTATTTATGATCAGTGTCCATGTTTTCTCAGGGGCCTAGTGATGTGATCTTATCCTTTGGATGGCCTGCATTTACACAAGACTTTGCAATTTTCTCTCCTATTGGGTTTGCACAATCTCTAAACTAGTGTTTTTGGAAAACCTTTCATATATTTTTCATACGATAAGATTTAAGAGCTGAAATTTGGAAGAAATCATATTAAGATGGTCTAATTTATGTTGAAAAAAAATCAGATTGATTGGTACATGTATGTGGAATTTCTCTATGACAGAAATGTTCTGCATTTACACGTGAATTGTTTGATGAAATGATTGAATGGAAAACAAATCGATGTAAATTTTGTTCTATGTAACTAAATTATCTAAAATTTGGCACATGTGTTCATTGAAGGGTCATATACAACATTTCAAAATTTTAGAGCTAACCAATGTTTTTGTAGGGAGTTATTGACTACAGAAAGTTGCAGGTTTGTGAGATGCTGAACAATGATAGTGACTTAATAAAAATGATGTTAATTCGTACAAGGAGGATGATTCAAAGTCTAAGAATGATCTAAGAGATGTTATAAATAAAATACAAGTCTACGTAATTTGTATGTATCTAGGACCAGTTGTATGATTATGAATTTCCTATTTTATATAACAGTGGGAAAGTCATTAAGATCGGGACTAAAGCGATCTTGTCATACAAGTATATGCCTAAAATAGAGATTGAATCAAGAGAAAGCATTATTGGAGGTATGAAATGGGTAAATATATGATTTAATTCCTTTTAATATATTTATTTAGGGAATTCTAGATTAATATTTCATTATCCATAGAAAGAGATCCTCATATGCACTTAGATCCATAGTTTGAATGCAGTAAAAGGAAAGGTAGGATGTTTGTAAGTTTAATGTTCAACTAGAGGTTGCTTGAAGTATAATAAGGTGCATCAAACGTGGAACTAATGGAAGGATTAGGTGAATATGTGGGTTTTTGGGTAGTTTTGTCTTGAGAAGAAATCATATGAAGACTAAAAAAAGGAACATAAGACACAATACTAGATGTTTCAGGTTAGCTGATAGGAATGGAAGACTCAACATTTGATGTTTCAAATTGACTTATGGGTGGATATGAATATATTTTCTAGACAACGGGTTGTTGGTTTGAATCAATAAGATGTGTAGTACTAGATGAAGGATCAAGAATGTGTGGTTCAGATATAAATGGTTGGAGTTGGACACCCCTAGTTGCAAGATAAGCATAAAGGGAAAAAGGGTTTGAATCTAACATATCTTCTTCAAAAATAGGATCTCCTCTATCAAAGAAAGAAGGTTATGAGGATTTTGATTGAGATATTAGAGAATATGGTTGTTCAGTTTCTTCTTGCTCAAGTTTATAGAAGATTTGACTACAAAATTGGCATGCGAAATCTAAGAGATGTTATCGCAATTCTTCATTGTATTTATCATCTATTTCATCCTAGGCTCATTGATCATCAGTAAGAGGATTGGATGTGATTGGTTGATAAAAATGGGTTTTTTTTCTTGTAATGGTGTAGAGAATGTGGTAGATGATGGTATAAAAAATGGTGTAGACATGTTTTCTGAATTTCAATTATGAGTTTGTTGTCTAGCAAGTACCATAGTAAACAAACACATAATTACATAAAAAAAAGGTAACTAAGTAGGTTGATTACAAACAACAGGAAAAGTAAGAAAATCAATTTTTAAATTATCTTGATTTAATTAAGAAAAAGTGGACTGTGAAAAATGGATGATGGGTCCTAGGAAATGACAAGCTATGGCTAGTTTCAGGTACGTGAGGCTAAATTCTATATTTTTGTCAATATGGGTATGAGTATTGGGGCCTACCCCCTTACTTCACAGTCTCGTAGTGATAAGGGAATCGAGTGCTTTGCAAATATAATGGCAGACATGTGTTTATACTCAGCTAGAACACCAAGTCGGTTTCCCTATTGGGTGATTAAATCCCAATAGTTATCACCTGGGTGGGAATTGTTTTAATGCATTTTTTAATGTTTTAAGTGATTTGGTTGTGTGTGGGGGAAAATAAAGTGAATGCAACTAATTAATTTTCCCTAATTAAAACTATGTGAGAAAGAAGGATGCAATATTTCATTTTAAGACCCAAAATGAAATGTTATTTTCAATGAGAACAAATAAGAAAATATTGCAATACTGAAAGAAAAATAAGGTTTTAGGACTCGTAATAAACACTTCCTTTTTTTAAAAAAAAATTGAATTTTTTTAATTTTTAAGCAACAAGCAATCCAATAAGCAAAATCTCCAAAAATAGCAACCTGTAAAATAGGTTATTAGAAAGAGAGAAGAAACAAAAGAAAACAAATATTATAAGGAAAACTATAAAGTAATCAAAAGGATCCAGAGAAATCATCAAAGATTGTCAGAATCGTTGGCAATTGACCAAAACGTTGACGATTACAAAATAGAAACCCAGATGTAGAAATCTATGGTATTTGGATGAATGAAAGATTGTTTTTTTTAATTTGACAGTAAATCTACAGAAATAGAAATATGCAAACATAATCTAATCATAGAACAAAGGGATGAATGAAAAATTGTTTTTTTTTTTAATTTGACAGTAAATCTACAGAAATAGAAATATGCAAACATAATCTAATCATAGAACAAAGAGATGAACAAAAAAAAATAACTAGAAGGAAAACTACAAATTAAGAAAAAGTATTTAGACAAATCTTCAATGACTCACCCGATCACTGGAGATTGACCCAATCACTGGCGATTGACTAAATCGCTAACGATTACTGAGAAAAGAACCAAAAAAATAAAAAATAAAAAAATTTGATGAAATAAAAAAATTAATTAAGGGACTTTTCCCACCAGGTGTGCCAAGATGTTTAGAAATACTCCTACCTATTCAACTTGAATTAACAAAGCAAGAAAATAGAAATATATCGACCTTAGAAGACGAGGGGTTTAGCAATACCCGTATATGATGGATGATGATGTTTGATGTTGCACTCCATGAAATATGTGTACAAGCTCCTTTCATGTGATCAAAGACACTAAACAAGATATGATTAATGAGATGGATAAGTGATTTTCTCAATAAATGACGATTTCAGGAGTCCAAAGGGGCTCCCTTGAAGGATGTCATCTCATTTCTTAAACAATTAAGTGGATTGAAACAAATAAATGATTCATGATAAATTTATACAAGATATAGATATGACAAATGATAAGCTAATACAAATGTTGATAGAAGATAGGTAAAAGAGAGATGAATGATAGATTATGGCTCAAACTGAAGCTCAAAAGGTGGGTCCTCTTCCTATTCTACCTTGAATGAAGCCCAAGAAAGCTCATCTTTGATGAGTATATAATTAAAGTACACACATCAATAGTCTTCTACTGGCTTGACAGAGTTCATGAGTGAACTCAAATATATTGTCCAATTCTTCTAAAGGGGCACAATGGATGGTGCACAAGGTTAGATCATGCGAGATATCATATTGCTCCCAGTAAAAAGGGTGGTGGATTATCGGCAAGGAGTGAATACTGGTAATTTCATGAGGACAACCAATTTCCATCTAAAATTAATCCATGCTCAAGAATATGTTATAAGCAAATAGTTTAATACAATTGATAAAACGTAGTGACTGAAAACTGATAAAAATTGCAAGAAGGTAAAAGTGATAGGAATCACTAGTGATTCTAGTGATTTTGAAAAGTTTAATAAAATCAAATGTGTGATGATTTAAACTTGATCTTTTAGATTAACAGAAGTTTATAAATGATGTGAATAAATGAATAAATAGTTAAAAATACCTGAAAAAAAAGATATGGGGTGAGAAGTAGTCTTTAACCTTGATGAAAAATGATGCAGGAAGCTGGTGAAGCTTGCAATTGGATTGATGAGATGTTGATCTTCAAGAACTCTGAAATGGCCTAAGAATGTTAAATGATTGTAAATAATTATGTTGGCTGATAACTCAAGTGACTTGATACTCATTGGTGACCTAAAAGACTATATTGACTCAGAAAGAAAGCTAAGATTTGTGAATGCAAGTTGAGGATCTAAGAGAGAAGCTGTAAAACTAGCTTAAATAATCATTGGTGATTACCTGAATTGCCAGAGATTTTGGGTTATTTGAGCTTTATGAGGAAAAAAGGTTGAAATAGATTCCAAATCAAGGCTATTTGGTTTGGGATTTCGAGGTGTAATTTGTTAAGTTGTTAGGGGACATGTTGTAATCGTTTTGGAGGGTGAAAAAATAGGTTAGATTTGCTTGATTTTATTTATGTTTGAATTTGTCTAATTTATGTTTGTAGATGATTTTAATAGATGTATAGATGATAATGATTGATGTGTGAATGATGATGATTTGTGGAGATAAGGGAGTTACAAATGGGTTAAACATAGTATTAAATGGATTTTAGTAAATGATTAAGTTTATCTAAGTGGTTAGGTCTTATTTAGGATGGGGGAAAATAGGATTTTTCATGTGTAAAAGAGATGTGATATGAAGATAAAATGTCATGGAATATTTAGACTTAGGATAAATGACTTTAATAATGTAGTGTTATTAAATGGTGAATATGAATTTTTTTTTTTTGATTATTTGATTAAATAAATATGAGGGGTGTAGATTTTTCATGTCTACATTTGCCCCTTTTGTCTAGTGATTTCATGGCAAAGCATTAGACAAAAACAATGATAATTTGTTTGTATGGGTGATCCCCCCCTCAAAATGGGGTGAATGCAACATAGTGCAAGGAAAACCAGTTGGCAGTTTGTAATCGGATAGGAGTGTCATGTGTTTCATTCAAAAAGTTTCCCTAGTCCCAGGGGTACCAAAACAGAATGTGTTACTAAGGAGTCAAATGATAGGGGAACCAAAGGGTTCATTACCTATATACATATAATCTACAAAGGTAGGCTAAATAGATGGGGAAGTCAAGTGATGGGGGCCAAAGGGAACGTACCCCATAGATGTATGACATATCCTAGATGTTGTTTTTTTGTTTGTCCTGATTTTTAATGTTTCAAGGACTATGGTGATTAATAATTTATGGAATATTAGACTTAGGATAATTGATTTTAATAATGTAGTGTGATTAATTGGTGAATATGATATCATTTTTAATTAATTGATTAAATAAATATGAGGGGTGTATATTTTCTGGTGTCTATGTCAATTCATAGCTCTAGTATAATAAAAGTGTTTACCATCCAAAGTTTGATCTTTGTGAACTCAAGATCTTGGGTTATTGGTGAGTTACAAGTAGTTTGTAATCATCAACCTAAGTTCCATTATCATTGAGTTCATTGGATTCTTTCAATGAGTGGACATGGAGACACCTTTAGGTAGGGGTCAAGCTTCTCCACATGGACTAAGTGGAACATAGCGAGGCTCTCTAAATGTGGATCATTTGGTAAACCTTAAGGACCCAAGCCCACCCTCATGACCACTTAGAGAAAGCACTCCTCCACCACTCTAGTTCATATCTCTAGTATAATAAAAGTGTTTACCGTCAAAAAAATTTTCCAATGGGGTTTGGGTGGATCAGTTAAGACAAATGTTTGTGTCCTGATCCACCTAGGTTCAAATCCTATTGGGCACGATCCTCTTTGGGGTGGTTTACCTTCTGTGGTGGGTGTTGCATCATCAGTAGGTTGTGGAGGTTATTGGTGATGGAGGTTATTACGTCACCAATAGATGTGGCTCGTGGTTCTCAATGGTGGTGGAATTTTCATCGTTGGCATTAGTGTTGGCGGTAGCTGGTGGCTCTAAAAATGGTGGTGGTGGATAAAAAAAATTCCATCATTGGTGTGGGCTCAATGGTCATGATTTGTGTTGGTTTAAATTTTAATATCTTGTCTGAGGACATTGTTGTAGGGTGGGGCCCCACCAACCCTCCATTTCATAGCTCTGATCAAAAGCGTTTACAAATTTTTTTAAAAAATGACTTAAAATTTTTAAATCTAGAAAAAGTGTGTTAAGTGGAAAAAATAGGTCGGTGGGGTAGGAAAATTTATTAAAAGGGGGATATTTGTATTCATTTTCTACCTTGCATTCAAAGATCATTTAGATCAATCGATTTATCAAGTGAATTTGTGTAAAAGATCAAGAGAAAAGAAGAGAAAACTAGAGCATCATGCTTATGAGGTTATGTGCGGCTCCTTGTGAATAAGTAAGTTTGAGCAAGCAGTGGGAAGCAATTAGGGCACATAGAGAAGGGTTTGTGGGAGAAATTGAATAGCTAGAGTTTGTAGCACTTGAATAGCAAAGGAAGTGTGTTGGGATAGAGTACCTAGGGCACAAATTTATAGAGACAATGACACCTAAAGGAAGGAAGCCTCATATAAAGAGGGTTGAAGTTGAGATAGAAGAGTTCCTAGAAGATATATATTCAGAAATAGAATACCTGCATAGAGTAATCAGGGCACAGACTTGGATGTCTCAACTTCCCAAGTGTAAAATCAGTTAATACAACCACAAAGCTCCAGAGCACGAAAAAAAATTGAAGGAAGATTTGCAGCGGGATCTGTCGGGGACCAACGAGGAAGGGAAAGTGCTGGTCGATGACTCATTATGGAGGATCTTAGAGAAAGTGGGAGTTTTACAATTGTTTGAGTTACCCTTCTTCATAAAGCCCGTGCATTTCTACCAGTGGCTCATGTCTAGGGTCATGAAAATTTCTTTTATTTCACGGTCCAAAGGATGTAAACTACAGCTCAACTAATTTGAAGAATGAGCTAGGGAGGAAGTATAAATCAATCAACCCCATGTACCTCACTGATGAGTAGGCATGCAACACCTTGAACAAGTTGATCATGAATGTTGGGCATAGGAACCTTAATGTAGGTGCCACAATGAAGGTCTTAGTAGCAGATAAAAAGAAGGAACGTGAGGTCGAGGGTTTGAATAAGGACCTCCAAGGAGAACAGAAGTGCACTAAGGTGGCATATGAAAGGGTTGGCACCATGGTGAAATAGATTTTAGGAAAATTCCTAGCCTTGGTGAGCCAAGCTAGAAGTGACTATAATTATGAAATGGAGTATTTTAAATATCTAGTTGGTATGCTTTTGGAAAACATAAGGCATGGTGTAGGGCCAATAACAGAAGAAACTGTAAGGGAGAAAGAAGTTAATAAGGTCACTGTTGAGGCTAGAATTTTGGAGCTAAAAGGTATATTAGCACAACTCAAGGAAGTAAGTGGCAAGGCTGATATAACCTTTAACAGATGTCAAAATTGTGAACCTATTCTTGATGCGATCGTGATTGGTGAAGAATTAGTGCTAAAAATTATCTAGGAGAAGACACCCATGAATAAAATTGAGTGCACCCAAGTTATGGTTGAGGCAAAAAAATAGAAAGAAGTGGTTAAATCCAATAAGGAAAAGTTAGAGTTCCAAATAGGTAAATTTCAAAATACAGTACTCGACCACATGGACATAATTGAGGGAGTGTGCATGAAACTAACTATGGTAATTCAGGAGCTCAAGAGTAGGGTTGAAGAGTAGACACCTAACCAAGTGCCATGGGTTGTAGAAGAGGCATCCGAGAAGGCTATGGTAGAACTTGATGAATGGAAGAAGGTGGAGGGTGAAATAGATGTTGAGGTCCTGGAACTCTTTCAACAAATTAAGGCCTAAGTTGAGTTTTGTAAGTACGAATATTATTTTTGGACATCGATTCACTCTCTTTTTGGCAATTACAAATGTTTTTGGGTGACTAAGATATTGCCAAGGGTGGCAATCCAATTAATGTGGGGTAATGTTTCACAACCCATTTTGACTAATGATAGACCGCGCCCAAGGATGAAATGTGTGTGTGAGGTAGACACGAAGGGGGTTGCACATGATAGAATAGATAGCACAAAAAGGCTTGTGTCCAAGTAGGAAATATTCATGACTTATCTAATTTTGTGACCACGAGCTAAAAATGGATGACATCGAGTTTGAGTGTCGATCAAGTAACGTTCCAAATCTAGAGAAAAGTGTGGAAGCTTAGTAGCCAAGCAAGAGCTATTTTGGGATAAAGAACATGTGAGTAAAATATTAAAGGTTGTTCAAGGATTGATCTAATAATATGATTAATAGCATGGTTTATATATAGATTAATCTATGATTATGATCAATAGAAAAACATGCACTTCTTTATTGATGTACACATGGCTATTTTGAGCATGCAATCTATTTTGAGATGCGATGGGCGGTAAAGGGAAATTCCCCACCCCTATAAATATGTATTGTTTTGCATTGATTTAGATATGATGTATGACAACACCATGTGATGTAATAAGAATTATGTTGCTTTGATGACTCTCTGGAGACTATGTTTTTTCAGTTTCTATTGTGTAATCTTTTGGCTATTAAAGGATCATTTTGGTTGGATTCTGGTAATTGATGTATCTTAGTATGGTGATTTTTTAGTGTGAATAATATTATTTATGATCTAATCTATGTGTTTCCTTATTACATGTGTTTCCTTGTGGTATCTGTAATGATTTGTGATTGAATGAATGTTTGGTATTGTTAATCATGAACATGCATGTTAACATCTTGAAAAGCCAAAACAAAGGAGGGACTTGGTAACTTTGCACACTTCATGTGAGCATTCAGATCTATCTGAATGAAGTGTCATCATGCCTAGGTATTGAGTATAGAAAACAAGACTACGGTAATTATGTTCTTATGTTTTTTTTTAGTGTGTAGATTCTAAATTGTGGCTCTAAGTTGCTATAGGGGTGATTTTTTCACCCAATGTATGTCCCCCTTATTTGGGGAGCATGCTATGATTGTAGGAGTATGCATCCCAAAATAGAGTGAATGATTTTGTGTTGAAGTGGATACCTACAAGGGGTAGGGGATGTGCATGGTAGAAACCAAGGCACATGCAAACAAAGTGGCTATTAATATGTGTTAGTGTAAAAGTAGTAAGTATGTAATAAAAAAATGTAACAAGCAAGTGTGAAAACGGGTTTCAAACATGGGACATCGCTCACAATGTCACAAGACAACCAAGGAAAAAGTGGCCAAAATCATACAAACGGTGATTAAACATGGTATAGGGAATAACTCACAAATAATGGCATACAATAGCAAACAGTGTTAAGCAAAGTGTATTAGACAACCATGGTTATAGATAGTCCTGTAAATCAAATGATACGCATGAAGAGCCTGTTAGCATGTTAGAAAGATAAAAATTATGTCAAGGCATGTATATATCAATGGAAAGTAATGTGCTCATAAGAATATGAAGTAGTACATAATGAAACAATAGCACCCAAAATGTGAGATTAGTAATTGTAGATGCCCTTGTGATCCTCGGTGGGACTGGAAAAGGATACAATGCCAAGCATCATTGCAGCATGTAAATACCTATAATAGATATGCATTCACATTTAGAGAGAAAGTGAATGTGCATTTGTATGTGATAAAGATAATGACATACTGAGTATCTGACTAGCATAGTAAGTAAAGTGCATCATGTAAATAATACAAGCAAACAAGAATAAGTGTAACCAAGATATGCAATCTGTAGTGTATGAAAAGTATGGAATGGTATGCAACATGTGAATGTGAATATGGAAGGATAATTGTTCCCCCGAGAGGATGTGTATGAGATGAGGTTCATTTATAAAATAACCCGCAACAATCAAGAATGAACCATAGAATAAGAGTGTGTCATCAGAAAATGGTTTGAGAATGTGTGCTAGAAAGATAGATCATGAAGCATATAGCATTAAATGTGAATGATGTGAGATTAATTTTACAATTATACCCTCATCATTTGATTATAAACCCTAGAACTAGAGTGCCTCATAGGGTAGTGACGATACAAGGTGTGTATCAAGATGAGCAAGAGCATTGAAAAATGTTGAGTGTGATTCATGGAGTGTGCTAGTAGATTTGATAGAAAACTTATGATGTTAGGAGGGGGGAAGAAAGCATGATGCCCCCAAGTGTGAGAAAGATAAAACACTATCTAATTATAGTGAAGGGAAAGGGCCCCCCACCCAATGTCTAAAGAGATTAAGGCTTGTGATGATGCTCTAAGATTGGTGGAGTATGAGAGTAATGGTGTACTTGTGATGGAGACCTATGTAGTGAAGGAGGTCAAGTTGGTGAACACCTTTGTGAAGGGGTTTTCTGAGTAGGGGACTTACGCTGATGAGATGGGCTAATAGCCTGATATGAATGACGTGGTTATGAAGTAGTCCTAGTGCAGATAGGAGAATTGGGTGCAGAATGTGCCTTAGATTTGAGAGGTCGTGGAGGCCTCAATGTTGCAACTGGTGGAAGGATATCATCAAGATAAGGTTTAGTCAATGGTGTGCATGGTGGAATGTCTTTAATAGTGAAAAATTGTTCATTGTGAATGAAATTAATACATAAAATGTTCCAGGGATGGCATAGCTTGAGCGATGCAAAGATAAGGAAGACCTAAGCATGTCACAACCTTCGATTGAAGATTCCATAATGAATGGCACAAGCATCGTAAGAGGCCCAACTATAATGGGTAACCTGATGTAGCCAAAAGAATTAGGAACTATATATGTGATATGAGAGATTGGACATTATATATCCATAAGAAGTGCATTTGAGCATACACTAATATGAGCCTCTAGGTAGATCATTATGTTATTGATAGTGTATGAGCCAATAGAAGTGTTGATGTGTAATGAATCAGAAGTGAATGTAGCATGATAATCAAGATATGAAAATGTAATAGCTGGTGGTGATGCATGAATAAAAGTGACAAGGAAGTCAAGGGGACCCGATAAAGGAGGGGGCACAACATGATATGTATGATTAACAGAAGAATCAAAAGCTTGTACGTCGTCTTTAGGAAAAGAGTCATTGAAAATTTTGAGATTTTTGTTATCATTGACTAGCTTATAAGAAGATGGCTCAAGGAGCTCAAGTGAATTATTATCAATAATATCTTGAATGAGATGCCTGAGATTCAAGTAATGATCAATAGAATGCCCAATACATTGGTGATAGTCAGATTTAGGATTTTCATCATAATTACAGCCATAGGGGCAATATGGATCAACATCGAGCGGCTATGGAAGAGTGATTAGATTGATTTCAATGAGTTGAGGTAATAGAAACCAAGGTGCATAGGATAATTTGGTGAAATTATGATTTAGAGGTTTCCATTGAATTTTTTCAGGTGGAGAGATGGCGTTAACATTTTATTTTGATTTAGTGGGCTTAGGAGATGGCTTGAATGTTGATTTAGCTTGAAATCTATTAGAAGAAGATGAAGAAGAATCATGACTTGAGTTTTCCCATAGATAGAAGTTTGACTTTACACATTTTTATCATATGGCATAATTGATCAAATGAAGGAGAGGTATCAAATATAACACTCTCTTGTAGTGGTGGTAAGAGGCTTTGAACAAAAATATCTTATAATTCCAAATTAGAAAGAACATTGGTCATCTTAGCTAAATTTTTCTTGTAACACAAAACAAAGTCAATTAGATGTTCATTTGATTTTTGTTTAATTTGAGCAATTTGTGCATAAGAGATCTTGGTGTCGATATTGATTGAAAAGTGACCAAGAAAAACATCGGCTAGATGTGTGAATGAATTTACCAAATGAACAGGTAGATTTTAAAACCAACACATGGCATAATCTTGGAGACTCCTGGGGAATATTTTAGCGAGCAATGTATGATCATCTGCATAGTCGATAAATGTTACATGAAAATCTATGAGATGCTCTTGAGGGTCAACATGGCCATTGAAGATGGGAAGCTTAAGGGTGATGAAGTTTTGAGGAAGTGAATAAGTTGAAATGATGGGTGAAAAAGGAGTGTGAAGAATTAATAAGGAATCAAGAGATGGAGAGGATCATGAAGTATCCTTTTGTAGCTGATGGATTTGAACTTGTAGGTCCTGTTATAATGAGGATAGGTCTTGATTGGCAGAAGAAGAGACTTGTCGATTGTGAGAAATAAGAGGCAGAGTGAAATGGTTGGTAGGAGTAGGAATACACATGGGAATAGTAGAAGTAAGTGGAATGGTAGAAAAAGGAGGTCATGTTGCAATAGGAATGGAAGAAGTATTAGAGGTGGGAGGGTTAAGCTCAACTATATTGGTGGCCTCCTCACGAGAAGCGAATAAAATCAGATCTAGGTCTTTCGGATGTTCAAAAATATGCCATTGGAGATCATGAAGGTTTTCATCAATAAAGGGGGGTATATTTGAGCCATGTTAAGAAGATGATAAAATTCCCTGAAGCAAGGTTGGGTTCAAGTGGTGGGTTCACCAAATGTTTTAATTGAACTTGAATTAATTAAATCTAATATTTCATAGTCACTTCTGAAACAAATAATGTATAAATGCAGGAATACAAAAATGATAATCATAGTGATAATTATCATCAAAATTCTTAATTTGAGGCTAGCTTACATCAAACTCAAATGGTGGAGGGAGATACATAATATTACACTCAAGTACTTGTTTCAATATAATATGTGGTGCATAAGGTAACGTGTAAATTATCATCATGCAGGTTGTAATTGCAACTTAGTAGGATGAGAAACAACATTGACATTGTCCTTATAAGTAGCCTTGGTATCATTATTATTTTCTTTAAATGTAGGTTTTTTAGAAACTTGGAATTATATGTATTAGGATTACTAACAACGTACTTGAGTTTTTTTCATATGTAACAACTTAGCTTCGCACCCTTTGCATGTGTGACATTAAATTTTCAAATGATAAAACTTTGTCAAGTATGACCAATTATTTCAAAGGAGAAAGCAAGGTTTGTGTGAATAGATCTTGTAAGTCACTATTATCCAAGATATTGTTCATTTTCATGAGAATAATATTGTAATGTAAGACATAATCATCAATAGGTTTGTTATATCCTTGTCGCACTTTAGAAATTTGTGGATAAGAAACCTTATCCCCAATGTTGATAAACAATTGTGCCAATAATTGATTTTCCAAAGTAGTAAAAGAGTGCACAAAGTGTGTGGGGAGAAAGTCAATAGGAATTATAAGAAAAAACTTGCTAAGTAATATTTCTTAGTATGCATAATCAAAACAAGCCACATGAAATGATTGAAGATGTTCTATGGGGTCACCTATTCCATCATAGATTAAAAGTTTAGGAGAAACAAAATGAAGAGGAAAAGGATAACAAGCCAATTCGTGTGCAAGTTGGTTATGGATAAAATGAGTTGAATCCAGAACATGAGGAGAAGTAAATGCACATTTTTATAATTGTAAGATTTGAGATTGTAATGTATGAATAAGAGTTTTAAGAGCTTATGCAGTAGATTAAGAAGTGTGTGAACCATTATGATTATATATAGGATGTGTAGTTATAATAGTGATTGCCAAGAATAGGCATAGAGACATTATGCATTTAAAGATTAGGTGTCCCTAAGGATGTAGGAATAGAAAGTTTTATCTATATGAGATAATGAAGCATGCTTAAGTTGATCTTGTGTGGCATATAGAAGAATATCAATATTAATAATATTCTCTTGTAAAAAACGTGTAAGATGTTGTGCCTCATCTTAGAGAAGATCATGAGAATTATTGTTCATAATTAGTATTGGATCCTTCACTTTAACATGATCAACATGTTAATAATAATAAAAACATTGGAAAATTTATCAATAATATAATAAGACCAAACATTAGGAACCATATTTGTACGATAAAAGAAGGATGAGAAAAGGGGGTTACCTTTATAAAACCAATTACGAGCATGTGGACTTGTGGTATTGATTCAAATAACATAGAACATTAGGGGAAACAACATGATGATATAATATATAAATATAAATAAAACACCAATAGTAATAATGAGTATCATAAATAAGCCCCAAGGATACTAGGGTTGATGTAAATGAGTCATGAGATAGGTTCACCAAATGTTTTAATTTAATTTGAATTAAATGAATCTAATATTGTAAAGTCACTATTGAAACAAATAATGTATAAATGTTGGAATACAAAAATGATATTCATAGTGAGAATTATCATCAAAATGCTTAATTTGAGGCTAGCTTGTATCACCCTCAAATGGTGGAGGGGGAGACACAATATTACACTCAAGTACTTGTTTTAACATAATGTGTGGTGCACAAGGTAAATGTGTAAATTATCATCATGCAGGTTGTAATTACAACTTAGTAGGATAAGAAAAAAAATTGATAGTGTCCTTAGAAGTAGCATTAGTATCATTAGTCTTGTCTTTGAATGTAGGTTTTCTTATAACCTTGGAATCATATGTATTAGGGGTGCTAACAACGTACTTGAGTTTGTTCATATGTAACAACTTATCTTCGCACCCTTTGAGTGTATGACATTAAATTTTCAAATGATAAAACTTTGTCAAGTATGACCAATTATTTCAAAGGAGAAAGGGAAGGTCTGTGTGAATAGATTTTGTAATTCACTATTAGCAAAGATATTGTTCATTTTTGTAAGCATAGTATTGTAATGTAAGACATAATCATAGATAGATTTGTTATATCCTTGTAGAAATTTAGAAATTTACAGATAAAAAACCTTTTCCCCAATGTTGATAAACAATTGTTCCAAATATTAATTTTCCAAAGTATTAAAAGAGTGCACAAATTGTTGTGGGGAGATCATAAAACTATTGAAATGTAAATTCCTTAGGATTTCTAGAAAAACACTTGCTAAATTAGATGTTTTTAGGATGCATAATCAATACAAGCCACATGAAATGATTGAATATGTTCTATGGGGTCACCTATTCCATCATAGATAAAGATTTTAGGAGCAACAAAATAAAGAGGAAAATGATAAGAAGCCAATTTATGTGCAAGTTGGTTATGGAGAAAATGAGTAGAATCCATAACATGAGGAAAAGCATATGCACATTTTTGTAATTGTAAGATTTGAGATTGTAATGTATGAACAAGGGTTTTAAGAGCATATGCACTAGATGAAGAAGTGTGTGAAACATTATGATTATATATATGATGTGTAGTTATAATAGTGGTTGCAAGAATAGGCATAGAGATATTATGCATTTAAAGATTAGGTGTCCCCGAGGATGTAAACAACATAGATGTAGCAATAGAAGATGTATCTATATGAGATAATTAAGCATGTTTAATTTGATATTGTGCAACATGTAGAAGAATATCAGTATTAATAGGATTCTCTATTAATAAATGTGTAAGATGTTGTGCCTCATCTTAAAGAAGGTCATGAGAATGATTGTCATAATTAGTATTGGAGCCTTCACCTTGAACATGGTCAACATTAATAATAAGAAAAACATCGAAAAATTAATCAATAGTATAATAAGACCAAACATTATGAACCATGTTTGTATGATCAAAAGAAGGATGAGAAAAGGGGATTCCTTTATAAAACCAATTATGAGCATGTGGGCTTGTGGTATAGATTCAAATAGCATAGAACACTAGAGGAAACAACATGACGATATAAGATATAAGTATAAAAACAACACCAATAGTAATAATGAGTATAATAAACAAGCCCCAAAGATACTAGGGTTGATGTAAATAATGATTCGTGAGATGGGTTCAACAAATGTTTTAAACCCTTATTAAAAATTGTAGACACCTAAAATGTGCTTACACTTAGCATTTCATCCAATTCAACTAATTGATGACACTTCGTTAATCAACCCTTCTTCGTTCCACTCTCAGATGCCCATTTATGACACCTTCTTGGTCATATTCTTCCCATATTCAACTTATTTGGCTAATATGTCTCTTATTAGCTAAACATTCCTCCTTTCAACCATTCAGAACCTCTTTAGTTCTCTCTAGACCACTTCTATTGGCTTTGTAGGCTATCTATCTATCACAATTGGTTATCCAGACCCCTCCTAACTCTCAATGAGTCTCTAATCACTTGCTAATCAATTTTAACTAGCCTAATCCTAGTTTAACTAAGCCTAAAGCATGTTTATTCTAATCCAATCTTAAAGTGTTTTTTGAGCTTTAGTCCCACATGCACCCAAATTCCAAATTATCCCAACTGGAAATCTATAAATACAAGGCTAAGCCTACCCATTCAAACTACAACTTTACATACAACTTCACTCACAAGTCCTTCTCTCTCACATTTGGAGATATTGGCATTAGACATCATTTGCATTAGCCAAGCTAATAGGCATTTGATCTTGGCTATCCTCCATTGGTGAAGCTCTTCCATCTTACATCCATAACTTCATAGTAGGTTAGTAGGAGGGTATCTAAATTGGTCTTGTAGCCATTTTAGAGAGACCTCTTCACCTCCATTGAAGTAAAAAACACATCTAATTTGATTGCTTAGAATCTAACTAGGTTCACTTTCATTAAGCTTTCATAGAGTAGAGAGTAGTATACATGTTAGTTTTTTATGTTTTTGTCAAAGTTATAATGTTTGCATGTTAGTTTTCTCTTGTTTAGATCTCATCTCATGGTGAATGGATGAGTAAAGGAAAGCTTTGAGGTTCTTTTGCCTCATTCCATAGCTTGTGCAACTTTCCATTGCATACATTTGGCACGCCCAGTGGGACACTTTGTCCATCCTCCATTAATGGAGTCATTTTGAAGCTTTTATTTTAGTTTGTAAATTTTTTAGTTTCAATGTTTCTAGATTAGTTTCAAGCTCTCTAGATTAGTTTTTCAAAGTTTTTTAGATTAGTTTCAATTTTTTAATTTCACTAAATTTTCTTGTATTAATGGCTAAAATCAGGTTTCATAACTAGTTAAGCTAGGTTTGTCTTGTTTTGGTGCTCTTTGCAGGATCAAACGAGGTGAAGTGCTGCCAAAATTGAACCAAATCGATAAAATTTTGATATTTTTGAGATTATTTTGAAATCCTGTGTTTTTAGCCACCTACAAGAAAGGAAGCGCACATACCATTCTATGCACGCAGGTACAACTCTGACTATCATTTTTTAGACAGAGGTGCACAAGCACCAAATCAGTGGCACAGGCACCAAATAAGGGGCGCAGGTACACAAACAGTGGTGCAGGTACACTAATAGTGGCGCAGGCATCATTAGCAATCTTTTGGAGGCCATAACGTTTTCTCCCAAACTTGAAACGACTCCATTTTTGTTGCGTTGGAAATTTATTGAAGTGAACTACGCAATGGAATCATAAAATTAGGATTTTGACCTACTAAAAATTTATGGTTTACATTATTAGGTAAATAGTCATTCTCTAATGTATCGTAAAGTTCAAAAAATTGTTATCTTGGCCATTCTAACACTTTGAATATTTTTGTAGCACTAATCAGTAATTTGTAGGGTTACTTTGGTTTTATTTTTTGACTAACTTAGTTAATTGTTTCATTTCTTAGCTTGAGTAAGGTTTGTAAAGTGTGTATGCTCTCTCCTCGCTCCTTCAAAAGTGATCTTGGACATCAAAAACACTTTCACAACTTTGTATAAAAGCACTTGTTCTAAAAGATAAAGTAATTTTTATGTGATTTATTAAGAATTTTAACACTGCGTATGCTCTTCCTTCGCACCTTTTGGCGATCTTAGGAATCAAAAGAAAGGTGTAAATTCCCTTTATTGATATCAATTTACAATGGAAAATTACTAAACTCGTTGTCTACAAGACCTAACACTTGTCAAAGAAAGGCGTCAAAGACAAAACACAAACCCACTAATACACATTTTTCCTGTAGGTTGCCAAATGGTGTGCTACTTAAAACCACATTAATTTAAGCAAGATAAAAAACACACCATATTCAAAACATTGTATTGTAGGTTTCGAATAAGGGTACATCCCTATCCACTCAACTGGAACATAGCTCCTTTGGCATAACACCTTAAGCTACAACAATGGGGGTGGTTACAAAAACCCCAAAGTAGTCCACACAAGAGGGAACCTTGTGGACGAAATGGGAAGTGCTCCGCACTACCTACCTGACCAGTGATTCCTTTGTGAGATAGTGTTACAATTTTTCCCTATGCGACCCTTTTAAGTACACGATGGATGCATTTACTGCCCACTATGCTTGAAGGGGGCAACGTCAAGATACTCCCAAGATAGTCGGGACTATTTGGGTAAATCGTCTTGTGGATAATTTTTTGTAACACCTAGGACAAGAGAACCACCTAGGAAAATATCCTTTGGCCAGGATCCCACTTTGACCATTCTAAAACAGTGTTGAGATGTGAACCATCTTTTCATTGTGAAATATGTGACACGTTTCTTTTGCTTAGTTTTTACTTGCCTTAAGGTGAGGCAAAACTCTGTTGAAGTGAAGTCAACATTTTTCATCCCCATTTTGATCTAATTCCTTCACATTCTTTTGAAACTTTGTTTATCAAAAGAAGGGTGACTACCTTTTTGTTACCAATCGATTATTTCTACCAATTTTTTTTCCGTTTACGCCCAGCCATGTTTGCGGCTGGGTAAGTTAAACGTCTAAAGTGTACGGAGGCGTATTTATATCATTAGTATCCTTTGTGATCTTGATACCCACATCAAGATCATCATCATAGTTAGGATTGATTCATGATTTTATCTCCCTTTGACATGTTGCCTTGTTTGCATTGTCCCGACATAATTAAGATACTTATGTCATGTTTCTCATAAACATGATCTAAGTGTCTGCATTGTGGCATTACGCTGCCCACGTTTTAACACATCCTTAGTATACTTTGACTTAGTTTGATTTCAAACATTGTCCCAAATCTTGAAAGGTGTCGCTTACTTTGTTTGCGTCATTTCGATATCACTTTGACACTAATATCTCACTTCTCTGCGAAGCTTGATAGACATGTCCAATTGGTGTGGTTACGTGGATTACATTTGTAAACCTCACCCTTTAACATTTAGGTGTTGTTGGTTACTGAACTTATCGTGGTATTCTTTGATTGGGAGTCGCATCTACCCTTTGTTAATATTTACGCCTTGTTCATTTCAAGTTTGACTTAAATATTGACATTGTGTTGATCATTTTTACATCAAACTATTACTTTGCACATGCATTTGCATAGGGTTTATTCCTTGTTGATTGGCTTTGTGTTTTGCACTTCCATGATTGTTCCTTGTGATTATTCATTCAGAAAATTTATTTTCTAGGACAATCCCTTTTTATCTCATCGATATTGCGTCATCACAATGTCTATTTTCCTTAGACCTTCTTCAGAAAATCACGCACACATATCAATACTTACAAAAATGTCTAGCCAGTTGTCCTTATGCTACCAAAATCGACATGTCACTTCCTTCCCTTTGAAGGAGTTCCATCACACTGTCTAAATCTAGAAATTTGTGCTTAAAACAATGCCAAAAATTACTGACTATCACACGGTTCCCCATACTTACAAAAATACGAAACCTAGGTTTAGCAATTCAAATCAAAAGATTCCCATTACAACTAAACCTCATTTGGTTATTTTTGCTAGAGATCCCATACGGGTAGCTCGTTCCCCACCTTCATATCATAATCGATGGTATGATTTGGACACATCTGATCCAAATTATTACTCAGGTTCCCCCCACTCTTCTTCTGATTCTAATCCAAACATTTCCTCTTCTTCTAAGGATTCCAATCCAAAAATTTCTCCTGATTCCAATCCAAATATTTCTTTTGATGATTCGGATCTAAACTACTATTCAGATTCAACTAATTTGAATCCTAAGTCATCTAATGTGACTCATATGTCATGGTCCTCCCTCTCTTTACAGGAACCTCTTCATCATACATTTAATATGTGTAACACTCTGATTTTGCAAACTATCTTGATGAATGTTTTACATGCTATTATAACTTTTGAAATGAAGGCAAACATGTTAAGATATGTTCTTATCTTAAGAGAATGTGTTGCTAACTTAGATTCTTGCATGCTGTGATTTATGGTTAGGACAGCATTTATTGTATTTGTGTGTTTGCTGATGTGACGACAAATTGTCGTATACTTGCTAAACTCTTGTTGCTAATTGACAGCATACCTTGAATCAATTCCATTGATCCAAGTATGCTGAGGTCCTCTTGTGATTTCTGTGTCGATTCACACTTGAACCGAACCGAGATTGTTATGAGCGTGTAGTGCCTGTTTGCAGGTATGAACAGTTGGCACGTAAATGTCAACGACAGGGATTCGATTCTTTAACCCTGTACTATCAAACTTGGGACCTCGTGAGGCAACAAACACCTGGACATAGGTGGCCTTGGCACGTGATCCAAAGGACGGAATGTCCTACTCTGCATTAACGTGAATGTTAGTAGGGAGGCTGGATGGAAGTTGTTAGTGTTAGTGGTTAGTATGAATTAAACCCTAAACTAATCCTAAGTCCTAACATGCATCCTACACTACTATCCTAAGTGGATTTTTAAATTATAAAAAAAAGGGGGGGGGGGGGAAAATAACCTAAGCCCTAATAACCTAAGGCTAAACTAAGACCTAGGTTGAACACTTTATGCAACCTAAACTAATCCTAATCTAAAAGGTCGCGCAGACCCTTGGAGGGAAGGGATAAGGATGAAGGGAAGGAATTCATTGGCATTTAATACACAGTCCATACGTGGACAGCGCCAGTTTTGGCGGGGTAGGTAAGAAATAGAGGCATCTATTTGGAGATAGAGCCAAATTCGGTTTTGCATGGGAATTTTGAAAGATTGAGTTCGCCAACCCAAGTGGCGGTGGCGTGGAAAGTAAGGAAAAAGGCAGAGCCTTAATTGCATTAATTGTTTTCGGTCCCCGCGACCAGTTCGCCTTGGAAAGTGTATGAGGGAATTTGATTTTTCATTGTTTCGATTTGGTTTTGGCAAAGTTGCTCTGCATTTGGTTTTTCTAGCCTGGTTCAGTCAAACCAGCTCTTGGCATTTGACATTTTCTTGGAGATTTGGAGGCTGTTGTTAAGCCTGAAGAAGAAAGGAGTGCTGGGAAGTTTGTGTTGTCGCTGTGGAAGGAAAAACGAAGCAAACAAAGTTTTCTTCGAGTTCAGGAGAAGAGATTACAGGCATGTTAAGCCCTTCTCTTTAAAAACTCTTGCTTTGTTTAAGTGTCTCATTAAAACAACCCTGCTCTTGGGTTTTGATTCTGTGACTGTTGTCGAGTCGATTCGAATTGGGTTTCATCGATTCTTGCTTCTTTTTGTTTGGAAAATGATATGATGAATCGTTCTGGTTGCTCGGTTTTGATTTGTATTTGCTCGAATCAAATTGGAGATGAATTATTGTATTGGTTATTGACTGTATGGAGGTTTGAAATAGATATTTCTTTCACTGTTCGTGTTGTTGAAATTGGTACAGGCCGTGTAATCATTCCTTATAGTGAAATTGTTTCCTTAAATGTAATCTTTTCTTTGCTATTGTGTTGGGAACTATCCTTGTATGTAAAAAAAAAAAAGGAAGTGAAGATACAGCCGTGTATATTGCTATGAATTGGGTTTCATTGAATCTGGCTGTCATTTTGGAAATAATAAGAAATATTGCCTCTGACTACTGAGTTTAATTGTTTTTGTATTCCTCGAATCAGGTACCTTCCTGTGTGCTGGTCGTTTGACAGTAACGGGAAATTCGATATGTGTATCTTGGGACTGTACACTTATTATGAGTTGTTTTCACTATTGAAACAATAGTTTATTGCTAACGAACTGGAAGGAAGGAAATAATAGTTGTTGAAGTAGTTCTTATTGAAAATTTCTTTAAGAAAGTAAATCCTTTTCCTTGTATTGTTTTGGATTTTGGATGGAAGTGGCATTCGGGTTTCCTTTGAGTAATTGAACTCGAATTGAATGAAGTATTAGCATTATTTTTATTGTTGTACCTTTTTCTTGAGTAGGAACTAAACGAATACGTACTGGGTATTCGTGAAAGTAGGAAAAAGTTGATTGTTTTCCTCCTGAAGTTATTAATGGATTTCGTTTCTCCTTGTTGAGAGAATAGGGTGGTTTTATTGTGTTTTATAGATGCTGTTTGGTCTTCCTGTTCGGACTGATTGACAAAATTACAATTGGTTGTATTTTGTGCAAAGAATGATTATATTTCCTTATGCTGTAATGGAAAATTGATTTCATTGCGTCCTATAGTTGAGGTTTGTCCTCCTGTTTGGAACTGTCTGGTGAATGCGAACTTGACTTGGATTTCTGTTTTAAATAAATGGAAAATGTGGAAATCAGCTTGTTTTCTGAGTCTATCCCGACTGTACCAAGATTACGCAATTGGCGGGTTTGCCTTTATTAAGGTATTGAAATATGATTATTATATTTGCGTTCTGTACTTCATTAAGAGAATGGAGAATGTTGTATTTGAAATTAACAGTTGACCGAGATAGAACTCGAATTGGATATCCATTGTTGTGGTATACTGGATTTAAATTGTACAGGCTATGTGAGTTTGCTTTTCAATAAGAACGACTGTTCTGCTATCTTTATAATTTGAGCTGTCTTGCTTAGATGAACACGATTTGGGTGTTTGAATTCATTTTGATCAAAAGGATTGTTCTTAATGAAATTTTAGAGAAATGAATTCTTATCTTTTTGCTATTTTGACTCTGAAAAATAATATTGGAACTTTACGGTGCATAAGAATTTGGTTTCGCTGTAGGTAACAACAATGTGTAATTGGTTATTATGAATTGTATGCGTTCATGGATATAAAAGGTCATATGAGTAAGTGATTGCGTGATTGTATAACTGTTTGTTTGGTTAACAATACAGTGAGAGAAGTATGGAATCTTCTAGTACAGCAATTACATGGTCTGCATCTTGATATTGCTTGTTCTATCATGAATTCTTCCCTGTTTTCATTTAAAGCTGATTATAAATGAAATTATTCTTGCTGCCGGAAAGTGAATTCCGAATGGATTTTGTAAGTTTCACTCTGAACTGTTATCTTGATTTGTCTTTCATTTGGATTCCACTGTTAGGACAGTCATGTGGAAAGAAATAGAGATATGAATGAATGACTTGGAAAAATGATCTTTTCTTCTTTCATTCAGTTGGAAATCTGGAATTCGTGAATAATGAATTTTATAGTGCTTAGATGGGAGCAACTATATGCATTGCTGTTCGCTTTCTTGTCTGTACTTGATTGCTTTGGATTCTAAATACACGAACTGAAAGGAAAGTAATGAGTTTACATTTCAGTTAGTTTCATCCTTTGCATTTATTATTAATGAAAGGCGTGGAAAGGATAACAGCTATTTGTATTTAATATTATGTGGAAACAGGACAGCAGTCTTATGGCTGATTGTGATGATATTTTGATAGTTCAGTTGTTATGCTGATCTTTCTTTTGTGCCTATTTCGTGATTGATGTTTAACTGTCGTTTCATAAAAGCAGGGTTCTTTTATTGAGACAGTTAGTTGAAGCACCTTATTTTAAGGATAAGTGCTTAATATGCTCAGTTCATTGAACTGACCCGTGCAAATCATTTTGCAGATGGAATTTGATTAGAATGAAGACATGGCTGTTTTCTGATGCTTCTTGATTAGCTGAAAGATGAATTGTAATTGTTGCTTTTATTCCTCTTCGAGGAATTGTGAAAAGAAGAAAATATATTCTTCTATCTATGAGTTGTATGGATGTTTTGTATAAACTATGCCCAATCAGCTGGATTGGCAAATGTACAGATTATGACTTGAAATATTGAATACAATTACAAGTGTGATATTTTCAATAGTTATATCAGTTTGATTTTGTTGTCTAATTGGAAATATAATGTTATTTCTTGATTGGATTTGTTTAATTGTCCTTGGATGGATGTTAAATGGAAACTGATATCTATTCTTACCTAAATGCAACTTTTAAGTTGAAAAATGCAATTAATTCATACTTGGGTAAAGATGAATTTTTAATTGACATTAAAAGGATTAAGAAGAATATGATTCCATAATTGGAAGGTATTCGGGATTAGCTTAGGAGCTAAGGAATACCAATTAAACTTCGGAGTAATCGAACTTCGCTTTCGAGCTCCATTAATGATCCCGTTTGATAAATTCAGAATAAAGGATATAGGATAAGTATATCCATAACTAATGGACCTTAACCATATAACGTTAAGGAGAACAAATGAATACATGTTCTTGGGAATTAGACCTCGTTTAAATGACGTCTAATAAGTTAAAATTCTGAATTTAGTTGCAGTTGGAAAATCTTGGCTAAGTTTAATAGGTTAAACTTATCACGTCCGTCGGTACGGACTGCTTAATCCAATGATTAAGAAGTGAACCAAGTAAGGAAATGCAGCCCTTCGACACGAAGGAGAAGATGCATAGCAAGCTAATGGATGGATTTAGTCCCTCTTAGCCCTATACAACTGTAACGGAAACGAGGATCAAGAGATCAGCGTGGATGCTGAAAGTTGATTTTAATTATTAAATCATATCCGAAATCACTTGAGCAGGATGTGTATTCTCGATGGGAGAATTCCGTAGGACATTGGCATACGCCAGCTACAGCAAGGTGTCTCCATGAAGACGGGGTCTTCATGACGACACACTGTTGCAGCTGACATATTGCAATGCCCTCCTGAATTAAAACATCAAGAATACATAGGCTGAAGGTGTAATTGTGGACAGGGGATAGGAGTATGATCTGGTATACGGAGTGACTCCGGAATACTAAAGATAACTAGACACACGGGGTCGTGGGGAAACGACACTGTATGTCTGCGTATCTTTAGTTACCGGGAGTGCCTTCCTATACTCGTTCATATTACTAACTGTAATTGGGAGTTTAAACTAACCTTAAACGAAGAGGACTGGTAGGAACCAGGAAAGACCATTCTAGATAATAGGTGAAGTGAAGTGAAGGACGTATTCCGTTGATGTGTATCACATCCAGGAATATGATCATGCAAAGCATGTGAAAATCTTTGGCCAAAGTATCGCAATTGCTGGTTGCGTTGTCCTTATCACTTAATTTAAGATGCAGGATGTCAGATGAATATCAGTAACAGATATTCAGATAGGCTTCTTAAATGGATCACTTCAATAACCGGAAACGGTTATGAGAACAGGTATATATAATATACCATGCATAAACAAACATGAAGGATCGGTTGTTGCCGAGTCATGAACATGAAGGATCGGTTGTTGCCGAGTCATGAAATGAAGGATCGTTGAAACTCCGAGCCATGAAAATGGAAGATCGGTAGTTCCTCGAGTCATTTACAGCAGCATATAGAATCTGTTATAAGATTGAATGGCATTGAATGTGTGTTCCATATTGTAAATATGCGAACAGGGAACATTCGTTTTAAAAAGAAATTGTGTGATCCAAACTGTGTTGTTTGGGCAGAGAACAATTATTAAAACTTGAACGTGTGTTTGAATTTTATAATTCATAACAGTGAACGTTATCAAAAAAAAAAAAAAAAATTCCCTTGTTCTGGTATTTTGAAATGGGGATGTTACATCTTGGTATCAGAGCTGAAGGTTGCAGCTCTTGGACCTAATGAGTCCACGATATTAATAAGGTTTACATTTTCTTATTGAACAGAAAATGGTCAGGACAAGAGGGAATGCTGCGAATAACCCGTTACAGGGTGGAGAAGCAGCAACTGCCCAAAAGCTGGATGAAATCCTTGCTGCCCTACTTGATACGAGGGATCGTTTGACTGTACTGGAACAACAGTCAATGGGCAATGAAGAGGAGGGGAATGAAGCTGAAATAAATGATCAGCTGCCTCCTGTGGACAACATCAACGGAGGGAATCCGGGTGTTGATGATAATAATGTAATTGCTCCTAATCCCCCTGAAAATAAAAGGGCAAGATTAGCAGCTGAACTTACAAATGATATAAAGAGAATAAGTCCTCCAAAGTTTGATGGAACAACTCTTGGGGACGGAGCTGAGAACTGGCTCAGTGAAATGGAGAAATACTTTGCAATAAGAAACTTCTCTGAAGAGACTAAAGCGATATGGGGAGCATATCAGCTTTCTCATGAAGCATCATCATGGTGGGACAACCGTAAGGTTGAGCTGAATATTGTCGAATCAGACATAACTTGGGATCAATTTAAGGGTTATTTTAGGCAACGATGGCTGCCTCAACTCTATTTTGATAGGAAAATGACTGAATTTCAGAACTGGTCGCAAGGAAGGCTGTCGGTGACGGAATACTGGGAAGGGTTTACTAAACTCCTTAAGTATGTGCCGCAGTACCAAGCTGACGAGAAGTTCAGAATACGGAAATTCATAATGGGACTGAATCCCATCATTGGGGGCGAAGTGGATGTCCACGGCCCAACCACCATGGATGGAGTTGTCGAAAAGGCAATCAGACAGGAACAGAAATTGAGGGCAATATCTGCTCACAGGGAAGAGATAAGGAAGAAGATTCCCAATCCTTCTTCATCTCTTGCACCAAAAAGGGGACCTTGGAAAAGGTTTGGTGTGAAAAACAAAATTGTTGTAGATAACAACAAGAAACCTGTGATGAACAGACCTGTAAATAGCGTGCGGAACAGCTTCACAAAAGTTAATGGCATTGGACAGAAGTCCTATGGAAGCCAGAATGATAACTTCAAGGCTGGTAACAAATTTGAGCCTAGAAAAGGGCCAGCTGGAGGATGCTTCAACTGTGGAAAGGACCACTATGCGAATCACTGTCCTCTGAAGAAGGATGATCGCGGACAGCAGCATAGGATACATGCTGCAGTGGCTAACAGACAAGCTGAAAAGCAAGTGACGCCCATAGAAGTTACGGGTAAGTTATTCGGTAAACCTGTAGTTATACTTTTTGATACTGGAGCTACAGAATGTTTTATTTCTGCTAAACTTGCTATGAAATTAAAAAGAAAGGCTGCAAGAATGGATAAAACATGGACAGTGCATTATGGGAATAATGTTGTCCATACAGTCGAAATGTGCCTTTTTGGGGCAATTCTTGATCTGCCTAGTTTCTCCACCGAAGTTGACTTGTATGTCACTCCTCTAGGATCATATGATATCATTATTGGAGTTAACTGGTTGGCTGAACATAAGGCAAAGGTCGACTGTTATGAAAAACAAATCTATTGCTTTGATGACCTGCAGAAAGCAGCAGTCATTCAAGGTGTAAAACGGGAAGTTGCAGTTAGGAAACTGACGGCTATGCAACTAAAGAGGGCTAAAAACAGAGGCTGCACTTTGTATGCAGTAAAAATGACAGAAAATGCAGAAGAAGATAATGATTTCATGGAAAGATATCCATTGTTGAGGGATTTCCGTGATGTGTTTCCGGAGGAATTGCCAGGTCTTCCGCCCAAACGTGAGTTTGATTTCGCAATAGAAATCAAACCAGGAACGGAACCCATATCTAAGGCACCTTATAGAATGACTACCATTGAGTTGGTAGAGCTGAAGGCTCAGTTACAAGAACTTCTGACTAAGGGGCTGATCAGACCGAGCGTCTCACCTTGGGGAGCGCCGGTAATTTTTGTAAAGAAAAAGGATGGCACTTTGAGGCTGTGCATTGATTACAGAATGCTGAACAAAGCAACTATCAAAAATCGATACCCACTTCCTAGGATTGATGATCTGTTTGATCAGATGCGAGGAGCATCAGTTTATTCAAAAATAGATCTTCGATCAGGGTACCATCAGCTGAGAATAAAGGAAGAAGATATTCATAAAACAACTTTTAGAACGAGGTACGGGCATTATGAGTTCACGGTGTTGCCTTTTGGGCTGACTAATGCACCTGCCGCCTTCATGAATCTAATGAACAATATTTTTCAAGAATACTTAGACAAGTTTGTGCTTGTATTCTTAGACGACATTCTTATATACTCTAAAAATGTCGAAGAGCACCAAGAACACCTCAGGATAGTGCTGGAAATCTTAAGAAAGAGGAAATTGTATGGCAAACTGTCCAAATGTTCCTTTTATGATGCAGAAGTGCATTATTTGGGACACGTTATAAGCAAAAATGGGATAGCTGTTGACCCTTCAAAGATCACAGCTATAACTGAGTGGCCTGCGCCTAAGAATGTGCACGAAGTGAGGAGCTTCATGGGCTTGGCTGGATATTATCGAAAGTTCGTTAAGGACTTTTCAAAAATTGCTGCCCCAATCACTTCGCTGCAAAAGAAAGAAAAGAAATTTGTCTGGACAGACAAATGTGAATCTGCCTTTAAAAAGTTAAAGGAACAGTTAACTACAGCACCTATTTTGACTGTACCTGATCCAAATGGAGATTTTATGGTTGTAACGGACGCCTCAGGAGAAGGCCTTGGAGGTATTCTGTTACAGAATAACCATGTCATCGCTTATGAAAGTAGAAAGCTTAAGTTACATGAACAGAACTATGCTCCACACGATCTTGAGCTCGCTGCCATTGTTCATGCACTTCAAATATGGAGGCATTACCTTTTAGGCAAGCCCTTCGAGTTAAAAACAGACCATCTGGGGCTGAAGTATATTTTTACTCAGCCAAATCTGAATGCAAGGCAGCGAAGATGGTTAGAATTTCTGTCTCAGTATGACTTCGATATAAGCTACATTAAGGGCAAGGAAAATCGGGTAGCAGATGCTTTGAGTCGAAGGAAGCATATCTCTGCTCTTATAACGTTAAGAACTCAGTTTAAGGATGAGGTGAAAGATGCCTTGGAATCAGATCCTTATTTCCAGCAAGTCAAATCAGCACTTGCTGCAGACCCGCAGGACGTCAGGTATAAGGGATTCCGTTTTGATAATGAAGGAATTCTAAGGTTCGAAAACAGGGTATATATACCTGTGGCAAATGACTTAAGAGGGAAATTGTTAACTGAATTCCATAATTCACCTTTTTCTGGACACCCTGGCATTACAAAAATGCTCGCTGATCTTAAGCAGCAATACTTTTGGAAGGGAATGAAAAAGGATGTGGTAGAGTTTGTAACACACTGCTTGGAATGTCAGCGTGTTAAGGCGGAACATATGCACCCCGCTGGATTATTGTATCCCCACAGTATTCCACAGTATAAATGGCAAGTGATAACGATGGATTTCGTTCAAGGATTGCCTATGTCAAGAAATAAGCATGACATTATCCTGGTTGTAGTCGACAAATTGACCAAAGTGGCACACTTCATTGCTGGTAATTTGAAGGACGATGCACCAGTGCTAGCAAGAAGATTTGTACATGAAATCTTCAGATTGCATGGAATACCGAAATTAATCATATCGGACAGAGATCCGAGGATGACATCAAGGTTTTGGCAAACGCTTAATGCGGCCTTGGGGACTAAATTGAACTTCAGTTCTGCATATCATCCAGAAACGGATGGACAGACTGAGAGAGTTAATCAGGTTTTAGAGGACATGTTAAGGATGTATTGCATGGACCAGCAGTATAAATGGGAGGAATACCTTCCGCTGGTAGAATTTGCTTACAATAACACCTATCATGCCTCTTTAAAAATGGCGCCCTTTGAAGCATTGTATGGAAGAAAATGCAGAACCCCTGTCAGCTGGGACAGCGTTGAGGACAGAGAGGTAATTGGGCCAGAAATCCTTATGGAAATGGAACAGCAAATCAAAATGATTCGAGAACATCTAAAGGAGGCTGCCAATAGGCAAAAGAGTTATGCAGACTTGAAGCGGGTTGACAGGCATTATAAACTGGGAGAGAAGGTCTTTCTTCGGGTGAAGCCGAAAAAGAGCTCAATAACTTTTGGCAAGGCTGCCAAGTTGTCGCCACGTTACGTGGGACCTTTTGAAATTGTTGAAATAATCAACCCTGTAGCTTATCGTCTAGCATTACCTCCTGCTTTGTCTCAAATGCATGATGTTTTTCATATTTCTTTGCTTAAGAAATACGTGACAGATTTATCACATGTGCTAAATTGGAATTCCTTGCAGGTCCAAGACCCAGGAATAATCGTGGTTAAGCCCATTCGAGTGTTGGGAACTCGCCAGTTGTACTTGAGAAATCGCGAAGTGAACCAATGTAAGGTCCAGTGGGACCAGTTCAGCGAAGAAAGTGCAACTTGGGAGAATCTCGAAGAAATGAGATCTACTTTTCCACACCTGTTTAATTGAATTTGAAATTCAAGAACTGATAATTCTACCAAATTTAGACAATTATTAGTCTATTGTACAGTTGTCTTAAAACGCTGTTTTTAAGAGAGAATCTGTTTTTGGTATGAACCTATGAATGAAAGGACAATAACTAAACTTTGTCCTAGGAACTCCTTGATTTGTTTAATCTGATCATCGGGACGATGATTCTTTAAGGAGGGAAGAATGTAACACTCTGATTTTGCAAATTATCTTGATGAATGTTTTACATACTGTTATAACTTCTGAAATGAAGGCAAACATGTTAAGATATGTTCTGATCTTAAGAGAATGTGTTGCTAACTTGGATTCTTGCATGCTGTGATTTATTGTATAGGACAACATTTATTGTACTTGTGTGTTTGCTGATGTGACGACAAATTGTCGTATACTTGCTAAACTCTCGTGGCTGATTGACAGCACACCTTGAATCAATTTCATTGATCCAAGTATGCTGAGGTCCTCTTGTGATTTCTGTGTCGATTCACACTTCCGAGATTGTTATGAACGTGCAGCGCCATTGATTTAGCTGGCTAGATGCCAACGACAGGGGTTCGATTCTTGAACCCTGTACTGTCGAACTTGGGACCTCGTGAGGCAAGAAATGCCTGGACACGGGTGGCCTTGGCACGTGATCCAAAGGACGGAACGTCCTGCTCTGCATTAACGTGAATGTTAGTAGGAGGCTGGATGGAAGTTGTTAGTGTTAGTGGTTAGTATGAATTAAACCCTAAACTAATCCTAAGTCCTAACATGCATCCTACACTACTATCCTAAGTGGATTTTTAAATTACAAAAAAAAAGGGGAAAATAACCTAAGCCCTAAAACCTAAGGCTAAACTAAGACCTAGGTTGAACACTATATGCAACCTAAACTAATCCTAATCTAAAAAGGGCGCGCAGACCCTTGGAAGGAAGGGATAAGGATGGAAAGGGCATTCATTGGCATTTAATAAACAGTCCATACGTGGACAGCGCCAGTTTTGGCGGGGCAGGTAGGAAATAGAGGCATCTATTTGGAGATAGAGCCAAATTCAGTTTTGCATGGGAAATTTTGAAAGATTGAGTTCGCCAACCCAAGTGGCGGTGGCGTGGAAAGTAAGGAAAAAGGCAGAGCCTTAATTGCATTAATTGTTTTCGGTCCCCGCGACCAGTTCGCCTTGGAAAGTGTATGAGGGAATTTGATTTTTCATTGTTTCGGTTTGGTTTTGGCAAAGTTGCTCTGCATTTGGTTTTTCTGGCCTGGTTCAGTCGAACCAGCTCTTGGAATTTGACATTTTCTTGGAGATTTCGAGGCTGTTGCTAAGCCTGAAGAAGAAAGGAGTGCTGGGAAGTTTGTGTTGTCGCTGTGGAAGGAAAAACGCGGCAAACGAAGTTTTCTTCGAGTTCAGGAAAAGAGATTACAGGCATGTTAAGCCCTTCTCTTTAAAAACTCTTGCTTTGTTTAAGTGTCTCATTAAAACAACCCTGCTCTTGGGTTTTGATTCTGTGACTGTTGTCGAGTCGATTCGAATTGGGTTTCATCGATTCTTGCTTCTTTTTGTTTGGAAAATGATATGATGAATCGTTCTGGTTGCTCGGTTTTGATTTGTATTTGCTCGAATCAAATTGGAGATGAATTATTGTATTGGTTATTGACTGTATGGAGGTTTGAAATAGATATTTCTTTCACTGTTCGTGTTGTTGAAATTGGTACAGGCCGTGTAATCGTTCCTTATAGTGAAATTGTTTCCTTAAATGTAATCTTTTCTTTGCTATTGTGTTGGGAACTGTCCTTGTATGTAAAAGGAAATGGAAGTGAAGATACAGCCGTGTATATTGCTATGATTTGGGTTTCATTGTTCCTGACTGTCATTTTGGAAATAATAGGAAATATTTCTCTGACTGCTGAGTTTAATTGTTTTTGTATTCCTCGAATGAGGTACCTTCCTGTGTGCTGGTCGTTTGACAGTAACGGGAAATTCGATATGTGTATCTTGGGACTGTACACTTATTATGAGTTGTTTTCACTATTGAAACAATTGTCTTATTGTCTAATGAACTTGGAAGGAAGGAAATAATAGTTGTTGAAGTCGTTCTTATTGAAAATCTCTTTAAGAAAGTAAATCCTTTTCCTTGTATTGTGTTTGGATTTTGGATGGAAGTGGCATTCGGGTTTCTTTGAGTAATTGAACTCGAATTGAACGAAGTATTAGCATTATTTTATTGCTGTACCTTTTTCTTGAGCTAGGAAAAACGAATACGTACTGGGTATTCGTGAAAGTAGGAAAAAGTTGATTGTTTTCCTCCTGAAGTTATTAATGGATTTCGTTTCTCCTTGTTGAGACTGAATAGGGTGGTTTTATTGTGTTTTATAGATGAATGTTTGGTCTTCCTGTTCGGACTGATTGACAAAATTACAATTGGTTGTATTTTGTGCAAAGAATGATTATATTTCCTTATGCTGTAATGGAAAATTGATTTCATTGCGTCCTATAGTTGAGGTTTGTCCTCCTGTTTGGAACTTCTGGTGAATGCGAACTTGACTTGGATTTCTATTTTAAATAAATGGAAACATGTGGAAATCAGCTTGTTTTCTGAGTCTGTTCTGACTGTACCAAAGAGATTAGCAATTGGCACCCTACGCGGGTTTGCCTTTATTAATGTATTGAAATATGAATGTTATTTTGAGTTCTGTACCTTCATGAAGAAAATGGAGAATGCTGTATTTGGAATTAATGGTTGATTCCGAGATAGAACTCGAGTTGGGTATCCATTGGTTGTGGTATACTGGATTTAAATTGTACAGGCTATGTGAGTTTGCTTAACTTGATTGATAAGAATGATGTTCTGCTATCTTTATAATTTGAGCTGTCTTGCTTAGATGAACACGATTTGGGTGTTTGAGTTCATTTTGATCAAAAGGATTGTTCTTAATGAAAGGTAACAGAAATGAATTCGTTATCTTTTTGAACTATTTTGACTCTAAAAAATATGTGATTGGAATTTACGGTGCATGAAGAATTTGGTTTGCTGTGGGTAACAGCAATGTGTAATTGGTTATTATGAATGGTATTCGTTCATGGATATAAAAGGTCATATGAGTAAGTGATTGCGTGATTGTATAACTGTTTGTTTGGATTAACAATACAGTGAGAGAAGTATGGAATCTTCTAGTACAGCAATTACATGAGTCTGCATCTTGATATTGCTTGTTCTATGATGAATTCTTCCCTGTTTTCATTTAAAGCTGATTATAAATGAAATTATTCTTGCTGCCGGAAAGTGAATTCCGAATGGATTTTGTAAGTTTCACTCTGAACTGTTATCTTGATTTGTCTTTCGTTTGGATTCCACTGTTAGGACAGTCATGTGGAAAGAAATAGAGATATGAATGAATGACTTGGAAAAATGATCTTTTCTTCTTTCATTCAGTTGGAAATCTGGAATTCGTGAATAATGAATTTTATAGTGCTTAGATGGGAGCAACTATATGCATTGCTGTTCGCTTTCTTGTCTGTACTTGATTGCTTTGAATTTAATACACGAACTGAAAGGAAAGTAATGAGTTTACATTTCAGTTAGTTTCATCCTTTGCATTTATTATTAATGAAAGGCGTGGAAAGGATAACAGTATGTTTAATATTATGTGGAAACAGGACAGACAGTCTTATTGCTGATTGTGATAATATTTTGATAGTTCAGTTGTTATGCTGATCTTTCTTTTGTGCCTATTTCGTGATTGATGTTTAACTGTCGTTTCATAAAAGCAGGGTTCTTTTATTGAGACAGTTAGTTGAAGCACCTTATTTTAAGGATAAGTGCTTAATATGCTCAGTTCATTGAACTGACCCGTGCAATTCATTTTGCAGATGGAATTTGATTAGAATGAAGACTTGGCTGTTTTCTGATGCTTTTGATTTGATGATGTATTGAAATTGTTGCTTTTATTCCTCTTCGAGGAATTGTGAAAAGAAGAAAATATATTCTTCTGTCTATGAGTTGTATGGATGTTTTATGTAAACTATGCCCAATCAGCTGGATTGGCAAATGTACAGATTATGACTTGAAATATTGAATACAATTACAAGTGTGATATTTTCAATAGTTATATCAGTTTGATTTTGTTGTCTAATCTGGAAATATAATGTTATTTCTTGATTTGGATTTGTTTAATTGTCCTTGGATGGATGTTAAATGGAAACTGATATCTATTCTTACCTAAATGCAACTTTTAAGTTGAAAAATGCAATTAATTCATACTTGGGTAAAGATGAATTTTTAATTGACATTATAAGGATTAGGAAGAATATGATTCCATAATTGGAAGGTATTCAGGGATTAGCTTAGGAGCTAAGGAATACCAATTAAACTTCGGAGTAATCGAACTTCGCTTTCGAACTCCATTAATGATCCCGTTTGATAAATTCAGAATAAAGGATATAGGATAAATATATCCATAACTAATGGACCTTAACCATATAACGTTAAGGAGAACAAATGAATACATTTCTTGGGAATTAGACCTCGTTTAAATGACGTCTAATAAGTTAGAATTCTGAATTTAGTTGCAGTTGGAAAATCTTGGCTAAGTTTAATAGGTTAAACTTATCACGTCCGTCGGTACGGACTGCTTAATCCAATGATTAAGAAGTGAACCAAGTAGGGAAATGTAGCCCTTCGATACGAAGGAGAAGATGCATAGCAAGCTAATGGACGGATTTAGTCCCTCTTAGCTATATACAACTGTAACGGAAACGAGGATCAAGGGATCAGCGTGGATGCTGAAAGTTGATTTTAATTATTAAATCGTATCCAAATCACTTGAGCAGGATGTGTATTCTCGATGGGAGAATTCCGCAGGACATTGGCATACGCTAGCTACAGCAAGGTGTCTCCATGAAGACGGGGTCTTCATGACGACACACTGTTGCAGCTGACATATTGCAATGCCCTCCTGAATTAAAACATCAAGAATACATAGGCTGAAGGTGTAATTGTGGACAGGGGGATAGGAGTATGATCTGGTATACGGAGTGACTCCGGAATACTAAAGATAACTAGACACACGGGGTCGTGGGGAAACGACACGTATGTCTGCGTATCTTTAGTTACCGGGAGTGCCTTCCTATACTCGTTCATATTACTAACTGTAATTGGGAAGTTTAAACTAACCTTAAACGAAGAGGACTGGTAGGAACCAGGAAAGACCATTCTAGATAACAGGTGAAGTGAAGTGAAGGACGTATTCCGTTGATGTGTATAACATCCAGGAATATGATCATGCAAAGCATGTGAAAATCTTTGGCCAAAGTATCGCAATTGCTGGTTGCGTTGTCCTTATCACTTAATTTAAGATGCAGGATGTCAGATGAATATCAGTAACAGATATTCAGATAGGCTTCTTAAATGGATCACTTCAATAACCGGAAACGGTTATGAGAACAGGTATATATAATATACCATGCATAAACAAACATGAAGGATCGGTTGTTGCCGAGTCATGAACATGAAGGATCGGTTGTTGCCGAGTCATGAAATGAAGGATCGTTGAAACTCCGAGCCATGAAAATGGAAGATCGGCAGTTCCTCGAGTCATTTACAGCAGCATATAGAATCTGTTATAAGATTGAATGGCATTGAATGTGTGTTCCATATTGTAAATATGCGAACAGGGAACATTCGTTTTAAAAAGAAATTGTGTGATCCAAACTGTGTTGTTTGGGCAGAGAACAATTATTAAAACTTGAACGTGTGTTTGAATTTTATAATTCATAACAGTGAACGTTATCAAAAAAAAAAAATTTCCCTTGTTCTGGTATTTTAAAATGGGGATGTTACATCTTGGTATCAGAGCTGAAGGTTGCAGCTCTTGGACCTAATGAGTCCACGATATTAATAAGGTTTACATTTTCTTATTGAACAGGAAATGGTAAGGACAAGAGGGAATGCTGCGAATAACCCATTACAGGGTGGAGAAGCAGCAACTACCCAAAAGCTGGATGAAATCCTTTCTGCCCTACTTGATACGAGGGATCGTTTGACTGTACTGGAAAAACATTCAATGGGTAATGAAGAGGAGGAGAATGAAGCTGAAATAAATGATCAGCTACCTCTTGTGGATAACATCAACGGAGGGAATCCGGGTGTTGATGATATTTATGGAATTACTCCTAATCCCCCTAAAAATAAAAGGGCAAGATTAGCAGCTGAACTTACAAATGATATAAAGAGAATAAGTCCTCCAAAGTTTGATGGAACAACTCTTGGGGACGGAGCTGAGAATTGGCTCAGTGAAATGGAGAAATACTTTGTGATAAGAAACTTCTCTGAAGAGACTAAAGCGATATGGGGAGCACATCAGCTTTCTCATGAAGCATCATCATGGTAGGACAACCGTAAGGTTGAGCTAAATATTGTCGAATCAGACATAACTTGGGATAAATTTAAGGGTTATTTTAGGCAATGATGGCTGCCTCAACTCTATTTTGATAGGAAAATGACTGAATTTCAGAACTGGTCGCAAGGAAGGCTGTCGGTGATGGAATACTGGGAAGGGTTTACTAAACTCCTTAAGTATGTGCCGTAGTACAAGGCTGACGAGAAGTTCAGAATATGGAAATTCATAATGGGATTGAATCCCATCATTGGTGGTGAAGTGGATTTCCACGGTCCAACCACCATGGATGGAGTTGTCAAAAAGGCAATCAGACAGGAACATAAATTGAGGGCAATATCTGCTCACAGGGAAGAGATATGGAAGAAGATTCCCAATCCTACTTCGTCTCTTACACCAAAAAGGGGACCTTGGAAAAGGTTTGGTTTGAAAAACAAAATTTTTGTAGATAACAACAAGAAACCTGTGATGAAAAGACCTGTAAATAACATGCGGAACAGCTTCACAAAAGTTAATGGCATTGGACAAAAGTCCTATGGAACCGAGAATGATAACTTCAAGGCTGGTAACAAATTTGAGCCTAGAAAAGGGCCAGCTGGAGGATGCTTCAACTGTGGAAAGGACCACTATGTGAATCACTATCCTCTGAAGAAGGACGCTCGTGAACAGGAACATAGGATACATGCTGCAGTGGCTAACAGACAAGCTGAAAAGCAAGTGACACCCATTGAAGTTACGGGTAAGTTATTCGGTACACCTGTAGTTATACTTTTTGATACTGGAGCTACAGAATGTTTTATTTCTGCTAAACTTGCTATGAAATTAAAAAGAAAGGATACAAGAATGGATAAAACATGGACAGTGCATTATGGGAATAATGTTGTCCATACAGTCGAAATGTGCCTTTTTGGGGCAATTCTTGATCTGCCTAGTTTCTCCACCAAAGTTGGCTTGTATGTCACTCCTCTAGGATCATATGATATCATTATTGGAGTTAACTGGTTGGCTGAATATAAGGCAAAGGTCGACTGTTATGAAAAACAAATCTATTGCTTTGATGACCTGCAGAAAGCAACAGTCATTCAAGGTGTAAAACGGGAAGTTGCAGTTAGGAAACTGACAGCTATGCAACTAAAAAGGGCTAAAAACAGAGGCTGCACCTTCAATGCAGTAAAAATGACAGAAAATGTAGAAGAAGATAATGATTTCATGGAAAGATATCCATTCCGGAGGAATTGCCAGGTCTTCCGCCCAAACGTGAGTTTGATTTCGCAATAGAAATCAAACCAGGAACGGAGCCCATATCTAAGGCACCTTACAAAATGACTACCATTGAGTTAGTAGAGCTGAAGGCTCAGTTACAAGAACTTCTAACTAAGGGGCTGATCATACCGAGCATCTCACATTGGGGAGCACCGGTAATTTTTGTAAAGAAAAAGGATGGCACTTTGAGGATGTGCACTGATTACATGATGCTGAACAAAGCAACTATCAAAAATTGATACCCACTTCCTAGGATTGATGATCTGTTTGATCAGATGCGAGGAGCATCAGTTTATTCAAAAATAGATCTTCGATCAGGGTACCATCAGCTGAGAATAAAGGAAGAAGATATTCATAAAACAGCTTTTAGAATGAGGTACGGGCATTATGAGTTCACGGTGTTTCCTTTTGGGCTGACTAATGCACCTGCCGCCTTCATGAATCTAATGAACAATATTTTTCAAGAATACTTAGACAAGTTTGTGCTTGTATTCTTAGACGACATTCTTATATACTCTAAAAATGTTGAAGAGCACCAAGAACATCTTAGGATAGTGCTGGAAATCTTAAGAAAGAGGAAATTGTATGGCAAACTGTCCAAGTGTTCCTTTTATGATGCAGAAGTGCACTATTTGGGACACGTTATAAGCAAAAATGGGATAGTTGTTGACCCTTCAAGGATCACAGCTATAACGGAGTGGCCTGCGCCTAAGAACGTTCACGAAGTGAGGAGCTTCATGGGCTTGGCTGGATATTATCGAAAGTTCGTTAAGGACTTTTCAAAAATTACTGCCCCAATCACTTCGCTACAAAAGAAAGAAAAGAAATTTGTCTGGACAGAAAAATGTGAATCTGCCTTTAAAAAGTTAAAGGAACAGTTAACTACAGCACCTATTTTGATTGTACCTGATCCAAATGGAGATTTTATGGTTGTAACGGACACCTCAGGAGAAGGCCTTGGAGGTATTCTGTTACAGAATAACCATGTCATCGCTTATGAAAGAAGAAAACTTAAGTTACATGAACAGAACTATGCTCCACACGATCTTGAGCTCGCTGCCATTGTTCATGCACTTCAAATGTGGAGGCATTACCTTCTAGGCAAGCCCTTTGAATTAAAAACAGACCATCTGGGGCTGAAGTATATTTTTACTAAGCCAAATCTGAATGCAAGGCAGCGAAGATGGTTAGATTTTCTGTCTCAGTATGACTTCGATATAAGCTACATTAAGGGCAAGGAAAATCAGGTAGCAGATGCTTTGAGTCGAAGGAAGCATATCTCTGCTCTTATAACATTAAGAACTCAGTTTAAGGATGAGGTGAAAGATGCCTTGGAATTAGATCCTTATTTCCAGCAAGTCAAATCAGCACTTGCTGCAAACCCGCAGGACATCAGGTATAAGGGATTCCGTTTTGATAATGAAGGAATCCTAAGGTTGGAAAATAGGGTATATATACCTGTGGCAAATGACTTAAGAGGGAAATTGTTAACTGAATTCCATAATTCACCTTTTTCTGGACACCCTGGCATTACAAAAATGCTTGCTGATCTTAAACAACAATACTTCTGGAAGGGAATGAAAAAGGATGTGGTAGAATTTGTAACACACTGCTTGGAATGTCAGCGTGTTAAGGCGGAACATATGCACCCTGCTGGATTATTGTATCCCCACAGTATTCCACAGTATAAATGGCATGTGATAACGATGGATTTCGTTCAAGGATTGCCTATGTCAAGAAATAAGCATGACATTATCCTGGTTGTAGTCGACAAATTGACCAAAGTGGCACACTTCATTGCTGGTAATTTGAAGGACGATGCACCAGTGCTAACAAGAAGATTTGTACATGAAATCTTCAGATTGCATGGAATACCAGGATTAATCATATCAGACAGAGATCCGAGGATGACATCAAGGTTTTGGCAAACGCTTAATGCGGCCTTGGGGACTAAATTAAACTTCAGTTCTGCATATCAGCCGGAAACGGATGGACAGACTGAGAGAGTTAATCAGGTTTTAGAGGACATGTTAAGGATGTATTGCATGGACCAGCAGTATAAATGGGAGGAATACCTTCCATTGGTATAATTTACTTACAATAACACATATCATGCCTCTTTAAAAATGGCGCCCTTTGAAGCATTTCATGGAAGAAAATGGAGAACCCCTGTCAGCTGGGACAGCGTTGAGGACAGAGAGGTAATTGGGCCAGAAATCCTTATGGAAATGGAACAACAAATCAAAATGATTCGAGAACATCTAAAGGAGGCTGTCAATAGGCAAAAGAGTTATGCAGACTTGAAGCGGGTTGATAGGCATTATAAACTGTGTGAGAAGGTCTTTCTTTGGGTGAAGCCAAAAAAGAGCTCAATAACTTTTGGCAAGGCTACCAAGTTGTCGCCACGTTACGTGGGACCTTTTGAAATTGTTGAAATAATCAACCATGTAGCTTATCGTCTAGCATTACCTCCTGCTTTGTCTCAAATGCATGATGTTTTTCATATTTCTTTGCTTAAGAAATACGTGACATATTTATCACATGTGCTAAATTAGAATTCCTTGTAGGTCCAAGACCCAGGAATAATCGTGGTTAAGTCCATTCGAGTGTTGGGAACTCGCCAGTTGTACTTAAGAAATCGCAAAGTGAACCAATGTAAGGTCCAGTGGGACCAGTTCAACGAAGAAATTACAACTTGGGAGAATCTCGAAGAAATGAGATCTACTTTTCCACACCTGTTTAATTGAATTTGAAATTCAAGAACTGATAATTCTACCAAATTTAGACAATTATTAGTCTATTGTACAGTTGTCTTAAAATGTTGTTTTTAAGAGAGAATCTATTTTTGGTATGAACTTATGAATGAAAGGACAATAACTGAACTTTGTCCTAGGAACTCCTTGATTTGTTTAAATCTAATCATCGGGACGATGATTCTTTAAGGAGGGAAGAATGTAACACTCTGATTTTGTAAACTATCTTGATGAATGTTTTACATGCTATTATAACTTCTAAAATGAAGGAAAACATGTTAAGATATGTTCTGATCTTAAGAGAATGTGTTGCTAACTTAGATTCTTGCATGCTGTGATTTATGGTTAGGATAGCATTTATTGTATTTGTGTGTTTACTGATGTGACGACAAATTGTCGTATACTTGCTAAACTCTTGTTGCTAATTGACAACATACCTTGAATCAATTCCATTGATCCAAGTATGCTGAGGTCCTCTTGTGATTTCTGTGTCGATTCACACTTGAACCGAACCAAGATTGTTATGAGCGTGCAGTACCTATTTGCAGGTATGAACAGCTGGCACGTAAATGCCAATGACACGGATTCGATTCTTTAACCCTGTACTGTCGAACTTGGGACCTCGTGAGGCAAGAAACGCCTAGACACGGGTGGCCTTGGCACGCGATCCAAAGGACGGAACGTCCTGCTCTGCATTAACGTGAATGTTAGTAGGGAGGCTGGATGGAAGTTGTTAGTGTTAGTGGTTAGTATGAATTAAACCCTAAACTAATCCTAATTCCTAACATGCGTCCTACACTACTATCCTAAGTGGATTTTTAAATTATAAAAAAAAAGGGGGGGGGAAATAACCTAAGCCCTAATAACCTAAGGCTAAACTAAGACCTAGGTGGAACACTTTATGCAACCTAAACTAATCCTAATCTAAAAGGGCGCGCAGACCCTTGGAGGGAAGGGATAAGGATGAAGGGAAGGCATTCATTGGCATTTAATACACAGTCCATACGTGGACAGTGCCAGTTTTGGCGGGGCAGGTAAGAAATAGAGGCATCTATTTGGAGATAGAGCCAAATTCGGTTTTGCATGGGAATTTTGAAAAATTAAGTTCGCCAATCCAAGTGACGGTGGTGTGGAAAGTAAGGAAAAAGGCAGAGCCTTAATTGCATTAATTATTTTCGGTCCCCGCGACCAGTTCACCTTGGAAAGTGTATGAGGGAATTTGATTTTTCATTGTTTCGGTTTGGTTTTGGCAAAGTTGCTCTGCATTTGGTTTTTCTGGTCTGGTTCAGTCAAACCAGCTCTTGGCATTTGACATTTTCTTGGAGATTTGGAGGCTGTTGCTAAGCCTGAAGAAGAAAGGAGTGCTGGGAAGTTTGTGTTGTCGCTGTGGAAGGAAAAACGTAGCAAACAAAGTTTTCTTTGAGTTCAGGAGAAGAGATTACAGGCATGTTAAGCCCTTCTCTTTAAAAACTCTTTCTTTATTTAAGTGTCTCATTAAAACAACCCTGCTCTTGGGTTTTGATTATGTGACTGTTGTCGAGTCGATTCGAATTGGGTTTCATCGATTCTTGCTTCTTTTTGTTTGGAAAATGATATGATGAATCGTTCTGGTTGCTCGGTTTTGATTTGTATTTGCTCGAATCAAATTGGAGATGAATTATTGTATTGGTTATTGACTGTATGGAGGTTTGAAATAGATATTTCTTTCACTGTTTGTGTTGTTGAAATTGGTACAGGTCGTGTAATCGTTCCTTATAGTGAAATTGTTTCCTTAAATGTAATCTTTTCTTTGCTATTGTGTTGGGAACTGTCCTTGTATGTAAAAAAAAAAAAGGAAGTGAAGATACAGCCGTGTATATTGCTATGAATTGGGTTTCATTGAATCTGGCTATCATTTTGGAAATAATAAGAAATATTTCCTCTGACTGCTGAGTTTAATTATTTTTGTGTTCCTCGAATGAGGTACCTTCCTGTGCGCTGGTCATTTGACAGTAACGGGAAATTCGATATGTGTATCTTGGGACTGTACACTTATCATGTCTTGTTTTCACTATTGAAACAATTGTTTATTGCTAACGAACTGGAAGGAAGGAAATAATAGTTGTTGAAGTAGTTCTTATTGAAAATTTCTTTAAGAAAGTAAATCATTTTCCTTGTATTGTTTTGGATTTTGGATGGAAGTGGCATTCGGGTTTCCTTTGAGTAATTGAACTCGAATTGAACGAAGTATTAGGATTATTTTTATTGTTGTACCTTTTTCTTGAGTAGGAACTAAACGAATACGTACTGGGTATTCGTGAAAGTAGGAAAAATTTGATTGTTTTCCTCCTGAAGTTATTAATGGATTTCGTTTCTCCTTGTTGAGAGAATAGGGTGGTTTTATTGTGTTTTATAGATGTTGTTTGGTCTTCCTGTTCGGACTGATTGACAAAATTACAATTGGTTGTATTTTGTGCAAAGAATGATTATATTTCCTTATGCTGTAATGGAAAATTGATTTCATTGCGTCCTATAGTTGAGGTTTGTCCTCCTGTTTGGAACTGTCTGGTGAATGCGAACTTGACTTGGATTTCTGTTTTAAATAAATGGAAAATGTGGAAATCAGCTTGTTTTCTGAGTCTGTCCCAACTGTACCAAGATTACGCAATTGGCGTTTGCCTTTATTAAGGTATTGAAATATGATTATTATATTTGCGTTCTGTACTTCATTAAGAGAATGGAGAATGTTGTATTTGAAATTAACAGTTGACCGAGATAGAACTCGAATTGGATATCCATTGTTGTGGTATACTGGATTTAAATTGTACAGGCTATGTGAGTTTGCTTTTCAATAAGAACGACTGTTCTGCTATCTTTATAATTTGAGCTGTCTTGCTTAGATGAACACGATTTGGGTGTTTGAATTCATTTTGATCAAAAGGATTGTTCTTAATGAAATTTTAGAGAAATGAATTCTTATCTTTTTGCTATTTTGACTCTGAAAAATAATATTGGAACTTTACGGTGCATAAGAATTTGGTTTCGCTGTAGGTAACAGCAACGTGTAATTGGTTATTATGAATTGTATGCGTTCAAGGATATAAAAGGTCATATGAGTAAGTGATTGCGTGATTGTATAACTGTTTGTTTGGTTAACAATATAGTGAGAGAAGTATGGTATCTTCTAGTACAGCAATTACATGGTCTGCATCTTGATATTGCTTGTTCTATCATGAATTCTTCCCTGTTTTCATTTAAAGCTGATTATAAATGAAATTATTCTTGCTGCCGGAAAGTGAATTCCAAATGGATTTTGTAAGTTTCACTCTGAACTGTTATCTTGATTTGTCTTTCGTTTGGATTCCACTGTTAGGACAGTCATGTGGAAAGAAATAGAGATATGAATGAATGACTTGGAAAAATTATCTTTTCTTCTTTCATTCAGTTGGAAATCTGGAATTCGTGAATAATAAATTTTATAGTGCTTAGATGGGAGCAACTATATGCATTGTTGTTTGCTTTCTTGTCTGTACTTGATTGCTTTGAATTCAATACACGAACTGAAGGGAAAGTAATGAGTTTACATTTCAGTTAGTTTCATCCTTTGAATTTATTATTAATGAAAGGCGTGGAAAGGATAACAGTATGTTTAATATTATGTGGAAAAAGGATAGCAGTTTTATTACTGATTGTCATAATATTTTGATAGTTCAGTGTTTATGTTGATCTTTCTTTTGTGCATATTTCACGATTGATGTTTAACTGTCGTTTTATAAAAGCAAGGTTCTTTTATTGAGACAGTTAGTTGAAGCACCCTATTTTAAGGATAAGTGCTTAATATGCTCAGTTCATTGAACTGACCCGTGCAAATCATTTTGCAGATGGAATTTGATTAGAATGAAGACATGGTTGTTTTCTGATGCTTCTTGATTAGCTGAAATATGAATTGTAATTGTTGCTTTTATTCCTCTTCAAGGAATTATGAAAAGAAGAAAATATATTCTTCTATCTATGAGTTGTATGGATGTTTTGTATAAACTATGCCCAATCAGCTGGATTGGCAAATGTACAGATTATGACTTCAAATATTGAATACAATTACAAGTGTGATATTTTCAATAGTTATATCAGTTTGATTTTGTTGTCTAATCTGGAAATATAATGTTATTTCTTGATTTGGATTTGTTTATTTGTCCTTGGATGGATGCTAAATGGAAACTGATATCTATTCTTACCTAAACGTAACTTTTAAGTTGAAAAAAGCAATTAGTTCATACTTGGGTAAATATGAATTTTTAATTGACATTAAAAAGGATTAAGAAGAATATGATTCCATAATCGGAAGGTATTCAGGATTAGCTTAGGAGCTAAGGAATATCATCAACTTCGGAGTAATCGAACTTCGCTTTTGAACTCCATTAATGATCCCGTTTGATAAATTTAGAATAAATGATATAGGATAAATATATCCATAACTAATGGACCTTAACTATATAACGTTAAGGAGAACAAATGAATACATTTCTTGGGAATTAGGCCTCGTTTAAGCGATGTCTAATAAGTTAGGATTCTGAATCTTGTTGCAGTTGGAAAATCTTGGCTAAGTTTAATAGGTTAAACTTATCACGTCCGTCGGTACAGACTGGTTAATCTAATGATTAAGAAGTGAACCAAGAAGGGAAATGTAGCCCTTCGATACGAAGGAGAAGATGTATAGTAAGCTAATTGACAGTTTTAGTCCCTCTTGGCTATATACAACTGTAACGGAAACGAGGATCAAGGGATCAGCGTGGATGCTGAAAGTTGATTTTAATTATTAAATCGTATCGAAATCACTTGAGCAGGATGTGTATTCTCGATGGGAGAATTCTGCAGGACATTGGTATACGCCAGCTACAGCAAGGTGTCTCCATGAAGATGGGGTCTTCATGACGACACACTGTTGCAACTGACATATTGCAATACCCTTCCGAATTAAAACATTAAGAATACATAGGCTGAATGTGTAACTATGGACAGGGGATAGGAGTATGATCTGGTATACGGAGTGACTCCGGAATACTAAAGATAACTAGACACATGGAGTCGTGGGTAAACAACACTGTATGTCTGTTTATCTTTAGTTACCGGGAGTGCCTTCCTATACTCGTTCATATTACTAACTGTAATTGGAAGTTTAAACTAACCTTAAACAAAGAGGACTAGTAGGAACCAGGAAAGACCATTCTAGATAACAGGTGAAATGAGGTGAAGGACGTATTCCGTGGATGTGTATCACATCAGGAATATGATCATGTAAAGCATGTGAAAATCTTTGGCCAAAGTATCGTAATTGCTAGTTGCGTTGTCCTTATCACTTAATTAAGATGTAGGATGTCAGATGAATTTCAGTTCAGATATTCATATAGGCTTCTTAAATGGATCACTTCAATAACCGGAAACGGTTATGAGAATAGGTATATATAATATACCATGCATAAACAAACATGAAGGATTGGTTGTTGCCGCGTCATGAACATGAAGGATCGGTTGTTGCCGAGTCATGAAATGAAGGATCGTTGAAACTCCGAGCCATGAAAATGGAAGATCGGTAGTTCCTCGAGTCATTTACAGCAGCATATAGAATCTATTATAAGATTGAATGGCGTTGAATGTGTGTTCCATATTGTAAATATGCAAACAGGGAACATTCGTTTTAAAAATAAATTGTGTGATCCAAACTGTGTTGTTTGGGCAGAGAACAATTATTAATACTTGAACGTGTGTTTGAATTTTATAATTCATAACAGTGAACGTTATCAAAAAAAAAAAAAAATTCCCTTGTTCTGGTATTTTGAAATGGGGATGTTACAATATGACTCCTACATCGTGGTCCTCCCTTTCTTCGCAGGACCCCCTTTATCAGTCACCTCAACGATGTATTCTTCCTTTAAAGATACGTGGGACTCCAAATCCCTCCAATCAAACATCTAATACAATTCTTGAATCATGGTCCTCTCTTTCTTTGCAAAACCCTTATTAATATTCATCCAATATGATTCTTAGATCACGGTCCTCCCCTTCTTCGCAAGACCTTCTTCATCAATCACCCCCAATAAGTCTTCCTTCTTTGAAGATTCTTCTGACTCAAATTCCTTCGATTCAAACATCTGAATTGACCCATGCATTGCAATCTACATACTTTGAACTTAATTATACTAGTTTACAAATTACATGCTATCATATAAGTAGGTCCACACCACCTTATTCTACTCCTGAGACATCTAGCTACACATCTTCTTCGTCTACCACATCATCTTCTTTTATCAATCATCATCAAACATCTTCTAAGTCTTCCACACCAAGTGAACCTCTTTCTTCCAATCAACCCCTGGTGGTCGATCAACAACTCATATCGATTGATCTCTTTCAAAATGAATAAACAATCAGGGCATTTATAGGGGCATTTGAAGATATTCCTTTAGCAGATTACGAGAAAGGATTCTCTTTGGAATTTGATGCGTCTGCGTATTGTGAGGAAAAGGTTGATTCCTTTTATCAAGAAATGGAAAAAGAGCCTCAAATCAAGAAACTTGACCATCCTCTTATTTTTCCATCTTCACATTCTTCATTATGTGATGAAACTCCTTGGTCTTGCATTGATCCATGGCCTATCTTCTCATCACCCAATAACTCTTTGTCTATCATAATTCCTTAATCATAATATCTTATGGGGTCAACGCCAAGTATCCCTTCATCTTCATCTAGGTGTGGGTCACCTTCTAGTAGCCCTCCCTCTTCTATTTGTGGGACATTTTCAAGTAGTCCACTATCTTCTATTTTTGGGGCATGCCCAACTAGCCCCTTATCTTCTAGGTATGGATCACCCCCGATTATTCCATCATCTTCTATTCTTGGGCCACATCCTAGTATCCCTTCATCTTCTATCTATGGGTCACATCCTAGTAGCCCTTTTTCTTCTATTCTTGGGGCACGTCCAACTGGCCCCTTATCTTCTATGTATGGATCACCCCCGGGTAGTCCATCATCTTCTATTCTTGGGCCACATCTTAGTAGTCCACCATCTTACATCTATGGGTCACATCCTATTAGCCCTTCTTCTTATATTCTTGGGCCACATCCTAGTAGCCCTTCATCTTCTATCTATGGGTCACGTCCTAGTGGCCCTTATTCTTCTATTCTTGGGCCACATCCTAGTAGCCCTTCATCTTCTATTTATGGCTCACCTCCCAGCAGCCCATCTTCTTCAATCCTTGGACCGTATCCTTTTCATCAATCACATCATCCTTCTACTAATGACTGGGGAAATCCCACCATCATTTCTCTCGTTCCTACTATCACCAATCGTAAAATTTTACTTTCTTCTCCTTCTCAAGGTTAGAAAAGTCACAAGTCAACTTATAAGAAACCCAAACAGGTTCGTTATCAAGCTCAGGTCAAAACTTCCAAGAGCTCAAAATCCCCCAACAACTTGAACAATCTCAAAGTTGTAAATCAAGCGCGATTCAAGAACACACATTAACGTAACCATCAAGTATGGTTCAAAGTGCATAAACCTATGGATAGGGAACTCAAGCTCCCACATACAAAATCCATGTTTCAGGATAAATTGTAGTCCTTTGTTGAGTGTGAACTCACCATGATCATTGAGATCGGGGAAAACATGACTCTTGATAAAAAAAAAACACGTTAGTCTCCCTTATCAAGGAAGTCGCAAACATTGTTGTTGGATATTACCACACATAGTGACTTTGTTAGTCCCAACCTCTTAAAACTGTCAAAAATCTATAAAAAAAAAAAAACAATTCAAAAATACAAAAAATACATTGAGAAAACACAACAAAAATCAAAGGTACAAAGATCAAACATTGCAATCAAGTGTTGCTTACACATGGATATTTCTTTCTTCCCTTACTATTCTTCTGCAAGTCTTCCTACCATTTTCATCCCTTCAATGATATTTTGGTTAGCTTATTCACACAAATTCTGTGATATTTATCTCTATGGTATCTGTTTGACCCTAGTCTTTTATCACCTTGGTAAATTAAAGAACGACTGACCTCATGGAGATCCTATCACATTCAAACATCTAATAAACTTGTTGCAAAGAACTTTTGGACATATTTGTTGACACTAGCCAATGTCTTCATCACAATCACTTCCACCTCCTTTCATCAAGCCAGCATTAATTCTTAACCCCTTGTCAAACAAGAGAGCTGAAATAAGTTTAGAAAGTAAAAGAACCAAAATCAATCAAAAATCAAAAGCTAAAATCTAAGAGCAAAAGCAAATTGATATATAACTCTCTCTTGGGGTATTTCTAATAAACTCTACTAGGGTTATGGATGTCTGACTGGCAGTAGAGCAATGTTGTGATTAGATTCAAATACATCTCCATCGAGGCTATGGATGCCTGGCTGGCAGCGAAGAAATGTATGGCTATCCTTTCACCATCCATTCACAAAATCACCTTTCACAATCAATCATCCCAACATATTGGCTATGGTGTATTCACTTGTTTTCTATTAAATCTTCCCTTCAAGAGGTAATAAATTCCACGTGCACATGTTGGATCTCTATGAGTAAACAGGATTAGTATGTTACAAAGTGTCTTTTTTTGGACCTTGTTCAGACTCTTACTCTAGTCCATATCTTTTCTCACAATTTGTGCCTTTGGCTAATCACTTCTTCATCACGAGGCTTCTAAGCTACATTCATGTCATTCACATCCATGTGTATAAGATTACTTGTTTTTCATGTTTGCGGACTTGTTTGTCACCTTTCACAAAAACAATCTTCTCCTTCCTTTCTATTATGTGCTTTTAGGCCAACTTACGTTAGGGACATCCTTGCTTCTTCCCAACACTTCATTGGTTTACGTTCACCATCATGTTGAACCTATCCATAATGGCCTTGGGTCCCACTTCTACCTGTGAAAATTTTTCCTTTGAATACTCCCACCTAATCACTGGGGCATTTTTGTATCTTCACCTTTCTCATACGCACGTGGCCTTATGCCCTTGTACATCCTATCTATTGCTAGGGGCATCCATGCTTCCTCATCTTCCTGTAAATAGTTTCAAAAAAAATTCAAAAAAAAAAATTCAAATATGTTAGAAAAATCAAAACATTCAAATATGCTTAAGAAAACTTCTAAAAATTGAAAATCATCCTACAAAACGTCACTCTTTGGTTCTCACATGTTCATGTGCACAACTCGCAGATCATCTTGATCTACCTCCATCAACAAAATCTAGGCTTCTTACTTCGTCTGTACTTTGGGGCACAACGATTTGCCTAGTACTATTTCATAGTGCACATTGCTTTTCCATTGGACCGAAGTGTCCTCCATTATTCCCCTCGTATGTATCCTTGCTTGGGGCACCATCATTAACCCTTTTCATTAACTCTAATAGGTTGGAATTGAATCTTGATAATTAAATCATTACATTATGTTCCTTTGTTAGGTTTGTTTGTTTACTTTCTTATATTGAATGTCATTTTGTCTATTGCATGGAGTTAGGCATCTTTTACTTTCTCGTATTACATTGCATTTTTGTATGTTGCATGGAGTTGGTGTTTTTAGCAATGGACATTTATTCGTATATGGATTTTCATGTTGTATTACACTTTTGTTCATTCTTTTTTAATAAGGACCGATGATGAAGATATTTAGCAATATGATGAAAAATAAAGTTATTTAAAGGCACTAGATGGATATTAGCTCGTTCCCCCTTCCTCATTCTCCTTTTTCTTCTATATCCCATTTCTTCTTCACACTATTCTTTCTTCTATTATCTTCTTGTCATCTTTTTTATCGTCAATCGAGTTCTTCTATCACCTCATTGACAATCAAGGGGGCATCCTCCGTTCTACTCATTTTTCTTCTATCTATTCAAAATTTTCTACTTGTTTATGCTTGTCTACTTTATTTGAAGTGACATCACTTACGCCACCCCAAAGAGGGGAAAATTTAGACACCTAAAATATGCTTACACTTAGCATTTCATCCAATTCAACTAATTGACGACACTTCGTTAATCAACCCTTCTTCGCTCCACTCTCGGATGCCCATTTACGACACCTTCTCGGTCATATTCTTCCCATATTCAACTTATTTGGCTAATATCTCTCTAATTAGCTAAACATTACTCCTTTCAACCATTCATAACCTCTTTAGTTCTCTCTAGACAACTTCTATTGGCTTCGTAGGCTATCTGTCTGTCACAATTGGTTATCTAGACCCCTCCCAACTCTCAATGATTCTCTAATCACTTGCTAATCAAGTTTAACTAGCCTAATCCTAGCTTAACTAAGCCTAAAGCATGTTTATACTAATATAGTCTAAAAGTAATTTTTGAGCTTTAGTCCCACATGCACCCAAACTCCAAATTCTCCCAACTGGAAAACTATAAATACAAGGCTAAGCCTACCCATTCAAACTACAACTTTACATACAACTTCACTCACAAGTCCTTCTCTCTCACATTTGGATATATTGGCATTACACTTCATTTGCATTAGCCAAGCTAATAGGCATTTGATCTTGGCTATTCTCCATTGGTGAAGCTCTTCCATCTTGAATCCATAACTTCATAGTAGGTTAGTAGGAGGGTATCTAACTCGGTCTTGTATCCATTTTAGAGAGACCTCTTCACCTCCATTGAAGTAAACAACACATCTAATTTGATTTCTTAGAATCTAACTAGGTTCACTTTCATTAAGATTTCATAGAGTAGAGAGTAGTATACATGTTAGTTTTTAATGTTTTTGTCAAAGTTATAATGCTTGCATGTTAGTTTTCTCTTGTTTAGCTCTAATCTCATGGTGCATGGATGAGTAAAGCGAAGCTTTAAGGTTATTTTGCCTCATTCCATAGCTTGTGTAACTTTCCATTGCATACAAAAATATTAGATTAGTGAGCTAAGAACACTAAAAAAGATGTATGTGAGAGCTACATGAGGTTAATATGATTCATTAACTTCCAACATTAACTATACCATATCAAAACAACACATTAATTCTTGTAATTATTCTATACAATATGTTATGAGCTCAGAAACTCAAGAGAATGAGTGCACTTAGCTGATTACATATGGATTTGGGAAGTTTTTGGTGTGCAAAATACTAGAACTAGGATATCTAAACTTAAAAGTGATTCATTTATATAACTAAGCTAGAAAGTGACCTAGTGCAGGACAATATAGATCATCCATGACCATCTGTACGGTTTTGCTCCTGTTGTATAATTTTGAACATACTATGAATTATGCTTTATATATTTATGAGATTGTTGCCTACCTAGAAATGTATGTCATTATAAAACCTTAGTTGTTTCTCATGTTGCAAATCCCTATGAATATTTTGAGTAAGATCTCAGACCCTGGCCATGGGTATGAGACCCTACAAAATAAACATTAGTTGGGTTGAAGTGCAATCCTTGCACTAGTGACATCAACACTACTATAAAGAGGACTCAAACCACACATCGTTCTCAGACTAACATGTGATATCTGAATGACTGAAACTATGATTTGTAATTGGAACCTCTTTCACAGTGCTTAGAAACTTGTTTGGATCTCTTGATATGAGGATGTTTGAGCACTTACAAATGGGGAAACATGATTCCTTGACCTAGAATAATGATTCAAACCATAGTGATTACTTCCCTAATGATTTTTCATAATATTTGGAATATTTAGGGATCATTGTGTGCCTTTACTGCTAGTGTTTGTAATAAGATATCATAAGAATGTCATGTTATTAAATGAAGTGAGTTTAACTTGCTTATATAGGGATCTGATAGTAAATTATAATGGAAAGACTAGTCTAGAAGGACTAAATGACCTAAAAAGAATATAAAATTGATATCGAATGGAGGATATGTCAATCCAAAAACATACAAGTCATCTAGGACTATATTCCACAAGATGAACAAAGTGGGTGTTTTTGAACAAGGGTGAAAACATGAAAACTAAAGGTTGCATCCTGTCAAGTAGAGTTTTTCTATGAATTTTATGCATTAAACTCTCAAAAATTGTTGACATATTAATGTGTTTGAATAACCAAGTTAAACAAGAGATCTCATGATGTACTTAGTGGGGATAGAAAGAGTGTGTTCATCTTAGCAAGAGTGTATTGTCTAGGCTAGTAGTGTCAAAAGGATAAATTGTCAAATTTGAGTGTATACATAACAAAAGTAAATTTTATTGATGGTATGCTATCTTAGGACATTTTTATGATAACTATCATTCATGTTGACCTTTTTCCTATACCTTCCTCCTTGACAAAAAAATTTATCATGAGGCCATCAATCAATAAAGGCTATATGAGGCCATCAATGCACATGATAAAGTGTAACAATGTGATCAATGTGAAGTGGTTCAACAAGCCAATAGATTTCTTAAAATTTAAAATGATCCACTTCTTGATCTCTCTAAAGATAAACAAACTAATCATGGCTATGCTTAGAACAAAAATGCAATTATTAATGTTATTGACACCTCAAACTCCCCTACCAACAATGCATGGACCCATGTGAACATACTCCTACCATGACTAATCTTATAATTTTTCTAGAGAAAAACCAAATCTAGATATATCTACAAGTTATCTTTCTTTAGGACCTATTATAATGACCCTCCCCATGTTCATACTACTACAGTTTATCCCTTAATATTGGGATATTCTTACAAAAATCTCTTAGCTTCCAAGTCAAATCCCATTCTTGGAACTCATTCGCACTTCACCTAAACATTGTGAATGTCTTATGTCAACACTCTTTGATGTGAACATCCATTTTTCACTCACTTTGGGGTAAGAACCTACCCTACATGGTTTGGAAGAGAGCATCATGCGTCAATGCGAAGAGCTATCTATTTCCATAATATTTCTACCATCATTCCTCATGTATCTATTTCCCCCTTGATTCTATGATTCCTGAAGAGTTTCTATTTCATGCAAACGAAACCCCCTCTTTATCTCAGTCCAAATTGACAAAATTATCGTTAAGAGAGCCCTCATAAATGAATGTTATAGAACTTGTATTGCTTCCCTTGACCTCATTACGAAACTTAGCTACTCTATCAAAAACCTAAAATCCACTAGGATCATGTGTCAGGGTTATGATTAGAAATAGATGCCCCCATTGAGTATCATTTGGTTCCCTATCACTATGTCTCCTTACAAAATTTGTTTCAAAGTCATGATCTTAAATGTCCCCTTATTTTACAATATCCTCTCAAGAAAACATGTGTAAGCAATAAAAACTATAAACAAGCAGAATTAAGTAAATAAATAAAGATAAAACCTCAATGACAACCTTCTTACAAACCTAAAATAAGATTGTAGAAGCACTTGGTATTGTATAATATTTAGATTTGTTGGATTTCAAGTGCTCTTGATTATTCTCCAAATGTGGGATGTGAATTCTATGAGCTTGTACAACATAAAGATGCGGGTGGAAAATTTGGTAGAAGTTGGCTACAATTTGCATAAGCTTCCAATGACTCTCCAGGGAGGAAAATTGCAAAGGATATGGCATGTTTTTATAGTTGAGGGAGAGGAAATGAAAATTGGATCATAGTTTGAATGAGTTATAGGATCATGAATGTACTTTCCTGAAATAGCAAGTAGACTTAGTCTTTATGGTTGTAACTTTGAAGGGGAAATGATTAATTGGTTGACAAAAGTTACATCCAAGAAGGTGGTTATACGTGTAATTTCATTTCCCTCAACTTTTTAGGATTCTAGAAGTGGATCCCAAGTAGATTTGATTGGGATGGTGAAGTGGAGTCCAAGTGGGGTCCAAATGGTATCTAAGTGGCAGTTTGACTAGGAAAATAGGTGTATTTTCCAAGTAACTAATTTAATTAGCTATAAAGTGTGAGAAAATTAATTAACCACTTATTTAATAAATGTTAATTAACTTAGCTAAGGTGTGTTAGGAACTAATTTAATTAATCCCAAAAGGTGAATGTGCATAATTTAATTAATTTAATTAATCAATTGTACGGGATGTGAATAATTGAGGACAAGTTGGGAATATCGATATAGTTTTGGGGTGTCTACATTTTCCTCTCTTTAAAGTGTTATTATGAAAAAATAAAAGTTTAAACATAGTAGACATATGCATATCGGTGAGCGGAAGACACTGAAGCATTTGGATGCCCCAACAAGCATAATGGTAAGTGAATGTCTCTCCTCCCCACCACTTTAACTCCCCTAGTATGAATTGGCACCAACTTGTCCGAGCCAAGATTCTCACTAACTCCCTTGTTACCGTTGAAATCATCCTCAATCATTGCCAAGTCTCCACCATGCCACCACCAAGTCATTATCAAACCCCTGCTGTCAAATCCACCCCTACCATTGTTTAAACCGCAGCCACCACTAAGATCACCCCTTTCCACTTGCCACCTTGTTTTGTTTCCTCCCATGCCACCGAGCATCCACTGAGTCACTATCAAGTTCCTTAGCTCCCCGCAGAGACAAGCCATCCCCTTAGACCCTGTATACACAGTAAAACTTGCAAGCCAAAACCCGAGCCCAAGAATTGTGTCCCTTCCTTTATAAAACTATTTGATTTTTAGGGTTTTAGTTTTTGTTTTCATGTTATTTTTAAGTTTTAAATTAGGTTAAACTTACCTTAGGTTAAAACTTAACTTAGGTTAACTTAGGATATGTATAGATATTTCATTTAATTCTAATTTTTTTTCTTGTTTAATTAGATTAATTAAATTTTTAATCAATTAAGGGTCTAGTTAGCTTTTTTAATTTAATTAATTAGTTTCCATTTAATTAATTAGGCCTTTTTAACAAATTGGGGCCTAGTTTTAATTTCTTATCAAATTAGATTAGAATCGACTAAGTGTGAAATTTTCAACACATGGTTATTGGACATTTTTGTTCAGTTGGTTTTTTGGAATATTTTTGTAAATGTCATTAACACTTTCTAACACCCTTTTCCATTTCATAAAATCATATTTTTCTGAAAATAATCACAATAAACTCCACTTGTATGTTTTTTTCTAGCGCCTATATAAGCGATCTTGAAAATCAGAAACATGAGTTTATTTGTTTGGTTCTCATGTTTTTCTCGTGTATTTTCACCTTAGGAAAATTTTCTAATCAATTGTTTGCATGTCCATATCTAGGGAAGTTGTTAAAAATATTAAAACTACTAACTGCATGTTTCCTTATTAGATGATCAATCAAACACCTTATCACCTTTTTATTAAACGTTACAAAATTAACCTTACTTTTAAACTTTTGAAGTTGGGATTATTCCCTTATTCCAACTATAATTATGGGAAGTGTATGGATAGGGACAAGAAACATGTTGTTAGCAGTACCACAGGAACACCAAATTATCTGGCACCTTGAGTGAACTAGTTGACAAAATGGGTACCCCCTATTGGACATTGTGTCAACTATTTTTATCATTTATGTCAAGTGGCATTGATGGTAAAGGGTTCCCAGGTGGCATAGGAGTCTATATGAGGTTTCATTCATCAAGAAGCTTGAAGATTGATTGGTAATGTTATGGTTTGGTTTCATGAAGTGTTGTATTTGTGAAGTAACATGGTGTCCTGATGCTTATATAATGGTTTGATACATGGTTCAAGCAAGTAGGTGTAGTGAGTGAGTTCCAAAGGTTGGTGTGGTGTCAAACATTTTCAAATAGATGCTTCATAGATGTTAATGATTCTATAAGATGGAGAACATGTCATTTTACTTGAGACATGAGTTGGTAAAAGCCATTTTAGGCCTAGTCCTAGACCTAGTGCAAGTAAGGTATGAAGAATGCAGCAAAGAAGGCAAAGGAAAATCATTATAAGTGTGTGAGGTGTGTTTTGAGGTTTCATAACATGTGTGGAAGACATATAAGGTCTAGTTTCAAGTGATTAGTGCATATTCAAGGTCCTATTGAAGCAAGTGCAAAAAGACAAGGCTATAAGGTTTGTGAAAACCATGGTGCGTGGTGAGTTTCGGAGGTGAGAAAGTATGGATGAGCATTAGAGATCATCAAGGACGTCAGTATAGAGGTGTATGCCAATTTTTAGGTTAGGAGGTTGAAGACAAAGCATGAAAATTTATTTTGGCTCTACTGAGCTATCAGAACTGTCATTCCCATCTCGATGGTCAAGTTTGAAGTCCTCATTCACATGTGAAAAATGTGCATGGGGACCTTAGAAATTCATCGGTGTTGAGGCATGGATACAAGATTATTTTTAAATTGTAATGAGGTAAAATGATTCCTTATCATTTATGAACGATTGTTATGAAGTCAAGTGCATTTAAACCCTAGTTTCAGAGAGAGAGGAAAAATATTAATGATATGGCCATGTAATGACTTAGGGAAGCTAATGTGAAGGTTCATCGATATATAGGACTCTTCAGAGCTCATGTTGGTGGATTTTTCATGTTTGAGGTGTGATGAGAAGGTACAGAAAAAAACCCTATTTTATGAAGATTTACATGTACATGCTTGAGTTGTAGGTGTCATGATGAAAGACCTTTTGTGGGAGCTATCTTGGTATGTGTTATAAGTGCTCATGAAAATAATTACATAGGTTATGTGTAATTATTTGGTGAAATTATTATTCTAATGTTGCATACCACTAATGGCCTAATGAGGTCAAAACCAAGCATGAGAAGGTTTGTGATGAAATGCATGATGTAGCAATGATATATGTTGGTTGGATATTTTTCCAGGGACAAAATAAGAGGTTCGACCACAACATGCAAGACAAATTCCCTCCTTAAATAAAGGGGATGTGTCATGTTTATTACTACTCTAATAACACCAAGGAATATTTACAACATTTACACTAATCTAGCCATCAGGGGTTGGGATTTCATTCGAGTAGATTTATTTCTTTAATAGAAAGGGAGAAAGAGAAAAAGGGGAAGAATAGAGGTGAATAAAGATAATAAGGAATGCAATAAGAGAATAAAAGAAGTGTTATTTCTCCTTGGCAAATGTAGATCTGAAGATAGTAACACTTAAGATAAAATAGTAATCAAGTGTTGAAGATACAATAAACCAAATACTTGGACTTAAAGAATCATATAATGCATGGGTAATTGCAGCAATTTGGTGGACAATTAAGTGGACATAAAAACCCAAAATGTATGTACCACGATCGTGATTTTTAAACCACGACCACATAATTGTTTTCATAGGTTTGGTGATTTCTAAACCTAAAACCATTATCGCGGTTTTAAACTGTGATCGTGGTCCTTTGAGACAAAAAATAGACTCATGACTCCTCATATTCCCCCATTTTCCCCTAACTGCGATTTCTCCTAGACCTTTGGCACTCGAGCTTTGAATACCCCCTGAAAATTGTTCCTCAGACTTTTGGATCACGAAAGTTTCAACAATTCCGCCAAGACAAAGAGGTAAGCCCTCGATTTTGATTAAATTTCTTACATTTTAGGTTTTTTTGTGATTTTCATGGGTTTTTCAATTTTTTGTTTATGTATTCAAAAAAAAAATTCAATTGCTCGGCAAGCTTTTAATCCTGTAAACCATACAAATATTTCTTAAAACCCTCCAAACATTCCTCAAAACCCTCCTCTAAATGTAGATCCACCTCTTTTGACTCCTTTTGTCCCCACAAAAATAGCAGGAACACAAGTTGATATCTTTGGAAGAATCTGACAAAATAAAATTTCCATTGAGAACCTTATTCAGACTATAAGATAGAATCATGCCAAAAAAATTCCCACATGACTTTAGCCAACACATTGCAAACATTGATTAGTGAAGTCGACTCCGCAACCAACCAAATAGACATGGAATACCTTTAAAGGTGATTGTAGGCAGTGCTATGCGGATAAATTATCTCATGCGGCCGTAAAAGACTATAAAAAATATTTAAAAGACTGTATTTGTACATTATTTACTGACCTGAAAACCAATGTTCCCCCTGTACCTACTTGCAAATGGTTCACAGTCCATTGGTGCCACGATGACCGAATCAAGAAATTTTTTTGGGACCAATGGTGGATGGTTTTTTATTATCCACCATGCAATAAGAATGAGGTTCCTCTCTATTTTTTGAAGAAATTATATTGTGAGTTTGTGCTTAATGAGGTTCCAAATTATTTTGACTTTTCTAAGTTTGATAGGAAATGAGGTTATTCTGCACATAGTAGACCTGGTACATGTGTTGGTCAATCAAGGAGTCCCTATGCCCCAAAACCCCCACTGTCTTCAGTTATCCCTCCTACAATGAAGGAGGTTGTGGAGATTGACACACTACATGCATTAAGGGAGCTCACTGACACTCTGACCTAGCATAGTGACCAGGTTACATCTGGTGATGTTGGTGGAGGTGTCAGTTCTAGTGCACCACACCATTGTGGATCATGTGGTGTCATATGCATTGCAGGCAAGACATCATTTTCTAGATCACATGATTTGTTTACTCTAGATGAGATGATGTCGAATGTTTTTAAAACTGGTGTAAATGATCTTGGTCTTTCACAGGTAAATGTCAAATAAATATTATATATATATATATATAATATAGTTTAATTCATTTGAGATTTTAATATATATGTATTTGATTACATCATGTACAAACATGTAAAAACTATTTTTTTATTTTAAAGAGCAAGAGCCGGTGAAAGACACATCTGCCGTCAACATGCTAGCTACTGCAGTTGGGCGTGTTACAGACGTAAGTTTCAAATTGTACTTACATTTTAAATTTCATTTAATTACACTTTTATTATTATAGTGTTTCACATGTACATGTACATATTAAATGTTTTTCTTTTATACGCAGGAGTCTAGTGGGTCATCATCTGCTCTGGGTACTGAGGCTAGTGGCATGTCTCACGTGACTTTTACGTAGGTTAGTTTCTCTTTACACTTTGTTTCTAATTGTGGAATTTCATTTGTGTATCTACTCTTGTAGGAATTTTAGAGAATCGAGTAACATCAAAGCTTCCCTAGAAGATCATTAAACCAAGATACCTTGGTTTGTTTCTATTAGAAAATTAATATGTATTGGTTTATTATGTGTCAATTATGTTTTAGGTCTGTTATATGGCAGTCATGTAGATTAATATTGATTTATACATATTTTTTGTATAGCTTATAACTGTTAGAGAGACTCCTCCATATATGCATATTGTGGAGGTTGCTGTAGATACTACCATAACATCTGCAGATCCACTAACTGAGGTAGAATTTTTCAAATTTGTTAAATTTTAGAAGAATTTTTTCGTATTACTCAAATCTACAATATCAAATTTTGTACATAAAATATTTAATTTGAACTATTTATTTTTATGTATCTTACCCCTCGTGAGTCTACTGTTGACCCTGCGAAACGTCAATGACAAATTGATAGGGATCATGAGATTGTAGTAAGATTTCACATGCATTAACTAAATTCTAAGTTTCTAAATTTTGAACATATTTTAAAAATTTGGGTGTTAAAAACTTGTTGTTTATGAATGTGCAAGCTAGGTTGCAGGTCTCCTTAATGACGCTTAGGACCACATGAATAAAATCTGTAGTGGCATCTCCCTCCACTGCATTCTCAAGTCATGGACATGCTTCTTCTAGCAGAGCGAAGAGAGGGAAGATGTTTCATGAATAATTTCATAGGACTTGGATGTATAGATATATATATGCCATCTGGTCCTAGTTCATAATTCTTCATATAGTCCATGTATATAGCCTTATGCGACTGCATGTGGTCCTATATCTATGACACACTTAGTTCGATACATGTTATGAACTTATATTTTCAAAGACACATCCAACACGCTTAGTTTGATACATTATATCCATGTTGGTTTTCATAACGATATTACTTCTATGTTTGATTTTATTTTATTACACATGATATCCTTCTATGTATGTTTTCATTACCATATTAGTTATATATGTTTGATTTGATTTGATGGCCTCGATTATGTGACCATTATGGATATAATATATGATCTGTTAAATGATATATTATATATATGATGTTATGTTATATAATGGTTTTGAAGGTTCTTGGGTGCAAAATCATTTTTTTCAAGAGATTCAAGTGTGGACTTATATCAATTTTCTTATTTTAAACAAGTGGTTAACACACTCCAAAGTGAGACAAAATGTACACAATTGAAAATGGTCTTAAGGGAATTATTATAAGTCATTTTATATGTTTTTAGTGTACTTACAATTTATTTATTAAGTATTAGTCCAAATTAAACTTGTTATTGATGTGTGTAACAATAAGGTCCTAATTTGAATTTGCTTGTAAAAAAATACAGAAACATTGTAGAACTTAGTTAGCACAAGATATGTAAAAAATATTCTTAAGAATCTATTGTGTATTAACATGCTTTAAAAAGAGATCATTTAACAATGAGTAGAGTATTTATATGGTAATATGTTAACCTTGTTGCAATTTCATTGATGTGAGCCGAGTAGCACAAGAATTCATGCCCCGAGAGGTCGTGGTCTGGCAAACTGTCACTATCAACGCATTCGATTGGTAGGGTATATGCCTTCGGGTGCTATGGAGGGCTCTAGGGAGGCTCGGTTTAGAGTTAGACCACCCAATCCGGAGCCTTCCTGGCATTTCTTGAGCCTTCATGGCATAATTGTTTAGAAATTGTCTTTTCAAAATGTTTTCATCCATTTCAATAAAATAATTAGGTTTCTTACTTAAAATATTAGGAGTTGTTTTTGTCAAATTTTGTTTGTCTACAGTTTCAACTTGAATTTCCTTATCCACATTTTCATTATATCCTTCAATTTTAACATTAGCTACATCACAAGTATTTAATTCTTCTTCAATATTGACGATAAAAACATCTTCATCGTGAGTATTTAATTCAACTTTAACATTGACAGTAGAAACATTACTTAGTTCCTCATTACTTACAATAGTAAGGGTTGAAGATGAACCTCTTCTTAATTCACGAAGATTCTGCATTCGCTCAGCATTTTAAAATTTGTTTTCCTCTAATTTGTCTGGCATTTTTTACTTAACTTCATTTTTTGACTTTGTTTCTTGTCTCCCATGATGTTTTGCTTCCAGTGATAAGAAAACATGTAGAAAGTGACAGAATTTTGTAGTAATTCGTACGGTAAGGTCAAACAGTAAAAATCACATGGTAATTCCAACATTAGGATGTGTGTAAATATGATTTAAAAACTACGATCGCGCTTTATAAATTTCGATCAATAAAGCACGATCACGGTTTATAAAGTGTGATCGCGGTTCTATTTGTATCATCAAGTCCAACCCTAAGGCTCGGAAAATCTTTTTTTTCCAACCAAAGCTATGGGAGGTCATTATGGCGTGTAAAAGGTCAAAAAATTTCAAATTTGCTCTTCCGCAAACTTGAACCATGTTGAAAAACTGAAAACATTTCACAAAAATGGTGGCATTGCATAGGGGAGACTGTTAGCTTTGTAGAAATATTGATTTTAAAGTGAATAGAATAAGATAAATATCATTTTATAATTTTTACTAATAATAGGTCTTTAAGACATTTTTCCCGTGAATGTTCATGTCTACGTTGAAGACTGCAAATTTTGTTTCGCTTATCAAAAAGTGATAAAACTTATACCATCCCAAGCGTGGATAAATTCTATACACGTCAAAATATATATATTTGATTTTGATATTTTTGATATAGTTATGGCGGGCAAATGGAAAGTGCTCCGTTATCTAAAAAAATTTAGACCACTTTCATGGAAAAAATCATAAAAAAAATTGCTCGAAAAAATACAAAATAAAATCCATCCTAAGATAGACAACGACATCTAACTTTTCACTAAATGAAAAAAAATAACAAGATTTGGTCATCCAAATTGCAGGCAAACGGACTACAATCTTATAGGTTTTTTCAAAAAAAAACCAAGTCCTATAATTTTGAGTGCTTAATATAGCTAAACTTGTCCATTTTTTAAAAAAAATTAGTAGTTTAGAAACTAGATTTTGGATGCTACGATTCATATTTATATAATTTTTTCTAAATTTGAGTACGCGTATTACTAATAATCCCTACAAGTTGAGATTTTTTTTTCTATATAACATCCACTTATTACCCCTTTTTGTCCACCAACTTGTTGCACTTACCCGCATTGAACTTAAGACCAATACCATAAGACCAAAAAATAATACTACAACACAAAGTTTGTAATATATTTCTTATATTCTTCAATGTCAAGATTGAAAACACAAATTTTTACTCTCTTTTCAACTCCAAGATCTATGACACTATTGCAAAAATCTCTAAACCTTAACAATTCCACAGAATTTTACATTTATAAAAAATAGGAGGAGAGAAAAGGGGAAACAGTTTGGATTACATGCTAAAAATAGTAAATACACATTAATAGTTCATTTGACTGATTCTCAAAAAATGACCCAATCAATATGCGAATCCAAAATATGTTCCAACATCTCAAAAATCAACATGTCAGATGCAAAAAGGAAATGACATGACCAAGTTGTCAACTAGGTCTATCTTTTTCTTCTTCAAGCTCAGCTTGCTTCTGGAAGAATTCTTGGAACTTGTTAATCATATCTTGTGTTTATTTTTCATCTGGTCTGCAAGTCTATCAATTCAAGATATCACACATCTTAAACACGTTGCCCATATTTCTAGGAAGCTTCTGATACTTCTTGATGAATTTAGATGAGTTTCTCATAACATTTTCACATCAAATTAACTTGTTAGTGGCTTCGAATCCAAAATATTCTTCAACTGATAACTCTTTCTCAACCAAGTCTTTGAAATTTTTGAAGAGATCATTAGTAGGAATTATATTCAACCCATCATCCAAGAAATTTTTAAGGAGCTTGGCCAATTCCTCATCAATGTCGTTGTTGGCATCAATTACTTCTTCTTTAGACTGCTCAAGTTTTTCACTAGCTTCCTAGAGGATCTTGATTCAGAATTCAATAACTTTGTAGAACTCAAAATACTTGTTCTTGTCATCCATGATTACCTCTCCAAGAAATATGTCAGGAATAACCTTTTTAAGCTCATTTAGAGCTTCTAATGTCAACTCCCACTTGCCACACTCTTCCAAGAGTTCACTTTTCATCTTATCAACGTCCAATCTTGCCTTCTAAATGACATTGTAGGTATCCATGGCATCCTTGAGTATTTGTTTTCCTTGAGTAAGGAGATTGTGTATCTATATGTCCACTACCCTACCTTGCTGACCAATCTTTTCCATTTTTTACACAAAGGATAAATCGAAACTGATTGGAGTAGGGGATTGGATCTAGATTTGTGTGGGCTTGGATAATTTGAGCATAATAGTTGTCAATTGTTTGAATTTTTCCTTCATCTCCTCTTTTAAATCTTTGGTTTCCTTGAGCTTCTTGAATATATTGTCCATAATTGTTTGTGCATCCTAGTGTGCACCTTCAGTGGTAACCTTATCGAGCACCACTTTTGTGATCTAATAATCTAAGATTATAATTTCCTCCTTGGTCTTATCGGAAGCAGGTATGGTGATCTTTGCAAACCTTTGAATGGATGCATCAATAGTGATGTGGGATATGGTCTTGAGTTTCTTGGATGAGTGTGAGGGTTTAGGTTTCAAGGAACTAAAATCAAAGGCCTCGAGGGAAACGACTGGCTACCTTTTCCTTGGGGTTTGGCTAGCTAGCTAGAAGGGAATAAAGGAAGAGGGTACCTGTGTGGGAGGAGCAGTAATCATCAAAGTGGTACTTTGTAGATTGAGAAAAGTAGTTACCAAGGATAAAGGAGTGAAAATATTAGTGGTGACCATGTTAGAGGAAGCTGGAGTGGAAGAAGGCATGGAAAATGGAGTAGCATAAGGAGATGGAAGTTGGGTCATGTGGGGAGACCCTAAGGTCATACCTATTCCCATTGAAAGGGGAGAAAGAGATGATAAGACACTCACCGTGAGAGATATGAGAGGACATGGAGGACATGGAGGTGAAGAGAGAGTGGAAAGGGTTCACTGAGGATGAATGGTAATAATGGGGACTACGTGAGTGATGAGGGATGAAGAAGCAATAGGGTGGGTAGCCAAGATGCCCATTGATGCTTCTTGCATATGCTGAGGAGAAGGGGATTCGATCACAACAGATGAAGTGGGGATAGAAGATGAAGGAGGAGGATTTTTGGTTCTGCTAATGTAGAACTTGAAATTCAAATTCTTGTCAGAAGCCTCTCTTTTATCCTTACCTCCTTGGAAGGGACCCATTTCTGATGCAGAAGTAGCTGGAAATTTGGGGAACTGGGAATCTTAAGGCTGAATATTCTAAGAATACAACCAAGCGTTGGTTCTAAGGAGGATCTACGCAGCTCTATCTTGAATGGATGTAGATTCTTTAATAGACCATTCAATTAGAGGAAAACACATATTATCACCATTCATTTGCTTATACATGGATTCCAAGACATTTCTATCATCGACTATTCCTTAAGGAACATCAGCGAGATTGAAATTTTTAACCTCATCCAAGGTTAATTTGTGGTTATTTTATCTCCTAATGGCCGTCTCATCCCTGAAATCATCCCAAATATCCTCAAAGTCTGGAACATTGAATTGCAATGTTCCATAGGCTTTTAGAATGCCACAATAGTCGAAACTCAGATTAGGAGGAATTACCTTATTGATTTATTCTTATATTTCCATGCGGACATTTTTGGATTTGAACACAGAGATATAGGAACATCTTCCTATGGAAATGAGGAAATGTATCCCTATCGTGTGCTTGCTTTGCTAGAACTTTTGAAGATCCAACAATTTTCTGATCAACTCCATGATGATCCATTTGTCACTTGGAAATCTAGGCAAATGAGTTGGGGAACCCTAGAACGCTCTGACCCAGAGATAGGTGAATGTAAACCCAATGAGATATTGCATTCCATGTTGCATCGGTAACCCTTTTCTTCAAGAGATTGAGTTCTAATATACATATGACATTGTAGAAGAAAGCATTATTAAACCTCTAAAAATGAGTCTTGCTTCCTTTTAAGAAAAATTGGAGATAATAATTATAAACATAATCCAAAGGTCTGGACCCCACCGTTTCCAATCCTGGGTATACCCTCATCCTAGCTGCAGCATATACAACATATGACATCATATAAAATTTGCTTGTGGTCAATACTTCTCTCATTTGGCTATCAATTGTATCACTAATGAATGCACCACAATTGAAGAATTGCTCATTTTTCTTTATGATGGTGAGAAATTAATACATCCATCCCTAGAATTATCTAGCCTTGGGGAGTCCAAACACTATGTTGAGAAGTGTGATAATGTCACCAATTTCTAGGATAAACTCACTTCGGGGAACATTTTTAGGAAATCTTAACATAGAAGGCTTGGGTTTCACCAAGTATTTATTGTTAACATGTTTGATACAATCATCCATGCTTGCTTCCCAATCTTGTTGAGCTGACCTAGGATCTATTTTGGCATATGTGGTGAAGTTAGAAATATTAAGGAGATCATCAAAGTAATCAGTGTCTAACCTAACCACAACTTCACCATCTTGATTTCAAACAGTCCTTGTGTCTGAGTCATAATTATTGCCACATGTGATGATGAACTCTGGACACTGAGATGAGATTGGAAAGGCTATAGTGAGGGGTAATCCATTGTTGTAGATGCATTACATCTAGGTGGTCTGAGAAGGAATTTACACTTTGTTCCAAAAAATTTCCATGTCAATATGTCCTAACTTTTTGTCTCTAATATCGATAGTAGAGGGAGGCACAACTCCTTGATACATGTACTTCATCTCCTTCGATGAGTGATCTGTAAACTTCTACTTTGGAACTCTACGAAATCACACAATTATGTTGTTCTACTTTTAACTTTGGAAAATGACATATTTGCTTGAAAATTAGAGCTTAGTGATTGATTATCTAGTGATATAGAAGGAAAATGTAGAGAATAGGAAATAATTCAAACTCCAACACCAACAATGCTATCCTAGAAACCCCAATGGACAAAACCTAGTCAGGAAGGTAAAAATGCTCTTTCTTCCCACTTTTATTGGTCAATTATAGACAATTATAGATTAGAATAAGTAGAAAATGAAGAAAAAAATGTAACCTCTCCTTCCCTATGCTTGGTTTCTCTATTTTTACACCTTGCTCCTACAATTCCACTCTAGCACTAGAGATCTTGCTCACTTGCTCTCATTAAACTTATACATTTGCTCTTTGATCTCTTTAGATCTCTGAATGATCAATTATCTTGCTCCTCTTTGTATTTATAGCCTTCTCCCATGTCCTCCCATGCACTAGAGAATGGGAAAGGTCAGGGAGGGAAGAGACACATTCAAGTGCTTCAAATCCACGTCCATTCATGCTCCATTCTACTTTTTTATTCAAAAGTGTCAGGACTACCGCCTTAAGCAGACTGGCGGTTTTAGGACCGTCGCCTTGGTTGGGCAGTGGTTACAGGATCATCGCCCTTGCAGGGCGGAGGTTCTGTCCAAAACCTCTATTTATCTCATTTCCTTCATTTTCTTCAATTATCCTTCTTGGTGATGATGGAACTGATGAAGTGGTGTGTTTTTTTAGATCCCTATGAATCATACCCCCCCTGCTTAGGAGGATTTTTGTCCCAAAAAAACTTATTGGGGGAGTGGTAGAGGAATCAACTCCCTCTCTTACTCCTTCAAGTACCACTGGGTCTACCTTGGTGTCTTCTCTCGTCCAACCTACCAAGACTCCTGTGGATATCTGGTTTGTTGCTCCAGTGCTACATCATCCTCCGAGTTACCTTGAGTATAATCCTCTTTGGAAGGTAGTTTCTGTATGTTTCCTTATTTTTCATGCATAGATGTCTTTAGTAGGTGCGAGATCTTGCAACTTGTTATCGCATACATCTACATAAAGTATGGCAAAGGTCCCATACTATAGTGGTTTAGTCCTTACTTTTCTTTATCTCTTGAGATGGATTAACCAAATCCTCTCCATGTATGTTGTTGTTATAGTCACCACTATTCCTTGCATCTCCTCTTCTCCTTACTACCCCACGGTCAAGTCTAGTGAATCTGTAGGTAGATACGGTGACTGCATAGCGAAAATTTATATTTCTCCTTAAATGAGAAATTCTTGTGGTGGCTTCTTCTATAAAAACTGAAAACTGTTATCAAAAATATTTGTGATCTCAAGTCCATTTAGCTTTTCTTCCAATGAAAGCAAACAACACTGACATGATTTTCCAGAATAAGTCTTGGTGTTTTGGTTGGCACTTACCATAGCCTTCGTTGATTTGCTCTAGTGTGCCCTGATGTTAAAAATGACTCCATCCTTGACCCTTCTGTATCGGTTCTCCCTCCTTGTGAACAAAACATCCCTAGAAAATAAGTAAGGAATTCTGAAGACAATGTCAAATGCATCAAGTGGAATAATATCAACTTCTAATACATCTATGTATTGGGTATTTATCCCAAACGGAAACTTACACTTCCTTGTAACTTGTATTTCTACACCCTTTCTTCACCCATCCTAGTGGGTATGGATGTGGATGTGTGTAATTATATAGACCTAGCTATGCTCTACAACCACATCAAAAATCAAATTTGACTAAGAACCAAAAATATACTAAAGCAGTTTACCTTATTCTTCTTGACTTGGATTCTGATTTAGAAATAGTTTACTCATCTCTTCTTCTTCCTACTACCTTGTACATGTTAGTGGCCATGCATCCCAACCTCTCATCTACATCTGAACCATCCTCAATCTCCACCTCTCTTTATGTCTTCACAGTGGCCATGGATTTTTTAGAATCCTTGGTTTAATGCTTTGAGTGCAATTCCGATATGCAACTTCCAACATGTGGCGTCAATATGTCCATTTACATCACATTTCTTACAGAAATTCTTAGGATCTTTACAAGTATGCAAAGTAGTAGCGGTATGTTTACCTTTCCATTTACCTCTGCTACTGTGTCTTCCCTTGTTATTTGTCCTACTGTTTTGTTGAATGATCTCCCTTTGGCTCTATTTCTTCTTGCTTCTTCTCATCATCAATGTAGTAAGCTTGTATATAAGCTTCATTGATATCCTTAGGACTTCATGGAGATTACCCTCCTACGAAGATGAGTGTTAAGTCCTCCTAAATATTTGATTAGAATGTCCTCATCCTCCAAGTCCATATTAAGCAACATGGCTTGTCTCCAAAATTCCATGTAGTGTAGTCTTGCACAGTTTTGACTGCTACACTATCTAAAGTACTGCCACTTAATCATCATGTCAGTATTATGGCCAATAGGATAGAAGTTAGCTCTTATCAATTCTTTTAAAACCTTCCCAAGTATTGAAAATAGGGCATGTTTCTTCTTGTTCACAAGTGGCTAGATGGGTTTCCCACCAAACCAGAGCATGACCTTCCATTTTGAGACATGCAAAGGTAATCCTTTGTGCCTCGGTGACATTATGTACACTAAAATAGACTTCCAATCGTTTTAACCATTTATCCAGTAATTCTGACATTAACTTTTCCTTCAAAATTCTTTATTTCCACTTTTGTTTCAACTTTAAAAGGCATATGTGCATAGATTTTACCTTCTCACTTACAATTAGCATCTCTTCTTCATGCATCTTCCCATCCATCCTCTCTCATGGATCTTTCCGATACTGAATTTTTCAGGCTAGTGCTCGAACCACCGAGTCTATGGAATCTTGCTGAACTGAATCCATCTTTTACAGATCTGAAATCTCTTCTTGTTTTCTATGTAATCAATCCATCATGGTCTCTAGCATCTTGACTCTACAGGACCAAGTTCTCTTCCTCCATTTGAGCCTGAATTCTCTATTTCCACTTCTTCGTAGAAATATCTGGCTCGCAAGGTAAAAATTCTTCACCTTTGGTCCTTGTTCACTGTCATACAAAATCACAAGAAAGAATCTGTTAGGATAATGCCATTTTAGTCCTCACATATATAATCAGATCTCATATGGTAAATGTTTTCCTTAAACTTCTAATTTAGGATACTCTATTGTTGTTGCAACAATAGCTATGTTGTAAATCTACATTTTACCCCAAGAATATTATGACATGGGATTTTCTTGAACAAATCGCTAGTAGCTTCATGGAGGTTGATTATCTAGTGCTATATCTTTGGCTAAATAACAGCCATGTATTGGAAATAATTCAATAACTTCAAGAACCATTATTAATTTGTATCCTCAAAACCTCCAATGGAGGAAAACCAAATTCGAGATTTGGTATCAAAGCTGCTCTTTCTTTAACCACTTTTATTGAGTTCTAATATAGACAATTATAGATTACAATAAGTATGAAAAGAAGCAACAATGTAAACCTTGCTCTCCAAGTTACTTGCTTGCTCTGTTTCATACAGACCTTGCTCCTACAATTCCATTCCAACGCTGAAGATCTTGTATCACTACTCTCATTAGACTTTGCTATCTCGAATTCATTTCTTTAGATATTCAAAATGCCCATTACCTAATCTCCCTTCATGCATGGTTATATGCACCTTCAGTGCATGTCATCTACCATGCTAACTGATCCCACTCTTGAATAGGGCAATGGAATTTGTGGGAAGAGAAATGGCTAGGGCAACATTATAGAATTATCTACACTTTAACATATCGCGTTCACATCATATCTGATCCAGTGTTCTATTTGAAAGTGATTAGAGACCTCCGCAAATGACCATGACCGGAGGTATTAGGACTACCACCCTAATGGGTGGTGATGTTTCAGGACCGATGTCCTAATAAGGCAGTGGTTCCGAAACCGCCACACATGCACAAAGCGAAGACAAATTTGACCTTGCCAAAACCATATCAGTCATAAACCTCATTTTATATCATTTTTTCCTTGTCTTCTCCTTCTTAGTGTACCATTTGGAAGCTGATGAAGTGGTGTTTTTTTTTACGCATCCCTATGGATTTTCACTAATAGAGGATTGGATCATCAAGAATGTCTATGAACAATTGGAGTTCTTAGATGAATGTCACCTAAAAAACCCTAAAAAAGCATCATGTATATCAAAAGAAAATCAAGCACACGTATAAATAACATGTCAATTCATGTGAAATTAATATAGGTGATCTCATTCTCAAAGAAAATCAAAATATCAATACTCTAGAAAGTGACTAAACAAGGAAATTTTATCCCCTATTATTGGATAAAAATCCATTATAGTTAGTTAAATTATAAGTAATTGGGTCAGGATTACTTTTTAATCGTTTTATCCTCCCTTGATGGTACACCTAAAATGGAACCTTTGAATATCCTTGCAATTATGGCCTTTCTATCTATTGTACACATGAAACTGTCATTATCATCTACTCACAGAAAAAGATATTTATTGTCAAAGTCACCAAGACCATATTTGTGGTCTATCAGCTGTCCAATGATTTGAAAGTCATTGTAAGAGTTGTACCATCACTATCATCAAAACCTTAAAGATGAGCACCATTGATCTTCTGGATCACATATTTCACATGGTAAAGTTCCTCCTCATCAAGAACCCCACAATCGATTACATCCATCCACCTTTTCTACCAACTAAGCTTCATGTTATCAAGATTCACATATGCGCTAGCAGCATGCACACCATCTTTTCCCCTCCTCAACAATGGTTGGAGGTCATTCAGCATCCTGCTCCTCAATCGTTAAAGTACGGGTCCGCAAAAATGATATATGGATGGCATATTATAAAAATCAATAGACTGTTTCCCTGTGTTTTCAGTTGACAACTGGTCCTGCTTCAAATTTATAGACTGGTCCCTCATATAGGACAGCTGTTCATAGTTGATTGTGAGATACCTATAGAATAATGGGAAATTTAAAAATAAAGGGGGGAACAGGATCTAATGTGGCATTTCCATTTTCAGAGTTTGTGTATTTATGCAAAAGGCATATTAATGGAAAAATGAGCTAGAGGGAGCTTCCCCGAAGTGAGGCTAACAAGTGAAGGACAAGACAATGAGGCTACTAGAACATCATGATATTGTGGTTAGCTATTATCCACTAGTACAGACTATCCAGAGGTTATTGGTATTGTCCTAGAACATACCAAGATGATTGTCATACATATGTCTAGCATGTATATGACTGTGGAAAACCATCCAGAGGTCATCAGTATTGTCTTGATACCATCTAGGTATCATGAGTGGAATTGGTCATACGTAGCGGCAAGTTACAGTACAAGGCAGGTAATCCTCGGGCCTAGGTAGCAAAGTGGCCTAGAAAGGTAGAGTTCACGATAGGCATGATGTAGCATATGGTCAAAGGAATGGTTATATTTTTATTATTATTGCAACATATATAGTATATAAACTTAAGGGAGTACATGGTGAAGAACAGGACAAACTTGATGAGCTATGGTGGAACACCTAGCTATCATTTCAGAGCCTATTTTGGCTATAGCACCTAGTCATGTAGGGTATGTTTGAATAATAACAATAATGTATCAAGAAAATTAAAGCATGGTAAGTGTGTCAGGGATCTTTTCCAAGAGTCCTTAGAATCGAATACTATAGGTCTGGATATTAATCAACATCTGGATACCAATGGTTGGGTCATTTGTATGACTTCTACCTTTAAGACAAGTAGGTTTGACATGACCACAATGAGATGGGATTAGAAATTAGTGACCATGGAGGAGGTATTCATGAAGGTGTGGAAAACAATTGAGGAGCTTAGATGACTGAATTATCTAGTGCTAAAGAAATGGCAATTTTGTCGAAAATCAGGTTAAACAAGGTATGCCAAAATCCAGTGCACCAAAACTTCATAGTATTGGAAACCCCCAATGGAAAAAGAATTCTAGTCAGGATAGGGAATCATAATGAAATTTTTTAAGATTTTTAGTGATACAAATATTATGCAAAACTTTTTATATTCAAAAGGATGTAGGATAACGAAAGTTCTATCCATTTTTCTAGAACTATCCTAAAACCATCTAAAACCATCGTAAACTCCAGTTGGACAGCGGTATGGAGAAAATTCCATTGGTTATGACTGGAGATCTTACTAAATAGGGCTCAAGAAACTTATAACTTAGACTCTTTGACCCCTATAGGAACTCTGAATCATCAATTTTACTTGCACATACATTATCAAATTTAATGAAAATTCTCCCAAATCCTAAAATGAGAACATATACACACTGCAAAGAAAGTTGATCAATAGAGTTTGGAAGATGCCTACATCTCTGAGCACTTCATATGTTGAACTGATCCATTCATGCTTTATTCTAATTTGTATATTCGGAAGTAGTTGGGAAAGCCACCCTAGGTTCAAATCAATGAATCTAATGATGATCGTCAATGCAAAGTATCTGATTCTGCATACCACAACTAATAGTTTTATAGCGGCAGTTCCGCCCAATGATACCTCCATTTACCTAGGGATTATGCCTTCAATGATCTTCAATTCTCCTAGCTTGATTACCTATGAATCTAAAACATGATAAAGAAAGTGTGTTTTTTATAGATCCATTTGGTTCAATATGAATCCATTTTTCCCTTGCCCATACCTGAAGATCAGACATGATCTCCTCTGAAGTCCACTAAGTAGACAACAAAACGACGTACAGTGACTCATTGCAGAAGTATGAGTCTCCAAGTAGTATTCCTTTGATGAGAGGAATGCTTGAAGAAAGATCTAGATAGACTACTCCAAATGTTGACCCTATTGAGCTTAAGTAATGTAGAATGACATCAACTCAATCCTCCAAATCAGGATCGTGCTCATACCACCATTAGGAGTCTTGAGGACAATTTTGAGCATTTTTGACCTTGCTTGAACCTCTCAACACCTAAAAGGCTGATTTTGAAATGCCTAATTTTTTTGGCACTATAAGAATTGGTGATATATAATGGTGGAAATCTACCTTGCTTAAGCCTATGACGATATGCACTAAAACACTAACAGATTTTCGGCTCAAAAATACCATTGAGCTCATTTATATACTTTCTGAGATACGTGGTGTAGTGGAAAGGGCACCTAATTTTAGCAACGGTTGGTAAAGGGTTTGACCCCCCCTTGACCATGTGATTTACAGTTATAATCCACATAAGCCATGGATATTATTTTAGCTATGGTGGGATATCAAAAATTATAGCCACAATAGGCTAGGTTAGAAACTTAATAATATTATCCACTGCCTACCTTATCAATGTATGCCTTTTGATTGATCTACTTACTAATTTCACTACCACCTTCCATGGTGTGAAAGCATTCTGAACTAGTCTAAGCATTGTCGTCCCCACTCATCCACGCAGGTCTAAGATGAAACCTTGTCGATTTGCAAATTGGGGATCATCAAGATAGGATAAACACATAGCATGGGTATGAACCAAATGTGCTAAAAATCCATTTATAATCGGCTCAAAAATCCTTGTAAGAAAATGTGGCAATTGGCGTTTACACCGACCACCATTTTTTTCATCGCCATAGACATATAACCCTCAAATTGACTCGAGCCATGTCGAGCAAGGTACAAATGATGTCTAAACCCTCCTAAGTGTTGGGAAGTGGAGTTAAGTGCATTAATCGGTTTCATACATAAGCGAAGTGCCATGTAGTGTGACACCAACTCCAACATGTGCATTCATTGCTAGTTGACTCAAGTACCTTTGAAGTGTGATCACATTGGTCAAGTTATGCAAGTGTGCAATCTGGTCCTGAACAATGCATATATTCAGAAGATCCCAAACATTGAGTTGTGAATGCCGAGTTCATTGAAAGAAGGAGCTAACTAAGAGTTGGCTAAAATAGCTTGGTCATGTCTCGATGCCCAATACCTCATGAATGTCTGATACATTGAACTCATTTCAAATGAGTTGGCTATGTATAATAGCATTATCATCCTGATGGCTTAAGGACCCGCCACATGGACAAAATGTTCTGATGTAGCTGAAAAGGCAAACCCCTCTATGAAAAGAGTGTGTTGAACCTGTTTGAAGGCCTCTAGCAAAAAAAAAGTAGGGTCCATCCATCTGAATATAAGTGTTAAAGACCAGCGTAAGGAAACCCTGAAATTTTTCTGAAGAAGGCATGAATACACTCATGTTTCCAGGCCACACTGTAGGATTACCAAATTGGTCAGTTGACCCTGTAGAGTTTGATCTAGTATGATGAAAATTTGATTGGTTATCCCCATTTATCGGTGAACTCAAAAATGGGATAAAACTATATGATTGAATAGTTGGTAGAGGTTTATTATTACATGTTTAAGCACATGGTTTGATTAGAAGAGGTGTTGTAATGGTTAAGCCTTAATGGCCTAATCAACCCAATTAGTCTTGTCAAGAAGGTATATTGGAATAAGGATGGAGTATGGTTTTCTCCATATGGCATATGCATTTGAGTGTTTTAGGAGGTGTTTCAGGTCCCTAGTGAAGTTTTCCAAGTGGTGAGAGTGCTTGGAATTTTTCTTAGAGGTGTTAGAGTTTGACTTTCTCAAGATTGGTTCTTGAGACCTTATAGCAGATTTTAGTTGTTCAGTGAAGGAAGCATTATGAGGTCTTTTTCCCTAAATTAAAGGTTGCCATGAGTTGTTTTAGTTTCCTAAGGATGAAATATTTCCAGTTATGTGTCATATGTGCCTTGACATTTTTATTTGAGGTGTGAAGTAGCTCATTCTTGAAGACTAATTATCAGGTGCTTAAGACCTAATAGGTGTTACATGTCTTTTGGTGTGAGTCCTGATGAATTTGGAGGTTGCAAAGGTTCTTATGCATGTAGATGGTTGTGAGAATATGTTGTTGAATTTTCTAGAGCTATTGGAGTCATGGTGAATCTGTCGAGTGCCCTTGAATATCATGATGCTACCGTTAATGTTTTTTAGGCCTAATTGAGAAGTGTTGATATTGTTTGTGTTTTTAAAGCTTGTTCCAAACTATAAGGCCTATTTATGTGATTTATATGAGTGAGTAGAGTGTTTTCTAATGTTTTCTATGACCTACCTTACATGGTCATATGATCCTTTACCGACCTAAGTGTGTTTGTGAGAAGAGTCATGTATAAAGGTAGTATTTTCTCATTTGCGAGGGTGGAAAGGATGGAGAATTGAGCGAGCAAGAAGAGATATGTAAGAGTGGTGTTAGGGATCTAAAGTAGAGAAGAGAAGAGGATGAGAAGGTGAGAAGAGCATAGAATCATATCTACAAGGTCACTTAACCTAATCAGTACTATATGGTGCATGAATAAGTGAAGTAGGAAAAGGTATGGTTTGAGAGAGTTATGAGTGAAGAGAGGTGACAAAGTGATCAAAATCAGTTGGTTGAGAAACAATAATATCATGTGATCTTCATATTCAAGTAGATGAGTTGGTTCTTGGTCATCTTGGGGGGTTGTAGCCTCCTTGTAGGGTTGGTTCCCTACAAAACTAGGGATTTTTGCTCCTTGTAGTGTTGGTGCCTCACTAAAGAAATATGTTGTGATGTGTAATATTCTTGAGATTTATTTTTTGAGTAATATATCCAAAGGTTCAGCGATTTTTCTTCCCCTTGAGGGTTTCACACTTTATATCTTATGTTCATGTGTTCTCTCTTGATTCGTAGTCTTATGGATGGTTGTTTCACACTTAGTAAGCTCACATTGATTATGTATGTTAAAATGGATGGTTTGAATGATGTAAGCAAGAAGATAAATGAAGTAAAAAAAAATTCAATGACTGATTCACGCCCCCCTTAGTCTTTGTGCTTCCAACACCCCCACCCAACTGACTAGCATGCCTTTATGAGATATTAGAATCAAGGATATCCATAGTGACGACCCCATCTTGATACTTTGAGCGGATTAAAATTTGACTTATCGTATCACAGGGTAAAGTAAAGCCAACAACTAGAAATAGTATTACACTCACTCGGATAGAATGTTAAAACCTAGGAAGAGAAATTATTTTAGGAAGCCATGCTTTGTCCAAGCCAAACTAAGTTAGAGGCACACCTTCCATAAACAAACATTATTTTCACTTTTATTTTATTTTTTTACATGTTAGTAACAGTTTGTGTTCCACACTGTTTCTGTTCATTCCTCATTTTATATTTATTTTCAAATATTTTCCAAATCCTCTTTATTTGAAACTTTTATATCCTTTTGATATACTCCAAACTCCTTCCTTTGGAATCTTTAACTCTCTCTTTTCAAACCTTCCAAACACACCTTTATTTAGATTGTTTCATCATTATTTCTTCACCCCCTTCCAAATATATTATTTATTTGGACCTCTCTTTCATCTCTTCTCAAAATCATCCATATACCCCTTCTTTGGATTTTTCATCATTTATTTTCATCCCATTTCCAAATATCCTGTTATTCATGGACCTTCCTTTTGTTTCCTCTTATTTTTATCTTGCGTCCTCTATTTGGAATTTTCATCCTCTCTTTTTGAATATTCCATACACATTTTATTTGTATTTTTCATCCCCGCTTCTTTCCAAAATTGCCAAATTTCTACCTTTGTATTTTTCTCATCTCAAGTTTCTTCCTATCTTACCTTAGTCTTAGATATTTGGATTCACTTTTCTAAATTTTAAGCACTCTCTTTCCCTTTGAAATTACGTCTTGAGTTGTGGATATCCAAGCTTCCTTACTCGATCAATCTGCATTCATGCAACTTAAGTATTGACATTGTCATATCTACTTTATCACGATCAAGCGTCCTCTAGATATCTTATCTTCCATCAAGATTTTATCCTTTTATCTTTCCCTTATGCCTCTTTTAGTTTGACATCAACATTGTTAAACTTTAAACATTCATCCATTTTGCATCTATAAATTCAAAAATAATTTTGTTAAATCTTAGGCATCATCATTTTCATCACCTCCTTTCTTAATATCCATGTTCATCGATACTTGAATCGTACCTTTCCATCACTACGTATTGACCATCTTAACTTTTTATTTATTAAGGGTCAAGCACGTCAAACTCATTTTCACCCTCTTCCATTATAGCATTCGATTTTGTTAGAGGTCAAGTATAATCAATACTTTTCATCACCCTCCTCCATTATAGCATTCAATTTTGCTAGAGGTTGAGTATGATCGATATTTTTTTTTGCCTCCTCCATTCTAGCATTCACTTTTCTAGAGGTCGTACGCTCCATCAAACCAAACCCCTCTTCTACCTTATCATTCATGTTGTTAAGGGTTGAGTTTATCTTGATATTCAATATCACTCACCTACTATCTTAGCATTCACGTTGCTAAAGGGTCACATTGTTTAAATATTTCAAACTCCTCTTCCATCTTAGCATTCACTTTTCTAAGGGTCAAATTACCTTTAAATTTTATCGATTAAAATATCTTCCATCTTAGAATTCATTTTTACTAAGGGTTGAGTGATCTATCACACATCTCTTTGTTCCTTCCCTCTTTTAAAAATGGTGTGGGAATATAGACATCATAGACTATAGTCCCTTTACAAGAGGTGACATAAATCCTTTTCCTATATTTATAATGATGAAGATGATAATCATACTTGACGTATCACCAAAATAGTGTTTCTTTCGAGGAACAATCCCAAATTAAAAATCTTTTACAAAAAAAATAAGGACCAATTTTATCTTCGTCTCCTTGAGATGGGAGAAAAACTAACTCTAGACTTTGATGAGGAATGTTTTGAAAACCTTACTTGGTCAACCTAAATCCATAAAGGATATACCATCCACATTAAACAACAATAATAATTCCATTGGACCAAGAAAAATAAATACCAATGATAAAGTTAAATCTAGTGCGTTCGTCTCCCAAGCCAAACCAAGCCTTAATCAATGAAATCAATGTGACGGAAAAACAACTGGGTCTCATATCTTTCTAAATTCACTAATGAACACCATTGACAAAGATACTCAAATAAGAATAAGTGACTGACCCATCTAAAACCCATACATATGATAAACAAAGAGAACAAATAATCTGAAGAATAATAATAATTCATTTTATCCCACAAAATAACTCACCATTTGCTCAAGAATGGAAAATGATGAAAGACATGCAATTTCGGGTATGCAACACCAACACAAATACATTCAGCTTTGCTGAATTGTGTCCTTACCCCTTCGACAAGGAAATTTTATGCATACACCCTTTCCCAAAATATTTTGAGATTCCCAAATTTGATAAATATAAGGGAAAGAATGAACCATGAGAGAATATAAATAAATTTTTCGTGGCATGCCAATAAGCGACATATTATGATCTTCTTCATATTGTTGTCCTTTCCACACAATGTCTAGGAGGACAATATTTGAAATGGTTCTTATAAATTCCAAAGGGATCAATAACTACTTTTGCACAGACCTCTTAGATAAGTTTGTTCAAATTCTTTTTCTTCAACCTAGAATATAAGTATCACCATGATGGATTTGAGCAACGTGAAACAACGTTCAAATGATACACACTTTTTACAATGATGGAGAGGAATCGCAAGCCGGTTCCTATGTTCCATTCCAGATAAAACTTTAATTATTATCTTCATGTCAAACCTCAATAATGAGTTATCTTTCCACATGCATATGCATTACATCAATATCTTTGAGGAATTTATCTAGAAAGGGAACAAAATTGAAAAGGCCCTCATTATCAAAGGCTTCAAGCCTCATTCTAAAAAATAATGCACACAATACCAATAACAAGGGTAATCCCAAACATATCAATAGTCAAACCATAATATTGTTAATGATGATGTCTATAGATAATCACGATGTGCATAATGTTCAAAATAATCAACCAAAGAAAACAAAAGTGAAAAAACCTATCGTTATTCCAAGTAGAGAGGATCCCCCTCAAAGTAACCAAAAAGGGACAACAATTCACACCTTTTGGAGAGGCCCATTTCTAGTGTCTTACATCAACTGGAAAGTACTATTATGGTCATGTACCCCCTTAGAAAACTTATTTTTGAAGGGTAACTTAAGCCTTCTTAGTACAAACTTAACACCTATTATGATTTTCATCACATTGATGGCCATCAAACAGATAGATGTGTGTTACTTCACCATTACATCCTAGACCTCATCGATAACTGATATTTAGTGGTTGAAAACCCAAGAAAAAATAAAACACCCAATGAAAATCTAAAGGTGTTTTCCAATTCTTTCTCTATGTATTGGTACAAATAATTAAATCCATTGAACAATGACAATGTTCAAATAATGTTGACTCTCAACTTGATAATTTCATTTGTTGACAGAAATTCCTTCTACCATTGCTACCATAAATTTCCAACCTCATAATAATGCAATAATCACACATGACATAAGAAAATTTGGGTTCCCACAACAAACCAACCATCTACTTCGATCCACTACAATTTAAACTAGTAAATCCCACAGTTGCAAAGTAACCCAAAGTCAGTCATCTAATGCCAAAGATTCCACTTCCAAACTTATATGACCTATTAAAACAATTAGTGACAACCCATGGCCATATATCCCTCATGGATTTATTGAAAGTGTCACCTAAATTTTAAGATATTCTCACTCATTCTCTCCATGAGGCACATGTTCCTGAGAATCTTAATGTACATCAATTCTAATCAATTAATTGCCAACATTTATGTCAACTCAGTCGATATACTGTCATTTGGTCCTCATGACCTATTAAATCCAAACTTTTAAAACAACAACTCCTGTTTACATCGAAGCATATATTACTGACCATAAGGTCAAAATAGTCCTAATTGATAATGGAGAAGCATTAAACATCTATTCCATTAAAATGTTGAGATGTCTTAGGTCACATGGAGGCTAGTCTAGGAGCTACTGTTATAACCATTCGTGGTTATGATAATAGTGATTGCCAGTCCTCTAGAATGATCAACCTTGCCTATACAAGTGGGTCCACAAATTCTTGACACTATTTTCCACATGTCGTTGATGTTAAGACCTCCTACAATGTCATCTGTAGGATCGACCATGGATACATGCAATGCAAGATCGTACCCTCTACTTACCACTACAACATTAAATTTCCACATGAAAGTAAATATTTTACCTTTCTTTCCAATTCTAAACCTTTTGAAAACCGTAAAATTTTGGAGACTAGATATAACCAATGCTAATTATTGTCCTTTTCTGGACAAATAGATCTATCGAGCCTCATCTCATACCCCGTCGCTGATAAATGACATTGATCCCAAAGATGTTGTTTCCAATCCCAAGAATCAACATCTAGCTTGCACACCTTCTACATATTATTCACCTATTGAACCCAAAATTTTACCATTAAGTTCTCAGGGGAATACACTCATTGGAAATTACTTTTCACATTGAAAAACATCTATTGTCACTGTGCACAACTATGGACAACCCATTGTCCCCCATTTGACAGAAGCACCAAGTTATCATCTTGGTAATAATCCTTAGAGGATGATATGGACTCTTGGAGGATAAACATGTTCAGGGTTCCAGATGGATTCTTGGCTATATGAAAATCATGGATGGCTGAAGTGATACAAATCAACGGATTATGTGAAAAGCCAACAAGATGATGAAGACCGCGAATTGGAAATGAAAAGGAAATCAAATCACAAGCACAAATTTTCCTTAAACTAGTAATGTATGAATGCAAACCTATATTGTCATAGTTTAGGTTACGAAACTTATTGAAAAAAGGCCTATAATATTCAATGTAATGATTAGTGACAGAGGACACTAGATTATCGAAGTTGAGACCATGGTTCCAAACATAGCCTCTTTAAAGAATCTAGATGAAACCACCCTCTACCTTGAAAATATGTCCATTCACACCCTTAATATTGTTTACCCATCCCTTATAAATCACAACCAATAATGTCACATCTCCATGGACCTCTTTTAGAATGATGAGGCCATCAAATAATTCCTCTGGGACCCAAGGGACACTTATTCCCTTATCGTACCACAAGAAGGGATTTGATATAAACCTCGAATATTACTTACTTATTTCAAGAAATAATTTGAGTTCTCTAGTCTGTCAAAAAATCAAAAAGAGAATAGAAAAATGAAAAAAATAAAAACACAATTTCACATAGTGAAAACCTCACTGAGGTGTTGTGTGAGAAACAAAAATTAGAAAAAGTGAATAGTAAAAAGTAAAAATAAAAGGATGCATATCTCCTGGTGAAAACATGTTCTGAGGTGCTAGAAAGAAGAGATACTTAGTACCATATGAATCAGATGATGTGGACACAAGCTTACATCATCATTTCAATATAACGATACATCTAAAATGTTGGTAGAATAAACTTTCACCATAAATATTGGAAAAAACAATAACCTAAATTTATTACAACTCAAAGCAAGCTTATTAGAATCATAAATATAGGTCTTCACAGTACTTCTCATTGAATTTTAGGATTTCTTCACATCCAGTCCTATAAGAACATGTTAGGTTTGGATCCCTCTCTATTTGTCCATAATCTAGTAGTTCACTCGGATGCAAAGTCTGTTAAGTAAAAAATTATGGAAAATGCATCCAAAGGTGGCATTGTTAGTTAAAGCAGAACTTCAAAAATTATTAAAATTTGGTTTTATAAGATCTGTAGACTATTATGAATGCATCTTGAACATGGTACATGTCACTAAGAAGATACTTGGCATCAATATTTGCACATATTTTTAGGATATCAATAAAGCATGTCCTAAGGATGACTTTTCCCTTCCTAACATTGACGTGATTGTTGATTCTACAGTTGGTCACAAGATGTTATCCTTAATGGACAGATTTTTAGGCTACAATTAGATCCACATTATAAAAGAAGATTAAGATAATACATCATTCACGACCCCGTGGGGAAATTTTTTCTACAAGGTCTAGCCTTTCGTCCTCAAGAACATAGACATAACTTATCAGTTAGTAATGATAGTAATTTTCCATGACCTCCTTCATGAAATCATGGAGGAATATGTTGAAGATATTCTCGCTAAATCTAAAACCGAAGTAGATCATCCAACCATCTTGTGGAATATATTTGAGAGGTTAAGAGAATATAAGGCTCAGTTTAATCCAAAAAATGTGACTTTGGTGTCACTTCAAGGAATATCTTTGGATTCATTGTCTCATGGAGGGGAATCAAATTTGACCCTGCCAAAGTCAAAGGCATAATATAAATGTCTCCACAACATAACCTTCATTAGCTATGAGGTTTACAAGCGAGAATTTAGTCTAGCAGACGCTTTATAGCTCAGTTGGCATATAAGTGCCACCATTTCAATCAATAACTTAGAAATGATATCTAGCTCGAATGGACGCAAGAATGCCAAGTTTCTTTCACCAAGCTGAAAGAGTATCTATTAACTCCACTAGTATTGACACCACCCATCCAAGATAATCCCATGTTGTTATATAAATCTATGACGGAACATGTCATTGGGGTATTGCTTGAACAACATAATGATAACAGACAAGAGCAAGTGGTCTACTACTTGAGCATAACTCTTTTAGCCCAGGAACTCAAATACTCCTAGGTTGAAATGGTGTGTTTGGTAGTGGTGTTAAATTTTCAAAATTACGACATTATCTACTCGATCATACCATAACTTATTACCAAAGTAGATCCGTTAAAATATCTCATATCAAGACCTTTCGTAACAGAATGGATGTCTAGTTGGATTGTGCTCCTAAGTGAGTTCGACATTGAATTTTTTACTCAAAAAGCCATAAAATGGTAAGCTTTGATAGATCAACTGGCTGCAGTGCCACTATCAAGCTCTCAACCCCTTCACTTTGAGTTCACTAATGGATATTTTTGTATATTGATGTAGTTCCCTCATGGACCTTATTCCTTAATGGATCTTATAACATACATGGATCGGGAGCTAGCATAATATTACATACACCAAATGGTGATGTCATACCTAAATCTTATTGCCTTGGATTTCCATGTACTAATAACATTGTAGAATATGAAGCCCTCATAACAAGTCTAGGCTTCGCTATATCTTGGCAGCTCTAAGAGCTGACAATTTTTCAAAGACTCCCTCCTCATCATCAAGCAGGTTAATGGAGAATATCAAGTCAAAGGTGATAAGCTTGTTCCATACAAATGCATGGTTGATAGCCTTAAAGGATATTTTCAACTCATAACATTTTCTGGTGTTACTTGCATACAGAAAAAATAAGTGAATCCCATGGTGACTATCACATTCCTTCTTAAGTTCGATAAAAATAAAACACACAACGAGTTTCTTGTGGAACATATTTTGGTGTTTGCATATGATTTGTTGGAGTCCATCATGGTGTGTGAAATTGTTAGTCCTGAAAACCCTTGGTATCATGACATTTACACATTTATCTAAGATTAAACCTATCCTACCAATATGAATTCAACCAATAAGTGATCCTTATCCCAACGTACTTCACATTATACCATCCTTGGTGATATCATTTACTAAAGAGGTTATGATGGGACTCTTTTAAGGTGTCTCAATCAGGAAGAAGCAAATCAGACACTAGTTGAAATACATTCGGGTATTTTTGGCACACATACAAGTGGAATACTCCTAGCTAAGAAGATATTGCACATGGGTTACTATTGTCCTACTATGGAGTCGGAAACATGCAATTTTGTTAATAAGTGTCAAGCATGCCAACGGGGTAGTAATCTGATTCATGTAACTTCATAACCCTTCAGCCTATCACTACACCCTGGCCTTTTTTCCAAATGGGGGATCGACTTAGTTGGAAATATTAATCCCACATCCTCTTATGGCCATAACTTCATAATCACCGCTACTGAATATTTTACCAAGTGGATAGAGGTCATACCTCTCACCTATATCGCTAGGTATAATATTGCTAAATTCATAATCAACCACATCATCTTCCAATTTGGCATCCTTACATCTATTTTTACAGACTGTGGGACATCTTTCAAAAATAAGAATGTTAAATCACTTGCCAAAAAGTACCATAACCTCCTATAATGGGAAACTCCATATTACCCACAATGCAATGACTAGTACCATAACCTTTTTCTTTGTGTCTCATATCTTATTTCCATTGGACTTGTTCTTTTGTACCATGCTTGTTATGGTTCTAGAGATATCCTTGCTTCCATCATTGGTGCGTGTTTAAAATCCAAAAACTCAAAAACACTTAAAAATGTTCCAAAAATACAAAAAACATTGAAATATGTTCACAAAATCCAAAAACATTAAAATATGTCTCAAAACACCAAAACAATCAAATATGTTTCAAAACCCAAAAATAGTATAAAACTAGAAATAAACAAAACATTCAGAAAATGTTTAACAAAATCTCAGCACTGAATAACATAGTTCAACAGTATTGCCATTTATAGGGAATCCTCATGATCGTACTAGATCATCTTTTGATTATCACATTTCTTGCTTATGGTGTATATCTATGCTCAAGGAAATCAATTGTTTACCCTTTCACAATATAAATTTTCTTGGGGAACACTTGGATTTCACATTTTAATTCAATACAGATCAAACTTGAATGGGATCCAACAAGAGTATTTTTTGGAGTATCTAAGCATCACTCCTCTCTTCAACCCAATCCAATCCTCTCGCATTCTAAGCCCCTGCTCGGGGGCATTCAGATATGTCTAATTCTTTAATGTGGAACACATTTTTTTTATTATTGGTAAATAGTTTTTTGAAAGGGACCATACCCTTGTTTACAAAAAGGGGCCTAGATGCCAAAATAGGAGTGAAAAAACAGTATTAGAAGGATCAAGATCTAGATAATACATAAAAATCCAATGTAACCGAAGAGTAGCCACCCCAAAACAACTAACCAATTTGAACACTGTAGAACAGTAGCCAAAAACTAGCAACAAAACAACAAAAAACATGATAGATAGTTGGCAAGAACATCGCAAATCCACAATTACTTCTTGGCGGCTTTGGCAATTCTGGATTTGATAGTCTGTCAGGAGGTGAACATAGCCAATGTCGTCATGTGAGTAGGGGTCAGTAGTATCCAGCTGTTGAATGGTTTTTTTGCTTTCTTTTTCCGTGCCCCAAAGAGTAGTTGGTATGCTGCTGAGATTAAAGACACATCAGACATGCTGCTCAATAAACTCCTCAGTTGCACTAAAATATAGCCATATTATGATCATGGCAAGTCTTAGGTTTTTTCCAAGTCGGTTGTCTAGGGAGTAAAGTTTTTTGTAGATATCCTCAACCTGATTGTTGTCAATATCAGCCTCCTCCTCCTTCATTCTCTTACCTTTTTGCTTACACAATTTTTTTACTTCTTCTTTCAGCAGCAACATGTCAGTTTCTAAAGCTTCCATCCTTTTAGTGGAGCTCTCATCATGTTTCTCCTGAGAACCCATGCTACTAATGTGTAGGAGATTATGAGAAACCTCCAAATCCTGAGGCACGTTCCCCGAAACAGGGGTATCAAGGTTCATCCTTTTAGAAGATCTAGTTATAGGTATTGTTCGAGGTGGAGGTGAAAGGGGTGGGAGCAGAGGTGGGGGGGATGATAGGGGGAGCTGAGAAGGAAGTCAAAGGGGTAGTAGCCATGCAGTGACGGGGATAGAAGAAGTGGTAGTGGCAGTAGTAGTGGGAAAAGAAGGGACAAAGATGGGGTAGGTCTGGATGTCAGGAAGCTTAACAAGACACAGTTTATGCAACAAGAAAATGAGACCTTGATGTAAAGGGACCGCAAAAGCATGTTTTTAAAACTCCAAGATGGAACACTCAAGAGAATTAAGCAAATAATGAGGGAAGCATACCGTGTAATATCTACAAAAGTGATTGAGGAACACAAGATGCTTTAAGGGCACTGTGACAAATCTCCCCTCAAGAGAAATGTATCTCACCATCAAACGGGTGACTTCTTCAAAAGGTAGAGGGATAGAACTTACTTACAGACATGCTGTGACAAAAACCAGTTTCTCATTTCCCTCCACAAATTTCCTCTCCTCATCCGGCCTATCAATCCCTTTATTGAAGAATCAGTATCCATCCATTCCAAGGCCATTAGCTTCGGCGATTAACTCTTCGTTGATCAAAATTTTTTATCCTCCATATTCAACTTTGCGGTCTTTCCAGTCCTTCACAAATTACATGGAGATGCTTTGGTCGTGACCTTGTATCTTCTCAATGAAATTAGTGATGCCTTCCTGGTTGAGGAGATTCCAAATTTCTACATTATTTTTCCACTTAGGGTCCACGCTGGGTTTGATCTTACAAGGGGCTCCTCCCATTTTCACCGAGCTTAATTGATTGACAATGAAAGCTTCAAAATCCCTATGGGTAATTCAACAGTAGCCACAGTTCCCAACCCGCCTTTCTCTATTTTGTCTCACGCTATGGTAATAATGAATAGTGTATTTGTTGTTGTTATAGCACTTCCCACGAATGCCTTCTTTATTGCTGCTCTGTACCTATGAGATCTCGCATGTGTGAGCATCAGTCCCCTTTGAAATCCATTCCAGATCATCATCAGCCTTACCACAGACTTGAAAATCCATAAAAAATTATTTAACAGCTGTTATAGGCATAGAATTTCCCGCATGTGTGGCTTTAATTTTTAGATGAATCCATTTTATATCATCATTATACTTTATATAACTTTGATTGCCCATCAATATCTGATTAATTGTTGCTTTAAACTTATCCATGCATGTGAAAGTCTTATTCATAAAGACCCACTCCAAATACTTATTAATCTTATCCCAAATTTGTATTCCCATAAGTCTCCACTTGTATGTTGTTTTGAATCTGCTCAGGAATGTGGTCACTATTATCCCAAATAATGTGATTAACATTTATGCCATAGTTAGCCAATGCATCTGCCACCTTGTTACCCTCCTAGTAAGTATGCTTGATCTGGATATTATTAAAGGTTTGGAAAATACTTATGGACTCCAAGATGAAGTCTTTGATGTTCCAACTTGGGGGCGAACACTGGTTAAGATGATTGATTATATTGAGCGAGTCTCCTTCCAGAATGAGATTTTGGATATTATGAGTCTGAGCAATTCTAAGGCCCCATAAAGCAGATAATGCTTCAACAAAATGATTAGTTTGAATTCCCATTTTACCGGCATAAGTAGTCATCAAACTACCTTTATGATCCCTGATCACTCCTCCCCCCGCTGCAATTCCAGGGTTACCCTTAGAGGCCCCATCAAAGTTCAACTTATACCAGTTAAGATCAGGAGGATGCCAGTGTATCAAAGATCTATCAATATTATTACCTGAATTATTTCAGATATTGTCAGCTCCAATCTTCCATTGGGACAATATATGCTCTTCATTTTCTGGATAGCTCTTGTTCTTGGGGGGTTTAAATCTAGCAATATTCTCTTTAATAGCATTAGAAATTTTCCCAATACTGAGCTTATAATTTTGTTTACTGTTTCTAAAGATGATATCATTTCTATCTTTCCATATCCTCCAAATAATATGAGGCATTACCAAATTCCAGAGCCTTCTCACAACACAATGTTTGTATGGTGGGCTCCATTGTATCCAGAGCTGACTGAAATCCCTCGGAACCACCCAGGAAGCTTTAAAATTAGAAAGGGCAAAACTCCACATTTTGGTAGCATATTCACAATGGATAAGCAAATGACTGATATCCTCAGAGTCTTTTTTACACAGATGACACCTATTAGGCATTATAAAACCTTTTCTTATCAGGTTGTCAGTGGTAAGAATTCTACCCCTGAGAGCAAGCCAAAAGAAGAAGTTAATTTTAGGTGTTAGCTCCTTCATCCAAATTCTATTCCAATTAAACTCAGTTTGACTATTGTCAAAGAAAGTATTATAGCCAGTTTTAACAGTGTAGTTCCCATCAATAGAACTGCTCCAGACCAACTCATCCTTAACTTCGAGCTGACTTAAGGGGATAAGGTCCAACTGATCTTGTAGAGAGGAAATAGTTTGGGTCAGATCATCTCCATCCATAGTAAGTTTTTTCCATTTCTTCTTGTTGCCATTTCTTACAATATAATCCTTGATTCTAGTGCCATACTTGCTTTCAAGGTTGTCTTTGACTGTTCCAAATCTATCCATGAGGCTGCCATTAAACTAGTTATCGTCCCAGAATTTTATATCACAACCATCTCCCACTTTCCACTTACTTCCTTGTTTTATGAAATTTCTGCTCTTGACTAAGTTATTCCAAAAAATGGAACCATAAGGAAGATGCTCATCTTGAAGAAAAGAAGATACAACTTGTTGATTAAGGTATTTAGCCTTAATTAATTCTATCCAGGGTTGCTTCTCAGTTAGCATTCTCCAGCCCATTTTCACAATAAGAGCCTCATTCATTTTCTTGATGTCTTTTATGCCCAGACCTCCTATAGATTTTGGAGTACAAACCTTATCCCAAGCAACTAAGTGATATTTAAATTTCTCCTCCATGCCCTGCCATAAGAAGTTTTTTTGAATCCTCTCAATTTTATCCCTGAAGGCAGCAGGGATCTTATAAAGAGACATTATATAGATAGGAAGGTTTTGAAGAGTGCTTTTAATGAGTAGGCATTTACCAGCACTAGAAAGAATGGCTCCTTTCCAGCCAGCCAATTTTTTTTTTAAATCTCTCCAACAGATCATACCACACCTTGGTAGCAACTTTTTTAGTACCCAGAGGAAGTCCTAAGTAAGTGGCTGGAAGTGCACTTATTTTACATCCCATAATTTTTGCAATTTTAAGTTGTCTTTCCTCAGGCGTATTGAAGAAGAAAATGGAGCTTTTTTCATAATTGATCTCTTGCCCAGAAGCAGCTTCATAGAGTTGTAGAATAGCTTTGGTAGCCTTAGCTTCAAGGACAGATGCCATTAATAGAAGAATTGTATCATCCGCAAATTGCTGATGAGAAGCTGCGTGGCTAATGGAAGTGGGCTTAGAACCTTTCAAAAGACCGTCAATAATTGCTTGACCAATTGATCTACTAAGACTGTCTGCCATAAGAATGAAGAGCAGGGGGGATATGGGGTCCCCTTGTCTTAGCCCTCTGCTGCTTGTAAAAAATCCCACCGGCTCACCGTTAACCACTACTGAGAATCTGATCGTAGTGATGCAAGCCTTAATAATTTTTCTAAATTTAGCAGGGAAGCCAAATTTAATTAGAACTTTGTCTAAAAAAACCCAAGAGACCTTATCAAAGGATTTATTCATATCAAGCTTAAGGACCATATTCACTTTTTTTGTTATTTTCCATAGAGTGTATGGTTTCATGAACCATTATCACTCCATCTTGGATAATCCTGCCTTTAATGAATCCACTTTGCTGCCTTGAGATTAAATCATTCATAATAAATTGAAGCCTGGTAGCAATGATTTTGGTAAAAATTCTATAGATAACATTCACAAGGCTGATGGGTCTGAAATATTTGAAGTCCTTAGCATCCATTTTTTTGGGAGCAAGCACAATGTGGGTGTTATTCAACTCTTTCAAAAGGTCACCAGTTCTATAGAATTCATTCACCACTCTGAGAAGATCATCCGAGCATATTTCCTAAAAATTTTTGAAAAAAAGTTAATAGAAAATCCATCTGGGACTGGGGCCTTGTCGCCTTCTAAAGTAAACACAGCTTTTTGTAGTTCTTCAAGTGTGACAGCTTTAGTGATATCTTTAAATCTCTACTCCTCAATTTTGTTTTGGGGAATAGCCTCCGTCATGAAAGAGATTGCCTCATCAGTAATGATACTCCTCTCATTGAGAAGTTTTTTATAGAAATTGAGAGCTTCCTCTTTAATGTTGTTGGGATCTTTTATAACAGTGCCGTTACTTTTAGTGACTTCCATAATCCTATTACAAGCTCTGTGCTTCAAAGTGGTCATATGAAAAAACTTTGTATTTCTATCTCCTTCTTTTAGCCAGATAGCCCTATATTTTAGTCTCCATAAGGATTCTTCTCTACTACAAATCGTATGCAGCTCTACAAGAATGTTCTTTTCCTCAGTTTGGTCTTCAAAAGATCTCCCCATTGTATTCATTTTAATTTCTAGATCTTGGAGATTTTGTTTTAACTTTTTTTTTTTCAAATACATTACCAAAAACTCTTTTATTCCAAATTTTAACTTGTTTTTTAACATTTTTGAGCTTCATGAATCAATCTATATTGAGCAGTACCTTCACCATTCCAAACCCACCATTCTTTAATTTTGTCATAAATGTCATCATGCTCCATCCACATCTTTTCAAATTTGAATGAGCTTCTGATGGGCTTAGTCCAATTGAGAAGATTTAAGGCAATCAGATTGTGGTCCGATCCAATTATGGGTAGTGAAGATAGATGGAAGTCCTGACTGAGAATCCAACTAGTAGAAATCAGGGCTCTATCTAGTCTAACTTGGATAAGATCTTTTCCCAACCTTCTATTGTTCCAGGTGTATTTATTCCCATGGAGATCCACATCCAAGAGATTGAGATCAGCAACAAAATCAGAAAATTCCTCCATACCTATGGAAAAGCTGGAGATTCCTCCATATTTTTCACCTGGGTTTAAAGGAGAATTAAAATCACCCATAATAAGCCAGTTGGCTGTAGTATGCTAGGTTCTAAAGATCTTAAGATCAGTCCATAGTTTACGTCTCCCACTAACTGTATTAGGTGCATAGATATTAGAAAGGATCCATTCACTATTGTTCTCAATAGCATGAAATTTAATAGCAAGATGATTAGTGCTAGCATTAAGAATCATACCAGTACAGTGTCTTTTATTCCAAAGATGTAGCCAGACCTCCAGATGCTCCCTGAGAGTCCACCACAGCCATGTCAGAGTTTTCCTAGAAATTATTTTTACTAATTTCAAGGATCTTAGCTTTCATCTTAGTTTCTTGCAAAATAAAAATACTAGGACTACTAGATTCCCGTAACTCCTTAATGATTCTCTGTTTGGAGTTTCTATTTAGACCTCAGATGTTCCAAGAGATAATCTTCATTAAATAGGAATGGGGGCTGGTATTGCCTGATGGCTCAATTGACGTTGAGTTGCATCTGCAATGTCTCTCTCTGTTCTCTTGGATCTAAGAGTCTTCTTTGAGGGTCTTCCTCTTTTAGAGCTACTTCCAAAATCTACCAGTATTCTAGCAGAAGATCTAGTAGTTCTTGGATGTTGAAGTTTCCCAATTGTCAAGTTTCTTTTTCTTCTCACTGTATAGCAATTCTGGGATCATTTCAAATTCTTTCATTCTCTTTTTTTTTTGAAATGATCTCTTTGAATCCAGAAGTTAGTTCCTCATCTTATTTAACTGTCGTTACTTCTCCCTCCTCTTTCTCTTTCTGTTTACTATCAATTAAGTGCATATCTACTGATTTGTTGTTGAAGCAAGGAGGTAGATCTGTAGATCTGTTGTTGAAATAAGAGTTTCCCTTTTTGGTTCATATTTTACTTTTACCCCTTGGAGTGTGTAATTTTTCTTCTGAACTCATGATGTTCTTTTCCAGCATTTCCTCAATAAAGCCCAGAGAATTATCTATCTCAGCCTCCTTAGTGTCATTCTGGGTCTTAAATAGATCCGTAGGAAAGATATTCACATTTACAATTTCTTTTTGTTTGTCCACCTCCAAAGTCACCTTTACTAGATTTTACATTTCTAAATATTCTTTGTTTCTGATTGTTGCTCTATGCGACATTATTGACTGAGGTTTTAGGACACCAGACTAGGTGTTTCCTTATTGAAGTTCTGAACCCCCTTTTTTTTTTCCCTTTTCAACTCAGGCTGGTTAGGGGATTTTTCTTCTCTCTGGCTTTCACTGTCTAGAACCCTACTTTCCTTTGTCATTTCCAAATCCCCATCATGTTGTTATTTCTTTTTGTGATTATCTTCCTCTGTGGAGATCTCCTTATTAGGACATTTTCTGGTGAAATGTCCTATACGATGACAATGCTTACATATTAAATGGAAGGTTTCAAATTCAATTTTTTTGGGTCCACATTCCATACTTAGATTTTAAGATGATGTGCTCTGGTAACTCTTGCTCCATTTCAGAAGAGATGCAAAATCGAGAAAAAGAAAGTCTGGATCTGTTTCTCGTGGGTCCGTCCAGCCCGATCGGAGCACCTATGGATTTAGCAATGTTTAGCAAGATTTCATCATCCCAGAATTGCAATGGTAGCTCAGGGAGTCTACACCAGATTGGAATGGTGTTTATATTTTCAATGTTTGGGTCGAACCTTGGATACCATTTTTTCAAATATAGGCCCATATTACCCAGCCACCATGATCCTCCCAGAAGCGCCGATTCCAAATCAGTATGCTGATTAAATTTTGCCAGAAAAAAACCCCCGTGGCATGATGGTAATACTCAGATCCCCCTTAGGTTTCCACTTTTTGATAGCCCATTTTCTAAAAAAATCAATATTAGGTCTGGAGCCTAGAAACTTACCAACAAGAGAGAGATTCACTTTTTCCAAAGCTCTATTCACGTATCCATCTGGGATGATTAGATAGGTAGCTCCTTTATTGTTCTTTTCCCATGTGAATTTTCCTCTTACAGCCGACTGTGGACCCACTTTACTATTAGGGTTTTGGAGAATCTTGTTCCAGGCCAAAGGTGTGAATCACAATGTGTCCACCTTTTCAGTTTGTAGCTTTTCCTCCATCCAATTCTTGTTAGTAAGAAGCCTCCCTTTAGCTATTATTGGCCTAGAACGCAGACACTCTGCAGCCAAAAAAGTAGAAACCACACTTAATGTGGAACACATTAGGAGTGTCATTAGACGTCATTATTGCAAATAGTGTTGTATTGGTGTAGTTTTTCAACATTGTGATGATACTTGTTCTTTTGTTAGTTTTTTATTTTATTGTACTTTTTCATTGTAGACCAGTTAGAGGTGAGTTATTATCATCTTAGTTCACATATAACTTTGGTGTAGTTCCTTCCTATTCATATTAGTTTTGTTTGACATGCTTGTTTTATGTTTTCAGTAGCATCATGTGTCCATAATTAATCAGGTGTAACAAACATGTTGCTCCTCTTCTTTGCATCAAAAATATCTAAGATTCTGTAAAACCATAAAAAATCATATATTCAACAAAATTCAAAAAAAATGCCAGAATTATAAAAAATTGAACAAACATTCAAAATCATCACAGAAATCCTATAATTGGAAAACACATGAAACAAATATTTCAGAAATTCACAACAATCTAGATAAGATCAAACTTTTAGTTATCACCCTAGTGATCATTCCAATCTTACGACTATCACGACACATCATCTTCCCTTTGCATGTTAATAAATATTCTTGTGGCAATCATTTCAATTGTTTCCTTCGCGATATAAATTTGTTAGGGGTAAATTTAGCTCTCATTCGACCTCTCCTGCAATTCATATGTTTATTTCTCGAAGGAAATGATCCTTTTCAACTTTTAGATAAATCTTCAATGTGGATCATAAAGAGTTTCTTTAGGAGTATCTAAACATCAATATTCTCTTCAATATGATCCTATCCCAATGCATTTCATAAGTTTAGTACGTGGGGGCATTTACATCTACTCAATCATCATTGTGGCACATATTAGGGGCATATTTGATTGTATTCTTTTCAAAGTTGTGTTTCATTATTGATGTTACTTTTTGGACCAATTAAAATGTATTTCATTTTCATCTTGGATTCTTTATAGCCATGGTGCATACATTTACAATGTATATTGGGTTTGTTTTCCTTTTTATCTTTTTTTGTTGTGTGTGTTTGTTTACGCACATATGGGTTACCCATCATGATTATTTCATAATCATGGTTACAAATCTATTTTGTAACAACAAAATAAGGCTTCTCTAAATTTAACTCTCCAAATGACGCTCATAGTTATAAGCACAATCCCTCCCATCCTTTTCCAAATTCCTTGTCTTCTTCCTATGAAGTGGTTATACACCGCTTTGTCGCATCACCCACCCACTTAAGGGTGCATCCCTTATCATTCTACTTGTTGGGGCATCTAAATGGTTCACTTTCTTATGCTCGCCAATTTGCATATGTCTATTATCTTTAAAATGTTATTACTTCGTAATAGCACTTTAAAGAGGGGAGAATGTAAACACCCCAAAATTACATACATATTCCCAACTTATCCTCACTTATTCACATCTCGTATGATTGATTATTTAAATTAATTAATTCATGCCCATTCACATTTTAGGATTAATTAAATTATTTCCTAACACACCTTAGCTAGGTTAATTAACATTTATTAAATAAATGTATAATAAATTGTCTCACACTTTATAGCTAATTAAATTAGTTAATTGGAAAAAACACCTATTTTCCTAGTCAAACTGCCACTTAGACTCCATTTGGACCCCACTTGGACTCCACTCATATAATCCTACAAAGGCGGGGGAAATGAAATTATATGTATAACCACCTTCCTGGATGTAAATTTTGTCAACCAGATAATCACCACCCCTTCAAGTTTGTAACTACACAAACTAAGTCTACTTGTTATTTCGAGAAAGTGCATTCATGATCTTGGAAATCATTCAAAATATAATCCATTTTTCATGGCCTCTCCCTCATCTATAAAACAAGCCATATCCTTTGCAATAATCCTCCCTAGAGAATCCTTGGAAGCTTATACAAATTGCCACCAACTTCTGCCAAATTTTTTACCCACATCCTTGTGTTGTACAAGCTCGTAGCATTTGCATCCCACATTTGGAGAATAATCAAGAACACCCACAATCCAACAAATCCAAATACAATACAAGTTAGAGTGCTTCTACAATCTTCTTTGAGGTTTGCAAGAAGGGTGAAACTAAGGTTTGTTCTATGTTTTTTCTTACTTCTTCTTGTCTGTAGTTTTCATTGCTTACAACATGGACTCATTGCATGAATGTAGTCATGTCATCTTCCTGCCAATTTTTTAAGTTCGCACACCAAGGGTCTATCTATAAATCACAAGGTGACACTAATCCTTAGAAATTTGATCTCTTCAAAAAACACGGTGTCGGTACCCAATTTAGTCCCACCTTGTAAGCCAAGCAGCATCAACGAGCTAAGAAAGATGCTTAGAGAAAGACAAACTAGGGTTTGAGTCTTTTTGTAGCTGGGAACAGATCTGGCAATCTCTTTTTCACTCATACTTGGGGAATATTGGATAGCACCCCACTAAGGGTATGACCTACCCTACTACTTTAGGTTATGTCTACAACCAAGGTGACAAGACCCATTTTATAACCTATATTTATGAAAGAAATGGCTATAACAACTATATTTGGACTCGATTTCTTAGGAATGTGAAAAAGAATCCTCAAGACAACATGGTCAATACAGACATCATCTAACTCTCACAAGTTATGACACTAGAAAATGCAAATGTATTTTAAAGAAGGCTCAGGTTACTAAATATAGTCATAATTCCAAATTGTTTCTAGATATTTTGGATAAAGAATAGACAAAATTAACAAATATCCTTAGCATTTATGCATAAACAGTGCAAACAGGGGTAATTCATGTGGATCTAATGGTTATTGGTTGTAATTTTGATGTATGGATGGGAAGTTAAGAAGAATAAAGTTTATCATACAAAATACTTAAATGAACCTTGACAAATCTCCTGATAAGGGGAGTAAGGATAAGAGGTTGACACGTTGGAGTCCTCCTTCAACAGGTTGGATCAAACTAAATTTTGATGGGGCCTCTAAAGGAAACCCTGGAGCCACTAGTTGCAAGTGTGTGTTTTGTAATGTTTATTGTCATCTTGTCCTTGTCATGGCTTTTGATTATGGTGTAGCTACCAATAATTTTGTAGAATAGATGGCCTTGTGGCAGGGTCTGGATGAAGCTAAGTGTATGAAATGGTTTAGAATTTGGGTTGAAGGTGACTCTCTAGCTATCATTACGATGGTGTAAGGAAACTCTTCTCGTGCATGGAATTTACAATCCATTTGTGATAACATTCGGGAAATTGTGCCTGATTTTGAGGACGTAATTTTTTCTCATATTTGTCGAGAAGGCAATAAGGTGGCAGATGGTTTAGCTAATATTGGTGTCATGCTTTGGAATAAGGGTCAGGTGACAGCTCAATCATGGGAGACTCTTTTCCCCAACGACATTCAATCCCTTTTGGTTAATGATGTGTGTTTGGCTCATGTAGAGGGGACTTGTTACCTCTAATGGCGTACCCCTTATTTTCCCCCTCCCGGCTATGATGATCTTTTAAAAGAAGGATTTGGTTTTGGATCTGAAGCATGGCATGTACCTAGCATTCATTGTCTTTGGGGAAGGTGTTTGTATTTGAATCCGCATTTTGGTTGCCTTTGGGTTATCTTTTCGGCTCTTTCTTTCGCAATTTAGTTGGTTTTCCTTCAGGTTGGGTCTGGTAAGTTGAAGTTTGTCAATCGGTTTCTTCTTCTTCTCTCATGGTGTTCGGTGGAGACTCTTCAAGGGGATCTAGGAGGAAGTGGCACCCTGATCAGACTGGGCCTGATTTGGGTGATTCCTTTTTGGAGTGGCTCAATGGAAGAATTAAAAATGTGGCTATGAGGGAGTGGCTAGAGCAGGTTTGGTTAGTGGCCGACAGCATTGAAGATGACGAAGAAGAAGTGGTTATCTGTAATAAATTAAGTAGGTTAATGCTCGACCCTGGTCAATCTGTGGGTTGAAGGAATGTGTTTGATGTGGCGCAAGGGTTGAGTGTGGCCAATATTATCTCTAATTCAGTGGGTCATTTTCTCCTCCACAAGAAGATGAAGGTCCTAGAAGCAAGGGTGGTCATTTTACAATTTCATATTCATGCCCTGATTCGTGGAGTGAAATCTCTCTCTCGTGGCTTGGTGGTGGTGGTGGAAAACCAGGGACTCTACCTCCCAGAAAAGGCCAAATTTTATTTTTCAGATTTTTGTGATAGCTCTTCTTCGTCTCCTTCATCTTCAAGCAACTCAGACGTGGAGATTTTGGCAGAAAATCCTCTGGGCTCTGCCATGGAAGATTGAATTCAGTGTTCTCTTATTTGAGCTTGTTCAGTATGGAGTGGGTATCAATCTCTTTTTTACTGTCTAGGAATGTACATTTTGATGATATATATATATATATATATATATATATATATATATATATATATATATATATTTGAATAGGAACTAGTTTTTTGGTTTTTATAACATGATAAAGTGCATTTAACCCTCCCTGTTAAATCCAATGATTTGTAGATTAATCATGGACTGTAATAGGATCTTTTTTGAGGCTAGGGCCTTCTCCATAGGAATATTTCACAAAAAAAAAACCTTGACAAATGTTGTATATAATTGTTCTTGATACAAGATACAAATCACACAATCCTAAGCACTCCTTCAACCAGAAGGTTTGTATTCATGGAAGCCCAAGAATACAAGATTTCACACAAACTTCAAGAATTTAAACATAAAAGCTCATGATAAAATATTGATAAAATACTGAGTAATTTCTGATCACATACACTCCAGATACCCTCAAGAATTGGCAAAGATCTTTAAATCAAACAGATACAACTTGAATTTTAAAATTTTTTACTATAATATGAAAGAAAGCTCTATCATTAATGCAGTTGTAGTTTCCAAATTGTCACTATCTAAGCTAACGATTCTTTGTAATTCAAAGAAATTAAGAGTATAAGATTGCAATAGAAATGTAGATGATTGATTCAAGTAACAATTCATCTTGAACAAAATAACATTTCTCATGAGAATACACACAAATTTATTCAAGAAACTCCAACACTTCAACAATGGGACACAACACCTATGACCTCAGTGTCTACCAATGACTGTATACAGTGCAATCATCTTGGCATGAAGGTTTGGGAATGGATGAAAAAAAACTCGGGTTTCTCAGATTAAGTTAAGCTTAAGACAAGTACATATCAGTTTTCTCCTTTATCTTTCTAAAACTTAGAAAAATAACCCCCCTATGCAAGAGTATTCTCATCGCATTTATACAATTTTCAATCACTCACTCCATCTTCATTTTCCCCCCCAAAAGCATGAATCTTTGAAGAATATTCTTCCTTTACAACACATAGTCTAATCCATCTTTATTCTCTTGGAAAAAAAATGTTTTATGTTGTTAGGTGGAAAAATCATGAGTCATTCACATTTTTCACTCTCCCAGAATGACTAGGATGCCATGTCATTTCTTTGATGTTTGTGTTAATCATTTATCCCTTCAAGTGGTTAGAGAAACCCCTTTTTGATTATTTTCAACGCATCTCCAAGTGATTTGATTTGATCGTGTAATCCCTTTTACCTTTTGAGAATTCATCTTGGGAAACACACATTCATTTTCATGTCTTTCTGGGCTGATTTTTCCTGCATGGATCATGTCATATCAAGCCAACTGTTATCTTCTGCATAATGCCAACTTACTTCAAGCTTATTTCTCCAATGTGGATATCACATAAATTTTTTTGAGGTCATCTCACCATGATTATACTTTACTCATCTTTCCCACCTCAAATTTCTTATAAATGCACACTATTTCCTTCTACAAACTCACAATTTCCTTTCTGAGTGTAAAAATTTGGGGATAGTTTATCTTATTGGCAGTATGGAGGGAACACCAGTGGAGCCTAACTTGAAAGACATATCCACTGAGGATTTACACTCAATTTTTGATCTACCAGGCCCTGATGAGGCATTCGTAACAATGCTATTTGAGATTACTGAGTCCTGAAGATTATATTGGGCCTTTGACAACTTCAAGTTGTTCGGGTTGCGTTGGTTAGAAGGCTTATCAGGATAACTCTGATTTTTTCTACCTTCCAGATGATGTATTTTCATCTCTTCAAACTAGAACATCAAAATACTCCTGATGCATTAGAAGAAATTTTGGCTTGTGAGAAAGCCTAGTGTGCAAGGTTTGACCAATTACAAATGCCCCTTCTATTTGTAATAAAGCATTTACTGTGAAGGAAATCCCCTTAGGGTCTTATGTACTTGATGGAGAGATTTCACTAGGTACTATATCTACTCTCTTTTGCATAATGAATGAACTAGAGAAACGTGTCTCAATCTTGGAGAAGAAACCATCAGGGACCATACCTTCTCAGCCTCCTAAAGCATCACCAGTCTTTGTGAAGAAATGTAGGGGAGAGTCTAGTTCCATGCCTCCTGCTCCATCTTCTCCAGGATTAGTTGTAATTGCACTTCCAGCTCAAGCTGCCAATCCATCCTTCACTTTCAAAGCAATAGGAAAAAGGCCTTTCCTAAAGGAGGTCTGTACATGACTGAATGGGTTTCCTCTTATAAGAGGAGATCACAATTGCTTAGTTTTTTGGATGGTCCTATGAGAACTATTGATGAACTCAAGTCTTTGGGTATGTCTCACATGCTGGCAGGAGATAGTTCTGTTTATTCAAATGGAAGTGGGAACAAAGGAATTTATTTCTAGGAAAAATAGGCTTGTGAAAAATGATTCCTCTTTGCAGAGAGGATTTTGTAGTGGAAGATGATTAGGTTTCTCTTTTCTTGTTTCCTTTTGATGTAGTTTCCAAAAATGTATGTAACTTTTTCCATGGGTTGCAGCCCCTATACAACCCCAATTTTGCTTTTTCCCACAATACAAAAGATGTCAAACAGTTACATTAGTTTACATGCTTCATAATAGATTTAAAATTCTATCAATAACAATATAAAGATCTAGTGTATCATATTGAATTATATTCATGTTTGAAAACAACAATTCAAAATATTATTCAGTTTTCATGAAACAAGATTAATAATCAAAATAAGATGAAAAATTTGTTAAAAGAAAAACAAGCCTAAACTTGTTCATCAATCTTCGTAATTGCATCTTCATCTCCATCATCTTCTTCCTTAACTAGTTGTCTTTCTATATAAGCATCATGTCTTTGAAAAATTTACATTATCTATTCCTCGTCAGGTCCCAAGTGATGTTTGTAGATCAAGTGATGCTTGTTCAATATGTCACAAAATGTGGACATTCTTAGGTCCTGTATTCTTTCAACCTCTTGTACAGCTCAGTACCAATTTACTCTCTACTAGGATAAGTCTTTTGATGACCTCATGAGAACAAGGTTCCTCTTTGATATTCTTGTCAAATTATTGATTTAAAGTATCAATTTCCCAATTCCCATAAACCATATTGTGTTTTTCAAACACCATTTGTTCCAATATGCAATCTATTTTATCAATAACTTCTTCCACCCAACCTTTTTCGATCTCCAACTTTTCTTTAACTTGGATTACGGTTTCTACCCTGATTCTAGCTAATTCTTCCATTACATATTGACTGTCCTTCTCCTCGGGTGACATTTTCCTTATTTTTCTCAGTAAATCTCATCCAGTTGATTTATTGCTTCAAGTTTAGGAAAAACTTCATCCCAAGAAAACACTTCATTTTCACATAACTCAATAACTTCATTAATTTCATTGAGGACTTTAGTAAGCTCTATATACATATCTCTTGATTTTTCAATCATCTGCCTACCCCTTTGGTACAAATCCTCTACCCACTTATCTACTACTTCAACATTTTTACTGATTTTTTCAATTCTATCTAGCATCACAGGGGTGATGGTGGTGACAACTTATTCGGTAGACCTTACCAAATTATGAAAGCATGAGGTCAATGTTTTTACCTGTTCTTTTAGCTTCTTTTTGGATATCTTATCCACATCAAACTTATGTAACAAACCTTCAATTGCCTCAGTGACCCCTTGCTTCAATGATTCTCTGGTAGGTCTTCCCAATTGGATATGTTGAATATCATAGTCACTCTCTGTGATATCATACTTTTTCTTTCCTTGATGAGGAGTTGCAACCTCCAAAGTTCTAAACCCATATTGATCTATTCATGTCTTGGTAAGATCCCTTGTTTTCTTCAAAGATTCTTTGGGCTTTGGAATTGAGATGCTTGTGATGCTTAAGGCTTCCTTTTTAGTGATCTCTTTCACCCCTTGTTAAATAATTCCCTCTAGTCATAGGGGTGTTCCCCTTATTTTCTTTTTGTAGGGTTTCAGAAAACTACTAATTCCTTTGATGTTCCTCCAACTTTTACTATTTTTTTCACTAACCAATATAACAACATCTAAATTTCTTACATCCTACACTTGAATCTGTGGCTGAGTAGTATCCTTGGATTTATTGCCTCCAATCACTTCTCCACTGACCATTATTTCTTGTAGAAACCTCAGTAGAAATCATTGTTTCACTTGACACTTATTTTGGATCCTCAATAGGGATATTCATTGCACTTGTATCGATATTTTTCACTGAGATATTTTTCACATATGCAAATTCCTTTGGGGTACTTCCATCCAGACTTAAAGTTTTAGCTGGCCATTTATCCTTCAGAATATCTTCATCTGTTGTTGGTGATTTTTTTGTGGATGGATCTAATTGGGATTGTTTTTCAACTACTCAGGATCTGTCGGTTGAGCTCCTACTTGTGATTTCTGACTTTTACTTGTATCTTCTTTATGAGGAATCTCAACATGTTTACTTTTTTATTTTAACACTTCAGTAACAACATCCTTCATAATATTAGTCTTTTGGAACACATGTCCCTCCCCTAAAAACTTTGAATCTATTAGTAATTGAATATCAGTATGAATCTTACTCTCTACAAGTGCCTCATCCGAATTTGCTTGAACTATTTTCTCATCATATATGACAGCATATGTATTTTTACTCTGAGTATCTTGGGGTTGATCTCCCATACTTGCAATTAATACCTGATGAAAATATTGGACACACACCTCCTATTCAGGGATACTTATATTTTGAGTTGTATAAGTCTCAATATCTACATCAATCATTTTCATTTCACAAACCTCCTTAAACAAATTAACTACCACATCAGTTATTTTTGGTGGTTCATCAGGTTGCTCAATCACTAGTTTATCTTGTATTTGTTCCTCCTTTATTCCAGCTGACTGACTACAAAAATGAGTACTGCTAATTATTCCTGTAATTGTTTCAACAGAAGATGAAAATGAAGTTACATTAGGCAATAGCACACTTGGAATAGAATGCACAATCCCAAGGGTCTAGACTGGCAACACTTGATGGGCTATAAAGCAGTAGCCCTCATTTAATCTTCAGTCAGAGTAGGGGGATCAATCTCCTCAAAGTCTATATACTTGTGTTTTTGTGATACATGACCACCAACATCTCTTACCAAAGGTTGTTCATATACAAGTTTAACCTTCTTCTTGGTTCTTTCAAAGTGCCTGAGATATGGTTCCTCTCTTTCTTTGGAACCATCTAATTTGGATTAGATATTGGCACTTGTTATAGCTCGTCTCATCATCTTTTCAGTATCAGATGGTCTTGGTTATACCTTTGAGGGGGTTGTTTGTGAAATTAAGCCTTTCCCTTTTGTTTAGATCAGCATTGCTTCGGTGATGGGAGCATCTTGCATGGCTTTAAATAGTATCCCCTCAGCTTTCTACACCAAAACAAACCTTGAAGTCCTAGTCTTGCTAGTTGTTGATGTCCATTCATCAATAGTTCTTATGGTAGACCTGCCGCTGGGTAGTTGTGGAGCCTGTCCATTTAAAGGGTCCATTTTATCTGCTCCCTCCTTTAATGGGGGGAGATCTCCTTCCAAAATCTTTAAGTCTCGAAACTCATTTAATATTTTGGTATTTTGTAGGGATAGATCCACACCTTTTATAGTTAACCAAGTCAATGTTCTTCTTAATACATTAGAAATCCTTACATGAGGGATATATGGTTCCTTCTCCTTCCAATCAATAGAATTGATTATTTTTTACTCAATTTTCTGGTCATGGTAATACTGCCCTATTACATCTTTGTCATCTATAATCCCCTGTGAGACTACTGCAATCTTGAAATCAATAATTTGGCTTAATGTCATCCTCAAGAAGTCTCTCAATATGACCTCCTCTTCATCTAGATAATTCATCCAATAATCTTCAAAATGAGATTCATGTTCACCATTACTAACAACCCATCTAATATCATAATTTGGATTTGGTGTGAACATATCCATTTGAAATCTCTCCACCTCTTCCTTCATCAATCTGGTCTTTATAATACTTTGGCATGAAAATCTACCAATTTATAAAGGGAATTTAATATTTGTCTTGTGTTTGTTTACAATCATTTTATGCACAGCAATAAGTTGTCTTGACAATTCCAGCAGGGCCCATTTGTCATTTACATACCTTGGTAATTTACAAGGTTCTCCCTCAAATCAACTCACTCTAAAATATTTAAAGAACCTATATTATATGAAAATGCATCCATATTCCTGAATTGTTGCCCTAGCAGTAGCAGACAATCGATAGTATTCCCATTCTGCCTTAAAAAGGCATGTCACAGGGGCGATAAATGCATCATTCACCAACCTTACATTTCCTTTCCAATTATTCAGCCTCAATTGTGGGTATACGTCATATACCCTATAATCATCAATAATTTCTTTGTACTAGGAGTCCTGGAAATGATTTGAAGCAAACAACATTATAGATAAAGTAGGACATCATATAGAAAGTAATATCAACTGGATTATCCATTCTACTTTTTACAGTCATTGTTAAAAATTGAGCCTGAATAGATGCTGATATGAAACTTACCCAACAAAATTTTCCTTGCTCTTCCAAAATAAATATTACAAATGGGCACATCCATTGTTGAAAGTTTGTTATTCCTTCTGACCCTAATATTCTATTTAATAGCACAATCAAGTCTTCCACCTCCTTGAAAAACTTATCCTTGGTTAATCTTTTGGGAATCCTTTTGATAGATGGTTTTTTATCTTTCAATCGTTTAGAATTCAACATTGTAGCATACTCAACATGCCTCGCCTCATAGTCCTTTTGTGCAGATTCAACTGTAGCAATTATCGGTTGATCTAAATTTGACAACCCAAAAATTGCTTTAAAGGCTTCCATTGTTAATTTTATCTCTCTTTCTCCACCTCCATCCAATACCTCCTTCAATTCTTGGTTGTAATTCTCCGCACACAACCATACAAGCTCAGGAGCATGTACAGAAGGTGGAAAAACAATTGCTAGGGTAATGTCACTAACATCAATGGTTGTCATCCATTTACTTTTATTTGGGCCACTCAATCTTCTCTGAAAATCCTCCAAGTCAGCATTTAACAACTTTGTGTCCATGACCTTATCTAGATCAGTGGTAATACTGGAATTTACGTGAAAACCTGACACTAGATACTTCATCTTATATAGTTTATCTTCCCTTCATTCCCAATTTGAATTAAGTATGGTGAAGCAACACTTACCCATTTATCCAAAAGCTATGTGAATTTCTCATTTTCTCTCATGCCTTTGAGTCCCTTCCCAATTGATATTTCCTCTTTCACTTTCACAAATTCTCATTACTAGGGCACCCAAATCCTTGTTATGCAATTATAATGATTCAAAACGCTTGAAAACCTCTATAATTTTGCTCTGATTCATACAAATACGCATTAATGACGGAAGCCATAAGTGCTTTACATTCCAATCATCCACCTTGCATTCTTTATTTGAATGTGGACTGTCTACATGGACTAATTTGGCTTTTCACGGGGTTAGCGAATCCTTTTACACATTTGCATTGCCTTTCGAATGATTGCAAATTTGCAATATTGGCCTGGACCTCCACCTTTTGACCTTTGATGAGAGTCTGCCATGTGTTTAAATCTGAAAGAGGGGGAGCTATGAAGTTCATTTGCATTTTAACCACTCTTTTACATAAATGCAAGATTACATCATTAACACACATGCAAAATTGTTGACTTTGCATAGAAAACCAACAAGTGTCCTTCATCAAGCCTTGAAGGCATATTCACATTTTGCACTATAAGTTATCTCTGGTGTAAAATTGCACTGATGATCCATTCCTCCGCTCTAACTGTATTTTGACACGTAGCTCCTTCAGGAAGCGGAACCTTCTTCGTATATTGCAATTGTAACCCAAATATTCCTTGGAATATTCCATCAACTTTTTGAGTTGCATATGTATTTTGCAAACTTTTTTAGACATTATGTAATCTTGCAAACTTAACTTGTCATCGCGCCATCAATTACAATATGCCACATATCCTCGGGCATCAGCGAACTAAGTGCGGTTTACACTGGATAGCATAAGAACTATTCAGGATGAATTTTCGAGGATAATTACGATCTTAAATCGATCATCTCACAAGGACGACAAGATTATTCACCTTCCTTGACCAAAAAAGAGGATTCTTCACACCCTAAATATAGTTTTCAATTGGACTCAACACGGTTTCACCTTCAAGCATATGTTTTAACACAAGAAAATCAATCAAATGTAAGTTTTCAAAGGCACACTTTTGGTACAAGCGCAAGTTCATATCGATCACAAACATTGGCTCTGAATCGGGGGTGGGTACCCCCTATAGGTACCACAAGAACCACACATACCAAACATTAAACAAACCAAGTTCCTAAATCCATTGGGTTACGGAGTCATTTAAAACATTCACAAGGTCAAAACTGGACCAACGTACTCTACATAAATACACTGAGATACCAAGGCAATTGGTCACTATAGACCAGGAAAACAAATAAAAACCAAAAGGACTATACACTGTAAAAAAAATTGTACCTTAATTATGATCAATCCAGAAAGTGTTTAGATGTCTACCATTAACAAACAACTCTAGAAAATATTAATCTAGGTCTTTTAGGAAAAAGGTGTGCTCACCAATTCTTATGTCAATAGAGTAAGGACCCATCCACAAGGCATCAAGTTTACCATGTTTTCCTTTATCCTCATGCTTGTTGTCCCACAAAAAAAATGAGATCTCCAACATTGAAACCTCTAGGTGTCACCTTTTTATCAAATAATTTCTTGATTTTCTCTCTTAACCTTAGGTGTCTATGGTGAGATTCCCTTCTTTCTTCATATAACTCTACCATCCAATTAATTTGGCTTCATAGGGGTTCACTTCTTCATCCTCAAGTCACTGCATGGACTGATAAGAAAAAAATTACATATGGAGGGGCAAAAGATCCTGAACTCCATAAACTAATTCAAATGGAATTTTCCCAGTAGCTCTTTTAACAGTAATCTTATCTTCCCATAAAGAAAATTTCAACTACTCACCCCACTTTCTCTTATTAACTTACAATGTCCTCCTAATTATCTTGAGCAAATTTTTGTTACTTAACTCAGCTTGACCATTCCCCTGTGGATTGTAATTGGATACATATGTCAGACTAATTCCATATTCTTGGCACATAGCTAACAATGGCTTAGCTCGAAAGCTCATAGCATTATCAGCATCTATCTTTGCAAGTACTCCAAACCTACAGATTATATGATTCAGGATGACATCCATGACTATTTGGTGATTTTCCATTTTGGTGGGGATAGTTTCAACCCACTTGGTGAAATAATTTGTGGCTATCATTATCCATTTGTGCCCTGCACTTGAGGGATTTGAGATTTCTCTAATAAATTCCATGCCCCATTGTTTGAAAGGAGCTTCTATTGATACTGGTTGTCAGGGGTAGAGCACCTAAAGCTTTCATCCTTCCTGAAAACCTTTGACAGCTTTCACACTTCCTAACTAACAAAGTTGCATCTTTGAAAAGTGTAGACCACCAATAACTTGCCCTCAAGATCTTGTGAGCAGTCGCTCTTCCAGAAAAGTGTCCTCCACATACTCCGCCATGAAATTTTGTAATGAGCTTTGGAGCTTCTTCCTCTGTGATACATCTCAAAAGGACCCCCTCAGTATTTTTCCAAGCCAACCCATAATCAGTTATGATATATTTTTGGGAGGCCAATTTGAGTATCCTTCTTTTTTTTTGTCTAAATGACCTGGACACTCCAAATTCCTGAGGTAGAATATTATGTCCTTGTACTATGCGGAGTTAATTATCTTTTCTTAGACATCTATGGTTCCTTCCTCAACTTCAATAACTTCCATTACCTGCAAGTTACTTTCTGACATCAGCTTTGTACGGCCCATACCTCTAACTAGCTTGGTGTTTTGTATATCCATGTCATATTCTTGTAGCTTATTCACCCAATGACATCTCTTGCTAGAAACTTCCATCTCTGATAAGATATCTTTGATCATAGTATGAGAAACATATGCTAAAATCTTGGAACTCAAGATATAGGGCCTAAAACTTTTAGTGGCTCTCACCAAAGCAAAATCCTGCTTCTCCATGATGGTATATTTTAATTCAACACCTTATAAGGCCTTACTGAAAAAAGTAATAGGTATTTCATTTCCTTCTTTATCCTTTTGTAATAACACAGATGCAATAGTGTTTTTAGATGCAAAAGAAAATATCTAAAAATCCTTTCTATAATCAGGGGCTTTCAGCTACTGGGGCATTCTTCAATGCTTCTTTTATTCTAGTGAAGGCCTGGAGAGCTCCTTCTTCCCATTGGATAATTCGGTCCTTCTTTAGCATGTTTGTAATGGGAATAGTCATTTCAGAAAAAAATAGAAATGAATCTCCTGATAAATTTTATTTGACCAAAGAAGGACTAAATTCCATTCTTATTTTTAGGGATGGGAACTTTTACCAATTACTTCCACCCTATTAGGATCAATCATAACCCCTTCTTTTAACACAATGTGTCCCAACAACTTTGCCTTTTGAACTCCAAAATGGCACTTGTTAGGATTCAATGAGATGTCATATTCTTTACATCTCATTAGCATTTTCTCTGCATGTTTCAAATGGTCACTCCTCTTTCTAGAAAATATTGTCACATGATCTTGATAAACTGCAATAAAGTCATTGATGTAGCCTGAGAATGCAACATCCATGGCTTTTTGGAAAGTAGCCCCAGCATTCATTAGACCAAATAGCATTCTTACATAGACATAAGTACCCCAAGGAGTGGTAAAATTAGTTTTAATTCTTTTTTATTACTTCACAACTACCTGATTGTACCCTAAAAATACATCCAATGTAGAAAGCAACTCAAATCTAGTGACCAATTGTAGCATGTTATCCATATTAGGCAATGGATAGTTTTTCTTTAATTGAGGCTTTATTCAAAAAAACTGAAATCCATGAAGAATATTGTATATAATTGTTCTTGATGCAAGATACAAATCACACAATCCTAAGAATTCCTTCAACCAAAAGGCTTGTATTCATGGAAGCCCAAGAATACAAGATTTCACACAAACTTCAAGAATTTAAACACAAAAGCTCATGATAAACTCTTAATAAAATATTGTAATTTCTGATCACATACACTCCAGATACCCTCAAGAACTGACAAAGATTTTAAATCAAACAGATACAACTTGAATTTAAAATTGTTTACCATAGTATGAAAGAAAGCTCTATCAATAATGCAGTTGTAGTTTCCAAATTGTCACTATCTAAGCTAAGTCTTTGTGTAATTCATAGAAATTAACAGTATAAGATTGCAATAGAAATGTAGATGATTGATTTCAAAGTAACACATCTTGAAACAAAATAACATTTCTCATGAGAATACACACAAATTTATTCAAGAAACTCCAACACTTCGACAAGGGGACACAACACCTATGACCTCAGTATCTACCAATGACTGTATAGTGCAATCATCTTGGCATGAAGGTTTGGGAGTGGATGAACAAAAACTTGGGTATCTCAGATTAATTCAGCTTAAGACAGTACATATCAGTTTTCTCCTTTATCTTTATAAAGCTTAGAAAAATTTAACCCCCCTATGCGAGAGTATCCTCATCGCATTTATACAATTTTGATCACTCACTCATTTTCCTTTTCCCCCCAAAAGCATGAATCTTTGAAGAATATTCTTCCTTTACAACACAGTCTAATCCATCTTTATTCTCTTGAAAATATTTTTTTTATGTTTCCAGGTGGAAAAATCATGAGTCATTCACGTTTTTCACTCTCATAGGATGACTAGGATGCCATGTCATTTATTTGATGTTTGTTTAATCATTTATCCCTTCAAGCAGTCAGAGAAACTTTTTTGATGATTTTCAAGCATCTCCAGGTGATTTGATTTGACCATGTAATCCCTTTTACCTTTTGAGAATTTGTCTTGGGAAACACACATTCATTTTCATGTCTTTCTGGGCTGATTTTTCCCACATGTGATCATGTCATATCAAGCCAACCGTTATCTTCTGCATAATGCCAACTTACTTCAAGCTTATTTCTCCTATGTGGATATCACATATCAAATTTTGGAGGTCATCTCACCATTATTATACTTTACTCAGCTTGCCGACCTCAAATTCCTTATAAATACACACTATTTTCCCTTCTACAAACTTACATTTCTTTTTTGAGTGTGAAGAAATCTTGTGAGTTTCTTTATTGGCAGTATGGTGGGAGTAGCAGTGGCATATAACTTGAAGGACATATCCACTAAGGATTTGCACTCAATTTTTGATCTGTCAGACCCTGATGAGGCATTCGTAAGAATGTTATTTGAGATTACTAATCCTGAAGATTATACTGGGCCTTTAACAATCAAGTTGTTTGGGTTGCGTTGGTTAGAAGGCTTATCTAGGATAAATCCCATTTTTTAACCTTCCAAATGATGTATTTTCATCTCTTCATAATAGAACATAAAAAGACTCTCAATGCATTGAAGAAATTTTGGCTTGTAGGAAGGCCTAGTGTGCAAGGTTTGACCACAAATGTACAAATGCCCCTTCATTTGTAATGAAGCATTTACTATGAAGCAAATCCCCTTAGGGTCTTATGTACTTGATGGAGAGATTTCACTAGGTATTGTGCCTACTCTCTTTCGCATAATGAATGAACTAGAGCAACATGTCTCAATCTTGGAGAAGAAACCATCAGGGACCATACCTTCTCAGCCTCTAGAAGCATCACCAGTCTTTGTGAAGAAATTTAGGGGAGAGTCTAGTTCCATGCCTCCTGCTCCATCAGGTCTCAAGGATCAGTTGTAATTGCACTTCCAACTCAAGCTGCCAATCCATCCTCCACTTTCAAAGGAAAAAGGAAAAAGGCCTTTCCTAAAGGAGGTCTGTACATGACTGAATGGGTTTCCTCTTATAAGAGGAGATCACAATTGCTTAGTTTGTTGGATGGTCCTATGAGAACTATTGATGAACTCATGTCTTTGGGTATGTCTCACACGTTGGCAGGAGATATTATGTTTGTTCAATGGAAGTGGGAACAAAGAATTTATTCCTAGGAAGAATAGGCTTGTGAAAAATATTCCTCTTTGCAGAGAGGATTTTGTAGTGGAAGATGATTAGGTTTCTCTTTTCTTGTTTCCTTTTGATATAGTTTCCAAAAATGTATGTAACTTTTTCCATGGGTTGGGGCCCCTATAGAACCCCAATTTTGCTTTTTCCCACAATACAAAAGATGTCAAACAGTTACATTAGTTTACATGCTTCATAATAGATTTGAAATTCTATCAATAACAATATAAAGATCTAGTGTATCATATTGAATTACATTCATGTTTGAAAACAACAATTCAAAATAGTATTCATGTTTTCATGAAACAAGAGTAATAATCAAAATAAGATGAAAATTTTGTTAAAAGAAAAACAAGCCTAAACTTGTTCATCAGTCTTCGTAGTTGCATCTTCATCTTCATCATCTTCTTCCTTAACTAGTTGTCTCTCTATATAAGCATCATATCTTTGAAACCTTTTCATTATCTCTTCCTCGTTAGGTCCCATGTGATGTTTGTAGATCAAGTGATGCTTGTTCAATATGTCACAACATGTGGACATTCTTGTCCTATATTCTCTCAACCTCTTGTACAGCTCAGCAATTTTACTCTCTACCAGGATAAGTTTTGTGATGACCTCATGAGAACAAGGTTCCTCTCTGATATTCTTGTCAAATTATTGATTTAAAGTATCAATTTCCCAATTCCCATAAACCATATTGTGTTTTCAAACACCATTTGTTCCAATATGCAATCTATTTTATTAATAACTTTTTCCACCCAACCTTTTTCAATCTCCAACTATTATTTAACTTGGATTATGGTTTCTACCCTGATTCTAGCTAATTCTTCCATTACATATTGAGTGTCCTTCTCCTCGGGTGACATTATTCCTTATTTTTCTAATAAATCCTCATCCAGTTGATTTATTGCTTCAAGTTTAGGAAAAAATTCCATCCCAAGAAAGCGCTTCATTTTCACATAGCTCAATAACTTCATTAATTTCATTGAGGACTTTAGTAAGCTCTATATACATATCTCTTGATTTTTCAATCGTCTGCCTACCCCTTTGGTACAAATCCTCTACCCACTTATCTACTACTTCAACCTTTTTACTGACTTTTTCAATTCTATCTAGCATCTCAGGGGTGATGGTGGTGACAACTTCTTCGGTAGACCTTACCAATTTATGCAAGCATGAGGTCAATGTTTTTACCTGTTCTTTTAGCTTCTTTTTGGATATCTTATCCTCATCAAACTTATGTAACAAACCTTCAATTGCCTCAATGACCCCTTGCTTCAATGATTCTCTGGTAGGTCTTCCCAATTGGATATGTTGAATATCATAGTCACTCTCTATGATATCATACTTTTTCTTTCCCTGATGAGGAGTTGCAACCTCCAAAGTTCTAAACCCATATTGATCTATTCATGTCTTGGTAAGAACCCTTGTTTTCTTCAAAGATTCTTTGGGCTTTAGAATTGAGATGCTTGTGATGCTCAAGGCTTCCTTTTTAGTGATCTCTTTCACCCCTTGTTAAATAATTCCCTCTAACCATCTAGTCATACGGGTGTTCCCCTTCTTTTCTTTTTGTAGGGTTTTAAAAAAACTACTAATTCCTTTGATGTTCCTCCAAATTTTACTATTGTTTTTGCTATCCAATATAACAACATCTAAATTTCTTGCATCCTACACTTGAATATGTGGCTGAGTAGTACCCTTGGATTTATATCCTCTGATTGCTTCTTCACTTTGACCATTATTTCTTGTAGAAACCTTAGTAGAAATCATTGTTTCACTTGACACTTCTTTTGGATCCTCAATAGGGATATTCATTGCACTTGTATCTATATTTTTCACTAAGATATTTTTCACATCTGCAATTTCCTTTAGGGTACTTCCATCCATACTTAAGTTTTAGCTGGCCCTTTATCCTTTGGAATATCTTCATCTCTTGTTGGTGATTTTTTGGTGGGTGGATCCACTTGTGGCTTCTTTTCAACTACTCCAGGATCTATTGGTTGAGCTCCTAGTTGTGATTTCTGACTTTTACTTATATATTCTTTAGAAGGAATCTCAACATGTTTACTTGTTTCTTTTAACACTTTAGTAACAACATCCTTCATAATATCAGTCTTTTGGAAGACCTGACCTTCCCCTACTGACTTTGATTCTTTTGGTAATTGAATTTCAGTATGAACCTTACTCTCTATAAGTGCCTCATCCAAATTTTCTTGAACTATTTTCTCATCATTTATGACAGAATCTGTATTTTTACTCTTGAGTATCTTTAGGTCGATATCCCATACTTACATTTAATACCTAATGAATATCTTTGACACGCACCTCATGTTCAGGGATACTTATATTCTCTTTTGTATAAGTCTCAATATCTACATCAATCATTTCCAATTCAAGAACCTCCTAAAACAAATTAACTACCTCATCAATTATTTTTGGTGGCTCTTCAGGCTGCTCAATCACTAGTTTATCTTGTATTTGTTGCTCCTTTACTCCAGCTGACTGACTAGACATATGAGTATTGCCAATTGTTTGTGTAATTGTTTCAACAGAAGATGAAAATGCAGCTACATTACGTAATGTCACACTTGCAATAGAATGCACATTCCCAAGGATCTGGACTGGAAACACTTGATGGGCTAATAAAGCAGGAGCCCTCATTTGATCTTCAATCATAGTAGGAGGATCAATCACCTCAAGCTCTCTATGCTTGTGTTTTCTTGATACATGACCACCAACATCTCTTGCCAAAGGTTGTTCATATACAAGTTTAACCTTCTTCTTGGTTCTTTAAAAGTGCTTGAGATCTAGTTCCTCTCTTTCTTTGGCGCCATCTGATTTGGATTGGATATTGGCACTTGTTATTGCTCCTCTCATCATATTTTTAGTGCCAGATGGTCTTCATAATACCTTTGAGGGGTTTTTTTTGTGAAATTAAGCCTTTCAATTTTGTTTGCATTGGCACTACTTCAGTGATGGGAGCATCTTACATGGCTTTTAACAGTATCCCCTTAGATTTCTACACCAAAATAGACCTTGAAGTCCCATTCTTGCTAGTTGATGATGTCCATTCATCAATAATTCTTGTGGTGGGCATGTCACTGGGGAGTTGTGGAGCCTGTTCGTTTAAAGGTTCCATTTTGTCTGCTCCCTCCTTCAATGGGGGAGATCTCCTTCCAACAGCTTCAAGTCTTAGAACTCATTTAATGGTTTGGTATTTTGTAGGGATAGATCCAAACCTTTTATAGTCAACCAAGTCAATGTTCTTTAATACATTGGAAATCCTTACATGAGGGATATCTAATTCCTTCTCCTTCCAATCAATAGAATTGATTGTTTTTAATTCAATTTTCTGGTCATGGTAATACTGTCTTATTACATCTTTCTCATCTATACTTTCCTGTGGGAATACTGCAACCTTGAAATCAATAAGTTCAGTTGATGTCATCCAGGAGAAGTCTCTTAATCTGACCTCCTCTTCATCTAGACAATTCATCCAATAATATTCAAAATGAGATTCATGTTCACCATTACTAATAACCCATCTAATATCATAATTTGGTCTTGGTGTGAACATATCCATTTGAAATCTCTCCATTTCTTCCTCCATCAATCTGGCTTTTATTATACTTTGGCATGAAAATATGCCAATTTGTAAAGGGAATTTGATATTTGTCTTGTGCTTCTTTGCAATCATTTCATGCACAAGAGTAAGTTGTCTTGATAATTCCATCAGGACCCATTTTTCATTTACATACCTTGAAAATTTACAAGGTCGTCCCTCAAATCCACTCACTCTAAAATATGTAAAGAACCTATATTATATGAAAATGTAGCCATATTCCTTAATTGTTTCCCTGGAAGTACCAGAAAATCAATATTGTTCCCATTCTGGCTTAAAAAGCCATGTCAAAGGGGCAATAAATGCATCATTCACCAACCTTACATTTCCTTTCTAATTATCCAGCCTCAATTGTGGGTATACATCATATACCCTATGATCATCAAAACTTGCTTGTACTGGGAGTCCTGGAAATGATTTGAAGCAAGCAACATTATAGATAAAGTAGGACATCATATAGAAAGTAATATCAATTGAATTATCCATTCTACTTTTTACAGTCATTATTAAAATTGAGCCTAAATAGATGCTGATATGAAACTTGCGCAGCAAAATTTTCCTTGCTCTTCCAAAATAACCATTAAAAATGAGTACATCCATTCTTGAAAGTCTGTTATTCCTTTTGACCCTACCATTCTTTTTAATGGCACAATCAAGTCTTCCACCTCCTTGACAAACATACCCTTGGTTAATATTTTGGGAATCCTTTGGATATATGGTTTTTTATATTTCAGCCATTTAGAATTCAACATAATAGCATACTCAACATGCCTTGCCTCATAGTCCTTTTGTGCAGATTCAACTGTAGCAATTATCAGTTGATCTAAATTTGACAACCCTAGAATTGCTTTAAAGGCTTCCATTGTTAAGTTTATCACTCTTTCTCCACCTCCATCTAATACCTCCTTTGATTCTGGGTTGTAATTCTCCATACACAACCATACAAGCTTAGGAGCATGTACGAAAGGTGGAAAAACAGCTGCTAGGGAAATGTCACTAGCATCAATGGTTGTCATCAATTTACTTTTATTTTGGTCGATAAATCTTCTCCAGAAATCCTCCAAGTCAGCATTTAACAACTTTGTGTCCATGACCTTATCTAGATCACTGGTAATACTAGAATTTACGTGAAAAACTGACACTAGATACTACATCTTATACACTTTATCTTCCCTTCAATCCCAATTTGAATTAAGTCTGGCAAAGCAGCACTTACCCATTTATCCAAAAGCTCTGTGAATTTCTCATTTGCTCTCATGCCTCTGAGTCACTTCCCAGTTGATTTTTCCTCTTTCGCTTTCGTAAATTGTCGCGACTAGTGCACCCTTATCCTTGTTATGCAATTGCAACGATTCAAAATGCCAGAAAACCTCTAGAATTTTGTTTTGATTCATGCAAATACGCATTAATGGCGGCAGCCATAAATGTGTTACATCCCAGTCATCCATCTTTCATTCTTTATTTGAATGTGGCCGTCTGTGTGGTCTAATTTGGCTCTTTGCAAGGTTAGTTAATCATTTTGCACATTTGCATTGCCCTTCGAATGAGTGCAAGTTTGCAATCTTGGCCCAGACCTCCACCTTTTGACCTGTAATGAAAATTTGCCACATGTTTAAATCTGAAAGGGGGAGGAGCTATGGAGCTCATTTTCATTTTAACCACTCTTTTACATAAATACAAGATTACATCATTGACCTGAATGCCCACCTGTTGACTTTGCATAGAAAACCAACATGTGTCCTCCATCGAGCCTCGGAGGCATATTCCCATTTTGCACTATAAGCCGCCTCTAGTGAAAAATTGCACCAATGATTCATTCCTCCACTCTAACCGTATTTTGGCACAGCGCCTTCTGGAAGCAGAACCTTCTTCATATATTGCAGTTGTAACCCGAATATTCCATCGGGTTTCAGAGTTTTGTATGCATTTTGTAACTTTTTTAGACATTATGTAATCTTGCAAACTTAACCCATCATTGCGCCATCAATTATATTATGCCACCTATCCTCAGGCATCAGAGAACTAAGTGCAATTTGCATTGGATATCATAAGAACTATTCAGGATGAATTTTTTAGGATAATTACAATCTTAAATTCATCATCTCACGGGGACGAAAAGATTATTCACCTTCCTCAACCAAAAAAGAGGAGTCACACCCTAAACACAAATTTTTCAATTGGACTCAACATGTTTTCACCTTCAAGCATAAGTTTTAACAAAGGCAAATCAGTCAAATGTAAGTTTTTGAAGGCACATGTTTGGGTACAAGGGCGAGGTCGTATCTAGCACTAACACACAGGACATTCAAAATTACCACCTTTGACAAACTCCCTACTACCTTATTTCGAGAATATTAATGCTTCAAATATCATGTAGTTTTCCTTCATGCCTATAGTGGTCATTTGAGGTCATGTGCCATACTAAACCTAACCTTATCCATTCAAATGATGATGAACCTAATGAAACCTTATAATAAACACTTCTTATCTCCTCAATGCCTTTATATAACAATTACCTCCCACTCTATGACCTTACTCGCACACAAATGATGATGACTGAGTCCCTATCACCATTACTCGTACTAAGTATTCCTCTTATAGAGCATCTCATTCAACCCAAGACTATTATCGATTCATGTGATATTGATCTCATTACACCTTGATTATGATGATGGTTATTCTCTTAAATGATCCCTTCTTATTAGGTTATTCCCATGAGCTAAGAATGTAAAAATTATTCATTATCCAGGAATCATTACAATCTACCTTTACTCTTAGTATAAACACTATCAACAGTCTCCCCAAATCACATACATACTGAATTTTATCCTAAGACCAATGACCTCATGGATGATGAGGATTCTTGCTCTAAAAACTTCAGATCTAAGGATGAGCTCATGATCTTGCACTCCCCTAAATAGCAATCTGATTCCTGAGTCACATCCCTGTCCCTCAGATAACCCCCTCACTTGTTTTTACATCTCCTTCTACTTCTCCTACTTGCTCCAAATATACAAATCTACCCTTTATGATATCACTACTAGCTCTTCTCGTTCCATTATGGATCCTAGCCCCCTTGTGGATTGAACCATATTACACATGGTATGAGGATTTTGGGCATGATGTTTTAGATTGTAGAGTCCTAATGACAAATATGAAGAAACTCAAAGCATGGAAGGTTAAATAAGATCAACAAAATAAATCCATGCAACCCTCTTCTGCACCACTCTGTAATTTTTTCTCATCATGGACTTTTACTCACATACAGATGATACTTTTTGGGTTATCTCCCATAAGCATTGAATTCGAGAACCTTCTCCTCATGCACATAAGCATTGAGCTTGATCTCCTCCATCATTCCTTCTATGTCCATCATCTAGTTCTCATCAAACTCATTATTCCTTACCATTCATCCCATTGATGATATTCACCATGATGTTCTCACACAAATATCTAACCAGATTGATGATACTTTCTGTTTCCAAATGATCAGAATTCCATCATGGTATCAACATCATTCAATACAACCTCTGAGGACCTCATGATTCATACTCAAAATAAAATCCTACATGATGTAACTTACATCATCAATGACATGCATGTCAATCTTTCATACCTCGTCATTTATTCACTTGAATTACTTGGTATATCATTATTTATAGTCTCTTGCACTATTTATCATCCCCCTCGTGGGTTTCTATGGCCATTTCTTCCTATCTTAGATACTTTGATAATTTTTTATATCTACTTGGGTTTATCTTCCCACTTGGGTTTTTATGACCTTTACTTCCTATCTTGGATACTTTGGTAATAACCTTTCCTATCATCTCCTACTTGGGTCTACTTCTTATTTCTTGGGCTAATTCCTCTAATTAGTTTGACTATCTCATATCAACTTTTACATGCTTTGATTACTCTATCATTATCATTTTAAACCTTTTATTATTTAATTTCTCTTAGTCATGAATGTTCCTATGTTTGTGCACAAATAATAAATGGAATCATAAAAGTAAACATACATCAAACATCAACATAAAATATACATGATATACATCAAACAATGTACTATCTCATATATATACCTCAAAATGAATCATTTTATATCACATACAATATACATCTCAACAAAATACAATACCATATCTTAAGCACCTCCTCCCTCAGGCAGGAGTTTGTATGATGCTTTGAGCCATGATGGCACCTAACTCATAGCACATAAGGCATCATGTTAGTGATGTGGCTATAGAATTAACCCTTACAGCCATCTTCTCCCTCTTCTCTAACCTCTCAAATATTAACTCTATGATGCCACATTTAGTCTCTTAGCAAACTACCACCATCTATGCATTAAAATCTCATTGCCTACTCTCATGACAACACCACCTATGCCTAGAGAAGGCCCTGCACCAAGGAAGTCATATATCCCACACTCGCTACCTCCTTGAGTCATCCCTATACCTCTGGAATCTCATGAGATTATCCTCTCCCACAAGTCTAAATGAACTCAGAGAGTCTATGGATATCGTTGATATCAAATCCACCTTCATATATGTATTTTAGGTCTAGAAACTCATCCAAGATCTCATGGTGAGCACCCTCAATCAACGAGGGCCACTCCACTCTCTATACAAAAACCCAAAACCCATACAACTCATTAAGAACATATATAACATTCTAACATACTCTATAATAAAAGTCTACCAATATAACTACTTAAATCACTCTAAGGGTTCACTTGGCTCACTGAGTTGCTCCACTACAATGGATTCATTTGCATCGCCTCCCAAAACTATCCCATCATCATAACTTGATTGAAGGTCCCCTACCAATTGTGCCAACCTATATCAGGGAAATAATATCATATATGGTCTCCTTAGGGCCTCTTCTCTCTTTCCTCATCACCCCATCATATACATTGTTATTTGGGCACCAAAATATTAAAAATATAACTCCTCCAGGGATTTATAACAATCACTCATGGTGTCATCCTTGAGGCCTCTATCTCTCTCTCATTTTTTTCATCTTGTATTGGGGCTATCCCCCACCTCTATCACCTAACATCCCTCTACAACTCCTTCTCCCCTTTATTACTACTACCTAGAAACTATTTGTGGGGTACATGCCTAACTTGATGGTCAAATGGTGGCATTGATACCATTGCCCCTGCTTTCCAACCTCTCTCTCTCTCTAACATGTCATGGTCGATAGTCTAGAAGAGGTGGGGATACCACATGAGTTAGGTGCCCAAAATGTAATGAAAATATATAAACTGGGTGTGTGTCCACCCACCACACGTAATGCCCTATAATCTCAAATGTACCCTCAGCTACCATTATAGTTAGCCAACTAGGATATTGATCCATTATCCCTCTATATGGCTCCCATACTACTCAATCCTTTGTGACCTATATAAAATTCCCATGTTCAACTGCTAGGCATCTCTCCCAATATAGAATCCTCAAAGCATCTCATTCTACATGTAGACAATGTCCTTATAAGTATATACATTGGGAAGCACTCATAAATCCATGTTGCCAAAATTATAATGGGCCCCACAACCCTCTATTGCCTCAAATGAAATCAAATTATACCAGCCACACCCATGTGCTCATCCACCAACTAAATTGTATGTCATAATCCAATGCATCTTTGCATGCCCCTAATACAAACAATGGTACCATCTTATGTCTTATGGCATAAGATTTGTGCCAAACCATACCAATGATCACCTTTTGGATATCTAAAATGTATGCAAAAAACATGACACTCAATTATACCATATATGATCTTGTATGATACTACTCACTTCCTATGGTACACTATGTTAGGAGCCTCCTCTCTACTATGCTCACGAGCACATCACAAAACATATTCAAACCTTAAATGGGAAGCCCAAGAATCACATGTACATCTTGTAATGTCAAGACAATCTCTATAGTATGTCCGCCAGACCTCCACTTGAATATGTTGGACATGAAATACGAATGGCCAAACAACATATGTATCAAATATAGATCCAAAGGGATCCACACCATCTACATAATGCCTCCAATATGAGGCCTTGTAATTGTGCAATATAATAGGTCTGGATAACCCACACAATAAATTTGGTAGTTGTACCACATCCAGTGATCTCCACAATTGGATCCTCCATGGAACCTGTAAAATATCAACAATTAATCACTCACTACATCTCAATCCAAAATAATCATAAAAATACATCTCAAATGATCCAAAAATCAAAATAATAAACTACTTTCAAACTACATTGGCCACCTTGGCCTAGCGACCATTAGCCATTGAGCGCAAAACATACTTTCCCTAATACATTTCATCTCTTGACTAACATTGACAACCATGGAAAATTTCCTCACCTAGATGAGATTTTTACCTAATGTTCAAAAGACATATCCATGATTCATATCATACACCATCAACTATGATGCGATCGATCATTCTAGCATGGTCGATCTTGTCTGTCTCTCAGGGATCCACAACTTTTCCTATTAGTAAATTAAAAAACTCACCTAATGACTCTAAAATTTGAAACTCTCCCAACCCACATAGACCTTGACCCGATCTACATTTTGACTATCTTTGTGGAAATTTTCACTAGCTAAATTTCCTCCAAGCATAAATTTTTCCATTTTTCTCCTAGCTACCCTTTCTCAATTTAAAACAAAACCTACCATGGGATTCACACTACCACGTGCCCCATCTTGACCACATCATCCACCACCTTGTATTCTCACCATCAACACTCAAATCAATAAAATTAGGTAGCCTCAAAGAATAATTTATCTTAATCTCAATCAATAAAGTGACAAATGAACTCCTCCCTTTACTATTTATAGCATTTTTTATAACAAGTTTTGACATGATTCCTTCCAATCTTCAAACCTTCATATTTTTCAAATGAAAAATCCTATTTTTTGCAAATTACACCAAACTTGTGACATTGAGACAATAGTTTTGACATAATGAACATACCTCAACCAAATCCCACTAAAAACCCCCTTTTGTCATTTTCACGCTCAACTACATTTTCTCATGGCTTCCTAGCTAGGTGATTTATGTCTTATTTTTCTAATTATCTTCTAGTGTTACTTTTCATTCTTTCTACTTAATGGTTCCAAGTAGCTATTGTTCCTATCACAAGAAATCCAAGTTACATTGATAGGTAAGTATGATGTAGGTATATTATATTTACTGGAGTTCATTTTTTATTTACAACCTATTTAATTATTGCTTTACTTTCAACGTTTACTGTTGATTTCAGGAGTCAAATAGATATTTATGAGGACCATATTATGTTTCATTATTGTAAAACACATTGATATTTATTTGGTGTGTATGTATAAACCTCAATTTTGACGCATGCTAACCATTTCTATTGTACAAGGGTTTCTAATACATTTTCCTTCTGAGCATGTGCTTTAAGGGGCTTTCCAATATTAAGGTGTGATCAGATCAGTCACGTGGGATAGACACAAAAAATTGAGAGATGTCACTATCAAGCCATAGTTCCCTTATCTTGCTTCATTTCTTCCCTTTGTTCACATATCACACCTAACAAGTCCACTTGTCTCATTATGTTCACTTTTTTATGCTTATTTCACACCATTATCCCTATTTCGGTCACCCTAGAAGTTCGTCACTTCCTCCATTTATCTTCTAGATCCAACCTACATATTTTCACCCATTTTTCCTTATGATTCCCCTAAGATTGATGCCATCACTATTGAGTGATGGTTTCGAGTTTGATTTTCCGCCAACCAATGTCATTTCCCATAGGTGATGGCATCAAGTACATATAACCATCTACCTTTTGTCGTTTTCAACAATTCATCATCAATTGATCATACATAAAGGAACTTATTGCTCATAAAAATTGCACTATTTTGTACCTACTTGTTGTATTTGAGGATTTGGAGCTTACCCCTTTTACATTTGGGTCACCATAATGAGTGAGGATTCGAGGTCTTCCTGTTGAGATTTTCCCTTCTCCACCCATAGTGATTCTATCTCGATGTTGTTGTCGTTGGGGAGGATTATGCATTAATTGTCACACACATGTTATAGGTAAGTATTTCTAACTCTTATTAGTCTCTTATCTTGCACTTGTATGTTGTTGATTGGTTATTCATTATTATAGATTATAGTAATTGTATGTTTGCTTTGATCTATTGCATCGTTTTATTATATTATACCCCTTGGATTTATTTTTCCCTTGATTACTCTTATTTTGAATCCTAGTAGAACACCTATATTTATCTTATCTTTAGAACTTAGAAACCTTTAACTATCCTAGGGTTAGGGTCAATATACCCTAGAATTATGATGTTAGCACTCCTTTATAACCTTTGGTATCTACATCATGTGTCTAAACTTACATTTGATCTCTACGTTTGAGAACCTAGCTAGGAAGCTATCTTTTTCTATTATACACACAATTCTCTATAATTCATCTAGAAAATATTTATTAACCTAATTAGTAAATCATCTACATGCATTATTCCAAAACTTTGAATTTTGTATCACTAGTTGACTATTCAAAACCATATACCTTAGGGATATAGTGGAGTATGGTCTTGGATCTTCCTTCTAATGAATTGTTTTCCAATTTACATATCTTAAATGTGGTGTTTCATCTTCCTAGGTTAGCCTTAATGTGAATGTTTAACCTATGGAATCCTATATAGGAAATTCAATTCCACTTTATAACTCACTAAACATTCTCATAAGCTTCTATTATAAATATCAAAACTAAATAGCTTAAGGCTCTCCTAAATCTTCCTAAAGCAATCACACATTAGTTAGAGTAGACACAACATAGGTTTTAATCACTCAAACTAGTTTGAATATTCTAGTTTCCTTTATTTACAAGCATCTAAAGGTCATATAGCCATGTCTTAGCAAGCACAAGTCACTCTAATCATTTTAAAAGGTCTTTAACAAACAAAATGGATAGTATATGCATCTAAAGCGCACCACATCACACTACTACCATGTTGGGTACATTCTTTAATCTATAGTTATCCAACTATATTTTTGTCAAGAGACATGAGGGAACCAATATGGGGTTGGCTTAAATATGCATGAAAACTTGCATCTACATAAGGAATACTACATGAGGCTTTCTTCGGCTTGAGGGGGATTTAATGTAGCACTTAGATTGGCTCAACAAGGGTTGAATACCAAGCATAGTACAGCCTCACCTACACATTAATTTCTCCTTTGGTAATCTAATGCTTCAATAAGTTTTAGTTTAGGTTTTTAGGGTTCCTATTTTTATAGGCCATCATAGGTGGTGTTGAAGTTATATGAGCTTTAAAGATTAAAAAAAATCTAGGAAAGAAAAGGGTGGAAAAACTTAGATAACCCCACTATACACAAGTGCACGACCTTATAGAAGAAGTCAAGACCATACAAAATCCATATAGACCATATGAAAGTTGTATGGTACTAAATAGGAGCAATTTTTAGTTCCAAAACTAGAGACAAATCATTCCCTTATATATAACACCTCTTTCTCCTAGTCTACACACCTAGATCAATCATATATTACTCTACACAACTAATTACTTATCCCTTTGTATGGTTTAAACAATCATCGTATTGTTTTAGCACATTGCAAGTATTAATGTTTTATTTTGAATGTGCATGGATAATGTTTATTAATTAATTCAAAATAATAATCATCTAATAGTATTTAAATTGTTCCTAATTCATTCTTACACGCTTAACTAATTAGGAATTGGTTAAAAAAATTGGTAAACCCAAATTTTATTTGAATATATCACTCAAACCCTAGCCACCTTAGGGTTTTTCCTTCTATATTTAGTTCACGGTTCTTGCCTTATCTCTAGGTTTTATTTTTCATTGTGTCATCATGTCTTATCCTCATTGATTTAATAATATTTTCCTTAAGCCTATGTGATTCCATCCTTATTATAGAATGAAATACAATCCCTTTAATTAGGTACATAGTCATACCACATCTAATGGAGAGAAACCATATGTTGATGAACTTATACTTTAGTCCACAATAGATTTTACTTACATTGGTTTTGAGGATTGTGATGAACACTAAGATGATATGGTTTATTATACTCCTGACCACACCTACTTAGCTGCTGATATTTTTACTAACAATATATTTACCATCATTACCAAGAATCCTTAAGGTAAGGGATTCCATCATGACTCTATTGCTCATAAATAAGGCCTTCCCCTGGACTCGCAAAGACATTCTAGGCCGAAGCAGTGGAGATTGGAGTGTACCTGTTGAACAGAGTGCCCGTAGTTGCTTTTGATGGAGTAACGCCACATGAAGCATGTTCAAATCAGAAGCCATCAATTGCACACCTCAAATTATTTGGTTGCAAAGCTAGCATGCACATACCCAAGTAGAAGAGAAAGAAGCTAGATATGAAAGTAGAAAAATACATCTTCATTAGCTACAGTGAAGAAATTCTTGGGTACAAACTAATGGATCTGAAAACCAAGCAAGTATACACCATGAGGGATTTTGAGTTCTTGATAAGAGAGAAGTTGAGGCTCCTTCCATAGACTCATCTAATGTAAAAAATTAGTCTTGTTTTGAAAACAGAAGAAAATGTTCCCAATGATGATGAAAGTGATGATGTGCATGATGGTGATTATCAGACATGACCACAACCAATGGGAACAATTCAACGTATGTGTAAGTGGTATACAAACATGATTGGAGATGCAAAGTTGGATGCTCCTCCGAATACATCCACTACTAGACCACGAACTCGCAGTAAATCTCGTGAAGAGGTAAATTTGTCTTGGTGAGTAGAGTTGTTAAATCTGTTGAGCCCTCTACTATCCAGGAAGCCCTACAATCTAAATCTTGGAAAGATACCGTGGATGTTGGGTATCAGTTAGTGATGAAGAATAACACTTTGGCAGCTTTTCGATCTTCCACCAGGAAAGAAGTCCATTGGTTGCTAATGGATATTCAAAACCAAGTACAAAGTGGATGGGACTATTGACAAGTACAAAACAAGACTCATATAAAATGGGTATGCACAAAAGGAAGGCATTGACTATGAGGAGACATTTTATCCTATAGCTAAGATTGAGACGATTAAGATGATATTTTCTCTAGTTGCATTGTTTGGATGGAAAGTTTTCTAGATGTATGTGAAGAGTGTCTTTCTGAATGGGGATTTACACGAAGAAGTCTACATGACTCAACCAAAGGGTTTTGTTGTACCTATAGAAGAAACAAAGGTAAATAGACTCATCAAATCTTTGTATGGTCTTAAACAGGCTCCCCAGGCTTGGTACATCAAGATTGATGAGCATCTCATTCAGCATGGATCTGAGAGGAATCCATATGGTCCCAATCTCTACCTCAAGAAACAAGGATGAGAGATTGTCATAGTTGTAAATGTTAATGATATAGTCATCACTTGCAGTACATTGAAGATGATCGAAGCAACAAAGACAGATTTTAATCGATCATTTGACATGACAGTTCTCAAGCTCATATGTTGTTACCTTGGACTAGAAGTATGGCAAAAGGAGAATCATATCTTTGCTTCTCAGTTCACATATGCCAAGACAGCGCTCATGAAATTTAGGATGATGGATTGCACATCGATTGCCACACCTATTGAGATAAGACTTCAATTGTCTCATATAGATCCATCTCCACTAGTAAATGCAACTCTCTGTCGACAGTTGATTGTGAGTCTCATTTACTTAACCTATACTAGACCAGATATCAACTTTGCAGTCAGTTATCTTTCACGGTTCATGCGGGAACCCAGTTTGTCATTAGAAAGCAGCAATATGGATCTTGAGATATCTCAAGGGCGTTGTGGATTTTGGTCTAGATTACAAGAAGAATGATTAGTTCTTCTTGACAATGTATTCGGATTCAAATCATGCAGGTAATATTGATGACAGGAAATCCACTTTTGGATTTGTATTCTTTTTAGGATCTAGTCCAATATCATGGGTAAGTAAGAAATAAAACTTTGTTTCTTGATCTTCCACAAAAGATGAATATCATGTTGCAAGTGGAGCTGTCTACAAAGAGATATGGCTATAACGCATACTCGAGGGACTTGGAATACCACATGAGAAATCCACCACCATGTATGGTTACAATGAAGGTGTTATCAAACTAGTTCGCAATCGATTGTTTCACGAGAGAATGAAGCACATTGAGGTACATGTTCATTTCATTCACGAACATGTATTGAAACACAACATGCAAGTTCATTTTTCCCAACAGCTGAACAAGTAGATGTTTTCACAAATTCAATTGCACGTGACAAATTTGAGATGTTCAGAGAGTTCCTCTCCTCTTCTCTTTAGGCAATGCAAAATTAAGGGAGGGAATGTTAGGTAAAACCTAGTAGCTTAGGTGATTTTCCATTGCAATTATTGTTTTACTATTTTATCATAGGTAATTAATTGTTACTGTGGTGGTTAGTTAATTATTATGGTTATGTTGTCATGTTTTTTGCATGGGAAAAATTCACCTAAAAACAGGACAACCATACACTAGTGTTAAAAAACATTTATGGCATATCTTTCCAAACACCACCAATCAACCTTTTCCCCATGTCAAGTCCTTTAATGTCCTTCTAGCGCTCCATTTTTTAATGTCATCCTTCCCTGTGCATGATTTAGGAAAAATAAGATCATTCAGGTGCTTTTGAAGCAGTATCTCTGTAAGTGAGTTTCCATACAAGCTTATGAAGGGGCTACATCAACCTTTCTAAGCTAAGTACATAATCACTATAGCAGTGTCGAAGACTTAAATTCATCATGGAGGTGAATCCAAGAGCCAGAATCAGTTTGCAACTAATTCAGGAAGATTCTGGGAAGTTTAGGAGTCAGTCCACCAAAGTGGGTTTTTGAGGCCGAAGGAGCTTGCATCATCAAAAGAGCACTTGAACTTCGGGAGGTGATTTCGGGATCTCTGGAATGAGTTGTGAGCCAAAAAGATATCATTGGAAATAAATTTTAATCCCCTACGTGGTGGTAAAATTAGATCTATCCTAAAGCCTCATGCATTTTTCAATCCAACTCATTCTTTCCAAGCACAGTTGACGATCCTGATAAAAAGGGAGCTTTTTAAGGGTGTTTCAATTAGAAACAAGGCATGGGACCCATCCTATCCTTCTAAAAATGTCTTTTCCATGTGAAATCATATAAAGAATCATGCAAAAACTCATATAGGAGCTCAAGTTATGGTCTTTTCAAGTTGTCACCCAAGGTATGCATTTTGATACTTAGTCAAATTTTGGGATGCCACATGGCAACATGAGGCTAAGGCACCTTTTTTTGTCCTCTTCATCCCTCACCAAGGGTACATGAGGAGTAAAAAAAGGTTCCTTCCCCTCTTTTGGCATGTTGGTCACCCCATGTGACCCTAGTGACCCAGTTTAGCCCCCTAGACCAACTTTTCTAGCCCCCCTCTCATCGCACACAATGTGTGACAAGTGGCAACACCAGGCTAAGGTGCCTTTTTGTGCACCTATTGTCCCATCCCAAGGGGACAATGGGGGAAAAAAAAGGCACCCTCCCCGTATGTCTCCATCAGGTCACACATATGACCATTTTTGGCCCCAAGGAGCTCATTTTTAGCCCCCCTCTCCATTTTCTCTCGACCAATGAGCAAATGACAAGTGTCAAGAAAAGACTAAGGAACCTTTTTGTGCACCCATTTTCCCATTCCAAGGGGAAAATGGGGGAAAAAAACAGTGCCCTCCCCCCTCAAGCCTTCAAAAACTATAAATACAACACTTAGCCACTTTTTTGCTCATTCCCCACATTTCTCCATATGCTTCCTGAAACTATACCAATTTTTCCTAGAATTTTTCCTCCACCATTTTCATCCTCCATTGATTTTCATCCATGCTCCCATGATCTAAAAATTTTGAAAACACGAAAGAAATATGGATTTTTGAAGACCAAAAACAATATTTTTCACCAAAAAGACTTTGAAACCCACGAAGGAGATTTTCTCGTATCTCACAAACCAGTGCATGATATTTCCGCGGGGTTTTTTGCATTCTTTTGCATTCCCAATTGCCTTGAATATCCAAGAATTTTTTTCACATGCATGCCCCAGATTTTTTGCAGCAAAGAAACCCCAGTTTCCCCGCAAAAATTTTAAATTTTAAAATCTTTACATTCTGAGACTGGATCGAAACGAAACTTCATAGGTGCGAATAAAATAAAAAAAACCCATATCAAAAAAAGTGGTTTCATCAAAAATTTTAGGTCCAGAACACCACTTTCTAAAAATAGTAAGTCTCCTACACAGGTACTTGTTATTTTTAGTAAGTCATCACAAAGAGCAGTTTCGGTGGAAGCGGTGTGCACAAAGGTCATCCAGAAGGTCAATTGAGTGATCGAAGTTGAAAAGGGTGGAAAATTGTCATTTAATAAAAATAGTAAACCCCCTTCTCAGGTGCAAGAAAGTGTTTAGGAACCATGAAATTCAAGTTCGCAGGTTGTCAAGCCAGTTAGTGCTCTTTCATCTAAGTATACAAAAGTGGGGGACAGTGATGTCACCCACATAGATCTTGATAATCTCAAAGCATGCATGTTGGGCCATCCAAGGGAGCCTATTGAAGACAAAGTGTTCATGAGTGGGTTGTATGTAGCGGGTGGTCACCTTGTATCTGTACAAAGCATTGAGTTGGTGTTTGTGTGCTCTCAACACTATGAACCTGAGATGAGAACGATTCAGGTGGATGATGGCTCGGCTATGGCAGTGATCACTCCTAAGGCCATCTCTTATTCCATGCAGATCCATACTTGGAGCAACATGTCAGTCATCTCAAAGGAAATTGCGGTAAAGGAATGGAATGACACGGATTCCTACTTGCAAGGTCTCATACTAGGGATCATGGTTAAAGTCAGAGAGAAATCCCTTTAGAGTGTTCAAGTCCCTCTCACAAAGTGAATTTCAAGAGGGATTTTCAGATGCAATCACCCTTCTCATTCAGGTGATGGGCAGAAGCAAACACGAAAGATTTCAAGATTGGATGGCACTATTCATATTGGAAATCATTGAAGGGAAACAAAAATTGATTGGGGCTAGATCGTAAGTGATAATTTGCACTACCAATTGCTTCATGTACTAGTCTCAAAGAAGTTTTTCATGACTTCATATTCGGTATATCTTCTCACAAGCTCAAGGCCATTCAAGGGGCTATCACTTCACAAAATATCTCTTCCAAGGCTCCAACATTTGAGAAGCATCCACAATTGGTGTTAAAATAAATCAATAAGAATTTCACCCGCGTGAATGATTCCTTCACAATGTTCATCATCAGGGCACTAGAGGGAGACCTGCACTCAAGGATATCGCCACAAGTTGCTTCCTTGATCAAGAGATATGGCTCATTCTTCATCAAATTCCCCACTTTTTCATATATACGAGTTTCTGGTTGCGATCATGCTCCACTGAGGTTACCTTGGTACCTCACTGACAAATAACACTGTTTGAGTTTTCAGGATAATTGGTGTATGTGCATAGTAAGCTCAGAAATCAGAAAAAGAAGGTTATCTCTTTCCCCATCTCATAAAATCTTCACCTACAAAAGTACCAAAATGCATCACACTTGGAAGCGGCCTTTCGCACCCTTGAGCTTGCATCCATACACTCTAAGGGTTGATTTTGACATCCGAGTGGATCCAAACACTTTTCATCTTCCGGAGTCACATCATGTCCCGCACAGTCAAAGATTACTAGGAAAATTGTGTAGATGACTTCAATGTCAGGGAAAGAGATTACATGAGGATGACCATTGGAGAATTAAGAAGTACATGTTTCCTTGGTATGAAGAAGGTATTCAGGATGATGGTACAAAGCTATATGATCCAGAGTACAAGGAAGTGAAGGCTTCTCCTTTACTGTCATGGTGAATTGGAGTGTGCATGAGTTCAGGTGACATTGCTGAAAGGAAAGAAGTGGTGATCAAAAGAACAAGATAATGGTTTTATAAGAAGAAGGTTGTCACCCTCACATCAAGAAGTTTCCCCACACTCCAAAGATAGGTATCGCATCATTCATCACCAGATGTCATGGAGGTAACTTCAAGTTTGGGCCACTCCTAAGGAAGTTTGAAGCATAAGGTTGCCGAGTTGGGAGCTCCCTACTATGAGAGATCACATAAAAGATCAAAATAAACAAAAGATTCCCATAGTAGAAGCACAAGTCGAGGAGGAATGATCCAATCTCAGATCTATCCTAAACTACCTTAGGGAGTTCCACCTCTTGTTGTTACTCCTACCTCTCCTTCACAAGAGGCAACCCTTCCACCCGAGCAAGAGATGGTAAACATACCAGTTGCAGAGCTAGATGCAGGTGAGATGTTTCCTTGGATGAAGGAAATGATTTCAAAAGAGATTTGTACCTGTCCAACAAGTCATAGTTCCTGATCTATCAGCGATAGCATCATTGGCCAAAGAAAGAAGAAGAAATTTTCTCAAGAGCCTCTCACTTTTTTAGCAGCACTACAGGTGAATAATATGTAGAAGTGGTCTGACCTAAGGTGATCAAACCATGGAAGAAATGACATAAACTGATTATGAAATGAGTACCATTTCCTTGGGCTCACCCACTCATGAAGAGAGATGAGAATATGTTTCAAGAGTCTTCCACTCCCCTCATTGCGAGGAATCGAGAATACAAATATAAGATTGATCATTTGGAAGATCAAGTACAAACACTCTCCTATACATGCAACATCTGGTGGACCCGAGTGCTTCATCAATCCCAATTGAAGAAGTAGCTCCAATAAATAACATTGATCTGGAGTCCATTAGAAGAACTCGGGAGTTCAAAGTATCAGGGACGAGCTAACAACAAGTGGACGATTATGATCATGGAAAAAGAAAAAACATTGATCCCAGAGGTAGTCTCACTATTCAAATACATGTGTGCAACTACAGAGAAATCTTGAATGCTTAGGGAGGAATTGGAAAAGGAAAAGGAGCATTGGGATCCAATCCATCCATTGGTGGTAGAGATGGGAGATACTCATTCTTGAGTATTGATAAGCAGGAAAATTTTCAGTGCCCCATATGAGGACTTATCATGTGTGTGGGAAAAAGAACTCTTCGTGACTAGGTATGAAATGATAAATCGGGCTATTAGTGAATTGGACTCAAATGAGGAATAGGCCTAGAAGATGCAAGACTGTGTCAACAAGCGAGATTCAGAAACTTGGAGTGCCCTTCTATGGAAGAAAACACTACTGCAGATGAGTTGTTAGACCATATGTTTGAGGAGCATGTCAAGAAAGAAGCTAGAGATACCATTGTCTTTCAATGAAGATACCTTAGAGTCTCTATCTAGGATTCGAGCCACCATTGCATTCATTGCAGAAAAACATCAATCATGGTTCGAGAAATGTAAGGATATCAATGATGCTTCTGATGGTTGGATAGAGTCTCTAAGTTGTGTATGCATCCCTCATGTAGATAAGGTTGCATCTGCAGCAGCTGATTTAGTAAGGAGTTTCAAAGGAGTTGAAATTTCCCAATGGAGCTTGGCAGAGATCGGTCAGGCAGTGAGGTGGGATTGGCAAAAGTGGCTTCTTCATCGGCTTAGTTCTCTCTCCCTCTCTCTCTCTCTCCTCCCCTTCCCCCTACTTTCTCTCTCCTCCATGTTCTATTTATTCGTTGGGGGTTGTACTTTTTCATTATGTCTTAATTTTATTTTAAAAAGTGACTTTATGTTTATAATGTAATAAGTCACCCTTATTTCATAAAAGGGGACTTAATTCTTTCTTAGGAATACGAAAAGTCATAAGTTGTGTAAAGGCATATGAAAGGTCATGTGGGGGGTAGGCGAAGAGTCTCTTCTAGTTCTATAAATTATAAAGGCACCCTCATTTCAAAGGGTTGTCAATTTTGTGTGTTCATGAGAGAGTATCACTTGTGAAGAAGCAAATAGATAGCATTTCCTCTATTTCTCATCTCTATGTTCTTCTCACTCTCAATATGTACAATTTTTCTCAAGCATCAATGAAGAAAGGAGTTTGTTGCCTTTTTGATAAGGAGATTTTTGAGACTTTGTGTTCAAAATCTTAACTTGTCTTGTTGCCATTTGCAAAATTGTGTTTCTTCTAATCTATGTGTGTTGGAATTTTCTAGTTAATGGTTGTAGGAATATGATTTTCTACCTACAACATTAATCCCTCTCTCTTTTTCTCACTCCCTTTCCCAATCTCCTAGCAAATTCCTCTCTTGCAAGTGATTGCAAGCTTTTCCGTAGGGTCAGTGGAGTGTCCCTGTTGGATCCCTGACCATAAGGCCACCACAGAATCAAATTTCACACACACATACAAACACGGAGCTGCACCATTCAAGTATAGAGACTTAGATTCCCAAAGCGTTGGCAAGTTATCCACTAATTTTTCCACCTGACAAATTTCTCACCAACAGGTTAGTTGGGTAAATAGTTTTTATTTTATTGTTATATGGCTTAGTAGCCTTATTTATCATATTAGTATTCATGTTGTATATTTGTTAATAGGTTTGTATTGTTGTCCCTGTACAACAAATTATGGTTTAAGGAACTGTTCTACAATATCTATCAATGTTGCATTTTTTGTATTTTTTGTAATTTGATTTTACATATCAATAGAATTGTCAAGCATCCTCCTTGTTTGATCATCTACAAAAAGTTTTCCTTTCAGCAACACCATTCTATTACAATGTACGAGGAGTTGTCATTTGACGATAAACGCCATGCATTTACAAAAAACATTTAACTCGTTGTTGGTGTATTCTCCCCCTCGATCTAAGTAGAGTGTCTTTATATTTTGAATAGACTTGGTTTCAACAAGGGCTTTGAAATTTTTGAAAGTTTCAAAGGCTTGGTCTTTGGTGCAAAGATAATATATCCACATTTTTCTTTAAAAAACCATCAATAAAGAGTATGAAGTATTGAAACCCATAATGGCTAGGTATCACTGGTCTGCCCAAATCGGTATGCACCAGATCAAGTTTTGTTATAGCCCGAAATGTACTTTGTTTAAAAGGTGTTCAATGTTGTTTTCCTACCAAGCAAACCCCTCACCATATCGTATCTACGAAGTGTGTCGAGATAGCCAAAACTGACATGTCTGATTCTTTTATTCCATAATTGTGTTGGGGCTATGTCCTTGGCCACAAGAGCTTGATCATCTTGTTAAATAAAATCCAACTGAAACATTATGCCCACATTTGAAGCTCTTGCAACAATTTTTTAGCTTTGTGACTTATTTCTTATGAGGCGCGTCTTTTTACCCCCGTTATAATCAAAGCTAATTTTTAGATTGTGGTCAAATTATTGACTTATGGATATCGCATTTTTTGTTAAACCAGAGACATAAAATCTCTGTAATTTTACATGTGTGTTTTCTAAGTGGTAGTGAAATGGAACCAATCCTGTGAAAAATGTACAATGTATAATTACCTAAATAAACATGGTTTTGCATGGGTGTGTCAATAAATGTGAAGAACCAATCTTTTTGTTTTATCATGTGCGGGGTTACACCCGAATCAACATACCAGATGCATTTTCTTAAATGGACTCTTCATTTGATTTTGCAGTGTACATGAAGTCATCATATTCATATTGATCTCCCTGTTCGGCAACGTTTCCTTGTTGAGATGGTTTCTTCTTTCACTTTCACTTATTATGTCCATGTTTATTTTGTTGTTGGCCTTGTTTAGATTGTTGGTTTTCATTTTTCTTGCCACTAGACGATCCTTTTTGGAATGTGTTTTTACCAAATCCTTTAACTCATGTCCTTTATGACCACAAATAAGACATTTTTGTTAAGCCTTGGATCATTGTTGATTATGACCTTGTTTTGAAGGTTGTTTAGGAGATTTTCCCTTTTTTCCTTTCTGATTAGAAGCAAGTGCATGCTCTTCAACTTTTGTACTTGTGTGAATAGCTTCTTTTTGTAGCATATTCACCAATTGTTCAAAAGTAGTTGTTTCAACAGTTATATTCAACGTGGTCACAAAAAAATTATATAATGTAGGAGGAGCTTTCAAAACAATTGGCACAAGAGAGTCGTTACTTCTTCCAAAGCTTGAAGTAATGCCCACAAAATTACAACACGTCTTAGAAAAGACTCTACTTTTTCAATTGGTCATAATTTGAGATTCAGTAATTGACTTTGAAGATGAAGTAAAGTGTTGTTATTTTTTACGCATATACATTTTTAAGTTTATCCCTTGCTTCTTTTGTTGTTTTGGCCTCTCGAATATGGGGTTGAACCTCATCTGACACACCAAACAAAATGACCAGTTTAGCTTTTTTATTTTTGCAATCAAATGTGCATTTGTTGTGCAACATCATTTTCTGACCATGTGAGTGAACCATTTACAACTAACCAAATATCTTCAAATTCTAATTGTACTCAAATTTTTCGTTTTCCATGTAGAATAATTATTAATACGAAATAGTTGTGAATCAAGTAGAAAAAATGTAGGTGTCGTATTTGCAACCATTTTGACAACTTATAAATAAGATAAGAATGGAAAATGTTAACACTCCCCCCCAATCAAAACACATCCCCCAAAAATTCAACTTTTATTTACTTATAGGCTCCTTTTTCAATCGTTTTACAATGTTTTGGCACCAATGGATGATTTACAAAAATCTCAAAAAAATGGCTCTGCCGACTAATATTACAAAATTTCCATCTTGCAGAAAAAAATATCTCGCTTGTTGCCTTGGAAAAATATGAAATTTTCACAATTTTATTTTATTTTTGGCCTCTACGACCTCGTTATCAGTTTTATAATTTTGATAATTTCCCGCTTTTTGTCTCTTTGCTTAATTAAAATTTCAACCTTCTCCAAAATATTTGCAAAATAAATTAAGATACCCCTATTAGGGGTTTTCCCGCTATTTGATTTAATGAGGAGCTAAATTTCTTAAGAGCTCTTCTAATAATAGTGGTGCCCTTAGTTTAGTGGTTGTTGCATTAAAAATATTAATCAAAGCCTCATTGACTTGCGTTATGAAGCGCTTTACAATTATAACTTAGGGGAAATTATATTTAAATTAGTTTTTTTTGTTTGGTGTGTAAAATGTAGGGGCATTATTATTTGCACTCGTGACCTATGTTATATAAAGCACAAGGCTCTATCCAAGTAAGCATCCCACAACATTTATACTAGCAATCGTACGAGGAACGTACGATGGAAGCGCCGAAGGGTATGTATCAAAGAAGTGAAAATTGAGGGACTTGAATAACGGAAGAGGAAGGGAGTTGATAAAGGAGTGGAGGGATGAGAAGCCCAATGACAGGGAAAGTGTTGAGGGGAACCAACTCCTAAACATACCTGCAAATATATTAAAACAATTTAAACAAGGTCGTGATTTCAGTTTACAATATCTTCTAATGTTTGGTTTTGGCTTATAATATTTCAAAATACTTCATGGTTTTTAATCAATAAAAGAAGTGTTCTTAATATGCATAATAAAATAGGAGAAAGATTGGAAAAGATTTGGAATTTTATAAGTAATTTGAATGAGTGTTAAAAAGATTGACACTGAGAAGAGGACGTCAAAAGAGAAGTCAAAAGAATACGAGAAAATATGTCAAGCTTTTAAAGTTGAAAACCATACGGGTGCACCGATCATGCATATGTGCCTTACATCAAAATAAATAAGTGTATGACGTGCAAAGTTTAAAATCCATGTGTACATCTAGTGTATCGATATTTGACAAGTGTTTCATATCTGTGAAGAGGATGTTGGACCAAGAGAATTTCAAAGTTTTTAAAACAATTTTGTGCCCACTTAATCCATTTTGGGAATTCCGAATTTCGACATGTTCATGTTTTGAGGCAATATTTTTAGCTTTTGAGCCGTTGCACAAAGTGGGGTTTTTTCTCCCCCAGAATATGTGAGTTTTTTCTGGCATAGAAATATGTCATGGTCTCATAATTTCGTGTAAATTGGAGGGAAATTTTGATGGAATTCGAACAAAACTCTAAATTTTCATAGAAGGGTTATCGAAATTTGCGTGGATTTCGATTACATTCGAGAAGATTGGAAAATTTGTCATCCTCTGCAATTTCCTTCGGGTAATGTTGGTAAAACTAAGTGTTGTCATACAAAGGTTTTTTAGTATGTATTCAACTGGGATATTGTGGGGTCTATTTTTTTATTTGATTAGTCTAAAAGCAGGTATTGATGAAAAAGAATTGCAGACGTGAAGTGGACATATTGATAATCATGTTTGAATGTCTTTTTAACAATAAGGGTGTTAGTGCCATAAGAAGTTTGCAGGGAGGGTGTGGTAAATTTCATAAATAAGGAAGAACATTGTGAAATCTTGGATCGCACACCAAAATGCTTCTATGTATGCGGTATTGGTTCCTTTCCCAGTAAATTTCTATGCCGCGATGAACAACAGCGCGGAGCTCTCGCTAATAGGCATCCTAAAATCAGCACCAATATGGGTTAAATCATATGTGCACATGGATATAAATATGTAACCCTAGTATCTCCTCATTTTACTATATACAAATTGATTGTTTTGGCTTTGTATTTGTATCTGTAGCGGGTTCAATGGTCTTTGAGAGGAAACTTTTGCATGTTGTTGTTTTCTTTGTTGTATGCGAAAGATTAAGGAATAGGAGATGCTTCATTCGGGTGTAATGTTTAGTTGTATTGATTTTGTTTCTTCTGCTTCGAAGCCCCTGTGCCACATGTAAAAGGAACGATAACTAGATCATGCCAAGCCAAGAACACAGATGCTAATCAAATATCACGATAAATAATATGAAACTAATTTGTCAGAATAACTTTACATAAACCTTTGCAAACAAATGAGTAACAATATCATATATTATTATGAACTCAAAGAAATATAATGAAAATCAGTATTGCTTATATGGGCAAGGAATAACAATCTAAGAACCAGTCAAGGTCGTAGATCAAGCCATAAATCATGGAAAGAACTAGTCATCAAACAACTAGTCAAGTCCATAGATTTATGAGAGAACCAGACATCAAGAATCTAGTCAATACCATAGATATATGAAAGAACTAGTTAATACCATAGATATATGAAAGAATTATACTTAACAACTAGATAATATCTCCTAATATTTAAATAAATAAAAAGAAATATCCACACACATAAGTGGGTGAGGATAAATACAATAATGTACCTAGGTGAACATGAGTTAAAGTAGATACTTACTCTAACACCCCCCTCAAGTGAATCTAGGGGCCAAAATAGAAGTGGCATGTCCGTGTCACCTAAGGCATCCATGCTAGAGAAAAAGGTAGACGCAAAAATTTGGAATGGTCCTCTCAACTTAGATAGAATCAAGTAAACACACTCTTCATCTTTCTTATCTCTTCCACTCCCCTTCAACTATGTCAACAAATGCTTGAACTTGGTAAGATAGTCTATAATTGTTGGAAAATCTTCAGGATTAAGAGAGGTGATCTCAATTTCAAGTTGTATGGCTTTCATATGATCCACCTTACCAAATAAATCCTCTAATTTCTCCCATATTTTGAAAAGAGAGTCACATTTTTCCAAATGAAATAAAAGACTATTACTTACATAAGTTCCTATCAAACCTATACACTCATCAAATTTGCTACGGGTACTGAAATTTCTCATATTCTCTAGTAAACATTGGTTGTTCTTTAGAAATTAAAACCCATAATCATTTCCGTTTAATTATTGTTTCCATTCTTGGTTTCCATGTGTGGTAATTATGTGTTGTTAATGGCTCAACATGATCTAATGTAGAAGTAGATGTCATACTCAAAAAAAAAAAATCACCAAAAGAAATGGAAGAACCAAGCAATGCAACAAGACCCCCAAGCAATGCAACAAAAGCCCCCCCAAATTTTGGCACTTTATAATGAGTGCGTGTTACAATATGACACTTTATAATTATAGTGCAATTCTCAAAACAAATATTGCCAATGGAAAGAGCATAGAAAAACAAACACTTTTGCAAAAAAACGGCACTCAAAACCAAGTTATCGATCAAAAGTTACAAGTTTTTCAATATTTTGCTCTATTTTAGTTGCCGCTAAAATAGAATAAAATACTCTTGCCTTCACCACACAAGTAAAATGAAAGGGGGCTGGAGTTAAGCACCTACTAATAGGAATCACAAGTTTTAAACCCTCATATGACCATACCATATGACTAGGGGCTAAGACACCTTCTTCTAGTAGTGTGTCGTCGTCCGTGGACCCCTGCCAAAAAAGGAAAGAAACATCTTTTATGAAACCGCCTGCTGCACGCTAACCGAAAATGCTACAACCGTAGAAATTAAAACCCAGATCCGAACTCGAAAAACGTGAAAAACCCAGAAAATAATTTTTTGTTTTCCTTCACATATGACACGAATCTCGAGGCAAACCACCATGGTTCTCTGCATAAGAAAAAAAACTAAAAAAACGACTACCTCCCAAAATGGTCGAGTTTACAATCGCTCTTAGGGTTTTGCCACCTTCCAGATCCAATAGAAGCTTCTGTTTTGCATAAAAATGCACGCAGCAACAAAATACGATAAAATCCCGAAATATATGAATATATAAAAAATATATTTAACTTACAGACGGATGTCTATAGCAATCTCCTACTTTGATACCATAAAAAGAACGATAACCAGATCGTGTCAAGCCAAGAACACATGCTAATCAAACATCACGATCAATAAGATGAAAAATAATTCGTCAGAATAACTTTACATAAACATTTGCAAACAAATGAGTAGCAATATCATATATTATTATGGAACTCAATGAAATACAATGAGAATGGGCCTTGCTTATATAGGTAAGGAATAACAATCTAAGAACTAGTCAAGGTCGTAGATCAAGCCATAAATCATGGAAAGAACTAGTCATCAAACAACTAGTCAAGTCTATAGATTTAAGAGAGAATTAGATATCAAGGATCTAGTCAATACCATAGATCTAGGAAAGAATCAGTCAATACCATAGATTAAGGAAATAACTATACCCAACAGCTAGATAATATCTCCTAATATCTAAATAAATAAAAAGAAATATCCACACACATAAGTGGGTGAGGATAAATACAATAATGTACCTAGGTGAACATGAGCTAAGATAAATACCTACTCTAACAACGTGCACTGTAACCTTTACAACACCATTCTCGAGATACACGCTATCATTGTAACCTTTGCAACACCGTTTTCGACGTACACAACAGTCTGCAACAGCGCGCATAAGCATTGGATTTCAATGCATGTCCATCATCCTTCCTACACCGTTGATTTTCTGTAATCTGTATGAATCAGCTAGGCTAATTCCAATAGAGTAACACCTTTGGCGTAAATAAAACTTTTGGACCTCTTTTGGTTAACTGTTAATATAATGATATGTTGCAATAAAAGGTGTAATAACATAATTTGGTGGAGACTTTGGAGACTCTCGAAACTTAGGTCAAGTGGTTCCCAATTAGGTTAATACGTTAACGCGGACGAAACCTAAGAAAAAATGATAACGAAGGGGCAGGGTATATTTAGAAAACTGATGTAAGAAATTTCATCATATTCAAGATCATTAAAATCTCGGTAGTAATCCACCATTTCCTCAGGGTACACACCATTACTCAAAACACCTACACATGATAGTCATGCTCTCCTCCTCTGTCATTCCAAGCAATGATATAAAAATCACCCACATACACACCCACGAATAACAATTCTCAATCACAGATACAGTGATGTTTGTGATGATGAAATCAGCCTAGAGATGGGGATAGGGCATTGCATTATCAGTTCCTCTACTGCTCATGCTTCTATATGCCATTGCTTTCTGCAAATTGATCTGCTTCATCAATAGGACGTTTCTCAGAAGCCCAATCCATGTGAAGGGAGATGTAGTTCTCATCACATGAGCCTCTTTAGGTATAGGCCAGGATATATATGTCTTTTACACTCAACCAATGAGTTGGGAATTAAGAACCCTAAACAATTATAGCACCATTCAGGCTAATTGGCCTCCTCTTTTAACCTGTCATGAAATTTTAGTTTTACTTTTTTTTAGAAAATATTTTGGTTTTTTTTATAAAGGAGGTGATAGGGAAAGTTATATATGCATAACATCCTAAAAACCTATAAGAATTTTAAGTAATGTTGGACACCATTAAGGCCAATTTGAATCTCTGAACTGTTATTGACCTTTAATCTTCAAAAAACTTATTTTTTCTTGATGTAATTCACCTATGGATTGTTACAGACCTTCAATCTTACGGTAGAAAAGCTTTTTCATGGATGTATTTTTGGTCCTTATTTCAATGGGGGTTGTTGTATTGCAGTATATAGCAAGAAAATATGCCGAGAGAGGTGCAAAATCAGGTTTGGCTGCCAGGAGGCAAAATAAATAGATCATTTGGAATTTACTTTAAAACTGAAACCACACCCCAATTTTTCTAGTTTTCTTAACCCATAAAGCAGTAAACGAAATCAAGATTCTCAAAACCCCATTTGACCGAGGGTTTCTATAATTCATGAAATAAGATTGAAAGGCAATTCAAACAATAAACAAAAAACAAAGAACACACGGAGTTTGTTCCCTGCGCCTCCCCCCCCCCGCCCCCCCAAAAAAAAAGCCTCACCAGAGAACACACCAAGAGCCCTTAACAAGAAAGCCAATGCATTGATCAACAATGAAAACAAAATGAAAGGAATGCCCAAAGATGACATTTATAGCGACTGTGCATGTACAAATAGGCCCAAAAAACCACATCAAACGACAAAAAATCCTCTTTCACAATCAAATGTGTACTCCAACAAGACAGAGACGTATTCTGTGAAAAACCAAAAAAAAGGAAAACCAAATACATCATTAGAAATTTGCACAATCGATGTTTGAAAATGGGGGGGAAATGGCAATCTTCACATTAAAAAAAATGTTAGTTTAGCTATATTAAACCTGCCTGTAATGATGCCCTCAGGTTTTCCCTTCACGCACAGGTTAACCTGTCAGACTCTCCTCGGCAACATTTTTTTGGTTGGCCTCGCTCATATAACCAAAGGGCAACAAACCCTACAATCAAATACCATCCAAACAAATTATTGTGGGGCAAGCAGAATAGAGCCCCATCACATTTTGCAGATCTATTGCGTGTTGTAGGAGTCAAAGGCCATCCAAGCGGCATCACCAAATCACGCATAATGGCGGAAATACATGTGTCTACCGGAGGAAAACCAAAACATATGTTGTCAATCCGCATCCAATACATTGACGGCTCAAACAAAATTTTGCAGATCGACGGCCAACATTCCTCCTTCGAAAGCACAATCCATGTGCTCAAATCCGATTGGTTGATTGCTCCCTTTGCCCTCGGGATCCATGAATCTGACGTTGCTCACCATAGGCCGCACTATAATCAACGCATACGTCCAACTGCAATCTGGTCCCTCCATATTTTGACATCTATCACTATCAAACATTTCGATCTCGTAGAAAAACACCTTCGGCATATTAATAATTAAAAATATATGTTTTAAATAATATTAAACACTTACTTTTTAAAAATATGTATGTATCCAACCTTATTTTAGTTGGCAATGTGACATACATGTAATGTTGAGCCAAACTCAAGTTCACAAGTCTGAAACACCAAAGTTAAGCGGAAGATGCTCCAAATGCCACTTATATGCAGATCTTTCATTCACCACACACAAAAAAGGGTTCTCAATGCTTTGGATCATAGTGGAAAAAGTAGGCATCACCTTGCAAATCTTGCAGACACCAAACAAAGGTCGAGTTGGATGTCCGAGCAGGTATCACATTGCAAATCTTACAGACGCCTATACAATGAGAATTGGTCCCTCAAGTTTTATGCATAGATGATTGAAGTAGTGGGATCCAATCCCAATGGGATGTGCCTTCAAAAACATGATTGCCACCAAAATTGTGAACCAGTACCTCTAAATTTGTCGGTCTACTAGAGTTAACTACAACTATGTCACTAAATTTTAGCAACTAAAATTCTAATTGGGGTAAAAAAATTGAAGATTTTTTTCCAAAATTAGGCTTAGTGCAAGAAGCAATGCCTAGGTGGCTCTTCCTTTCCTAGTGCTCAAAAATACTTTCGCATTGTGCTTCCAAGAAGCAAATAGTGTTATTAATTCTTCCTCTTTGCTCAAGAAGCTTATGTCAAGGGGTGTGGAGTCAAGGACAAGGACTGTGAAGAGGTAGGGGTTGTAATGGCTCCACCTAACTCAAACTTGCACAAGACTCTCCTTCAATTCTCTTGGATCTTCTTACTACCCGAAAATGGGGGGGAAATGGCAATCTTCACATTAAAAAAATGTTAGTTTAGCTATATTAAACCTGCCTGTAATGATGCCCTCAGGTTTTCCCTTCACGCACAGGTTACCCTGTCAGACTCTCCTCGGCAACATTTTTTTGGTTGGCCTCGCTCATATAACCAAAGGGCAACAAACCCTACAATCAAATACCATCCAAACAAATTATTGTGGGGCAAGCAGAATAGAGCCCCATCACATTTTGCAGATCTATTGCGTGTTGTAGGAGTCAAAGGCCATCCAAGCGGCATCACCAAATCACGCATAATGGCGGAAATACATGTGTCTACCGGAGGAAAACCAAAACATATGTTGTCAATCCGCATCCAATACATTGACGGCTCAAACAAAATTTTGCAGATCGACGGCCAACATTCCTCCTTCGAAAGCACAATCCATGTGCTCAAATCCGATTGGTTGATTGCTCCCTTTGCCCTCGGGATCCATGAATCTGACGTTGCTCACCATAGGCCGCACTATAATCAACGCATACGTCCAACTGCAATCTGGTCCCTCCATATTTTGACATCTATCACTATCAAACATTTCGATCTCGTAGAAAAACACCTTCGGCATATTAATAATTAAAAATATATGTTTTAAATAATATTAAACACTTACTTTTTAAAAATATGTATGTATCCAACCTTATTTTAGTTGGCAACGTGACATACATGTAATGTTGAGCCAAACTCAAGTTCACAAGTCTGAAACACCAAAGTTAAGCGAAGATGCTCCAAATGCCACTTATATGCAGATCTTTCATTCACCACACACAAAAAAGGGTTCTCAATGCTTTGGATCGTAGTGGAAAAAGTAGGCATCACCTTGCAAATCTTGCAGACACCAAACAAAGGTCGAGTTGGATGTCCGAGCAGGTATCACATTGCAAATCTTACAGACGCCTATACAATGAGAATTGGTCCCTCAAGTTTTATGCATAGATGATTGAAGTAGTGGGATCCAATCCCAATGGGATGTGCCTTCAAAAACATGATTGCCACCAAAATTGTGAACCAGTACCTCTAAATTTGTCGGTCTACTAGAGTTAACTACAACTATGTCACTAAATTTTAGCAACTAAAATTCTAATTGGGGTAAAAAAATTGAAGATTTTTTTCCAAAATTAGGCTTAGTGCAAGAAGCAATGCCTAGGTGGCTCTTCCTTTCCTAGTGCTCAAAAATACTTTCGCATTGTGCTTCCAAGAAGCAAATAGTGTTATTAATTCTTCCTCTTTGCTCAAGAAGCTTATGTCAAGGGGTGTGGAGTCAAGGACAAGGACTGTGAAGAGGTAGGGGTTGTAATGGCTCCACCTAACTCAAACTTGCACAAGACTCTCCTTCAATTCTCTTGGATCTTCTTACTACCCTCAAGATTAGAATGCAAGCTTTGATACTAAATGTAATTGCACAAACAGGGCAAAACTTGGTTAATTTTATTAATCACAGAAAAAAATCATTACAATCAAAGGAGAGAGTTGGAAAGTTTATAGGCTTTGAAAAGATTCTATCCATTCCATGGGAAGTGGATCAAATCGTCCTAAAAAAGACACTTCTATAGAAATAGCATATTGCCCCTGATTGCCCCTATTGGAATTCATCAGTGAACAAACACCAAGATAGAATAACCGCCACTAATCTAGGTATAAACAACTAAGAGATCTAGAAAGAAAACACAAAGTTACAATTTTTTATATAACTCTCCCACATGGAGAATTAAGACTAGTTTATTCGAATAGCTGCTAGTACCAGTTATTTTTAAGATCTACTTAGTCTTGCAATTTTCATTTTTAGTCCCTACGCTCATCCTTAAATCTTTTAATTTGGTCCACTATTTGCTCTAGAGTTTTAACCATAATAATCAACTTATTCTCGGTCTTCTTAACTTTAATAAGAAGTTATTAAAAACATAGCATTATAAAGACAACATTAAAGTTTTCTTCCAACATAACAATTTTATATATATATATATATCGCAGATAGAGCTAAAACACTGACACTTCCTTGGCCCCCTTCTATCTCAGCATGAGCAAATGGAGAGGGAGATCCTCTTATCATAGAGAACTATGGAACCCAAGCAACTGAGCTCTCCCCCTCCAAACCCAGAAGCTATATCTATATATATATATATATCGTAGATAGAGCTAAAACACTGACACTTCCTTGGCATCCTTCTATCTCAGCATGAGCAGATGGAAAGGGAGATCCCCTTACCATAGAGAACTATGGAACCCAGGCAACTGAGCTCTCCCCCTCCAAATCCAAAAGCTAATAGAGATTGGGGCAAGCTAGCAGAGAATTTTATCGAGAGGGTGTTTCGAGCCTCCTCGAAAGCTGGGCCCTGGACTTGAGTAAGGTTCGTCACTAAGGACTCCCTCTCCCGAACAAGAACATCTCGTACCTCTAGGAAAACCAGAGACTCGAGCCAGTGAGCAAGGGAATCCCTCTCACCTAGACTCCGTGCAAGTTCGATCACGGAAGCAATCTGCTTCTCTTGCGTCAGAATATTGCATCTCATGGTGATGTACGAAGAGAAGAGGTTGAGCACACCCCCTCTTCCCCCCCCCCCCCCCATAGTTCAGATTTAGATTAGATAGGGGGACTTCGAGTTAAGCTTTGAAAACTCAACCAGTCCACTGCCCGAGAACATGGAGGGTACCATCAGTTCGTCAATTGAGTAACATACCTAACCCATCGGGCCCATGCATTCTTCCTCGATGTGTGTGTGTGTGTGTGGTGTGCGTGTGTGCGCGTGCGCGTGCGTGTGCGTGGTGCGTGTGCGTGTGTGAGATAAGGTTTTACATCTCCAAAATGTAGTTTATCATTTTAAAAAACAGTTAGGCACCTTGTGCCAAAATAAAACATGATCACCAAAGTATACCAAATTCTATTATTAGCCTATATATATATATATATATATATATATATATATATATAAGGTTTTACATCTCCAAAATGTAGTTTATCATTTTTAAAAACAGTTAGGCACCTTGTGCCAAAATAAAACATGATCACCAAAGTATACCAAATTCTATTATTAGCCTAGATATGGCATGAACAGTGCCACAAGAAAATGGGCATTACATCTAATACCCTTTGCTACGTGTCCACCTCCTAATTGGTCATCCTCGATCCATTTTCCCACCCCCAGGGAAGCCAATGTCACAATATAATTTATCTTAGGCTCTCGGGTCACGAAGATCACTTTGTGTGGCTCTACCTTGGCTTGTTTGAGTTTGGCTTCCCAAGAGCCCGAGTGACATGTGATTGCTCCACATGGACAAATTGTGTGTCATTCGGGTTCTCATATTTGCGCTAAGGTCTCGGGGGTCACCTTGGTAATCAATTGCCCTAGTCATTTCGATCCCCACTTCCCAAGAATCTGAGTGGCACGTAATTGGTCCACATGGACCAATCACGCCTCATTTGGATTCTCAAGTCTCCAAACTTAGTTGCCCAATGCCTTAGCCAATTTCTTTGATCATCGCGACCTCGGACCTAGAGAGGGTTATCATTGGTCCACATGGACCAATGACGGGCCCTCGGGGTTTTGGGCTAGGACAAAGGCTCAAAATGCTCAGGGTTGGTGACTTCCAACTCTACGATCAACTCAGCTTCAACTCAAGCTCGATGACTAGCTCGGCTCGGTCCCAACTCTGGAAAAAGTCTAAGTGTGGAGCATTCACTCCAATTAGAATTAGTGACCACCCTGCCTATATATGCAACTCGATCCTTACTCCTTATGTATATGGGATTAATCCTAAGTGACAAAATGTGAACCAAGCGAACAGTTTAGCAATAAGTGTCCTCAATTTGATGGACTAATTTTAATGCTCTAGAGAACAAAGGAAGATGGGAATCAAGACGTCACCATCCCATTTTGGGACTAAAGCACGTGATTTTGATCAAATTTTCTCAGTTTTTGAACTATATGAACGTTGAGCTAGTTTGAGGAAGCCAATGTGACAAGTTCTAAACGCAAGGGTGCCTTAAAATGTGAGGAGTAGCCCATTCAAATCTTCCAAGTCTTTTAATAAAAAAAGTTGTCAAAAATTGAAGCAGAGTGCTAACTTTGACATCAAATTGTAAACATTGTATATTGGAACCTAGTGTAAATTGAAATATCTATCGAGTCGTAATTGATTGTAACATAATTTATGGAATGGAAACTTATGTATATTGAAACATATGGGGATTGGAATGTTATAAAACTTGTTTATCATTGTAAAACAGAAAGTAACTTATGAAGACATTACGGATGTATGATTAACTAAGTAATGACATGACTCATTTGATGGAAGTAGTTATTGTCATGTTTTTATCAAATGTTATTGGAATGGATGAAAATGGAACGCACATGTTAATAGCTTAATTATAAGTGTCTTAGTATAAAGTGGATGAACATGTATATGTGATATCATCTAGGTAAATGTACTTGATGTTTAAACATTGTTAATTCATTAATGAAATTTAATGGAAGCAAATTATATGAGTTAAATGTAATGGCACACTTAATCTACTTTATTAGATAAAACTTTGATTACTTGTATTACTATAGTATTGCTTCTTGCATGTGTTTGATTTGTTAAATGTAAGACTAGGAAATCGAGAGGGCATCAATTTCTATCCCCGATTGTGTGTAGGATGACTTGAAATTCTATTACAAAAAATTCTTATGTGTTTTCTAGTCACTTGTTTGGGGGGTCACTACACTAATCCACTTATTCTCCTTGACATAGAAATTGCTTAACATAATAGAAATTAAAGTACTCTTTTATGCTAGTGGAAATAGAAGTCTTGCGTAATAGTTTGGTGTTTACAAGATGTATAAATAGATAAGAAAACTTACTATAATACATAAAAACATCAAATACAAAGAGATAGAAATGGAACCAATCCCTATTATTGTTTCACCAATAAATTTTTAGTGCTTTCATATACAATATTTAGAGCTCTCAAGAAATGTGGAATGGAAGATGTAGATTATCCTAAAAAGGAAATATCTGTTTGGGACTTAGGACAAAAACAACATAATTTATCATCTCTAGCAAGATCCTTATGAGAAAATGAGATTTTATCAACATATATGCAATCGATCTAATGATCACCAACAAAAAAGGACAATACATCCAAGAGAAAATCTCCACACATTAGTTCTACACAATGTCAGTGATGTTCTAATCATTTTGTAATTATATTAGTGAGCATGAAAAATATAAATTAAGAAGAAAGCTTAACCTTGTTATGCAAGCAAAGAAAATTTGAGTAGGAGATGCACATGATAGTTGGATTGTCCTATGCATGAGCCAAACAATAACACACAAGAAAGAGAAAATGTAAATGGTTTGCCTAACATGTCCAGTTGTCTCGCCAAAAAGGCGGTTGGATTTATCATAGATGGTTTGAAGTATCAAAAAAGAGTATTAACAGTTTGCATATGTCATCTACAAATAGATTTTATGTAAAGGGAAGCTAATATACTTGCACCAATAATGTAAATAGAAAATATGACACAAAACTTGTATAATTATATTGTAACTTACTTGGTGACATAGATCCTACAAAGTTTTATAAATTTGTACAAAACAGAAAAAATAAAGAAACATGATTTCACCTCAAAAATAACTTATCGCAAGGAACGCAATGTCTACCCTTTCAATCAACCAAAGTTATTTTAAGACTAACCACATCACCTCATGCCTTTAAATTTAAATAATAAATAATGTATGTGTAAGGTTCTTGACCAACAAAAGGTGAAACATCATGTCAAATACAATCTTATATGTTTGGTGAATGAACTGGTTTTGGAAGGGGAACAAAACCAACAAGTAGAAGTGTTGATCAACTTTTGATATAACTTGTATAATAACCTAGAAAGTTCTTTATCATCCAAACAACTCCCCAAAAAATAGTGATTAAGCTAGTGCAATTGCTTGTGTACTTGATGATCAAATTGTGCATTATGTACATGACGGAACTTTAAAATAAGTTTTGTAATCTTGTTGGTTATTAATTGTGATTACCTGCGATAAAAAAGTAGTAAGAAACACTTGCACTAATACATGCAATGTGGGAAAAGAGGATACTAAAAATACATGGTTTCTTGATTCAGGTTGCTCAAATCACATTATAAGTCAAACGGGGATCAGAAGGCTAGTTGACACTTTCAAAAGTTAAGTTTGATTAAGAGATGGAAAATCCATTCAAATTGAAGGCAAGGGCACTATAGAAATCACCTCAATTAAAAGTAAGGGTGAAATTAATGATGTATATTTTTCTCCAAGTGTAAATCATAATTTGATCAATGTTGGACAACTAGTTGAAAAGGATTTTAAACTACTTTTTGAAGATAAACTTTATTTAATTTTATAAACAAATTGAAAATAGATTGATTGGAAAATCCTACATGGAAAAGAATTAGATGTTTCCACTAAGGATCAATTTGATTAATGGACGTACTTATCTCTTTACCATTGAGGATGTTAGCATTTCGTGGCATTCAAAATATAGTCCTATCAATTTCAGAAATTTGTGTATTTTTAACACAAAGGGTATGGTAAGAGGTATTCCCAAGCTAGATTCAAAAAAGGATGATGCATGCAAGTCATGTATTATTGAGAAACATCATAGGGAGTCTTTCTTTATCAACAAATGGAGAGAAATCAAACCTTTAGAGTTAATCTACACATATTTGTGTAGACCAATGTCTTACAAAAGTATTTTGTAAGAATTTGTATTTCATTTGCTTCATTAATAATGCTACAAGGTTTATGTGGGTTTTACTGTTAAAAGAGAAGAGTGGAGTTTTTTCAATTTTTAGAAATTTCAAAGCTTTCGCTGAAAAAAAAAGGTTGGCATTCCATCAAAAGGTTAAGAACAAATAGAGGTGGAGAATTTGCTCGAGTGAATTTTCTTAGTTTTGTTCTACACAAGGCATTAAGAGGTAGTTAATAGTTCCTTACACACCACAACAGAATGGCGTTGGCTGGAAAAATAAATAGTTCTATCATGGAATTAACAAGAACTATGTCAGAAAATAGGCACATGAAAAGATATTTTTAGGTTGAAGTAGTAAAGACTACAGTTTACATCATAAACAGGTGTCCTACAATGGCAATCAAAGACAAGATACCGTGTGAGGCTTGGTATGGTTCAAAACCGGATGTAGGTCATTTAAAGGTATTTGGTTGTTTGGTTTCTGCTCATATTCCTGATCAAAATAGGAAAAATTTGGATCATAAGAGTGTAGTTCATATTTTCATTGGTTATAGTGATGAAAACAAAACATACAAGTTGTAAAATGGTATTAGTAAAACTTCAATTATTTCAATGGATTGTAATTTTTTGGGAATGAGATGTATGCTGATTTTAATTGTGCAGCTAAGAGGGTCATAAGTGAAGGGGGCAGCCCCTTAAAGAAGATTTTGAGGACTTACAAATTACTACCCAAATTTTCAATGCTACAGGAAATGGTATTAGCTCTTTACAAGAGACTAGTCATCCATCTATAACAACTCCAAGTAAGCATAAGCGGTTGTCGAATCCACGTCTAGCAAATCAAATTTTGTATCAATATTATGACAGAAATATTATAAGATTGCAAGCTCATAAAGAATATGGAAATTGAGGATTTTGTTAACATATTGTATAAAAAAACAAGGGTATTATGCATGATTTTTGTCCTTGCCTTTCTTTTTTAATGATTATTTCTAGTTGGAATGTTAGAGGGCTTGAAGCCCCTCAAAGGAACTATTTAGAAAGACTCTCTTTTTGCAATAAGTCAAGTTGTTTGGTTTCAAATTAGAGTGGTTTCTTAAGCTTATTCAGAAAGATGGTTTTTTTGTTTGCACTTATCATCCTAAAGGTAAATTTGGTATTATTCTCTTGGATTCCTCACAGATTGATTGTGTGATTGACTTTGGTGTCTCTCTTTCTAACATACTTGTCTGAATTATTCTTTATATGAATGGCGGGTTTTTTGGCCTTGCCTCTATGTATAATTCTAATGATTATAAGGACTGTTCTGCCCTTTGGGACTGGCATGCTTCCATTCTTGAGAAATTCCCTTGGATCTTTGGAGACTATATGATTGAAGACAAACATGATAAGTTGGGAGGTTCCTCTTTTCAATGAAGTGGAGATATGAATTCTTTTTTGGTGTAAACCGAAGAGATCTTTGGGTATAACTAATCCACTATGGAGGGACTAAGTAAAATGGTAAAGGGCATTTGGTTCATCTCGTGTAATACCCAAAGGAGAAGAGAAAATTTACTTTGTAATAGATAGTTCTTGGTGAATAGATAGATGTTCCTTGAGCAAAGTTCTCTTTGGGGTATAACTAATCCATGGTAAGGGCATTTGATTCACCTCGTGTAATAACTAAAGGAGAAGAGATAATTTATTGTGTACTAGGTAAGTTCTTGGCGAATAGGGAGATGTTCCTTGAGCAATATTCTCTCGATAGCAACCATGTCTTGGTTTCATCTAACACTTTGTCTAGTCATCATGTGTTGGTCAATGTTACCTTCACTTCTACCCACTCTTGGTAATGTCATGGCTTTGTGGAAAATTGCTAAACACTATATTAAAAAATGCTCAGTTTTCTATAGTTGGCACAACCCTGTTCAAGTGGTCATTAAGATTCTTACAGATAATGGTAGGATGAAGGCATATCATAGGAAAAATGCTTATAGAAAAGCTCAAGAAGACCTAAAAAGAGTAAAATTAGCTCTCCAATATGAACTTGATAATTTCTTGTTGGAATGTGTTATAAGAGTAAAAAAATGAGGTCATATCTTTCCATAACTAGATCCAAAGCGACTTGACATAAAGGAGGTGATAGGGGATCTAAGTACTTTAACATTATGGAAGGTAAGTAGGCTCAAGACAAAATTAGTTCTATTGAAAGTAAAGGTAAAGTTTTGTACGAACCTGAGGAGAATGTTTTTCTTGGTTTTTATGAGTTTATGTTTTCTTCTGAAAGACCCAATGAGTAGGATCTCAAGTGCAGAGCTATATGTGAAAAGACCGTGCCTAGGAGGATAGAATTGGAGTAAGCCTCCTTCCTCGACTCTTGCATTTGTCTAGATGGGATTAAATATGCAAACAGGCCTACAAAGGATGATAAAGCTTTTGGATTTGACGGGTTTCCTATTGAGTTTTACAAAGTCAATATTTATTGGATAGCTTATGACTTGTTAAAAGCCTAACATGAATATAGAGGTTGGCACCCTGGTACCTGATATCAATAGGGAAATTTTTAACTTATTCCCAAGGATGGTGGTAGAACACGAGTTATGAATTAATTCGCCTATTACGTTATTGAATGTCTCCTAATAAAATTATGCCAAAATTCTTGTTGATAGGGTAAGTTTAAGCTCTTGCCCACATTGATTTGTGAGACCCAAACTGAATTTGTGGAAGGGAGATACATTTTAGACATTTTGATTACTAATTGGGAGGGCATGTCTTCGGCTCAATTCACCAGGGCGAATGTGTTATGGATCTTATTGATTTTGAAAAATATTATGATAGAATAGCGAGGGGGTTCATTTAAGTTATACTGAGAGCTATAGGATTGTAGGTTTGTTCGAATGGTCTTGGTTCTCTTCAAAGATACTTCTACTCAGGTTGAGGCCAATGGGGAACTTTTATAGACCTTTCTATTCCAAATATCTATAAAGCGAGGGTGTCCTCTTGCTCCTTTGTGTTTTCCCTGGCTGCTAGAACCATTCACTTCTTGTTAAGAGCTACCTCTTTTGCCCCTGCATTTAAGGGTATTTCTTCACCTAGTTTTGAGTTCTTGAGCTAAGGCTGATATTGAGGATCTTAACAACAAGCTCAGTATTTATTGTATTGCTTATGGTTCTAAAAATTCGATTTTTAATTCTTGGGTGGGATGATACCCATCCTGATTGGCTTGTAGCTCAAGGTTGGGAATGGGGTTTTCTGGTCAAATGGTTAGGTACTCAGCTATACCCTTTACTCTGGATGATATGGGAATGGTTTGTTGGCAGTCTCAAAAAAGTTGTCTAAGTGGGAAATAAATTGTTTGTCTATGGATGGTAGGATTCAAGTACGTGAAAAAAAATTATCCTCAGAACTTATACTACTCGTGTAAGTTGTTCAGAAATGATCAGTTTGAACAGCTTCATAAAATTGTGGGAAATTTTGAGGCCATAAGGTAAAGGGAAGAAAAGGTTGCATACTATTAAGTGAGCTGACAGTATCAAGTCAAGCTGCCTTGGTGGGATTGGATTCAAATATCTTAAGCTCTAGGGGGATCTCGTTGATTGTCAAGTGGATTTTAAGAGCCTTTCAAGGACATGCCCCTTGGCAAGTTCTGGTAAGAAATAATATCACAAGGGGTTTACCCAAGAACAAGTGTGATTGAAGAGGTCTTCCTATTATTGATTTCATGTTTGGCACTTTTCCAGCCAAGCCTTCTATGTCTAAAATCTTTTGCTCCATTTGGAAGGCTTGGGAATTGATGAAACAGCTAGTTGTCCCTTGATTTGTCTTCACCACGAGGGGGAGCGGGAGCTGTTTCTTTGATGGTAAGACACCTACTTATGCAAGAGCTTGGGCAGCCTAAGTAGCTGATACATTTTGGATATGGGTACAGATATGAAGAATCCAATATGTGGATGCGGCCAAATCCTCTCCCCCACCCTCCCTCACTACCACCACCACCACCAGCAGCAGGTGTAGCTTTGGATACGGCAGTACAAAAAATATATAAAAAGTAAAAAATATACAAACCGCCCGAAAACACTACTGATCATCTACATAATGCCAAATGAAACGTCACAAATGTCACAATAAATATTAAATATTATAATTACATCAAAATAATGGTTTAATTTGTTTATGGGAGAATGCAGCAGCGTCTGAATCTTCACGTGATCATTAAAAAAGAAGATGCATGTACATCAAGAGCCACTGATCTTATTTTCTGGTTTTATAGCAGCACAAAACTGAAATTCAGATTTGTTTAGATTGACTCTCACAATTGTTCCTTGTCCAGAATTGAATATCTGCCTTTATGTGATCAGATAAAGAGTATTTGGGTCAATTGTGCTTGTTCTCCCTTGGTCAGATTTGTTCATGAGATGGATAGAATGATCATGTGGAAATTCAGACCCTACTGATTTTTTAGGGTTTTATAGTGTTTTTAAGAAAAAAATGGGCTCCTTTTATGTTTTAGTGTTAACAAAATTAGAAAAAAACTTTTAAAACTTGTTTTTTGCCTTGGTTGGGCCCAAAATAAGGGCTGGACAGTCTGGATAAGTCTCTGTATCCTGGATGTAGTCGTAGCCCTATCCAACACCATATCTGTATCCTGCCCTATTTTCTGATGTATCAGTATCTTAGTGGGCACCAAAGGTATTAAAATGTTTGGTGACATTTTTCCTAATGAAAGATCCTGAAATGAAAAAAAGGTCTAGTGTGCAGGGCAAGGCCAAAAGACCCTTTTCTATGTTATTCCGAGCTGTCAGTCCTGCACATGCAGCTCTCATCATGGGATGGGACTCTGAAATTTGGGAAGATATATTTTGGATAAAAGGGCCTCAGCTGTTCCGAATTTCTTCCAAGCAGTTGTATGCTAATGTTGTTAAATCTCCTGACTTAAGCTCGCGACTTAACCACAAATGGCTGGTTAGAGACTCCCATAAGACCTTGTCCCAAAGATTTGAATTCATATGGAATAGTTGTTTAGAGCTCAAGAAAGTTTACCTTATATGGCTTTTGTTTTGGCAAAGAATAGCTGTTGGGGAAGTCATCAGAAAAGTGGGAATCCAAGCTTATGTCTGTTATGTTTGTGGCAAACCTGAAACCGTGAAACATGTATTCTTTGATTGCATTTATGCTAAATGTGCCTGGAGAAAACGTCTTCTTTCTTGGTCTAGAATTTCTCAGAGAACCATCTTATGGGATGATATTTGGTGTGGTTATCTTGCTGATGTAAAATTGAATCAATTCTTGAGAAATTTTTGGCTTATTTCCTCAACGGAAGTGCATTGGTTTTTACTGAAAAAGAGAGATTAATATTTTTCAAGGAGCCACCAGATCACCTACAGACTTCATTGGTGAAGTCACACTGTTAGGATCACTTTGCAGGTTGCTGTTCAGCTAAAGATCCCTGAATCAGAGCTCAAGAAACTTCTTGCTTTTGGTGTTAACAAGAGCAGTAATCAGTTCAAGGGAAACAGGAAATCGAAGAAGAATCCGCAAGCTCCCTCAGAAAACAGTATTCCTGATGATCGAGGTGACTGGGATTTCAAACCTTTTGATGACTCCTCATGGGTGAAAGCATGTGACAAGTTTTGGGATCCAAAAGAAGGTAAGAGAGTCCCCGGGGTTCCCCTAAGCAATCCCCTGTTAGTGTTCAGAAACCTCATCTCCTGATATACTGAGATACTTGGGATCCCTCAACTTAGGTTGAAAATTGAGAAAGAATTCAACTTGGAAGGGGAAAATTCTTCATTTTATTATGTTGTTCCTGAGCAATATTCTCCGGATGATGGAGTTAGCAATGTAGGGTCTGCTGGGGATGGAAGCAAAACTGAAGGTCGTTCTAGTCGCACTCAATTTGAACATGATGGGGATCCTCTTGTGATTGCCCCCAAGAATGCTCTTTTGGACCAGGGTGTTGTTAGTGAAAGTTCAAATGGTAATTCCTCCTTGCTTTCAATTGATAGCCTAATTTCTGCCAAAACAGATCTTCTTCCTCCTCGTGAGTTCAATAGGGATAATTTTGCTCAGATCAAATGGGAAACTGGCCTCTTTCCTAGTAGTGTTCTTCCTCCTGAGGTGGATCAGAATCTTGTAGCCAGTCATGAGAGACTTATAGGTATTAGGAAGCCAATTGCCTTGATCCTTGAAAGGGATAAGAACGTAGTTGAGGCTCCCTCTTCTGATCTTATGCTCATCCCATGAACTGCAGTTCTGCCAAGTGTTTCAAAAGGATAGGTTCAAATTGCAATACTGTCGATGCTCCTCCTGATGGGCATGTTGAAGATACAGGTTACAACTGCTGAAGTAAGCGTTGAGGGTGAAATTGTTGGTCAAGGTCCTGCTCACCTCATAAACCTTCGTTGTGCCAAGTGGGTTGGAAGGACTGTTTTCAATTAAAGGTTCAAATTGCAAAATTGTCAATGCTGCTACTGGTGGGGAATGCTGAAGATACAACTACTGAAGTAAGCACCAAGGGTGAAATTTTCAAGGTCCGAATGTTGGTTGCAATGTGGACATGGTTCTAAAATGGGTGTATGTCTAGCTCTCCTCTTTGTTAGCTTGTTCTTCATTTGGTTCATTTTTGTTGTTGTGAGGACCCTGTGTGGCCTTGTTTTAACAATTGATTTTTGGTATCATTTTTGGTATCTCCTGTGCTTTAAACTTTGGCTAGTTTAAGGCATGCTTGTAAGCTATACTTTTAATCCAATAGTTTTTTAAAATACCATTTATAGAAGAATAAAATAGTGCTATTGATATTCTTGAGGCCAGCATGAGAGTGATCACACAAACCAAAATTGAATGCCTATGTTGAGTAAAGAGATAAGAGAGAATAAGAGATACTAAGAGAATTAGGACCAGAGGAATAACTTGACAGATTCTCTAGCTTGCTTTTGATGCCCCTTTGATTTTCTCATATCAATACTTCCCTTCAACCATAAAGTATTCTTGTAATAAAAATTTCACAAATTAAACTGAAACTATCTCAACTCAATGAACACTATTTTAGCCATACTAGATCGTATGCTAATATTTGTTTCCTACTTTGTCGAGCTCATCACTCTTTGGCATGTAAATCTTGCACATAATCTAAGTTCTTGCATTGTTGAACCCGTGCATCATCAAACACAAGCAACATAATCCTGGTGATATCAACTTTTGGTGATAGCAATCACCTACACTAACTCCTTGTGACATTCTTTTGGCTAAATAAAGCTTTGGCAACTAAGCTTGGCAGCACCAATAGGACTTCCACAACAACATCATGACACTTTCTCTCAACTATGCACATATTTCTGCTTTTAAATCACTTAGTCATGATCAACATTGACTTCACAGTATCATCTGAAATAGCTGTGGGCTTGAGTCAGAAAACTCAAGTCCCTTATAAGACCATTTCAATGGTCATAGTTTGGTCATGACACCCGGCAGTGACATGTTCTTCCAAGTTCAATATTTTTTTCATACATTTTTTTGACATATATTTTTGTTTGGCGCCACTCAAGTGCAAACATTTAAATGTGCAAACGGGGCATTAGATCTATGCCCTTTCATGCAAGAAACAAAGACAATTTTATCCATTATTTTAAGAGTGTCCAGGAACAAGACATGTCTGGGAGCCCATCCTCAACCGTAAGGTAATGTTACTTTACAAGATAAAACTCTGAAAGACGAAGCAACAATAGCATTATTCAACATGCATATCCTCCAATATCTATTCCTCTTGACCACAATAGCTGAATGTTATTCCATAAACATTCCATCTGGCATGCAAATTTCATCTATTTTTGTCATGTTTATCTAGTAGAAAGCATATGTTTTATCATAACTTCCTGTTGTATGATACTGCGCATTCTAGTTTTTAATTATTATAGTGAAAAAACGACATTAACGTTAACAAATTTTAAAAGGGCGGTGTTTCTATGTATGTATGCCTAGGATAGTCCTTTTACCATGCTTTTTATAGGCCATCTTTTCTCGTGGCATTGGATTTTCCAACTCATTTACACTATTTTACTTCATCTCTAATAGGAATCATTTCCACCTCGCCCTTACTTCTTGGTAGATAACATATCAACATATGCAGCTTTGGATGCTCACCTTTTATGCAGCCAAAGACCTAGATATGGTATCATTGTGATTTAAATCAAGACAGAGGCAGGTATTGGTCCCATCACCATTACCATGAGTCTCCAACTTCTACTCAGTTAAAGCCTGCAGTTATTTGTCCCGACACCATTAATATGAGTCTCCAACTTCTACTTCGTTGAAGCCTTACTATTCTGTATTAATCCATCTTTGCAACTAACCATGTCATGTAAATTGGTTTGACCATGTAAACCCACTGCTCCATACCTCTTTTTAGGCATGCTTTCATTCAAGAACTCGTTACTAATTCTTTAACTCCATAATCATTACTTGTGCTTTAGTTCAGGAATCATCCCTATTTTTTGCATCTGATTGTCAATCATGTTTTGATTCTACTTGTTTTAAAATATCAAATGAATTGTGAACAATCAACAAATATGTGAACAAAGATTTTGAGAAACCTTTCTTTATAGATTCTCCGAACTGGTTGAGCAAGGTGTCATCCTTTTGTGCACACAATAAAGAAATGGCATAGCTCACTTCCTCAAACAAATATATATACATGTATAATTGCAATCATGCCTTGATAAAGGAAAGAAGAGTAAACAATCACAAAGTCAAATCTAGCATAGCTTTAATGCAAAGATAGAAGTACGTGCACTTATGCAAACTTAGGTACATTTGCAGTCGTTGAAGGAATAAGTAAGGACAATAAGCACCATGGGCGTAAAGAAACTGATTTGAAGGAAGCCAGAACCCATCTTAGAAGGCATAAAAAATACTTAAAAGTGGCATCTTCACTCTAAACTCGTCCTTGATTTAATCCATGTACAAGGACCCGCTTAACCACACCACATTGCCACATAAAATAAACCGTATTAAGGTTTGGAAAAAGCAATAGAAGAAACAGGAGGAGATATATTAGCACTCTATCCAGGCCATATACTGAGCCATCACATTGTATGATAGTAGTTAAATATGATAATGGAACAAAATCCTAAAATGTAGGGATATGCCACGTAATTTGGAAGTGGCTTCTAATTTGATAGAACACTCGCATTTGCAATGGTGATAAGAAGAAGAACCCACAAAGCACAAAAGCTCCTCTGAGACATGTTACTAGGGGCACTTGCACTGTACATTTGGAAACAAACATCATGGTAGGTAAAATTGACATGGATATAGCACTGCATTCATGAAAATCTAAATATTTTACTACTTCTGCACCTTATAATCGCATCCCCTCTGTTGCTAGTTAGATAATTAAGAGAGAGAAAACATCCATATGAGAGTGTGTAGAGTGAAGATGAAAAGTAGATAATGGTTGACTTACACGATTGGTGCGAGTGGTAGAGGAAAAGTGGGTGTGCATGAGCTTGTGGGCTGCTTTGGCAGCGTAGGCGGCGGCGGCGGATGCCAGCGCGGCCTCAACATATCGGTTGGAGGCGATGGCCGCGGCGGCAGTCATCCTGTCAGCCACTTTCTGAGTAGCCTTCTCCAACGTAGAGAGTTTCAGCAATTCGGCATCTCCATATTCTGTAATTTCATCCAACTCAGCCATGCCCGAGTCCAACACTTGGTGGAGGAGGGCATCAGCGGCGGCGAGTTGCTCATCCTGGGCGGCGTCCATGGCAGCGAATGAGGCCTCTGCCTCTGCCTCCAATTTCTCCATAATTTCTTCTACGCTCGCGGGAGCGAAACCCTCCTCCTCGCAAGCCCTCCTGGCTACCTCCGAAAATTCTCTCATAAGCCCCTCCATTGAAGCCGGATCCCATACTTTATCCAAACTCTTCAATTTCGACATCCTCAGTCCTGTCCTTCAGCAAAATTCTCCTGCTATACCTACCTTGCTCTAAATTTTGTGTTGCCTTTTCACGGGCTATCATCTGCGGCTCGCGCGGCGGAGGGGTCCCCTCGGACGGTCCAAATACTTTCCCATTCACTCCACTCAAATTCGGCCGCTTCCCCTTTTACTCTCATTAATGTGTCTTAAAAAACTCGAGAACTTCGGCTCAACTAAGGTTTTATGCATACGCATGTGATGTCTCGTTGTTTACATTGTATTCCTTTAGTTTGTCTAGGGTTTTCCCTTCAGTCTCATCATAGTGTTAATCGGCTATTTTCCTACCGTTAAGGCGGTGAGTTACTATGAATGGTTAACTCTCCATCCATTGTAATTGGTGGTGAAAATGGCTCTCAAACGTGTTCGAAAGTTTGTGCCGAAGGTCTACGACGAGGTATGGATTCTAAATCATCCTCGGATGTTGTTGTTTCTGATGAATTTTTAGACCTTGTGGTCAAATGGTATATGTAACAATTACCTTTATTTCTGTGGTCGCATCCCCTTAGAATATTACCTGCAAAACTGGATAAAGAACCATTGGGAGTCTAATGATATCCTAGTTTCAGGTATCCGTAACCTCACCAAGGGATTTTATCTCTTTTCATTTTACAAGCCTTCTCAGGTCCAAGCCCTCCTTCTTAAGGCAATTTGTTGGTATTTAAGTAATACTCTTTTAGTGCTTTCTCAATGGACTCCCAACTTTAGCCCCATTAGCCAAGTTTTGTTGAAAATCCTAGTTTGGATCGAGCTTCCTGGACTCCCCATTCATCTCTGGTCATTTCTTACAGAGATAGTTAAACCCATTGGTAGGGTGATATGTGAGGAGATAATGGATCAAACGTCGCTCTATTCGTGTTGAGCTTTCTAATTCAAACCAAATCCTGCTTGCCAATAATTTTGCAATTCTTAGCTCGGAGGATGGCGTGTCAGATGGGCAGGAGGAGTTTGACATGTCTGATTTTTCATGAATTTCATCTCTTGGAATGTCAGGGGTCTTACAGAACCCTCTCACAAATTTTTTGTTTGGTTAGCCTGCCAGCTTTTTAGTTGCCTTGCTGTTATTTGTTTACAGGAAATTAAAATTTCTGGTTTTTTGCTTCAAAATACTCTAACATGTATTCTTCCTGCTTTTTCGCATTTTTATTCTCAGCACATTGATGGAAAAAGTGGCATTAGTATTTCCATTGCCCTAAAATTTTCAGCCTTAATCCCCTCATCGGGCCATGATCCTTTAAATTGGGACGTGTGGGTGATTATTGCGATTAATTATCTTTCTTTTTGTATTTTAAACGTTTACGCTCCTAATGATGGATTTGAAAGCACAATATTATGGAAATGGTTAGGTGATAACTTTCCTTTAGCTTATTGGCTTGTGTGTGGCGACTTTAATATGATAGAACATCTTGATGACAAACTTGGTGCCCTCCCCATGCGTTGGTATGTCGGCGAGCATGCAACTTGGCATTTCTTTAAAAGTCGTTGGGGGATTTATGATCCTTTGATCAGACAGTGGCAAGAATTTAAGTCTCAAGCTTGGTATACTTAGACTAATCTTCGAGAAGGATACGATTGAGTTTTTAAAAGGATTGATTGTGTACTCCTCTCTCAGCATCCTATTTTTTATTTTGACATGCAAGGCCTCTCCCCTGTCACGGTGTGGTCAAATGTACTTTTGTAAGATCACCGTTTGATCTCTTTTAAGATTATTTGGAGTGAGGCCCCATTTCAAGTCTCTTCTAATCAATTCCTTCTTACTGTTTCCTTGTTGAGTCACCTGGGGGTGGTCCCGCTTATTACTAAAGTTTGGAACATGGCGTCACATCCACCTTTTGCTACCATCTGGAATGAGTGGTGGGAAGCGGTGATTTAGTGCACCACTCGGTTCTCCATCAATTTGGAAAGCAAGTTTCTCGAGTGCATAAACGAGTGGATTCTGCTCTACACAAAGAATTTTGAAGGATCTTTATTATTCTTGACTCCAATCGTTTTGACACCCCTCTTCAGTTACAGGCTATTGATATTCAGCACAAGCTCAAGCTAGTTGAATCTCATTTGGCCCATGGTGCTTAGATCTAGCCGAGGTTGCATTGGCTCAAGGTGGGAGACAAAGCGTCTAAGCATTTTTTTGAATCCCTTTAGGCCAAGCATGCTCATCAGCAGATCAAAACTATTAAATTTTCTCAACAGTGGCTCACGGATTTACCTGAGATCACAAACGCCTTTGTGTAACACTATCAATTAGTCTTCCAAGCTCAATAGGCTATTAATGAACAAGCTTCCGCTTTGCAACAATGTATTGAGGTGGTTTCAGATAAGCTTTATCCTAATGATCGTGTTTGACACAATGTTCCTCTTTCTTTAGATGAGCTTTATGCAACTTTGTTGTGCCTTGCCGATGATAAATCTCTGGGATTGGATGGCTTTCCTTATGACTTCTACAAAACCACTTGGAATTTTGTTGGTCCAAACTTGCTTCAAGTTTACAATGAAGTTGTCCAATCTAATTCTTTAGGGAGTTTCATCAATTAAGGCAACATTAAGTTCATTCCTAAATATGACAATCCAAAGTTGATTACTATTTGGAGACCTATCAACTTGTCGAATGTTTCTTACAAAATTCTTGCAAAGGCCCTAGCTCTTCACATTGTCAATCTTTTACCCAAGATTGTTCAACCCGAGCAGATGAGATTTGTCAAAAGCCGATACATGCTGGATAATCTTATAGCAATCTGGGAAGGAATAAAATGGGCTCGATTATCTCTGTAACGATGACTTTGAAAAGGCTTATGGTCTTATTGAATGGCCTTTTATCCTAGCAATGCTCACAAATTTATGATTTGGATATTTTTTTACCTTGGTTGTCCGAACTATGTTCTCAAATGCTTTTGTTTGTCTCACTATCAATGGGAATCAAGCCTCCTCTATTGGCCTCTTCTGATCTATCAAACATGGGTGCCCTCTTACGCCAACTCTTTTTTTCTTAGTCGTTGATGCTCTTGGATATCTTATTGCTCAATGTGTTGATCAAGGCTACATTTGGGGAATTTTTTTGTCGAATCATTCGACTCAGCTTATTAATGGGAACTTTGTTGACGATTCCTTCCTTACCCTTGCTGAATCTAAGCATAATTTGGTTGTTGTTTTTGAATGCCTTGATATCTTTTGTCTTGATTCTAAATCCAACATTTAGATGGCTAAAATGTTGGGCTATCGGCAAAGTTGTTGGCCTATGCCTAACTGGGTGAAAGTTTACCCCTAGAAGTGGATTGGGTGTGGAGAACAATTTAAATTTTTGGGCATACCTTTTTCCTTTGATAGTGATTCTTCTACTGTATAGCAGTATGTGATTGACAGAGTTAAACATAAAGTCTCTTGGTGATCTTCCAAATCCCTTTCATTGGCCGATAAATTTTAGGTGTGTACCAATATTCTTGCGGCCACTCATGTTTATGATTATGTTTTTTGGTGCCCATCCCAGGCTTCCTTTGCCAAGCTTGCAAAGTTGCTCCATGATTACCTTTGGTCTAAAAATTTTGGTTCAGTCCGCTTCCATCGGGTGGTCTTGGAAGTTTGTTGTCTACCCCGCGATTAAGGTGACATGGGTATTATTGATGTTTACAATCAAAGTGTGGCTTCATGTATTAAATGGGTTGTGAGATGTATTTTGAGAATTCAAGCCTAGAAAATTCTGCTTCAACATTATATTGCTTTAGGTGCACCTTACGGTAAAAAATGTTGGAATAATATAGGGTTGCATACGTTAATTATCACCAAGGCTCCAATCAATATTTCTGGCACTTTCGTCGACAAAAACATATGGAAGGCCTTTGAAGCAATGAAACCTCTACAACGTTGGATTGGCGATGGATTTTACACCAGGCTCTCTTTTAATTCCTAGAATATCTGTTGGTCTCCCATTATAAAAAATATATATTATTCCTCTTGCAGAAACTTTGGGCATCAAATCTCTTTGTTTATCTCGCAAGGGGATTCACACCATTCATGGTTTGGTTTCCCACAGAGACTTGATTTTCTAGCTTGAGCGCAAGATAAAATTCATTTCTGTTTATCTACATAATACAAGATTTAATGTCAAATTTAATGTTCCATAAACTGGGACTCAAGCCTCCAGAAGTATGGTGGCGTGATTGGCAGTGCAATCATGATATTGTGTTGAGCAGAAAAAGTATGATACTTAGCATAAGGCACACAAAAGGTTCACGCGTAGGAATAGGGCGTGTTCAAAGGTGAGGAAGGATAGGGAAGGAAACGCGCGTGAAAGAAAAGGATAGACTCGGGACTTTGATATTTTTCAGGATTATGGGCTATTTTTGGAGATAGCGTGCAAAGCACACAAACTGGATAAAGACTTTCACAACACGCATATGCTATTTTTGGAAGAGCATCTACTAAGCACTTTACATGGGTTTGAGTTAATAATAGAATTATTACTGTCAGTTAACCATAAGAGATCTATAATTAGCGCACTTCCATGTGTGTCTATTATTGTAAAGGTGCATGGATATTTTCAATATGCGACCTATTTTGGGAATTGTGTAAGTGGTGAAGGGAAAGTCCCCACCCTTATAAATATTTAGTAATATACGTAGGTGAAGAGAGGATTGTATATGAGCTATTATGAATTTATGTTGCAAGCTCTGATGCACACATAAGTTTATGATACTGAATATTGTAAGAAGCTTTTGTGTATTTACTGTGTCTAATATAATGGAGTGTATTGACTGATTCAAGGAGTTAAACATGAATATAACTAGATCTTGCATGGTAGAATTCATATGGCTATTGCTTAAATCCATTACTCTTTAGATCTGGAATTGGAATATGCTCTGTAGAATGTTTATACCATTCATGGATCTGCATGCATCAACTCTTCATCTTGCTAGCATCTTGCACAAGCAACCCTAAAGAGGGACCTAGTACCTTTGTGCACTTCAGGTGAGTGCTTAGTCTAGGTTGGGTGATGTGCCAGTGAGCCTGGGTCATTTTTGGTAAATTCCAGACAACATCATTAGTTTCGTTGTTGGGACCTCTTTTAGTTGTTTTCAAGATGATTCGCGATGAAGACATATCGGTTGACCCTAGCAAGTGTTGAGGAGTGGATACAAGACCTAGAAGAAGAGTACACACAGAGATTCAGCTTTGGATTTGAGTTATATGCACACATACGGGTGGAGTAGAACTTGTATGACTATTTGTATCAGAGCTTATTTGCTATCTTACTAATATAACCATATGAGTGGTTGGTTTCTTATACATCTAAACATAGATTGGAGGTACACCACGCACTTGTCTGGATGCCAGGAAGGATTTCAAACCCTCTTATGATGTTGATTTAATTTGGATTCATGTGATGAATACTTGGTTTTGTGGTGTCTCTGAATAGGTATATTATGGATTTCTCAATTTCTACCTATTTGTATCCTAGAGGTAGCAGAGTTTCAGTTTCTATGGTATCCCAAGGGAACCTATTTACAAGGCATTCCACTTGTGAAATCAAGATTTTGATGGTAACCCTGAACTTGGAAAGAAAAACTCATGGCTAGCTAAATCTCACCACACGTGGGGGTAGGAATAGGATTGGTGAAAGATGGAAGACCTAGCGATAGAATGAAGAGAGAAGAAAGGTGGCTTAAGTTTAATGAGGCACACGAGAGGGAGGTAGAGAAGTAGCAGGATGTTTCAGAGTCAATGGTGTTGCGAGAGAGATAGTTTGGGAAGGATTTTGAGCTCACGCAGAAGACATGGAACTAGAGCATCAGGAACTCCCCTATTTAGGAAAGCATGACAGGGAACCCTCCTCGGCCTCACGCAAACGTGCACACCAGTAGAAATGACCTAGGCCATGGGTGTGCATCTAAATTCTACCTAGAAACCTTTCCCTTGCGCTTGGTTTTCTAGTATCTAGTACAACAAATAATCATCAAGCTAATTCAAGTAGTGGGAGAGTAGGAGTAAGTCATATAAGAAGTACATCGATGGCAGGCAAATGGATTTGTTTTTGTTTGAGAGGTACCTTTTCAGGTGCATCATCCACATAGAATTCAAGAACACAAAATTTTGGACTCACTTCTGGGAGTGGTAACACTTCACAGACTATTGAGGTACAGTTCAGTACTACTATTGGGACACAGGGAAGTACATCTTTTGGTCTAACCCCAGCTACAGGTTGGAGGATCAGGAGGTATAGGTGGCTCTAGCTCCAGTGGATCTGGTGGTTCTAGAGGAAGAGGAAACACATGAGGTTCTAGATCAGGTGGGCAAGGTCTGTACCAACCCCAGAATATTTACATGGAGATGTTTCTTTGTCTCCCAGAGTATAGGGGCATAGAAGATGCTGCTGAACACGTGCACATGTGTGAAATACTATGGTGCGTAAAAGGGATCATGACTTTTGAGTCAAGGGAAAGTCAATTTGCTACTACGTTACAAGGACATGCACACAGCTGGTACATAAAGTTTGACCCTGATCAGACTTGAGTAGACTATGTAGCATTAAAAGATGCTTTCCTTAAAGAGTTTCACATCCCTGAGTTTGAGCAGAAGAGTATAAGCGCGCTCAAGGATATTAAGCAAGGCAATACTAAGAGTGTTAGAGAGTATTATGCCCATTTCAAAATGATTTTATCTAAGCTTTCTTATGATATTCATGCAAGATAGCATGCACAATGGTTCGTTGGAGGCCTAATTACACCTTTTAGAAGGGCACTATCACATAAGACATACACTGATCCATGCGAAGCACTCAAAGAAGCTTTACGCACTGAGACAGTTGAAAGTATAGACACTGGGGTTAGCCCATTCCTTTAGAAGCATAGATCACAGCTATGGAAAAGCAGTTGGAGAAACTATCGACAAATTTTGCACATGAGATGCACACGGGTATTTGGTGTACCGATTGTGAAGTAGAAGGTCACACCAAGGATAATTGTCCCTATAGATCAATACGCTTCATTGCTTACTGGACTGTGAGATATGTCACTTAAACCATGATGCTAACCACATCCCATTGTTACAATGTGCGATAAGGAAGAACATCTCTTGCTATTATAAAATTTACAGGTCCACGACTCACGATATGGAAGACTGTAGGTTGATTATTCAGATCCATGATGCCATAGATATTGGTGTGCGGAACAACAGGAGTATCAGATAACTCTTAAGGAAAAGATGAGCATAAGATCGGGATCAAAATCAAGCACGCTATGATCAGAATGGACATTTTGAAGGAGGTTGTGGCAAAGGTTGAGGGTTTTGCGGAGGATATAGATGTCGAGGCCGTGGTGGTGGAAGAAATGAGTTCCCTCGCAGAATATGTTATACATGTGGATCTCCTGACCACTACAAGCGTGAATGTCCTCAAATATTATTGTTCTTTTTGTGGAAAGAATCATATTATGAGGAATGGATTTATATGACCATCACATAAACTAACAAGAGTGCATGAGGTTAGGATGCACTGTGGAGAATCTGGATGCCCAAGTTTGTATGAGGATTAACCATCACTAATGTGCTAAAGTGACACATGCTAAATAAGTTTTAGAAGAAGCCTACCATCACTAAAGAAGAGGTTTTACATGGTACCCAGATCCTGCCCATCAGAAGGAGGTTTATCAGGAAACCATGGAGGTACTCAGAAATATTTAGGGTGAAATACAATGTTTAAAGGAGCAATCATGGAAGATGGAGAAAAATAAAGCATCAGAGACAGGTCCAAACTGATATGGATGACTTGAGAGGGAAGTGTGCAAAATGTTGTGCTAGAATAATATCATTCCACTATTAGGGAATTGGTTAAAGGAAAACACTCCATGCATGCAAGTATTGAGACTGGCCGACATATCCTGCATGCGAATCTTCCCCCTCATAGCCTAGATTATGATAAGGAAATAACTTTGAATGCTATTGTGGATGGGTGGCTATTGAGTAATATATTTATTGATACATGTGCGGAAGTCAATGTTTTTACTTTAGATGCATGGGTAAAAATGGGGAGACCCCCATTGCAGCCATCCTTTAATGTGTTAGTTCATGGCTAATTAAACTAAGGCCACTCCCATCAGAGTTTTAAAAGATGCATCCGTTACCATACAAGGAGCCAAGTTCACTTGAGATTTTGAGGTTTTAGTATTGCCAGAAGTCAGATAGCTTCCCAGTCTATACTTGGGGTGTCCTTGGTGCTATGCAAATAATGTTAATCTTTGGTTCAACAAGGGTTACATCAGCTTTGAAAATAAGAAGGAATGAGTTATTATCCCTTTAAAAGATGGAAAATATACACCCTATGTTGAGCCCTTGAGTGAAGAAGACATGAATATGATTTATGTACACGCCATCTAGGATCCATAGGTGCTTGAGCCCTGTAAGGAAGGAATCCTTCAGTGGGAGGATGCACAATATATTGGAGATACTAAAGTGTTTCTTGTGATAATTGGTCTCATAACGTACTTATGAGTTGGTAGGGTGCATGAAGTAAAGAAGCATATTTGCCTAGGGTCAACAAACCACATTATATCAGGAGAATAGGTAACAAATCGAGTACCTTATTACACTGGAGATGGAGAACCCATGGGTTTCTTGCGTGCCATGGAAGAACAATGGACAGACCCGTTGGAGGGAAGGAATATGCTATAATATACCCTACGTAGGACAACAATGCGCTGGTGGGTGGTCCACAAGGATAATCTTGTAGGATGGAATGAAATTAGGATTGCTCTTGCCACTCAGGTTCTTTAGGAGCAATGCACCTACTCAAATATGCACTTATCATGGTAATCAACATGTTTATCACCACATTAAGTAGTGTGAGAGACTCTAGATAGAGGGGAAGGAAGATTTACCACCTTTGATCTAGGTGCACAAGTTTTATTCTTCTTTACATGGCTGTGCGCGTGCTTGGTATGTATATGTAGAACTCTATAAAGAGACTTGGAAATTGGCAGGATTTAATTATAGGAATGACCCATACCTTTGAATTCTTCTCTACCAAGCCTCTAGTGGAAGAAGTATTAAAAGTCATAAATCACTTAACTATGGGAGATAGTGCCAAGCCTGAAGAAATCATTCAGGAATTATTCAATGAAGGAAACTCATGAGCAAATTTTGTTGAAGAAATAGAGTCTGATGCCACACTACTTCAGCGTGCTTGCCTTGAGAAAGAAAAAGTAAAAATGGTCTACTTAGTGGATGACAAAGAAGTAGATAATTTTAATATAAACCATTCAACAGGTAGGTGTGAGGTGTTAGAAAGTGCAGATAAGACCACACACACCTATCATGAACCTATGAAGACAAAGAAAGTGAATATTGTGTTGGGGTTAGCACACCAGTTATACAGATAATATATTATATCTAAGCATACATGCAAATAAAAGCGGATATTCTACCAAAGAAATATGCAAAATAAGAGACATAAATCAACACCAGATTTAACATGGTTCACCCAATGTGGGCTACGTACACCAAGAAACAAACCAATCTATTATCCAAATATTTGACAAGATATACAATGAAGATTTACAATCTTCCACACCTCTCAGATGTACAATACTTTCTTTTTCTCAAGATTTTTCTTCATCACCAAGAATTATCTCTCTCACCAAACTTTTGCAATTTCTTCTTAATTCTTGTTAATGCTTACTTCTAAACCCTAGCTTTCATGCTTATATAGTCATTTATAGACTTAGGGCACTTAGCCATGCAATTACAATCAATAGATATACTTTAATGCTAAAAATAGATCTAATTCCTGAGAGTTAATTAAAACATCATGCATAGGTAACCAATGTCGGTTAGCCCTAATCGATGCCGGTTCCTCCTTTCCTGACCGATGTCAGTCCTAGGTGACCGATGCCGGTCCTAGGTGACCTAATTGATGACAGTTCCCTCCTAACCGATGACGGTTACTATGTTTTCTAGCAAGTTTTACATTGCATGCTAAACTGAAGTAATTGAGCTCCACAACTCAACAATCTCCCACTTGGAGATTAATTACTACACCATACCTTTATAACATCATTCTTGGATCCTTCCTTAGCTTTGTTTCTTCCTCTTCAAGTCTCAAACTTGAAGACCAAAAAAAGTGGAGTGTAGCTCCAACTTCTCCTTTTCTAATGGCTTCGTTAGCATATCGCAGGGTTCTTGCTTGTATGAATCTTTTCTAGATTCAATTGTCCATCCTCCAATACCTACCATATGAAGTGATACCTCAACTAAATGTGTTTTGTTCTTGAATGAAACACTGAGTTCTTTGCCAAATGAATTACACTCTGACTGTCACTGAACAATTTACAATCACCTTGCTCCTTTCCCAACTCTTCCATGAACCTACTAATCCATATCATATCCTTGCTAGCCTCTAGTAGTTGCAACATACTCTGCCTCTGTAGTAGACAAAGCCACAACCTTCTGCAATCTTGAAATCCAGCTAACTTTTGCCATCCCACCTACTGTGAAAATATATCCAGTAGTACTCCTCCTACCATCCAGATCTCCTGCCATATCCGAATCAATATAGACACATAATGAAATATCTGATCCTCCATAGCATAACTACATGTTAGATGTCCCTTTCAAATACCTGAGTATCCATTGGACTGCTTTCCAATGCTCTTTACCTGGATTGGCCATATATCTACTCACCACTCCCACTTCTTGTGTAATGTCTGGTCTAGTACAAACCATAACATACATGAGACTCCCAACTGCTGAAGCATATGGCACTCGTGTCATGTATTTGACCTCTTCATGTGATGATGGACACTGATCTTTTCTCAATTTGAAGTGTCCAGCCATAGGTGTACTAATAGGTTTTACATTCTGCATGTTGAACCTTTCTAACACCTTGTAGATATAATCCTCCTGAGAAAAATATAATTTCTTGTTTTTCTTGTCTCTGTGTATTTGCATGCCAAGGATTATTTTTGCAGCTCCTAAATCCTTCATAGAAAATGTGTGAGCTAGCTTTCTCTTAAGCTCACTAATGTCCTGTATACTAGATCCTACAATAAGCATATCATCCACATACAGTAACAAAATAATATAGCTCCCATTTTCAAGCTTCTTCAAATAAACACAATGGTCAGATTCACATCTCAAGTAACCATGTTCATGCATAAAACTATCAAACCTCATGTACCATTCCTTGGAGCTTGCTTGAGCCCATATAGGCTCTTTTTCAACCTACACACTAATTTCTCCTTACCCTTGACTTCATACCCAAGTGACTGCTACATATAAATCTCTTCATCCAAATCACCATGAAGGAAAGACATCTTCACATCTAGTTTCTCTAAATGCAAATCTTCTACTGCAACTAAACTCAATACAGTACGAATAGAAGTCATCTTAACAATAGGAGAAAATATTTCACCAAAGTCAATACCTTCTTTTTGTGGAAATCCCTTTACTACAAGCCTTGCCTTATACCTTTTCTGTCCACCCTCTTCTTCCTTGATCTTGTAAACCCACTTGTTCTGTAATGTTCTCTTACCTGCTGGAAACTTAACCAAATCCCAAGTTTGGTTCTGTTCCAAGGATTCCATCTCCTCATCCATGCCATGCTCCCACTGGACGTGGGTCTTATCCTGCATTACTTCTTCAAATCTCTCTGGTTCACCATTATCAGTCAATAATAGATAAAATAGAGAAGGTGTAAATCTTTATGGAGGTTTACTTACCCTTTGTGACCTTCTCATAGGAGTTTGGGGTATTGGAGGCTCAATCTGGACCTCCTGGACATTAGTATCCAAATCTGTCAGTGACCGACGCCAGTCACCTGTAATTGACGTCGGTTCTGCTAAATGATGCCGGTTTGGCTCTTCTCTAACCAATATTGTTTCTTTTTACCGATTTTGGTCAGGGGTCAACCAACACCGGTTACTGTGTAACCCTGTCAATAATAATTTTAAATCTGAGAGTTCATTTTCATTCACAAACTTCTCAACCGGTTCATCCTTAGGTACCAAAATTTGATCCCTGTACATTCTCTTTTCATTCCATTCAACATCACGACTCCTAATAATTTTAGAAGTCTCTAAATCCCAAAAATGGAAATCTGAAATCACCAGATCCATAACCAATGAAAGTGCATCTCTTGGATTTTGCATCCAACTTTTTTCTATTTTCCTTATCAACATGCACAAAAGTCTTCTGAACCAAAAACTTTAAGAAAATAAAGATCTACCTCTTTTCTGGTCCAAGCTTCCTCTGGTATTCCTCCATCTAGTGAACTTGAAGGCCCATGGTTAATCAAATAAACTATTGTATCAACTGCTTCTACCCAAAACTGTAAGGGCAATCCAGAATGTATCCTCATAATTCTAGCACGTTCCATGATTTTCTGTTCATTCTTTCTGCAACACCATTCTCCTATGGTATTCTTGGAACCGTTCTTTCTCTACGTATCCCATTCAGTGAACAATAATAATTGAAATCCTTGCTACAATATTCACCACCATTGTCAGATCTAAGGCACTTTAACTTAGAATTTGATTCATTCTCAAAAAGGGCTTTCCATCTTTTAAAAGTCTCAAAAACATCAGATTTACGTTTAATACAATAAACCCATACCTTTCTTGTAGCATCATCAATGAAAGTAACATAATACTGGGATCCTCCATGAGAAGCTACCTGAGCTGGTCCCCACACATCTGAGTGTACAAGCTCCAATTTTTGCTCCTTCTTAGTTGCCCCAACTTTGAGAAATATCACTCTCTTTTGCTTTCCAAAGATACAATGCTCACAGAAATCAAGATCTAAATCTTTCAAATTTGATAACTTACCCTTAGCCTTTAAGATCTGCATTCCTTTTTGACTCATTTGGCCCAATCAGTTATGCCACATGCATGCATTTGAATATGAAGTAGATAATGCAGAAAATGAATCAGTAATATAGGTAGATAAATATAACGTTCCTACCTTCTTACCACTTGCCACAACAAGAGCACCCTTGGTGACTTTCTAAGAGTCTCCTGTAAAATTAACCATGCAACCATAGTCACCTACTTTCCCTACAGAATTAAGATTCCTCCTGAGGCTTGGCACATGCCTCACATCTTTCAATACCCATGTATTTTCATTTTGCAATTTTAGATGAACTTCCCCTTTACCAGTAATACTACAAGGTTCATCATCACCCAAATAAACATGCCCAAAATTGCCTTGGACATAATTTCTGAAATAACCCTTATTAGGGGTTACATGGAAAGAAGCTCCTGAATCTAAAACCCATGATTCAATTCTATTATCTAAAGAAAGAATAAGAGCATCTTGCATTACCTCTGATGCAACAAGATTTACTTCTTTACCTTTATCTGGTTGTTGGTTCTCTTTATCCTTTGACCAACAATATTTCTTGCATGTCCTTTCTTTCCACATTTCCAACAAGTAATTCCCTTACTTCTGGATTTCGATATGCTATCCCTTGAATTTGATTTCCCATTACTCTTACTCTTAGATCTCTCCTTTTTCCTGCCCCTGCTTTCTACATTCAAAGCATTTCCAGATGATGATTCCTCTGTACTCTTCCTACGAATTTCTTCATTCAAGATTATACTAACCACATCATCAAACTTCAAAATATTATTATTAGATGTTGTATTACTAACAGCCATTACCAAGTTATCCCAACTATCAAGTCAAATAACATAAGAGTAAAAGTAAGCTTTTACTTCATCATCAAATGGTATTTCAACTAATTTTAACTGATTTACAATAGATCGGAAATCATTCAAATGACTAGATGTAGATCCACCTTCATGCATATTAGAACTAAATAGTTTCTTCATCAAATAAACTTTATTTGAAGCACTAGGTTTTTCATATAAATTAGCAAGAGATTTCATTAACTCTACCGTAGAAGCCACTTTTGTAATATTGGAAGCCATAGATGCTATCAGGCTCAATCTTATAGATCCCAAATCCTTTCTGTCAAGAATATTCCATTCTTCATCAGTCATCTTCATAGGTCTAGAATTCTCATCCAATGGTAAATACAAATCTCTTTGATACAGATAATCCTCAATCTGCATCTTCCATAATTGATAATTTCAGCCTGTCAAACTTCTCTACCTTGTATTTGTTTTCTTCTACCATTGTTGTAGCTCCCACTCAATCAGAAAACCCTCTGTGAGTAAATATGTCAACACACAAAACCCTCAAACAAAGCTATCCAATACTAGTTGTTGGGGTTAACACACCGGTTGTACAGATAATATATCAGATCTAAGTCATACATGCAAATAAAAGCATATATTCTACCAGAAGAAATATAAAAAACAAGAGACATAAATCAACACCAGATTTAATGTGGTTCACCCAGTGTGGGCTACGTCCACCAAGAAAAAAGCCAATCTATTATCCAAGATTTGACAAGATATACAATGAAGATTTACAATCTTCCACACCTCTCAGATGTATAGTACTTTCTTTCTCTCAAGCTTTTTGCTTCATCACCAAGAATTCTCTCTCTCACCAAATTTTGCAAGTTCTTCTTAATTCTTGTTAATGCTTACTTCTAAACCCTATCTTTCATGCTTATATAGTCATTTATAGACTTAGGGCACTTAGCCATGCAATTACAATCAATAGATATACTTTAGATGCTAAAAATAGATCTAATTCCCGAGAGTTAATTAAAACACTCTCGCACAGGTAACCGATGTCGGTTAGCCCTAACCGATGCCGATTCCTTCTTGCATGACTGATGTCAGTCCTAGGTGATTGATGCCGGTCCCTCCTAACCGATGACAGTTACTATGTTTTCCAGCAAGTTTTACATTGCAAGCTAAACTGAAGTAATCGAGCTCCATAACTCAACACAAGTTCATAACATATCATGAACCTATGATCAGTGATAGCCAAGCCTAAGGAGGCCATAATCAGGGACTATTGGTTAGAATCCAAAGTGGAAAAAATCATAGAGTTACTATAGAGATTATCAGGACTTATTCCCTCGAGGGATACCAGGAACTTAAAGCCGTGCATGAATCATTAGGGGAGATGAAGATAAAACTTAAATAGGGTGTACACCCAGTTACAAAGAGACCCTACAGGATGAACCCCAACTTGCATGAAAAGCTCAAAGAAGAGATTGATAAAATGTTGAAGTCTAGAATCATCAAGCCCCTGGACGAGTCAGAATGGGTTAGTTCAATGGTGATCAATATCAAGAAGGATGGTCTGATTAGGATTTGTGTGGACTATAGGGAGATGAATGCTGTATGTGTGACTGATCCCTTTCCTACGCTATTCACTAAAGGAAATACTAGAAGGCATTGCAGGGCACGAAATCTATTCGTTTATAGATGGGTTCTATGGGTATCATCAGGTTAGAATTTCCCAGGAGGATTAGGAAAATACTACTTTTACTACTGAATGGGGTAGCTTCGCCTATACTGTGATGCCTTTTGGTTTGAAAAACATGCCTGTTGTATTTTTCACGTATAGTTGTTTAGGCATCTAAAGAGTTTATTCACAACTTCTTACAGGTTATTTAGATGATTGGATAGTGATATGGACTTGTGAAAGACCATTGTGACAATCTGCACTTAATGTTTGAAAGATGTAGACAATTGAGTATCTATTTGAACATCAAGAAGTGCATATTTGCTACACCATTTGGAATATTGTTAGGACACATAATATGCAAGGAAGGTTTGTTGGTCGATCTAACTAAGTTTGTAGTCATTATAGGCCTAAAAGAGCCTACTAGTCAGAGTGAGGTGCGTGGATTCTTGGGTCACACTGGGGTATTATAGAAAATTCATAAAAGGGATATGTTAAGGTTGTCATACCTTTAGAGGAGTTACTAAAAGGAAAATGTACATTGTATTGGGGAGAACCGCAGCAGTGCATATTCAAGACATTAAAGAAGAAACTTACTACCACACCTATTTTGTGCTTTCCTTCATGGGATGAACCAATTCATGTACATATGGACACCTATGGCATGTCCATTGGTGTGGTGTTGGCTCATCCTGGAGAAGGTATTATAGATCATCCTATCTGTATTGCTAGTAGAAAGTTGACTCTTGTAGAGAATAATTACACCACTATAAAGTGTGAAGCTTTGTCAATGATCTATGTACTACATAAAGTTAGATAGTACCTGCTAGCTATACCATTTTTATTTTATATAGATCACATGGCATTGAAGTATTTTGTAAAAAAACCCATTTTACAGGGGCGCATATGCAGATGGGTACCTATCATTTCAATAATTTGATTTCATAGTTGTGGTAAAACTAGGGAAAAGTAATTCTGGACCAAACCATTTATCCAAACATACAGTTAGGAGAAGAAGCACGTATGCCATTGAAGATACCATGCCCGATGCACATTTATACCAGGTTACAAAGCACACCATCTGAATTAGAGGACATTAGTTATCTTTCTATGAATAGGTTTGACACTAAAATGGAATGAAATCTTGGAGAAGAAACAACTTTCCATACGCATGCGACACCACTTATCTTGATTAGTGACGACCTATACAAATTAGGATTGGGATGAATTATTGCGTCAATGTGTATTGGAACATGAGCACACATATATCATGGAAGAATCTCATGGTGGTATTGCAGTTGGCCACTATGTAGGTGATGCCATTGCTGTGCAAAATTCTACTCGTTCAGATTATGGTGGGAGACCCTGTATAAGGATTGTAAGGCATATTGCAAGGCTTATGATCACTGTCAGTCATCCTAGGAAAACTAGGACAGTCAATAGATGAAATTCCTTTAAGACCTATTTCTAGTGCATAACCGTTTGAGAAATGGGCTATATATTTTGTGGGTCCTATTTCACTAGCCACAAGTAGCCAACTTGATCATGTTATATCATCACTTACACAGATTATCTGACAAGGTGGGCAGAAGAAACACCTACAAAGGACTGTAAAATATCTACAACAACCAAGTTTCTATGGGAAAATATTATTACGAGGTATGGATGCCCATTGAGTTTGACCAGTGATATGGGCACACATTTTTTGAATGAGACAATCCATTAATTTTATTGGATGCAATTCATGATTACACACCATAAGACTACACCATATCATCCTTAGGAAAATGGGACTGCTAAGGCTTTCAACAAGATTTTGAGCCAGACATTGACAAACATTTGTTATGTTGGAAGAAACTATTGGGATGATAAAGTTTCTTCAATGTGCTTTTGGCGTATAGAACAACATACAAGCATTTGAACAAGTCCACACCATTTCAATTGGTATTTGGTGCAGAAGAAGTTCTTCCTATGGAATTCATGTTACCTTCTTTGCGTATTGCGCACGTTAGAGGTCTAGCTGATGAGATAAGCATTAGAAGAACGAATTGAGAAGTTGATTAAGCTGTATGAGTGACGAGCAATAGCACGTTGGAGTCAGAATAAAAGAAAAGGAAAAGTAGCAAAACATGTCATGACAGGAACATCTAGGGATAAAAAGTTTGAGATTAGATAGATGGTGATTCTTTATGATTCTAAGTTTCTTTGCCATCTAGGAAAACTTAAAGTACATTGGTTAAGGCATATATGTTATCACTTACATACTTGATAACAGGAGCTTTTCAGTTAGAGGCGCTTGATGGAATATGGTTACCTAGTTACTTCAATGGGAGTAAGCTGAAGCCCTACTATAAATAAGTCCTTCTTGGTGTTTCGGTCATAAGGCAGTGTTGCCATTTAGCTTAGGTTTTCATTTATGCATCCCTTTATGTATTTCCTTCTTCATCGTTATGCTTTGTCAATTTAGTTGGTGTTTTATGTAATAAGCACGTTTGCGCCATTGGAAGCTAATTACCATTTGAAGAATTTTTATGCGTAGAGGACTGCACATACCATTTGTGTGGGGTGGCTATTGAAAACATGGGTACACATAAAGGAAAAAATTGCTACAGGTTCTATTCAAGTTTATAGAATTGGTGGAAAGAAGACTGCTTCCAAATAAGGACCATAGACGGAGATAAAAAAAAAGAACAATATAACATGAGGTGAGCAGCGACCGTGGAGACTACCAAGAGAAGGCGCAGTGGCGAGGTACTCAGGCACATAGAAGTGCGCTAAAGAGAAGTCTATAGATAGAAGGTAGGAAGACACACTAGAAGGTTATAGGATAGGTGCAAAGATGTACTGCACGAAAATTGTGAAAATGTTCAATTAATGAGAGGATTGTTGGTAGGTGAATGAGTAATAAATGCACCAAATTTTTGAAAAATATATATAAGGATGTGATGCGAGTTCATTTTTACCATTGTGATCGTAAGAATTTGAACGAGCTAAGTGTGACCGAGCTGAGAAAAGAGTATTGAGGTGCGAAGAGTGTGAAACTAGACGTGGAGAGAGGATTTGTGTGTAGAAGAAGCTTGCATCCCCATTAGTGAAGGGTTTGAGTGAAGAAAACATGCTGAAAGAGAGCTAGGGCACATTGTTTTGAACTAGGGCATGCACTGAGACTCAAGCTAGCGTTTGGATTTGTTCACTACAAAAGATAGAAAATTGAGATTTAATGATGGTGCTAAAGAAAGCACCTCCTGCAGGAGCCAAAGGAAAGAAGAAAGTGGAGACAAAAGTTGAAATTTCTCCCAAGAGTAGTTTCTCAGATATGAAGTATCTGAAAGGTGTGATAATTGGGAAAGAGTGGGACTCCCACATACATAGCTGCAAGGTGAGTGATTCCAACCATTGCACCTCTGATAATAAGAAATAATTAGATGCGTTGTTGAGTATAAATACCAACAAACACATGTCGGAGGATATGCTAGTATATGATGATGTTGGGGAGAAAATTTTAAAACAAGTAGGAGTGTACCAATTGTATGAGCTCCTGTAATTTGGAAAATACGAACCTCTTTACTAGTGGCTAATGAGTAGAGTCCATGAGGACTTCCTTCTATTTTTCCAGAAGAAGGATAAGTATTACAACAACGTTGTTCTCGATGCTAATAGGGTTAAAGGGGACAGGGATAGACCTTGATAGTGACCTCACTAATAAGGCATGAATCATGGAAACATGAAAGGAACTAGGTTATATAAAAGGTCCACACGGAATGGACATCGATAAACTGAAGAAGTACCCAGTAGTACAAGCAACTACACATTTGGTGACCAAGTTGAATGACCAGGATAGATGGTTGCATGTGAATACAATGTGGCTCCATGTCGCAAGGAAGATATCACAGGGGGTAGTCTATAACATAGTAGGCTACATTGTGGAGACCATCATCAAGGAAGTGCGAACCTGTGAAAGAATCATTTTTGGTGCTATCTTATTGTCACTAGTATTTGTGGAGATTGGAGTGCCTGATGGACCAAAAGAAAAGATTTGGGAGTAACCCTTAGAGAAGAAGTCCCTCGCGGAGAGGTTCACAAAGTATTTATGTGAAGGGTCAATGAGTGGGCCATTCAAACAGAGGGTGGAGATGTGGTATGACAAGATCCGTGCAGCATTTGAAGAGGAGTGGCACATTCCTAAGGAGTTACCACTAGTGGTGGGAAAGGTAGTACAATTCATGGTGTACTAGCACTTCTGCATCACACGATTTGCTATGAGGGATGGGACTTGAAGCCCATGGTGCAAACTACCCTATGCCTTCACAGCGCACTACTTCCAGGCATCAGTCCACCGATTTATGGATACGAGCCTCCTAAATTTTGTTACAGACAAGGTAAACTGTGACTACCACACACTGAGGAAGACATATGTATATCCAGGTAGGATGACCTATATTGAAAGTCTCATCTTAGATGTTATAAACATGAAGCATGTAAGCTTCACTGTTGGGGATAGTGGAGCCGCGCTTGTATACCTTCAAATTAAGCCTAAGTTGGAGGGTAAAAAGTATGTATAAAATAAGTTTGCGCTCCCACAGCCGCCAAAAGGTAAGCATACAATGGAGAACATGCCTGCCCCACAACCTGCATAAACCATAGTAGTGGATGAAGAGGAAGAAGGGTGTGAATACGGTGGATGCTTAAAACATAGGGGCTGGAGGCAACCCTCGGACATAGTAGAGGCTAAACACGTAAGTACTCCACCTCGAGAACAAGAATAAGAAGAGGACTTGGAAGCAGTCTAATGAAAGCACCATTTTAAGAGGGTGTTTAGAAGAAAAAGAACATAAGGCATGGGAAATCCACAGTCAGTACGAAGATCACCATGACTCTCTCCACAGAAAGAGACACTTGAGAAAAGAAGGAGAAAGTTGAAGTTGAATGAGGAGGTGAAGGAGGAGTAGAGAGTGAGCCTAGAACTCCTGTACCACCAGAGGATGTGGTAGAACCCAAGGATGAAGAAGGAGTAAAGGAGGCAAGAGAAACATAACAAGATACTGTTCTAGACATAGAAGATCTAGCTCTAAACCTTGGCGCTCAAGTCCCTAAGGGGCCAAGAAAAAAGAGGGAAAGTGGGGAGTATGTTACACTAATCATGGGCTATGATGAGGACATAGGTAAAATTATCTACACCCAATTCCATAATACAGTGTGCCTCAAGGACTTGTATGGATGGGAGTTGATGGACCCTGACATGGCAACCATGCACATAAGGAAAAAATTGTCATGGTCCATGCAAACACACATGGATGAGCCTGATTTTGATGTATGTGAAGAGTATTGTGTGTCAAGAAGAATGAGAAAGGCATAACATAACAAACACATTACCATCAAAACCATGGTTATGTCTGATGAACAGGTGAGTAATGCCTTAGCGAAGGTCTCTATAAAGGTGGTGTAGCAGAATTTAGATAAGGTTGTAGCTATTAGAGTGCTAAGAGAAGATATCAATGCTAAAGATGCAAAAAAAATGCATATGAAAGGAGAAAAGGACCTAGAGAAAAAGAAGAATGGGGTTCTCATCACCATGGTAGAGGAGATCAATGATCATGTCCTGTAAGCAAGATCACACTGAGAGTCCAAGGTACTTAAAAAGTTCCCTTCAGCTATGCATTATGTGTGTACCTTAGTTGATTTGGTGTTTAAGGATGGACCAGTTTAGATGCCAAAACCAAATGACCTTGAGCAGGAAGTAGAGAGAGCAAGGGTTTCCGTGGTTAGAAATATTTCATCTTATGAAGCATTACTCCAAACCTTATCGGAGGACCTGAAGAAATAAGACTAGACATTGAATATATGTGCAACTCTAGAGGCGGGTAATAAGAATCAGGACCATAGTAGAAGACAATGAAGTCCTAAAGGCTATAAAGGATGAGACTTTAGGGTATGTGGAGAGATTGGTGCTAGTAAAGCAAAAGCGCGAGGCCTTTACAGCTACACAAAATCCCCATAAAGAAAGACTGGATGAAATCGGAAAGCTTATAACGTAGAAGATGGATCTTCTAGAAGGAAGGGTGACTGCAATGTCCAACATTCTTATAGTATTACAGAATGAGAAGGAAGGGATTACACATGAAGAGTTAGATTCTATTACATTAGATATTCTAGAAAAGACAGAAGCCATAATGAGTGATTGGAAAATTGAGTGAGTGAATTGCATAGTAATTCTTTAATTTACATTCATTCCATTCCTTATACTTTATTCTTTAAGTATCAAGAGGCAAAAATTACTGGGTCGGTAATGCAGTTTTGTGTGGGGTAATGTTGAGCAGACAAATTATGATACTTAGCAGAAGGTACACAAAAGGTTCGCGTATAGGAATAGGGTGTGTTCAAAGGTGCGGAAGGATAGGGAAGGAAACATGCGCGAGAGAAAAGGAAAAATTTAGGACTTTGCCATTTTCAGGATTACGAGCTATTTTTAGAGATAGTGTGCAGAGCACACAAACCAGATAGAGACTTGTACGACATGCATAGGCTATTTTTAGAAGAGTGTCTACTAAGAACTTTGCATGGGTTCAAGTTAATAATATAATTATTATTTCCAGTTAACTAGAAGAGATCTATAATTAGTGCACTTACATGTGTGTCTATTATTGTAAAGGCACATGGCTATTTTTAGCATGGGACATATTTTGGGAATTTTGTAAGTGGTGAAGGGAAAGTCCCCACCCTTATAAATATGTAGTAATTTGCGTAGGTGAAGAGAGGACTGTCTATGAGCTATTGTGAAGTTATGCTGCTAGATTTGATATGTGCATAATTTTATGATACTGAATATTGTAAGAAGCTTCTGTGTATTTATTGTCTAATATAATGGAGTGTATTAACTAATTAAAGGTGTTAAACATGAATATAAATAGATCTTGCATGGTAGAATTCATATGGCTATTGCTTAAATCCATTACTCTTTAGATCTAGAACTGGAATATGCTATGTAGAATGTTTATACCCTTCATGGATCTACATGCATCAACTCTTCATCTTGCTAACATCCTACACAAACAACCATAAAGAGGGGCCTGGTACCTTTGTGTGTTTCGAGTGAGTGCTCAGTCTAGGTTGAGTGATGTGCTAATGCACCTAGGTTATTTTTGGTAAATTCTAGGCTACATCATATTAGCTTTCTTCACTAAACTTTTGGCACCATTTACCAGCTATTGAGCCCTATCTCAACTGCCATTTCCAAGATCAACACCCATAGAGGCCTATAATATGCCTAGTCTACTTGGATTCATCGGCTTTCCCATGTTTGGAACCCCTTACTTGAGCCTAAAGTTAACCATTTTCTTTGGTGCCTTATCTATCAGAGCCTTCCTATTGGCGAGCGTCTTAGTCACATAATAATTCCCAATATGAAATGCCATTTTCTCTCTCAACCTGAATCTTTTAAGAATTTGTTCTGGTCATCTTCCTCAGTGTAAGACTTTTGGTCCTGAATTCATACTGTAGACACTAAAATTTGGTTCACTAGCCCTCCATCTCACATTCCCTCACTCCTTCCTCATTATTGTGCACACTCACACCTATATCCCTATTCAAAATCCCATTTCCCTCCTCAATCAAATTTATTTTAATCCTAATCCATTCATTAATAATTCCTTGATTAACTAAAATGTAAATATCTAGTGTAATATAATGCTATAGGAGCAATAAAATGATTGAATAAATGATATTATAAAATACTAAAATACACCCAAGCAAACTAAGCTAGAAAATGTAAAACCCTAATGTGCAAAGAGGGTTAGGAAGGACCTTAATTGATTTGTAGATGTCATGGGACTATGTCGTAATGTAACGCAGGTGAACAAGAGGAGGAAAAGACCACACATAATCCTGAGAAAGCACAAATATGAGCTATCTGACTAGACTGGGGCTGCCTGGAAAGGGATAAGGTGTCCGTGGGTGCCCTGATATGAGATCTTGGGCACCCTGGTCTATGGAAATGACAAGTAAACCTCCTCTGAGTGTCAGTTGGATGTTTCCTGTGTTCGTCTTCCTGTCATACTAATGTCATTGAACTGCGTCGCATGTCATTGTGAATAGGAGATGGAAGAATCACCTATAAAACCCCAGACAAAGCATCAAAACCCTAAAAAAGAAAGATGCATATGAAGGGGTCAGACTGTCCTCAACTGCCAAATTGATGGACTTATAACTGAGCATTGCACTACATCTCAGACCCAATGTAGTTCTAGGTGTGTGTGTGTGTGTGTGTGCAAATTGTGCCCTAGGTTGTTCTTGTGCCAGTCACACTTTGTGAAGTAGCGAGCAAATAACTAGATGTAGAATGTAGTAAATCTGTGTGCATGGAAACAATAGAACTCCCCTCCTATGAAGTGTGATGTAGATGAACCAACCTTGTGTGCCTTGTGATGGAGCTAGATGGATGTAAATGTAGCTTTAGATGCCTTTGATGGATGTAACTCTAGATGGTGATAGTAGATGCTTAGTGATTGGTCCCTCATTATGGTCACATAACTTTATATTTATATGGTTCTCTTGTTCTAATTTCGTAATTAACCCAAAAAAGGGCGACCACCAAAAAAATAGAAATCTCAAATGGCTAGAAAGTGCCCAAAAGGTGAGAGTAAAGTGCAAAGAGGATAAGAGGGCCTAGAGGGGACCAGGGCGCTTGGGGCGCCCTAGTCAAAAGTAGGAAAAATGTAGAACAACAATATAGGCTAGGAAAGTGTAGGTGCGCCCCAGATCAAAAATATGATAGAAAGTAATGTAAAAATGGCCAAAGACATGTTAATTACTACTCTTTTCACTTAAGAACCATATGAATAGTAGTATGTGTAAGGGACTAAAAAATGACTCAAAGTGTGTGATTTTGTGTCTAATTTTCCCCCACTTTATGTTGGTGAGTAGAAATCTTGGTAGCATTAGATAGAGATTACTCTGATAATCACATGTAGAGTACATAGAATGACAATACAAAATGGGAAATTGTAGGTGTAATGAATAGACAACAAGCAATGTAGACATGTTAATTATTACTCTTTTCACTTAAGATGAATAGAGAGATCGGGACTAAATAATGACTCAAAGTGTGTGATTTTGTGTCTACATTTGCCCCCACTTTATGTTGGTGAGCAAAAATCTTGGTAACATAAAGTAGATAGAGATGTGTACCTAATAATCCATGTAGAGTGATGTAGCAAATGTGCCGAAGGACTAGACAAAGCATGGAGTGAAAAAAAGATGGAGCATGGAGACTAAAGATGTAAAAGTGTAAAAAGTGATGAGAGTGAACCTAGGTGGAAGCATGTGTGTAAATTCCAATGTGTGTAGTGTACATACATGGTTAGTATCATGTGTGTGATGTATCTGCCATGTGTGTGTTGTTGTTGATTAACTTCTTGCTTCCCATACGGACAGACCTACAAAAGAGAAGATGATCAAGTAGTCAAATACACATGTATATGTGTAAAAAAACATGTATATATGTAAAGAAACATGTAAAAATAGTATGAAAATGACAATGAAAAAGGAACATGTGCACCTGATCTGTGATGAGACAAAAGGGTGTAGAAAGGATATCTTGTAACTGTCGGTGAAGTGTGAGTTTTTTGGGTGATCTCACGCCACTATGGCTGAAGAAGTGTAGGGAGAAAGTTGTGTTATTCTCCAACATGTAACTGCTTCCTTAAGAGCGTATGAAGAGATCTCTATACTGCCTGGTTTTTTGGGCGATCTGATGCCACTGGCCGAAGAAGTGTAGGGAGGAAATTCTGATGTTCCTCCAACCTATAACTACTCCCCAAGAATGCTAAGGACAATCTACCCTATAAAATTCATTGTGTATGGGGTTCGTAGACTGGTCTGAACCCACTCGCTGTATAACCCACTGTGTCATGGATGAAAAAATGTAAACTGAACTATACCAGTACTATGTTGTAGTGTGTAAACCCCAAATGATGCCCCCCTCTTTGGGGGTGCATGCGACATGTCACAGATAGGAGAATGAAGCCCCAAAAGAGGACCGACCACGTAAATTGTAACTCTTCCCTATAGGGGGGAGGGAATGTGCTTGGTAGAAACCAAGGCACACACAAAAAAGTGGCTAGAAAACAAGTGTTAGTATGAAAAAACATGCATGTAGAAGATAAGTGTAATCTAGAAAGACAATGTGTAAGCTAGAATGTAAGTAAACACTTAAAAATCCAATCATAGGCCACAAAAAGTGGGTTGCAAACATGGGACACCACTCAAGATGTTGCAAGACACTCAAGGCCATAGTGGCCACATACAAACAAACAAGTGTGCACACAAGACAAAGGGAAAAGCCTGCAAACAATAACAAACAATAACAGACAATGTAACAAACAAGTATGGAAGAAAATATCCCTTGCATAACAAATGTTGCACATGAAGCACCCGTTAGCATGTTAGAAAAATAACAAGTATGTCAAAGCATGTATAACTTGATAATGTAAAGTTCTAAGTACAAAATGAAACAATAACACCTGTAGTGGACGAATGTGGATGCCCCCAGAAGATAGTGCAACAAGCATCAATGTTGCATGTAGAAGCTCTGTATCTGTGATCACAAGTAGAAAAGGACGTGAATGTGCATGCGTGTATGGTAAAGATAATGACATACAAGAGATCTATCTAACATGTGTAGTAAAGTGAACATGTAAGAGAAAGTGCAAGCAAGAGTAAATACAACCATAAAATGCAGTATGTTGTGGATGGATGGAATGGAATGCAGAGTGAATGATAGGAGCCACGTGCCCCCGAGTGAATGGAGTTGTATGCAGTGAGGTTCATTTAGTATGCCCCCTAAACAGTCAAGAATGAACCATAAACAAGAGTGTGTCATCAGGAAATGGTCAAACTATGTTGTTGTGTGCATGCGTTGTGATGAGTGTGTGGTGATGATATGCGACATAGAGATGAACTATGTGTGACTCTGTAGCCTAAGTGTATATCACAACAAGATGAGTAGAAAGGAGTGGTGATTTAGCCTAAAGCGTATACCACTAAACAATGTAAGTGGAAGTGATGATGTAGCTTATCACGAGATGATGCTAGAAGAAGTGACCCTATAGCCTAAAGCGTATATCACTAATCCTAGGAATGTCACATGAGAAAATAGATTGAATGATGAACATGTAAGGGTGATGAGGTCCATTTGTGATGTATACCCTCAACAGTCTAGTATGGACTGTGAGACTAGAGTGTGTCATCGAGTGGTGAGTGCAGTGTGTAGAAGGAGAATATGCAAAATGCACAATGTGCATAGTAAAGGATGTATGGTATATAATGTGAGATGCATAGATGACCTAAGAGGTTTAACATAGTAAATGTAAGATGCAATGTAAGATGACATGTATGAGGTGTAAGAACATGCAATATGTGATAGCTATGGGGTGTTGTATGTAAGACAAGATGTAGGATGCGAAATGTAGAATGTATTAAGACGCACAATGTCTATAGCCTATAATGCGGTGTGAAATACGTAGATGATGTGATGATATGTGGTGCCTAATGTGTAATGGCTACTGTGCAGTGTGTGGGGTTCATGTGTAGATAATTCCCTCAATAGTCAATGTGAACTGAAGCACAAGAGTGTGTCATCGGGAAATGACGACACTAATATGTAAATGAATATGCATATGCTAAGATTTTAGTGTATGACGATGCAAATGTTAGACGTGGGTTGCTAGGGGATGTGAATGTAATGCCCCCCAAATGTGTGGTGGGGAATATGACCATTTGACATTATCGAGGACATCATCATTGTCGTGATTAAATCCTACTAGAGAAGCATTAGAGATGTGATAAGCAAGAGAATAAGGTGGGTCATACAAATAACCATTACAACCTAGGGTGTAGACACTCATTGCATATTCCTCATCAATGAAGGGTACTGGTGGATAGTCGTACCAATGAGAAAGATTCAGAGCATAAGTAAGAGATGATTCATTAACAATGGAGACATTGTCAAATGACATAGAAAATGTAAGAGAAGTGTAGTTGGTATCTATAGTAGCGCAATATAGTGAAGCCAAGATTTCCCAAGTGTTAATGGAGAAGCGTGAGGGGCATGTGTAAGGAAGACCGTCAAATGAAACACATGAAGGCCATCAACAGACGTAATGTGACAATAACTATGATACAAATGAGGTGAGTGAATTGGTTGTAAGATGTCATTAAGTGTCAAGCCAAGCCTATTTAAGCCCTCATGTGTGCAAATAGTATTAGAACAAGTATGATCAAAGGTGATTTTATGCCAAAAGGAGTTGTTGATTAATAGTGTGCATGTGAAAGGAGGTGGAGGGGATGCAAACTATGTAGGAAGAGATGAAACAACATCTAAAGTGTTGACATACCCCTGATAAAGTATCATATCATTAGTAGAGGGAGGGGTCTTAAATTTGTATTCACCTGGGCCATCAACCACAAAGATGTCCTTGAAATAAGAGTCGTCGATATCTATAAGAGTAAATTTAAGTTTTCCTAATGCTTCATTAGTAAGTTTGACAACATCGAATTCGTCATCAAAATCCTCATAATCATCTATGTTAGCATTATCACATCGTATAGCTTTCTTGAGTATGTTGGTAGGCATTGCACTAGGTGGAGAAATGGAAGTTGCCTCGGTAGGTGGAGAAGAAGTGCTGATAGGAGTTGATATGGTAGGTGAAATAATTGTCATAGTGTGAGTAGAAATAGTTGGAGTATTCGGAGTGGCAGATGAAGATGGTGGGGTGCTAGATTGACCAATGTCATATGTGTCAATACTACCATATGGAATGGGTTATGGTGGAGGAATAAACATATTGGTAAAAAGGTTTATGTGACATAACTTGAATGTTTCATGATAAACATTAATAGTATGTTCATAACCATCATGCAAAAATTTGACACATTAGTGAATAGTAGATGGAACTGCTTGTATTGCATGAATCCACAGTCTACCTAGCAATAGATTGAATTGAAATGAGGCATCTATAACATATAAGTTAGTGAGAAGGGTCTTAGACCCAGCCTGGATGTGTAATGAAATAGTCCCTAAACATGTGCGAGTGGTATAGTCATAACCTCAGATGATAGTAGAATTATTAGAAATGAGATTATCACTAATACCGAGTTGTTTTAAAAGAGAATAAGCACATAAGTTGATGACTGAGCCATTATAAATAAGTACTTGTTTGATGTAAGTGGTGTTAATGACGATGGTAATGAGCAAGGTTGTGTATGGATTGATTTTAGAAAAAGGCAACCGATCCTCATAATTGAAGGATATAACATGTGGCAGATTGCAAAGAGATTTTATGAGGTGTGTAAAGGCTACCACAGAGTTATCAATTTCTATATGAATGACATGAAGGGTTGCTTCTAGTGTTTGATAACATTCAGGTGAATTATGCAACAAGTCATAAAGAGAAATCTTAGTGGGTATATTCTTAAGTTGTTAGATGATGTCATAACCTTTAGATGCAACAGGAGAAGCCACCGAAGTGATGGGTGGAGGAATAGAAATGAGTGGAGATGTAGGAGGATGAGTATGATGCATAGCAACTAAATTGATGGAAGGATCATCTATAGTCATAAGAAAGTAAGGGGATGTTGAGTACACACTTGTATAAAATCAACAGTAGTAGTGACTATACTAGAGATCTTAGTACATGAAAAAGTAGGATAAGATGATTGAGCCATGACTTGATAGGGTGAAGATATAATAAGAAGAAAGTGTGGGATCAATTAAGTTCACCAAAATGATTAACTAAAATGTAAATATTCTACTGTAATCTAATGTTATAGGAGCAGTAAAATTTACTGAATAAATGATATGATAAAATACTAAAATATACCCAAGCAAACAAGCTAGAAGATATAAAACCCTAATGTACAAAGAGGGTTAGGAAGGACTTAGTTGATTCCCTAATGTTGAGGGATTGTGTTGTAGTGTAACCCAAGAGAACAGGAGGAGGAAATGACTACACAAAATCCTAAGAAAGCATATATCTAAGCTATCTGATTAGACTAGGGTGCCTGGAAAGGGATAAGGGCGCCCATGGGTGCCCTAGTTTGGGATTTGGACACCCTAGTTTGTGGAAATGACCAGAAAACCTCCTTTAGAGTATCAATAGATGTTCTCTTGTGTTCTCTTCTTGTCACACTGATTTTGTTGAACTGCATTTAATGTCAATTTGAATAAGAGATGGAAGAATCGGCTATGAAACCCCAGACAAAGCATCAAAACCCTAAAAAAGAAAGTTGCATAGGAAGGGTTTAGATTGTCCTCAGCTTCCAAATTGATGGACTTATCACTGAGCATTGCACTACATCTCAGACCTAATATAGTTCTAGGTGTGTGTGTGTCTGAAAATTGTGCCCTAGGTTGCTTTTATGTCAATCACACTTTGTGAAGTAGCGAGAAAATAACTAGATGTAGAATGTAGGTGTAATCACAAAAATCATGCACTTTAGATAATATTTAATCCTGGTTTTATACTACTATTTAAAAGGTTCTTGAGTGAAGAAATTAAATAATTAACCCATGTCTTGTGGTCATGTTGTTTTATTTTATTATGTCATTCTCGACCTTTAAACACCCACATGCCCAACCAGTTTTCATTGCTTGGCATTATTCTAGCCTTAACTGGGGTGCCTAGGCTAGTACTGGGGCATCCATGGGTGTCATAATCCATCTTGAACTTTCCCGACACTTTTTGGGTTTTTTCTAACTGTTCTAGCTACTTATATTTTTAGTGGTTAGCCATTTTAGGGTTGATTACGGAATTAGATCAAGGGAACCCTATAAATATAAAGTTGTGAGACCATAATGAGGGGACCAAGCACTAGTCACTAATATCACCCATCTAGAGTTGCATCCATCTATTATATTAGAGATCATTTGCATCCACATATCTCCATCAAAAGGCACAAGTCTAAGAAATTTGCATCACACACTTCATAGGGGATGGGATTCTATTCTATTCCATGCACACATGCTCTGTACATTTTCTACATTTAGTTATTTCTCACTACTTAACAAAGTGTAATTGCAACAAGAGCACCTAGGGAACATGATGCACACACACACACACACACACACACACCAAAATTGCATTTAGGTTTGAAATATAGTGCTGTTAGGAAATAAGAGATAAAATATGCAGAATAATCCCTTACAGAATCGCAATAGTAGAAACTAATATGAAAAAAATATTACAGATCTCAAATAAAAGTGTAGAATAAATAAAAAAACACAGAGAGACAAGATTTAACGTGGTTCACCCAATTTGGGCTACGTCCACCAAGAATCACTTGCTCAGATTTTATTACAAGCCTCCACTAACTCTACAGAATTCACACCCGAATTCAAAACACATCTGCAATACATTGGCTTTTGTGTGTATCATATGCATAAGACCATATAAATAGACAATTGCTTAAGTAGTTTGATACAAAACCGTGGGTATCAAAAGCATGGGTAAAAACTATGGGTATTGAAACCGTGGGCAAAAAACCATGGGTATAAAAATAATGGGTACTAAAAAACCATGTGTCCAAAAACAACCCATAATGGTTACCCATTACCCATGGGTTAATAAACCACCCATGAAAATTTACTTTTGGGGCTTCACCCCTGAGACCGCATCAATCAGGGGGGCTTCACCCCCCTGAACCCCCCTAACCCACTCACCGACGAGTGGGACCGCCATAAAAATACCTGAGTGTAACACATAGAAGGTGTACCATACTCTAACATGAAAATAGGCTCCACAAACATAACAAGTGCAACACTCAGTTAGTAATCCCATTGTTATGGTAGCTAAGGTCAGTTTGACCCATTCATTTACATTTTTTTAGGGTTTTGATACTCTTATTTGGTCTTTTACAAGTCTTATATTTACCTTGGATTATTGGCAACATCTGATACAGGGCAGTGAGTCTGATGTGACACACAATGAAGATTCTGGACCACCTCCCAGCCAAGTGAAATTTAGTTCTAGAGATTTTTCATAGACTAGGGTGCCCATTTTGTAGATCAGAGTGCCTGTAGTCACCCCAGTACCTCTCTAGGAGCTCCAATCCAGGGAATCAGTCCATAAACATCCTTTTCGTGCCTTCTGCACAATTATTCCTACTTATAGATTTTCCAGTCACCTTTGGGACACATTCCCATGAGAATCTCCTATTCAGCTGAGTTCTTTCCTCTTCCCTCTTACACATTAGGGTTAACATTTCCTTTTGCATAGTTGTTTGGGTCATTTTACATACTTGTTATCACATTTATTCACTTTATTTACAGTTTTTCATAGCTTAGATTAACTATCCCCATATACATATTTTAGTTAATAATTTTGATGAACCCGACCAATTTCACACTTAGGATCCTCATTTTTCATCTATCATGGCTCCCAAAGTTTCTCAAGTTCCTTTATTTGATTGACTTAAGAGATATCCTAATTGCTATGTTGTTTTACAAAAATAGCTAGACACCGTGTATTTGGATGATAATACGCCACTGTACAAAATAAGTTGTATATTCGATCATTTATTTGATGACCCTAGTGATCCTCTATCTAATCAACCCCTATTGGACTCAATCCATGCTCTACATGCTTTATTTCAAGATACATATAAGGTTATGGAATCCATGATTATATCTCTCAAATATGAAATTCAATAGCTTAAGGATGCTTCTCATTAACATGTTTGTGCTCCTTCTACATCTTATATGCAATCTATGTCCACTACATGTCATCTAGTTTAACCTCGAGACATGCCATTGCTCGAGCCTATCATATTTGAGCATAATACTACACAACATGGCATTCTTATTCATCTCCTTAGTCAACAGTTTATCACTCTACCTCCTACTCATTACTATTCTCCTTATCAGTTAGTAAAATATCAATGTCTTCCATATTGCAATTATAATCAAATCAACAGACATAATGACAATGATTGTCATGATTTACAACAAAGAATCAAGCATCTTGAGCATCAAGGTTTCATCTCATTCACCGCACAATGTTCTCTTACATGGTTCTCTCCACTTGTTACATGTCAATGGGTTTTTAAATTTGATTCATTTAATGATCATCATGCCATAATTTCTAAGGAAAGTCAAGAGACGCCTAAGTAAGCACCCCTCAAAATCGATAAAACACCTCTTTTTGAGTCATCTACGACATCACCAAGTCAACATAATAAATTACTTTAACAATCAATAAAACACCTCTTAATCTCAATTCATCCACAACATTACCAAGTAAAATTACACAACCACCTCTCAAAATTAGTCCACCTTATTCTCCTATCAAGTCTTCTATAGTATCATCAATGCCACGTAAGCTAAAATCAATCAATGTTGCCAAAGATACTACTCCTACTGATGAGCAAGACACACCTTAAATTCCACCACCATTGCATGGTCCTATTATTGGTTCGGCCTACTATTGTGTTGGCCCTCTCTCTTATCATGACATAGAAAACACTCTCCCACAATGGCATGACACCTCTCACATTTCATATAGATCATCATCATCATAGTACACTTGGGGGTCATCACACTTATTTCTCCCCATTCATCATAACATCTGTGCATATATCATCTTGGCATGCTCTTACATCAATCACCTAGAATACACATATTCATTCATACTTTAACATTGTCATTACCTGATAACACAATCTTGTGTTTCATCTCACACTTGACTGTTGAGGGATTACTACACATGAACCCCACACATTGCACTATATGCATTACACATTTTTTTTTCATCACACACCGCATGTCATACATTATACATCATATTAGTCATCATTGTGCATATATTGTACTTCTATTGTCTAGCATTACATATTATTCATCATATTGTCCATTATACATATCACACATTTCATACTATTAGGTTATCTACACACATTCCATTTAGTGTATCTACACTACATCTCACAACATATGCCTTACATTATATATTGTGCATCTCTATGTCCCACATATTCTACATATATGAGTCTAGCATTACATTATCCTACATACAACTTTACTAGTATCTCTACACATGTTACATTACATTACACATTTCACACATCTTGCATTATATTCTACACACCACACATTTACACATTATATTCATCATATGGTTGTCTTCTATGCACTACACTCATTACCCTATGAATGCACTTTAGTTCCTTGGTCCATACTCGACTACTGAGGGTTTACAAATCAAATGGACCTTCTCTTCATCACACATTTATCATTCGACCTTTTGTCATGTGACATTACTAGGTTAGTGTTATATGCTTTAAGCTAAATGATCACCCATTCTACCATTTTTTAGTGGTATTATACCTTAGGTTACATCACCACTCCCTCTTATCATTGTGTAGTGGTATACACTTTAGGCTACATCACCACTCCCTACTATTCATCTTGTAGTGATACACACTTTAGGCTAAATCATTACTCCTACATTCATTTAGTCATGATATATTCTTCGGATATAGGGTTCACGCACATATAATCTTTTCTAGGTCGCATATCATCACTATTATACACATACACACTCATCATAGTGCGTTAGACACATAACACATAATTCGAACATTTCCTAATGATGTACTCTCATTTATGGGACTTTTGATCCAAGCTGATTGTGTGAGCTTCCCTTTGGCTAGGAGGAATGACCTGTATAAGAAACACAACAAAACCACCAAATAGTATTAAATAATAAGAGTTAGAGGACTACCTAGAAAGGCTAGATCCAGGAAGTGATGCTTCCTCAGAATGGATGTCAATCCTCTGTTTAATAACAATTTAATGAATAAAAACTGAAATAATAAATCCTATTGTAATGTAATGATTTAGGTATCTCATACACACAATACACTAGATTCAATGCTAAATAAAAATCTAACACTAAATCTAATTAGAACCAAGGTTTTTTAGGTTTGGGTTTTAGGTCTGTCAGAGGTCTGGTAAGGGTCTGGGGCTGATTAGTTGAGGTCTGGGTTGGTTTTGGGTGAGTGGGAAGCTTGTTGGTTATGAGAATATGAAATGACACAGAGACCGATATCGGTCTGGTGACCGATAACCGGTATGGGGACTAAACTGACGATGGTTAGGGAACCAATGTCGGTAGGGGCAATAGGTAATAAACTATTAAAAATGGGTTTTTAGGCTCTCTGTGATTGCACAGAGAGTGAGGGTAGTATGGTTTGGGTCATAATATGGCTGAGAAGACTTAGGAATACTAAGAAGGAGGTTTAGAAGGGTGGAAAGGCTTGGGGTGGTTGAATAGTGGGTTGGTGGGAAGAAGGTGATGTATGGGTAATAGAAAGAAATAAAATACTGAATGAAGAAAGAGATCTACAATGGGATAAGCCTGAATGATTAAAATCACAATACTTACTTGGTGTCTTGTAGACCTTGTGAGTTGAGATGGTTGATGGTTGATTGGAGGAGAGGTTCTTGAGTCCAGTGCCATGGAAATACAACCTGTGTGCTCCCGTGAGTATTCCAATGCTCTGGAAGGAGAACCAGATGCTTGTCTTGCACTGTGGTTGTGTGTGCTCATCATCTGGATGTAGGAGGGCTTGAAGATTCATGCTTGAATGCAATAAGGCTCCAATAACTGAATGACCAACCCGTGTAAAGAGTTGTGAAAGTGTATATAAGGTGACCGATGGTGGTTAGGTAACCAGCACCAGCCGAGGAAAAATTGGCGTTCGGTTAGGGTGAATTAGTCCCTTTTACCAAAAATAGGAAGATCTTCCCAGATTTGGTGTGTTTTCCAAGTTGAGTCTGCTTAGGGAAGTGGATTTCTCATTAGAAAAGGTAGGAAGGTCATAGAAGAAGTCCAATTAGGTTTGAGAAGAATTCTTAGTTAGTTAGGTCAAGTGGTGACTCAACACTGGGAGTGATGACTAGTGTTGAGAGTGATGACTTGGTCACTGTGAGTTAAATGCCCCTGGAATGGGTCCAGGGTGAGGTGTAATGATGAGGTGGAGGTGTGAGGATGAAATTAACTTAATTAAAATAATTAAATCAATTAATAATGTGAGGATGAATATTAATATGGGATGAAGGGGTCATGATTAGTTAAATGTGTTATGTTAATTAATTGAAGGGGACTAAAGGGCGTGTGACCCAAATTTGGTGTCTACATTTTCCCCTTTTTGTCACGTAGCTTGTATTGATAAGTGATGCTGACAAAAATAGGAAGTCTGCGTGCCCCAGGTATGAGTGAAGATTAGGTTGCCCCAAGTGTGGGTGGAGGTGATCCCCCTCAAACCAGGAACTGATGAGGTGTTAAACAGAGTCGGTGAGTGGTTTGATAAATGGGTAAGTGATGAAAATGAGGGTAGGTTGGTCATAGGTAAGGGTGATTTCAGTCGGGTAATAGGTAGGGTAGTCTAACACATGCACATGTATAGATTGTGATAAGGTACCAGGTTGAAGAGCTTGCAAACTCTACGTCGTCAAAGGTCGATAGGTTTATCCAAACAAGGTTGAAGTGGTTCAGGTATCCAAGGTATAGGATATGGTCCTGAAACACAACTAGGCCTAGGTGTAGGAATGGGTAATAGGTTGTGTTCCAAGGTACCAAAGGTATGGTCGGGATAAACATCATGACATTAGGCAAGGTAAGGTCATTGGGCTGAACAACATAGGTAGCATCATCGCAAGTTATACAAGTACACAAATTTGAATATCACAAAAGGTGAGTGTCGGTTGGGTGAGGTAGGAAAGGCCGTAGGTAAGGCCATGTTAGGGGTGAAAATATGCCCCAACTGATGGTGAGGTCGGGTGGGAGGTTATAAGGCCATTAGGGTAATGGGTAAGGGCAGGGTCAATTATGGGGTGGGTGGAAAAGGTGGCGGGAAAGAAGATTTAGTGCAGGATTGGGAAATGGGGTAAAAGGATAACCGATATCGGTGATGTAAAATGACATCAGCTAAAGGTAACTGATCATGGTAAACTAGGGCACCTGACTGATGTCGGTCAAGAAAAACTGGCGTCAGTCAGGTCACGGGTGTGGTAAAAAATAAAAAATCCATATAATACGGATTCATTTTCACCTGTTGACCTAGAGAAAATGACAGAGCGAAGAGTGTTTTGTTTTCCATGGAGAAAGAGATGAGGTATTATACTCACTGACTTGGTGAGGAATCATTGGTCGATTGGATTCCATTTTCTGGGCCCACGAGATCGAGATGAGTGATTCGATTGGTGGAGAGTGAGAGGTTTGATTCAGACATGGACAGCAACAGGAGGAGGTGTGGGAGGGGCTCAGGCACCCATCCCAGAGATTCCAGCATGACAACGGTGACAGCGTGTAGAGGTAGGAGTCAATCCTTTCTGATTGTTTTTAATGGAATTGTAGGTAAAAAATGAAAAAAATAGGGTGGGGAAATAAAAGTTCAAAATGTAGTGAAAAAAGTAAAAATGTGGGTAGGGGGTGGGGAAATATAGTTTAATTAGGTGTAAAATGGAAATGGGTGGGGTTTGGGTAGTTTTTAGGTAGTTTTAGGTTTGTTTTATTATTGTTTTTTTTTATTTTTGGAAAATTAGGGATGTGGGGTTTCAGGTGGAGCCAGACCAGAGACTGACGTTCGGTCAGGTCTCGACCGATGTCGGTTGCACATGTCTGGCATCGGTGGGGAAATTAGTCTACCGACGTCGGTTGAGGGCGACCAGTATCAATCAAGGTGACTGATGTTGGTCATAGGGAAAAGTGACCGGGTCCAAATGGGTTAGATTTTAGAAGGCCAAAATGGGGTAAAAATCAAATGGGAGGGTACATGGGCAAAGAATGAAGGAAACCTAGATGGATGAGGTATAGAATTAGGTGGGTTTGCATAAATTTAGGTAAATGTAGGTAGGTAATAGGTGATGAAATTAGTATGGGAACATAGTAGGCTGGATTAGAATGAATAATAGGTCAGGGAGGTAGTTTAGGCAATAGATAGGTAGGTAAAAAATGTGGGTATGTGGTGTAGGTAGGGGTGAGTTAATTAGTTTTGAAGAAATGGGAAAAAGTAGTTCAGTACTTGACATTGTTAAGTTGTATGAATGCAAGGCATGACAACAACTCACGATGCGTGATAGACAACCGCCACTGTTGGTAGAGATCAGACCCACTGTCACAGGGGATGAGTGGGACCACATCTGAGATGTTGGTCTTAGTTCCATCAGGTGATATAGACAGATTGTTAGGGATCACAGTATGATGGTCACTCTCATCGATAGATGGGATTATATGACCAATACCTTCCATTTTCTGACTGGGGAGATGACTATCACCCTAGAGGATGTATATAGGATCTTGAGGTTGCCCATTGTAGGGGCACATAGGTCTATCAGATTGGAGCCGATGAGGTGTTGGAGCCCATGGGTACAATGTTTGGTGATGTTGTGGTAGAGTTGACATACCACAGTGTGAGTGTCAGGTATGGAGAGATGTATGTGACACATCCTGATGAGACCCATTTGGCAGTGTTGATGATGGTCATGATTAGTTGTTTTTCCCTCCAGATTCAGAGGGTGGTTGGTTTCCTCTAGCATTGATGGGTGTTTTGGAGGATATGGTAGAGCAGCGAGTATGGTTCGCATGGGCACCTACATTTCTAGTGTAGCTATATAGAGAGCTATGGGTGTATCGATGGATACACAGGTTTGGAGTGTGTTGTACCTTCTTATTACATTGTTGGGCATATGAGCATATAGTGTGCCTATGACCAGCTAGACTGCGAGGTAGGATTGGTTCAGAGGAGTATTTGAGTTGGTTTCTAGTGGTGGGTACCAGTGGGAGCCCATCCTAGGGTTGCAGAGGTGGCCAGGGATGTGACCTATTACAGATGACTACTTGATGGCATATCAACCATTGATATATTGTGGAGACCTTATATAGGGTTTCCATCTTACAGAGGGATGACAACTGAGTTGGATGGATTACAACTAGTCAGGTGGATATAGGCAGATGTGCTGGTGAGCATGAGATGATTCTTGTGGACAGAGTCTGATGACAGTTTGGGCTCCAGCAGGATGTGCCTCCACCTTTTCCATTATACCATAGAGATGATGTGGAGAGACCATTGTCTCCACCACATCCAGTAGATCCAACTGGGTAGGAGGAGAGGGTAGTAGATAGGAGGATTGATGATGCAGGTACCACTGATGGCTACAGAAGTGGTGGATAATGTAGTTATAGGTGACACCTCCGAGGCCAGGGTAACCTGATTTAGCGATGGTCATAGTTTAGAGAGATGCATTACAGGGGCAGGTGGCTTCCCTACAGGCACAAATTATAGGGTTGTAGGGACAGCTGACAGGGGCACAGGCACAGGTGACCACCTTATAGGCATATGTGATGACCCTGTAGGCCCAGGTAGCACAGGCACAGGCTCCCGCACAGGGTGGAGATGGGGATGGAGGGTAGGTAGCCACCTTATAGGCACATGTGGTTGGATTACAGGGCCAGTTGGCCACAACATAGGCACAAGTTGTGGCCTTACAGGCCCAAGCAGCTACACAGGTACCACCATAGGCTCCTACACTGGGACAGGGTCCCATAGTATAGGCTCCTACACCAGGACAGGGTCCTCTTTTGGTAGGGAAGAGTTCTCAGGTGGTAGTTAGGTTGATGGCACCACCACAAACTATATCCATGGTGAGGTTCAGGGATGCCCTGAATGAGGCTCACTACTATCATGACCAGCTAGTGACTACAGGCATTGATGTGCCCTCCTACGCGAGCACCAAGCCCAATAGGCAGCTAGTGAGTAGACTAGATCCAAGACTCACAACTCAGGTAGCATAGGGGTCATCGGCCCTAGAGACAGGGCCAGGGTGAGGTTACGAGTTCCCAGAGACCAGGCCCTGCAGAGGGAAAGGAGGAGGAGATGGAGGCCAGGAAGGGACCAACAGAGGGTGGTGAGATGATGGCAGGGTGCTTGACTGGTAGGGAGGAGGAGGAGACAGGTGAGACTAGAGAGGAGGTCATCAGGTGGGGGTGATTGATATCCATAGTGGATATTGTACTATCATTTTGATTTTTGTTATATATACCAGCCTACGTGCTGAAGATGTGAGATTGTACATGAGAGTTTTGAGATATTGATACTTATTTATATCTGTGTATATATGTATTGATACACAGACACTCCCATTATATAGTTGATGATGTTTGTTGGATGGATGATGTACTTGTTTTAATTTCCATTTCTATTATGTATTATGGAAACTATTGTTATAGGCATGATTGAGGTAGGTCATGTAGGCATGACGGAGTCAGGCATAAGCATGATTGAGTCAGGTGTAGGCATGATTGAGTCATGGTAGGTCAGGTCTAGGCATGGTGGAGTTAGGTATAGGCATGGTTTGAGTCAGGTATAGGCATGGTTTGGTCATGTATAGGCATGGTGGAGGTAGGTATAGTCATGTATAGGTATAGGCATGGTGGAGTCAGGTATCTAGGTAATTTCCAAGTTACTGATCTTATGGAAATAATGTATTGTATGTATGTTGTGGTTAAATTTCCAAGTATTTGATATCATGGAAATGCTAAATGATTGATGTATGAATATGGTTGATGTGATAAAATGGTAGGTATGTATGTTTTTATGATAGATTAATTTCCAAGTTTTTGTGTAAAATGGAAACTAACTAGGGTAAAATGTGAATATAAAGGGGGAAAATTGGTTAGGGGAAAAAGTGGCCAAGCTAACCTCCAAGGGCCCCATGCCCTTGGAGTGCTACCTACATAGGCCCTGACAAAAAGGGGCCTCAGGCCGATGTAGTTCTCCCATAAGCTAGGGAAGAATATGATAGGGGAGATGAATGGGTTGGTAGGTTTTAGGCATGATTAAGTCTAGGTCATTTAGGCATGGTTGAGTATAGGTTGAATAGACATGGTTGAGTATAGGTCATGTATGCATGGTTGAGTATAGGTTGTTGCATGGTTGAGTATAGGTTGAATAGGCATGGTTGTTGTCTATGTTGAATAGATATGGGTGATTTTGGTGGAAGAGGAATTCCCAGAATGTAGGTGTCGAAGGTCTAGTCCTATGAAGGAGGATCAATAAGTAAGAAAAGAGGTGAATGGTAAGAGGATACAAAATCCACCTAAGTGGTAAGAACCATTATGAGTCTATCATATCAAATATTGGCCTATGAATGTAAGACCCTAAAGGCGTTGCATGATTGATTGTTCTAAGGGTGAAGAAGGTCACATGATCATGAAATGTTGCATTTGTGGCACGTCCCTTGAGTAGGTAGAAGATTAGAAAGGAAATACGGTGAGGTGAAAGAGGTTGTTTTATCGTAACCTTGGTGTGAGACAACATGCCTCTTCTGCAAGATACCCAAGATCAAAATAGGCAAGTCCATGATGAAAAAGTTATCTTTTTCTTTTTGCTTTTGTTTTATAGACTGATCGATGTGGGAAGTCTATGTGGGATGAATAGAATATCTCCTTGAGGTCTTCGTGAAGCTGATCGATGTGGGAAGCTTCAGAATATTTTTATTTTATTTTTGCAGAAATAGTCTTCTTTTTGGACTAGACTACGTACAATATGGCTAGCTTTGTATAGTTTTCCTTCGAGGGAGCAGTCTATTTATAGCAGCAAGATAGAAAGATAGATGTCCTTTTTGAGGGAGTCATCTTTTTGCTAGAAGTTTGACTCAAGGAGTTTGAATTTGAAAATCTTGTATATTACTTTTGAATTATTTTTTGGACTTTTAGGTCATGGACAAGACTATAGAGAAGTATAGGCTTCTTTTATGAAGACAAAACCATAGCACACAGGGGTTAGCTATGAAAGAGAGGTTTTAAGTGATGAATGACCATGGGATTCCATCTTGAAAAGGATGAAAAGTATCCATGAGAATCATGCCATGAGTAGAGCCATGGTACTCATATTGAAGATAAGGCTGAAAGGTGACGGGTAATCACATGATTCTTGTTTAGTCATTGATCCTTAAAATAGGTAAGTGGAAGGTGAATGTTGCTCAAGGGACAAGCATTTAATAGACAAAAGATGATACAGGACTTGATTCAACAATAGAATGGTCAAAGATGCAAGGCATTGAGGGGCTCAGTTTGGGTTTACCTTCGAGTGAAGATAAACGATAAGCACCCAATCCATAGGCATGAGTAACGATATAGGGTCCAAGCCAATTAGGAGCAAACTTTCCCCATTTACTTTTCTCCACTTTTGTTACATGTTGATTTTCCTTCAGGATGAGGTCGGTCATCGACCTGGAAGGTTTGTTCTTGGACACATTTATTGTAGGCACGTTTGATACATTTTTGGTAGATTTGGAGGTGATCGAGAGCATTTAGACAACATTCATCTAATAACTCAAGTTGTGCCAAATGATCCTGGAAAAAATCATCATCGTTGAGCATATCTTTGAGTGAGATATGAAGAGATGGAATTTGGACTTCGAGAGGCAAGACAACCTCTGTACCGTAGACCAAAGAGAAAGGTGTGGCAACAGTTGAGGTGCGAATACTAGTGTGATAAGCCCATAAGGAAAAAGGAATGTGTGTGTGCCAATCCTTACCAGTATCATCAACCACTTTCATAAGAATTTTATTTAGAGTTTTGTTAGTCAATTCAGCTTGGCCATTTTTTTGAGGATAATAAGGTGAAGAAAAACTGAGTTGAATGCCGAAGGCATCACAGAGTTTCCATAGGGTTTTTGTTTTTGAATTGTTTTCCGTTATCAGTGATGAGGTGGTGAGGAACACCAAAGTGAAAAATGATGTGATGGTTGATGAATTCACATATTTTCTCAGCTTTTTTAGAAATAAGAGGTATGAACTTCCACCCATTTAGTGTAATATTTGGTAGTGGTAATAATCCATTGATGACGTTGGGAAGAATGAGGGTTGATCTCTCTGACAAGATCCAAACCCCATTGAGAGAAAGGCCAAAGGTCTCGTGTGACCTGTAAGGCATGACTAGGGGTGTGATGAAGATTAGCATGTTGTTGACACTTCACACAATGCTTGACATAGTCACAAAAATCATGGTTTAGGGTTGGCCAGTAATAGCCCAGGTGAAGGATGTGCTTAGCGATAACTAAGCCACTGAAGTGACCCCCACAAATCCCATCGTGAACTTCCTTGATGGTGTATGGAATTTCAGAACTTGTAAGGCATCATAAGAGGATATCATCAAATCCATGTTTATAGAGAAGACCACCCATGATGACATAGCGAGAGACACTTTTGAGAAAGGCTCATTGTCCATTGCGAGTAAGATCTGGAGGCAGAATTGAAAAGGGAAAGGTAGTCAACAAACTTACTTATACCAAAGGTCACGTGGGTCAGTTTCAATGTTTCCTACAAGGTTGACATCTCAGATTAGATAAGAAGGTGATTGCAACCTTTGTACTGTGACAAATATTTTTGAGTCAGAGGGTGAAGTGGGGATTTGAGAAGCAAGACAGGCCATGGTGTCCACAAATTTATTAGTGGAACACGGGGTGGTTTGAAGTTCATAATGGTCAAAGGTAGTCAAAATCATGTCAACATGATGCTTATACTTTTGAAGTATCTTGTTACGACACTGGTATATACCATTAACTTGGTTCACAACCAGTTGAGAGTTCACCAAAGATATTAATTGATTTAATGTCTAAGGCTATGGTGGTTTGAAGACCTAACATGAGTGCTTCATATTCGGTGATATTGTTAGTACAATCAAAATCTAGTTTGAAAGATAGTGGCATAGGCTCACCATCAAGAGGAATGAGGATAACTCTGGCACCACCCCCACACTGACATTTGGAACCATCAAAGAATAAGGTCATCTGGTAAATGGTATTGTCCAGGGAGAGGGTAGTGATGGATTCATCAGGGAAATCAAAGTTAGAAGATTGGTTTCCAGAGAGAGGTGCATCTGTGAGTTGGTCAGCAATGGTTTTTCCTTTGACAAATTTTTGATGGATGAATTCAAGATCTAGGTCTGCAAGAAGCATGAGCCAACGTGCAACACATTGATGTTGGTAGGGCTTAGCGTACATGTAATGTAAGGGGTCAGTATTGGTGACAACAAAGGTTTTTTGGTTGAGTAGGTAATGGTGAAGTTTAGTGGTGACAAAAACTAAGGCTAAGTAGATTTTTTTGGCATGAGTATATCTAGTTTCATAGTCTAAAAGCGTATGGCTTATATAATAAACACTTGCTCCCTGTGTTTCTCATCACGATGAGTGAGCATGGCACCCAGGGAATGATCAGTAGCAGAAATGTAAAGGTAAAATGGTTGGTCATCCTTAGGGGGAATGAGCATAGGTGGTTGGAGGAGGTATTTTTTTAAGGCATTGAAGGCTTTGTGGCATTCATCATCCCATTTGAAGGAGACATCCTTTTTGAGAAGATGATGAAATGGATGGAAGTGGTCGGAAAGATGAGAAATAAAGTGATGAATAGATTGCAACTTGCCTTGCAAACTATGAAGTTGATGAAGGTTAGTAGGTGGAGGCATTTTGAGAATAGCCTTGATTTTAGTGGGATCAACTTCAATGCCATGCAAAGAAATGATAAAACCAAGGAGCTTTCCAGAGAGAACAACAAAGACACACTTCTTAGGTTGAAGGTGAATGCAGTATTTGATGAGATGGTCAAAGACAACTTTAAGGACAACAAGGTGCTCAGCCCGATGTTTAGATTTGGCAAGAAGATCGTCAACGTAATCTTCCAATATGTTATGCATGATGTCATGAAAAATATAAGTCATAGCCCGCTGATATGTAGCACCTGTGCATTTTTAAGGCCAAAGGGCATGACACGATAGCAGAAGGTCCCCCAAGGAGTGATGAAGGTGGTTTTGTGTTGATCTTCTGGGGTGAGTAATATTTGGTTATAACCTGAGAAACCATCCATGAGTGATAGCATCTCATGGCCAGTGGTGAGATCAACTAGTTGGTCAATACTAGGTAGAGGAAAGTCATCTTTGGGGCAAGCTAAGTTAAGGTCACAGAAATCCATGCAAATGTGGAGTCCCCCTATCACTTTTGTGATAGGAACGATGTTAGAGATCCATTGGGGATAATCAATGGGTAGGATGAAGGAAACTGAAAGAAGGTGCTGGAGTTCTTCTTTGACAAGAAGGGAAATGTGAGGATGCATTTTTTTCAGCTTCTGTTTCATGGGTTTGGCATCAGGAATGGTTATGATATTGTGGACCACAATGTTTGGGTCAATACCAGGCATATCAGCATAGGACCAAGAAAAAGTGTTGCTATGATCCCAAAGGAAAGAAGTGAAAGCTTCTTGTTCAGCAACATCTAAATATTGGCCTATTTTTAGAATGTGTGGGTCATCCTGAGTGTGAATATTGATTTTGATGGTTGATTCATTCAACATGGTTTGCATCTCAGAAGGTAATGACCGGTGAATATAAGAATCTTCCACCAAGGTAGGTGAGAATAGACTCATCATCCTGACATTGAATGACGTTAATAGAAGGGGTATCATCATCGATCATGTCAGGATATAGGAAGGGAAGAGAAGAGGGAGCCTCGCCATCATGCTGATAAGTCAGAGGTCCCAGGGAAATGGTGTTCATGAAAAAAAAAGTTAGGAGGAATGGATTCTGGGTCCATAGACTCTGTAGGTGAAGGTGGTGAAGTTGGTGAATGGGGTGGGGAATGTTTATCATCCTCAATGAGTTTGACTCGGGCCTTCCTAGAAGGTGGTTCAGAAAATCCAATACCACTGTGGTCTTTATGCTTACGAGTGGTGCAAGGAATGACAATATGGTGGCCTTGTTCATAGAAACCAAATCCAAAGCCCTTCCAAGCACAGTGATGGAGGAAGGTGTGGGTGAAGCGGTGGTTGGTGAGAGATTGAAGGTGGAGGAAAATGGTCGAGTTTGGGAAGGTGGCTCAGGTGAGTAGGTAGAAGCATCAAGTCCCCCATATGTTAAGTTGGTGCGAAGGTGGGGAGGACCATAGGGGAAAACCTCACCTATGTGGTGATCATAGTGGGGATGTTGGTGAAGGTTACCATACTCTTGAGGAGTAAGGAATGTGTCAATGTTATAAAGGTGCAGTACTCCCCCTAGAGTGAGGCATTGAAAAACACCTTCTAAGGGATCATTAGTTGATATGTGGGTAGTGGGAATGGATGAATCACTAGGTAGCTGGGAAGAAGAAGCATTAGTTGTTTGAGAAGTAGATGGGTTGGATGATGGGTCAGCTATAGAAGTTGCGGAAAGTAGTGGGAATAGAGGAGTTAGTTGCGGAAGATGTAGCGGTAGAAGTGGTGGAGGAGGCAATAGTGAACTGAAGAAGAAGTGGTAGTGGTGGTAGATGCTTTAACTAGTATAAGGACATCATTGGGTTCGATACAACATGTTACAGGTCTTGAATGGTGAAGGGTCGGCTGGAATGGTATAGTTGTTCCCTTCATGTTTGAATTTTAAACAACGGTGTAAGGTTGAAGGAACACAACCCATGGCACGAATCCAGGTCAGACCAAGTAGCATGTTGTACTAGAATTCCCCCTCTAAGACATAGAATAATTCAGGAATGACACGGGGGCCTACATGAATGTGGAGAATGATGGTGCCAAGGGTGGAAGTCATGGCATCATTAAATGAACACAACATAACTGGGTTATTATGCATGTAATTGGTAGGGATGCACATTTGGTTATATGCATGGGAGGAAATGATGTTAATACTAGCACCACCATCGATCATAACGTGTCAAACATGTATATTATCAATGTAGATGGAAATAAATAGGGTGGGGTCAGGATCATCCGATTGGAGAGGTACAATCTCATCGTCAGAGAAACTGAGAGTGACTACTTGATGAGTGGTAGCGGGAGAAAAGGAAGGGGGAAAAGTGGTGAGAGAGGCCACATGGTGAGGAGTGATAATGGATGCAACAGGCATAGGGTCATTAGGTAGAACCTCAATAGATTGCAGGACCTCAATGAGGGCCTGACGATGAGACTCAGAGGTTTGGACAAGGTCATACAAAGACATTTTGAGAGGAGACTGGTGCAATTGTTTAAGCATTGTACGATGGGAAACCCTGTCAGAAATAGGGTATGTGGGTCCATGGATGGTGATTTTTGGTGTAGGTGCAGATGGAATATTGGGTAAAAGAGTAGTGGATGAGTTGGTTGTTTTCTCCTTTCCTTTGTCCTTCTAGGCTTGAGTGGAAATTTGAACCATATTAATCTGTGGTAAAGGATAAAGTGAGTCATGATAGGTGTAGTGATAGGATGGGAAAAAATATGGTGAGGGCATATACTAGTTTTGTGAAAACAATGCAACACATTGGCATTTTGGCAGAGGTTTGGCTAGCTCTCTTATGTGGACCATATTGATCTCAAATGTTGGAGGGGGATAAAAGGTTTTGGAGGTGGAGATGAAGGTCACTGAATAGGTAAGAGATGAGGATGTGTGGTGATAGGTGAAGGTGGAATAGGGTCCTCATCTAAAATATCATCATCGTCAAAGTTTTCTTCGAGAGGACATAGTTGGAGAAGAATAGTCTTAAGAGCCTTACAACTTTCCACATCATGCCCTGACACATGATGGTAAGCACAAATTTTGGTATCGTCAAACCCTTCTAGTTTAGGTTTGAGTGGGTCGTAAGGTCTAAGTGGTGGCAATGTGATGACAGAGGTTTCCAAAAGGTTAGCTAAGATGTTGGCGTAAGACCCTGCCAATGGATCACAATGTGAAGTAAGTGTGGGTCTGGATGGAAGTGTGGGTGACTTTGGTGGGAGAGGCATCACTGGAGGTGGAATCAGAAGTTGAGTAAGTTTGACCACCTATTTGGTAGATAGTATGGTTTTAGGTTTGGATTGCACCTTCTTGGGTAAAGATGTAGCAGGTGAACTAGTTGTTGAAGGTGGTGTAGGTTTAACTACCTCTTTGGAGGGTAGTGGGTTCTTGGGATTTGGTTGCACCTTCTTGGGTAAAGGTGAAGAATAAGTGTGTGATGTAGAAGGGAAGGTAGATGGTGGAAGGGGATGGGTTAGCCAAGGTGATAATGGAGGTGCGGTGAAGGTTGTAGTAAGAGGAAATGTGGAAGGTATTGGTTGAAGAGAAGGGAATAACATAGGTAATGATGAGGATACTGGAAGTGGTGTAGGTATAGGAGGTAGAAAGGATGTAGGTGACGTCAAAGATGTAAGTTGTGTAGGTAATTTGGGTGCAACAGAGGATCATGATGAGGTAGGTTGTTGTGCTTTTGGTTTACTTCTGGGTAGGAGGCTGTTTGGCCAAGGTTGATGGGTGGGGACCTAGGATAGATGGAAGTGGTGAAGGTGACAGAGGGGTAGTAGGCAAAGCTGGTGTATGCAGCCTAAGAGGTTGGGTCTTCCTCTTAGGTGGGGGAATAGTATTTTTGATGGCTTGTGAGGATGTGGCTAAATCTAGTTTGACAGGAGGATGAACTAGACTTGATGTTGACATGACTCCTAATGTGGTAATGGGTCTAGATGTGGAGGAAGATATAGGTGCAAGTAAGGTTTTAGGCATAGGAAAAATTTCATTTGATGGTAAAGGTTTAGGTGTGGGAAAGGGTGATGAAGAAGGGGTCACTACAAATGGCATGGGCATGGTGGGTTTGGTTGTCTGAAACACCTTTGGATAGATCGTGGAAGTATCAACAGACAACATTTGCATTTGAGTTGAGACAGGTAGTCGAAGACGTCCCCAAAGCATGGAATTGTCAACATAATCCAAGTGGTCAGCCAAACGTGAGAATGAAACTGATGTAGGGGGGATGATGTTGATTTGGTAGTAATCCCTGTAAAGAATGTCTGTGAGACAGGGAAATGGTTGGCTTCAGACTCTGTGGGTAAAAGAGATGAGAGAAAATCAACAGGATCCTTGAAATCCAATGGAGAATTGTCACCAATGGGAAGGGATGTTGCTAATGGATCCCCTGTGGGTAGGGGAGATGGAAATTTGGATGAGGTAAGTTCATCTTTTGGTGAAGAAGAAGGTAAGCATGACTCTCCCGTGGGTAGAAGAGTAAGTACTGTGAGTTGTTCGTCAGGTTGAGAGGTGAGTGGGGAAACTGCATCGACAGATATGGTGGAATTCTCCATGGGTGAAGGAGAAGATAAGGGAGACTCCTCTGTGAGTAAAGGAGTAGATGAAATAGTCCCTCCGTGGATGAAGGAGCTCATGCAAGAATCTCCTCGATAGATGGAGTAGGAGGAAATTGAGCAGGAAGAGCTGGTATGATGTCAAAAACAACATGAACCTCATGAACGTTACTGTCATTGGTTGAGGTTTTTCTGGTTTGGTTAGATGAATGGGGTGTGATTTGGGAATGAATTCTTGAAGATGTGAAGGTTCTGATTAGCCGGTGCATTAGGATTATCCAAGATGAGATCTCCATTATCTAACATTTCTTGGATGATGTTTTTGAAAGTTATACAATTACCGTCGCTATGTCCTCTAATGTGATGATAGTTGCAGTAATCATTTTCTTTGTACCATGCAGGCACATGATGAGAGGGGTCAAAACCAGTATGTGGTTTGATGGGTGGAAGAGTGACTACTTCAAATTTTAGAAGTTTTTCTAAAACTGAAGAGTAGGGTTCTCCTATGGGAGTATATTTTCGTTTCTCCTGCTTGAACTGGAAATCCTGAATAGGAGAAAGATTGGAAGAAGGATTTGATTGGTTGGATGGATGAGATGGGCCTGGCTTTCAAAACTACTACGTTGGAATATCCTTTTTCTTTAGAATAATTATTTTGTAGTTTGGAAGAAGAAGAGGTATCATTTGGTTTGAACGCAATGTTCTTGTTACGCAATTATATCTTCTTCTCTTCAATGGCACAAATTTCAAGTTTTGGGCCATGGTGAATGCCTTGTCAACATGTGGAAGGTTTGAACTTGGAGAGTTGGTGAGATGTGTCTAGCACAAGCTCTAGTGAACAACTCTATTAACTCAGTTTGAGGTAGTTGGAATGTGATTTGGTTGATCAGGCTCTGCCAATGAGTGACAAAATCTGTGATAGATTTGTCTTTGTATTGGCATGTCGCATACAAGTCGGTCATGGTGACCTTCTTGACAATGTTGATAGAAAAGTGGTCTAGAAAATCCTGAGCTACCTGATTGAATGAAAAGATGGAATTTCTGGGTAGAGCACTATACCAATCTAAAGTCGGTCCTATCAAGGACATTGGGAATGTTCGCAAGAGCAAAACAGTGTCATCATGAGTGATCAAATAACACACATGTTTAAAATACCGCAAGTGTTGTTGTGGGTCTTCTTTTTTGTTAAATCATTGAATTTAGGAATTTCCCAATGGGGAGGGTATGGATGAATCAGAATGGATGGGTGAATGGGCTCATTGCAAATCTCATCGTATGTCAGAGAGTTACATGAGCCAGAGACAGATGCTTCTAATGTCTGCATCTTGTCCATCATCATTTTGATAAGATCATTGGTAGGTTGTGATGACTGGGCACCCCCTACAGTATAAGGGGGTAGATGAGGAGGGTATGATGTGGGTAGCATCCTAGTATGTGGTGGTGTCGAGTATGAAAATTGTGAGGAAGGAATGTAGGCCTAGAATAGATGTAGATGGAAAGTATCCTGAATAAGAGATAGATGAAATAGGGGGTTATTGGTGATAAGTGTAGGTAGGTGGAGTGGATGTAAAGACTCTCATAGAAATCAGGAAGGAAGAGACTATAGGATGGAGAGGAAAATGTTTTGAAGGGAGTATGGATTGTCATCACCATTGGTGGCTGAGATGTAATAGGTATATGAGAGGTGGTGGATGTAGATAGACCTACACTCAAGGTGGTTGATAAAGGCATGGTTGACATCGTAGGAGTGATAGATGTCAAAGGTGTGATAGATGTCATAGGTGCAACAGATATCGATGATGTAGGGTCAAGATGGGAAACCACAGGTGGTAAGGTGGAAGAGGGTAAGGCTAAGCTAGTAGTAGCTGATGTAGAAGTGGGTGTGAGGGTAGGAGGAATGGACACAGGCATGTCATATATAAGCTACCCTGATGAATCATGGGTAGATGAATGAGTGAGATAGTACTGCAGAGCAGAGGGGTTGTGATCAAGGAGTCTCGCGAACTCCTCATCACCAGTGGGTATGACAAGAGCCTGATTGGGGTCCATAGGTGATGAGATTGAAGGGGGTGATGGGATAGGTGGGAGCGGCTGGTGGCTAGTGTGAAACACATGAGAGCGTTAGCTTGTTTACAAGTCAAAACCATGTGACTAATGATAGAACATGTATTTTGAGCTTCACTGATGATGTAGAAACACAAAAGTAATGGGGAAGAATTAGTCTAAAATGAGTGATTAGATCGTTGTTCTGATTGGAAAATCAGAATACAGAGACTGACATCAGTTGGGGTAATTGATGTCGGTATGAGGGTAACCTTCTGTCGGTCAGCTCAGACCGATGTCGGTTACTGTGAAAAATAAGAGACTCAAAGATCTAGAAATGAAAGGTGAAAATGGGTCAACCTGGACTCTGAAGATGATATCAGAGACCCAAAAGTGTGATAAAATGACAGAACAAGACACGAAAAAATAAAGAAAGGTGGAGAATACTATTTTGGTAAAAATAACCAAAAAAAAGCATAAAACTGACGTCGGTTAGTTAACCGATGGTGGTGAGATTATGTAACCGATGGCGGTCATTGGACCGATATCAGTTACTGTGAAATCTGGGAAGAGAAGGAAAAATGAAGTTTTGGTGATTTAGATCAAATAAAAGGGCCAACCCAGAGACTGAGTATGGCTATGAGGAGTCCTAATAAACCCAGAATAAAACTAGAATACACCAGTCATGATATGGGGCATAAAAGGATAAGAAATAATGAAGAAACACAACTCACACCTCAAAACACAAGTAGACAAAAAGATAACAAACATGAAATCCTAAGCTGTAGATTTTATGTTGTGGCTTATGCCATTTAGGACTGACTGTAAGCAGGATAGAATTTTTGGTTAACAAAGGTGCCCTATAAAAAATGACAACTATGGCTAGTTTCAGGTAAGTTTTGGCATGGGAGATCCTTCTCTGAGATGATGACTGGATAGAGAAACCAGCTGGAGCCCACTGTCAATCCTCTGATCGTGTGATCATTGACAACTTCTTCTGGGAAAGATGTTGTTCAAGAACTGTGTAGTTTGTTTTCAGTGATTTGGTATAGAGAGTGTGCAAAATGTGAGCTATGGTTCAATTTTTCAACCATCAGCTGGGCATGACTTCCAGCATATAGGTTGCCCACAATTTAGATGAGCTATAATGCAACAAACTCAAAAATGCAAGTGCACAAGTTTTAAAACCCAAAACCACAAATTATATTCGATGAGAACAAATTATGAAGAGGTTAAGGGTATGAATTTCACTAAGTGCAATGCAAGAAAAGAAAGAAGAGTTATTTTTAATCCCAAAAAACAAGTGTCACTGAGACAATAAGAAGAAAATAATATTTCCAGAGAAGAAGCTTAATGTGAACTTGTTTCAAATGAAAATAGACACACAAGATTTTCCCTAGGAATGAACAATGCAACGAACCCCAGATGGGTCCCACAGGTGCATGCCAAAATGTTTCACCAATAAGTTTTACACTTTCTAGGATGAAACAAATAGAAGGTAAAATGGTTAAGGAGGAATACCTGTGAGGTGAAGGTGGAAGGTAGAATGCGCATTGTAGATTTTGATCCAAGCTGATTGTGTGAGATTCCCTTTGGCTAGGAGGAAATGACCTGTATAAGAAACACAACAAAACCACCAAATAGTATTAAATAGCAAGAGTCAGAGGACTTCCTAGCAAGGCTAGATCTGGGAAGCGTGATGCTTCCTTGAATGGTTGTCAATCCTCTATTTAATAACAATTTAATGTGAATAAGAAACTAAAATAAATAGGTCCTATTGCAATGTAATGATTTAGGTTTCTCATACACACAATACACTAGATTCAATGCTAAATAAAAATGAAACACTAAATCTAATTAGAACCAAGGTTTGTTCAGGTCAGACAGGTCTGTCAGAGGTCTGGTAAGGGTCTGGGGCTGATTAGTTAAGGTCTAGGTTGGTTTTGGGTGAGTGGGAAGCTTGCTGGTATGAGAATATGAAATGACACAGAGACCGATATCGGTCTGGTGACCGATGCCGGTATGGGGACTAAACGACGGTGGTCAGGGAACTGACATTGGTAGGGGCAATAGGTAATAAACTATTAAAAATGGTTTTTAGGCTCTTAGTGATTGCACAAGAGAGTGAGGGTAGTATGGTTTGGGTCGTAATATGACTGAGAAGACTCAGGAATACTAAGAAGGAGGTTTAGAAGGGTGGAAAGGCTTGGGGTGGTTGAATAGTGGGTTTGTGGGAAGAAGGTGATGTATGGGTAAATAGAAGAAATAAAATACTGAATGAAGAAAGAGATCTACAATGGGATAAGCCGAATGATTAAAATCACAGTACTTACTTGGTGTCTTGTAGACCTTGTGAGTTGAGATGGTTGATGGTTGATTAGAGGAGAGGTTCTTGAGTCTAGTGCCATGGAAATACAACATGTGTGCTCCTGTGAGTATTCCAATGCTCTGGAAGGAGAACCGGATGCTTTGTCTTGCATTGTGGTTGTGTATGCTTGTCATGTCTGGATGCAGGAGGGCTTGAAGATTCATGCTTGAATGCAATAAGGATCTAATAATTGAATGACCAACCCATGTAAAGAGTTTTGAAAGTGTATATAAGGTGACCGATGGTGGTTAGGTAACCTGCACATTGACTGAGGAAAAACTGGTGTCGGTTAGGGTGAATTAGTCCCTTTTACCAAAAATAGGAAGATCTTCCCAGATTTGGCATGTTTTCCAAGTTGAGTCCACTTAGGGAAGTGGAGTTCTCATTAGAAAAGGTAGGAAGGTCATAGAAGAAGTCCAATTAGGTTTGAGAATAATTCTTAGTTAGTTAGGTCAAGTGGTGACTCAGCACTAAGAGTGATGACTCAGTGCTGAGAGTGATGACTTGGTCACTGTGAGTTAAATGCCCCTGGAATGGGTCTAGGGTGAGGTGTAATGATGAGGTGGAGGTGTGAGGATGAAATTAACTTAATTAAAATAATTAAATCAATTAATAATGTGAGGATGAATATTAATATGGGATGAAGGGGTCATGATTAGTTAAATGTGTTATGTTAATTAATTGAAGGGGACTATGCATGCTTTTGACATACTAGTTATCTTTCTAACATGCTAACGGGTGCTTCATGTGCAATATTTATTATGAAGGGATATTTTCTTCCATATTTGTCCTTTACATTGTCTGCTATAGTTTTCTTTTTTTTACGAGACTTGCCCTTTGTTTGGCATGCACACTTGTTTCTTTTTTATGACCATGATGGCCTTGCGTGTCTTATGACATTATGAGTGATCCCATGTTTGCAGCCCACTTTGTGTGGCCTACTTTGTCTTCTTGCATTTTTATTGCATTGCTTGGTAGCTTTTACATTGTATGTGTAGCTTACATAATTTTTTCTATATGCATGCTTATTTGTATTTACAGTTGTCTTTGAATAGCCTCTTATTTGTGTATGTCATGGTTTCTACCAAGAAATTTCCAGGATACAATTCATGTAGTTGGTCCTCTTTTGGGGCCACATTCTATTATCAGTGACATCACATGTGCCCGTAAAGAGGGGGGCAGCATTTGAGGTTTTACATACAAACATAGTGCATTTACACCAATTCATTTCAATGCACTTTTCGCCCTTGGTATTGTGGGTTACATATAGTGAGTGGGTTTAGACCAATCTACAAACCTCGTACACAACGACTTTTATGTGACATGGTGTCCTTATCAATATGGGAAGTAGTTATAGGCTTAGATATTACAGTGGGTGTGCCTCCCTACACTACTTCATCCAGTGGCATTGGATCATCCAAAAAACCAGGACGTACAGAGATCTCTTCACACACATTCAAGGAAGTAGTTAGAGATTGGATGATACAATGGAATTCCTCCCTACACTTCTTCGGTCTATGGTGTTAGATTGCCCAAAAAACCTCAGCAATAAAGGATATCCTTTTTCACTCTCTTTCTTGACATGGATTAGGTGCACATGTTCCATTTACACTTTTATATTTGCATATTTTATATGTACACAACTTTACATGCATCTTTTACATTGTGTTTTTACACATACATACATACATATTTGACTACCTGATCATTTTCTCCTTGCAGGTCTAGCTGTTTGAGGAAAAATTAGTCAAATGGGGACAACATCAACACTTTATGACAACACACACTATACTAACCATGTAGGTACATCACACATTAAAAAATACACACATGTTTCTGCCCTAGGTTCACTTTCATCACTTTTCTTGCACATTTTCATCTTTAGATTCCACACTCCTCCATCTTTTTTATCATTCCAAAATTTATCTAATCCATCGACATGTTTTCTACTACAATATTCATGGACATCATGTACACATTTCTATCTACTTTATGTTACTAAGCTTTTTGCTCACTAACATAGAGTGGGGGAAAAATGTAGTCACAAAATCATGTACTTTAGATACTATTTAATCTCAGTTTCATACTCCTATTTAGAAGATTATTGAGTGAAGAAAGTACTAATTAACCCACGTCTTATGGGCATCTTATTTTATTTTATTTCATCATTCCTGACATTTTACACCCACATACCTAGTTAGATTTCATCACTTGGCATTATTTTAGCCTCAACTAGGGTGCCCTGGTCCCACCATGGGTGCCCCGATCCTTCTTGAACTTTCCCTCCACTTTTTGGGCTCTTTTTAGCCATTTTAGCTTCTTATCTTTTTGTTGGTAAGCCATTTTGGGGTTACTTACAAAATTAGATCAAGAGAATTCTATAAATATAAAGTTATGAGACCATAATGAGGGACCAAGCACTATTCAATATTATCACCCATCTAGAGTTGCATCCATATATTACGTTGGAGATCACTTGCATCCACATAACTCCATCACAAGGCACAAGGCTAGGACATCTACATCACACACTTCATAGGGGGGGATTATATTCTATTCCATGCACACATGATATTACATTTTCTACATTTAGTTATTGTTTGCTACTTCAGAAAGTGTGACTGACACAAGAGCACCTAGGGCACATGATGCATACACACACCAAAAATACATTTGGTTCTAAAATATAGTGCAACCATCAGTTAGTAAGCCCAATTTTGTGGTAGTTGAGGTTAGCCAGACCCATTCATTTGAATTCTTCTTTTTTAGGGTTTTGATACTCTTCTTTGGTGTTTTGTAGGTCTTTTATTTACCTTGGATTATTGGTGTCATCTGATATAGGGAAGAAAATTTGATGCGACATACAACAAAGGTTCTAGAACACCTCCTAGCGCTATGAAGTTCAGTTCCAGAGATTTTTCATAGACCAGGATGCCCATTTGGTAAACCAGACCACCCGTAGGTGGAACAGTCCCTCTCCAGACGCTCCAATAGAAGGAATCAGTCCAGATCCATCCTTTTTAGGCCTTTTGCACAATCGTTTCTACTTCTATATTTTCTAGTCACCTCTGTGACATTGTCCCGAAAGCATATCCTATTCAGCTGAGTTCTTTCCTCTTCCCTCTTACACATTAGGGTTAGCATTTCCTTTTGCATAGTTGTTTAGGTCATTTTACAAACTTGTTATAACATCTATTTACTTTATTTATATATATTCATAGCTTATATTAACTATCCCCAATACTTCGTATTTTAGTTCATTAGTAGCAAATATGTGCATGGAAACAATAAACTACCATCCTATGAAGTGTGATGCAGATGAACTAGCCTTGTGTGTCTTGTGATGGAGCTAGATGGATGTAAATTTAGCTTTAGATGTCTTTGATGGATGCAACTCTAGATGGTGATAATATATGCTAAGTTTCAGGGCCCTCATTATGGTCATATAACATTATATTTATATGGTTCTCTTGTTCTAATTTCCTAATTAACCCTGAAAAGGACGACCACCAAAAATATAGAAAGCTCAAACAACTAGAAAGTTTCCAAAAGGTGAGAGTAAAGAGAAAAGAGGATCAGGGTGCCCCAATCATAAGTAGGAAAAATATAGAATGATAATACAGACTTGGAAAGTGCAGGTGTAAGATCGAAAATACAATAGTAAACAATGTAAAAATGGCCAAAGACATGGGTTAATTATTATTCTTTTCACTTAAGAACCATATGAATAGTAGTATGACACCGAGACTAAATAATGACTTAAAGTACGTGATTTTATGTCTACATTCCCATAAGTCATATTTCTCATCCCTAAACATGTTTATTACCTTAATGACATCCCAATTATCCTCTTTAACCTCACAACTTACCTTCATTTAATATTTGTAACCGCCCAACCACTATTTCTCATCCCTATGCAACTCCAACTTGCCAAATCGACTTCTCACCCCAATCACCACTTAATATGACCTTATGTCTCGAGTTGTGCATCATCCACCTAATCCAAATCATCAGTTCTCTATAGTTGACAGTGAGCATATCAAGGTGTCGATGACCCTATAAATACATCATCACCCCCTCCTCAAAGAGGATGAAACTCTTGAGATCCAAACTCTAGTGAAATTTTTTAGGGTTCTTTTCTTTTTGTGAGCTATCACCAACCTCTTGAAGCCACCTTAGAGTCCTCATCTATCATCTTGGAAGATATGAAGCTTTAAGATTATTTGGAGACCTATCTTGTTTCATCACTTCTTCATTAGCCATTTTAGCTCTGTTCATTAGCAACCCTTCTCTGCTTCACATAGGTCACTTGGCATCTATCAACCCTCATCAAGCCCTAAGTCATCCCTAGTCACTATCGATTGTCCTCTGGTCATCGTCAAAATGATATGCCTCAATTTTTTTTTTGCATTATGTCACCTCTTCCATCAATGTGTTTGTCCCTTAACATCTAAATCCTTCAAATATTTACATTCTTCCTGTCTGATACCTGATGATCTCAAATTTTTATCACAGTCACCATCAAATGTATCTAGTTTTCATTGACCCCTGTTTGTTTTGAATCTCTTGTCTAAATTTATCATTATATCTATCATATGATATCTGATTTATCTATTTATGAGAATTTCCATTCTAGATATCTTCAGCATGTTATCTAGTTCTTATTTTAAATCAATCTTCTAAACAAATAAAAAGTTCATCACTTCTTGGGACTAGCTTTGGTCAGGCAGCCCACCATCCAAATCTACTAATATTTTCTTTTATATCTAGCCTTTATGTTGTGCAGGTTATCAAGCTTGCTATGGAAAGGATTTGTGGGCCCATATTCAATCACGATCACTATCACACATCAGAGGTAGCCTTAAACCCTCCATATTTTGAGTTTCTTATTTTCTAGTATACTATTTCATTAACTCAAAACATGAGTAGAAAAATTGTTAAACATTCTGGAATGCCTAGTGGGACCTACCTACTCCTTTGGTAATTTTCTTATTCATTTTCAACTCTTATTCTATATTTTACTTTCCTTTTTCCACTAACTCTACAGGTTGGAGTTCTTTGTTTGTGTTCTTGGGAGATCTCTTGCTTGCTCAACAACGTGTATGTAATTTGGAAAAAGGAAAAACGTAGCCATGTATTCCTCTTTTTGTTCTCTATTTTCCCTTTTTCGCATCATCCTTCCCTTCCTTTACTTGCTTGTTTTCATCGAACATCATATTTGGTTTTAGATCTAAAACTAGCCTTTCATGTTTGTTTGATCGCATAAGTTAATTTGGTGGTAACACTTTGCATTCACATTATTTTCACACGCAACTAAACCACACACACAATCTACACATCTAAACAATTCCAACCTAGGTGGAGCTGATGGGATTTCCTTAGCCAATGAGAAATCCGCCACAGTGTTTTTCTCGTGTAATAATTTTTTTGACTATTTGTATATCTACTAAGTTCTCAACACCCTTTTGTTGAAGTATGGGGGAAGGCCCCTATATAAGGCCATATACCAATAGTCATCACTTATATGTGCCACACGTATCTTCAGGTATATTGAGGACTCCATCCTTAAACACACTTGAAACCATTCATAGAATGGCTATTTATCTAGGTTCCCTTTGAGCCCCTTCCCTCTTCATATTCTATAAATAAGTAAGATAAACAAAATGTCGTTACTTGACTTAAGTGTTGCATTAATAGTTTGCATAGGATTTTATTTTTTATTTCACACCCATTGTTACTTGCTCTGCATTCACTCTTATTTATTCTACACCTTTGATGAATTCATCCTTGACCTCCCTATCCACTATTCCTACGGTTCCTCCTCATGAGTCCCATGTGGCTCAAAGTAATCCCCATATCAAGACCAATCCCTTTGTCTACCATCACTCCATCCCTTCGATACTAGCAAAACCTCCTTCCGCTACTTCCTTAGGAACACTAGGACCATTCACCATCCCTCGCGGATGCTTGGAATTTCAAGAACTCCTTGATGCTAACTCCATCGCCCTCCATGACTATCTAGTTCACAAATACACCAACATCCCTACTGATGGACCCCCTCTTCAGTAGCTTTATAGTTTTCCCCAACAATATAAATCTACTAAAGTCCTCACCTCCTAACTCACCGTATTTTTCCCTGGGACCATGAATGACCTAGAGTTATCCCAAAAAAAACAAGTCCCTCATGAATCCTCTATCATGGTTCCTCAGACCCATCAGTCCACATAATTAGTGGTGCCTACCCCACCTAATCTACCACATATCAATACTAATGTGACTATACCTATACCCTTTAATCCTGTTCCCTCCTCATCTACCGTTATTAGAAATGCTCTCACCCAAACTCTTCAAGACTATAACATACCTCCTCCACCACTTGAGCAAAACTTACAAAGATCGATGCCTCTTTCAACATCTCATGTCCATCCTAATTTTTCTATCTCATAAACTTCCCCTTTGGAATTGACTCAAACTAACCAACCTCTACTCTGAATAATCTTTTTGCATACATTTCCCAATCAATCCATTCAAACACCCCAACCACATCATGTGCATACCTAAACTCAACTAACACTAGTCCAATCCAATCCTCCTACCACTCAACAAAAACCTTCATAATCTTACCCATCCAACTACATCCCTTTACCACATCCTACTTTACAACCCACCCAATCACAAACCTTTAATTATGTTTCCTCCCATCAACCACCTCCACAAACCCACAATTATGCCTAACATTACCAATCTTACTCACACCCTAATCCATATACTTCCTACAATCCGCAAAAAAATCAATCAGGTACCCATTCTCATACATCAAAGGATCTCATGCAAGGCTTGTTGAGTAGAATGACTAACTTAGGGTCTACTACCTTGGGACCTAAAATTCCATTTACTTATGAGAAAATTTGTAAAAAACCCATCAATCCATCGATGCCTGTTAAGTCATATCCTCCACATTGGGAGCTTATGAAATTATTTAAATTCAATAGAAAAGAAGATCCCCAATAACATCTTTATGCCTTTAGGCACTCATGCTACCCTATTGTGCATGATAAAGATCTTATACTTCGTACCTTTCTCGTGTCATTAGTTGGGCTCACTCTAGACTAGTATAATGGCATCCCTCAACATTCCCTCTTTTCCTTCACATGATTTACAAAATTTTTCCTAGAATACTTCTCCATCAACATAGCATGTAAGATAACCATCACTGACCTTTACGCCATCAAACAGTTTGAGGATGAATCCATTACCAATTTCTTCATTAGGTGGTGCACGATTATTAACCAACTATCCTTCTCACTACCTCAAACTGAATTGATTGAGATCTTTTTTAGATCATGCTCCAAGCACATTTCATCTACCCTTTAAATTCAGTCCTTTAAAACCTTTGAGGAAGCTTTTACCATGGCTCACAAGTTAGAACTATGTGCCCTTGAGCAAGGCCATCTTAAACTTTTCTCCAATAAACCCAAGATTGAATTCACAAAACCATTCACCCACAATGAAAATCCCAAGAATGTGACAAATAATATTGTCATTGAAACTTCCTCCCAATCCACATCTCATACTGATCCTCTACAAATATCACCTCGAACATCACCCAACTATACTTCTCTTGGTGAATCATACAACTCCATCTTTGACAAGTTCATGGCTATACACCTCATCCAACTTACAAACATACACCTTGTTGATGACTTACATCCTAAACTCGCATGGTATCATGAGGATCATTACTACAAATATCTCCAAGTATGCGACCATGACATCAAGAAATGTTGTACCTTTAAGGATTTAGTGTGACACATAATCGATCGTGGGGACCTCCAATTAGACATTTAAAATGCCCACCTAATCAACCATTGGATGTTTTCAAACAACCATTTCCAAATAACCCACTGAAAAACCAAGCCAACCCTTACACATCTCAACCATTAGATGCCTAAGCAATCAACACCCTAATTCAGGCTTCAAAATCCACACCCACATCTATTTCTTCACCTACATCTACATCTGCATCTACATCCATATCTGCACCTGCATCTGATGAGGCCATAAATTGACCATAAATTTCCATTATTTTGTCCTTCCAAGTTACCTTTGAAAGTGGATTTAAATGTAATATAGGAACTTATAGTTTTCTTAAGATAGAATATAGGATATATATCTTGTTAATTCTTTATAAGTCTTTCTTTTATCTATTTTTTGACTAATCCTATTGATTATTTAGGAAAGATGCAGAGTCTTGTGCATGTAGGCCATAAAGGAAAGATAATTCTAGTTCTGGGAAAAGTGGAATTGATCATGGATAGTATATCTAAACTCAAATATGATTTCATATTCAGATTCCTCTTGATGAATTATGCAAGTTCAAAAAAACAATCACCTCAATTTGAGATCGTGTGCAAAAGTTATATGGATTTTTAGTTAGCTTCAAAAAAATGTGGGTTAGCTCTAGAACTTACAGATTTAGTTTCAGAACTTACAGATTTAGTTTCAGAATAATTGGAGTTAGATCTGGAATAATTAAAGTTAGCTTCAGAACTTGTAGTTTTAGTTCTGGAACTTGTAGATTTAGTTATAGAACTTGCAGTTTAGTTTCGAAACCTGCATAAAATGAGGAATTGTGAATAATAAGAGAATTAACTGGAAAATATGAGAGAGGTTTTTGTTCATAACAATCATTTTAAGAAAAATCTCATTCATATTTTCTACAGGTTTTACCAATAAAGAGAAATCTAATGTTTAGTGAGCTGAAGTCCAAGAAAAAGTGTATCAAATGAGCACTAAAAGTTCTACAACCAGAAACAAAAAAGTCAAATGAAAATATGAGAGAGGTTTTTGTTCATAGAAGTGTATTTAAAAAAATCCTTGTTCATATTTGCTACAAGTTTTACCAATAAAAAGGAATCTAACTTTTAGTGAGCTGCAGTCCAAGGAAAAAGTGTATCAGACGAGAACTAAAAGTTCCACAGCTAGAAACAAAAAAGTCAAATGGAAAATATGAGAGAGGTTTTTGTTCATAGAAATGTGTTTAACAAAAAAATCATTCATATTTTCTACAGGTTTTACCAATAAAAAGGAATATAACTTTTAGTGAGCTGCAGTCCAAGGAAAATGTGTATCAGACAAGCACCAAAAGTTCCACAGCCGGAAATAGAAAAGTCAAATGGAAAATCCAAGAGAGATATTTAGTCAAAGTAATGTTTTGAGGAAAAAATCCTTCCAATAAAGTAGGAGAATAAAATCAATATGATTCTTGTTACCAAAAAGCAAGGAGAATATTTGGGAGTAAATCTTCCTAAAATAAGCGAGATAAGATTTAGACTCCAATAATATATCTCTCTCCATATTTTGTGGAGATGGAGATCTTAGTTGTTAGGATTGGAATAAAGATAAGATTAGATTGTATTTTCCAAAATAAGGAGTTGATTGGATACATGAATTTTAAATGCAACCTCCCACACTCTTATATGTAATTTTTTCACTACTAAGAATAATATATCTGTTCTTCCTCATTAATCTTTTGAGAGAAATTATTCTATAGATTTTGAATTAAAAGTATGAGTTAAGTCCTCTTCTAAGGAATGAGCTAGCCACTCATTCTAAGTAAGATGAATCCATGTGTTTTGTTCATTTCTTTATTTTTGTCATTTTCCTTTTGTTAGGATTTATGATTTTATGTTATGTAATTCTTCTATCCATATAATTTATTTTGTGAACCTGTAGGTGTCCTATTTATCTTTCCTTTATTTTTAATTCAGTAATTTCATTTATGAAAAGTGTGATTTCTTTCATGCAAACTTTATTTCTGCAAGTGTGTCTTTACATTTCTGTAAGTGTGATTTATTTTATAAAAATTTGGATTGTGTTTAATAGATTTGTTTTCCAAAGATATTTTTTCTCTTAATGCACACAGCCACCAGACACCAACCTTGGATTGAGAATACTAATGGAAAGGATTGACAACCCTCATCAATATCTATATCCACATCTACACCTACATCTACAACCACATCTGCACCCATATTCACATCCACATCTATACCCACATCTATGCTCTCATCTACATCCACATCCACATCTAAGTTCATATCCATATCCACATCATCTCTTAGAACCTCTTCCAAAAAGGCATCTCCCCTTGATTCCGTCACATAATAATGTTTCAATCCCATCTTTACGACCAAAAAATACAACTCCTTTATCAACACTCCCAAATTCCACAAAATCCACCACCTCTTCTGATTCTACTAATGGTGCTACTAAAAAATCATCCCCATCCTTAACCATCACATCTACAACACAACACACGTCCAAACCATCTAACACCACTTATAAAGATGGCTCCGCTATCGAAATCATTGTTATCCCTTCTAAAGGTAAAAATTCATACCAGGCATTTAAGAACCTTGGCACCCCATCTAAAGATCCGTTGATCATCCATGCAAGAAATTAGAGATCCCCCCTCCAAATCCCTATGAATCTAAACAACCCATATCCAACCATCTAAGGACCATTTCCATCCATTTTAGGATTTTATAATTCATCTAAATATCCCATCACCACTAAATCCAAATCAAAATAATCTATTCCTATTTCCAAATCCAAATCAAAATCTAATATTGTTGGGACCCCAAAATATTGGCTAAGTACAAAAAGGCACGTAGGTGCGCAAGGCCTAGTTGAAGAAGGACACACAAGGAGAAGGCATACATGATAGGGTTTAAGGAAGGGTTTAAGAAAACCCTTGGCATGTACACAGACACAACTAAGGTTTTAAGACTTAGCCATATTGGGAATTTTAGATAGGACACGAGAAAAGTGTAACCCATCAGTGAATGAGGAGTGGATAAGGTGCCAGCCAGGAAACGTGATGCCCACGAAAGGAATATGCTTAGCGATAGAGGATTCCAGAAGACCATCTTTACAAGGAGTGGAGAGATTGTATATGAAGGGGCATGCTTTTATGGAGGACCACTTGGACACTTGGCGATGGATCTGTAGCCCCTGAAAGTAAGTCGGTGGTTGAAGAAACCTATATATACAAGTGCCCGCATAGTAGAAAGTGAGACGAAAGGAGAATAGATAGAGTGGAGCTCTACAAAAATACTGTGAGAACTCTGTTGGATTAGGTAGAGGCTATATAAGGGAGTAATGTATTAAGGGGTTGGGATATATAAATTTTTCTTTGTATGGATGAAGGACATGATCCCTGTTGTGATGTATGACTTCGGTATGATCAAGTTGTGGTAGTCTAATGGATCGATAGAATGTAACGAGGTTACAAACATGAATGAGTATGAATGTAATTGATTCAGTTCATATCTATATCTTTTCATTTCTATTCATGGATGTTATGGAATAGATGTAAATCCTTATGTACTTTCGCTTTTGTTGTAGTTCTATATGTTATGTGTAAGTACCCTCTATTTGGAATGAATACATTTGTCTAGAGGCCATTATGAGCCCTATGATGATTGTATGTCTCATTTCCACCTTTATTCATTAAGTTCCTAACATAGATGATGGTTTCCCACTTAACTCACATAAAAGAGAGACTCGGTGCCCGCGCATGCCTCGGGTGAGCACCTAGTGCCTGCTGGGTGATAGAACGGTGTGAATTAGATTTCTTTTCTTTGTGTTGGATGTAAAAATGAATACATCTTGGTTCTGTTTCCGGGAAATCTTTTCGAAATTGTAGTGGGAAATGACATACATCATGATGTATGTAATGAGTGATGATGGAGCATTTAACTTTGGAAAGTGGTGAATCATGGTTCAAGAGCATGGAGGATGAATTTTCTTAGAGATTCAACATTGGATCTGAGTTTGATGCACGTAGATGGGTAGAAGAAAACCTCTACCATGATTTGTATGAATTTTTTTTATGTTGCTTCCTAGTAGAGCTGTATGAATGGCTTTAGACATATGCATCTAGATCAAGCTGGTATTATAGATCATGCGTGTGGACCCAAGAAGAATACTAGAGGCTATAGGATGCAAATTTGACGTGGACTCGTGATGTGGATCTTTGGTGAAAAGGAGTACTAGCTAGCCACACTCTAGAGTACACTATTTCTACATATTCTTGTCTGGAAGTTGCTGAGTTTGAGTTTCTACGGGAGCCCAGAGGATCATTTCTACGTGCTATTCATCTAAAAATGAAGATCTTGATTGTTATCTTGAGTTTAGAGGCATTTACGATGGCCGGCTAAACCATTCTAAGCATTAGGCGAGGAAGCTAGGGTGGAGGAAGATGACATATATTATGACGGCAAAAGAAAGAAAGGAGAGACGACTCAAGTATAGTGAAGCATGTGAAAGGGAGATTGCTAGACAATGTGAGGTTGTAGGTGTGTTGGTCTGAAAATCTGTCGGGTGGGAAGATCTATGGATAGATAGGCCAACAGTGTGCATGGCATAGCCCCTCTTTGAGATAGCAAAGTGAAACTAGTTTATTGCTATTCTACTAGCAGGAATCTATGTAAGTCTTACATTATCCTGCCTTTAGGGGGATTTGGGATCTCATCCCAGTGGATTTAGTTCCGATGAAGAACAAAAAGGGATGACAGGAGGGAAAAGAAGAAAGATGGATTTGAAGGGAGAAAAGAAATGAATTCCAAAGTAGAAAGGTTCAGAGGGTTTATGTTTTTGGCCGGTAGTAAACAGAGCCAAACTTACTCACATAAACAAACAAAGAAATACTATTAAACAAATAAGAAAAGCATAGGCGAATCTAACAGAATAAGCATGCAGATCTAACTTAAGAAAGATCTAACACATAACATAGGAATTCAGCACAAAGTCTCAATTTTTTATATTAATAAGTTGTTTTGTTACAAGAAAGCTCAAATTCTTTCTCTCCTCACTTCTATTTTTCATACAAATTTTCTCACCCTTGAATACTACAAGTATCCAAGTATTTATAGAAGGAGAAGGAGAAAGAAGACAAAAAGGAGCCAACAACTATTTACAAAATATATTAAAGTCAAATGTTGACTTTGGGGCAATTTGGTGGATGACAACATCCCATGGTGCAACATGGATGATGTCATCATTTGTGCCAACATACTTTTAAATACTTTGATAAAAATGGGATTAATCCCAGGAGGAAGGAGCCTATTTTTCATCATCCCTTGGCTTGAAAGGAGTGTCTTGCTTCTGCTCAGGAGAGGTACTGTGAAATTGAGCTTCGATACTCCATGAACTTGCTTACCATCGCTTGAAGTTGATCCTGAGCGGGACCCTTGGTGTGATCCCCGATGACTTCGCAAGTTTCCTCGTTCATCTCTGAGTCTTTCCGAGAGTTTGAAATATTCATTGCCTACCTCTATCAGGTATCCAACAAAGTTGTGGCAGGCCAGAAGGTTGTTGATAGATTTTATATCAAAATTGGCCTCTGACACTAAATCCTATGACGTGATTTCCTTAAAAAGATCCGAATAGTATCATCTACCTTCCTTAAGGTGTACAATGCACTGAGTAACCCTAGAGACATTCTTAAGATGATATGCTCCATTTGATGCATTGACATCCAGGGCTTCCTCCTTGATTTTTTCTATCTTTTCCAAGACAAACTCCATTTGGTCAACCTAATAGTCTAAAGCAGCAAGAACTTTGTTGGGTGCTCACAGGTGATCAAAGATGCCAAATTTCACCAAGTCATCGACTGGGCAGTCAAGCATCTTTTGGAATGTCTCATGTTGTAACATGGCATCGTCCAACTCTTCAGAGATAGGCCCTGCTATTGCCTGGAGTTCCTTGTTAGCTTGATCTATATTTTGATAGAGCTCTGTGAACTTTGTAATCACTTTCTCACTATCTTTGAGGATCTTCTCTCTCTAGGTGGACACTGCTGTACCTTGCTTGCTGATCTTGGTGTACTCATTTATCTTCTCCTGACTAAGAACTTCGGGAGGTTCGGCGATAGTCATAGGAGGGGCATTGCCCATATTTTGCAGGGCTTGGAGAAGATGCTTGTTTTTCTCTTTTAATATTCTCTTCTCTTCCTTTGCTTCTTGAAGCTTCTTGCAAAGGGCATCCATTATGGATAAGGCCTCTCTTTGTAGGCTCTCTGATGATGTTCCCATTGCTGACCTGAGTCACTATAAAATATGTAGGAGATAGATCTTATTTCTTCTTTGTGAGATCAGGGTACGTGATCTCCATAACCCTTTCACCTGAAGTGATTTGAGAGAAGTGGTTTATAGATTTTTGCTTCTTAGGCCCTTTAGTTGGAATAACCAGCAGAAGTCCATAGGTGCAATAGGTACTTTCCTCTTGTGATGGCTTAGGTGTTTGGAGATCCATTCTGGACTTAAGGGAGTGGGACCAAAGGAAGAGGAGGAAATGGGAGTGGAAGAAGGAGCAACTATGCAGTGGACATGGGGAAATGTGTCGAGACACTTGGTGGTGGCACTGAGAAAGAAGCCAACACTCCAATGCTCATAGGGTTAGGAGTGACTGTAGGAGAGGAAACTACATGGGGGCGGAAGGGATCTATGAGATGAGGGAAGAAATGCTGGGGGATAAGATCCGCGAGGGAAGAGAAGATGGAGGAAGAGAGAGGGGGAATGGTAGAAGAGGGGGGAGAAGACACAACCAAAGGAGTGGTTGGTTGAGCGACATGAGGAGGGGAAGGAGGAGTGAGAGAGGGGAATGGTTGAGACCTCACTAGTTGTAGTAGTGATAACATCCTGAGTGGATGTGTCCTGTTGGAGCACTGGCCACTTCTTATCTTCTTGGGGACACTAATTCCACAACTTGCTCTTTAGTGGTGGAAGGAGGGATTTCAGGAACTTCTTTCTAAGCAGTGCTTGCATCCCCTTCTATATCTTTTCCTTTGCCTTTAGGCAAGTGTTTCAGCCTAGATGGGTGCATCGCCCAAGGGAGACGTGGTGAATTCTACCCCAAGGTAGATGATACCATTTTTCTTAGACCAATGCTCTGTGCATGTTGCAGACTACCTTTGACCCTTTCCTCAATAGTTTGAGGGGATTTTTTTTCTATCAATTTTGGATAAACGACCAATTGTCCCCATCCGTGTCTAGATAAACTTGATCAACTTCTTGATCAGTTGCTTGGAAACCCTTTGGGACGATAGCCACACCATATTGAATGATCTCTGCTAGGGCCAGTCGGGAGTGATCCTTTTGTCTGAGCTCAATTTCGTGATATAGATCGATGTAGATATCTTCGATCTAAGGGATGTGAATTGGATCGATCTTTACCCTTGGGAGGCAATCACAAGGATCAAAGGTTGGCCTTGCTGGGAAATTATACTTCAAGTTGAACAATTCAAGCTCTACAAACATCTCCCGGGCTTTTCCCTGTGAAGTGTTGGTGTACCTACCCACTGTGAGGGGGAATGGAGTTCCAACCTTCTTCCTTTTCAAACACTTCTCATGGTATGTGATAAGCTATCTAGACAGCTCCAACAGGATTAGCTTGGGTCCCGCATACCTTGACAATTTGGTGGGCTCTCCCAAGAAGTTAGTGGCTCTGAGATATGTCAAAGTGGGGAATTACGTGAATAGCATGCTCGCCACTTCTCTCTGGTGGTGACCACACTTTTGGTCGTCCCACCGCAAGTCATGTTGGGCCTCAAGAGGCAAGATGATGCCATAGAATAAGATGTCATTGACTTTACTGAATTGGGCTATACTGTTCTCCAGTCTTAACTTTGGATAGTACTTCGTATATTTTGACCTAGGGCCATACCCCATACCGATTCAATGCTGGGTAGTCCCTCTATGAGGAAACAATATATACCACATAGGAGTTCATATAGAACCTCCCAGTTGTTGAAAGTTGTTGAAGTTGCTCTGAGATTGTGCTACTGATAATCTCTCCCCATTCAAAACGTTGAGTCAAGAACATTTTTACTCATTGTTTCTGAATACCTGAGCATCCACTTGTGAAAGTAATGGGCATCAGGAGAGCCCAAACACCTTGCTCAGGAAGGTGATGGTGTTACTCAGCTCCTCTAAAAAGTCACTACGATGAATGACTTGTGGCCACCTACTTGTCACCTTCTTATTTTTGAGGTACACTTCATTCATCAGCTACATACATTTGTCTTTGTTTTCAGTCCATGTCTTCATGCAATCCTCTTGGCTTACCACTAAAAAATGTCGGTGGTGAGGGATACCCAACATGATCTCAAAATGTCGGGCCATGAGGTTGATTATTACCTCACCCTTCTCATTTTTGACACATCTTGTGTCCTTATTGTAACAACGGCCCACTAACATCATGAACTCATTGTTGATTGTGCTCACTGGGATCCCTATAGCAAAATGCAGACCACTGCTAACCAATTTATCCATCCATGGGCTTGCCTGTGACCTTCTTGGTTCTAGACCAGAAGTCCTCCATGTCAGTGTGCCTCGAGCTCTGAATCTCTGATATCAAGATCACACTCTACAAGAGATTTAGGCATTTTGACCCTTTGGTATTTATATTTCATTTCTTCTTCTGTTAGCCTAGCTTTACCCTTGGACTTGGTTGGACTTCTTACTCGATGAAGACACGTGTGAATCTGAGTTTAGCTGTTCATCTACAAGAAGAATCAGGGAAGTCCATCATAGAAGAGCCATGTTAGCCGTTAAGTCATCCATCAAAGCTTACAAAATGAAAAGTTAGCCAATTTATGAGCCTTTGGGTGCAAGGCGCAACCTTACTGTAGGCAGTAGGGACTTAAAAAAGCAAGGTACACTTTGGGAAAGTGTTGCATGGGAGAAAACAATGCTAAAAGGGGTGCGGGGCACGGAAAGGACTACACACAACATTCAGATGTTGGTGTCAAGGGATGTGCGCTTGTGCCATTAGAAGTATTTTTAAGTCAGGCGAAACGTATATGATTGGTGCTAGTCAAGGTCACTAGGATGTGCCATTGGTGCAAAGATGTGGTAGATATTGCATGAGAGTGAGGTGTGCCAAGTGGTTTAGTTTGCACGGTGTGGGAAGGGCTTGCATAACATTCAAATGTTGTTGTAGTTGCTTTGGTGCCAATGCTTGCACCTAGGGAATATTGCAATTTTTATAAGGTGCAGAGAAGGCTTATGGCCACATGCAGGGACAGTGTGCCTATTGTGTGACAGTTGTGTTTGATGTAACAAGGATGAAGTTTGCGTCGAAGGAAAAATAGTGGGTTATTTGCCATTTTTTTATGATTTTCACTCTTTTGGCTCAGATTTTGATAACAAGGAGGTTAACCTTGGCAAAGTAGGAGACATAAGGAGACAAATGAGCTTGAGGGGTCCATTCTGAGGCAGAGTCGTTCCAGATTAGCAGATCTAGAAGGAGAGTAGAAAAATGGTTTGAAGGTGAGTTTTGCAATATGTGTTGGGATTGTGTTATCTTCTTAGGTTCATTGTTTATTATTTTAACAATCCTAATCACCTAAACCAACAGAAAAACCATAACAAATCCATAAGAAAGGAAAGGCCCACTTACTAGGATTATATAATGATAAAGGGGATGAAATGGGGTCCACGAATGCGATAAATGGCAACACACGGGGATGATAGGAACACTGACAAGTACAGAGGAATAAATCTTTTCATGTTTTTTTCAATTGTGAAAATGACAGGTCAGAACGCGCCTATATATAACAAAAGGTGCAATAAATGTGCCACCAAATTTTTCTATGGTGCACTTAAGTGGATGTCGACATGAAGATATTTACACCATGGAGCATGGTTTTGGGAGTGTCGACACTGCATTTTCAGTGCCCACTTCACACTTTAGAGAGTGATAACAAGGTGGCACTTGAGCCTAGGCACAACTTTGAGAGCACAACATTTGGAGGCGCAACATTTGGAGGCACAACATGGGAGGCACAACATTGGGAGGTGCAACATTTGGAATGTTGAAAGTCCCTAGAATGCGCTAAAGGAAAAGAGGGGCACAATTTTTATTGATGTAATGCGAATGAAAACTGCACCCAACCCAAAAAGGTTGAAAATGACCAAGTTCTAAAAACTAGATTTTTCTAGAAAGGGATTTTATGCCATTCCGAACGCTAAGAGACCTCAACGGGGGACCAAAATGGAAAAAATAGTATGGTTATCCATAAAATTTCCCTTGTCAATTTTATCGATAACAAGGTGTGATGGATCTATGGAAGAAAATGTTACGAGAAGGAGTTGAGGTTCACATGGAGGATGTGGAACCTGAGCAGTCTGTACTACCCCATCTTGGCAAGTACGTAAGAGAGACCCCTTTAGCTTCTGATGAGAGTTCATCACATGGAGAGAGAAGAGTCATTGGCACGTATCTGAACCCACCTAATGACCAAACCTTAGCGCTTGGTTTTCCAGATCAAGGAAGAAGTATCCCTGACCTAGTTGGTATCCGTGGAAGTGATAGATTTGCACCCAGGAGATACAATTTTTAATTTCCCACTTCTATGGATATGCATACTATTCTAGTGTTCAGAGGAATTTTTGGACAAGAAGCAAGTACACAAGCCTTCAGTCTCACATCTGGTAGTGGCGCGGTGTACACTAGTGGTAGTGGGGCATTATCACAAATCATCGGTGTGCAGCTCAGTAGAACTTTGGGGACCGTTGGCATGACCACTACAGGACCTGGTGGATTTGGTGGGACATGAGGAAGAAGACCTAGTGGGTCTGGTGGATCTAGTGGGTCAGGAGGAATAGGACCTGGTGGATCTGGTGGGTCAGGAGGCATAGGACCTGGTGGATATGGTGGATCCAGAGGCAGAGAAAACACTTGATGAAAGCAAGGCTCTGGCTCAGGAGGACAAGGGCCCCAATAACCTCCTCAAGTCTTCTTTGAGATGTATTTACATTTACTAGCTTATAGAGGTATTGAAGATGCTGCAGAACATGCTTATAAGTTTGAGCTGCTATGGCGAAGGGGATCACAACCCCAGAATAGAGAGCAAGTTAGTTTACAATGACGTTGTAAGGGTGCATACATAGCTGATATAGGAAATATGACCCTCATTAAATGGTGGTGGATTATACTACTTTAAAGAATGCCTTCTTGGTAGAATTCCACATCCATGAGTTTGAATGAAAGAACATCAACTCCCTGAAGGAGATTCAATAGGGAATGACAGAGAGTGTGATGCATGGTTTAAAACTCTCATGCCAAAATTATCATATGACATTCACCCTTCACAACATGCTCAATGGTTTTTTTGGGGGTTGATAACTCCATTTAGAAGAGCTTTATCTCATAAAACTTTCACAGACCCACATGAGGCGTTAGAAGCTGCCCTACGCACCAAAGCTGTTGGAAGTGTTGATACTGGTGTTAGCCCATTTCTGGAGGCTCAAATCGTTGCTATGACTAAGTAGTTGGAGAATTTTTCTATGAACTTATCCCATGAAACTTGCAGTGGTATATGATGTACAAATTGTGAAGTAGAGGGGCAAGTCAAGGATAGTTGCCCCTAGAGGACAGTACGCGCCGTAACATTAGATCGTGAAATTTTTCATGGGGACCATGATGCAAGTAGATGTCCCTTATTATAATGCACAATTCGGAAGAGTGTGTCTTACTACTATAATATCTACACCTCTATGACCCATGATACTAAGGATTGTAGGCTTATTGACTAGATCTATGAGGCCATTGATCATGGGGTGCACTAGACCAGCATTGCCAGTAGTTCTAAAGGTGATGATTGCTGTTATGAGGAGTGTGCAGATGGAGGCACGTGCGGAAGGGGATTTTGCAAAGGATTCCATTGTCATCATAACTGTGAAGGAGGAATAAGTGAGTTCCCACATGGAACTTGTTTAAATTATGGGTTTACAGAGCATTACAAATGAGAGTGTCCAGACCTATTACAGTGCTCATGGTGCAAGAAGAAACATAAGTATGTGGAGTGCCTTGAGTTATTTAAGCACATGAATTATCAGCACTAGAAAGACAAGGGCACTGTAATGGTAAGAATTAAGAAGACAAACATATAATGGATGCCATGGGTAATACGTGATACAGGCTTAGAACCTACTATGGTAACAACAAGAACAGAGGTCACACGTGTAAAGGAAATGCTAAGGTAGAAGAAACTAGTTTCAAGGGAAGAAGTGGTACATGGGAAGTACCCAGACCTTGGGCATCAAAAGGAGGTATATAAGGAAACCATGGACATCATTCAAAGTTTACAAGGAGAAATCTAGTGTCTAAAGGAGCAGTCCAGGAGGGAGGAGAAAAGAAGGAAGGTCGAGGCACTAAAAGATGACTTGGATGAGGTCAAGGAAGTATGTAAAATGTTAAGGCAAGAGAATATTATTCCTATGCTAGGAGCATGGTTGAGAGAGAAGGTACCACATGCCAGAGAAGAGCATGAGAGGCAGGTTGTGCATGTAAAATGCGGTCATGGATGGATGGCTCCTTACTAATATCCTCATTCACATAGGCACAAAGGTCAATGTTCTCACCTTGGATGCTTGGCATCAGATGGGAAGGCTTGTATTACAGTCATCTTCAAATGTGCTGTATATGGAAAAAAAAACAAAGGAAATGCCCATCGGTTTCTTAAAGGATGCAAATATCATCATTCAAGGGGCTAAGTTTACTGGGGACTTTGAAGTTGTTATCTAAATAATTGTCCTAGTAATTTGGGTAATTTACATACACATCTATGACATTAATCAAAGGTTGCACACGGTTAATCTCACTTGGTTCCTTGGTAAATTTTGTTTGGCTATAGTTTCTTTGTGTGCCCCGCTTGTCCTCACGCATGCGTCCTCCTACGTGCCCATCCTTTTCCTCTTTGTTTTCATCTCCTTCCCGCGCCTCACACTCGCTTCAATCAGCCAAGTCCTCAGACCTCTCACGTGCCATGCCTATTTACCTCATTTTCCCCATATGCGTTACACATGCTTTCCTTCACCCCTTTTCTTCCTTCCTCTCCTCCCGTGCTTCCTTCCTCCGCATGTGTTTTTATGTGCCTGTCCTCGTGCCATTCTGTGCCAAGTCATCTTCTGACCTGTTTGAGTGTGCCATATGCAACCTATCAAAGCATGCCAACATGGTGCCAAATCCTTGCAACAAACCAGTTTGTGACACGTGGTAGAAAATGACAAAACAATTACACAGTTGGTCCTCATTTCAGCCAATGCACGTGCGCCACATGTCTTTTGTGTGCTAACAATTTTGACAAACTTCTGACACATGTATCTTCTACCATAGAGATTTGATTGACGTGTGCTTAGATTTTTTAGAAATTTTCTGACATTAGCTATAGTGTTAGATATTTAAATTTGAATTCTTGGTGGATTTGGTAGGTGAGAAATAGGAAAACAGCTTCTTGAGTGTTAATGAGTAGATCTGATTGCTCTAACCACCTGATTTGATCTAATTCATCCTCCATGCATATGACAGATTAACAGGTGGATTTATAGGCATTGAATGCCTCTTGTTGGTGGTTGTATTTTGAAATTAGATTTTCCCTCCTCTTCTTCTTCTTCCATGAATTATCTATAAATGTAAGAGGAAGACTCAATTGTTGTTATTGAATACTCTAGATCCTTATGCACTTTACTAAAGGACTCCATATTTTCTATATTCTGAGTTGTAGACCTCTAGACCTAGCTCTTGCATGTGGATATTGACCTCCTTCACCATTGTAACAACATTGTGCATTTTTGGAAGTAATACAATCATTGTTTTGTGGCTATCATTTGTTCTTGCGTGTTTGCATTCCCTTTTTTTTGCTCTATGTTGCATTGTGTAATGTCTGTGCCATTCAAGTTCCTTGCAGTTCCTTCTTTAAGTTGTGTCATACGAAATTGATCCGGTATATGTGTTCTAAGCTATGCCATACGTTCCTAGCCTTCTTTCACGCATTTCCTTCCATTTTCACTCAGAATAGATAGTGTTCATCCCTCTTTTTCTGGTGCTATCACATTTCTAGTGTAGTTTTCATTCATGTTATCCTTCTATCCCAAGTTCCTTTCCATTCTTAGCTTAGTTTCCCCTTCCAAGTATTAGGAGTAGTAGTAGTAATAGAAATAGATAGAGGAACCAGCCTCCTCCAGAGATCTGTCCCAAGCGCGTAAGGTCCCATAACTTTGGGATGGTTCCATTGTTGTCTCAAACACCTTGGTCCTCCCAGATTCGAGACATGGGTGCATGTTTGAACGACCAACAATTTCTGACAAGCCCGGTGGGATGCGTATTGAAAGATTAAATTTCTTATTACTGAGTTCTGGTGTGTGGAATTGGTATTTCAGCCATTGGAGGTTCACTTCAACACATCTAGTGACTCCCAAACCATTGTAAATATTTGTTGTAGTAGTCCTGAGCACCTTTCATGAGAAGAGTGCACACAAGGAAAAGTGTAGCTGCTGAAGATTCCTTTGAGTACCTCCAACTATCCCCAAGGAGAGTTCATTCTAGGAAGCCCACGCGTGCATCTCTATGTCCCATGTGCCACATGCATTCAACTCCTCCTCAGAACAGACAACTTATATGCCCTACAATGGTGCACCAATAACCCCCTCCACTTAGAAACTTTGCTAATTTTGATGGAGGAAGCCCCTTGGTTCTAGCTATGTAGAATGATATGCCAAATGGTGCACTCAAAAGTATTCCATACTTTACTGGTGAGAATCAAGCTACCCCCAGGAGCATATCTAGGATGTGGTAAATGTGTGTTCACTCTATCTGATCACACATAATGATGTAGTAGTCAGTCTACTTGTAGCCTCCTTAAAAGGGTAAGCACTTCAATGGTACATGGGCTTGAGACTTGGATCCATTGCCACCTGGGTTGAGTTGCGAACAACTCTCTGTAACTATTTTGAAGATAATTTAGATCACCTATCTTTGGTGGAGCAACTAACAACGACAAAGAGGGCACCTAATGAGTAGATGACTGATTTCAATATTAGGTTTCAGAAGACTTGGGATATAATTCCTCTTGTGGTAAGGCCCACACCCCAGCATGCTTTTCTATACTGTCTGAAGGCACTGAATAGTGACATTTCAGTCATGATTCAATCCATGGGAGGAAGGACCTTGCCAGCTACTTACAACATTACAGTAAGTGTAGATAACAGTCTCATTCAGGTAGGAAAAATAGCTCCTAGGCCACCTATGCCCTTATTCCTAGAAATGTCTCAAGCACCCTACCCTTTTGTGGCTCCTATTCCTACTACTATCCAAAGCAAAAAACCAGTTGCATCAACATCCTACTCTCCAGCGCAGCAGAAATAAGATGAAGAATTGAAAGCCTTGATTAGAAATTTATCAAAAAAGGTCATATCATTAGAAAAGCAACAGACGCAAGCCGATAGAGGTAATTCTAATCAGGCACATAGCCAAAGTAGTCAGCCTTGGCGGAATCAATATGGGAATCAAAGATACGTGCCCAACTAGCAAAATGATAGCTGGCATGCTAACGCACATATGCCCTTGTAAGTTGTTCCTCCTGTGCCTTCTCTTCCAATACCTAGCACAAGTCAGGTGCTCATTCCATTGCAGAACAATTTGGCACAAGAGTCAGAATGATGTTTTCCATGCAACATGCCGCATAGTCAATATCATTGTGTAAATATGGTGCGCGCATAGGCTTACATGATCCAGAATGCTACAACCTATGAACCTGCTACAAGTGCCCCAAAAGAAGAGAATCAAAGAGGACAAGAAGCCTCCCCAGAAGCAAATATGATTCTCTTAGGTGCTAAGGACTTCTGTGTAACCAACCAGATTGCATAAGAATCAAATAGGCTGCGCCTAAGTCATGGACAACATAAGGTATAAGAAAAGAATGCTGGAGTCAGGCTCCTAGGTCACATTTTCAACGACTCAAGTAGATCCTCAAAAGAATAAGGATGTGGCTAAAGCATCCAATAAAAAAGGCCTTCTAGCCCCTATGCTAGAGGCCTCGCACAAGTTTCTAGAAATGACGTGTGCCCCTCCTTTGGTAGGTCAAGCCTCTGCTCCAGCTAAAGTCCAAGCTTTTGTGCCTGAACAATCAAGAAAGGATATTGTTCCCCAAATGCACAAGTCAACATGACTTCCATTCAACATTGTGGATAAAATGAAGAGAACAAACATAAATTTCATAATGTGGGATGCCCTGACCATTCCCTCTCAATGGGATCTTCTACATGAGGCCCTATCCCAGCTTCTGTGTGCTTCCATTAATGTCTGCCAAGAAGAGGAGAAACAAGTAAGTAAAATAGTCAAAAACCTTCTTTTTATGTCCTTGATCATAGAAAAAAACCTAGTACACAATTACATGATTGACTCTGGCACTAGCACCTCTATTATGCCTAAAAATATTACTAATGTCCTAGGTTTTAGCTACAACCCCTTTTCTAAAAGAGTCCTGCAACTTGATGGTTCAATTGTTAATACTCTAGGGATCATCAAGGATCTTGAGTTAAATTTCATGCATGTCCAAGCCTTAGAATAACTCAATATGTGTCAATTATTGACCTACCTCCTTTGTTTTCCCTATGTCTATCAAGGGACTTTATTGCTAAAGTGGGTGGTTACTTGTCTTCTAATTGGTCTCATATGTTATTAAAGACTAGATATGGTACCCGGTTTACCATACAAGCCGAGCCAAAATTTATCTTATCATGTAGAGTCATATGTCCCATCCCCTCTCCAAGCCAACTACTTAATCTAAGAACAAGCTTCAGTCCCTGAAGAGTAGCCTCTTCCTCCCTATGTTCCCGATATAGTGCTTGATGAATGGGTGGAAGGGCACCATAAATTTGACCCATATGCTGAGGAACTAGAGGCCTATGAAACTAGGCTTGGTAATTATTGTATTCTTGAAGAGGAAGCTATGCTTCTGTGTGTGCTTAAAAAAGGACAAGTTGAACCCAGTCTATGGAAGCTATACTTTGATGGTGTTTCACCTGATTTTAGATCGTTCCTTTGAAGTATTGTCGAAACAGATAGGGTAACGGGCATAGGAGGAATACCTGTTCAAATGTTGGTTGATGGTTTGTTGTACGTGTATGACTTTTGAATCCATAGCTGATCGTGAGAGATTCTTTTTGGCTATGCGGAACTACTTGTAATGCAAAGTAAGACCACCCGAAGGAGTTAAACAATATGTGCAGTGAACTACCTAGAGTGTGCTAGATCTAGAAAGTGTGATACTTGCTAGATGGCTATCAGTCCACTATTTTAAAGAATTTAATGTGGTAAATAAGGTAAAACCTATTGTAATTAAAAATTATTTAGGTATCTCACTTAAAACACAATAAGAAATAGATATAATCTAACAGGCTAGGTTAGGATAGGATCCGAAGGTCAAGTAATTGGTGCCGGTTACTGTGGAAATCTAGGAATGCCATAGAATGAGATTTACGTCTCCTTTGTGATTGCACAAAAGGGACTTTGGCTGGTCAGGATGAGGTATTGGGGTGATTTAGGTAGGATTTGGTGTGGTTTTAATGGGTATATTGAGGGGGTGAGTGTAGGAGGAGGTCAATAGGTGGATAGGTAAACAATAGATGATAATATAATCATGAAATGGAATGAGCTATGAGTAGTATAATGTTTACTTACTTAGATTCTATTTCTGGATGCCTGTGAGTGAGGGACGGAGGTGCTGATGAGAGGTTTGAAGGCTGTAGGTGATCACCAACTGATGGAAGCTTCTACATGGGCTGCATGTACATTCCTCTTTGCTTGGTTAGATCAGATCATTACTGGGATGGATGTGCAGGAAAAGATGCTTGATTTCCTTCCTTGCATGCTTGTTTTCACTGGAATTCACTCTCAGAAGATGCGATATCTCTCTAGAATGTGCTAATGTTTGCCAACTTTTCCAATCTTTTGCCAACCTTCTGCCATCCTTGGGAATAAGGTTTTTTTGGGGTTAAAAGGGCAACCGGATGGTGGTTCGGGCTTAACTGATTGGTGATGATTAGGGGTAACCGGGTGTCAGTCAAGGTGGGATTTCTTAGGTTTACTAAACTAGGGAGAACCTCTTGATTTTCTTAGATTTCATGTCGTTAACCCAAACCCTCAAAATCAATGCCTACATTTCCTCGGATCTTGTGCCATTAACCTATGGATTATATTGAGAGCTTCTTGTAAGCATGTGGGAATGTGGTTAGAGGGAATGTAGGCATTGATTTTTAGGGTTTGGGTAAGTCTTAAGTTAGTTATGACAACTTACTAAGAATAGGTCTTAGGGTGAGTTGGGTTGGTGAGTTGTCTAAGTGAAGATGTATGTGTGGATATTATCTCTAAATTAAGATATTTAAATAATAACTATATTGCAAGGATAATGAATTAATTTAATTTAATTAATTAAATTAATATTAGTGGGGTTGAAGGGGGCCATGGCTAGGTTATATGTGATGAAGGGTGTTTATTTGTCGAGGGACCAAAGGGGAGGTGTGACCTAATTTTAGTGTCTACATTTTTCCCCTTTTTGTTGTGTAGCTTGTATTAGTAAGTGACGCTAAACAAAAATATGATGTGGTTGCCCCATGTGTGGGTGAAGGTGATCCTCCTCAAACCAGGAACTGACGAGGCTGAAGGTACAATCGGTGAGTGGTTTGATGAAAAGGTGAATGTGAGGAAAAGAAAGGTGGGATAATAGGGAAAAAAAAAGGTTGCAAGGTCTACTCAGGGTAATTCTAGGTAATGGGTTATGGGTCAAAGGTAGCAATAGGAAAATACATGCACACGTATAAACTGTAAGCACGCTACTAGGTTGAAGAGCAGACAAAATCTACATCATCTAAGGTCGAGAGGTTTATCCAAACAAGGTTGAAGTGATTCTCGGTATCCAAGGTATAGGATATGGTCAGGAAACACAACGTAGGTTAGGCGCAGGAAGGTATAGGTATGTTCCGGTACACCAAAGGTAGGGGTCAGGATAAATGGTCACTGCAATAGGCTAGGTAAGGTCATTAGGTCAACAACACAGGTAACAGTGCCACAAGTTATAGCAAACACATGAGGTCAAAGGTCACTAATGATGGTCCAGGTCCAAATATATAGGTCATGGCACGGGTAAGGCCAAGGTAGGGGTAAAATAATGACTCCCCAGTGGAAGACAAAGGGAGGTAGTAAATGATGAGGTCAGGAAAGGTGAGGTAAATGGGTAGGGTCAAAAGGGTAAAATTTAGGGCAATGTGTAGGTAAGGGGACCGATGCTGGTCAAGGGTAATCGATGTTGGTATAGGTCAACCAACCATGGTAAGGTAGGGCACACGAATGATGCTGGTCAAGGGTAACTGATGTCGGTTAGGTTGGGTTTGTTATAAAAACAAGAAATCTATGTTTTTTGTTATTCATTTGTGAATGTAAGGAAAAGGCAGGTGGGCACGAGGGCACCACCACATACACTAGGAGTAGGTCCAAGTTCATAGGAAAGCACAGGGCAGGGTCTCGTAGGGAAGGTACAGGGGCCAAGACCTATGGGACCACCAAATACCATGCCTATATCTAGGTTACGGGATGCCCTAGGTGAGGCTAGATACTATCAGGACCAACTGATGGCGACTGGGATAAACTTCATATCCTATGCCAAGTATAGGGCATAACAGGTGTCTATTGAGAGGATGAGATCCCGCACTCACAGTGTGGAGAGCACAGTTGGGTCAACAAGCTCTGAGGCCTGATTAGGAAGAAGCTACTAGTGCACAGAGACCAACTCTAGTTGAGGTGTGAGAAGGGACCCAGGAGGTTGAGGGGGTAGCGATGATACAGAGATGGAGGACATCCACAGAGATAATGCCTGATATGCGGGCACCTAATTTTTGATGTATGATAGTTATTTTTTGATTATATACCAGCCTATGTGCCGAAGAGATTTTGTATTGATTCATTATTTTATTATATATATGAGACTGGCCTGCGTGCCGATGACAGTTTTGTATTGTATATTGACTTGGATGCTGATGATTTTGAGATGATGGACATGATGAGATAGCCATGTATATTTGAGATACACATTTATTGATATGATGAGATACATGCTATGATTTGATTTGTTGATTTATTTATGAGATATGGATTTGTTGTGTTGATATGGATGGAAATTAGGTGAGTTAGGCATGATGGAGTCAGGTTGGTATAGGCATGAATCGAGTCAGGTTAGTTTAAGCATGGATCGAGTTAGGTCAGTGTAGGCATGGTTGAGTTAGGTTATAGGCATGGATTGAGTCAAGTTATAGGCATGGATTGAGTCAGGTTAGTTTAGGCATGGATCGAGTCAGGTCGGTGTAGGCATGGTTGAGTCATGGTTATAGGCATGGTTGTGTCGAAAGTAGGTGAATTGGTGATTCATTATTTCATGTAATGAATGATTATATGAGTCATATGTGAGATGTGGTATAATCTATGCATAGTGATGATAGAGAAATGGTAGGTGTAATAAATGTATGCTGTGATAATTTTTAAAATATGAAATAACTTATTATGTATGTGGTTTAATTTCCAATTTTGGGTATAAAAGGGAAACTAAGTGAGGCGTGATGTAATGTGAGGAACATGGAAGATGAATTGTTTAGGGTAAAGGATTGGCTGAGCTAACCTCCAAGGGCCCCATGCCCTCAAAGTGCTGCTTACATAGTCCTGAAAAAAAGGGACCTCAGGCCGATGTAGTTCTCCTATGAGCTACGGAAGAATATGAGGGGGTATGAAAATGAGTTGGTAGGTTTTTGGGCATGTTGTGGGTTTAGGTTTGTTAGGTGTGGGTAGAGTATAGGTAAAATGATGTAGGTGAGGGTGTTTGTGGTGAAAGAAGGAGATTTACCCAAAATTAAATGTCGAGGACCATGTCCTATATAAGGTAATCAAAATGTAAACAAAGATAGTTAAAAGATAAGAGGGGGCAATAAAGCCACCTAGTTGGGTAGGATCATACCAAGGAGATCATACCCTTGTGGAGGTGATGAACGGAAGACCCTAAAGAAATTGCATGATGGACTGTTCTTTGGTGAAAAGTAGTCACATTATCACCAAATGTCTAAGTTCCAAGAAGTCCCTTGAGGCAATACAAAATGAGAGTGGGAAATGGTAAGAAGGGTGAAAGGTAGTTTAATTTTTATATGGTATAGGTAGCATGCGTTTCGAGCAAGAGAACCTAGATCACAATGGGCAAGTCCATGACAAAAAGGTTGAGTGTTTTGACTTATAGTTGAGATAGACTGATCGATGCAGGAAGTCTATATGGGATGAATAAAATTGAATTCTTTGAGGTCTTCGTGAAGCTGATCAATGCGGGAAGCTTTGGTTGCTCTCATTTTTTTAGCTTTACATAGTTTTCATTTTAGGGAGCAGTCTATTTATAGCAGTAATTGTTCAAGAGGAAGATGTCCTTTTGAGGGAGTCATCATCTTTTTAGTAGAAGTTTGACTCAAGGAGTTTGGTCCCATGTACGGGCCTTAAAGTCATGGACAAGACCAAGGTGGAGAATAAGAATCTTGTTCAAAAGGCAAGTTGAAACAACCATGGGATCTCATCTAAAGGTAGATGAAAAGTATCCATAAGAATCATGCTATGTGTAGTGTTGTGGTACACATATTCAAGAGAAGATATTAAGTGACAAGTACTCACATGATTCTTGTTTAATTGTCGGTGAGGTGTATGGAGTGAATAGCGCTCAAGGGATGAGCATGGAAAGAGACAAAAGTAAGGTAGGTTGACAAGTCAACAATAGAATGGTCAAAGATGCAAGACATTAAGGGGTGGGTTTATAATCGAGTGAAGATAAATGATAAGCACTTGATCCATAGGTATGAGTCAAGATGTATGGTCCAAGCCAATTAGGAGAAAATTTGCCCCGTTTAATTTTTTCTACTTTGGTTACGTGTTGATTTTCTTTCAGGACAAGGTCACTAACTTGGAAGGTTCATTCATGGACACATTTGTCGTAGGCATGTTTGATACGTTTTTGGTAAACTTGAAGGTGATTCAGAGCGTTAACACGTCATTTGTCTAATAACTCTAGCTGTACTAAACGGTCCTGATGAAATTCATCATCATTGAGCATGTCATGAAGAGAAATGTGGAGTGAGGGAATTTAGACTTTGAGAGGTAGGACTGCCTCTATACCATAGACGAGAGAAAATGGTGTGGCTGTAGTGGAAGTACGAATACTAGTGCGGTATGCCCATAGGGCAAAAGGAATGTGCGTATGCCAATCCTTCCCAGTATCATTAACCACTTTCATGAGAATATTGTTAAGGGTTTTGTTAGTGGATTTGGATTGGCTGTTGGTTTGTGGGTAATAAGGTGATGATAAACTAAGCTGAATGCCGAAGGTTTCACAAAGTTTTTGCAATGTTTTGTTTTTGAATTGTTTTCCATTGTACATGATAAGGTGATGTGGAACACCAAAGTGAAAAATGATGTGGTGATTATTGAACTCACATATTTTCTCAGCTTTCGTGGAGCTGAGTGGTATGGCTTCCACCCATTTTGTATAGTATTTGGTAGTAGTGATGATCCATTGATGGCACTGGGAAGAATGAGGATTGATTTCTATGACAAAATCCAAACCCCATTGAGAGAAGGCCCCAAAGGTCTCGAGTGACATATAAGGCATGAATAGGTGTATGATGAAGATTGGAATGTTGTTTTCATTTTACACAACGTTTGATGTAGTTGCAAAAATCATTGTTAAGGGTCATCCAGTAATAGCCCAGGAAAAGAATACGCTTAGCAATAGTAAGGCCATTGAAGTGACCTCCACATATGCCATCATGAACTTCCTTAATGGTATAAGGAATTTCAAAACCTATGAGGCATCTTAAAATAATACCATCAAAGCCATGCTTATAGAGGATCCCCCCCAGAATGACGTAACGAGAGACCTTTTTAAGGAAGGCGCGTTGTCTGTTACAGGTGAGATAAAGAGGTAAGATAGAGAGAGAAAGGTAGTCAGAGTATTGTTTATACCAAAGGTCACTCAGGTTAGGGGTAGTGGTTATGATCGAGTAAAGATTGTGAGGTAAACAAGAAGGTGATTGGAGTCATTTTATGGTGACAAAGATTATAGAATCAGTGGGTGAAGTGGGTATTTGGGAAGCTAGGCAGGCCATGGTATCTGCAAACTTATTGGTTGAACGTGGGATGGTTTGAAGGGTGTAATGATCAAAGGTGGTCAAAAGTATGTCTACATGATGTTTATACTTTTGAAGTATCTCATTACGACATTGCTACATACCATTGACTTGGTTTATGACCAATTGAGAATCACCAAAGATGTTGATTGATTTGACATCTAGGGCGTATGCGGCTTGGAGACCTAGTATGAGCACTTCGTATTCGACAATATTGTTGGTACATTCAAAATCTAATTTGAAAGACAAAGGCATGGGTTCACCCTCAAGATGAATGAGGATAATACCTACCTCGCCCCCACACTAACACTTGGAACTGTCGAAGAAGAGTGTCATTTGGTAAGGGGGCTTGTCTAGGGAAAGGGTAGCAATTGACTCATCTGGGAAGTCAAAATTAGATGGTTGATCCCCGGAAATAGGTGCATCAGCCAATTGGTTAGTGATAGCTTGGCCCTTTATGGACTTTTGATGAATGAATTCGAGGTCAAGATCAGCTAAAAGCATAATCCATCGTGTGGCATGCTGATTTTGATAAGGTTTGGCATACATGAAGTGTAAGGGGTCGGGTGTTGGTCACAACATAGGTTTTGTGGTTGAGCAGGTAATGAAGGATTTTGGTGGCAATGAAAACTAAGGCTAAGAAAAGTTTTTTCGGGATGGTGTATTAGGTTTCATAGTACAAAAGAGTATGGATTATGTAATAAACTGCCTGCTCCCTGTGTTGTTCATCATGATGAGTGAGCATGGCTCCTAAGAAATGATTGGTAGCTGATATGTATAGGTAGAAAGGTTGATCGTCTTTAGGTGGGATGAGTATGGGTGGTTGGAGAAGGTCTTGTTTTAGGGCCTCAAAAGTCTTATGGGAGTCATCATCTCATTTAAAGGAGACATCCTTCTTGAGTAGATGATGAAATGGTTGGCATTGATCCGATAATTGTGAAATGAAACGACGAATAGACTGCAACTTGCCTTACAGGCTAAGAAATTGTCAAAGGTTAGTAGGCGGAGGAATTTCGAGAATGGCCTTGATTTTAGTAGGGTCAACCTCTATACCATGGAGGGAAATGATAAATCCTAGGATCTTTCCTGAGAGAACCGTGAAGATGCACTTCTTAGGCTGAAGGCGAACGTAATATTTAATGAGACGGTCAAAGATGGTTTTAAGGACGATTAGGTGCTCAGAGTAGAATTTATATTTGGCCAAGAGATCATCCACGTAATCTTCCAATATGCGATGCATAATGTCATGGAAGATGTAAGTCATAGCCCACTGATACGTGGCACTAGCATTTTTAAGGCCAAAAGGCATGACTCGATAGAAGAAGGTCCCCCAAGGGGGTGATGAACAAGGTCTTGTGTTGATCTTATGGGGCAAGAAAAATTTGGTTATAACCTAAGAAACCATCCACGAGAGATAACATCTTGTGACTAGTTGTAAGGTCAACTAGTTGGTCAATACCAGGTAAAGGAAAGTCATCCTTCGGGCAGGCTAGGTTGAGGTCATGGAAGTCCATGTAAATGCAGAGTCCCCCTGTCACCTTAGTGATAGGGACAATGTTAGAAATCCAATGCAGATAATCAATGGGTAAGATAAAGGAAACAGAAAGAAGGCACTGAAGTTCTTCTTTAATGAGAAGAGAAATACGAGGGTGCATTTTCCTTAGCTTTTGTTTGGTGGGTTTAACATTGGGAATGGTTACGATAATGTGGACCACTATGGTGTGGTCAATATCGGGCATGTTTGTGTAAGACCAAGTGAATGCATGGTTTTGATGTTTGAGAAAAGAAGTGATGGCTTCCTATTCAACAACATCTAAAGACTGCCAGATCTTTAGGGATGTGTGGGTCATCTTGAGTATGAATGTTGATCTTGATAGTCAATTCATTCAACATGGTTTGCATCTCAAATGGTAACGACCTATGACTATATGAGTCTTCAGCACCAAGGTAGGTGAGTATAGATTCATCATCCTGACATTGAACGACGTTAATTAAAAGTGTATCTTCATCGATCATTACAGGATACAGGAAGAGGAGAGTGGAAGGGGCCTCGCCCTCACGTTGATAAGTTAGAGGCCCTAAGGAAATGGTGTTTATGATTTTTTTTAGGAGGGATAGATTCAGGATCCATTGAATCCATCGATGAGGGTGGTGATGAAGGTGGAGTGGGTGAAGAAGGTGGAGAAGAGCTAGTGTCCTTAATGAGTTCAATGCGGGCTTGTTTGGTAGGTGGTTTGGGAAATCCGATACCACTACGGTCGTTATGTTTATGGGTGGTACATGGAATAATGGTATGGTGGCCTTGCTCATAAAAGCCAAAACCAAAGCCTTTCCATTCACATTGGTGTAGGAAGGTGTGGGAAAAATGGTGATTGGTGAGAGATTGGAAGTCATCAGAAAATGGGCGGGTTTGTGACGTGGTGGTTTGAGTGTGTAAGTGGTAGTATCATGTCCCCCATAGGTGAGACTAGTAAAAGGTTAGAAGGACCATAGAGGAGGAGTTCTCCAATGTGGTGATCACAGCGAGGGTGTTGGTGAAGACTTCCATACTCTTGTAGAGTAAGGAATGTGTTGACACTATATAGGCAATACTCCCCCAGAGTGAGCCGTTGAAAAACACATTCCAAGGGATCAGTGATTGGTATGTAGGTAGCTGGAATGGATGAAGTGTCAGAGGTTAATGTGGACGTAGAGTTAAAGGATTAGGAATCTGATTGGTCAGCCATGGAGGTTGGGGGTAGTGGTAGGAATGGAGGAGGTATGTGCGGTAGAAGCACTGGCTATACTAGTAAGTGGAGGTGTAGGTGAAGAAGTAATAGTTGTGGAGGTAGACGACTTAATAGGTATGAGCACATCATTGGGTTGGTAAAGCATGTTGCATGTTTTGAAAGGTGATGGGTCAGCTGGAATGGTATAAGTGTGTCCTTCATGTTAAAAACTTTACACAATAATGCAAAGTGGAAGAAACGCAACCCATGACATGAATCCAGGGTCTGCCAAGTAACATGTTATATTGGAATTCCCCTTCTAAAATGTAAAACAATTCTGGAATACTGTACGGGGGCCCAGGCAAACGTGGAGGATGATGGTGCCTAGTGTAGAGGTGATAGTGTCATTGAATGAGTGCAACATGACCACATGTTTATGCATGTAATTGTTAGGTATGCGCATTTGAGTGAATGCATGGGATGAAATGATGTTAATGCTAGTGCCCCCATCAATCATCACATGACATACCCGTATGTCATCGATGTGGACAAGAGATGAAGAGGGATGGGTCTGGGTCATCATTTTGGTGTAGCACGATCTCTTCCTCTGAGAAGCTAAGGGAGGCCACTTGGTGAATAGGGTGTGGTGAAGATGAAGGTGGTAATTTTGTGAGAGAGGCTACATGATGGGGTGTGATAATGGAGGCTACGGGTGTAGGCTCATTGGGTAAAACCTCAATAGATTGAAGAACCTCCATGAGAGCTTGACGATGGGATTCTGAGGTTTGGATGAGGTCATATAAGGACATTTTGAGGGGGGACTGGTGTAATTGTTTGAGCATGGTGTGTTGTGTGATGCCATTAGAAATGGGGTACATGGGGCTGCGACTAGTGATTTTAGGTATGGGTGCAGATGGTATGTTGGGTATAGGATTATTTGGTGGGTCAGTTGCCTTTTCTTCAACCTTATCCTTTTGAGCATGTGTAGTGATGTGTATCATGTTGATCTGAGGGGAGTTGGAAAATGGATACAGTGTAGGGTGAGTGGTATAATGACATGATGGGCAAAAAACCTACATGGAGGAGAAAAACCCTATGAGGTGAGTTGGGCGCAATGACATTTGGGTGGTGGTGTGGCAAGTTCTCTGATGTGAACCATGTTAATTTCAAATCTTGGGGGTGGCTCTAGGAGTTGTGAGGGTGGAGGTTGTGGTTTTTGAGTGGGCAGTGTGGGAATGGGTGTTGGTGAAACAGGATCCTTGTCAAGAAGGTCATCATCATCAAAGTTGGCTTCTGGAGGACACAACTAGATAAGGATGGTTTTCAAGGCCTTGCAGTTTCTCGACATATGTGCCCTGGCACATGATGGTATGTGTAAATTTTAGTATCATCAAATCCATTTTGGCTTGGGTTTGAGGGGGTCATAAGGTCTGAGTGGTGGTAATGTGATGACAAAAGTCTCAAGGAGGTTGGTTAAAATTTTAGCATAGGACCCTGCAAGTGGATCACAATGGGAAGTGAACGTGGGTTTGGGTGTAGGTGTGGAAATTTATTGTAGAGGAACAGTATTTGGAAGAGGAGGAATAGGTCGAGCTATGTTTTTAGGTGCTGACGTGGTTTTGGGTGTCGATCGTGCTGGTTTAGGTAGGGGTATAGTAGATGGACGGGTAGGAGGGTGTGTGGTTGTTTTGACTACCTTATTGTGGGGTAGTGGGAGTTTTGTTTTTGGGTTGCACCTTCTTGGGTAAAGGTGATGTGGGTGTATGAGGTCTAGAAGGAAAAGTAGATGGGGGAAGAGGGTGAGTTACCCATGGGGATAACGGAGGTGATGTGAAGGTAGATGATGACTTGGGGTGTGAGAGAAAGACTAAAGTAGTGGGTAGTGAAGCAATAGCTGAGGGTATTGGAGGTATGGGTGGTAAAGATGTTGCAGGTGTGGGTGTAAGTCGTGTTGGGCATCTGGGTAGGTTAGAGGTTTGTGAGGAAGGAATGGGTTGTTGTGCTTTTGGTTTATTGATGGGTGGAGGTTTCTTGACCATGTTAGGAAGCTGAGATCCTAAGATAGGATGGGATAGTGAAGGTGTGATTGGCGTAGCTGAGGTATGAGTTCTATGGGTTTGGTGCTTCTGTTTGGGTGTCAGAGTAGGTGTGGTGTTGTCTTTGGAGGATGTAGCTAAATCCAGTTTGATAGGTGGATGAGTAAGGCTGGTAGTCAGGGTGACCCCTAAAGTGGTAATAGGTTTAGTCGAGGATGATGTCATAGGTGTGGGTTTGGGTTTAGATATAGATTGGGCTATGGGTAAGGATGTGTTTTGAGCTATGACAAGGTGTCGTGGAAGGAGTTGTGATAGAGGTATTTGTGCTCGGTTTGATTGATTGGAAATATTTTTGGGTAGATAGTGGAAGTATCAGTAAGTGACATCTGCATCTGTGTTGAGACCAAGAAGTAAGAAGATGTCCCCATAGTAGGGCTCTATCCACATAATCTAAGTGATTATTCAAACATGAGAATGACACATCTGTAGGTGGGGTTGATGAGGACCTAATGAAAATTCCCATAAAATGTTTCTTAGAGACAGGAAATTGGCTAGCTTCAGCTTCTGTGGGTAAGAGAGCCTGAAAGTAGGTCTGCAGGATTTTGGGTAGCGGATGGAGAATGCTCACCAAGAGGCAAAGGTATCTCAACTGGGTCTATGGTAGGTGTAGAAGGTGATGGAAGCTCCTCTGCAAGTGGAGGAACATGGATAGGTGCTCCTTTGTGGGTGGAGGAGGTAATGGGTGCTCCTCTATGGGTGGAGGAGGTACTGTGGGTAAAGGTTCTCTAAGTGGAGAAGCCAGGGGTGAGATGGTCTTGATGTTAGCGGAAGACTCCTCCGTAGGTGATGAAGGAGATGAAAGGTGATCCTCTACGGGTGGAGGATTAGGTGCTGTGGGTTCTAATGTGGAAGGAGGAGTTCGGGCTAGGATTTCCTCTATGGAAGGAATGTGAGGTAATTGGGAGGCAACTAGTATGTCATTAAAGATAATGTGGACCTCACGGGTATGGGTATCATGAGTTGAGGTCTCACCGGTTTGATCAAATGAAGGGGCATGGTTGGGAAATGGTTTCTTGAAGATGTGTAGGTTTTGGTTGGAAGGTGTGTTAGGATTATCCATGGTTAACTCACCTTTCTCGAGCATTTATTGGACAATATTTTTGAAAGTGATGTAGTTGCCGTCACTATGACCCTTTACTTAATGATAGTTATAGAAGTCATGTTCTTTATACCATGCGGGCATGGGTGAGTAGGGTCAAAACCAGTGTGTGGTTTTATGGGTGGAAGAGTGATGGCTCCATGGCTTTGATAAGATTTTCTAAGACATAAGAGTAAGGTTCCCCAATTAGGGTGTATTTTCGCTGCTCTCTTCTGAATTGAAAAGTTTGGATGGGTGAGAGATTAGATGAGGGGGGTAGCCTGATTTGATGGATGAGCTAGATCCAGCCTTGAGTACCACTGTGTTAGCGGTGCCCTTAGCCTTTGAATAATTATTTTGTGGTTTGGAAGAAGAAGAGGTATCATTCGACTTGAATGCTGAATTCTTATTGCGTAATTGGATTTTCTTCTCTTCGATGGCCTGAATCTCTAACTTTCATGCCATAGTGAATGCTTCATTGAATGTTCAAAAGGTTTGGACCTGTAAGGTTGGTGAGATATGTCTAGCACAAGCCCATGTGAAGAGCTCGATGAGTTCCGGTATTTGTGGCAGTTAGAAGGTGAGTTGGTTGATCAAGCTACACCAACGAGTGACAAAATCTGCGATAGATTCATCCTCATATTGACGTGTGGAGTATAGATCGGTCATGGTAACCTTCTTGATGATATTGATAGAGAAATGATCTAAGAAGGCTTGGGATACCTGATTGAATGAGAATATAGAGTGTCTAGGTAACCCACTATACCAATCTAATGCAGGTCCAGTGAGGGACATGGGAAAGGTTCTCAAGAGTAAGGCATCATCATGAGTGATTAGATAACACCCATGTTTGAACGACCACAAATGCTACTGCTGGTCTTCTTTGCTATTGAAATGATTGAATTTAGGCATTTCTCAATGCATGAGGTATGGGCGGATAGGAATGGATGGGTGGATGGGCTCGTTGTAAATCTCATTGTAGGTGAGAGTGTTACGGGAGCCAAGAACTGATGCCTCTAATGTTTGTATCTTGTCCAACATCAATTTGATTAGGTCATTGGTAGGTTGTGATGATTGGGTGCCTCCTGTAGTGTGAGAGGGTTGGTTTTGGGCATATAATGGGGGTGGCACTTCAGTGTATGGTGCTGCCATGTAGGTTGATTGGGAAGAAGGTAGTGAAACAGAAGGTACGTACCCTGAGTGAATAATAGATGAAACGGGAGGCGGATGATAGTATGTATATGGAGGTGGAAGGGTCATGGTGACCCTAGTGGCAATGGGGGGTAATGATTGTGGAATGGAAAAGACCACATTCTGAAAAGAGGTAGGGGTCACTGACACGGGAGGTGGTAGTGTAGCTACGGATATGTGTGAGACATTAGGGGCGGATGAGGTTGTATTTTTTGTAGTTGTCAAGGGTATGGTGGATGTGGCAGGGGTAACGGAGGTGGCAGACATGTGACAGTCATAGCGGGTATAGGACCTAGCTGTGAAACAACTGGGGGTAAGGTAGATGCGGGTAGCATAGAGCTAGATGGGGCCGATGTAGGAGTGGGAGTGAGAGTTAGGGGGGATAGATATGGGCATGCCGTATATAAACTGACTAGAGGCATCTCGAGTGGATGAGTGGGAAAGGTAAAACTACAAGGTGACAGGGTTTTGGTCAAGGAGTCATGCGAACTCCTCATCTTCGGTAGCGATAATGATAGGTTGGATGAGATCCATGGCTGGTGATAAAATGGAAGGTGGTGAAGGACTAGGTGGGAGTGGTTGAAAACTGATGTGAAATATGAGTGTGCTTGCTTGTCTTCAGGTCAGCACCATGTGAACCAGTACTAATTAGGTAGGGCTACTTCTCTGTAAATGACACAGAAAATAGCAGGAATAGGTGAATTTGGTGGCAAAAAGTGGATTAGGTACCAAATGGTGGTTGGAAAGTGAAACAGGCTAACCGATGCTGATTAAGGCAAACTAATGCTGGTCAGGGGTAACCGCTGCCGGTCACTGTAGAAAATGGTCAGTGAGTGAAAAACTAGGTAGAAGGTCAAATCTGACAGGTATGCCAAATCTGATGGTGTTTTACAATGTTAATGGGAATGATGGCAGTGATAGGGACTATGAAAAGTGGAAGAAAATGAATAAAATGTCATTTTCGGTAGGTTAACAAAAGGACCTGGAACCTGAAGTCGGTTGGGTATAACTGATGACAGTCAGAGGGTAACCAACAATGGTTACTGTGAAATTGAAACAATGATGAAATAAAAGTGGTTGTGAATTAAAATCTGATGTAGAATCAGACCCAAAATTTTGAGAATGATGACAATATGGTCCAGGCACACTCAGGTGAAGCCGGAATACACCAGCTGTGATGAGGAGCATGCAAGGATGAACAAGAAAAATGAAGAACGTGATCTCTCACCTCAAAATGCAAGCCAAGTAAAAAAACTAAGAAAAATGTGATCCTAGGAGTGCCTTTTCTATTATGTTTGTTTAGCTTATGCTATTTAAGGACTGACACATGAATTGTGAAATAGAGTTTTTTGGTGAGGATGGCTTCCTACGAAGAAGGAGATCTAAAAGGTGAGGTTTTAGGTATGTTATGGTGGGGGTGGGCTTTACTCTGAAGTATGAATCGACAGAGCAGGAAGCTGGGGAGTACCTGCCAATCCTAGATGTTTAATGTGATCATTGACAGGTATTCCCAGGAAAGATGTTTTATAAGAATATGTGTTTGTTTTGAATTTGTGCAATTTGGCAAGACTCAGAGAGAGAGAGAGATATGTGCTTTCTATGGTTCATTTTTCAACCATCAGCTGGTCATGACTTCCAGTGTATAGGTTGCCCTCAATTAATGTGAGCTAATGCGATAAATCAGAATGCAATGCACTTATTTTTAAGCCCAAATCAAAATGTGAAGTTGGATGACACAATAAGATGAAGAGGAAGAGGGATGCTCTTTCACTACAATGCAAAAAACATGAAGAAATGGTTCTTTTTAATTACACCAAAAGAAAGGTTTCCTTTAGAGCAAATAGAAAGAAAAGGTGGGTTACCAAGGAAGAAAATTAATGTGTATGCTTTTTAGAAGGGAAACAAACACACAAATTTTCCTAGGAATGAATTAAATGCAAGGAACCCCGGATGGGTCCCATTGGGTGTGCCAAAATGTTTCACCTAATTCTTAGATCGTTTCTTTAAAGTATTGACAAAATAGATAGGGTAACGGGCATAGAAGGAATACCTATTCAAATGCTGGTTGATGGGTTGTTGTACATGTATGACTTCTGAATCCACAGCTGATCGTGAGAGCTTCCTTTTGGCTAGGAGGAACTACCTGTAATGTAAAGTAAGACCACCAGAAGGAGTTAAACAATATGTGTAGTGAACTACCTAGCGTATGCTAGATCTGGGAAGTGTGATACTTCCTAGATGGCTGTCAGTCCACTGTTTTAAACAATTTAATGTGGTAAATAAGGTAAAACCTATTGTAATTCAAAATGATTTAGGTATCTCACTTAAAACACAATAAGAAATAGATCTAATCTAACAGGCTAGGTTAAGATAGGATCCGAAGGTCAAGTAACTGGTTTTAGGTCTCTGCAGGTTTGACAGAGGTCTCAGGCAGATCACAGGTGAATGAGGGTGACAGGGAATTAGGTGGGTAGGTCACTATTCTAGGTTGTATGGGAAAATACAGAGACCGATCTCGGTTAAGGGTGACCAACAGCAGTTAGGTGTAACCGGTGCCAGTTACTGTGGAAAACTAGGAATGCCACAAAATGAGATTTAGGTCTCCTTTGTGATTGCAAAAAGGACTTTGGTTGGTTAGGATGAGGTATTGGGTGATTTGGGTAGGATTTGGTGGGGTTTTAATGGGTATATGGAGGGGTGAGTCTTGGATGAGGTCAATGGGTGGCTAGGTAAACAATAGATGATAATATAATGATGAAATGGAATGAACTAGAAGTATAATGTTTACTTACTTGGATTCTAGTTTTGGATGCCTGTGAGTGAGGGATGGAGGTGCTGATGAGATGTTTGAAGGTTGTAAGTGATCACCAACTGAAGGAAAGCTTCTGCATGGGCTTCATGTACATTCCTCTTTTCTTGGTTAGATCAGATCATTGCGGTGATGGGTGTGCAGGAAAAGATGCTTGATCTCCTTCCTTGCATGTGTGTTCTCATTGAAATTTTCCCTCAGAATATGGGACATCTCTTTGGAATGTGCTAATGTTCGTCAACTTTCCAATCTTTTGCCAACCTCCATTTGCCAACCTTGAGAATAAGATTGTTTTGGGGTTAAAAGGGTAACCGACGATGGTTCCGGCTTAACCAGTGACTGTTAGGGCTAACCGGCATCGATCAAGGTGGGATTTCCTAGGTTTACTAAACTTGGTAGATCCTACTGGTTTCCTTGGATCTCATGCCATTAACCCACAGATTAAACTAGGAGCTTTTTGTAAACATGTGGAAATGTGGTTAGAGAGAATGTAGGCATTGATTTTTAGGGTTTAGGTAAGTCTTAGTTAGTTATGGAAACTTACTAAGAATAGGTCCTAGGGTGAGTTGCTTTGATGATGTGTCTAGGTGAGATGTATGTGGAAATTATCCCTAATTAAGATATTTAAATAATAAATATAGTGAGGATAATGAATTAAATGAATTAAATTAATATTAGTGAGGTGAAAGGGGCCATGGCTAGGTGAATGTGATGAAAGGTGCTTATTTTTTGAGGGACCAAAGGGGAGTGTGACCTAATTTTAGTGTCTACAGATGGTTCCAGAAGTAGAAATGGAATGGGAGCAGGAGTTGTTCTCATCTCCCCAAAATATGAGAAATTATTCTTCACGCATATATTGTAGTTTGTATGTTCCAACAATATGGTAGAATATGAAGCACTGGTGCATGACTTATTGATTGTTGAGAAGAAAGGAATTAAGGCACTGCAGATATTTTGAGATACTAATTCTGTCATCCATCTTATCACCAACAAATGCCAAGAAAATAATAAGCTTCTCAAAGCTTACAAGAACTTATTTTGGGACCTCCTTGAGAGCTTTGATGCTTTGAATCTACAGGTAGTCCCACATAAAATGAACAAAGAAGATGACCAGATGGTCACATTGGGCTCACAATTCTCTCATGTTGAGGAATTTTTCAAAGGAAACACTCAGCATATTAAGATGGTCATTAGACCATCCATGCTGATAATAGCACCACCTGGAAATTGTTTTACAGTGACGCGTAGATCATCCAATTCATCCAGAATGAAGCTGAGTTTTCATCAAGCATGCAAGTGGACTTGCATGACAGCTATGGTGACTAGGTGATTCAATTAAAAACAAAAAATTTACCTAAGGGTCTGGTCACTTTAGAGAAAATGTTCAGCTCTAATGATGAGTTAAAGGGTGGAGAATAGTACATGTGCGCCATGCAAGAAGACTACTCCTCATTCACTATTGCGCATGGAAAGGAGCTGCTGTTCAGTAAAACTTATACGCGTGAAGAAAAGTAGGCCTTCATCTCTCTCTGCTAGACATATAGTGACATATTCTCATGGGAGTATGAGGACCTCAAAGGTTTTGATCCAAGTTTTTCTCAACACTCCATCGACCTTGATCCTGGTATCAAGGCCATCAGACAAAAAAAGCGCCCAGTCAACCCAAGAATAGAGCCCCTCATGAGAAAGGAGTTATCCGAACTCATCAAGGAAAAAATTATCTTCCCCATCAAGTACTCCACCTGGGTCATGAACCTTGTCCTAGTACATAAAAAGAATGGTGAAATCAGACTCTGTGTTGATTTCAGAGATTTGAACAAGGCATCTTTAAAGGATCATTATCCTTTGCCTTCAATGGAACAAATTTTGTAGACCGTGGCTAGTGCACAAAGGTTCTCAATGCTGGATGGGTATTCAGGTTTCAACCAGATCTTGGTCAAGGAAGAGGATCAATTCAAAACAAAATTTACAACCAAGTGGGGAACATATGGATATAAGAAGATGCCCTTTGGTTTGTCAAATGCAGGTGCAACTTTTCAGCGTGCTATGGATATTACCTTCAAAGGGTTACATCAATGAATTCATCTTGGTTTACCTTGATGACATAACAATCTTCTCAAAGCAAAGCACAGGATCATATGGCACACCTGGAGAAAGTATTTGAGAGATGCAAGATTTTTGGGGTGTCTCTCAACCCCAAGAAGTGGAATTTTGTAGTGGCACAAGGAAATATTTTGGGCCATATGGTTTTAAAGGAAAGCATCTCTATTGATCCTGAGCATGTCTTAGCTATCCTAGCCCTCTCCCTTCAGTGCACAAAAAGGCCTTACAGTCCTTCCTTGGCAAGATTAACTTTATTAGGAATTTTATCCCTAACTTTGTAAGACTGGTAAGACCAATCACCCTTATGCTCAAGAAGGACTCAACCTTCAAATGGAAAGTAGAAGGAAAAGAAAGCTTCAATAAGATCAAGCAAGAAATTTCTTGTGCACCAACACTCATTAACCCAAACTATTCAAAGGATTTCATCCTTTATGCTTATGGCACCAATGCAAGTGTTGCTTGTTGTCCTGACACAAGAAAATGAACAAGGACTAGAACAACTAATGGCTTTCTTCAGTCAAACACTGAAGGATTATGAACTAAAATACAGTCACATAGAAAATTAGGTCTTCGCCATCATGCACACACTAAGAAATTCAAGAGTATGCTCACCACAAATCATATCAAGGTGTTAGTCTCCCACTCTTTTTTCAGAGAATTCATCATGGGAGCTAGAAATCAGTGAGAAAAGAGCACGATGGGTGACCAAAATCATGGAATATGATGTGACTATCAAGGCCACAAAGTTGGTAAGAGGCAGCGCGCTCTGTAGATAGATCACAAAGGATGTGAAAAATGAACCTGAGGCTTCATTATTTCTAGATGAATCTCTCCTGCATGCTAGAAATTGAGAAACACATAGACCATGATGCACGCATGACTAGATGAAGGATATGATCACATTCCTTTCTGAGGTGCATACCCTCCTGGTCTAAGGAAAGAAAAGAGAAGGCATCTGAGGTTGCAGTCTATCCCTTATGTCTTGATTGATGGAATTCTCTTCAAAAGAAACCTAGATGGAGTGCTACTAAGATGCATCAACGGTACACGTAGACTGAAAAAGTGTTAGCATAATTTCATGATGGATTCTCTGGTGGACACTTCTCTGCCAAAACTACAACAATGAAGATCATAATGGCAGGTATATTTTGGCCTACCCTTTTTGTCAGATGCACATAAATGGGTCACGAGATGCAAAGAGTGTGCTTTCTTTACAGGAAAGAAAAGGTTAGCAATGCTTCCCCTCCGACCAATCCAAGCAGATCAAAATTTTTCATAATGGGGTCTTGACTTCATAGGCATGATCAATCCTACCTTCAAGCACTAGACATAAATGGGTGTTGACAACTACAGATTACTTCACCAGATGGATAGAAGCTGTCGCGCTCAAGGAATCAACCGAGTCAGTCATCCTTGAATTTCTCAAGGGTATAGTCACAAGGTTTGGTGTTCCTCATACCATTATCTCTGATAATGTGAAGCCCTTCCTTGGGACTAAAATTACTGATTGGGCTCTAGGTCTATGGAATTTATTTGAAGACTTCTTCTAACTATTACCCCCAAGGTAATGGTTTGGTAGAATCAACAAACAAAAACCTGATCATGATCATGAAGTGGACAATGAACACTAACCAAAGACAGTGGCATACAAAGGTTTCATGTATGCACTCTGGGCAGATAGGGATAACATAGTAAAAAGGCAATAAGAACTTCACCTTACAAGCTTGTCTATGACAAGGATTCTTCCCTTCCTTTGACTCTGGAATTGAACTTCATTAGCACTCACCTACCAGTTAGAATTGGAAGGCGTGCAAACCAAAGAGAAATCAGAATGGCAGAACTGGTTAATCTTGAAGAATCAAGGAGCTCTACCATGACCAAGCTAGAACAACATCAACAAGCAACAAAGAAGTGGTTTGATAGAAAGGCTAGGCCTCAAGCTTTCAAAGTTGAGGAATTAGTTCTGAAATGGGATGCTGACAGAGCTAAATCAGGATGCCATTCAAATTTTGATGCACTTTGGAGTGGCCCATACACCTTCAGTTCATGCAAAGAGGCTAACTCGTTTGAGTTAACTCATCTTGATGGAGGCCAACTACAAATTCCAGTAAATGGGATTTATCTTAAACCCTTCCATTAGGTTTGCAACATCATCTTGTATATATTAGAATATTTTCAATTCCTCTAAGTGTGCTGCATGCACATTGTTTGTTTATATATAGTTCTTTCTTCTCGCGTTCCTCGTGCACGTGTTATTTTTGTTTCTTCTAGGATGCCGAGCTATTTTCAACAGTTACGGGATTTAGAATAGAATTGAGAAATAATCTTCTGATGGCTTTAGGGGTGGTTATTCAAAGTTACAGATCAGATTTCAGGATTATATAGAAAACTCCATGCCCAATGGATGCTCCAGGCTACTGATCTCTTTCATCTAACAGACAGATGGCCCTAAAAGTCACCAAAACTATTATCTAAATAACACTCCTAGTAATTTGGGTAACTTACATACACATTTCAGCTCTATGACATTCATCAAAGGTTACACGCGCTCAAGCTCACTTGGTTCCTTGGTACATTTTGTTTGGCCGTAGCTTCTTTGCGCACCCCACTTGTCCTCCTGTGTGTGTCCTCTTGCATGCCCATCCTTTTCCTCTTTGTTTTCATCTCCTTTCATACACATCACACTCACTTCAATCAGCCAAGTCCCTGGCCCTCTCGCACGCCGTGCCTGTTTACCTCATTTTCCCCACACACATTATGCAAACTTTCCTTTGCCCCTTTTCTACCTTCCTCTCCTCCTACACTTCCTTCCTCCACACACATTTTTACGTGCGTGTCCTCATGCCCTTATGTGCCAAATCATCTTCTGACTTGTCTGAGTGTGCCACACATAACCTATCAAAGTGTGCCAACAGTGTGCATAATCCTTGCAACAAACCAGTGGGTGACATGTGGCAGAAAATGACAAAACAATTACACAGTTGGCCCTCATTTCAGCCAATGCACGTGTGCCACGTGTCTTTCATGTGCTGATGGTTCTGAAAAAATTCTGACACACATATCTTCCACCATAGAGCTTCGATTGGCATGTGCCTGGATTTTTCAGAAAGCTGCTGACATCAGCTACAGTGTCATATATTTAAATTTGAATTCTTGGCAGATTTGGTAGGTGAGAAATGGGAAAATGGATTCTTGAGCATTAATGAGTAGATCTGATTGATCCAAGCACCTAATTTGATTTGATTCATCCTCCACCCATCTAACAGATTAGCAGGAGGATTTATAGGAATTGAATGCCTCTTATTGGTGGTTGTATTTCAAAATCAGATTTTCCCTCCTCTTCTTCTTCAATGAATTATCTATAAATGTAAGAGGAGGACTCAGTTGTTGTTGTTGGATACTCTGGATCCTTATGCACTTTGCTAAAGGAATCAATATTTTCTATATTCTGAGTTGCAGACCTCTAGACCTGGCTCTTACATGTGGATATTGGCCTCCTTCACCATTGTAACAACATTATGCATTTTTGGAAGTAATACAAGCATCATTTTGTGGCTATCATCTGTCATTGCATGTTTGAATTCCATTTTTTTGCTCTCTGTTGCATTGTGTATTGATTGTGCCAGTCAAGTTCCTTGTAGTTCCTTCTTTAAGTTGTGTCATACGAAATTGATCTAGTATATGCATTCTAAGTTGTGCCATACGTTCCTGGCCTTCTTTCATGCATTTCCTTCCATTTTCACTTAGAATAGATAGTGTTCATCCCTCTTTTTCTGGTGCTATCACCTTTCAAGTGTAGTTTTAATTCATGTTATCCTTATATCCCCAATTCCTTGGCATTCTTAGATTAGTTTCCCCTTCCAAACATTAGGAGTAGTAGTAGCAGTAGAAATAGATAGAGGAAATGGCCTCCTCTGAAGATCCATCCTAAGCATGCAAGGTCCCACAACTTGGGTACGGTTCCATTATTGTCTCAAACACCTCGGTCCTCCTAGATCCGAGATGTGGGTGCAAGTTTGAATGACCAATAGAAGTCTTGGTACTTAGCGAGGCATATAATTTCCCAAAATTACTTGGGCACCCATGGTGCTATAAAAATAATGCAGATATTTAGTTCAATAAGGGATACATAAGATTTGAAAATGATGAGGAACAAGTCATTATACTCTTGGCTGATGGGAAGTCAACACCCCATACTTAACCTTTGGAAGAATAGGTCCTGGATAGAATATATGTGCGCTCAATCAAGGATCCAAAGATAATCCATCATACTGACGGAGTTATCTAGTTTGAGGATGCTCAACTGGTAAGTGACACCAATAGTCTAGCATGTGATAATTGGGGGCATGGAACCTATAAGTTAATCAAATGACATTTGAAAGTTATCGGTGATAAAGGTGACAAAGGAACGTATGGTTCGATGCCTAGGAGGAAAGGAAGTACCTAAGTACTCAGAAGGAGCCTTCCCTGAGGTATTTTTATAGAAGATGGAAGCTTAGTGGAAGGAGGAAAATGAATGAAGAGGGATGTTAAGTTATGTCCTACTCAAAAATACTGCACATTGGTGGGAAAGAAATCAAGATAATCTCTTAGAATGACTCGAAGTGATTATTTCCTTCTCTATTCGGTTCTCTAGAAGCAACATGCTCACCACCATCAAAGACTACCATGGTAAGGAGGAGACCACCTATTTCCACATCCAAGCCTGTGAGAGATCCTGGAGGGAAGGTGCAGAAGATTTTCCACCACCCCTCTAGGTACACAAAATATATTCTACACTACAGGGTTACGTGTACGCATGGTACATCCACTCTGAGACACACTACCAAATAGGGAATTGGCAAGAACTAGCAGCTAATCTCGTCCAAAGCATTTGAGTATCGAAGCACCAAACCATTGGTGGATAAGGAATTGCTAGGAGGTCAAGCACCTTATGATGGGAGATAGTGCAAAGGAAAAGGATAGGATTGTAGAATTGCTAAGAGAGCCATGCTTGGAGGGAAAATTTTGATGAAAATGGGTCTGATGAGGTGCAGTTTGAGCGTGCGTGCATAGAGAAAGAAAAAGGCAAGATGGTCTATGTCATAGATGATGAAGAGATGGAAAAATTTGGAAGTTAAACATTCTATAGATCGCTTGTGCAAAGTGATGAATAGTGTTGATGAAAGAATGCACACACTTACCATGAGCCCATGAAGACTAATAAGGTTAATCATCGACTTAGAATGAAGATCCTAAGGAAAGGCTATTCATTGGAGATTATTGGTCGAAGAAGGAAGTCTCTAAGATCATTGATCTGTTACGTGAATTTTAGGACCTGTTCCCACGCATGGGTACCATGATCTCAAGGGCATTCAACATTCCCTGGGAGAGATGCAGAATAAAACTGAAGGAAGGTGCGTGCCTAGTCTAGAAAGAGACCATACCAGATGAACCCCAATCTGTGCACGTGAAGGTCAAGGAGGAAATAGAACAAGATGATAACGTAAATAATCATAGAGGCTATGGAGGAGTAAGAGTGGATAAGTCCAATGGTGATTAGTATCCAAAAGGATGGAAGGATAAGGATATGTGTTGATTATAGGGATCTGAATGTAGTGTGTGTCATTGATCCCTTCCCAACCCTGTTCATTGAAGAAATCTTAGAGGGAGTAGTATGGTGCACAAGGTCTATTCCTTCATAGATGGATTCTCTGGCTATCACCTAGGTAAGGATCACGTAAAGGAAGACCAAAGGAAGAAGAATCTTCACCACTGAGTGGGGAAGTTTTTCCTATATAGTCATACCTTTTGGGTTGAAGAACATGTGCCTGCTGTGTTCTCATGCATTGTGGTATAAGCTTTCTAGAACTTCATCCATACAGTTCCTTTAAGTCTAACTTGGATGATTGGACAATATATGGACTAGTAAAGGACCATTGTGACAACTCTAAGGATTGATGTTTGAAAGGTGTCGGCAGTTGAGGATATCCCTCAACATTAAGAAATGTGTATTTTGCTACCCCGTTTGGGAACATTATTGAGGACACATCATATATAAGGAGGGCCCACTAGTAGATCTTGCACTAAAGTTGTAGTAATTGTGGGATTGAGGGAACCTATTAGTTAAAGCACAGTGCACATGGGTTTCTTGGGCATATGGGGTACTATCAAGAAGTTCATTAAGGGGTATGCCAAGATCACCACACCTTTAGAAGAGTTTCTTAGACATAAAATTTCCTTCCATTGGGGAGATGCAACAGAAGGCATTTGACACATTGAAGGATAGGCTTGTCACTGCGCCTATATTATGTTTCCCCTTTTGGGATAATCTGCTTCCATGTTCATGTGGATGCCTCAGGGAATGGCCATTGGGGTAGTACTTGCACAACCTGGTGAGGGAATTGTTGATCACCCCCTATGCTTTGCAAGTAGGAAGTTGACACCAGCAGAACAGAATTATACTACGACCGAGTGCAAGGCATTGTCTATGATCTATGTGCTTCATAAGTTTAGGCAGTATCTATTGGACAACTCCCTTTATCTTCTACACTGACCATATGGCATTGAAATATTTGGTGAACAAGAATCGTTCTACAAGGGCACATATTTCGGTGGGTACTATTGTTCCAAGAATTCTAGTTCACGGTGGTTTTCAAACTAGGAAAAAGTAATTCTAGACCTGACCATTTATCTAGGATTGATTTAGGGGAGGACACGTAAAGCATTGAAGATACCATGCCAGATGCACAACTATTTAGGTTACAGCTCGCGCCCTTAGACTTAGAGGATATTGATGTGTTCCTTAAAATGGGTATGGCACCGGAAGGGATGAAGACATTAGAGAGAAATAACTAGCCATACGTGCTGCATGCCCTACATGTTGATCAGTGGGGACTATTATAAAACTAGGGTCGTGATGAAGTTTTGTGAAGGTGTGTACTAGAGCATGAGTGCATACACAATCATAGAGGAAGTGCATAGAGGAAGTGTAGGTGGACATTATGTAGGTGATGCCACCACACATAAAATATTAATGACAAGGATTGTGGTGGGAAACTCTGTATAAGGATTGCAAGGAGTATTGTAAAGCATGTGACCATTTCCAGTGCACTTGGAAAGCTAGGATGGAGAGATGAAATTGCCTTTTGCCCTATCCCTAGCATTGAACCTTTTGAGAAATGGGAAATATAATTTGTAGGCCCTATTGCACCAGCAGCGTGTAGGACTGGATCATGACTATGTAATCACTTGCATGGACTATTTGACAAGGTGGGCAGAGGCAGCCCCAACTAAAGATTGTACAACAGCTACAACTACAAGATTTTTGTGGGAAAACATAATCAGTAGGTATGGATGCCCATTAAGTTTGACAAGTGATAGAGGTATGCACTTTCTCAATGAGACTGGTCTAGGATTCTATTAGTTAGAGTTCATGGTGGCTCATCACAAAACTACACCTTATCACCCTCAAGAAAATGGAACCATGGAAGCATTTAATAAAATACTGAGTCATACCCTGAAAAATATTTGTGATGTCAGAAGATAAGGATTGGGATGACAAGGTATCAACCATATTATGGGCTTATAGGAAAACTTATAAAAGGTTGAACAAAGCCACACCATTTTAATTGGTGTTTGGTGTAGAGGTTGTCCTACCAGTTGAGTTCATGTTACCTTCTCTATGAATAACACACAAAGGAGGATTAGCTGATGAACAAGTGCTGGAAGAAAGGATTGATAAATTAATGAAGCTGGATGAAAGGTGATCACTTGGTCAGGTGGAGCCAAACAATAGAAAAAGCAAAAAAAAAGCATGGCATGATCGCCACATTAAGAACAAGAAGTTTGAGGTTGGGCAGATGGTGTTACTATATGATTCTAAGTTTCTGCACCATCCTGGGAAGTTAAAAGTGCATTGGTTGGGTCCCTACACCATCTCATACATCCTTGATTCGGGTGCATGCCAGTTACAAGCGCTAGGATGGGACGAGATTTCCAGGACACTTCAATGGGAGTAGGCTAAAGCCCTACTATAAATAAGTCTTCTTGGTGTTTGTAAATAAGGCAGTATTGCCAATTAGTTTAGGATTTACCTTAATGCATTTTCTTTTCTTGTGTTTCCCTTTCTCATTGTTGTTTTGTGTTGCACCTTGGGCACCGGTAATATCATTACTTTTTAAAGGTTGTAACTACACAGAGGACCGCACATCATTTTAGTGTGGGGTGGAGTAAGGTGGAAGAAATTGAAGTGTGAAGCACCAGGAAGGATTGCATTGGAAAGCCTGGTTGAATGGCCCTGTGAAGGAAGTACATGCAAGGAAAGGTGAAAAAGGATGGTTGGTGTCAGGATAAGGCTACATTGGGGATCCATGTATAAGAGAGGAAGAAGTGCAAAAGAAACATGAGGTAGGTGAGAGAAAAAAATCATGAAGGAGAAGAAGTGCCTTCGGCACTAGTTATGCATGTGCATAAGAGTCTCTTGTCAAGATGGATTGGTTACATGCCAGAAGGTTGGAGAATTTCCCACGCAAGGTTGGGCGTGTGAGTTGAAGCACTAAAGTCAGGTTTATTTGAAAAATCCACATTAAGTGTTAAAGTATGGTGGTAGGTAAGGTAGTATTTAATGTTACAAAAGTGGGAAAAACTATAAATAGAGGGTCGAGGCATTTCATTATTTACTTTGTGTATACGAAGAAAGAAGCACTTTTGCATCATTGCAAACTAGGGCTTCCAGAACTGATCCGTGTGAAGAAAAATTTGAAGAGTTTGAGTGTGAGTAACTAGTTTGGATTTGCAAACCAGAAGGAAGGGATTTCATGGGTGTAAGAGAAGTTGTGAGAAGGCGTTGTCTTGTGAAAGAATTATCCCAGTTAGGGTTTGAAAAACTAGGGCATGGGTTTAAGAGGTTCTCTTCACAAGTTTGAGATCTAAGGTTGGAAGAAGTGGAAGAGTAGAGTAACAAGAAGAGATTGAAGTGATAAGAGGACCTAGAAAATGGCACCCAAGAAACCAACCATGTCACCCAAGAAGCCAAAGGGAAAGGGCAAGGGAAGAGAGCCAACAACAACCACCACAAGCATGAATGAGGAGTGGTATGCAGAAATGCAGTACCTAGATGGAGTTTTGCTTGGGAAGGAGTGGGAATCCCATTTGAGAAAGATGGTGGTGAGTGATTATAACCATCACACAAACACAATAGAGAAGGAAATGGCACTAGAGTTAGTGCACATAACAAACAAAAGGACACCAGAGGGTTTTCCCATCTATAACGATGAGGTAAAAGTGAAGTTGGAGAAGGAAGGGTTATTACAACTCTATGAGTTTCCCTACTTTGGAAAGCTCCTGAGAACCTCTATCAGTGGCTGATGTCACGTGTGCATGAGGACCACTTTTACTTTGTGGGGTGCAAGATGCGCATAACCCCTCAGCTGATTTTGAAGTTTACAGGCCTCATATGTGAGGGAGAAAGCATAGATGATGACCTGAAGCAACAAGGATGCCATCAAAGAAACCATCGCTGCATATGATTACAAGAAGGGGTCAAGGTATTTTGATATTGTGGAAATCCCAGATCCCATCATGAGAATGGCCACTGCACCTGGTCACAAAGTTAAATGATCAAGAAAGGTGGACACAGGTGAATAAGGCCTAGTTGAATGTATGCAGAAAAATATCAGAGGGCACAATCTATAATTTATCAGCCTTCATTGTAGATGAGATAATCAAAAGCGCACAAGAAGGAGATAAGATAATATTTGGAAATATCCTCCTGAAAATTGTATTTTCAGAGATAGGAGTGCCTGATGTAGTAGACAAGTTTGTTTGGGAGTATCTAACTGAAGATCCCTTGCCTGTGAAAATATTTACAAAGTATACATGTGAAACAATGACATCCTCCCACAAGGTGCACCTGACAAGTGGTATAAGCGCTTAAGGGATGCATTCGGGGCAGAGTGGAGAATCCCAGAGCAACTACCAATGCTTACAAAGGGAGAAGTTGAGTTTTCTATGTACCAACACTTATGCATAGGAAAATTCATGATGGTGGATGAAACCATGAGCCCATGGTGTAAACTCCCATTCTCCTTCACCACCTAGTACTTCCAAGTGGGAGTTAACAGGTTCAAAGAAGCAAAGAGACTAAGGTTTGACCTTAGTGAAGTTGATTAGGACCACAGGGAGATGTGCATAGGATGTTGGTCTACCATAAGAAGCATGCATATGTGGAAAAGTACGTAGCACATGAAGTCATAATGATGAAACCCTGACTCTACCAATTACAGGAAAGTCTACGGTGCATGTATATCTCTACATTAGGCCAAAGTTTGAGAAAGGTGCATACCTAGAGAATGATGTCTCCATACCTGAAGATCCCACGGGTAGAAGAAAGCCCGTGCTCAAGAAAAGGGAGAGAGAAGAAGAAAAATCACCAAGTGTGTAGATTGCCTAGCCAGTAAGTGCACTTGTGGCAAGCGCCAAACCTAGCACCTATACACTGTAGGAAGAAGTCCCTAGTAAAGGAGAAGACCCCAGAAGAAGAGGTGCCAGAGAAACCCCTCACCAAGGAGAAGTCACCAGAGGAAGCAGAGAAGGCTATATCCCCTGTGCAAAAGAGTCACCTCTTAGAAAGAAGAAGAGGATAGAAGAGGAGGTTGACTCAGAAGAAACTAAGAGTTTGGAGGCCTACATAGGTGAAAAGGATGATGACGATGAAGAAGATGATCCTGAAGGAGATCAAGAGCCACTTGTCTTCAACGTGAATGATTCAAAAGAAGAGGGCGGAGAAGAAGAACATGAGTTCCTTTTTGTGTGGTGCACAAGGGTAGCTAGGAGGAGGAAGGCACCCAGGACATGGGAAGAAGTGAGGAGGTTGGACGTGTAGGAGTAGAAAAATCCAAGCCTTACACAGGAGACAAGTAAACGAGGTGGCAAAAAGAGAAGCAATGAAAATAATTGAGGCTTTAGTAGAAAAATAATTGGAGCGCAACACTGACATAGTGATGGAAGAGGGTAAGGAGGAAAGTGTTGAGAAAGAACAAATCAGTGTGGGAGGAGGTCCCAGTTTAATGAATGAGTTTCCCCAAAATACATGCACTCAGGAAGGAAGATCCTTGATATAGAACGAGGACAGGTCATGGGACTATGTTGATGACTAAAGGAAGGTGCTACATGCATGTACTTCTAGAGCACTATACCCATGGAATAACTTCTAGCTATGGCATCATTTGACGAGGAGGGCATGTACCCTAGGACAAGGAAGATGCTCTCTTGGGTGTTTGAGTCCCATATTGATGAGCCAGAGTTCTGAAGTATACCAAGGGGAAATCATGCCAGTACCGGAGTCTAAGGGAGCCAACCCCTTGGTAAATTCCCAGCAATTCTTGGATGAGAAGTTATGTAATGCACTCAACAAGGTCGCGGTCGAGGCTAAGGCTAGGCTCTTTGGAAGAAATGACAAAGTAAGATTTCTAGAGGGAAAGCTAGAAAATAAGGAAGAGGAGCTGGATGAGAAGACTAAGGGCTTGAAACAAGAAGATTTGATCAACGCGCAGTTGAAGCACAAACTAAGGGATGAGAAGGAAAAGGTGCACAAAGTATACAAAAGGTGGAGTCTATCACAAGCACCATTATGTTGAAGCATCTAGACCTAATGCCACCCGCGTAGAAGTATGGATCCACTCTTGAATTCTTAGAAGATTTGACACACATCCTCACCATGGAGAGACAACTATTGGCCCTAGAGTCCATGCGGAAGAAGTGGCAGCATGCTTGGTGAGGGAGGACAAATTGAAAGTGGTAGCAATCATTGCTGAGTATAACAAGGTACTTACGGATGTCAAGATTGCTACCTAATCTGCTGAGGCCACGTATAATAATTGCCAAGATAAGGATAGAGTGGTGAGCATCTTGGTCACCACTCAAAAAGTAGAGCTGAAGGAGTTTCAAGAGAAGAATAAGGGAAATAGGGTGGAAAGGGATAAAATCCTTGCCGAGGTCGAAAAGAAATCTGAGGCCATTGAAACCTTAAGGGGTTCAATCAAAAACTGGTTGAAGGAACTGTACCCACATATTACTAGAAGGATGGATGCACTTGAAGACATGAGCAAGGAGTTGGAGAAAATTGTTGACACTATGAATGCTCAAGGAGATGGAATAAGTTTTGGGGAGGTAAGCACCCTAGTAGGTGAACTCTATCAGAGAGCGCAAAATGAAGTTGATGCCTAGAACAAGTTGGAGGCCAACTTGCAAAAAGATTTTCCTAGCTTGTTGCAATAATGCCATCAATTCCCCATTCTTTCTTCTTTCCCAAATTCTTCATCCCCTTATTATTTTTCCAAGATGTAAGTCTATTGATTCCTTATTCATTGGAGAAGTGTTCCCACGGAAGGAGAACAAACGTAGTGTGGGGTGATGTTGGGACCCCAAAATATTGGCTAAGTACAAAAAGGCACGTAGGCACGTAAGGCCTAGTTGAAGAAGGGTGCACAAGGAGAAGGCACACATGATAGGTTTAAGGAAGGGTTTAAGAAAACCCATGGCACGTGTGTAGATAGAGCTAAGGTTTCATGACTTAGCCATATTGGGAATTTTGGGCAGGACACGAGAAAAGCATGACCCGTTAGTGAATGAGGAGTGGATAAGGTGCCAGCCTGGTAACGTGATGCCCATGAAAGGAATATGCTTAGTGATAGAGGATTCCAGAAGACCATCATTACAAGGAGTGGAGAGCTTGGATATGAAGGAGCATGCTTCTATGGAGGACCACTTGGACACTTGGCAAATGGATCTGTAGCCCCTAAAAGCAAGTTGGCAGTTGAAGAAACCTATATATACAAGCACCCACATAGTAGAAAGGGAGACATAAGGAGAATATAGAGAGTGGAGCTCTATAGAAATACTGCAAGAACTCTGTGGGATTGGGTAGAGGCTATATAAGGGAGTAATGTATTAAGGGGATGGGATATAAATTTTTCTTTATATGGATGAAGGACATGATCCCTGCTGTGATGTATGACTTTAGTCTAATCAAGTTGTGGTAGTCTAATGGATCCATTGAATGTAATGAGGTTACAAACATGAATGAGTATGAATGTAATTGATTCAGTTCATATCTATATCTTTTCATTTATATTCATGGATGTTATGGAATAGATGTAAATCCTTATGTATTTTCCTTCTATTGCTATAGTTCTATCTATTATCTGTAAGTACCCTCTATTTGGAATGAATACATTTTTCTAGAGGCCGTTCTGAGCCCTATGATGATTGTATGTCTCATTTCCACCTTTATTCATTAAGTTCCTGACATAGATGATGGTTTCCCACTTAACTCACATAAAAGAGAGACTCGGGACTTGCGCGTGCCTCAGGTGAGTGCCCAGTGCCCACTGGGTGAAAGGCCTGGCGTGCATGGGATTTCTTTCCTTTGTGATGGGTGTAAAAATGACTACAAATATCCCTACAAAACCCCATAAGATTAAGGAACCTATTTTTCCTTCACCTTCCCATCCTAAATCAAATCAATCCAAAATCCATGAGATTTCATATCCTAAAACCCCTATTTGGGTTTACCCCAAAATCCTCCATTGCCTTATCCAAATATCCTCAATTACTCTTCCCTCCATCAATTCCTTTGACTCATATGGGTAAAAGCCCGTGTGGTTTTATTATAACACTATTTGCACTTATCATTGTGTCCTTGAGCATCATATATAGCATTGCAAGGACCTCCAAACAATTATCAATAACCTCACACAAGATGATGATCTTCTCATCAAATAAGACCACCCCTTCCATCCACTAGTGCATCTATACCAAAGTGCAACCCCCAAACCAAATCCACAACTTCTAAATCCTTTCAATCTAGTCCTTTATCTATACCTTTAGTCATAATCTTGTCAAAAAATTCTACCCCTTCTATAGAGGGTCCCCCTCTTTACATAAATGTTATTTTTGTTTCCACTCACTCTCACCCTATTATTACCAACCATCCATAAAAAAAAAACTAAGATTTATCATCGTTTCTCCTCCTAATTAACCTATTTCATCACCTTTGTCATCTGAGGCCAAGGTATCTATGTTAGCCACTCCATGAGCCCAAGTTGCTGTTATGTAGAAAAAAAGCATCATGAAAAAACTACATCACGAACCTGTCAAAATGTCTCTTTACGAGTTTATCCAAATATCCCCTCACCATCAGCAGGCTCTCATTAAAGGTTTGAAATGCATCCTAATCACAGCTAATGAACCCCAACCTTTCACGACCCTTTTTAGGGCTCTTACAACTTATTTCACTATTTCCTTTGATGATGATGAGATCCTCGACATTCTACTTGAATATCATGACCTTCCCCTCTTTATCACCATTTGTATCAACAACACCTTCATTAGGTGATCCATGATTGATAATGGTGCTAACAACAACATTATTTCATCCCACAAATTCAATCAACTCAAACTTCCTGAAATTATTGTCACCTAATCCCCACGATCCTTGAGACTTTAACGATACTATTTCCCCTACATTGGGAATTGTAATCCTTCCTATCCATTTTGGTGAGAAACTCCTTCATGAAATATTTTACATCATAGAAAGGGAATTCCAATAAAACATCTTGCTTGAATACCCATGGATTCATGTTATGCATTGCGTCCCATCCACCCTTCATCATTATCTTAAGTATGAAAACAAGGGGGAAATTCATACACTCCCTACCTATCTTCCCCCTTTCACAACATGTCATATGACCTACCAAATGACGTGTTCATCCCTAAGTCAGACTCATATTTTGAAGATTCCAATAGTTCATCCCTACCTACATCTAATTTTCCCAATGGTGAATCCTTCAACACCATGAAGCAACATCTCTTACTGGGGGAGTATCAATTCATCACTCTTAATTCTTTCCGCACTCTCTATCAATTTTGTAGACCTAAAAAATATCCCATGTGTCGATATAACGTTTGTTTTATCATTTCCTTTAGCCCACCTTACTTGAAAACTAATCTTGTTTACAGAGGCATTTATTGCCCTCCTTCCTATGCTGATGATTGACCCCACACCAAGTCATACACCAATGGATTTGATTTCCTTTACAATAAGTCTTTTGCCTATACTTATCTCCCACCGATATGCATTGAAGGTATTAAGTCTTGGACGTTACGAGTAAGGTATACATGATCTTGTCCTTGAGAAATCCCGTAAACCTCACAAGAAGTACAAACTGGGATTCAAAGAGAACCCCACTGACTCTCTTCCACATAATTCTTCTGAATCACCCATGAACATAGAGACATCACCCCTTTCTCATCCAATGACCCCATAGACATAAATGACATAGTGTCTCTCCACCCTAACTTTTTTAATCTCTATGATAACTCTAGGACTCGTCACCTATCAGGTTGAAGGTAAAACTAGATCCTTTCCTCTTAAATTCCCCAACATGGTTGAGAAGGAATCCTCTGCCATAAACATTCACCAATGCAACGATGATGATTCTATTATTTCCTATATGGGGTGGAAGATTCTCATCTTCATAAGGCCTTACCCTCCTTATATATCCACCCTTATTAATGAATCCACCATCGATGTCATCATAGGAACTTCACAAGAGCCCCACATCCTTAAAGTTGGCCAATATCTTGATCCACAAGAGCTAGAAGCCTTCACTACTTTCCTCTCTAAGAATAACCAGGCCTTTACATGGTCATAAATCAAACCTGAATAGTTTCAGAAATCAGTATCATGTTATTATTTGTTCAACCTGAATAAATGTTTGCCCCAAAACTGGCTTACATAATGACATGTAAAAGATAAATTCATAATAATAATTTTTTTTATCAGTCAACAGATTCAATTATGTTAAAAAAGAAAGGGAAAAGCAGTTTTCATCTCTTCTAGATTTTCCCAAGTTACACTTTCTTCATTAAACTGGTCCCACTGGACCTTACATTGTTGTATTTATCGATTCCTCAAATACAATTGGCAAGTTTCCAGCACTCGAGCAGTTTTAACCACGATTATTCCTAGGTCTTGGACCTGCAAGGAATTCCAATTTAACACATGTGACAAATCTGAAACGTATTTCTTAAGCAAAGAAATATGGAAAACATCATGCATTCATGACAAAGCAGGTGGTAATGCTAATTGGTAAGCTACAGGATTAATTACTTCGACAATTTTGAAAGGTCCCACAAAACGAGGTGATAACTTGGCAACCTTGCCAAAATTTATAGAACTCTTTCTTGGTTTAACATGAAGAAAAACCTTTTCACCAAGTTCAAATTTTTGGTCAACCTGCTTTAAGTCAGCATAACTCTTCTGCCTATCTGCTGCTTCCTTCAATCGTTCACGAATAATTTTAACTTGCTGTTCCATTTCAGTAAGGATTTTAGGCCCAATTACCTCTCTATCCTCAATGCTATCCCAACTAACAAGGGTTCTGCATTTTCTTCCATAAAGTGCCTCGAAAGGTGCCATCTTAAGAGAAGAGTGATATGTATTGTTTTATGCAAATTCAACTAATGGGAGATACTCTTCCCATTTATACTGTTGATCCATGCAATACATTTGTAACATATCTTCTAACACCTGATTTACTCTCTCAGTTTGTCCATATGTTTCCGGATGATACGTAGAACTGAAGTTCAGTTTAGTTCCAAGAGTTGCATTAAGCGTTTGCCAAAATCTTGATGTCATTCTAGGATCCCTATTTGATATTATTAATTCTGGTACTCCATGCAATCTGAAAATTTTGTGCACAAACCTTTTAGCTAACACCAGAGAATCATCCTTTAGATTTCCAGTGGTGAAATGAGCTACCTTTGTTACTTTATCAACAAATACCAAGATAACATCATGTTTATTTCTTGACATAGGCAGCCTTTGTACAAAGTCCATGCTTATTACTTGCCATTTGTACTGTGGTATGCTATGGGTATATAATAAACTAGCAGGGTGCATGTGCTCTGCCTTCACCCACTGACATTCAAGACAACGAGTCACAAAATTAATAACATCCTTTTTCATTCCTCTCTAGAAATATTGTTGTTTTAGGTCGGAAAGCATTTTAGTAATACCTGGGTGTCCATAAAAGGGTGAATTATGAAATTCAGCTAACAATTTCTTTCTCAAATCATTTAGCAAAGGTACGTATACTCCGTTTTCATAACACAAGATTCCTTCATTATCAAAATGAAAACCTTTATACATTTCATCTTTTGGATCTGCAACAAGCACTGCTTTTACTTGCTGAAAGTATATATCAGATTCTAATGCACTTTTCACCTCATCTTTAAACTGAGTTCTTAATGTTATAAGAGCAGAAATGTGCTTCCTATGACTTAGAGCATATGCTACTCTATTCTCTTTTCCTTTAATGTAACTAATATCAAAATCATATTGAGATAAAAACTCTAACCACCTTCATTGTCTTGCATTTAGATTAGGCTGAGTGAAAATATATTTCAGCCCTAGATGATCAGTTTTCAACTCAAAAGGTTTCCCAAGTAAATAGTGTCTCCAAACTTGAAGTGCATGAACAATGGTAGCAAGCTCTAAATCATGAGGGACATAATTCAACTCATGTAATTTAAGTTTTCTACTTTCATATGCTATGACATGATCATTTTGTAACAAAACACCTCCAAGGCCTTCCCCAGAAGCATCCGTTACAATAGTAAAGTCTCCATTAGGGTCAGGTACAACTAAAATAAGTGCTGTAGTCAATTGACTTTTTAAAATTTTAAAAGTAGATTCACACTTATCATCCCAAGAAAATTTCTTAACCTTTTTTTGCAATGAAGTTATCGGCGCAACCACTTTAGAAAAATCTTTAACAAATTTTCTATAATAACCAGCAAGGCCCATGAAGCTTCTTACTTCATGTACATTCTTTGATGCAGGCCACTCAGTTATTGCCACTATTTTAGAAGGATCTATAGGAATTCCTTCTTTACTAATAACATGACCCAAATAATGAACTTCGGTATCAAAGAAAGAACATTTGGATAACTTATCGAATAACCTCCTTTTTCTCAAAATTTCCAAGACTACTCTCAAATGCTCATTATGATCCTCGATAATTTTAGAATATATGAGAATATCATCTAATAATACAAGCAAAAACTTGTCCAAATATTCTTGAAAGATATTATTCATTAAGTTCATGAAAGTTGCGGATGCATTAGGTAATCCAAAGGGTAAAACCGTGAATTCATAATGTCCGTACCTTGTTTGGAAAGCTGTTTTATGAATATATTCTTCTTTAATCCTTAATTGATGATACCCAGATTGAAGATCTATCTTGGAATAAACCGATGCTCCACGCATCTGATCAAATAAATCATCAATTCTAGGAAGTGGGTATCTATTCTTGATTTTTGCCTTGTTTAACATCCGATAATCAATACACAATCTAAGTGCTCTGTCTTTCTTTTTCACAAATATCACTGGCGCTCCCCAAGGTGAAACACTTGGTATAATAAAACCTTTAGACAAGAGTTCTTGCAATTGAGCCTTAAGCTTGACTAACTTTGTAGTAGTCATCCGATAAGGTGCTTTAGAAATAGGCTCCGTCCTTGGTTTGATTTCAATGGTGAAGTCAAATTCCATTTTGGGTGGTAAACCTGGTAATTCCTCTGGAAATACATCCTTGAAACTCTGTAACAATGGGTATTGTTTCATGAAATCACTGTCTTCTTCTGCAGATTCAGATATCTTTATTACATATAAGGTACATCCTTTATTTTTGGCCTTTTAAAGTTACATAGCTGACAGTTTCCTAACTGAAATTTCCTGTTTTACACCTTGAATCTCTGCTATTTTCTAATGATCATGTAAACATCTTATATATTTTTCAAAGCAGTCCACTTTTTCTTTATGATCAGCTAACCAATTAAAGCCGATGAAAACATCATAGGATTCTAAAGGTGCAACATAGAGATCAAATTTCATGGAAAAGTTAGGTAAGTCAAGGACTACCCCAAAAAGACGCATACTGACTGTATGAATAGAGTTATTACCATACTGTACAGTCCATGATTTATCCATTTTTCCAGCTTTTATTTTAAGTTTCGAAGTGATTTTACTAGAAATAAAACATTCAGTAGCTCCTGTATCAAAAAGAATAGTTACAGGTATGTCAAATAACTTACCAGTAACTTCTATAGGTGTCACTTACCTTTCAGCTTACTTGTCTGCTACTGTAGCATGTATATTATGCTGCTGATTACGATCATCCTTTTTCAAAGGGAATTGGTTTACATAGTGATCTTTGCCACAATTATAGTAGCCTCCTACAGGTCCCTTTTTAGGCTCAAAATTACTTCCAGCCTTAAAATTATCACGTTGGCCTCCATAGGACTTCTTCCCTTTATTATAATTCTTGGCAAAACTATCCCTTACATTTCCAGTAGGCTTATTCGTTGTTGTTTTCTTATTATTATCCACTGAAAACTTATTTTTGTTGCCAAAATTTTTCCATGGTCCCTTCTTGGGTGTAAGAGAAGTTGAAGAAGGGTTTGAAATCTTCTTCCGCACTTCCTCTTTATGAGCAGAAATAGCCTTTAATTTTTGTTCCTACCTTATGGCTTTTTCAACAACCCCTTCCATAGTGGTTGGGCTGTGAACATCAACCTCTCCTCCAATCATGAGATTAAGTCCCATGATGAATTTCCGTATTCTGAACTTCTCATCAGTTTGATACTACAGTATGTACTTGAGGAGTTTCATAAACCACTCCCAGTACTCAGTTACAGTTAGCTTCCCTTGAAATAAGTTCTGGAATTCTGTCATTTTCTGATCATAGAAAAGTTGTGGCAGCCAACATTGCCTAAAATATCCTTTAAATTGATCCCAAGTGATGTTAGTTTCATCAATATTTAGCTCAGCCTTACGGCTGTCCCACCATGAAGATGCTTCATGGGAAAGCTGATATGCTCTCCAAATAGCTTTGGTTTCCTCTGAGAAGTTTCTTATTACAAAGTACTTCTCCATTTCACTGAGCCAGTTCTCAGCTCCATCTCCTAATGTGGTGCCATCAAATTTAGGTGGAATTATCTTTTTTATATCATTAGTGAGTTCCACTGCCAACCTGGCCTTTTTGTTTTCTGGTTGGACAGGTACATTTCCATTGTTATTACCAACACCCATATCGGGGTTGTCCTCAGGAGGTGGCTGATTGTTGTTACCAACTTCATCATCCTCCTCATTTCCCATCACTTGCTGTTCAAGTACAGCCAAATGATCTCTTGTGTCCAATAGGGCAGTAAGGATCTCATCAAGTTTTTGGGTTGTTTCTGCCCCTTCCTCAGGTGGAGCATTATTCACAATGTTTCCCCTTGTTCTAACCATTTTCTATTACAAGAAAATTCAGGTTTTCATCATATTATGGACACAATAGGTCCAAGAGCTGCAACCTTCAGCTTTGATACCAAGATGTAACATCCTCATTTTAATACCTTAGAACAAGAATTTTTTTTTTATTAATGTGCCCTTGTTCTAAATACATAATTTAGAACACACATATCATAACAATCATTCTTATAATAGATAACCATATGCAGCTGTAATGACTCGGTATACCACCAATCTATTCATTCCATGACTCGGTGAACTACCGATCGATTCATTCCATGACTTGGTGAACTACCATTCGATTCATGCATAAATTTGAGATTGAAGTTTTCAATTGAACACTTCATTCTCGTGGTTCTCTTCCCTATTCCAGGTTCTGAGTGTTCTGTCTAAGGAACCTATCTGAATAATTGTTACCATTATTCATCGGCATCACGATCCTTAGACTAGGTGACATAGGACAACGCAATCAACAACTTGCGATACTTTGGCCAAAGGTTTGAAACATACTGTTCATATTACTTATTCCTTGACGGCATACTCGTCAATCTAGAATACGTCCTTCACCCCACTCTAATGTTATATAGAATGTCTTATACTGACCTTCTGTCAGTCCCCTTGCCCCAAGTTTTCACTTTGGATTAGGTTAATATCATAATTCACGTTATAAGGATGCCCTTGAAGACTAGGGGTAAGCTGACATACTGGGTCAACTGATGTTAACCCCATGTGTCAATGTACCCTGAGTCTCAAAGGGCTACCTCATAACCTATCTATGATCCTAACCAGTCCCAGAGTGGAAATCTAGATCCCAAGTTCTCAGTGTGTAAATCTTAACGATCAATGCAGAAGGGTGTTGCCATATGTCATCTGCATTGTTGTATCCTCGAGAAGATCCTAATCTTCTCGAAGGTACAACCTTGCAGTTGACATGTGTCAACATCCTATGGAACAACCTCGGAAAGATGTACATACCTCAGAGAATTTACTTATGTTGAGTTATATTTGGATTACAGGCCCTCCTAATTGGGTAGCCTTCCCTAACCCTGAGTCCCACACTCCTTGAGTTACCTTCTGTAATTAGGTTCAGTTTCACAAAAGGGTTTTAATTAGATTTAAAATTGTTTCAAAGTTTCCAGTTGGTACCTAACAACCTTGTACCCACAAAATAGGACAACAGCCCTAAAGTTTTTCCCCCATTAGGAAAATAATTATTCCAGCAAGGATTTGCAACTACCTTATAAACTGGAACATATCAGACTTAGTACCATTAAGTTGTGGTGGTTTATATCCATATATGTATATTCTTTCAAATTAGTGCATTACGAGAGGTCAAAGTTCTCTCCCAGTTATAGTACATTTTAAGGCATAGCTCAACCTCAATGTTCCCTATAAATGCAGTGGTCTTATTTACAATTTAACCACCATCATAAGATATAAAGAATTACTAACCAGAAAAATGTAGTATCAAGCCATATAATTAGCTAAGGCTTACTTAGGGAATCCATCTAGATCCTGTTGAATAGAATAATAGGAATGCACTCTCATTCATACAGACAAAAGAAGATCAATTCAACAAATAAGATCACAAACCACATAAGTAATATGTCCCCATTTCATTTATTCCCAAACCTATACAATTACAACCTATGCACTTCGGCATATTTTAATACAATAGTCTTCAGCAAAGAGTAACTTTCTTCTATAGTACAATTAGAAAAATCATGTAGGAATTCTTCATAAAAACCAGATTAAAATAGTCATTGCATCATATCAGATCTGCCTACCTTTACCACTTTAAGATGACCATCTGCAAAAATTGCTAGCACGGGTCAGTTCAGTGAACTGAGCATGATAAGCACTAATCCTTAAAACAATTGCATTCCACCAATTGTTTTCATTAAACAATCCTGTTTAAATGACATCAATTTCATCAAATCCAAAATCATGATTCACACTAGTTTTCTTTCTACCATTATAATACAACTTTATAACATAACTCAAATTATAGTTACAATTTCAACTTAAATCTTTTTTGGATGATTCATCTTATACAAGAAAATAAGAAGAAACAATATGAATCTTAAGTACCTAGCCATCTGAAAACCAAGAACAGTGTCAATCATGTTTTAATCACTCCAAATAAAAAGAATGAAACCTTTTTAAGGTATGCATCCAACAGGTTTGTATAAAAGCAATTTGAGCAAAGAATAGATTACTGCCTCATGCAAGTTCATCTAGCAAATTGCCTTTAACTCTAATATATCAAATTTAATCATTGATAAGTATACAAATAATTAACTATAGGGCTACCTTTATACAAGTAGATAACAATCTGAGTTCTAAATCAGGATAATAATACTGCTATTAAAGGAAAGGAGTCTTCTAAGTTAAGATCTCACCACTTACAGTTTTCTTTCCACTTAATTTTAATAGTCATGTCATCTCATAACCATACTGTAGAGTTCCTTATAGAATTCTATAGAAGAGCTCACTAATATTTCAAGAGAGAGTGTAAATACCTTTGTATTTTGAAATCCTATAACAACTTTCCTTCATAACTTAGAGGAAGGAACAGAGAAAATCAGAACTCTATTGTAATCAAGTTCAGAACTATACTAACTTCCAAGAAGTAATATATATTCTCTAATCCAATCAGGGAAAAAGAAGGCAAGTAAAACAACACTTAAGTTTAACAATAGCTCAGGTCAGGTAGAGCCACCTTACAAATTGCCTATAGATCCCTGCGGTCTTACAATTATACATTAAACAAAAGATAATAACATTTTATGTACATAAAATGTTATAAACGATCTAATCTCAGACCACAATCCTGATCTAAGTAAACAGTCTACATTTCACCCATTACTCAAACTATTTTGGTCTATGAGTTAGGGTAACTTTTCCATTACCATTAATTACCAATGGATCAAGACTAAATTATTCCAACCGTTGCATTGTTAGGTTGTTATATCGTTCCAAGATACCAAACCAAAAATGCATGTAAAGAATTAATAATTGAATTCTAAATACAGATTCAGCAATTCCCCAAAAGCCATCCTACTCATACCATAGTAGTTATCAGCACTTTAACTGTACAAAATAAATAGATCATTCAGTTGCATATGGATCATTTCAACCCAAATTTCAACTATAAAAGGAAAAGCATTAGCCGAACATAAATAAGCTCATCGACATTGAAGTCGTTGTTTTTATTTCAAAGTAGAGTTTCCAATATTGTGTAATGCGGCCCTAAGAATTAGATTGCACAGTCACCTCAGCGTAAAACACAGTCATTTCATAACCAAACATTAAACATAATTTCCATTCATGCAGATCTAGGAACAACTACATGAATTGTCAGGGAACAGAGTTCATCCAAGTACGTTTCCTCTTGAACATATCTGTGTTCCTAATATCCATGTAAAATTCACAAAAACAACACTTACACCAAATACTTCCTTACTCACAGAACATGTATTCATAAGAACATTCAAACCCCTTTTAAAAAAAAGTACAGGCTTAGATTTCAAACAACATTTCCAACTCACGTGACTAAACAGTTGAGTTTTACTGAATAAACTAACATTCCAACCACAAAATCAATTACCTACTTTCCTGAACATGGACCAGTAATAGTTAGAGTCAATACGACAAAGTAAACAATCATTTAATCCAATCATATTCGAACAGTAAATAATTACAGTGGTGTTTTCAAACACAAAATCATTAAGCATGCATATTCTTTCATGGAGGCAGTTCTTAATCAAATACCCCAGTCAGATAAAGAAAACATACAACAATTCCAATAGAAAGCAAAACTCCATATTGGATTCACAACATGGAAACAAGAATAATGAAGTAGGTTTCATCCAGGATCCAAAGACAACCTAGAATCCACAAATCAACATAAAACCCAAAACATTATTACCATCCAAGCCGAAATGTGCATACATTATTTGAACAGAGTTGTTCTAATGAAAAAATTTAAAGGAAAGAAAGATTTTTAATAGTTAGGGCCAGTGTCACTAAGAGTCGAAGAAGAACTCTGAATGTGCTTGCTCCCTTCTCTTCTTCTTCCATGAAAGATTAAACAAAAAAATATTGTTACCTCCATGCCTTATATACTTCCCCTGACAGAGAAGTAAATTTGAAACTCTCAAAATTGCCATGCAACGAAGAGTAGACGACTGGTTTGAAGAACCAGTGTTCATGCAGAGTGAAAAATAGAATGCATGAAAAACAAAACAACCAAGAAAAATTCCACTTGCATGCCTTCCCAAGCAATCCGCACTCGAGACCCTATGCAAATTAATTGCATTAAATTTCATTCTCCCGCCTATTCTCCATTGCCACCGACCGCCAAAGTTGGCGAATGCTAAAACAAAATAAACAAAAGTTCCCATTCTTAGAGATGCTGCCACGTAAGACGCTCTTAACAAATTTAACCTCCACTAAACCTGGCAGCACTCCCTGTCCTTCATCCTTATCCCTTTCTTAAATGTCCATGGAAACCATCACCCAAGACTCGCAACCCTCCTTAGGTCCCCCTTCATAGCATTAGTTTAGGATAGGTTAGTGACTTAGGTTAGATCATAGGTAGACTTAGTCTTAATGCCATAGGATATAACATTAGTCACCATCCATAGTGATAGGTTTAGTTAACCCTTAGGAGTATTAAGCTCATAGTTTGAGGACTAGGTTAGATTAACTAACCTTGCAACATTAGGTTATAGTTTAGGTTAAAACTAATAACCTTACTGATTCTAGTCTAGGTCCCCTAGATAGGACTAATCAGTAATAGAGTTCTAACAGGATAAAACATTCCTGGATCAGATTCCATTTGGCATCAAGTAAATTAAGCTTTAGATAAAAACATACACATCTTACCTAGCTTAAGGTCTAGGTCCTTCCCGATGCTATGATAACTGGAACCAGATTCTGATTACAATGATCAGCTAGAGTTAACCTCCGGAATTGAACATTCAAAGCTCAGTCAGACTTAGTAACTCTCCAAATGTCAATACAATTTGTTCATCCTGAATAAAATTAAAACATTCCTTGGATCAATGCAACTGATCCAAGGTTGAGTCATAAAGGTGGATAAATCCACAATCTTCCAGAAATCAGATTGTACTCAAATGCAAAGAATGAAAGAAACAAAAGAGTCCAAGCATATTCCGGTTCAATCAAAGATCTTAAGAGCAGAAAATATATAATCCAAATCAAGCATGACTTCCCAAAACCAAAGGAACATATCCTCATATGGGATGAATCACATATCAACACTTGAATGCATAGGAGAAAATAACAACAGTTTAGGGTGTTACAGAATACATATTATATACTTAATATAATTTGTCATCCTACCCTACACCAGGTACTGAGTGATCTGTTTAAAGAACATATCTGAATATCTGCTGCCAATATTCATCTGATATCACGTTGTTTTAAACTTGGTGACATAGGACAATGCAACCAACATTTTGTGATACTTTGGCCAAAGATTTATATCATACTGTGTATGCCACTATTCCTAGATGACATACTCATCATATTGGAATACGTCCTTCACCTCACTCCTTAATGATTTGTCTTTACTTACCACCGTCAGTTCACTTATTCTAATTTTAACCCTATCCCTAGATAGGAACATAACCTATTATAGGAAGATGCTTACAATGGCTTAGGGTAAATGAGCATACTCAGTTGACCTAAGTCGATCAGATGTACCAATGTACCCTGAGCCATTGGAAGTTAATTCATATCCTTAATATGCTCCTATCCAAACCTAGAGGGAAACTAAGTTCAAGTCCTAATTCCCATTGGGTTTAGATCTAGATGACCAATGCGGAAGGGTGATGCCACATGTCAACTACAATGCTGTATTCTCGAGAAGACACAAGCCTTCTCGAATGTACAGCGCTGCAGTTGGTGTGTTCCAACATCCTACAAAAATTGCCTCATCGAGATGTACATACCCCCGAGGGGATTGTTAATACATTGTTCGTATGAATTAATTCTTGATTACATCAACCCTGCCAAACCCCAACCCAACGCTCAATAAGTTATTTCCTAAATTTGCTTCATTTAGTCCATTAAGAACTTCGTTATATTCATGGTCACTTTTAATGTTAGATCTCATAGTTAAACTGACAATTAACTATAACTGAACAACGTTATCAAGTTTCATTTTAAAAGTACAATAAATTTTAGATAGGTTCAACGTTCGAGTATATATCCAATTAGAGTAGACTTCATACAAAATGAAGTCTAATAAATTGTAATCACATAAACATACCTTTTTGGTTTATATTCAATTAAGAAAGATAAAGAGTCTTTATCTACATGTTAAGTGTTAGGGTATATCCTTTAGAACTTAGGTTAGTTTAGAATTAATCACCTTAGGCCTTACACATTACCTTAGGTAGTTTCCACATAGGTTAGATTAATTCCCAACATCTGCCTTAAAAATTAAATTTTAATTGATCATATCAATTACCTTTAAACAAACAATAGATCATATCATCTCATTGTTCCCAATTCTATCATAATAGAATAAGACATTTATCTTTACTATAAGACAAAAGAAGGGTTTACAACATGGTTCTCATTAGGATGATTCATCTAACTCTTAAGAAAAAGAAGAAGAAGAACCATTACAAACTATGCCCAAACACAAAACATTCAAAAAACAAAAACAAGTTCATAACATGAATTTAACTATTTCATTTAAAGGATAACTACCTTAACATTCAACATTTAAAATATTCATCAGAATAGAATCCCATGTCCATCCCTAAAGGAATATAGAATCAAACAATCTGTCAACAAGTTTACATTTTCTGTTCAACAAGACCGAAACACCTAATCACTTTTTACATCATTTCAGTCAAATGATATATACAAGAAGACTAATCAACTTAATAATTCTCCATTCCCTAAGAGAATCAATAACAAAAGGTTTCAATCAATTGAATGTAACTCAAAGACATAGAAAAAGAATCTTAACAGAATGTGATTCTAACCTTAAATCATTTCACTACACTTAATAGCAAATTCCCTTTCTAATCCAAACAATAAGCTCATACACTAGTTCCCAGAAGAGAGAACAAAACCAACTCAAGGTAAGACGGAAACATACTGCAACTCTCCCTTACAATTTTTACCTTCAATAAAGCATGTGTTCCCATTTCAATTCAAAACAAATACACAGTAAAGTTCAAAAACAACATACTGTCCCAAATGAATCGAAATTTCTTTTCTCTTTAAAAAAAGAATAAGGATTCATTTACTAAATGCAATCAAGAAATATAAAAATCCCTAATAGAAAACTAATAATTATTAGTTACCCATGAGCTCAACAAAGACTGAAACTTCATTACAAGATTTCAACATTTTACTACAAAGAGCAAGCAGTTCATGGTTTCAAGAGGGAAATAATCCAAAACAAAACTATATCTGCTCCATGTTTCAAATAGAGGAGACATTTTTTTATACAAAACAATCAACCCAAGATGTGATTTTCCTCGAAACAAAGGGGAAAATGCTTTCCCTACTTAGATGCCATTGCTAGTTCAAAGAATATAAACAGTCCATAAAAGAAGTTCCAATTCCATTATCTAACGAAAACATTTCCAGTTTAATTTTCCAAAAGATATTCAAACAACTTGGTTGAACTACTCTACCACATTTCCTTTGAGTAAGTAGTTTACATTGATAGAGTTGTAGATTTTAACTTAAATGGAGTTAAAACCAACTCAAAATTACTAGAACAGAACTGACACATCATTCCAGTTATAAATTCCAACACTAAGTACTAAACTACACGTATAATGTCAAATCACAAAGTCTCAAACATGCTATATACAAGTGTCTTAATACAAGGTAGTATATATTACAAATATACATTAATAGTTCAAAAAAATAGGGAGCCTCTATTACCAATTTATATCTTATCAAGAAGCCCTATTTCCAACTCAAAACGAAACACGAGTTTCCAACAAGAGTTCAGAACCATACAAGTAACAAAATACAAGTACAGTGAAAACATGAACTTCCATTAATAGTCCAGAATATCACAAGAATAAAACATGAGTATAGAGCTACATACAGACTTCATACAATAGTCCCGAGTTACCCAACATTCCAAACATGGGTTTAGAGCATCAAGAATTATCCAATACCAGTTCTTATCCAAATATGAACCCAATACAAGTTCCAAAAAAAACACTAGCTCGAATACAAGCTCAATCTTAAACAAAACACGAGTTCCAATGCAAGATCAAACAAAACTTAAGGTTCCCAAAAACTCAAAACCAAATAAATAAAAATGAAGGTCAGTTAAAACACAACACTTTGAATACCAGTTCCAGAAATGACAAGCAGAGATATAGAAGCAAGTTTCCCATGAATGATTCAAAATTTAACCCACACAAAGAAAGTTTCCAAACTTAATGTCATTTTGCTAAGGATTTCATATCCAAATTTCCAGAGATTTATAAAACCCATCAAGAAAATAACCAGATAAAACATGTAGAACAAGAATTTCATAAGAGCATATTCATTTTAATGAAACATTTAGAAGAAAGCAAGAGATCTTAATGGTTAGAGCCTATCATGCCTAATAGTGCTTCTGCCAAATCGAAGGAGACTTCCAATCGAGCTTTCAACTCCTTTTCTTCTCCATAAAATATCAACAAACAAACAACTTTCCTCATAATGCCTCATATACCTTCCCATGATCGAAAATAGACTAGGTGAGTTAAAAATAGCAATGCAGTGAAAGTCAAATTGCTAGTTCAAAGAACCAGTTCGTTCCATGTAGAGAAAAATATGAAAAAATAAACAACCTCCCACAAATCTACCTTCCAAGTTTCCTAGACAGTTTGTGAACAAAAACCGAGACCAATCAATTCCATTAATTCCAATTTTCCCACTTATCTTTCCTTTCCACTGCCTCCCAAGTCTGGCGAATGCCAATTCACATTTAACATGCAATTCCATCTTTAGTGAAACTTCCACATAAGCCTTCACTAAGTCAACTAGCCCCTGCCAAAACTGGTAGTACTTTATGCCTTAAAAACCTTATCAACAACTTAAATGCCATTGGAACCATCTCCTTTGATGCATGCGACCCATTAGGCTCCCATTAAAATAGCTTAGGATAGATCCTTTAGAACTTAGGTTAGTTTAGAATTAATCACCTTAGGCCTTACACATTACCTTAGGTAGTTTCCACATAAGTTAGATTAATTCCCAACATAATAGTTTTAGGCATTAGGTTAGATCATCACATAATCTTATAGCATTAGGTTTTAGGTTAAATTAAATAGCCTAGTAACCTCTGCATACTCCCTTAGCACAAGGCTTAGGTTAGAAATAAAATCAATTAAGTAACATAGCTTGGTAGTATATATATTATATATATATATATATATATATATATATATATATATATATATATATATATATATATATATATATATATATATATATATATTCTTACCCAGCTTAGGATTTCGTAGGATTATCCTGTAGTTTTAGGATTCCAAATCCTTCCAATGTCATGAACATGCTGCATTTCATTTACGTCATCAATTTCCTACCATGATTGATCTCCAAAGACCCAAGCACAACATACAACTGAATGGAAACACGTTCACACAAAATCTAAGAACTTGTAACAACAAAAGTTCAGTCCGATATGTTCCTCAATTATGGAATGTCAATTTACCAAATTCTTTCAATCGAGGAGGTTTAAAACATTCCTTGGATCACTGAAATTGATCCAAGGATGAGTCAGATAAGGAGATAAGTTTGAAAATCTTAAACCAGATTGCAATTCACCTACAAGAAGTGAAAAAAGGTTTCAAGGAAGCCATTCCATTTTAGTCTAGTGATCTCAAGAACAAAAAAATTTATCCATATCAAGCATGATCTCCAACAACCAAAAGAACACATCTTTAGAAGAAGATCACATGTCAACACTTGAAATGCAAAAGAAGAATATAACAATTGTCAAGGGTGTTACACAACAACTACTCTAATGAAGGAAAAATGCTAACAACCTCTATCCTACAACTTTTAAAAGACTAGGGAGAGAGAAATAACATGTAAGTAAAGGAAATCTACACTACAAATATTGCCTTCTACTTGCCTAAAAAGTACCAAAAGTGGGTGAAAATGATGATATGTGACCTGCAAAATCCTTCCCATAACACCCCATAACTTGCAGCAGAAGAAGAATGGTTATCCATGCTCATTTATTGCACTTTCAACAACCTGGAAGTCACCACTTGAACTGGGATATTTTTCTACAAATTTCTCCCCCAAAACTCCATCAATTCTCAAATTTCTTGATTTATATATGTAGATATTGGAGCCATGATTCCAATAAGTCCACTGTTGTGTGATTTTGTTGAGAAATTAAAAAGATATAGCTTCTTGAGTGTAAGTAATTATTTTGTTCTCCTAAGTTTTCCTTCTTTATTATGGGACTGTGAATTAATTGGTTGGAAATTTTATTTAAATATTTATCTCATTTATCCTAATGTTCTTTACACAAATTAATGTTGGGGTATTTAATTTTTCCTTGGGGGACCCATCACTTTTGTAATGTTTTGTATGAGAGGGGGGTCTGTGTGTTTATTGTTAGCATTTAAATGAAAAGCCAACTCAGTCGAGCTGACACCTCACATTGCATCATTCTTGGGCTCCCTTTGTGTGTTGGGTCACCTCCCTATACTTCCATGTCGTCATTCCACTCAACACACCATTGAGCTCATTGACTTACCTATTAACTTCCCCATGCCATGTTGAATTTCCTAGTGTCATGCTACTTTGGCATTACTATTTGTGTTGATTTATCCACTGAATACTTTGTTTTTATTGGGCGTTACGTCTTACACTGCCATGAAAACCACCCTGAATCCAACTTGGTAAGGGTTTAATCACTAACTCATTTTCCCATGCCTCCATGTTTTTATGCCTCGGGGGCTCCACATAGTTTATTGCAAATTTTATTCTTGTGCAGGGAACATGGCTTCCCACGGCCCATTCGGCCAATCATCTCTATGCCCACACTTACTCCCCCAAACACATGAGCATTCTAAGTTCACCCATAAGGCCTGAATGGTTCTCACTTCCCACTATGGCTCTACATAATGTTCCTGGCCCATGCGTTGACCATGCTCTAGGATGTTGACCCTCTCGGTGCCCGCACCTAATGTATTACAGACACTTTGGGCCTATGAGGAACTCACAACCTGAGTTCCTACGGGGACCCCCGTTTACCAAAATTCCACATCAGCCACAAATACCTCCAGTGGAACTCCATCCTAGCTTGGTGAGCCAACTATTCTTACTTTTTCATTATGTTAATTGTTAGACCATCATTTTTATGCCATCATAGAGTTTGAGATCAGCCTCCCCAAATGCATTCACAAGCTCCCCCAAGTTTAGGTTCTTTTACTCAACACTGTCATGCTATCAAAAGATTGGCCACTCCTATGTAATCAAATTCACCATTTATAACTCACCTCGGAAGTGAAATTGAATCAACCTTTCCTTGACTTTGTAACCGATTCCATGGGCTCGAGCCTCTTGCTGAAACAACTCACTGTGAACCTCCATCTTGCAACCCGAATATTAGCTCAGTCTTATATGAGCCCGGTTGGTTCCTTAATGACTCGCTCACCATGAAACTTAGTTTGGTTGCCCCCATGATCATCCTTAATGACACATCCTTTGTGATTCACAGTGATTCCAAAAATCTCACCTTTCCTCCATATACATGGCTTGGTGCTGTGTTTTTCATGCCTAGGAGATGGTTTCTCATATGTGTTTGTGAAATTGTTGTACACTCCATATAAACACAAGCCAAACCTCTACAACATTATTGTGATGAACTCATCCTCCTACCTTGGCTGTTAATTAGCTCCCAGTACTTGCAACTTACCACGTTCAATGTTGAAATAACTCATTCCTTCCCTAGGCTAAGCCTAACCAATGCAAATTTTCTGAGATGATTAAATGACAAGGCTTGCTAGATGATATGAAAAAACTTGACTTGTGAATATCTCAGCCCCATGGATGAAATCCATATCTTCTTTTTATGAACTCAGGTATCAATGTACCTCCTTGATATTTGTTAACAAATTGATCACTATTCAGCTAACTCACTGCTTCATTGTATTATTGACTTGGCCCACACTTATGGCTCACCCCAAGGTTTTGCAGAGCTCGATTCATGAAAACCCCCACCATCTCAATCTCCCTCTAAATTTATTGATTCATTATGTGTGAGCTTGATGTAATGTAGCTCGACTTGCCAACCTGAGAGCCAGTTGGTGGGAACTTTAAGCCATTTCCAAAATTCTTTGAATTCTCACTAAACTTTATGAAATTTTGGACCCTTCAGATGTACTAAGGTTGTGTGAAGATATTTGAGGGTATTTCAGGCACTTCACCTCATTTTTCTCAATTTTCTAAAAAATTCCTGTATACCCATTAAAGCTCTCTTTAGTAATTGGTTCAAAGTAACGCATCCCCATTGTCCATTTCCGTCAGGAGGTGCAAATGTATAACACATCCTTAATATCATCACCATCTCTAATGCCAAGCCAATTAAGAAGAAACTACGTTGTATGCATACTCGTGTTGCCCTTCTCGTTAAAGAATAATTGTAACACCTTATTTCAGCCAACTTCATCCAACCCATTGATTATCCTTAATGGGTTTTTAACATCATGCACATTGCTAAATAATCTGGGAAGATTCATATATGTATGGATTTTTGAGACTTAAATCTCACTTATCCCAAGGATGAATTCTAACTTCCTAAAATTGATCAACTTATTGATCTAACGACCAACCACAAAATTCTCTCTCTTATGGATGGTTTTTCTGGTTACAATCAAATCCTTATCACACCAAAATACCAACATAATACATCCTTTATTAGCCCTTGGATAACCTTCTGTTACCATGTTATGCTCTTTGGTTTAAAAAATTAAGGGGCCACCTATCAACGCATCATGACTTATATCTTTCATGATCTCATCCAAAAAACCATAAATGATTATGTTAACAGCCTCTTGGGTAAATCCAAGCATCAATAAGACCATCTTATTGTCCTTTAAATCCTCTTCCTGTGCCTTATCCAATACTTCCTTTTCCTTAATCCCATCAAGTGTGTGTTTTGAGTTCTAACTGGAAAAATCCTTGGCTTTATCATTTCTATCAGGGGTATTGAAGTTGACCCCATCAAGATCAAATTCATCCTTGAGATTCCTCCTCCTATCAATCTAAAGCAGCTTTTTAGTCTCCAAGGCTCACTCTAATCAGTCCACCTCTTCCTCTAATTTTTTTTCGATAATTTCCAAAGTTTCTATCATCTCCTTTGAAAAGACACCCACTTCAAGTGGGATAGAAATTTTCAAAAATATTTTGATGAACTTCAGAAATATATTTTATCCTCACCTATGCTTACCCCTCCATGTAATTCAGAGGCATTCTATATCTTAATCTCTGACACTGACCATGATCTAGGTGTCATGTTGGAACACCATGATGAGTATGGTAGGGAGAAGGTTTTATATTATACCAGTCACACTTTTCATGACTATGAAACCCACTACATTGAGGCCGAAAATTTTTGTTGCACTCTCTACTTTGTAAATTCCAAGACCCCCCACTGCCTTCTCAATTAAAAGACATACATCGTCACTAGCTTCAACCCCCTTAAAACTATGCTTTATAAACCCTATCACAATGATTTCATCACTCGATGGCTCATGCTCATGACTGAGTTTGACCTAGAGTTCATATTCCAAAAATCAATCAAGGGTCATGATATCTCTGATCAAAACACTGAAGCCCCTCTTCCTGATAATCAACTCCCCCATGAGTAATTTCCTAATGAATCCATAAATATAATCAATCATGACGGTTCAGTTTTCTCTGATCTGGATTAGACCATACATTATCACTTATAACTATGGGTCTTGGGCTTACCGCTTAGCCTCCCTCGATGGTAAACCAAAAATTGAACTTCTTAGTGCCTTGCACTTATGGCCTTTCTATTGTTAACACACCTACTAATGTGTCGTTAGTCACATTAATGATCTCCTTTTCATCATTAGACTTCATTTTCCATCGTAATGATTTGGAATCATGTGATCTCCCATTATTACCCTATCTATGACCTTGAATATGAACACCACAAATCTTCTGCATAGTATATTCCTTATGGAAAAATTCCTCCTTCTAAGTGGGAACCCCATAATCATTACATTCATCTCCTTCTTATCTACATATTGTAATCATTATATGTGTCCACATGTGTATCTTGTACACATTACTTCCCCTCCCTAAATGGTATATTAGGCTATCCTCAATTCAACCATAAAAAAAAAAAAATGGTTCTCATACAAATCTATATTATCCAAAATATAGACTACTCCCTTGAAGGACAACTATTCAAATAGAAAAAATATTATCAAAAGTATAGACTGATCCCTCGAAGGATAGATATCACATATTTTATCCTGTCTTCAACATTCTAAAACCAAAAATCTAAAATCCATATCTATATACCATTCCCTCGAAGGATGGATACTTTATTAAATCATGGTAGTAAAGGATTCCTGCATTGATTAGACTTCAAAATATCAAAAGTAAAAAGCATCAATCTAAAAACACACATCTTAGGAAATATTCCCACATCGATCAAATTTCCCTTCAAATCAAACTTCCTGCATTGATCGGTTTGCACAAATAATGCTAAGAGTTGGGGCATACACCTAGGACAACCACCTAAGGAGAAACTATTTCCCCCATACAAGCTACACCTAAACCCCTTATCGTGTCTATAAAAAGTGTATAAGCACACCTTCACAGTCTCCCTCATGATCTTACATGTGACTAACTATCATTAGTTATGTCTTAACACTTTCCATATAGATGCAAGTGTATTTCTTTGTTCACGTTCCCTCTCTCTTTTTACCTCCAATCCAATTCAAAGAATCTATCCTACATGCGCTCCTTACTATAACAAATTTTTTCTTCCTATATTTAGATCCTCTTACTAAGGTCGCATTTGATTCATACATTTCTTTCTAACCATTTTGTTATCCAATTGTATTGCACTCACCCACATTTAGCATAGATTCCTATTTTGATCTATGTTCTAATGTATCGCATCAAATCCAATCTAATTACATCATCTCATCTCATATTCAATCAAAAATCATCACAACACCTAATTTAAATAGGTCACACTGTCAATCCATCACATCATTTTCATATCTAATCTACATCCATTACATTGTTTCACATCCATTCCAACATCAAAATCCAACACATTAATTCCACATCTAATCAAATCAATACATAGTATAAATTAATCAATACATCACATCATAACATCTATATCTATCAAATCATTTTAAAATCCATAATCTAATTATCTAAATTATCTTTTATTTCACTTCATACTTGTGTTTCACCCATAACACACCATTCCTTCCCTCACATGGCTTATTTTCTATTTTTACCTCTCTACCTATCTTGTAGCACATCCTTCCTCATATCTAGAATCCTACTTTGTAGCCATTGCTGTGTTCCTTCTTGGGGAACCAAATCTCACCTTAATATCACCCTTGTGGCCATTTTCCCCTTTACGTTCCACCAAGATGCATAATTGCTCACTTCCTCATATTTGAAGGACATCACATACTTTTTTCCCTGCTTTGTTTCCTGACTTTCTGTCATACCATTGTCTTGATCGTACTCACATTTTTTACAAATGTTTTTAATGTTTTCCTTTGACCCATTGGTATTATGGATTACACATCCATATGAGTAGATTCCCATTGGATTCCCTCCATATTGCAGTAATATTTACTAACTCACAGGTCCGTAGGACATTAACATCGCCTCCGTTGAGGCCATGTTATGTTCTCTACCAATGTGTTTCCAGGATTAATGCCATATTTATTCTAGTTTATCCCATACTTCTTGCAATGGTCATATCACTCTCCACCTAGGGAATCTTCTCTCTCTATCCTTTCCTTCGTTCCTCCATCTATTTATGTCAACCTAGTAATCAATTTATTTTATGTAATCAATCCCTATTTTGAGGGGGAGTACCTCAACAATATTCTATCACTTCTAGTTTTTATCTCACATCTTGTTTAACAAAAACCACTTGACAAAAAGGGGAAATGTAGAAACCAAAATTTGGTTCATTAACCCCTCATCTCACATTTTCTCACCTCTTCGTCATCACTATGCACACTCGCACCCATATCCATATTCAAAATACCATTTCCCTCCTAAATCAAAATTATCTTAATCCTATCCCATTCATTAATAATTCCCATAAGTCATATTTCTCATCCCTATACATGTTTATTACCTTAATCATATCCCATTTATCCTCTATAACCTCACCACTTACCCTCATTTAATATTTCCAACCACCCAACCGCTATTTCTCTTCCCTATGCAAATCTAACTCACCAAATCACCTTCTGACCCTAATCACCACCTAATAAGGCCTCATGTCTCGAGTTGTACATCATCCACCTAATCTAAATAAATGGTTCTCCATAGTCGATCACCCCCCTCCTCAAAGAGAATTAAACTCTTGATATCCGACCTCAAGAAAACTTTTTCAGGTTTCTTGTCTTTTTGTGAGCTACCACTAACCTCTTAAAGTCACCTTTGAGCCTTCATCTATCATCTTGGAATATCTAAATCTTGAATATTGTTGGGAGACATATCTTGTTACCATTTCACTGTTTTCTTTACGTTTTGAATGTGACGAAATAGATAATGTTATGGGCTAAGGAAGAATACCTATTGCAATGTTTGGTTTGAAGGTTATGTGTGTGTTCTAAATTCTTGATCTGATGCTGACTGTGAGAGTTTCCTTTTGGCTAGGAGGAGCTACCTGAAATAGAAAACAAGAACACAAAAGAAGAGTTAAATAATATATGACAGTGGACTTCCTAGTGAGTGCTAGATCCGAGAAGTGTGATACTTCCTAGATGGCTGCCAATCCACTGTTTAATACAACTTAATGCTAGAAATAATGTAAATAAACAAATTCCTACTGTAGTTAATATGATTTGGGTATATAATTCAAATAAAATTTTTTAATATAACAGGCTAGGTTATGATCAGATCTGGAGGTAGAGTAAGGGGTCAAAGTGCTGGAATATGTCAGTTTTAGGTTCTGGGTCACTTAGGTTTCTTCGATGAAGATTCTTAGGTTTGTTATTAATAGGATGGCCAAAAAAAAGAGACTGGCATCGATCGGGTAAGATTGATCACAATTTAGGAAGAACTGACGATAGTTATGGGTAACCGGCGTTGGTAGAGATGGGATAAAAAACTCAATAAGATCTGGTTGTGGGGTTTGAGATGAGGTCAGACAGAGATTATAGAGGGATTGACAAGGTATGTGGGGATCTTATAAACACTCAGAGATATGAAGAATTCAGGTATAGGTGGTTTTATGGTGTGGGTGGAGGAATGGTTGAGTTTACAGAAATAGAAATAGCGAGGGAATGGGAATGAAAGTCACAAATAACAATAGAGATGACAAAACCTTAGAAAATAAATAAAGATGGAATGAAATAGGTGATAAATTAACTTACCGATATAGCAGGTCCAATGGTTGGGTGGTGATGGTGGTTGATCAGTGGAATGGTACTCAGTGCTGCGACAATGCTTCCTAGAATGCTACCGTGAGAGCAATACCTCTAGATTTGTCTTGATGCTGGATATGGCTGCTTGGATGTGTAAAATAGGTTTGGTTCTTGCTTTCATGCATATCTCCTTTTGCTCCAAAATTTAAGAATGTGGTCAACCTCCCAAACAGGTTACTAAAATGCTTATATGGTAACTGACGATAGTTCCTGGTTGACCGGCGTTGGTTTCAGGATGATCGACATTGGTTAAGGCAAGATTCCCTAAGTTTACTAAAAATGACAGATATTGTAATCATTTGGGCTAGGTCTATCTATTTATCGTGGATAAAAAATGGACTTTATCTTTTTATGAGGGGGAATGTGGTTAGAGGAACAATAGGCATTGATTTTTAGGGTTGAACTAAGTCTTAGTTATTTATGGAAACATACTATGAATAGGTCTATGGTGAGGTGTCTAGGTGAGGTGTGCATCCATTTAATTAAAGTAATTAAATTTAATTAATAAATGGGGTGAGGATGGATATTAATTTAATTATAGATAATTAAATTAATATTAAGGTGGGGTAAAAGGGGGCCATGGTTAGGTGAATATATGCAAGTTAGTTATTCAAAAGGGGACCAAGGGGAGTGTGACCCAATTTTGGTGTCTACATTTTTCCCCTTTTTGTCACGTGGCTTGTATTGGTAAGTGACACTGACAAAAATAGGAAATGGCTATATCGAGTGTAAGTGAGGGTGGTGTTGCCCCAAGTGTGGGTGAAGGTAACCCCCCTCAAACTAGGAACCGATGAGGTGAAAGACAAAAGCAGTGAGTGGTTTGATAAAATGAGGAGGTGGGAAAATAAAGGTCAGTAGGCACATTGGGTAAAGGTTAAAGGTCAAATCGGGTCAATAAGTAAATGGGATAGGGTCAAAGGTAGTGGTAGTTGAATGTACACACATGTTGGAAACTACGACATGATACCGGGTTGAAAAGTTTTTAAACTCTACGTCGTTTAAGATTGATAGTTCTATCTAAATATGGTTGAAGTGATTCCTGTATCCAAGGTATAGGATATGGTGTGGAAACACCACAGAGGTTAGGTGTAGGAACATTTAGTAATGTTCTCGTACACTAAAGGCTGGGTCAAGATAAACATCATAGTAATAGGCAAGGTAAGGTTGGTAGGCAGAACAACATGGATAACAACATCACAAGATACATTGAGAAAAGAGTGTCAAACGTCACAAAAATTGATTCATGTCAAGGTATATAGGTAATGACATGGGTAAGGCCAAGGTGTGGGTAAAATAACAAGTCCCTAAATGAATATAAGAACAAATATAGGGTTCGTGTTAGTATCCAAATTTGTTCTCCTTTTCAGTCTGAGAAGCACCATAGATGTGTCATGGAGCTTAAGGATAGATTAGACCATGTTGTATATTGTTGGTAGCTAGGGATATGGTCTAGCTAGCACTTAGGTTTGTGGAGAAATGGATAGCACTCCAATAGGACTTGATCTTGTCCTAGTTGTTTTAGGTTATGCCTTGCAACCAAGGTAATAGGACCTATTTTGTAACCTTGTAATGGTGAAGGAGATGAAGATGTCCTTCTTTTTTAGTGGAATTCTATGATGGAGACCTTGATGAAAACATGATCAACACCCCAGATCTGAACTCTCACAAGTTGTCACTTCTCAAAACATGGGTATGTTCTCAAAACAAGGTAAAGGTTACTAGAGACATGGAAATCCTGATCTGTTATGCATACTTTTGTAAATGGATTTTGATCTTTTGTGGGCATAAAAATGAAAATTAGGGATAGTACATGATAGAATATTTGTTTTTTAGATGATTTTTTTGTGGGGGATTGACAAGACAAACTGGGATAGATTAGATCTTTGACAATCTCTACAATACTTGAACAACTATAAGATGAAATGCCTAAAATAATCAGGATGTTCTTTTAAATAGAAGAGGCACCAATAGAATCCCAGGTTACACTCTTCAAACAATCTTTGAGAAATCACCAAAAAATCTTGAAGTAAAGAACTCAATCAAACACAAAAATCCATGATCAAACCATGCCTAAGGTACCCCCAAAGGTTTAGAAGAAATATCCACAGTCAAGGAAGGTAAAGTGATTTTAAATTTGTTTATCTCCTTATCAAATGAAGGCTCTTATAAATATGAGATTGCAAATGCCACTAAACTATCGACCAAAAATGGATATCCTGTGTGATCCCTAAAGACTTTCAATGCAAGATTGTAACAAGAACAACAAAATTTATCCGTAGGCATTTAAATGTGATAACAGACATCATATTGCCCAAAGGAACATAGATTTAATTCAAAACTTGTTAGATTCAACACTAGGGGAGAGTTACATGAACAATCTCAGAGCTGTGTGATGGATATACACTTGCAACCAACTCACATACATGAATTTCCAACATATGAGACATTAACCTAGTTCTTTGGTGGATTTCTCAGAAAATGAGCTTTCTCTCAGAATTCATTCATGATTTTTTTCTCCCTCTCCTTACAATTTCTCCAAAAATGTGCTATATACCCTATGCCACGTTGGAGCCTTCTTTCCCAAGAAAATAATATGCCATGGGATCAAGTTTTTTGCAACAATTCTTCATGATTCAATGAAAATGACATCAAATAGAAAAACACTCGCAGTTTTCCAGGTGTGTCAAAAAAGATTGAATCATTACAAATATCTGGATCATTATCCATCCTGGAGGCACACTTTTTATCATTGAGGCATGAAAACACCTTTGACTCATCATTTTCACCTTTTTACCATTTCAAATTACCTCTGCAAACTTTTAATTTTGACTTTTCACATTTTTTCTCGGGCCTAAGAAAAAAATTACATCAAAAACACCTTAGATTGAAGAATTAAGTCATGAAAATGATCCAATGTTCTCAGAAGGCCAAGACGACACAAAATCATATAAGATTTGATGAAATTTGATGCAAAAAACATGATTTCCAAGCTTCTTAGAGCTCCCATGGTGGCCAAAAACAAATGGATAAATAGTAACTATCGATCTCATCCACCTTTTAATATCAACCCTCCATGTGGAAGATGCAATAAAAAAATAAGCTCAATATTACCTTTTTAAACTTTGGATAAGGCGGGACATGTGGCCAAAAATGATTGGAAATCAATTCGGACTCCTTTTTTACTTTTTTGACGTTTTGAAAAAATGGAAAAATTTGAATTTTTCCTCCGCCCCTTCACCTTTGAATTTTGGAGCTGACACGTTGCATATGGTGGGTCCCATTGAAATCACGCTTCAATTCTACGCATTTTGACCTTTTTTGGAAACTGGGGAAATTTTCACTTTTTGCCCCGCGGGCCCACACCTCTGATTTTTTCCCTTGCCACATGTCTCCTTGTGATTCGCTAGTGGGCCAGGGCTTCAAATTTTGATTTTGAACCCCTTTGTGAATGAGGGAAAAAATCCCCTTCTACCTCTGTCGGCCTGCCGACCCACCTTGCTTTGTTGGACACATGTCCACTTGTGATTAGTGCAAAGCCATTCTTCATTTTTTACCTTTTTAGACAACAAAGGAAAAAATTTATAAAAATTTCCTTTGGCCCCTTGCTCCACCTTTTGCCATTTTGGACACGAGTCCTTTCCTAATTCGTTGTAGAGATTCAGCCCAAAATTTCAATTTAGCTCCCCTTTTTTGCTAAGGAGAAATTTTCAAATTTTCATCTGCCAGGCTGCCAACCCACCTAAAATTGATTCCATGTGTCCTCCTCTAATTGGAGTGGGGAGAAAACTGATTTTGAAATTTTATAAATTTAGAGCCAAAAAACTCTAAGTCCCCCCATGGCCTGCACTTCCATTTTGAAACTTCTAGGACACGTTGTCCTCTTGCGATTGGCTGCGGGGTTTCAGGCCAAAATTTTTCTTTGAAAATTTTACAAAATGAAATCAAAATTTCCTAAGGAAAGTCCACCACCTGCCAATCCCCTAGCCAATCAAAACATGCCACGTAGGCACTTTTTGCAGAAGGCGGAGCCATGGATCAAAATTTTCCTTTTTGCCAAAACTTCAAAAAATGATAAGTTAGAAACATTTCCTAACACCCCCTGGCCAATAGGAACCCGCCACATTGCCATTACCTTGTGAAGATGAATTTGATGGGAAAAATGACACCCATATGACCGTCAAAACGTCAAAAATTTGAAGGATGCCCCTAGAAATCAATTTTTTCAACAAGGATTGCAAGTTTCTTGATTCTAAATCAATTGAATCATGTTTTGACATTATTTTTGACCTTGGGATTGGGAAATTAACCCATTTAATTTATATTTGATCAATTTTGATTTTTTGCACGATCTGGTAAATGGAAAATGACACAGCCTGCAAATTGGAAAAACCTAGGGCACAAATAAGAGCACACATGGATTTTTCTTTTAAACCAAGGAAAAACAAGTTTTATGGGCATTTTTAGAGCATTCAACTGGAGGGGATAAATTTTAGATCACCAATTTGAGAGATAAAATGTTTATGAGAAAAACTGGATGTGAAAAATTAGGGCACACTATGTGAGCTCAAAAATGACACCAACAGATAGGTGGTCATAAGTGGAGGTAAGGGAAAAAGATGCTTGACAATGGGGGAGTGAGGTTCAAAAATGGGTAAAATGAGGTAAATATGAGACATGGTAGGTAAAAAAATTTGGTTGAAGGATGACCGATGTCGATATATTAGGGAACGACTTGACCGACGTTGGTCAAGTTGATTTGGGGCTAAAAAAGGAAAATTCCTCTTTCTGTGAAATCATTTATCATTTTCCATTTATAGAAAAAATCCAAAGAGCACACGAGAGCCACGAAAATGACAAGGTGAGACTGAGAGCTGAGTAAGTAGATCTCATAGCGAGTGATTGGCGTGTGGTTTACAGGTCCATGAGACTGGGTCAGTGGATTTGATTGGTTAGAGGTGAGGAGGTGATTTGGGTCATGGCGGAGGAAGGAGAAGGTTCAGGTGGGCCACCAGTATAGTGACTAGACATACCACCGCATCATCGGAAATGAGATGAGGTAGGATTTAATCTGATTTTACTTTTGTGGATTGAAACAAATTATAGAAATTGGGGTAGGTAAAAATAGTTTTGGGTAGGAATTAAATTGCCATTTGGAAATAAAATGAAATAAATGGGCGGGGGGGAAGGTCTTGGGTAAGTGAAATGAGATTGGGGATGAGCGTAGGTGATGGTTGGGTAGGGTAAGGTAGGTTATTAGGTTATGTTCATGTAAATGTTTGAGAAAACAATGGGGGCTTTGGGTTTGGGTGGCATGATAGATATTGGGGCTAGTCAAGGGTTAGCAAACGCTGGTCGGTCCTGACCGGCATCGGTTGAGTAGTAGGTGAATGATGCTAGTTAATAGTGACCGATTCTAGTCAATCATGACCAATACTGGTTAGGTGGAAGAGGAAACAGGTCCATAAAAGAGATAGGGTGGTAGGAAAAGGTAGGCCATGAAGGGTAAGGGAAGGTCTATGGATAATAGGTAGGGTAAAAAGGTATGTAGGTGAGAGGTTTGATAGGTACAAGACTAGTATAGGGAAAAGGGGGTAATTGTTATAGTTTGGGTTGTGGATGGGATATTGGGCACATGGTTTTTTTGAGAGGCATGGTTGAGGTTTTAATAAGTTTATGTTTTTTGGATTAGGGTTACTGACCAGCTGCGTATGCGCGATAGGGTTCCACCGCTACTACTAGAGGTATGAGGGAGTGTAACTACAGTGGAGTGGGCATCACATGATAGAGGTGGGGTTGATTAGGATATGGCACTATAGGTGTATAGCTTGAGATCATATTCAGATGGTTGCACTCATCGATAGATGGGACTCCGCGGACCAACACTTTCCATTTACTGGTAAGTGAGATCACGTTCATCCTAGAGGATGTTTACAAGATCCTATACTTGCCAATTATGGGGATGTAGGCATATTTGATCACCTTGGTGGCATCAGAGGATCCCATAGTGGCAGTATTTGGAGAGAAAATGGTAGAGATGAGGTACCGTAACACCAACTTGAGCTATGGAGAGATGTATGCAACCCATCGAGAGGAGATGAGGCTAGTGGTGCTGATTATGGAGGCAGTGTGCTATTTTGCACTTCCTAATTTAGAGGGAGGGAGCTTCCCATGGGCACTAATAGGACATAATGGAGGAGAGGACATGTTTTTCATGGGCACCAATCTTTCTAGTATAGTTATATAGAGAGTTGTGGGCCTATGGGCAATTATGGAGGTTCAACTTATGTTGTACCTTCCTTCTTCATTATGGGGCGTACGAGCACATTGTATGTGTGTGCCTAGTGGGCCTACCCTGAATAGATGCATTTAAGGTGGGGTTGATCAGAGTAGGTTACCGATGATGGGTACCCATTGGGGGAGAGCTCAAGAAAACCAGGGCTACACATGATGTAGCATATTACAGGTGCATGTTGGAGGTAATATCTGGTGTAGATATTATTTGGAGGTTGTATATCAGCTATCCATCATATAGGTAGATGGAATATGAGCTGGAGGGGCTGAAAATTTTGAGATTGATAGAGGGGAATCATGCTGGTGAGCACGAGATGATCCCCATTGATAGGGTTAGATGACAGTTGGGGTTGCCCCAGGACGTGCCACCTCCATTTCCACAGTATAGGAGGGACGACATGGAGAGAGCTATGACTCCACCATGACCTACAATGCCAACTGAGAAGGAGGAGCATCCCTATGACCTTCATATTGATGATGTAGGCTATATAGATGCATATAGACAGTGGTGGACATCGCAACTACAAGCAACACCACCCAGACCAGGTCATCTAGATGTGGCCACCCTCATAGTTCAAAGGGATACATTGTAGGGATAGGTGGCTACCTTACAGGGCCAGTTTATAGGTTTAGAGGGGTAGTTGGTAGGGTCTCAAACACAGGTGGCCACATTATAGGCATAGGTGGTGGCCCTTCAGGCCTAGATTGCAGCATAGGGACAAGTATCTACATATGTTCGAGGAAAGGGTCCCATTTTAAAGGTAGGGGCAGGACAGGGTCCCACGGTATAGGTATAAGGTCAGATTCTGATGGAACCACTATAGATAATACCCAAGGCTAGGTTTAGGTATGCCCTAGGTGAGACAAGAAATTATTAGGATCATCTGTTGGCCACATGGATAGATGTCTCTAGCTATCCATATTATAGAGCACAATAGGCATTGAGTGAGAGGAATAGGTCTCACACTCACAGTGTGGAGAGTACAAGGGGCCGACGAGTCCCAAGATAGGGTAAGGGTGACGCCACCAGTGCAAGGAGGCTAGCTTCAGGTGAGGTATTAGTAGAGGTTAGGAAAAGTCCCATGGAGGGCGGTGAGATGCGAGCGGGACACCACATGGGAGAAGAGGAGGAGGAGGATATAGGTGAGACATGCATGGAGGATATCCAATGGGGAATGCCTAATAATTAAGTATAATTCCATTTTTTTGTGTGTATTTTTGGTATAGACCGGCCTACGTGCTAAATAAAGTGAGGTTGTATATGAGAGTTTTGAGATTTTTGATAATATACCGGCCTACGTGCCGAAGATGGTGATGTTGTATACGAGAGTTTTGATATTATTGATCATATACCAACTTACATGCCGAAGATGGTGAGGTTGCATACGAGAGTTTTGAGATTTTTGATCATATACCAGCCTGCGTACCAAATATGGTGAGGTTGTATATGAGAGTTTTGAGATTTTTGATCATATACTAGCCTGCATGCTGAAGATGGTGAGGATGTATCTCAACAATTTGAGATATTTGTATTTTTTTGTATCTGTGTACATATGTATGTATACATAAACTTTCTCATTTATATAGATGATGATATTTATAGTATAGAGAGTGTACTTGTTTTAATTTCCATTATTATGTGTGTACGTGATGGAAACTAGGTGAATTAGGCATGATTGAGTTGAGGTCGTGTAGGCATGGTTGAGTTAGGTTAGTTAAGCATGATTGAGTCAGGTTATAGGCATGATGGAGTCAAGTTATAGGCATGATTGAGTCAAGTTAATTAGGCATGGTTAATTCATGGTTTATGGTTTTGCTTTAATTTCCAAGTTGTTGGTAACATGGAAGACAAATGATGATGGTTATGCATGTTATGGTTTAAATTTTCAAATATTTTCTATGGTGGAAATATAAAAATGAGAAATGAATGATTTGAGGAAGTGGTAAAAATGTTTATTAATTGTTGCTTATTTGCTTTCATTTCCAATTATTGATATAAAATGGAAACTAACTAAGGTAGAATGTGAATAGGATAATGAAGAAACATTGGTTAGGGTAATGAGTGGCCGAGCTAACCTCCAAGGGCCCCATACCCTATGAGTGCTGCCTACATAGCCCCAAGCAAAAAAGGGGCCTCAAGCCAATGTAGTTTTCCCATAAGTTAGGAAAGAATATGATGAATTAGGGGGATGGGTGGTGAATTTTTAGGCATGGTCGAGTTTAGGTTATAGGCATGCTTGAGGTGAGGTTATAAGCATGGTTGAGTTAAGTCATAGGCATGGTTGAGTTGTTTTAAATATATGTGTCAATGGTCTGGTCTTGTATAGGATAATCAATAAGTAAAGAGGAAGGAAAATGGTAAGAGGTGGCAAAAGAGCCTCTTAATTGATAAGAACCCTAACGAGTCTACCATAACCCAGATGGGCTTATGAACGTAAGACCCTAAATGCCTTGCATAATGGACCATTCTAAGGGTGAAGAAAGTAACACATGATCACGAAATGTTACGGTTGCAAAAAGTCCCTTGAGTAAATAGGAAATTAGGATGAAAAGGAAATGAGGTTAAAGTGGGTTGGTTTAGCATAATTTAGTGTATCACAGCATGTTTTTCTTAGCAAGAAACCTAGGATAAAAAATAGGCAAGTCCATGACGAATTTTTTTTTATCATTTTCTTCATTTTGTCATTTTTGTTCATGTTTTTAAATAAACTGATCGATGTGGGAAGTATTTATGGGATGATTATATTATATCCTTGAGGTCTTCGTGAATTTTATCAATGTGGGAAGCTTTTAGATATTTTTAGTTGTATTTTTTCAATGACTTTATATAGTTTTCCTTCAAGGGAGAAGTCTATTTATAGTGGTGAAATAGAGTGAAGAGATGTCACTTTTTGAGGGAGTCATCTTTTGGTGGAAGTTTGACTCAAGGAGTTGACTCCCTTTTTGTTTTTGGACGTGTTTAATTCATGTACAATACTATATAGGAAGAATAGGTTCTTGTTTAGAAAACAAGACCATAGCACACAAAGGGTTAATTATGAAAGAGGTGGTTCCGAGTGATGAACAACCATGGGATTCCATATCTTTAAGAAGATGAAAATTATCCATGAGAATCATGCTATGAGTAGAGTTGTGGTACTCATATTGAAGATAGGATGTTGAAAGGTGACGGGTAATCACATGATTCTTGTCTAGTCATGGATCCTCAAAAATGGGAGTATGGAAGGTGAACGACGCTCAAGGGATGAGCAGGAAAGAGATAGAAAGTGATATAGGACTTGATTTTAACAATAAAATGGTCGAAGATATAAGGCATTGAGGGGCTTAGGTTCAATTTTACCTTCTGATTGAAGGACAAATGATAAGACACCTAATCCATAAGCATGGGTAATGATATAGGGTCCAAGCCAATTAGGAGAAAAATTTACCTCCTTTACTTGTCTCTTCCTCAGTTACATGTTGATTTTCCTTCAGGGACGAGGTCACCAATCTAAAAGGTTTGTTCATGAACACATTTTTCATAGGCATGTTTGATACGTTTTTGGTAGACTTGGAGATGGTCAAGAGCATTAAGATGACATTCATCTAATAACTCAAGTTGAGCCAAATGGTCCTGGTGAAATTCATCAGACATTAAGCATGTCTTGTAGGGAGATATGTAGAGAGATGGAATCTAGACTTCCAAAGGTAAGACAACCTCGGTACTCATAGACTATAGAAAAAGGTGTGGCAACATTCAGAAATGTGAATACTAGTGTGATAATGCCACAAGGCGAAAGGAATGTGTATATGCCAATCCTTGCTCAGTATCGTCAACTACTTTCATAAGAATTTTGTTCAAGGTTTTATTGATCAATTTTTCTTGGCCATTTAGTTTACTGGGTAATAAGGTGACGAGAAACCAAGTTGGATGCCAAAAGTTTCGCCTAGCTTTTGTAGGGTTTTGTTTTTTAATTGACTTATCCATTATTAGTGATGACACGGTAAGGAACACCAAAGTGACAAAATGATGTGATGGTTGATGAATTCACATATTTTCTTAGACTTTTTTGGAAATGAGGGGAATGTCTTCTACCCATTTAGTATAATATTAAGTAGTGGTTATAACCCATTGGTGGCATTATGAAGAATGGCAATTGATATCACCGACAAGATCTAAGCCCTATTGAGAGAAAGGGCCAAAGATCTCATGCGACCTATAAGGCATGACTAGGTGTGTGATGAAGAGTAGCATGTTGCTGGAATTTCACACAACATTTGACATAGTCATAACAATTGCAGTTTAAGGTTGGAAAAAAATAGCTAAGGTGAAGAATGCATTTTATGACAACTAAAACCACTAAAGTGACCTCCACAAATCCCATCGTGGACTTCCTTAATGGTGTAGGGAGTTTCAGAACTCGTAAGGGATCCTAAGATAATACCATTGAAGCAGTGCTTACAAAGGGTTGACCACCCATGATGACATAATGAGAGAAACTGGTGGTTGAAGAAAGGCACAATTGTCCATTACGAGTGAGATCGGTGGGTAGAATGGCTTTAGGGAAAGATCAGTCTACAAATTTCTTGGACCAAAAGTCACTTCTGGGTCAGATGTTGCAACGGTTCTGATAGTAGTTAGACCTCTATGAGGTAAATAAGATGGGTGGATTGCAACCTTACCTGTATTGTGCTTCGAAGATTGATAGAGTCAACAAGCAAAGTGGAGGAATATCTAAGAATCCAAGCAGGCCATGGTATCTGTAAACTTATTGGATTGAACTTGGGGTGCGTTTGCAAAGTTCATAATGAAACCAAGGAGTTTGGTCAAAAGTATGTCTACATGATGACTTACTACTTTTGAAGATGATCTCATTATGACATTGGTATGAGGTGGTCATTGAAGTTGACCTTAAGACCGGCTAGGGAATCGGCTCAAAGATATTGGATTTGGCAAGAATAACATCTAAGGCATAAACAACTTGGAGACCCAATACGAGTGCTTCATGATTTGGAAATCATTGTTTATATAAGTCAAAGCTTGCAAGATATTTAAATACAAAGGAATAGGTTCAGGCCATCAAGAGGGATGAATCGATAACACCAACCCCACCTCCATGCTAACACGAGCCAGTCGAAGAAGAGTAGTCATTTGGTAAGTGGGTCCATCTAAGGAGCAGGGTAGATATTTGAATGTAATCTAGGAATTCAAAGTCCATGAGTGATAACATTCCCATGGCCAGAGGTGAGATCTACAAGTTGGTCAATGCAATATCTTGGCCCTTGATGGATCATCTTTGATGAATGAATTCTAGGTCAAGGTCAGCAAGAAGTCATGTAGCCAACGTGCAGTCCCACTGTTGACCTGTGTGATAAGGTTTGGCGTTACATATAGTGTATTGGGGATCAGTCAATTGGTAGGATGAAGGAAAGGTTTTATGGTTGAGTAGGTAATGGCGGAGTTCTAGTGGCGATAAGAAGACTAAGGCTAAGAAGCAGTTTTTTGGCTATCGGTGTATCTATGGGTTTGGCATAAGTACAAAAGGGTATGGCTTATGTAATAAACCACTTTCTCTCTATGTTGCTTGTCACATATCGGGAGTGATCGTCATAGGCACCTAGGAAGAATGCGTTGCTAGTGGTGGAAAGGATATTGGTAAAAGGGTTGGTCATCCTGAGGAGGATCTAAAGCTTTTGGTATGTTGAAGAATGGTGGGTTGTCCTAAGTGCTTCAAAGGCTTTATGGAATTCATCATCACATTTGAATGAACATGGTTTGTGTCTTGAGAAGATGATGAAATGGTGAATGGCAGAGTCTTCAGAAAGCCAAGATAAAATGAAAAATGGACTCATCGTCCTAACATTGAACGAAATTAATAGGTGTATCATCATTGATCATGTTGATGGATATTAGGTAGGCGGAGAGCATTTCTAGAATGGCCTTTACTTTAGATAGGGTCGACTTCTATGCCACACAAAGAAACTATGTTTATGAAACCAAGGATTTTTCTTGAATAGTACCGCAAAGATCTATGCACTTCTTTGGTTGAAGATGAACACATGTACTTGAATGAGGTGGTTAAAGTATGTCTTCCTTAATGGATGGTCAGGTGCGAAATCAATGTCTTGGGATGTTGTGCATCAGAAGATCAATGCTACGTAATCGGTCCAATATGTGTTTGCATGATGGTCATAGGAAGATGATAAGTCATGGCTGCACTGATATGTAGCACCATAATTTTTAAGGACAAAAGGCATGACTCTATGTGCAGAAGGTCCCCCATGAAAAGTGATGAAGAAAAGTCTTGTGTTGATCTTCTGGAGAAATGTAATATTTTATTATATCCCGAGAAACCATCCCTGAGTGATAGAATTTCATGGTTCGGTGATGAGATCAACTAGTTGGTCAATATCCTAGTAGGGGATAAATCATCTTTGGGACGAAGCTAGGTTGAGGTTCATAAGAAAAGTCCGTCACAAATGTGGTAGTCCCCCTATTTCCTTTGTGAGCAAAAAATGATGTTATAAATCCCATACTCTTACAGGAGTGAGGAACATGTCGATATTGTATAGGAAGTACTCCCCTAGAGTGAGGCATTAAAAAACACCTTCTAAGGGATTAATAGTTGATATGTGGGTAGTGGGGATAGATGACTCGTTAGATGATTGGGAAGCAAGTGAGTCAGCTGTAGAGTCTATGACGACTAGTAGGAATAACATGGTTAGATGTGGGAGAGGTGATGGTAGACTTAGTGGATGGGCTTGTGGGTGAAGGTGAAGTGGGGGTAGTGACAGATGCCTTCACTGGTATAAGTACATCATTGGGCTGATACATCATGTTATAGGTCTTGAAAGGTGATGGGTTAACTAGGATGGTGTAGTTATGTCCTTCATGTTCAAATTTTAGGTATCCATGTAAAGTCGAAGGGACACAACCCATGGCATGGATCTAAGGTTAGCCAAGCAACATATTATACTAGAACTCCCCTTCTATGACATAGAATAGTTCTGGGACAATGAGGGACCTTTGTAAACATGGAGAATAATGGTACCTAGGGTAGAGTTCATGGCATCATTGAAGGATCATAGTATAATTGGGTTACCATGCAGGTAATTGGTAGGTATGCACATTTGGTTATATGCATGGGAGGAGATAATGTTAATACTAGCACCACCATCGATCATAACATGTCATATGCATATATTATCGATATAAACAGAGATGAAAAGAGTGGGATTTAGGTCATCATACTTGAAGGGAGTGATATCTTCATCTGAAAATATGAGGGAGGCTATTTGGCGAGTAGGTGGAGGTGTAGAGGAAGGTGACAACTTAGTCAAAAAGGCTACGTGACGAGGGGTAATGATGGAGGCTATGGGCATGGGGTCATTTGGTAAAACCTCAATAGATTGAAGGACCTCCATGAGGGCTTGATGGTGTGACTCAAAAATTTGGATGAGGTCATATAAATACATATTGAGGGAGGATTGGTTCAATTGTTTTATCGATGTGTGATGTGTGACCCCATCAGAGATAGGATACGCAGGACCTCAAATGGTGACTCTGGGCGTGGGTGCAGATGGTATGTTGGGTACAAGGTTGGTTGATGGGATAGTTTCCTTGTCCTTTCCTTTGTCTTTCTAAATGTGGATGGCAATGTGAACCATGTTAATTTGAGGGGAGGTGGATGGCAAGGGTGTGCCATAGAAGGTATAACAACATGAAGGGAAAAATCCTACTAATGGATAAAATCCTTGTGAAATGAGTAGAGCACAGTGACATTTAGGTGGGGGTTTGGCGAGATCTCTTATGTGGACCATGTTGATTTCAAATTTCAGGGGTGGATAAAAAGGTTGTGGGGGTGGAGATATTGGTTGTTGAGTAGGTAATGGAAGAATATTTGGGGAGATTGGTGAAGGTAGAATGGGGTCCTCATCAAGAATATTGTCGTCATCAAAAAATATTTCAGGAGGGCATAATTGGATAAGAGTGATTTTTAAATCCTTACACTTCTCTACATCATTTCCTACAACATGATGGTAGGTGCAAATTTAAGTTTCATCAAACCCTTTTGGTTTGGGCTTGAGCAGATTGTAAGGTCAAAGAGGTGGTAATGTGATGATAAAGGTTTCAAGGAGGTTAGCTAGGATAATGGTATACGACCTCGCCAACAAATCAAAGTGTGAGGTGAGTGTGGGCTTGGATGGAATAATTGGTGACTGTGGCATGAGAGGTGTCACAAGTGAGGGGTCTTGAAGAGGGGTATGCTAGACTATCGGCCTGGGGAGTGGTACCATCTTAGGCTTGGGTTTCTTCTTCTTGGGTAAAGGATCAATGGATGAACTGATAATGGGGGCAAACAATAGGTCTAACCGCTTCAATGGAGGGCATTGGGATTTTCAATTTCTACTATACTTTATTAGGTAGAGGTGAGGAAAGAGTACATGACATAGATGGAAATGTAGATGGTGGAAGGGGGTGAGTTATCCATGGGGATAATCATATTGTAGTAGCGGTTGCTGGTAAGATCGCATTGAAGCTGTGAGTGGAAGAGAGGAGAGTGTTATGGGTATTGAATAAGTTATGGAAGGTAGTGGTGGTATGGGTGGTAAGAAGGTCATGGATGATAGTGAGGGTTGTGTGGATCACTTGGGTATATTAGAGGTCTGTGATGAGGAGGTGGGTTTTTGTATTCTTGGTTTACCAGTGGAAGAAGGTAACTTGGCTAGGTTTGAGGGGTGAGGTCTTATGATGGACAAAAGGGGTGAAGGTGACAATGGTGTGGTAGGTGAGGTTGGTGTATGAGGCCTAAAATGTTGGGTCTTCATTTTAGGCATAGGAATGAGTTTAGTGTTGGTTTGGGAATATGTGGCTAAATAAAATTTCATGGGTGGATGAGTAAGGTTTGATTTTGGCATGACCCCTAAGGTAGTGATGGGTTTAGGCAAGGGAGATGATATACGTGTGGGTAGGTGTTTGGTTATAGGTGAGCATTGGGTTATGGGTAGAGATGCATGTTGGGTTATAGGAAATGACATATAAGGTGTTCCAATAGACATGGTTATGTTTGGTTTGGTTTCTTGAAACACTTTTGGATAGATTTTGGAGGTTTCAGTGATTGAAAGCTATATTTGGGTTGAAGCAGAAAGAATAAGACGTCCCCAAAGCAAGGCTCGATCAACATAATCTAGGTGATCAGCAAAACATGAAAAATGTACTTATATAAGTGGGGATGAAGTAGATCAAGTAGCAATCCCTGTAAAATATGTTTGAGAAATAGGGAAATGGTTAGCTTCAGACTCTGTGGGTAAGAAAGCCAAAAGTAGGTCAATAGGATCTTGGAAGGCTGATGGAGAATGGTCACCTAAAGGCAATGGTGTTTCTATAGGATCCTCTATGGCTAAAGGAGATGATGGGAAAGATGAGGTAGACTCTCCTTGTGATGGTGTAGGGAGTGTACATGTGTCCCCTATGAGTAGGAGAGGTGCTACTAACGACTTCTCGCTAATTTGAGAGGCAAGAGGCGAAGTGCTAATTATGGGATCTTTCATGAGTGAAGGAGAAAATGAAGGGGGTTCCTCTATTGGTGGAGGAGTACATGAGATAGGTTCATGTAAAAGTAGGGGAGTTTGGGCTAGTATATTTTCTATGGAAGTAACATGGAGAAATTGAGAAGCAACTGGTATGTCATAAAAAATAGTTTGGACCTCACAGACATTGTTATCATTGGTTGAAGCATCACTAGTTTGGTTGGAAGATGGGGCATGATTAGGGAATGGTGTTTTTGAATATATGTAGGTTTTGATTAGTTGGTTCATTTGGGCTATCCAAGACTCGATCTTCGTTGTCTAACATTTCTTGGACAATATTCTTGTAGGTGATGTAGTTACCGTCTCTGTGAACTTCAACACAATGATAGTTTCAAAAATCATGTTCTCTATACCACACCGGGCGCGGGGTGATCAGGGTCAAAAACAGTGTGTCGTTTTAATAGGTGGAAGGTTAATGGCACCAACCTTAATAATATTTTTCAAAATAGAAGAATATGGTTCCCCTACTGGGGTGTACTCTTGATTTTCTCATCTGAACTAGAAAGTTTGGATGGGAGAGAGATTAGAAGAAGGTCTTGGCTTGGTTTGATGGGTGAGAGGGTCAAGCCTTGAGAACCATGAAATTGGCAGATCCTTTGCATTTTGAATAGTTTGTTCTGGGGTTTCAAAGATGAAGAAGCGTCATTTGATTTAAAAATGGTTTTTTTGTTATGTAGCTTAATTTTCTTCTCTTCGATAGCACGAATATCCAATTTTTATGCCATGGTGAATGCCTCATCAAATATGTGTAGAAGTTCTACACCTGTAGGGTTGGTGAAATGTGTCTAGTGCAAGCCCGAGTAAACAACTCTATGAGCTCAGTTTGAGGTAATTGGAATGTGAGCTGGTTAATTAGGCACCATAATTAGGATGCGCCAATAAGAGACAAAGTCAGTGATAGACTCGTCGGTCATACTGTCAAGTGGAATAGAGATCAGTCATGGTAACTTTCTTGACAATGTTGATTGAGAAGTGGTCTAAGAAGGCTTGGGCTACTTGATTAAACGAGTAGATGGAATGTCTTGGGTAGCCCACTATACCAATCTAATGTAGGTCCTATCAGGGACATCGAGGAAGGTCTGTAGGAGTAAAGCATCATCATGGGAAATCAGGTAACACCCATGTTTGAAGGACCACAAATGTTGTTGCGGGTCTTCTTTACTATTGAAGCGGTTGAATTTTGGCATTTCCCAATGTACAGGGTATGGGTGAATAGGAATGGATGGATGAATGGGCTCATTACATATTTCATTGTAGGTGAGGGAATTACATGAGCCATAGAAATTGATGCTTCTAATGTCTGCATCCTTTCCATCATTAACTTGATGAGGTCATTGGTAGGTTGTGATAGAAGGGTGCCTCCTATGGTGTAAGAGGGCTGGTGCGATGAACATGTGATGTGGGTGGACATTCCAGTGTATGGTGATACCAAATAAGAAGGTTGAGAATGGGGGACCGACATAGAGGGCATATACCCAGAATGAATGATGTATGAGATAGGGGGTTGTTGATAATATGCATATGTAGGTGGGACATTCGAAGTGACTCTAGTAGTGATTGGGGGAAGAGACTACAGGATAGAGAGGACAAGATTTTGGAATGGGGTAGGGGTCACCAACACCATGGGTGGTTGTGTTGTAATTGGTATATGTGAGATAATAGGTGTGGATGGGGTTATGCTTTGGGTGGTTGATGAAGGAACAACCGATACTACAGGTGTGACAGATGTTGCAAATGTAGCGTTCATAATGGGTAGTGGGGCCTGAGCTACGAAACCACTGGGGGAAAAGAAGGTGAGGGTAATGCCAAACTAGTAGGGGCTGATGGAGAAGTGGGGAAAATGGCAAGGAGAGATGGATATGAGCATTCCATATATCAACTAAACCTAAGGAATCCCGAGTGGATGAGTGGGAAAGATAGAATTGTAAGGTTGTGGGATTCTGATCGAGGAGTCGTGACAAACTCCTCATCACCTATATCAATGGTGATAGGCCAGAGTCAGATCCATGGGTGACATGATAGAAGGTGGCGAGGGACTAGGTGGGAGTGGTTGACAACTGACATGGAATATAAGAGTGTTAGTTTGGCTGTGAGTCAACACCATGTGAATAAGTGTTGACCTGGTAAGACTGTATTCTATAAATGACACAGAAAATAGTAGGAACAAAGAAAAATGAGGCTGGGAGGGTGAATTCGGTCAAGGTTTGGATTTTAAAAACCAAACACAGACACTGATGATGGTCAGGATGACCAGTGATTGGTTAATGGGGGAGCCGATGTCGGTCACAGAAACTGACATACCAGTTACTGTGGAAAAACACCAGTTTCAGAAAGTGAAACATAGATTGATGAATGTGTAAGGAAGTAGTTTTTATATGACAGTTAATACCAGCAAGAGGAAAATATGTTGGTTCCATGAGGGCCAAAATCATAACAGAGTGAGTGAATGAAGATTGTCCTAGGAAAAATACCCAGAAATCCAGAAATCTGACACTAGTTATGGTTAATCAATGATGGTCAGATGAAAACTAATGACATGGTCGCTGGATCGACACTGGTTACTGTAAAATTTAGAGAGAATGAAGAAAACTGGATTTTGTGAATTAAATTAGGTGAAGAATCAAACTCAGGAATTTGAGAATGAGAAGATGGGGCCCTAGACACACTCAGATAAAGTCATAATACTCCAACTATGATGGTGGAGTGTGCAAGCAAAAAAAAAAATGTAGAATTGTAGCCTCACACCTCAAAACACAAGCCAAGAAGAAAGCTAAGAAAAACATGATCCTAAGAGTGATTTTTCTTTATGTTTGTTCAACTTATGCTATTTAGAACTAACCATGTGCATTTAGAACAAGAATTTTTTGTTGGGAAGGTGTCCTATGAAGAAGGAGATCTAGAAGGTGAGGTTTCAGGTTATGTTATGGCGAGGGCTGGTCCTTCCTCTAATGGGGTACTGGACAGAGATAACCAGCTGGGGATTACCTATCAATCCTCTAATCATGTGATCATTGACAGGCATTCCCAGGTAAGATGTCATTTAAGAAGGTGTGTATATTTAAATTTGTGTGGTTTGGTGGAAGAAGAAAGAGAGTGCTTTCTATAGTTCGATTGTGTCAACCATCAGTTGGGCATGACTTCCAGCATATAGGTTTCCCTCAGTTTTAATGTGAGCTATAATGCAACAAATCAGAAATGCAATGCAAGTTTTTTAAACCCAAATTGAAATATGATATTCAATGAAGAAAAATGATGAACAAGAGAGAGGGTGCTCTTTCACTAAATGCAGAAAGAAAGAAGAATGATTCTTTTTAAACACACCAAAATAAATGTTTCATTTAGAGAAATTAGAAAGAAAAAGAGGATTACTAGAGAAGAATATTTAGTGAATAATGGTTTAGAAAGGAAACACACAAGATGCAACCTATATGAAAAGAAAGGGAACCCATAAAATAAGGGTCCCACCAGGCATGCCAAAATGTTTCACCATTTTCTTTACGTTTTGAATGTGATGAAATAGATAATGTTATGGGCTGAGGAGGAATACCTATTGCGATGGTTGGTTTAAAAGATTGTGTATGCATTTCTGACTTCTCGATCCGATGCTGACTTTGAGAGATTCCTTTTGGCTAGGAGGAACTACCTGAAATAGAAAATAAGACCACAAAAGAAGAGTTAAATAATATATGATAGTGGATTTCCTAGCGAGTGCTAGATCTGAGGAAGTGTGATACTTCCTAGATGGTTGTCAATCCACTGTTTAATACAACTTAATGCAAAGAAATAATGTAAATAAAAAATTCCTACTGTAGTTGATATGATTTAGGTATCTCATTCAAATAGAATAAGAAAATATAATATAATAGGCTAGGCTATGATCAGATCTGGAGGTAGGGTAAGGGGTCAAAGTGCTTGGAATAGGTCTGTTTCAGGTTATGGGTCACTTAGGTTGCTTGGATAAATATTTTTAGTTTCTTTTATTGATAGGATGGCCAAATATAAGAGACTGATCATTGGTAGGGTATGAACGATCATGGTTTAGGAAGAACTGACAATGGTTATGGGTAACCAGCGTCAGTAGAGGTAGGGCTGATAAAAACTCAATAAGATCTAGTTGTGGGGTTTGAGATGAGGTTAGACAGAGATGAAAGAGGGAATGACGAGGTATGTGGGGATCTTAGGAACACTTAGAGATATGTAGAAGTTAGGTATAGGTGGTTTTATGGTGTGGGTGGAGGAATGGTTGAGTTTATAGAAAGAGGAATAGTGGGGGAATGGGAATGCAAGTCACAAATAACAACAGAGATGACAAAACCTTTATAAACAGAATAAAGATGGAATGACACAGGTGATAAATGCACTTACCAATATAATCAGGTCAATGGTTGGGTGGTGATGGTGGTTGATTAGTGGAATGGATACTCAATGGTCGTGTCACAAGTACTTCCCGGAATGCTACCATGAGAGTGATACCTCTGGATCTATCTTGATGATGGTTATGAGCTGCTTGGATGTGTAAAAGAGCTCTGGTTCTTTCTTGCATGCAGATCTCCTTTTGCTCCCAAATTCAAAAATGTGGCCAACCTCTCAAACAAGGTTACCAAAATGGTTATATGGTAACTGATGATGGTTCCTAGTTGATTGATGTCAGTTTCAGGATGACCGACCTCAGTTAAGGTGAGATTCCCTAGGTTTACTAAAAATGACACATCTTACAATCATTTGGGCCAGGTCTGTCCATTTCTCGTGGATAAAAATGGACGTTATCTTTTAATGAGTGGGAATGTGGTTAGAGGAATAATAGGCGTTGATTTTTAGGGTTGAACTAAGTCTTAGTTAGTTATGGTAAGTAGATAGATACTAAAAATAGTTTTATAAAGAGTTTTCTAGGTGAGGTGGTCTAGGTGAGGTGTGCATCTAGGTGAGGTGGAAATTAAGGTAAGTTAAGATAATAAATTTAATGAATAAAGTGAGGATGAGTATTAATTTAATTATAAATTGATTAAACTAATATTAATGTGTGATGTAAAAGGGGTTCATGGTTAGGTGAATATAGTGTTTAAGTTAGCTGTTCGAAAGGGGACTAAGGGGAGTGTGACCCAATTTTGGTGTCTACACTTATGAAAAATAACAAGAAGACTTATTTATAGTAGGGATTCATCCTACTCCCATTGAAGTATCTGGGTAACTGTATTCCATCAATTTCCTCTAATTGACAAGTGCATGTTTCAAGTATGTGAGTGACAACATACGGCCCCAACCAATGTACCTGGAGTTTGCTTGGGTAAAGGTTAAAGGTCAAATCAGGTAAATAGGTAAATGGGCCAGGGTCAAAGGTAGTGGTAGTTGAATGGACACACACATTAGAAACTGTAGAATGGTACTAGGTTGAAAATATTTCAAACTCTACGTCGTTTAAGGTCGATAGTTATATCCAAATATGGTTAAAGTGATTTCGGTATCTAAGGTATAGGATATGGTGCAGAAACACCATAGAGGTCAGGTGCAGGAATGTTTAGGTATGTTTCGGTACACCAAAGGTTAGGTTAGGATAAAAAACACAACAATAGGCAAGGTAAGGTTGTTAGGAAGAACAACATGGGTAACAATGTCGCAAGGTAAAATGAGCACAAAGTGTCAAAGGTCACAAAAAGTGGTTTAGGTCAAGGTATATAGGTAATGAGATGGGTAAGGCCAAGGTGTGGGTAAAATAACAAGTCCCTAAATGTAATTAAGAACAAGTATAGGGTATGTGGGCTTGTAGGTAGGTGGTCATAAGTGGAGGTAAGGGAAAAAGATGTGTAACAATGGGGAGAAAGGATAAAAAATGTGTAAAATGAGGTAAAAATGAGAATGGTAGGTAAATGATTCTGGTTAAAGGATGACTGACGTCGATATATTAGGGAACAACTTGACCAACGTCGGTCAAATTATTTGTGGCTAAAAAAGGAAAATTCCACTTTTTACGAAATCATTTATCATTTTCCATTTGTAGAAAAAGTCTAAAGAGCACGTGAGAGCCACAAAAATGACAAGGTGAGACAAAGAGCTCAGTGAGTAGATATCTATCCTCTTTTGGACTGGGCTAGAGTCTTCCTCCATGAGGGAAGGATGTGGCAGGATCTCTATGTTGGTCCTCTCCTTTGGTTGGAGTTCAAACGTTTATTGACTCTCCATACCCTAGTTGGGGAATTATAGTGCCTTTGTAAATGAAGATTTAAGATCAACATGGCTAGTAGGTGGATCCTCCTTCAACTGAGCCATCGATTTGAGCTTTCATCTAGCTTTGGGATGATCTTCCTTCTCCTGGAGTGACAACATGTTCTTAGTGTTATCTTGTTTTATGTAATTCTCTTATTTTCCCTTGTGGTGTTATTTGTTTTTGCTTTGGGTGTTTTGTGGTTCCTATGTGGATTTTTTGTCGGACCATGAGTATTCCAATCACCCCTGCTCTTGTAACTCTCATATATTTTTTATTAATATACTGGGTAGTTCTAATATTAATGTGTCTTAAAAAACCATTCTCAAAGCTCTCTCTTCCACTCAAATATATTCTTTTTTCTTATTATTAAATTGGAATAGATTGATTTTATACAACAAAAATATATTTTTTGTCATGCAAATGTGCAATAGGGAAATTGACAATTTCTAAGCATGACAACGATACCCCTATAGCAATTTTTCATGTTTTATCATTATGAGGTGCCCCAGGTCTTCCCAATTAGTCCAGTGACCTCCCGATTAAAGATATCTCATCCTCCTAGGTGATTTAGGAAATTCCATTCATCCCCCCTAGGTGATTTTAGGAGTTTATTAAAAATTGTAAGCTACAGGCAATTGTGGGAAGGGCTATCACTGGCCTTCCTAGGGATAGAATACCCCATGGAGCAGAACAAAAGAGATAAAGAGGACATGGAGTTGATTCAAATTTCTTGTGACATAACAAAAATGATTCAGGAATATTTTGGAAGGACTCAGAGAAGTTAGGGAAATTTCACCAAAATTAGGGTTCACAGGCCTAGTCAGTACACATGCCAAAAAAGCCGTTGAGCTTTGAAAGGTGATTCTGGGAGCTCCTGATGGATTTAGGAGAAAAAAAGTATCTATGAAAATATAATTCCAAGACCTACAAGACGTTGAAATCATATTTTTCACAACACTTTGGTGCATTAGTTATGCAGGTAGTTTTTCTTAGGCATAGGTGGAATGCAAAATAAAAAATCCTCTTTTTCAATGATCAAATGGAAAAATAAAGACATCATACCCCAACCATTGGATTAAAAAGGCCATTTATAGTTAGGATTATATAAATTTTTTCCAAAAAATTCCATTGGGAACTCAAGTTATCATCGTTGCAAGTTGTCCTCTTGGAGCAAGTTCAGGACTTAACCAAATTTTGGGAGGACACATGTTAGCTCCAGAAGCCTGGTGAAATTTTATGTCCCTGAAATCCCTAAGGGTCAGGTACATACACCTTGGAAAAATTTTCCCAGCCTCCATATGACCTTTGGAACTCCATGCGACCATTAAGATTTCCAGTTCAGCCCTCGAGTGCAATTTGAAGCTCAAATCCCTTGTTGTTAGATCTATGTCATGTGTCAGCTCCAGAAACACCATGTAATTTGATGTACCTCATGTACCTCATAGGTCAGGGACATAAAAATTTTAAAAATGTGCTCAACCCCCTAGGAGAGACTTCTAGTCACCCATGTGACCTGCTTCTAGCCCCTCTGTGCTTTAAAGCTAATTTTGGAGAACTCACTCCATGCCATCAGATTGTTGCCAATATTCACTTTCTTTGTCTTCATAGGTTCATGATAGGTGCGTGTGGTCTTATCTGCACTATCCAACACCTCACAACTCCATGTTGAATGGTTTACATCCATATTTTATACTTCTTCATCATTGACTAAATAAACCATTTTTCCTTTTTCTTTCTCAAGGAAAGTGTGCTAAAGTAGTTGTTGTTGCAAGATCACAGCACCCCTGGATGCACATCAGGCTTCTAGGTTGATGTTTCAGGCATCCAGTGTGATTGCACAACATGGAAACCTCTCTCTAAGTATGGGACTTGTGAAACTGAGAGAGGGATCTCCAGATTAGAGGTTGGTTCCTCAAAATCCTCTGATTTAGATCTATATTTGCACAAACTATAGAGGTTCAGACCCTAATCCTACTCTAAATTGCATGGAGATAGGGATAGAAATGCAAAAATTGAAACTAACTAAAGATGGTGATGCACCAAAAGGAGTGGTGAATATTTTTGTCATGCAAATAGACACAGACCAAAGATTGCAACATAAAACATACACAGGTTAATAAGATATAATTCAGGATCTAAAATGAAGCAAATAATACAAACAAAGGACTGAAACCCATTCACAAAGCTTGCGTTATCATCTCCAATGTCAAAACCACTGCATTACAACCTCAGAGAGGTAGAAAACCTGTTATAGTCTTTGAAGAGGTCTGATTCTTGCAATAATCACTTGCTGGAGGTGAAAGAAGAAGTTTTTGCTTTGTCAAAAAGTGTTCTCCTCCTTTTGAAATGAGCCCAAATCTGGCTTTTTTACATTACATGGGTCAAGCCCAGGAGAGGAGAAAATGTACAAAACATGTGGGAGCCCATTCCTCATTGACTGCAAATGTATTAAAATCAGCATGGGGGACCTTACAAACCCTATACCCTACTCATTTTTGACTAAATTGGAGGAGAAATGCGACCCATCCTGCATTAAATTTAGTCACTGAAAGGTCATTTCTGGTCAATGAACACGCGTACTAGAGCCATTTTTTGACTTTATCTCTCTTGATATTAAACCAAAATTCAAGATTGACCATCGGAATCATGTACATAATTCTCATAAGCTTTCCAATGATATGAAGAATGTGCAAATCCGAGCTCTGGATCGAAAGATATGACGATCTAAAGATTTAGGGCAAAACGGCCCAACAAAACGGGATGTCGGGCAAAAAAATTTAAATTTTGAACTTTTTTGCATTTTGGAAATTTTTTTGAAAAATTCCCGCGCTCCGCCACCTCGGATGCCACGTTTCAGGTGTTGATTGGATGAGCAATTCTCTCTCTTTCACCTTACCCGCGGGTTTTCCCTTGAAATTTTCGAACCTTTTTGTAACTCTTTGGAAAATTTTCCATTTTTTCTCCACGTTGCCCCGCCACTTGGGGACACGTGGCGTGCTCTGGTTGGTTGACAGGGGGCGCGTGGGTCATCTTTTACCTTTTTCAGTTTTTTTGGCCCAAAGACTTTTGTCAAATTTATCTAAGTCCTTCCTTGAGCTCCGAGCTCCCCCCTCCTTAGGACACGTGGCACGTTCTAATTCGTTGGCGGCTTTTCCGGGTCTTCGCGTCCCTCACGTATTTTTGGCCCGGATGTCCCAAACTGTCTGGGAAAAATTTCTCCGATCCACTTGATTCGGGATTCTCTGTCCCTCTTTGCGTTGAAGACACGTGGCAATATTTGATTGGCTCTTGGCTCCTTCAGCTTTTTGCATCCCACGAGTCCCTTTGTCCCAACTGTCTCGGATGAAAGTTCCCTGTTTCGGCCGATCCGGGCGGTTCGTGTCCTCCGCGTACATTTGTTCCAACTGCCCCAGACTGTCTGGGACAAATTCTTCTGAACCACCCGAAATGGGCTGCCTTTGCTCTCGACCACTTCACCTTTTCGCGTCCTTCGCATCCTCACAGCCCAGATGTCCCAGCCTTATCTGCACAACAATTAGTCAATTTTTTCACCTTCAGCCGTTTCGCCCTTTTGCATCCTGTGTGTCCCCACGGCCCGGATGTCCTTTTGCTGCGCGGACCGCCTAGAGGCTTTTCGGCCGGTTCGCACCCCGACATCCCAACTGTCCCAAGGACCGCCTGGACTAGGACTTAGCCGATTTTCATGATTTTTTTTGCCCCAAGCTTAGTTTTTTGCATTTCTTCCATTTTCTTGACCTTTTGGGATTCCTTCTTGGATGGGAGAGTTTGGGAGAAGCCGAGGGACCCCAAAAAACATGATTTTGGGACCTAAATCAATCTATTTGCTCGGGAATTGAATATTCTGATGCATGTTATCAAAATTACCCTGGGGGGTGAATTTTGGATAACAGTTTTGACGACTCAGTGGGGTCATCTGCCTGCTAGATGAATGATCAGTAGCCTGAAGCAATCCATTGGGCATGGAGTCATGAGCTGTAGCCTGCAAACTAATCTAAACTTTGAAAACTTCCCTCTAAGCTGCTTGAAACCCACCGGACATGGAGTTGTTCTCACCAAAATGCCACTAGAATGAACTGTGCAAGAGCAAAACCAGCATCACAAAAATTGTGTACAGAACTGAAAATCATACATGCTCCAAATGGAACATGTAGAGTGTGCACAAGCACTTCTTCTGCTGAAAGAAAACCTATCTACTCTACTCTAACTGGAAGCAAAGGCAAGCTAAACAAACCCTGCAATTGGTTGTGAGAAATAGCTTCCCTTTCTCAAAATTGACAGCCATGCAATTGATTTGGAGCTGATCATGGCTGTTAGGATGAGTGGAAAATCAACAAGAAGCTGGTCTTCCACCCAAATCATCAAGGTATCAGCTGAAGGAAAATTCAATAGCTCTTTTAGTTGCTCTGCATTTGGATTGGAGAGGTATGACAGCTGATCCTTGGTACTTTGTAGCTCACCCTCATGCTCAGAAGTAAGCATGACTGGTTGTGACTTTTCCTTTGGCTCCAATGAAGCCAAATACCTGATTGGGCAAGGTTTGATCCGTTTGATATGCCCATAGCTCTGATTTTCAACTCCAAGAATGGAGTCTTCTTGTAGACCCTCCTGAATGGATGGTGTGGAAGAAATGGTGAAATTCCTGTCCTTTCTCTTCCTCCAATGAAGAACATGAAAGATTAAAATCTTCCAATCTTGGTTCCAAAGAGCTACTATAAGATGCAGGCTACTGCAAATGAATGTTCTCCTTCATGACAACAGACTCAAGTGTTTGGAATGTGGATGATGAAAGAGAGAATGGTGGAAACTCAACTGGCTCTTCTCCATCAAAACAGTCCTCCAAAGCTGACAGATAAACTACCTCATGATTGTCCTGCTGCAAATGCTCAACTTCCTCCATGGTGTCCTCTTGATCTACAACTTGATCACCATGGTTTCTTTCACTCTCCAACATTGAGCTTGAGAGATCAAACTCTTCTTCAGTACTAGAACTTGAGACAGATGAAGTGGAAAGAAGAACTGAAGGTTCTCCTGTAGCCTGCTTTGTGCTCAAAGCCCTTGGATCTGTAATTTTCTCCTCCACAACTAGAATGTGCTCCTCTTCTTTTGGATTTGGAGCAACTTTTCCTTCTTCTGATGTTTGAAGACAATCTTGCTCTTGATTGAACTCTTCCTCCAGCATGAAGTTTGTCAAGTCAAACTCTTCAATCTGCTGCTCTAGAGGACAAGTTGGGGCTGCAAAATCTTCTTCTTCTGCTGCAACAAAATCAGTCCTGACCATCATTTGTTCTCCAACTCCCATCTCTTCTGAAGGCTTAACCATCAAGGGAATCTTTATCATCCCAAATTTGGCAGCCCAAACCCTCAAGTTGTCTGTCATTTCTTTTCTTCTTGGCTCTTCCTCTTGTTGTCCTTGATGACTAATTTTTGCAATTTCTTCTTCCCCACATGGAATTGGGAATGCAAGAGGAGGGATGGGTTGTAACTCAACTAATTTTTACAATTTTTCGTGGTGGTGGAGGTAGAAACTCTTGTTTCTTTGGAGGAGGGGGTATTTCTGTTAGCTCTTGTGGATGGGGATGACTGTTTGGAAGGAAAAAGGAAAGATGAATTGAGGTGTGGTGGGGAAGACTGAGAGGTGGAGACATGGGATCAACATTTGGGACAGCAGATGGGGAGTTTAGAATTTGTAATTCCAAACAAGATGGTGCTGCTTGAGTAATGGGAAGAGAAAAACCAGATGATGGTGTAGAACTTACCCATTGACAAGGTTATGTCAACAACAAGTGTATAGGCCTCTATCTCTGTTGTCCATTGTACAAATTGGGGCAGCATCTTCATCATGAAGTCCAGCTTCTCCTGAGGGCTGATAGTGTCTTGGAAAAGGGCCTCCCCCATGGACAAGGAGCTCCTGCAACCAATTCTGAAATGCTCTCATTTGAGTTGTTGCTCTGGACTGCACCATCTTTACCTCCATATTTTGGATTTTCTCCAACAAACCAGCATCTTGCATCTGATTGTCCTTCATTATATGCATACTCTTGCTCTTGGAAAGCTCCATAGCCAAACTGATTTTGGCATTGCTGCTCATATGGGTATGCATGCTGATTTTGAATTTGTCTCAAAATGTTGATTTGAAAGAGTTGTAAAAAACATGTTGGAGTTGTGATATACATTGCTGCTGTTGTTGAAAATGTGAATTCCATGATGGAAATGAAGTCATGATTGCACAACTTCATGGAATGGAAAAGAATGAAAGAGATGGAAAGAAAGATGGATGGAAATGGATGAAAAACAGGTCTGCAACTTTAGAAATGGGTTGCTGATCAGATGGAGTCGCCAGATGTGTTTGCAAGTGCCTCCAAAGGTTGAAATCTTCACAGGAACACACCAACAAGCAAAAGATGAAGTGGAAGACCTCTAAGCCGTCCCACCATGCGTGCCAAAATTGTTAGTGCAAAATCACAGCACCCCTGGATGCAAATCAAGGTTTCTAGATTTGATATCTTAGGCATCCAGTGTGATTGCATAACATGGAAACCTCTCTCCAAGTGTGGGACTTGTGAAACTGAGAGAGGAATCTCCAGATTAGAGGCTGGTTCCTCAAACTCCTCTGATTTAGATCTATATTTGCACTACTATAGAGGTTCAGATCCTAATCCTACTCTAAATTGCAAGGAGACATGAGATAGAAATGCAAAAATTGAAACTAACTAAAGATGGCGATGCACCAAAAGGAGTGGTGAATATTTTTGTCATGCAAATAGACACAGACCAAAGATTGCAACATAAAACATACACAGGCTGATAAGATATAATTTAGGATCTGAAATGAAGCAAATAATACAAACAAAGGACTGAAACCCATTCACAAAGCTTGCATTATCATCTCTAATGTCAAAACCACTGCATTACAACCTCAGAGAGGTAGAAAACCTGTTACAATCTTTGAAGAGGTCTGATTCGTGCAACAATCACTTGCTGGAGGTGAAAGAAGAAGTTTTTTTTTTTTTGCCAAAAAGTGTTCCCCCTTTTGAAATGAGCCAAATCTGGCTTTTTTTACATTGCATGGGTCGAGCCCAGGAGAGAGAAAATGTACAAAACGTGGGAGCCCATTCCTCATTGACTGCAAATTCATTAAAATCAGCATGGGGGACCTTACAAACCCATACCCTGTCATTTTTTATTGAATTAGAGGAGAATGCGACCCATCTCTGCATTAAATTTGGTCGTTGAAAGGTCATTTCTGCGCTATGGACACGTACCAGAGCCGTTTTTTGAATTTTCTCTCTTGAATACCGAACCAAAATTCAAAATTGACCATGAAATCATGTAGAGAATTTCATAAGCTTTCCAATGATTTGAAGAACGTGCAAATCCGAGCTCTGGATCAAAAGATATGAAGGTCTGAAGTTTTAGGGCAAAACGGCCCAAAAAAATGGATGTCGGGCAAAAAAATTTAAATTTTGACCTTTTTTTGCATTTTGGAAAAAAAAATTGAAAAATTTCCCCATGCTCCGCCGGTCGGATGCCACGTGTCAGGTGTTGGTTCGCTGAGCAATTCTCTCCTCTCCACCTTTCCGCGGGCTTTCCCTTGAAATTTCGACCTTTTTAAACTCTTTGGAAAATTCTCCATTTTATTTTCCCCCCGTGCCCCGCCACTTTGGGACACGTGGCATCACTTTGGTTGGTTGACAGGGGTGCGGGGGAATCTTTTACCTTTTAGTTTTTTAGCCCAAGACTTTGTGCTAAATTTTTCTAAGTCCTTCCCTGAGCTCCGCAGCTCCCCCCGCTCTTATGGACACGTGGTGTGTTCTGATTCATCCGACGGGCTTTCCCAGCCTCTTCGCGTCCCTCGCGTATTTTTGGCCCAGAATGTCCCAAACCTATCTGGGACAAATTTCTCCGATCCACCTCGATTCGGGCTTCCCTGTCCCTCTTTGTGTTGAAGGACACGTGGCAAGATTTGATTAGCTCTCGGCTCCTTCGGCTTTTCGCATCCCACGCGTCCCTTTGTCCCAACAGTCTTGGACGAAAGTTCCTTGTTTCGGCCGATCTGGGCAGTTCGCGTCCTTCATGTACATTTGTTCCAACTGTCCTGGACTGTCTGGGACAAATTCTTCCGAACCGCCCGAAATGGGCTGACTTTGCTCTCAGCCGCTTCACCTTTTCGTGTCCTCACGACCCAGATGTCCCAGCCTTATCTGCACAACAGTTAGTCAATTTTTTCACCTTCGGCCGGTTCGCCCTTTCGCATCCCGCGCCTCCCCACGGCCCAGATGTCCCTTTGTTGTACGGACCACCTGGAGGATTTTCGGCCGGTTCGCGCCCCGATGTCCCAACTGTCCCAAGGACCGCCTACACTAGGACTTAGCCGATTTTCATGATTTTTTTCTGCCCCAAGCTTAGTTTTCTGCATTTCTTCCATTTTCTCGACCTGTTGGGATTCCTTCTTGGATGGGAGAGTTTAGGAGAAGTCGAGGGAGCCCCAGAAACATGATTTTTTGCCTTGAATCAATCTATTTGCTCAGGAATTGAATATTCTGATGCATGTTATCAAAATTACCCTAGGGGGGTGAATTTTGGATAACAAGACCTTCTACCATCACTCCTCCATTGAAAATGATCAGACTAGATCAAAAAAGGAATTGAAATACATTTCCCATGGTGATATATAGGTATCAGAAGGATTTTTCATCAAGTTAAGAAGGATAAATGAAGAACAACGAAGAAGAAAATAATGAAAATCTTCATTCCCGTAAAACAAAAAATTCATACAAATCTTGCAAACCAGTGCACGAAGAAATGAACAGTACTTTTCTATTTATTCCTCTATCCAAGACTATAAAAAACCTAATTTAAAACTCTCCTCTTATGCAATAGAGCATTCATAGTTAAGAAATCTCCTTTCCAGCTCAACAAAGAAAAAATTGAATTTCCCATCAAACCAGTTGTCGGATTGAAGTAAAATTTCGCATGAAGCACCGGAAGAAAAAACCTATCGCAATGGATTTGATTTAATTTCAAATGGAGAAAAAAACCATACCTAAAAATTTCAAGCTCAATTAATGGCCACCATGACATAGTAGTGGAAAAATTTAGCGAGCTACCTCTCCAATTCTCAGGGTCCCAGTGGGCGAAATCACATGAAAATTGGAGGGAATGATCATTGAAAAATCTAGTTTTGCTTGATCTAGTTTCTATGCCATGAAGTCCCTATTTTTTATGGATATGGAGGGCTGTGTTTTTTATCAGAATTCTGCCATCTTTGAATAAATTCTCAAGTTTCCAAAGATCCGGAGGGTGAAATCATCCAAAATTCAGAGGGAAGGGTCTCCAAAAAATCTAGTTTCTCTCAAACTAGTTTTTACATGATGAAGTTTCCACTTTCTCAAGATATGAAGGACTGATATTTTATCAGTATTCTTCCTTGGTATCTCCATACCTGAAGCTCTTACCAGACATAAATTTTCATTTTTCATTTCCAAGCTTTCTGGAAAGTAAATCTTGATGAAAATTGGAACACGATTTCATGACGAAGAGCCGAATCCAAAAAAGTTGTTCCCATCTCAAACAGAGGTCATTTTCACCACTTAATAAAAATAGCATATGTTATACTTCCTCGCATGCTATAAATGATGAATCCCACTAAATTACATGTTTGATCACTGGGGACAATAAAAAAAGGGGTAAAATGGAAATTTTTAAGGAGGGTCATTGTGGGAATTTTACGTGTTCATATAAATCTTGCAGTGGTAAGTGATGAGCCACATTTTTGTCTGGTTAAACCTTATGCAATGATGCTAAGCCATACTAGAAGCTATATTATCTTTGTAATTATTATGCATGATGGGTGAAATACATACTTTATATTTACTACTTTGAAATGTTTATGGGTAATTATTGTGTGTATTTTTGATGTTTCATATTGTTAATTCTTATGCATGAATGGATTAAATATGATATGGATAAATGCTAATCCTTGTGAAAATATGCATGTGTTTAAAATTTATAATGAGCACAAGACTTAAGATATATGATGGCGTAGGAATCTGTTCTGTGATATGGTGTAGTGGAATCTATTTTGTTTTGTGTTGGCATAGGAATCTCTTCCTTGTTGATAAGGGACATATGATAGTGTCTTCTTAACACACAACTCATCAAATCCCTCAACCCATAAGTGGAATATGCCCGCATGCGGGTAAGAATATCCTAGAAGTCCATATGTTAGCATCATTTTCTATCAGAGACCATAACATCTATCAATCAACATTCCAAATCATAAAGTTTAGTGGTAATAACTGAAGACTCATCACCACTTTAGTTTCTTTAATCAAGCTAAGATTTTAGGAATCTTCTGAAAGTGATTGATTCCTTTTATGAGTCAATCAAAGACCTCCTCTTCAGTTATTCTAAAGGCATAATCAATCACCAATGATTTATTCTCACCTTTAATATATTGCCAAGAATCAAAGAAATTATGGAGTTAAAATAGTTAGTTAGACTTATAATTAGAGAGTCTGAATAGTTAGATCTCTGTAGGATGCTAATAGAAAAAGGAGGGATGTAATTAGAAATGTAGTAGTTTTTTTATGTAACATCATTTTGAAAATTGAATAAATATAAAATTCAGGAGAAGTTATCTTGCTAAGAGCCTTAATATAATCCTAATCGAAGGGAAGGAGCAAGGACCACTCCTACCCATTGGCTAGATTTTCTGCACAACTGAAAACCTAGGAAATCATGAGATAAATCTCCCTCATTTACCAGTGAGACTCCCATGTAATATTTTTCTAGTTGTATTTCCTAGTATCTATTTAGTGGTATTACTTTAACTATGTAGCTCATGAACAATAGCTAGACAGTTTAATAGCAAGTAAGTAGATGTAAGCAACATGTGTAGGAAAGGGAAATGATTAAATGCGAGAAGAAATGACAGGAAATGTGCAACCTAACCAATAGTTGACAGAGTTGATCACATGCACATAGATGAAACAAAATAGATTTAAAAATGAAAATTTGAAGCAAGGGAGAGTTTCAGATCTAGATCTAAGACAACAAAAAGTTTATGCACAGATCTAAAAATAAATAAGAGACAAATGCAACGTTGAAACAAATTTCTTTAGAAATATCTTCTCTATTCCTCTACTTGTAGAAAGATATCAGGGGTTTCAACTAAAAGCCTGGAACACAAGAATGCTGATTATAAATTCCGATCTGTTAACTCGTAGGTTCTTCCTCTATTTATAGTGTATAGAGGGAAATTAAAAATTTGAATCTTTTAATGAATTACCACATGAATAAGCTATAGAAAAGGGTAGAAGCTGGTGATCTTCCTCCTGAAATCCCTCTTTGCATGACATGCATCTTTTTAATTGAAAATAAAAGCTTCTATTTTGCATGTCTACCACCTATTTCAAAGCAATTGACTTCTTCCAGTAACAAATTTTGAACCAATCACTTAAATTTTATAGTTTAATTGATTACTTAATTACTTTGTCAGAGAAAATAAGAGAAATAAGAAGAAAGAGGAAAAGAAATTAGAAGAAGGCTACAATACTTCTAGTCTTGTTCTTTTTCCATATTATGCATGCGGTTGACTCTTTTGCCTTTGATTCTCGCTAAACTAGATTTAGAAGCAGCTGACTGTGATTTGTTTATGGGTATTTCCTTTGATCTATCTTCCCTCTTATCCTTGAAGATTTTGTAATTCTTCTTTAGTACATGCACCAGTGAAATGTTTACCGTAAATAATCTAGACAAAACTCATCATTTTTTATTTTTAATTGCATATGAGAAATTTTAAATTCTGGAAAGTACTCTGAGTGAATGCAAATACAAGTAAATTCAATGAAGGCTTTAACTAGAAGATTGGGAGAACATGCACAAGATCCTAGAAGTAATTTTCCATGCACTGACTTCAACATAGGATGCATTAGAAAAAAGAGGATGAATTATTTATGAAAGCGTTTGCAATTATGAGGTCTATATCTGTCAATTAAATTGGTGATAGGTTCAGGGCCAATGTCCATATCACTGACTTTAGAAAATATGGAAGCTATGCATGGTTCATCTAATATTTCTCTTTCATCATGCTTCAAAATGGCTGGAACAATCTTTATCTGAGATCTTTTTCTTTTAATTCTATCAGAATCCATTGCAATTGGATCAATTTGTGTAGATTTGACAATTTATTTTGATTTGGAAGATACATTCAATGTAACTGACATTGATTTGAGCACCTGTGATGAATACCTATAATTTATTTAGATAGAGATGGAGTCCATGGCATGAATTCTTGATTTTTATTACCAAAATATGCATAAAAAGTCCGTTGCCCTAAAATTTGAGGTTTTGCTTACATGCAAAGCAAGAAAAAATATTATTTAATTCACTCGGGCACATATAACAACATGCAGATGCTCAAAATGACCAAAATTAGGCTATTCCAACCCTAGGTGCCAAAATTGGAAGCTTCCTAGTAGTGGAAAATATGCTTTAATGCAAAATCCTCCTTCTTTTGGCTCCAAAACATGTCTGGGCTGAAATCCTCATAAAAAAAAATAATTTCTTCTTTATTATGGCAGCCCATGCTTATATAATCCTCATAATTTATTTTTAATAACTTCCCTTCCTATTTTTGGCAATTTGATTAATAAACAATCATATTTATTCACCCAAATTGGACACCCAATTATGCATGTTTCTGTTTTCTTTTAAATAAATTATTTTATTTATTTTTAGCATGCATCCTTGACTTCTATTTATCTCTTCCACTTGTATTGACTTTCTTTCTATTTATGGCACCAAAATTGGGTGAATAAACCATTAATAAATATTATTAAATGCATTGTTATTCACCCAAGGTGGGTCACATTTTTTAGCAAGGGTAATTTCCAAAAATAAGAAGTCAACTTTGATGGGAATTTCTCCCATGCACTGCAGCTCCAAATATCCCCTCTTTCACTTAAGTGATTTGACTTTCATCCTGGGATATTTTACACTACAAGGCATGTAAGAAATTCCCTCCAGTGCTTTAAGTGATTTTTCTTTTATAATGATAATTTTTAACCTGCAAGGTAGGTAAGAAATTCTCACCTGCCTGCCACCTCTAATATTCCCATTCCAGCTTAAGTGAATTTTACTTCATGGGAAAAAGTACCCTATAAGGCAGGTAAGAAATTCATGTCTTCCTTCCACTACTAAAATTCCCATTCTATCTTAGATCTATTTATTCCAAAAAATGTCACTTGCCTAAGAGAGGCTTTTTATGCTTGACTTCATCTTTTTTGATTAGAAGTTTGCTTTCTAAGGTTGATTCCTTCTAGTGTAATGGCCATAAATTATATCTAGATGTTCCAGGAAATTAAACAGAATATATAGGACAAAGAATGGAGCCTGGGGAATTAAACAAAAATAAAATGCGAAAAACTGGAGAAAAATGCAAAAGAAATAAATAAAAATGAAAAACATTGCCAGAAGTCATAGAAAAAGCTCTAAATTCATTCATGGTGAAAATCCTATTGAGATGTGTGAATAATGACATGTAAAACTTCAACAAGATTCAACCTGAGCACAATTTACTTCAAATGGGGCATTATTTATTTAATAAATAATTAAATAAAAATTTCCTGTAGATAAAACTTGGTGGAGGGATAAAATGAGTTTTGACATCTTGGTATTTTTTGAAATTGTATCATATGATTCACTAGGAATATCTTAATGTAATACAAAAATCTTCTGGAAATAAAAACATGAAAAGACCCATTATTTTAAAAGAATGAATTTTTTTAAACATGGGGTAGTCTTAGATTTCAAGGTAAAATATGGAGACACCAGTTGGCTCCATCTGTGGACATATTTACCTCTTACAAAATGAAAGGAGTGAAGATGAGATCCCAGTATCTTTGGTTTCATTCTTGTCCATTGGGTTTGGGGTCAGGCCACAAAAAAAATCAAAAAGAAAAAGAAAAGAAAAGAAAACATCAAAATTTTTATTTATATACAAATAGGTGTTACCCTATATCTCAATTTATGAACAACTTTAGATGTTGCCCGTTGAAAGGAAGTGGTAACTCAATTCCATCCTAGTAGGTGAGAAAGAAAGTATCCATTCTGACAGCTCTCTTAATCATGAAGGGCCCTTTCTAGAGTGAATAAGATTTGTCGTGCATGTCGTTTGATTCATGTATCTTATCCCACCAGAGTACCCAATCTCCAATTTCGAACTTCCTTTCTCTGGCCTTCTTGTCAAATACCTTGGGAAAGTAATTATCAACTTCATCTAATGGTGGTTCATCCTTTCTTCTATATGTGGTGGATAAGTTTGAATCAACTTACTTTATTCCTTGATTTACCTATTGCATTTTTGAGGAAGAACTATCACCATATTATTTATTCTTCTTTAGGGACTGTCACGCTTGTTGAAAGTATCCACTAAGGAAACAAAACCCTTGGGGATTTTGTTACCCTTTGGTTGGATTATTCCACTATGGTCATCATAACTCAGATTAGTTTTTCCCGTGATTGTTTTTTGTGGTGGTGATTTATTCCCTTCAACATGCAGACATGCAAATGTTTGTTTGTCATCATTAAAAGTTTTCCCTTGTTCAACATTATCAGGGACTTAGGGGCAGTAGACCATCTCCACTTTATATTTTCCTTGTCTAAATATGGACAATGGTCTATCTGGATTCAATAGTGCAACTGTGACTACTAAAGAGTCTACTTTGGAATTCTGATTTATTGGAATGAAGTCGATAGAGAAGGCTATAAAATCGAGTGTGGTAGAAAGAACTCTATCTCTATAATGTTTCATCTTATCTCCCTTGAATTGATTTTTCCCTCAAACCCACTTTCCTAGAATTTCAACATCTCCTTAAGATTTGAGGAGTTTTAATCCTTTATTTTTAGCTTGTTCCATTCCTAGCAGCAATGCTTCATACTCCGCCGTATGATTGGTGTTCTCAAACATTAGCTTGTGGGAGTATATGAATATCTCATGATATGGAGATATTAGTAGAATGCTGGATCCTAATCCAAAAGAACAACAAATGCCTTTAAACTCCAGCATCCAAACTTTTTCATCTCCTTTGCTGGCTCTAGCTCTGGTCAAAGTTCCGGTTCTGGTACATTTTTATCCATTTCCAAGAAATAGACCCCATGGTCAGATTCCTGAGAAAGAATCTGAGATCTAGGATCCTCAGATTTTATAACTGTGTACTTGAACTTATTTTTTGGCTCCAGCTTATGGTTAATCCCTTTGATAGGAATATGATCACAAGACCAATCCATATTTACTCCTCCTTCCATCTCTTTGTAAATGTTTCTACTTAGCAAAATCTTGTAGGAGACAGGAATATCTGCAACTAAGATTGTCATCTTTAATCTTTTGTTAGGAAAAGCTACCAGAATAACTTGTGCATCTTTGATTTATCCGATTAAAGGGACTTGTCTCTCCATGGAGTAACACCTTTTTATGGTATTTGTCAAGATAAGTCCAAGAGCATCTGCGACTTTAGCTGGCATGACAGTTTTAGAAGCACCCAAATCTAGAATGAAGTTTCTTAACTCGAAACCATTAAGCAATAAGGAGACATAGAAAGGTTCTACTCTTTCAGAAGATGATGGGTATTTAACAACTGCAACATTGTTCTGGGGAGGAGTATCTTTGGGTTTAGGAAAAAGACCTTTTGATATAATGGATTGTCTTAGAGGTTATACATATTTTACTATCCTATTTAACTGCTCAGGAAAGGCTCTCAAGTATTCAGCGTATGACATTTGAACTCTAGTTTTCCTGGCATGGTCAATAATGTCAAAGGAAGGTATAGATTCAGATACCTCGGCTGCTTTTTATGGTTGAGATGAAGAAATTGCATTCTTATTTATGGGAGCTAAGGAAGAAGGTAAAGGGTTTCCCCTTCTTTGTTCATCAGCTAATGCCTTAGCTTGGCAAGTTTGTGATCTTGTAAATACTGCATATGTATGACCATGATCATCTTCATGAAGTTTCTCATCGTCATGTTTAGATTTGTAGTTCATGTAATTAATGTTGGAGTCGTCAGCAAGACCTAAAAAATCATTATTCTCGAGCCGATAAATGTTAGCTTCATGGTATTCTTCATTAATCTCCACGTTTTTTCTAGGAGCATCTTCAATTGCTAATATTTGGGAACCAAAAATGCGGTTCTGGTTGTTATTGTTGAAATTCCAAGCAAGGTTAGTATTGTTGCCTTGAGCCATTTGAGCCATTTTTTTCTTCATCTGTGACATCTCATTTGCTAAATTTTACAATAGTGAATCAGAAGTAGTAGCAGAAGATGAACTTTCATCTCTAGAAGTGCTGCTCTTTATTTTTCTAGCCATGATGAGGTCATCTTCAATTTTAACCACCATGTTTTGAGTTGCTAACAAGTAAGTAGGATGTGCTCTTCACAGTTGATAGCTTACTTTAGGAATTAAAGCATTGATGAAGAATTTTTTTTTATTCTCATCATTCAGAGAAGAAAAAGCTGGAATTTTGTAAAGTATTCTTCAGAATTTTGCAATAAAATCCCACATGTGATCTTGTGGCTCCTTCTTCAGCTGAGTCAGTTGGGTTATCAATGTACTGGAATATTTAGATGGCTTGAATCTTTTTAGGAATGCATCTTGCATAGTGGCCCAGTTGGTTATGGTGCCAGGAGCTAGCCAGTAGAACCATTCTCTAGCCAAATCATAGAGAGTCTCTATTAAGAGTCTAACAGAAACATCTTCATGTTTGACTGCAAGCACCCCAAATGATATAAAGAACACAGCCAAGTGGTCATCTATATTTTTATTTCCATCTCCAAATAATTTTGGAAAAAAATTTCTCATCCCTTTAGGTAGATCACGCATAGGTAGAATCAGATTTAGAGGTCCAAAGACTGGACCCCATGGAATAGCTGCTGCAGTCGCAAGTGGTTGATACATGATGAATTGAGCACGTCTTTTCTAGGAGTAAACTTGATAGATAATTCTAGCTGTTAGATTGTGCTAAAAATGATCCAGATCTGGAGGAGTTTGCACTTTTCTTCATGGTGAAAGACTGGATCTGTGACTTCTAACCTGGGGAGGATGATTGAAATTGAATTGCTCCTGCAATCTATAAAAATGATCAGTCCTCTCTTGTTCCTTGAAAAATCAGGTGAATGGACATTATGCTAGTTTGAGCTTATAATATAAAAGAGAACTAGCAAGAGAAAGCTATGGTATGCTAATTTGTGTTGTTCCCCAGCAGAGTCTCAAAAAACTGTTGGCTAGATTTTCTGCATAGCTAAAAACCTAAGTAGTCATGAGATAAATCTCCCTCATTCACCGGTGAGGCTCTTGTGTAAGATTTTTCTAGTTTTATTTCCTAGTATCTATTTGTTGGTATTAATTTAACTATGTAGCTCATGAACAATAGCTAGATAGTTTTGTATCAAGTAATAAACTATAGGCAATATGTGTACGAAAGGGAAATAATTAAATGCGAGAAGAAAGGAAATGAAATTTGCAACCTAACCAATAGTTGACAGATTTGATAACATGCACATATACAAAACAAAATAGATCTTAAAATGTAGAATTTGAAGCAAGGGAGAGTTTTAGATCTAAATATAAGACAACACAAAGTTTATGCATAGATCTAAAAAGAAATAAGAGATGAATGCATCGTTGACACAAAGTTCTCTGGAAATATCTTCTCTATTCCTTTGCTTGTGGAAAGCTATCATGGGTTTCAGCTCAAAGTATGGAACAAAAGAATGCTGATTACAAATTCTGATCCATTAACCCGTAGGTTATTCCTCTATTTATAGTGTATAGAGGGAAATTACAAATAAGAAGCTTTTAATGAATTCTCGCATGCAGAAGCTATAGAAAAGGGTAGTAGCTAGTGATTTTCCTCCTGGAATTCCTCTTTACATGACATGCATCTTTTTAACTGAAAATATAACATTCTATTTTACATGTCTTCCACCTATTTCCAAGTAATTGACTTATTCACGTAATGAATTTTAAACCAATCACTTAATTTTTATAGTTTAATTGATTTCTCAATTACTTTTTCAGAGAAAATAAGAGAAAGAAGGAGAAAAAGGAAAAGAAATTAGAAGAAAGCTACAATACTTCCAATCTTTTTCTTTTTCCATATTTTGCATGCGATTGACTCTTTTGCCTTTGATTCTCACCAAAATAGATCTAGAAGTAGTTGACTATGATTTTCTTGTAGGTATTGCCTTTAATTTGTCTTCCCTCTTATCCTTGAATCTTTTGCAATTATTCTTCAGTACATGCACCAATGAAATTTTTGCCGTAAATAATTTAGACAAAACTCATCATTTTTTATTTTTAATTGCATATGAGAAATTTTAAATTCCAGAAAGCACTCTGGGTGAATGAAAATACAAGTAAATTCAATGAAGGCTTTAACTAGAAGATTGGGAGCACATGCAAAAGATCCTGGAAGGAATTTTCCATGCACTGAATTCAACACAGGATGTGTTAGAAAAAAGAGGATGAATTTTTTCTGGAAGCCTTTGCAATTAAGAGGTCTAGATCTGTCAATTAAATTGGTGATAGGTTCAGGGCCAATGTCTGTATCCTTGAATTCAACAAATCTGGAAGCTATGCATGGTTCATCTAATCTTTCTCTTTCATCATGCTTCAAAATGACTGGAACAATCTTTGTCTGAGATCTTTTTATTTTAATTCTATTGGAATCCATTGCAATTGGATCAATTTGTGTAGATTTGACAATTTCTTTTGATTTGGAAGATACATTCAATGTAACTGACATTGATTTGAGCACATGTAATGAATACCTATAATTTATTCAGATAGAGATCTTTGTTCTTGTTTCAATCCTAGAATAGTAATTTAACGCATTTCATTTGTAATCATGACCGGTTCAATGAATTTAGTTTAAGATAGAAACTTGTACTGAATTTGTGTTCCTACTGTTCCCTTTGTTAAAAAAAACCATTAGACACTGCCTCAGATTGACATATTAAAATTGATTAAAGTGCAAGGTAAAATGACACTCATCACTTTTTGGTGTCGTTGTCAGGGAACAAGGTGTCATCAAATTTTAAGGAGCTAGCTAGAAGATATTGCGGGTGTGTGTGATAAGTTTCCATTTATAAAGTTCATTTCCGTAACTCTCTCTCTTTTTCTTTCCTTATCATTCTAAAAAAATAATCAGGAAATCAGGGTAAAACAAAATGGATTCCCTAAGGTGAGTATGTGGAACACACACACAACAAAGTTCAGTATCAATAATTAGGAAACCATTTCTAGTATGTTAGGATTATATGTTTAGACCTAGAGACCATAAAGGAATATTTATTAGAATAAACCTTAAAAACCCCCCACAAAATAAACCTGTGGAACAACATGTTGTTCAAGTCAGGATGGTGAACCCCAATGATGGATACAATGGTGTAGAAAATCCACTTGGAAGAACATTACCTATCCTATCTGGTCGGATCATGATGATTAATATCCTATGAAAAATATATCCCCTTCAATTTTTCCAAAGTTTCAAGCGTTTGTTTCAAAAGATCCTGATTAATTCCTTTTTGAATTTAAAGTTTTGTGTCAAACTTATGACTACACTGCTGATGGCCAAAAAATTAAACTTTTTCAATTTACTTTAAAATAAATAGCTAGGAGATGGTTTATGGGATTGACCCCAGATTCCATCCATACATGGGAAGAGATAGAATGAGAGTTCCTAGATAAATACCAGGACTACTGTCGAGTAAGGGATATGAAAGAATAACTCTTTCAAATCCAGTAGAAGGAGGATGAAAGTGAAGAAGACTACTTAGACAGGTTCCTGTTTCTTCATAGAATGTGTGGAGATGGCCTCAACATTAACCTACTCAAAACTTTATTCCTCAAAGGATTAGATGATGAAAATCAAGAATAATTCAACCTAATGGGGAAGGGAGATATGAACAAGTTAGACTTCACAGATATCATTTACCTTTACAGAAATTACTCAAGAACTCACCCCAATTTTAGAAAGCAAAAAGGAAAAATGGCTAGTGGAGACCTATCCAAATTAAGGGAAGAAATTACAAACTTAAAAAATTATCTCTTAATTCAACTCAACACTACCATGGATAGAGAAAAGGCTAGAAATATAGAGCCCTTGTTCATTTACTGCCCAAGATGTAGGGAGAAACATGGATTAAAGGACTGTCTGTTAAACAAGATAGAAATTTGTCTTATCTGTGAACGTAAGCATGCCACTGATCAGTGTGGTCTGTTATCCTTGCTCAAGAATCATTTTAAACAAAACAATCACAAAGAAACTAAGTTAAAATACATGGGTCAGAAGTAGGGAGGAAATTTTTAGTCCAACCAACATCAAAACTACAACCAAAAATCGTAATGGATTCCAAACCACTGGAATGGACCTTGGTCATATCCACCTCCTTGGGCTCAAAAAATTTCAGAGGAGTGGATCCCACAATATTCACAACCAAATTTTTATCAACAACCATAGGCTTCACATCCAAAAATTCCACAATATTCACCATATATTTCTCATTACCAACAACAGTGGAATGCACCACAAGGATATGGAAAACAATATTATAACCAACGAAGATCACAAGGTCAACAAGCCCTTTTAGAAGGACCAAGTAATGCTACCCAACCTGATCAACCTGCCCAACCACATATACCTACTTAGACTATGGAAAACCCTAAAAATATAAGGCAGGGCAATCCAACATATACGAAAAAATCTAATAAAAACCCTACATTAAACTCTTTATATTGCAAGGACATAATTCTACATTCAGGAATGGTTACATATAAAACTCCTTCCCCTATATTTGAGGATATTCCTAAAGACAACAAAGGGTCAAGAAAAGCACATCTTGGGAATGTAGAAGAAACTCCTCAATCAAACACTAACATTCCTTTCCCCTCTATGCTAGCTCAGAAGTAAATCAGCGTGGTACCTGAGATTCAAGAGTCAGAATTAATTCAAGGGTTGAGGAAGTTAAGTATTGGTATTCCTTTTTTACTAGATCTTAAAGACATTCTCAAATTAAATAAAAAATTTAAAGAGCTCTATTTCAAGAATACAGGGAGAAGGAAGAATCAACCAAATTCCATCCAAGTTAATGGGAAAATTGCTATCATTTTAGAAGGAACTAATCCTCCTAAGTACGGGGATCTTGGTAGTCCTATTATCACTGTTTTCATAGGAAATTTCCAAATCCCTAATGTCCTTATTGATTTAGGTGCTTCCATAAACTATAGATACTCTGTCTACATTTTCACTCCCCAAACCTCAGACAACACACATTGTCTTGTAGATGATAGATCAGTCAGTGAATAAACCAAAGGGGATAATACAAGATGTTACTATTATGATTGAATCTTGGGACTATGTGGCAGATTTCATGATAATCAAAACAAAGAATAGAAAGATTGGGTACCCACTAATCCTGACACGTCCTTAGCTAGACACTGTTGTTGCTCTTATTGACTGTAGGACAAGAAATATGGTCATTACCAATGGTCAACATTCCAAAAAATTGTCACTCTACCCTACAGCTAAGCCATTTTCCATAGATGAAAAAAATTGTCCTATCGATGACTCTAATGGTTCAGAGGATATTATTTCCTCTCTTTCCATGGTAATAATTTGAGAACACTTAGATCAGATTCAAAGCAATTACCATGACAACGATCCTACATTTAGCTCAAGTCCTGTGCTTGAATCCTGCGCTAGGCCCATTTTGAGTCTTTTGCTCGAGTCCTGCACTATGCCCATCACTGATTCTTGTGCTAGTATAGTACTGCAACTTAATGAGATAAAAAATGACTTCATAGATGAGAATAACCAGCCAATTATTTGTCCATTTGTGAGGAACATCATTTTAACAGAATGCATATTTCAGAACAAAAACTTAGTGCACAAACTCCTACCAAATAAGTGCCCACTAAATGCACTTCTAAGAAGTAATGTAAACATTAATTCAATCCAAACTGATACAAAACAATTACCTGTACTTCCTGGAAAGACTCTGATAGTAAATAACTGGTTGAAAGATGAAGAATAAAACACATTGTTAAACTCCTCTTCTCTCATACTCAAGATTTTGTTTGGGAATACAATGATATGAAGGTTATACATCCTAGCATCTGTACACATCAAATTTACACTACTAAAGTTAAAATAGTCATGCAACCTCAAATAAGAATAAACTCGACACTTAGGGACATTTTTAAGAATTAAATTGAAAATCTCTTAAATGTAGGGTTTATTTATCCAATTTCAGACAGTCAGTGGGTTTCTCCTTTAGTCATAGTACCTAAAAAGAATGGGAAATGGAGGGTGTGTGTGGAATATAGGGAATTGAATAAGGCCACTCACAAGGAATATTTTCCATTACTGTTTATTGATCAAGTCCTAGATAATCAATAAGGTAAAAGATACTTCTCAATTCTGGATGGATTTAGTGGATACAATCAAATAACTATAGCACCAGAAGACCAAGACAACAAAATTCACCTACCGTTGGGGGAAATTTTCTTACAGAGTGCTACCTTTTAGGTTATGTAATGCCCCAACCACTTTCCAAAGAGCTATGTTAGATATCTTCTTAGACCTCACTCATGATTGTGTAGAATTGTACATGGACGATTTCACACTTTATGGAGAAAATTTCGAGGAAGCAATCAACAATATAGCTAAAGTTCTTTCTTGTTGTGAAAAACATCAACTCTCATTAAATCATGAGAAATGTTTTTTCTGATGGAACAAAGTATTTTCTTAGGTAATCACGTTTCAATCAAAGGGATTAAAGTTAACCCAGACAAGGTAAAAATCATAATAAAATTACCCTCACCCACCAATCAAATGGAAGTAAGAAGTTTTCTGGGTCATGCTAGTTATTACCAAAGGTTCATACCAGATTTTAGTAAAATTTCTTCTCCATTATTTTCTTTACTAACTAAATATTATGAGTTTGAATGGATAGAAGCATGTTAGGGAGCATTTGATGAAATTAAGGAAAAACTTACAGTATTCTAATATTGAGAGGTCCTAATTGGGAATTACCATTTCACATCCAAACATATGCCTCCAATGAAGAAATTGGTGTTGTTCTGGGATAATAGGAGGAAGGGAAACATATACATGTGATTTACTATATTAGTAAAAATCTTTCTCCTACTGAGAAAAATTATACAACCACAAAAAAAGAATTTTTGGCCGTGGTATATGTGATCAATAAGTTTAGACATCATATTACATGATATGAATTTATTGTACATAATGACCACTATGCCATTAAGTATCTCATCAATAAACCTCTGGTTCATAGAAGAATTGTCAGGTGGTTATTGCTACTACAAGAATTCAATATAAAAATTATTGATAAACCAAGAAAGCCCAATGTTGTGGCTGATTTTCTCTCTAGGCTTACGAGTTCAAAGGAAGATGAACAAGTCAGTGATGACTTCTAAGATGAAAATTTATTTTCACTATCTATGGTCTCTCCATGGTATGCAGACATGGTGAATTATCTAGCCACATGGAAGTTTCCAAACTTTTTCACACCTAAGAAAAAGAAGAAATTAATTAAGCAAAGTGTGATGTATACTTGGTTAAATGAAATATTGTTTAAATGTGGTCTTGATCATGTGTTACGCATGTGTGTTTCTGAAAATGAAATAATTGACATCCTATGGGCATGTCATGATGAACCATTAGGATGTCATTACTCGATGCAAAGAACCATTCATAAAATCTTGGGATCAGGATACTATTGGCCTTCCTTGTTCAAGGTTGCCAAGAAATATGTATGGAGGTGTGATAAATGCCGACGAATGGGGAAGCCAACATTCACATTAGATATGTCACTTCAACCATAAGTTGTTTTGGATCCATTTGAGAAGTGGGGACTAGATATCATTGGGCCATTTGACCTAACCTCACATGTAAATGGGTTGAAGTGTAGGAATATATATTAGTTTGTACTGAATATGTTACCAAATGGGTTGAAGTGCAGGAACTATCACACACAAAGGATGAAAAGGTTGTAAATTTTCTATATGAATGATTTTTTCAAAGATTTGGTGCACCTAGATCAATTGCATTAGACCAAGGGCCACCGTTTATGTCAAGGGTGATCAGCTCTTTTTGTAGATACATATCAGATTTGATATAAGAAATAATCTCCCTACCATCCACGATCAAATGGGCAAGTGGAGGTGACCAACATAGAGCTGGAAAACATACTCATAAAGATGGTGGTCATCTCAAGGAAAAATTGGCCTATAATTCTACATATAAGATGACAACAGAATTCACACCATATGAACTAGTCTATGGTAAGAATCCTATCATGCCAATAGATTTTGAAATCTAGACACTAAGGAAAACATCTGAGGTGGGAATTGAATTAACAAAAGTTTAACAAGCAAGAATCATTAAATTAAATGAATTGGATGAGATCAGGCTTCAGGAATTGCATTAGATGGAGATTATTCAACAACAAAGGAAACTATGGCATGACAAGAAAACAAAGCCAAAGAAATTTCAAAAAGGAGACTAGGCTTTACTCTTTGATTTAAAGTAAAAATATTTCAAAGGGAAGCTACAGATGAGATGGATGGGTCCTTATCAAATTACTGAAGTATATGATAATGGTACCGTCCAATTGATTCCAATTGATGGTAAAAGGAAATTTATGTTGGTTAATGGCCACAGATTGAGGCTATACCATAAACCAACATCTCACCATGCATTTCAAAAGGTAATAAAAGAGGATTCAAACCTCCATTGTGTAGGCAAGGCTATATTTCCCATCATAATGCAGACCTAAACCAAGAATGTCAAAAATAAAGAGGAGGTGATTGAAAACTAGCAATGAAAATCATCTTTTCTCGGAGCGTTGAGAGAAAACCAGAAATGGCACCCAATGTTTCGTGAAAAAAAAGAGAAAAAAAATAATAGAGGAAATTAAAACCAGCAATGAAAATTTTCTCTCTCCTAAAAAAGGGAATAAGAGGGGGTAATATCATAAAGGTACAACAAATGCCTGAGGCATGATGTCAAGAAAGGCTATGAAAGAATTTCACACTTCACATTTGTAAATAATGGCGAGGAACGACAAAATTTAATAAAATGGTATGCAAAATTAATAACCCCTATCATTGCAAGGTTTTAAATTTAAAGTTATTTTTTCCATCATGCATATTAATTGGCCACTTTCCAAGAACCATGCCGCACGTCCAAAAATCCACTCTAAATCCTCCATCCATTAAAAATAATAATGCCTCACACACTTTAAGGTATCTATCTAATCACCTCAGTATTTTGGCCTAGATTTTCCACAAGACGGTTATGTTATCTCATTTTTGTGTTTACACCAAAATTTTAGTGATAACCCTAAGAAATTTTTGAGCTGATTTCCTAAGAATTCCCTTTCAAATAGATAATCAGGTTTTTAGGTTTTTGAAGCAAGACAACATGAGTTTTGGATGCTTCATGTTGTATGTTCCCCGAAACCCGAAACCCGCATCAAGTAAGTGTTTCAGGTTTTCATGTCTTCAGGGCATCAGAACATGCCTTTGTCAAAACATGCTTCATGTCGCATGTCTTCTGATTCCTGAAGCCCAATTTACTCCTTCATTTTGGGTTTGCGGGTCTTCAGAGCATCGGAACATGCCTTCATCAAAACATGCTTCATGTCCATGTCTTCCGATTCCCGAAGCTTGACTCGCCTTTGCTTCGGGTTTTCGGAACCATCAAGCATCATGCTTCATGTCACTTGTTTCCAGCAACTTGAAACCCAAATTAATAAAAAATCCTTTGTGTCGGGTTTTCGGGTGTCCCAAGCATGCTGACATGGCATTAATGCCGAGTTTTCAGGTAGTTGACACATGTGTCAACTGAAGTGTATTAAATACAAAATTTCTTATAAATGCTTGAATTTCCATGTCATTTTTACCATATGTACTTTTTACCTTGTGGATTTTCGTGCATGCACCTTCGACCTCAAAACCTGACTCGCCTTCGTGCTTGATTGCATTGCTTGTTTTTGATCATTTTTTGATCTGATTGAAGGTATTTTCCTTTATTCTTTGTTTGTGACATTTGTGGAAGGATTGTGTAATGAGCTTCCTAAAATACCTCTTTCTTTTGGTTAGGGTTTTTGGTTTTTGTTTACTTTTTCATTTTTGGGTTGTTTTCTAATCAGGTTTACATTTTAGGGTTTCCCCTTGAAAAGATTAGTTTTATTCCTTGGAATATACGGTTGATTCATAATAGTGGAGTGGAATTTACATGTCTTGACCTAACCACAACCTGATTCCCTCTTTTCAGGTTTCGCAGGTTCTTCTGTAGCTTGCAAAACCTGCAGTGTTTTGGGAAATCTAAGGTGTCAGACACTTCAAACCTTCCGACATCTCCAGTGTTGCAGGTTTTCTAAACCTTCTGACATCTCCAGTGTTGCAGGTTTTCCAAACCTTCCGACATCTCCAGTGTTGTGGGTTTTCCGAACCTTCCAACATCTCCAGTGTTGTGGTTTTTCCAAACCTTCCAACATCTCCAGTGTTGTGGGTTTTCTGAACCTTCCGACATCTCCAATGTTGCGGGTTTTCTAAACCTTCCGACATCTCCAGTGTTGCGTGTTTTCCAAAGTGTTTGACACCCTCTGATCTCCAATACTCTCTATTGTTTCGGGCCTCTGAGATTGCTAAGCAGGTCCTCAAACCCAAGGTGTCTAAAAATCAGAAGCAATCAGTTCATTCCTCCTTTGAAATTCCTCATGTCGGATCCTGGTTCATCGCAAGATAAGACTGAAAAATCAGGGAGGATGAAGTACAAATTTAGGAAGGTGGAGTCTCCTTCCTACATTGATTGTAATTGCGACATCCGAGATACAGAACTCAGAAACATAGATATGGAATATTTTTGGAATAGAGTCAAGAGTTCTTCCCAAACCCCATGGATGAAATCAATAGTTGGTAGTGGTCTACCTCTTGTAGTAGGTTTCCCCATGTCTACTCAGTGCCTTGATTTCATCTTAGCTTATGCTTCAAATTACGACTCCACTTCTCGTTCTATGAAGAATCAGGTGGGAGAGGTCGTAATCAAGTTAGACGGAGGTTACTTCGATGACCTTCTCAAGCTACCTAACTTTGGGGAGTATGGAGATGTAGATCTCAAGTCAGCCAAAAAAGATTGGGACAATGATCAGGAGGATTGTATCAAGCATGTGACTAAGAAGTTCCTAATCAAATCCAAGCTGACTATTTCTAGGTTCCCAAGACTTGTTCCTAGAAGTGATTTCATTCAGGAAATCAATGATATCATTACTCTATTGAGTCAGGTTTTTGGTTTCCCCAAATCAAATGTTTTCCAAGGATGGATGTACCAATTCATGATCATTATTAAGAAGAACCAACAGGGAATCGATTGGGGAACCCTTATCAATAACGAGATAGATTCTCAGATGACAATAGTCTTGTCTATTGGGAAGTTTTATATGTCCTCGTATGTCACCTATGCAGTGGCTGGCATGAGGAATTATCCTGGATTGGACACAAAGGGGAACAAGACTGGAACATGTTTATCAGTATTTTCCTCAGTTAATAAGGAAAGGGTCTGAAGACTAATTCAGAAGGGTAAATGATGCCTTCTTTTACGAGAACATCTACAGGTTAAACCCCGAACTAATGAAAACAAGAGTCTCTGATGAGGCATGGGCTGAAGTTTCAAAATGGGGTTGTGTCTTCTTGCAATTCAAGAAGTTCACATACCTCCGAGTGGTCATGTACCCAGGAGATCCTTTCCATTTACCTAGATATCCAAGAGACAAAATACTCTTGATGGAGTTGGCTAGGAAATCACAAATTCCAACAGAGTAAACACAAGGCCGCTGTATCTTTCCCAATTTCTATTGGAAGGTATACTTGTTCAATGGTCATGAAAGCCAAGAACATTATACATGAGCTTCAAGACAAGCTGAAAAACCACATGAAGCCTAGATATGGGTTTGACTTTCGAGGAGTCCTTAATTCATATGGAACTCTACACCCGCACATACTAAGCATAGAAGACATCTGGATTGATTTACATGATGAGGTTGCTGTCCGAAGAAAAGATCATAGCAGGTTGACACTTGTAGAGATTTAGACACTCGAGCTCATTGACATACCAGAGGGTACTGGTGATAATGAAAGCATTCTGGATCCTTCCTATGATGGATTGAATGAAGATCAATATGTTTTCCTACCTAATGATTGGTCTATCGGTGAAAAATTCTCTATTACAGATAGATCGGCCCTGATTCTCACACGCATCAAGGCATGGCTCACCTCTTGGGGGATGAGTTTCAAATAAGATAGTTTTTCAAAGTTGGTTGCTGTAGAGGCAGGGCCCTCCAAAAAGGAAAAGGACAAAAGCTCTTCCAAGGGACCTATAAAGGTCAAATTTGTCAAGAAGAGAAGAGAAGAAGAAACCCCTTCAACTACTACTCCAGTGGAAATGGTGAACGTGCTAGAATCACCAACACCACCAAAAATAGGAGAAATTTCTATGGAAGGAGAGGTGATTCAGCCCCTAGTTTCACCATTTGTTGACTGCCCAACATAAGTAACTTTATCTCTTACATCCCAGGCTTTGGCGTCAGGATCTGTGCTTCCTACTTCACAACCACTTCTACCTCCTCTTTCCCCATCCACTTCATTGGTCATGGCCAAAATTTTCTCCAGACTCTCACCCCTCTCTTTTGGGACCAAAGAAACTAAAAATATGCCCCCTCCTATGCCTCTTCTCACCGAATCCACTACCACACTGATAACTGTTCCCACTCCAATAGTGAATCCCACTCCACCTGAAAGTATGATACCAACTTCTACCACAGTGACTACTCCTTCTGGTATGCCTCAATGGCTACTTGAGAAAACTCCAAGGAAAAGGAAGGTGGTTGTACCCATACCAACCTTTGATTTTAGTACACTCAAGGCTCCTATTGCTAAGTCAGCCAAAAAACCCAAAACAGTTTTGAGGGTTTTAGTGGATGCTTCGGGACATAAGTTTGCGGAGATAGCCACTCCCACGATGAACAAGACCAAAGAGGACATAGTAGCCTCTGATTATCAAATAACTAGGGTTTCTCTAGGAGAGGTGATGGTAGAAGGAGTACAACAAGATGCATGAGATGATATGAACGTTCTATGCCAGAAATTGAAGGAAATAAAGGACAACAGGGATGAGCTTAAAGAAAAGGTGGAGTATTTAACTGAAGTATTACTTAAGCTCTCAAAACCCCTTGAATCCATACCATATTCCTCTGTCCCTGTCAGGTTCAATTTCTTATTGGTGCCCATAATTGAGAAGATTAATGAAAAAGGGAGAGTGGTCGATGAATGGACCCAAAGGCTGCTCCTATAGGGGAAAGAATTAATCCAAGACACTGTGGAAGTCTATCAATCTTTGGGAAATATACAGAGTGATGGGGAAAAGATGGATGATGATTTCTCTCAAGAGGTTGGACACCTGGAGTTGAATTTCTAAGCTCTCCAGGTGCTAAAGCAAATCCCCTCATGCATCTTGGTCGAAGAGGGCATCATCCCACATTCAGATAAGCACTTCCAGCTGACCAAGGCCATCAGATTCAGAATAAAGATTCTCAACAAAGCTTGTGGAAAATTGAGAGAATCAAGAGATCAATTGATTGATGGAAAGAGCGAATTGGAAGAGAAACTGATCAAAATTTGTGCTAAAGTGTCAGGTGGAGACTCAGGTATCCTACCAGTTGAGGGTCTTTTCAAAAAAATCCAAGAATCAATTCAGCATGAACCAACTCATGGATTTGGCATTGAAATCATTGACAGGTTTGTAAAGATTGAACTTTCTTTGGAAACCCTAAGAAAACTCAACAAAAGATTGAGAAAGCTTCCCGGAAATGTCAGTGACACTCATGAAACATGTGAAGTCCTGAGTGATCATTCTACTACACCTGATGAAAATGAGATACAAGGTATAATCTGGAAATTCCAAGAATTTCAGAACAAACAAGCTTTGCTGGAAGAAGGGAAAGATGAGGAAGAGAAAGATGACGATTCAGACTAAGTCAAAATGCAACATGTCATTTCAATCTTGAAATTGACATGTCTTTTTCATTTCTATTTTGTCACATAGGAAGTAAGTTTTGACTTGGTCTCCTGCGTGAGAGCCAAGTAAAATAGGACTCTTGTTAGAACACTGTTTTATAGGGTTTGTCCTATTTTCTCTCAACTTTTTTTATTATAAATAAGGGGTGTACGTACATTCTAAGGGGTAGAGATTTTTGGAATATTGAGAACTATTGTGAAGAAGAAAAACTGTGTTTTCTCTTTTAATCATTTGAGGAATAGAAGTTGATGCTATTTTGTAAACTTTGTGTTGTGAGATGTATCTTTCTTAAGATATTGTTCTTATGTTCATAATCTTAATCTATTCTTCGTTTAACATCTTGATGATTCTAATCATTTCAAACATTACATTTTTTTTAAATCTCGTATGATTATTTCGTGCTCTATGTTTACTCGAAAGAAAATACGTTCCTCTCATTTCCTACCATTGTGTTTCTTCCATAACAATAATTTCCTTTCCAATTCATTTCATTTCGAAAGAGCAATATCTTCACCTATTATGAATATGGATTTTGGGATTCTATCCCAACCCCAATGGTTAGATTAGTGTGAATATTGTACATATTATTTCTATTGTGTTTTAGATTAGTAATAAATAGGCAGCCTCACCTACCCTTGGGGAGGGATTCAATCCCATGTACTATGGTTGAACCTCATATTTTGTCTTGACAAAATATCCAACAAATAGGTTACATGCCTCGATAATAGAGTTGTTTGGTGCTTGTGCTCTGGGTTTTTATTTGGACTGTATTATACTACTCCTGCACTATACCTCCTAATCCCTTCTCTATCTAGTCATGCACTTTTTCCAACCTAAATGAGGCCTAGAATCAGACATGAGCCTACCAGTTCAGTGGATCTTTTGGCAGATGTGAATTCGGTGGAGGGGTGGCTAGATTTTCTTTTGGCATATAAAGAATTCAGCATTCTGATGATAGAGGAGTTTGCAAGGAATATGGAGGAAGGCTAATCAACAGTAAATGGTAGGGAAATACTCTTCTCTTCAACTATAATTAGTCAATTATCAGGGGTTCCAAATGATGGTTTAGCTATTACTAATTGAAAATGTACCATGAATTAATTTAGAGATTCACAGTAGGAAGAAAGGAAAAATTGCAACTAGTAGTTGACAATAAAGGAAAGGAAAAAGGGATTAAAAGACTGAGCATACTAGAACCCTGGCTAGAGATATCAAAATGTTGATAAAATATTTTACTTGTGAGGGTCAATATGAGATTGTTTTAGGCCCAGTATTGAGGATGCTCATATATTTATGCCATGGCAAGGCCAAACCCCAGTATAATGTTAATCTAACTCAATTTATCTATGAGGCTATTTGTGTAGACACTAAAACATTTCATTGGGGGGAAAATTATCTCAAGTTTCAGGGTCTCATTCATTTAATTTGTAAGCATAAGTTTTTGAAAAATAGGAATGGCATGAGATGATGGATCTAATTTTAACAATCATACTCTCCCTCATCCACTTCTAGCAGACATGGAAAATGTCATCATAATTATATTGCAAACCCCATTATTCCTCAACAACCAATGGAACATCTGTTAAAAAAGGAAGAACACGAAGCATATGCAACCATTCAAACCCTGGTTAACACTCCACCTGAGCCAATGCTTCCATCCATTCTTGAGGAGGGATTAATTAGAGATAATGGTAAAGTACCCATAGAAGAGGGTGAACCTAGTTCTCCTCTAAACCTTGATACTCTTCTACCCAATGTTTTATCCTTTTCTAGAGTACAATTTGACCTTTAAATAGCTAAGGAAAGTGTTGATAAATTGTAGGCCTTGTTGAAATCCAAAAATGCCAACTTTTCTCAACAATTCTCTTCTCGAGAGAAACAAATTCAAGAATTGCAGACTTTGGTAGCCCACCAAGAAGAGGAAACTTCCCAGTTGCAACAGACGTAAGAGGAAAAAAAAGTTGTAGATATATGTATTCAAAGATGCTAAATCAGAATTAAAAATATCCTTGGCTTAGCTACAGGCATAACAAGAAAGATAATTCCCTCAAACTATCATATTGAAAGGAATGAAAAAATGGATGGAAGAGTACTATCAGTTAAGAAAATTTGAGGAGGAAAATACTAAGTTAAAAGAGGAAATTCAATTGCTCAAAAAAAATGTTGGCCACGTTAGTCAGTTATATGATCAAGTGCTCTCTCGCAAGCCTCCTTCCAATTTTTATGCCATGTTCTTACAAGAACAATTGTTCAAATGGAAAATCACTAGAGCAAGGGCAATGCTGGACATTGAGTTTGAGAATGATCATCAGTTTGTAGGTTCATATGTTGTTGCCAATGATTTTGAGAATAATTTGTTGTGTGAATTTTATGTGCATAAGTTTTTACTTCCTACGTAGGTGGAAACACCAATCAATTTATATGTGGGTGAGGTCTGGTTGAGGTCATTTGCTTCAACCTTAAGACACCAAGTTGAATGGAGGAATAAAAGGGAAATATTTGTGTAGTCAGAATCAATAGTGGGCATCCTTATGAGACATGATTTTCTATCCCCCATTAGGTTTTTCAATAGGTTCTATTCACAAGTGTATTGTCTTAGTTTGGTAGACAAGTACATCGATATTCTTTAAAATAGTGTCAAAAATTTCAGGGAACAGGTAATCCCTACATTCAATGTTAAATTCCTTGCATCGCAAGTTTGATATCAGTTGTTGACCAATCAATATAAAAGGAAGGAATTCATGTCACCAACCAACCTAAGATGGTCCTTGAAGAGGGCCAAAGATGTATGCAAAATCATCTTGAGTCTCAAAGAGTAGTGGATTGGGATGTAATATAGACCACCTCTACTACTTGCACTAGTACCATAGTGGAATGCGAATAATGATCAGTTGATAGACAATTATAATACATGGCAAAAGAATGTGGTGGATCACTTTATATTTTTTGATACAATAGCTGAAGAAGCATGAAATAGATTTATAACTGAATACAATTTTTCTAGAATAGTAGAATAACTTAATAGGTAGCAGGGGGACCTGCTAAATATTTAGTCTGGGGGAGTGATGAGCCCCGGTATTATTATGCATGATGGGAAAAATACATACTTTATATTTACTACTTTGAAATGTTTATGGGTTATTATTGTGTGTATTATTTATGTTTCATCTTGTTAATTCTTGTGCATGAACGGCTTAAATATGATATGGATAAACACTAATCCTTGTGAAAATATGCATGTGTTGAAAAGTTATAATGTGCACAGGACTTAGGATATATGATGGTGCAGGATTCTATTCTATGATATGGCGCAGTGGACTCTGTTTTGTTTTGTGTTGGCACAATACTCTCTTCCTTTTTGATAAGGGCCGGAGGATAGTGTCTTCAAAATGCCTAGATCATCAAATCCCTCAAACCCTAAGTGGAATCTACATGCATGTGGGTAAAAATATCTTGGAAGTCTAGCTGTCAGCATCATTTTCTATCAAAGACCGTAACATCTATCAATCAACGTTCCAAATCATAAAGTTCAGTGGTAATAACTGAAGATTCATCACCACTTTATTTTCTTCAATCAAGATAAGATTTTGGGAATCTTCTGGAAGTGATTGAATCCTTCTATGAGCTAATCAAAGACCTCCTCTTAATTTATTCTAAAGGAATGATCAATAACCAATGAGTTATTCTCGTCGTTAATATATTGCCAAGAATTAAGCAAATTGTGGAGTTCAAATAGTTAGTTAGATTTAGAATTAGTCAGTTTGAATAATTAGATCTCTATAGGAGGATAACATAAAAAGGAGGAATGAAATCAGAAATGTAGCATTTGTTTTTATGTAGCAACATTTTAAGAATTGAATAAAGATCAAATTTAGGAGAACTTATCTTGCTAAGAGACTCAGTATAATCCTGATCGAAGGGAAGGAGCAAAGGCCACTCCTACCCAATGAAAGGGAGACTCATTTTTCTTTTCATTAATTTTTTCTTTAAAGTATTGTTATAAGATTAATATTTCTTTCAAAATTCAATTCAATCTTTAATATTAATGCTTTAGTTGGATCTTTGTTTTTATTTCAATCCTAGTATAACAACTTATTGCATTTCATTTTTAATCACAATTAGTTCAACGAATTTAGTTTAAGCTGGAAACCTGTACTAAATTTATGTTCCTACCATTCCGTTTGTTACAAAAATCCGTTAGATGCCACCTCATATTGACATATTAAAATTGATTAAAATACGAGCTAAAATGACACTTATTAGTAAACATAATAGCAATGTTTCTAAACACTCATTAGATGGTCCAGGGTGTCCATGCATCATAGAGTTTGCCGTCATCACTAGATTAGGAAAAAGATTCAAAGTTATTCAAGTGAGCAATCTTCATCAGTATAAAAGATCACCAGTGGAAGAAATCCCCACTTAAATTTCATGGCTGCATTAAGGCATTCAAATCATTTCATCACGTGGAGTATTTTCCCCTCCATCCCTTCACTCTCCCTCTCTTTATTTCTCTACTTTATCTCTCCATTATAATTCTTCGTTATGCGTCATCATTGTATTTCATCCTATTCACTTAAGTGACCTATTTTAAATTTGTAAAAATTATTTTCTCAAAATTATAAGAGAAATGCTTAATTCATGGAAAACAGAAGGTCATGAGTGGAATATGGAAATGAAGAGTCATGTGAAGGAGATGAATGGAAAATTCAGATTGCTATAAATTGTAATGAGATCTTTATTCCAAAGGGTTCTAATTTTGAAATTTTTCTAGCTAATGAATGCAAGGTCATGAGATATATTTTGTTCACTCGTGAGTGAAAAGACTTAGCCATTTTCCCCTATTCTCAATGTCTTCCACTCTCATACTATGTATGATTTCTACTTGAGCATAAATACAAGAAGAAGGAGTTTCAAGCCTTTTTTGACTAAGGGGTTTACTGATAATTTGTGTTCATTAAATTCTAATTGGTCTTGTTGTTATTTGCAGTATTGTTTCTTCTTAATTTTAGTGCATGTGATGAAATTTATAACTAGCGTGTGCAGGAATATGATATTCTAGCTAAAAAATTAGTTCCCCTACCTCTTTTCTCACTCCCCTTTCCCACTGTTTAGAAATTTTTTTCCCTAGAAAGATATTTCTATATTTTCCACAGGGTCAGTGGAGTACCCCTGTTAAATCCTCGACCACAAGGCCACAAGGAAAATCTACCTTTACTTGTGCATGCATATAGGGAAGATGCACCAGTTAAGTAGAGGGACTTAGATTCCCAGAGTTTTGGCAAGAAATCCACAAGTTTTTCCACCTGAAAAATTTTCTCACCAATATTTTTTAGTGCCCACCGTGGGGTAGATTTAGTAGTGTTTGCACCCAAAATATGACCGCAAGGTTTGAAAATTAAAAAAAAAAACATATTTCAAAGGAAAATCATTTGTGAAGGAAAATCCATCAAGGAACAAACCCTTGTCACATTCATTTCCCACATCATGAAAGGAATTTCCATATTTAAGTGAAGTACCAATGAGTGACATTGAAGAAGAAGAAGAAGATGTCTTCCTAGAAAACAAGATCATTGATCAGCCATGGTTCTGAACTAGTATTGACAAAGGAAAGAAGAAAGAACCTGTCACCGATGAAGAAGAATGGATTCAAAGGAGACATAACCTAAGGTGTGAAGTTCGATAATATGCCAAATTCTTGCAAGAGATGAATGATCAACTTGAAGAAGCCCATAGATAAGGAAGAAGAAGAGGAGAGTTCTCCTATAGAGGAATATCCTAAAGATCATTTGTACCATAGGGTTTTAATACCTGGAATAGGTTCTTGAATGCCACTAAACAAAATCTTATCCTTGAGCCTTCTGATGAAGATAAAATCAGAATTCAATAAGATGATGAAAGACATGATGATGCAATGATCCACTGAAGTAAATGTTTTACCAATCTCACACAACTCACTACAAAATTGAGAACATTATCCTTATACCATTCTCTAGATGAATTCATTACATACGGTGATGAAGAAATGAATGTTTTGAAAAGATAATATGTGGAAAGGCTTTAGATCATAATAGAAGGAAATTCTGACCCCAAAGTCTTTGATGAAATTTGGAGGTATGATTTATAGCTCTACAGAGAATATATGAACATCTTGAAGCTCTGCATCAAATGGAGAAGAAAGAGAGTTGACCCTATGGAAGAAGACCCAGATGGATTTCCCATACTATGAGGTTTTCATTCCCAAAATATTCTTGGATGCTTTCGAAGAAGATCTTGTCATGGAACCTCCCGATGAAATCCAAAGAAACATCATGGAGGAAGAAGTAGAAGAGATGAAGATAGAATCACCATTCAGCAATTCCATTTGGCTCGAGTCACAACCCATGGGGGGAATAATATATTCAATAAAGGAAGATCCTTGCTGCATAATGGATGATCCAATGCTCTCTAAAGACTCCACCAATGATGAATAAGATGACCAATTCAAAGTAAGCATGAATGATCTCTTTTCAAATTTTGATCTTTCAATTAATGATGAAATGGAGAGATGTGAAAAAGTGAAAGAAATTCACCTGACATCATGGTCCAAAGATGATGAATTCAAGATGGTCATAGATAATCTTCCCTCCTATTTTGATTCTTCAAGTGATGTAGAAATGTTACATGAAGAAATGGAGGAAGTCAAAGAATCAAACTCTCTTGTCGATGCAATCATGGATGATCAAATGGAAGAATCCCACTCTCTCTTCAAATCCGAGGAGAACGAAAATTTAAACACAACCTCTACTCACTCGGGGAGTAGAATCATCATCACGGTGAAAAAATAGCCTTTCATCTTTCACCTGAGCAAGAAGATTCAATAATGGATGGTCAAGATGTAGCTGAAAATTCTTCTCATACTACTGCCCCAACACGGTTCTCTACTTCTTACAAGAAGAAGATGATATGGATTTTGAGCTTGAAGGAGTTGCCCTTCCCATGAAGCTTGGACCTCTTCTCCTTATCAGTAGGTGTCATGAATCAAGTATGCTCATGTGTTTGTAAGAAAGTGAATCTTTGGCAATGCAAATCATGGAAGAGGTGAACGAGGATGTTTCAAATGAATCATGGGCATGTATGGATCATATTTTTAACCATCTCCTGGAGGCACAACAAGAAGATTATTCCAATGAAGATAAAAATGAGCCTATGGAAATTTCAAAAGAACTATCTGTACAAGATATCTTGAAGGTTGTAGAAGAAACTAAAGACCCTCAACTCAGCCTTGAACTCTTAACCTGGGATATGGAGATACAAGACATGTATGAATCAATTTGTGCTTCCTATTTTGGAAGACCAATTTTTGATGTTGAGATGGAGCAGTTGGATAATCTTGATGACTTCTCTAATACTTTGGTTGATGAGAATGGACATGAAAGCATGTCTTTTTCTTCCACATCATGTGAAGAAGTTCATGAGTGCAAAAGAAGAAAATTTCATGAATCTCCTTTGGACATCTCTAATTTTGAAGACAACACCTCCACCATGGAAGAAGATAACAAGGAAAACATTGAGCTGATTTGCATTGAAGAAAGTTGTTCGGAACATGGTGAAAATATGCAGTAATGTTTGGAGTATATTCAAAACCAACTTACTCCCACCATTTCAGAATGGTCCATCAATACAAAACAAGAGTTCATATGGAAAAATCCAATGAATGGTGCTTACATGGCCAAACCAAAAGCTGCAATTTTTAAAATAATATCAAGATGGACTCCGAATGAATGCATATTGGTGACAATTTCTCTAGACAACAAAGTGGAATTATGTGTGATTCTTTCCAAATGATCCAAAATTCAGACTACACTCACCTTCCTCCAAGCTCTGATTCATCTTGAACATGTTCCTCATGCTGCAACAATATCTTAAGGATGATGAAGACCTCTGGCTCAATGATTTAACCTCCATGACCAAAAACACTTGCTCAGAGAAACAAAGTAGGATGTTCGGGGAAGTTCTTGAATGGGAAGAAAACTGAGTTTGTTCTCACTCCTTCCAAGTGTTTTGCTGATATAAGAGACAATTTTGAAGTCATAATTCAAAGAAGATGAATGTTTTCATGATAGTAGTAATTTTCCCACTCTTGAAGACATGGAGGGATGACGTCTCATGATTGCGGGACATCAGGAGGAATCTTCAAAATGTAAAAGTTTCAAGAAAGTTAACCAAATTTTCAATGGATGAAGAATATGATCAATATAGTATGAGTACAAGGATGGAATCATGATCAGTATTATTCTTCTCAAGCCATGAAAATCCATCACCAAAGCATGGTTTAATCAAATAATATTTTTTGTGCTTCAATGGTCATACTTAAATCCGTTATTTCATGATGGCATGTACTTTTCTCAACCTATTTCTAGGTATGTGTATATTCTTTCCCCACCTCTGTAGTCCCCCCTTGTATATAATTTCCTTTCTATGGTGTGTTTCCCTTTATGTTTTGTGTTGTGTGTTTCCTTTCTCATTTTATGTGTGTGTGTGTTTCCTTCTTCGTTATCTTCTCTCTTATAAATTGTACATGACTCCACAGGGCCCAATGGATAAGGCACTGGTCAATGGATCATATGGTATAAAATTGATATTCTAGATTCCCATGTCATGTCTTTCATTGCACTCAGTCCATGTCATGTCCCCAAGCTAGATCCAGTTGTTGTCATGCAAATGTGCAACAAGGAAATTAACAATTTCTGAGCATGACAACTATACCCCTGTGTTAATTTTTTCAAGTTTTATCATTCTAGGACACCCCAGGTCTATCCAGTTCATTCTAAGTGACCTCCTAATTAACATTATCTCATCCCCCTAGGTGATTTAGGAAATTCCATTCATTCCCCCTAGGTGATTTTAGGAGTTCATTAAAAATTGCAAGCTACAGGAAGTTGTGGGAAGGGCTATCACTGGCCTTCCTAGGGCTGGAGCAACCCCATGGAGTAGAGAAGAAGATGCCAAAAGTGGATGTGGAGGTGATTCAAAGGTCTTGGGACATCATGGAAATGATTCAAGAATATTTTAGAAGGGCTCGAAGAAGTTGGGGTAGTTTCACCAGAATTAGGGTTCACAGGCCTAGTCAGTACACAGGCCAAAACAGTCACTGAGCTTCTGGAAGGTGATTCTAGGAGCTCCAGATGGAGTTAGGAGCAAAAAAAAAATCTATAAATATAATTCCAATCCCTACAATATGGTGAAATCATATTTTTCACAACACTTTGGTACATTAGGTTTGCAGGAAGTTTTTCTTAGGCACAAGCATGGAGTACCAAATCAAAACTCCAATTTTTTAGGGATCAAATGGAAAATAAATACATGATACCCCCACCATTGGATTAAAAAGGCCATTTAAAGTCAGGATCATATAAATTTTTTCCAAAAAAGTCCATCAGGAGCTCAAGTTATCATCGTCACAAGTTGTCCTCTTGAAGCAAGTTCAGGACTTAGCCAAATTTTGGGAGGACACATGTCAGCTCCAGGAGCCTAGTAGGATTTTATGTCCCCCAACATCCCTAAGGGTCAGGTACATCAACCTTGGAAAATTTTCTCAGCCACCATGTGACCTCTAGAACCCCATGTGACCATCAGGATTTCAGTTCAGCCCCCGGGTGCAATTTGGAGCTCAAATCCCCTGTCGTCGGATCTCCACCACGTGTCAGACTCCAGGACCACCATGGAATTTGATGTCCCTCACAGGTCAGGGACATCAAACCTTGAAAAATTTTCTCAGACCCCTAAGGATAGACTTTTGGTCACCCATGTGACCCGCTTCCATCCCCTTAGTGCTTTAAAGCTGATTTTGGAGCACTCACTCCCTGTCGTCAGATCGTTGCCACGTGTCGCCTTCTTGCTCACCATGGAAATTGATGTCCCTCACATCCATTTGAGGTGAGGGATTTCAGGGAAAATAAAATTCACCCAGCCCTCTCTTCAGCATGATTTTAAAATTTAAAATATGTACCTATGCTTCCCGACTTCTAACTTCTTACACTCCGTGCACAACCATATCTCCATACTTCCTCTGCAACCTTCTACCATCACTCTACCATTGCAAATTCTCAAACCAATCTCAGACCATGGGCACTGAAATACCTTTCCCATGGTGATATGTAGGTCTTAGAAGGATTTTTCATCAAGTTAAGAAGGAGAAATGAAGAAGAAGAAAATAGTTAAAATCTTCATTGTCGTAAAACGAAAATTCATACAAATCTTGCAAACTGAGTGCACGAAGAAATGAAAACCATATTTTGATTTTTATTCTCTCTATCCAATACCATAAAAAACATACTTTCAAACTCTCCTCTCATGCAATAGAGCATTCATAGTGAAATAAATCTCCTTTCCGGCTCCAACGAAGAAAAAGTTCAATTTCCCATCAAATCGGTTGTCGGATTGAAGTAAAATTTCACATGTGAGCACAAGAAGCAAAAACCTATCACAATGGAGTTTATTTCATCGTGAATGGAGACAAAAACTAGACCTATAAATTTCAAGCTCCATTAATGGCCGCCATGACACAGTAGTGGAAAAAATCAGCGAGCTACCTCTCCACTTCTCAGGGTTCCAGTGGGTGAAATCACACGAAAATTGGAGGGAATGATCGTTGAAAAATCTAGTTTCACGTGAACTAGTTTTCACGCCATGAAGTCCCTATTTTTTAGGGATATGGAGGGATGTATTTTTTATCATAATTCTTCCCTCTTTGAATAAATTTTCAAATTCTGGAAGATCCAGCAGGTGAAATCATCAAAATTCAGAGGGAAGGGTCTCCAAAAATCTAGTTTCTCTCAAACTAGTTTTTGCATGATGAAGTTTCCATTTTCTCAAGATATGAAGGACTGATTTTTTATCAGTATTCTACCCTAGTAGCTCCATACCTGAAGCTCTTACTAGACATAAATTTTCATTTTTCATTTCTGATATTTTTGGAAAGTGGAATCATGATGAAAATTGGAGCACGAGTTTGTGACGAAGAGCCGAATCCAAAAAAGTTGTTCCTGTCGCAAACATAGAGGTAATTTTCACCACTTACTAAAAATAGCATATGTTATACTTCCTCACATGCTATAAATGGAAAGTCCCACTAAATTACATGTTCAATCACTCAGGACAATCAGAAAAGGGGTAAAATGGAAAGTAAGATAAAAATGACTTCTTCCCAAAATAGCAGGTCCCCAAATAACAACTTGAAAAATAGAAATGTGCTAAAATAACAATATCTTAGGAATAGAGGAGGTTGGAATATGGTAGATGGTTCAGAAGGTGAAATTAGAGCAAGATAGGTGATATGCCCCAGAATAGCAGAGCACAGGCTCATATTCTAAAAATAGAAAGTTTTCATTTCGGAGTGGAAAATTGCATATGACTTTGTTTACACTCACCTTACTATTTTTGGAATCCCTTTTGGATAATAAGATGGTTTCATGAGTTGAAAAGGAGGAATGATAACTTCACAGAGGTCTTAGAAGCATCATCTTGAGTGCAATGGTTTACGAAAGCAAAGCAAGGAATCACTACACATCGTGTGAATTCATCTTCATCACTTTGAGTGATCATTATCAGAATGATTTAAAATAGTCAAAGTTCATCAACCAAGTTTCAAGGAGGGTCATTGTGGGCATTGTATTGTTCATCTCAATCTTGTAGTGGTAACATCATTCAATTGTTTCAAACACTCATCATATGGTCAAGGATGTTCATGCATCATAGATTTTTTGGCCATCACTAGATTGGGAAAATGATTCAAAGTTCTCAACTGAGAAATCTTCATCAGTGTAGAAAATCACCAATATAGAATCCCCTTCTCAAAGTTCATGGCTGCATCAAGGCATTCAAATCATTTCATATGAGGAGTGTTTTCCCTTCCACTTCTTCCTCTCCCTCTCTTTCTTTCTCTACTTCCTCTCTCCATTCTAATTCTTCATTATGTGTCATCATTTATTTCATCCTATTCACTTAAGTGACCTATTTTAAATTTGTAAAATTTATTTTCTCAAAATTATAAAGAGAAATACTTAATTCATGGAAAACGAAAGGTCACGAGTGGAATATGAAACGAAGAGTCATGTGAAGGAGGTGAAAGGAAAATTTAGATTGCTATAAATTGTAATGAGCTCTTCATTCCAAGGGGTTCTAATTCATAAATTATTCTAGCTGGTTGTATTCTTGTAATGTTCATGTAAGAGAGATTTTTCTCACTTGTGAGTGAAAAGAGTTAGCCACTTTTCCCCTATTCTCAATGTCTTCCATTCTCATACTATGTACAATTTCTACTTGAGCATCAATACAAGAAGAAGGAGTTTCAAGCCTTTTTTGACTAAGGGGTTTACTGATACTTTGTGTTCATTAAATTCTAATTGGTCTTGTTGTTGTTTGTAGTATTGTTTCTTCCTAATTTTAGTGCATGTGATGAAATTTCTAACTAGTGTGTGCAGGAATATGATTTTCTACCTGCAACATTAGTTCTCCTACCTATTTTCTCACTCCCCTTTCCCACTCTTTAGACAAAGTATTCCCTAGTAAGAGATTTCTAGCTTTGGCACAGGGTCAGTGGAGTGCCCCTGTTGGATCCCCGACCACAAGGCCACCAGGAAAATACAAAATAATAGCTACACCTTAAGTAGAGGGACTTAAACTTGGTGCAGTTTGTCCACCCAACAAATTTTTGAAGATGCACCATGGGGCAAAGTTAACAAAGTAGAGGGAATTAGATTTCCATTTTTAGAAGGTTACTCTGTCAAGGAACACCCCTGTCACCTTTGTTTCCCACGTCATGAAGAAATTTTCAGATTGGAGTGAAGTACCAATGAGTGATAGTGAAGAAGAAGAAGAAGATGTCTTCCCAGAAAAGAAGATCATTGATCAGCCATGGTTCTAGACTAGTATTGACAAAGGAAAGAAGAAATAACATGTCATCGATGAAGATGAATGGATTCAAAGGAGACATAAGATAAGGTTTGAAGCTCGAGAATATGCCAAATTCTTGCAAGAGATGAATGAGCAACTTGAAGTAACCCATAACAAGGAAGAAGAAGAGGAGAGTTGTCCTATAGAGGAAGATCCTGAAGATCATTTGTACCATAGGGTTTTCATACCGAAAGGTTCTTGAATGTCTGTTGAAGAAAATCCTATCCTTGAGCCTTCTGATGAAGATAAAATCAGCATTCAAGAAGATGACGAAAGACAGGATGGTGTAAGATCCACTGAAGAAGATTTTTGCAATCTCGCATAACTCACTACAAAATTGAGAATGTTTTCCTTCTTCTACCATTCTCTAGATGAATTCATTGCATACGGTGATGAAGAAATGAATATTTTGAAAATATAATATGTGGAAAGGATTTAGAGCATAATAGAAGGAAATTTTGACCCCGAAGTCTTTGATGAAATTTGGAGGTATGCTTTAGCTCTATAAAGAAGATATGAACATCTTGAAGCTCCTCATCAAATGGAGGAAGAAGATGAGATGTGCCCTATGAAGAAGACCCGGATTTCTGCCCATACTATGAGGTTTTTATTCATAAGATTATTGGATGCTTCTCGAAGAAGATCTTGTCATGGAACCTCCCGATAAAAGCCAAAAAAACATCATGGAGGAAGAAGTAGAAGACATGAAGATAGAATCACCATTCAGCAAATTCCATTTGGCTCGAGTCACAACCCATGAGGGGAATAATATATTCTATAAAGGAAGATCCTTTCTACATAATGGATGATCCAATGCTCTCTGAAGACTCCACCAATGATGAAGAAGAAGACCAATTCAAAGTAAGCATGTATGATCTCTTTTCATGTTTTGATCTTTCAGTTAATGATGAAATGGAGAGATGTGAAGAAGTGTAAGAAATTCACCCAACATCATGGTTTGAAGATGATGAATTCAAGATAGTCATAGATAATCTTCCCTCCTATTTTGATTCTTCAAGTGATGTAGAAATGTTGCATGAAGAAATGGAGGAAGTCAAAGAATCAAACTCTCTTCTCAATGTAATCATGGATGATCAAATGGAATAAGCCCACTCTCTCTTCAAATCCAAGGAGAACAAACAATTTAAACACAACCTCTACTCACTCAGGGAGAAGAATCATCATCACGGTGAAAACATAGCATTTCATCTTTCACCTAAGCAAGAAGATTCAATAATGGATGGTCAAGATGTAGCTGAAAATTCTTCTCTATACTGCTTGCCCCAACACGGTTCCCTACTTCTTACCAAGAAGAAGATGATATGGATATTTGAGCTTGAAGGAGTGCCCTTCCCACAAAGCTTGGATCTCTTCTCCTTGTCAGTAGGTGTCATGAATCAAGTATGCCCATGTTTGCAAGAAAGTGAATATTTGGCAATGAAAATCATTGAAGAGGTGAACAAGAATGTTTCAAATGAATCATGGGTCCATATGGATCAGATTTTTAACCATCTTCTAGAGGCACAACAAGAATATTATTCCAATGAAGATAAAAATGAGCCTATGGAAATTTTAGAAGAACTATTTGTACAAGATATCTTAAAGCCAGTTGAGAAGAAACTGAAGATCCTCAACTCAGCCTTGAACTCTTAACCTGAGCTACAAAGATACAAGACATAGTATGAATCAATTTGTGCTTCCAATATTTTGGCGGACCAATTTTTGATGTTGAGATGGAGGAGTTGGATAATCTTGATGACTTCCCTAATACTTTGGTTGATGAGAATGGACATGAAAGCACGTCTTTTTCTTCCACATCATGTGAAGAAGTTTGTGAGTGAAAAAGAAGAAATTTTTGTGAATCTCCTTTGGACATCTCTAGTTTTGAAGACAACACCTCCACCATGGAAGAAGATAACAGGGAAAACATTGAGTTGATTTGCATTGAAGAAAGTTGTTCAGAACATGTCGAAAATCTGCAACAATGTTTGGACTATATTCAAAACCAACTTGCTCCCACCATTTGGAATGGTCCATCAATGAAAAAAAGAGTTCATATGGAAAAATACAATGAAGGGTGAAGAATGCTTACATGGCCAAACCAAAAGCTGTAATTTTGAAAATGATATCAATATGCACTCCTAACGAATGCATATTGGCGATAAATTCTCTAGACAACAAAGTGGGAGTATGCGTGATTCTTGCCAAATGATCCAAAATCAAGACTACACTCACCATCCTCCAAGAATAGATTCACCTTGAACATGTTCCCATGTTGCAACAACATCTCAAGGATGATGAAGATCTCTAACTCAATGATTTAACCTGCATGTCTGAAAACACTTTCTCAAAGAAACAAAGTGAGATGTTCAGGGAAGTTCTTGAATGGGAAGAAAACTAGTTTTTTCTCACTCCTTTCAAGTGTTTTGCTGATATAAGAGACAATTTGAAGTCACAATTAAAAGGAGATGAATTTTTTCATGACAGGAGAAGTTTTCCCACTCTTGAAGACATGGAGGGAACAGTGTCACATGGTCACAAGACATCAAGAGGAATCTTCAAAATACACGAGTTTCAAGAAGGTTAATGAAACGTTCAATGGATGAAAGAACATTCTCTATGCAGTATGAGTACCAAGATGGAATTATGGTCATCCTTATTCTTCTCAAGCCATGTAAAGACATCACCAAAGCATGGTTTGATCAAATAATAGTTTTTGTGCTTCAATGGTCATACTTCAATTCCATTATTTCATGATGGCATGTACTTTTCTCAACCCATTGTTGGGTATGTGTATATTATTTCCCCACCTCTATGGTCCTCCCCTTGTATATAATTTCCTTTCTGTGGTGCGTTTCTTTCCTTTCTATGTTGTGTTCGTGTGTTTCCCCTTCTCCTTGTTTTGTGTGTGTTTCCTTCTTTGTTATCATTCTCTCTTGTAAGTTTTACATGACTCTGCAGGGCCCAATGGATAAGGCACTAGCATCATATGGTTTGAAAATTTGAGATTCTAGATTCATCATGTCATGTCTTCACTGTGCTTATTCCATGTCATGTCCCCAAGCTAGAGTCAATTGTTGTTTGTGCAAATGTGCAACAAGGAAATTAACAATTTCTAAGCATTACAATGATACCCATGTAGCAATTTTTTCAAGTTTTATCATTCCTGAGACACCACTGGGTCTTCCCAGTCAGTCAAGTAACCTCCTAATTAATGTTATCTCATCTAGGTGATTTAGGAAATCCATTCATTTCCCCTAGGTGATTTTAGGAGTTCATTAAAAATTGCAAGCTACAGGTAGTTATGGGAAGGGCTATCACTAGCCTTCCTAGGGCTGGAGCAACCCCATGAAGAGAAGAGAAGAAGAGCCAAAATGGATGTGGAGGTGATTCAAAGGTCTTGGGACATCATGGAAATGATTCAAGAATATTTTGGAAGGGCTCAAAGAAGTTGGGGTAGTTTCACCAAAATTAGGGTTCATAAGCCTAGTCAGTGCACATGCCAAAACAACTGCTGAGTTTTAGAAGGTGATTTTGGGAGCTTTGAATGGAGTTAGGAGAAACACAAAACATAAATAGAAATATAATTACAAGACCTACAATACAATGAAATCATATTTTTCACATCACTTTGGAGCATTAGGTCTGTAGGCAAGTTTTCTCACATGCACATATGGAATGTACCAAATCAAAAATCCTATTTTTCAAGGATCAAATGGAAAAATAAAGACATGAAAACCCCACCATTGGATTAAAAATGAAATTTCAAGTTAGGATCATATAAATTTTTTCCAAAAAAGTCCATCAGGAGCTCAAGTTATCATCATCACAAGTTGTCCTCTTGGAGCGAGTTCAAGACTTAGCCAAATTTTGGGAGGACACATGTCAGCTCCAGGAGCCTAGTGGGATTTTTTGTCCCTAGAATCCTTGAGGGTTAGGTAAAGTAAACCTTGAAAAAATGTTCCCAGCCCACATGTGACCCATCATGCGATTCAGGCATCAGTTCAACCCCCGGGTGCAATTTGGGAGCTCAAATCCCCTGTCGTCAGATCTCTGCCACGTGTCAGCTCTAGGACCACCATGGAATTTGATGTCCCTCACATTCCTCATAGGTAAAGGGAAATCAAATTTTAAAAATTCACCCATCTCCCAAGGAGATACTTCTGGTCACCCATGTGACTTGCTTCCATCCCCTCAGTGCTTTGAAGTTGATTTTGGAGCACTCACTCCCTGCCATTAGATCGTTGCCATGTTTCACCTTCTTGATCACCATGGAAATTGATGTCTCTCATGTCCCTTTTAGGTGAGGGATGTTAGGGAAAATAAAATTCACCCAGCTCTCTCTCAACATGATTTTAAAATTTAAAATATTTACCTATTTCCCCACTTCTAACTTCTTACACTCCCACGCACAACCATATCTCCATACTTCCTCTGCAACCTTCTACCATCACTCCACCATTACAAATTATTATACCAGCTCACCATAAGGAACTACAATAAATTTACCATGTTGATATGTAGGTCTCAGAATAATTTTTCATCTAGTTAAGAAGGATAAATGAAGAAAAATGAAGAAGAAAATTCAGTGAAAATCTTCATTGCCGTAAAACAAAAATTCGATACAAATCTTACAAACTAGTGCACGAAGAAATGAACCATATTTTGATGTTTATTCATCTATTCAAGACCATAAAAAACATACTTTAAAACTCCCCTCTCATGAAATAGAGTATTCACAGTGAAGAAATTCTCCTTTCCAGCACAATGAAGAAAAAGTTAAATTTCCCATCAAACTAGTTGTCCGATTGAAGTAAAGTTTTGTAGTGAAGTACCTAAAGAAAAAACCTATCGCAATGGAGTTGATTTCATTTCCAATGGAGAAATAAACTAGACCTGAAAATTTCAAGCTCCATTAATGGCCACCATGACACAGTATTGGAAAAAATTAGTGAGCTACCTCACCACTTCTCAGGGTTCCAGAGGGTGAAATCACACGAAAATTGGAGGGAATGATCATTGAAAAATATAGTTTCACGTGAACTAGTTTTCATGCCATGAAGTCCCTATTTTTTAGGGATATGGAGGGCTGTTTTTTTTATCAGAATTCTTCCCTCTTTGAAGAAATTTTCAAATTCCCAAAGATCCGGCAGGTGAAATCATCCGAAATTCGAGGGAAGGGTCTCTAAAAAATCTAGTTTCTCTCAAACTAGTTTTTGCATGATGAAGTTTCTAATTTGTTGAGATATGAAGGACTGATTTTTTATCAGTATTATTCCCTGGTAGCTCCATACCCAAAGCTCTTACTAGATATAAATTTTCATTTTTCATTTATGAGCTTTCTGGAAAGTGAATCATGATGAAAATTGGAGCACAAGTTCGTGACAAAGAGCTGAATCAAAAAAAGATTTTCCCTATTGCAAACAGAGGTAGTTTTCACCACTTAATAAAAATATCATATGTTATACTATTCTCTCATGCTATAAATGATGATTCTCACTAAATTTCATGTTCAATCACTCAAGACAATCATAAAAGGGGTAAAATGGAAAGTAAGATAGAAAATGACTTCTTCCCCAAAATAGAATGTCCCCAAATAACAATCTGATAAAAATAGAAATGTACTAAAAATAGAAATATCTCAGGAACAAAGGAGGTTGGAATATGGTAGATGGTTGAGAAGGTAAAATTGTAGCAAGATAGGTGATATGCCCAAGAATAGCAGAGCACAGGCTCATATTCTAAAAATAGAATTTTTTCATTTCCGAGTGGAAAATTTCATATGAATTTGTTTTCACTCACCTTACTTATTTTTGGACTCCCTTTGGGATAATAATATATTTTCATGAGTTGAAAAGGAGGAATGAGAACTTCACGGAGGTCCTAGAAGCATCATATTGAGTGCAATGGTTTATAGAAGAAAATTAAGGCATTACAAGGCACATCATGTGAATTCATCTTCATCACTTAAGGAACCGAGTGATCCAAATGAATTGGTCATAATGATTTCAACAAGTCAAAGGGTTCATCAAATAATTTTCAAGGAGGGTCATCGTGGGCATTATACTTGTTCAGGTCTCAAGCTTGCAGTGGTAAACATCATAACAATGTTTCTAAACACTCATTATATGGTCTAGGATGTCCGTCCATCATAGAGTTTGCGGTCATCACTAGATTGGGAAAATGATTCAAAGTTATTCAAGTGAGAAATATTCATCAGTATAAAATATCACTAGTGGTTGAAATCCCCATTAAAATTTCATGGTTGCATTAAGGCATTCAAAGGATTTTGTTATGAGGAGTGTTTTCCCCTACATCCCTTCCCTCTCACTCTCTTTCTTTCTCTACTTTCTCTCTCCATTCTAATTCTTCATTATGCATCATCATTGTATTTCATCCTATTCACTTAAGTGACCTATTTTAAATTTGTAAAAAAGTATTTTCTCAAAATTATAAAAGAAATACTTAATTCATGGAAAATGAAAGGTCACGAGTCGAATATGGAATATGAAGAGTCATGTGAAGGAGGTGAAAGTATAATTCAGATTACTATAAATAATGCTCTTCATTCCAAAGGGTGCTAATTTTGAAATTCTTCTAGCTGGTTGTATTCTTGTAATGTCATGAGAGATATTTTTCTCACTCATGAGTGAAAAGAGTTAGCCACTTTTCCCCCATTCTCAATGTCTTCCATTCTCATACTATGTACAATTTATGCTTGAGCATCAATACAAGAAGGAGTTTCAAGCCTTTTTTTACTAAGGGGTTTACTAGATACTTTGTGTTCATTAAATTCTAATTGGTCTTGTTGTTTGCAGTATTGTTTCTTCCTAATTTTAGGGCATGTGATGAAATTTCTAACTAGTGTGTGCATGAATTTGATTTTCTACCAGTGAAACATTAGTTCCCCTACCTCTTTTCTCACTCCCCTTTCCCACTCTTCAAACAAAGTATTCCCTAGCAAGATATTTCTATATTTTCCACAGTGTCAGTGGAGTTCCCCTGTTGGATCCCCGACCATAAGGCCACTAGGAAAATCAACCTTTACTCGTACATATATATACGATAGTTACACCGGTCAAGTAGAGGGACTTAGATTCCTAGAGCGTTGGCAAGAAATCCACAAGTTTGTCCATCCAATTTTTTTTTTGCCAACAATATTCTAGACAATGTCATTATTATGTGGGATGGCTATAGTTTCTAATAAAAAAAATTTATTTGTCAAGATTGACTTTGAAAATGTTTATGACAAAAATATTTATTTTTTACATCGGTTAGGATTTTCTATTGCTGATTTAACTCTTTCTACTTTATGTATTCATGGTTTTGACGATACATCCAAATATTTCCTAGGAAATATTTATGTACCCATTACTACAAGGTCATGCACTCTTAAAGTTTTATGTCATGTTATGCCAAATAATCTCAATTATAATCTCCTTCTAGGTCATACCTGGATACATTCTATGCATGTAGTCCCTTCCACCCCACATGCATGAATTAATTTTCTCCATGAGGGTGTGGCATATGATGTTTTGGATTATCCCTCCCCTTCACATTTTTTGACGTTGTTGATCATGATCCCATTCCCTAATATTACCCTACTCTACTTATTGTTCATTATACAACCTATGTCATTGGTTATAAGTATTTTTTCTGACATGGTTTCTCTGGATTAGAACTTGGATGCAATGGTGAAGGTATAATTGAGCATATTATTTTTTCCTAAGTATATTGATAGGGTTGACATAGGATTTTCCCCTAGCTCATCCAATGTCTTCCCTTTGGGAACTCGTTTTCTTCTAGCTAAACACCTATCTAAGGTTTGTATGAATTCCCATTTGCATGCACTCCTGTTAGTCAATCCACACCTCATCGATGATGTCACCTCACATGAATTGCTATGATTACATGAATTTCACAATGACGAGGTCCTCCTAGAGTGCATCAAATCCTACACTCCCTTCCCTTCACATTATCAAAAATGAAATTCCCCATTCTCTGCATGCTACTTCCTACTTTGGTGAAAATGACTGTAATAATGTAGATATTGATAGTCATGATACCATACCTACCTAACCATATGTCAAGGGTTGATCCACATTACTTAATGAAGAAACTATCCCTTATAATATCAACACTGATGATGACCCACATATAATGGAATTTTAGCCACCTCGCTTACCCATACTAAGCGTATTGATATTTAACAAGTACTACATGATTTATCATATTTATTTTCATGTTAGTATAGGAACATTCCTAGTATCGACCCCTCTATATCTATACACAATATTGTATTCCATGAGGGTACAAAACTCGTGCAACAAAAAATTTGAAAAATACACCCATGTGTGGCCTTATTAGTCAAAGAAGTAATCCAATGCTTATTAGATGCGAGGTTCATTTGTGTCATTGATTACCCACAATGGGTATCTAATAGTGTCCCTATCTTGAAACTTAATGGTCAAGTTCGTTGTTGTACTGACTTTGTGATCTTAATAAAGCTTATCCCAAAGACAATTTTCCTTTACCACTTATTGACTCTATCCTTGATTACATTGTGGGTCATGATATGATTTCATTTATGGAAGGATTTGTTGGTTATAATAAAATTAAAATCAATTGGATTGACCAAGAGAAAAATTCTTTCACAACCACATGGGGCACATTTTTCTATATTTTCAAGCCCTTTGGCCTTAAAAATGCTGGCACCACATACCAACGCGCTATGACTCATATATCTCATGATTACATCAATAAAAGTATAGAATATTATGTTGATGATATTCTTACAAAATCAAAATTCCTTTCCTAACACGCTCATGAAATTTATACCCTCTTCACGTGATTACGATAATACAATGTCCACCTCAATCCTAAAAAATGTGTTTTTGGTATAACTACTAACAATCATTAGGATAAATTGTCTTTCAATCTGGTATTAAAATTGATCCAAAAAAGATCATTGCTGTCATATACATGCCTCCCCTTCGTAATATTCATCATTTGCAATCACTATAAGGTTAAATTTAATCTATCCACTGATTCATTACACAACTAGCTGAAAAATACTAACCCTTAGATGACTCATGAAAAAATAAACCACATTTATATGGGATGACTAATGTTAATAGGATTTCAATGATATCAAAACTTATTTACTTAACTCCCTTATCTCGAATCCTCCTGTTCATGATTAGACAGTACGCTTATATATCTCGACTACATTTCATGCCTTAGGATTCTTACTCACTCAACATGATGTGACCCAATGTGGATGTATCATTTATTATATTGGTCACACTTTACTTTCTTATGAGTGCAATTACAGTTATATTACAAATGTTTGTTTAGGACTTATCTTTGTCACTAAAAAATATGACATTACGTGATCAATTTTTAACTTCATGTCATTATGAATGTTAATCATCTATGTTATTTACTTTCTCAGACTCATTTATCTATTCCTCTTGCTCATTGGAATATGTTACTCAATTCAACATTAAATTTTTTCCGCAAAAATCCATTATATAAGTAATGGAAGTCCTTACTGTCACCTGTAACACTGAAAATATGGAGTGGTATACTAATATACATAATTTCCTTTACCTCCAAGCATTACTAGATGACATATCCCCACATAAGGTACGATGACAACACTGTGATGCAGCACAATATGTCAATGTTGGTATTTCTTTATTTAAATGTGTTATTGATGGTAATACCCTTTGGTGCTTGGGATTGTACAATATTTCACTTACCTTATCATAGATAAATGAAAACATATGTGGCATACATTTAGTGTAAAATATTGGCCCAAAAACTGTTATGCTAGGGATACTATTAGCCAACCATGACACAATATTTCTTAGACTACTGTAAACAATGTGATAAATGTCAATGTCATAGTAATATTCACCATGCACTAAAATATGCTTTATAACCTATTACATCCCCATAACCTTTATATTTGTGGGGTTTTGATATCATTAACAAACTCAATCCTGATTCAATTGAAGGGCACACATTTATTATCACTACTGTTGAATATTTTACCAAATGGGTTGAGGTTACTCTTTTACACACTACTATCGGTGAAGATATTTACATATTTCTTGATATACATATTGTTACCTACTTTGGGGTTCCTTCTATGATTGTAACTGACAATGGTTTATCTTTCATAAATCTTAATGTCAATTTTTTTGTGTTAAATATAAGATCAAGCACAATTTTTACACTCCCTATTATTCCCAAGGTAACGATCAATCCAAGGTATCAATAAAACAATTGTTGAGTTTATACATAATATTGTTAATTGGTGTGGTACTGAATTGCATAATCAAATGTTATCCACCATTTTTTTCTAATGTACAAGTGTGCAAACCCCTGTATGGTAGGTCAAGAATGTGTCTTAACGGATTACACTCCCAAGTCTTCCATTTTATAATGGTATGAGGCAACGAAGAGGATGTACACATGGACTGACATATAGTTGATAGATTTAAAAGGGCATTCAAATAGCACTAAGGTCACATATCTAGAGGGTACTGACCCCTACAATAGGTCAACCTAGGTTTTCTAAGGCCCATGATCAATATACAGAAAGGTACCCTTCTAGGATATCAATTAATGGTGATATATGTAGATTGAAATAAAGATAACACATGTATACACAATCTATGTAATTAAAATATAACTGAAATTTAAATGAAAGAAAAATAAGAAGTTGATCATGTAAGAGAAATATGCTAACTAGAATCAATGTACATACAATACTAAGCTAACATAAAACAATGGGAAATGATATGGACTAATATATACAAAAATAAAAATAGGGTTAGAGGACTTACCTATGGGGTGGTCGTTGATACATTTACCTCTCCAGAAAAATGGTATGTTGAGAGAGAATTGCTATGGGTGGAGAACGAGAACACCTTTTTTTTCCTAGACTCATTGTACATGACCCAATCATACAATAAATACAACAACCAAGAAGAGTATATAATCCAAATAAAATGCAAGATATATAAAGAGAAAAGTGAGCATATACGAAGATGGTACAAAATATTAGAGTAGATGATTATTTGTTCATGTCATTCCTTACTCATGATATGTGTGATGTGCATAAATACCTGACATAATCACTAGTGAGAGACGATGTTAGATAAGGTAAAACATGACACCAACACCATCACCTACAAGCGATGGCATTGGCTAAGAAAAACCCTAATGTCAAGTGGCGTAAAAAAAAGTCATGGATCAAGGGTAAATCAAAAAAATAAGTGTCAATGATGAAGTCAAATGCAAGAAAGTATAAGGAGTTCTAGTGTGTGTACCATAACAGGAATGAAAAAGGCAAGGGTAACTAAAGATACAACTACATAGTGGTACATCTCTCTATGTAATGTCTCTAATCCCATAATAACCTAGTGTATAGTCATACCCCATTCCTGGCAGGCCTCTTAAGGCACCCACTCAAAAAATAGATGCATCAACAATCCTTAGCTACACAAAATAGGTATTATTAACATGTGTGAAAAATTAGGTATATTCATATGCCATAGCCACTAATCACCGCATGTCACAATAGAAAAACATGAGGTGTTCAACAGAATGAAACAATGTATAACAACAAAAGTAGAAGTACATACTAAAAGTAAGTGCATAAAAGGAATGTTGAAAGTAATAAGGACCCACTAAAATGAAATATACCCACTAATGTGTACTTGATAGTATTTTTCATCCTGCCAAGTGCGGGTGAAATCAACACTGAGAGAACCCTGAAGAAGAAAAATTGAAAAGAAACACTTGAGGATAATCAGTAAAATAAGATATAAATCACCTAGTTAAAGGTCCATGGGAAAAATTTCATGTCATAGTGTTGAGATGTCATAATAGTAGGGTAAGGTGTCAAAAATAGGTAAAAATTGAAATTCATCAGATGTATGTGTGCGACAGGTCAAAATGAACAGCTTGAGGTTATGGTCACAACACAACAAATGACACATTTTCAAAGCTTGGGAGAAAAAATGGTTTTTGTCAGAAGTTTTAGGGTTATCGCAATTGGTTTTGAATGGAAATGTCAATTTTATATAGGCATTTTATTTTTTATTTGCTTATTGCTATTTTTGGATTTGAGAGATCTGAGCTCTAGTTTCCAAATTTGGGTGTGTTTTGCGACAACATGACACTAGTAGGAGGTAGTGATAGGGGATGATGAGGTAGTGTATGTGGCGGAGTGTGACCATGTGTAAGTTAGTGTATTTAATGATGTTGAGTAGATTAAGTGTCATTTTTTGCATTTTTAGGATCCACTGAAAATGATCCATAGGGTTGAGGCACAAGTGAAATTTTTCCTAACACCAGTTGGGTATCAGTGGGACAACCAACAATGTGGCTGAGGGAAAGGTAGATGCATCAGTCAGGATGAGGTTACTTGATGCCTATTAGAGTCTATATGGCCATGCACTTGAGTTAGAGACCTAGACTGTAGTGCAGGGGGACATGATAGTAGTGTTGTCCAAATTTCTCATTTGTTAACCAAATTAATGCACTAGATACTAAAGAAATTAGCACTAGATATTAAATAAATTAGTAACTCAGAAATAAAAGAGGGTTTATGTTACCTCAGATGCTTGATGCTTGACACGGGAGCTGAATGATGAATTGTTTCTGCTGCCAAACCTATAAATAAGACTGAAACTAGATTTTATTAGATAAGTAAATACGAGGGTCACCCAACTAAGTAGTTCCAAGAATATTTTGAATTCATTGGCATATGTCAACACCCGTTTGTTTAGAAAGGATGGAATATGATTTTTTTTGTAAATAACATGTAGAAATAACAACAATACTGAACCTAGAAATTGATTAAGATGAATTTTATAGCTGATTTAATTGAAATGATTGTAAAATAAGTGTTACCTAGTTTGGGTTGACGACGACCCAAACTATGTAAAGGCAAGTTGATAATGACCTGGGAGGATGGATCTGAAGATGTGGATGAAATATGTAGACTTGTAGTGTCTGTGAGTGATCTAAAGATGAGAAGGACCCGTAACTGTTGTAAAAAGGGTCTACAAGATTGAACCAAAAGCAGAGAAGTAGGATAACTGAAAGAAAGGAGGATTCGGATGGGTTTTTGGATAGACATGACCCTGATTGACGGTGACCCAGGGAGGATCGACAGTGACTGTATTAGAAAATTCAAAGCTGAGGATGAAAGGATGAAAATGACAACCTGTAAGCAAAAGGAGCTATGGAAGAATGTTTCCAAGTGTTTCTGAAGCTACTTTGTACCTGTAAGATGTTAGAAGTGAAGCATATATGATAATATGATTAAGATAATGAGATAATGATAAGAAGATCTCATGAATGATGATTGTGAGAAATGTAGACAAGCTGAAGGGATGTCTAAGAGGTCTGTGGATGTCTTAGAACTTATTAGACATGAAGAGGGTTAGATGCATATTATTGCTAGCTTGATCAATTGATTTTCGATTGCATGATCATCATAATGGAAAGAAAACACTTGTTTTTAAAGAGGTTTGACAACAACCAGGCTGGGTCACCACTGAATACGGGGAATGTTTCCCCAATGAGTGCTATTTTATAATTTAAGGTGGGATTTTTTTATGATTTTAAAGATTGGGCAGGTGCTTTAAAGCATATGAGCAGGATTGGGTTACTTGGGGATAAATTGAAGGTAGTTAGAAGATAGGATTGGGTAGAAACATCATACGTATTTATGGGTAGGATAAAAGCATCCTAATTAGAAGGTTGATCAGGGAAATGAGGAACTAAATGATTGATTAATCAATACAAATTAATTAATTAATAAAGATGGGATGATTGGGCATGTGAAATAGTTAAATTATTAATTAATTAATAATGCTTAATTAATTAATAATAATTGGGATGGACATTTAATAAAATAAGGAGGATGATTGAATAAATTATTAAATATGTGCACATGGGAGAATGACGGCATAGATACCAAATTTAGGTGTCTACAAGTAGTAGCCCAAAATATGTGGGCATGATGTATAAGAGCTAGACCTCGTGATGATGATGAAGAGGGGAAGGTACTAGGTGGCCAAAGAGATGAGGAGACTACCATGGAAAGGCCTGAGTAAATAGGTACACATGTAATTTTGTCATTTAGATGTGTTTCAAGTAGTTCTTGTGTTATATTTGTATTGTAAGTAACACATATTTGTACTTGATTGTGTAAAGTGGACAGTGGAAGAGTGAAACTCCCTGATAGAGAGTGCCCATCATGAGATCTTGGATCCTATGCTAGAAGTATAGTATACTACAGTGATGGTTGATCTAGCCATACCATCAGTGAGAGACTTAGTGGGTGCCTTCTGTCTAGTTAGAGAGGCATCCATGACATTATAGAGATATAGGGATGCGTATGAACTAATGGCAACAAATATGATAGATGTGATGTTGTATAGCTTATTACAGGAACAAGAATCCTTCATACAAGAGCTAGCTACTCATCTATCAGATTCCCAAAGGGTGGATGAGATGATTACTCTATTAGAGGCACAACTGTTGAGTGCATAAGGAGATGCCTCCAAAGCATGATCTAGGGAGGAGTATCTAGCTCACATAATTAGGGTTAAAAAACATGGATCCATAAGCCCAAAGCATCTAGAGACCCCCACAGTGGGTGAGGGTGTTTGAGATTTACTGCAGATGGGCCAGATCTATGTATTTATTTTTTTATTTTTTTGTCAATGTATTAAACTGATTCAAGATGTGTGTTTATGGATGCGTGCACACATGTGTGTGTGTGTCATTATGGAAATTTTTTTCATCAGATGTTTGTAGTGCATATATTACTTTTCTTATCAATTTCCTATTTTATGCATACATGTATGTGATGATACTCATGGTACTTAGGAAAACTGATAATGACATGGATAGGTAAAACTGGTGGGAGGGGGAATCAATAGGATATCCCAACCCACATGATGTGAAAAAAATAAGGGATGGAAAATGAGCATGACATTTAATGATATGAAGTTAAGGAGTTGTTAGGTAAATAAATCCAAGAAATTCCACAATATTAAGTGTGGGTGTGCATAATACCACGGTGATCCAATGGCAAAAACTGAAGTGAACAAAGCCAAAATAGGAAGAATCAAGCATGTGACACTCCAATGGTAGGAGTATCCATGTCATATAAATATAAAATATGTAGAATCAAGAATGTGAAACTCTAATGGTAGGAAGAACCAAGGCATACAAATCCAAAATAAGTGAAATCAAGACCGCAACACTCAAATGGTAAGAGGATCCAGGGCATAAGGGATGACATATATAAGTAGGGAAGTCAAACCAAATGAGGATGAAGTGAGATTAAAACAAGTGTGTGATAACCCAAGTGGGGGATGAGATCTCAAGCCAAAGAAGGAAATAAAATGTAGTCAAGGTACTATAAATAGCTAGCCACGAGGGGTAAAACATCATAAGGTGTCAGTGATGATGTCATCAACATGGTGTAAGATGTGACTTCTAACTTGATACATGAGGTCCTTTATAGCATGGTGTGTAATAGAAACTTGCCGATGAACTTCAGATCTAGTAGAAAATAGGGCGTCATCGATTTGATCCTCTAGTTGGGTGAGAATGTCAAGTTGAATATCATCCATAATGGGATGAAGATAAGAGCAAGGTGGTGGCCCATAAATAGGTTACAATATATTTGGTTGAGGAGAAGGTAGTTAGTTCTGAGAGGAGTCATCTCTATGCTTCCTACAATGAGAAGAGGAATCAAGAACTTGATGCTTGCTACACATAACTTGAAATTATGTATTGGTATGTGCTCAATAGCCATGGTGATAAAAAAAAAAGGGAGTCAAATCAGAAGGTTGTGCAAACCTTTCTAGTTTGGTCTCATTTTACCTCAACTTCAAATTTATTTATGTGTCATCGATAAGATCTAAATTCTAAAACATCATGTCTTGGGGCCTCATGCCATGTACAATATGACTCGGTCGTAGGGGACTAGGAATTCTTAAAGGCAAGAGGTATGGAGGGAAGTGTCATAAGATGTAAAGGGATAGTGAGAATAGGTGGGAAAGGTGCTAATTATATGGGTGAAGATGACGCTGATGGATCAATTTTTGGCTCGGTCATCGAGGCACAGTAGATGGTATAATCACCCATAAGCTAATTGGATTCATAGTCAAAACTAGTGACACAATCATTTACTTATGTAGGGGAAGATAGGTCGGGTAGATAGATGATAGAGTGCAGAGGGGTACTATGAGGTAAAGAGGTTAGGGGAGTGATCTGAGGCTTGGGCACTAGATGACCAGGAGAAGTATCCACCATACTTGAGGAATACTCTTGTATGAGGATGAAATTTATGGCATGATCATGTCGGGTGTGTATCCATGGATTAATTAGCTAAGCTAAGAGAATTAAATCTAACACCTAATAGTTCCAAAAAAAAGATAACTACACAAATATCATCATGCTAAGAGCTTAAAGAGACCAACTACCAACATTATGCATTAGAAATTTGAATGAAAATCAAACTAACATGTTAAGCATTTAACCTCTACTCTTTGAAAGCTAACTAGAAATGGACCTATGTAGATCCTTAGCAATCAAAATGTAATTGTTTGTTTGATCCCAAGGGTTTGAGAATGGAGTCTCATCAAGACATGGCTACAAGGCCATTTTGATTCTCTCCATATGACTCAAAAGCTTGAGATGGATGAAATGCAAGATGAAGATACCTAGCTCAACACTAATGGAGGATGCTCAAAGATGAAAATGCCTATATTTTATGCTATATGCATTGCAAACGTGTGTAAGTAGGAAAGGTAAGGAGGAGGGTTATTTATATAACCCTTGAATTTGAAGAAGCTTTGCATCCTATTGTATGTGGGATAATAAAAAAAGCTATTAGTTATGGATAAGCATACTTTAAGTAATCTTGCTTTAGAAGAATATTAATTATCATTAGTGATTCATGGGAGTTGAGGGGGGTGTATTAATTAATCAAGAGTGATTAACTAATAGGTAGGTGTAAGATTATAGAATATTTTTAGAGGCCGATTAGCATGATTTATGAGAGATGTATGAGAGGATTTTAATCTAATAAATAACGATTTATTGATTTAGGCTAGAAGAGTCGTAATTAATTAAGTAATAATTAATTAGACAGAAGTGGATGTTAATTAACGAAATTTTTAATCATATCCTGAATGATAGGAAGGTTTAATTAATTAATGAAATGTCGTTAATTAATGATATGAAGAGGAATGTAGCTTAATTAGCGGAAATATGCACTAATTATTACAAAATGATGGAAAGAGGATAATTAGTGTAATTTAAGTATTAAAACTACGTTAGTCCAAATTTTAGGTGTCTGCATTTTACCCCTCTTTGGGGTGGCATAAGAGACACCACTTCAAAGATAGTAGACAAGTACAAACACATAAAATTTTGAAGAGATAGAAGAAAAATTAGTGAAGTGAAGGATGCCCTGCTCGAGTGTTGATGGGGTGATGAAAGAGGTTGATCGACAACAATTGAAAAGATGAAGGAAATGGATAGAAGAATGGGGAGGGGATAGGATGCCCTAAGTGAATTAGAAGAATAATGTTGATAGGAGAATGATATAGAAGAAAGATGAAGATGAAGGGAGAAAAGAACTAGCTTTCATCCAGTGTATGTAAACAACTTTTTGTCATCATATTTCCAATGATCTACATCATCGGTCCTTATTAAAAATATAATCATACGATAAAAGTGTAGAATGACATGAAAATCCATAATACAAACAATTTTCCATTGCTTAAAACACCAACTCAATGCAACATACATAGAATGTAATGCAATACAAGAAGTAAACAAGCTCATCTAACAGGGAAATAAGTACAAACACACATACCCAGACAAACAATGGTCAATAAGGAAGGTTTCACAAATGTTTTTTTATCAAGTTGAATATATCCCACATGTTTGTGATTGATGACAAGGGTTAAAAATGATGCCCCAAGAAAGGATACATGCAAGGGGAATAACATGAAGGACACTTGGGTCCTATGAAAAAGAATTTGTGATCTATGAAACAGTACCCAGGACAACTCTTTGTGCTAAAGATGTATAGACATAGTAAGCAAACCAGCTTTGTTAATGGAGGTAGATCCAGATGATTCCGTGAGTCATTTGCGTTCGGAGAACAAGTGAAAACTGAAGAAATATGCTTTTGTAAGACAAATTTTCTATGATTTGAGTACAATGCATTTGACACCAGATTTAGCTGCATGCATGCCATTTACCAATTTTTGATGGGATTTTTTATTTTTATAATTTTTTTTTGAATTTTTGGATTTTTTATTTTTTATGCATTTTTAATGGAATTTTTTGTTTTTGAAACATATTTGAATGTTTTGATATTATGAAAGTTTATACAATTTGAATGATTTGGTGATTTTGAAAGTTTTCTGAAGCTATGTATAAGAAAATGAAGAAACGTGGATGCCTTGGTGGTAGATGGAATGTACAAGGGAAATATGCCATGCACTTGTACATGAAGGTGAATATGAAAAGATGCCCCTAGCATCAGATGAGAATATACAAAGGAAAACCCCACATGTATATACAAGAGGATAGGTTGGATCAAGGCCAAAATAGACATGTTCAACCTGATGATGAACACAAACCAATGAAGTGCCAAGAAGGAGCAAGGATGCCCCCAACGTAAGTTGTCCAAGAAGATTCTGATAGAAAGAAGTAGAAGATTGTTTATTGAATGAAGGGACAAAGTTTCCCTCAAACATAGTAAAAATGCAATATTATACACATGGATGTTCTGAATAAAGTAGAAGAATAGAAATGTCTATGAAAATATATGGAAAATGTAGCTAGAAGGTGGTCGATGAAAAATTGATTAGCCAAAGGCACAAATCATGAGACAAGACATGCACTAAAGAAAGAGTTTGAACAAGGTCCAAAAAGAAGACACTTGGTAACATACTAGTCCTGTTTTCTCATAGAGATCCAGTGTGTGCACGTGGAAATTAATTACCTCTTGGAGGGAAGATTTGATAGACAACAAGTGAAGACACCTTAGCCAATGTGTAGGAATGATTTATTTTGAACGGTGATTTGTGAATGAAGGGTGGAAGGATAATCATACATTGCTCCACTACCAGCCAGGCATCCATAGCCTTGAAAGAGATGTATTTGATTCTAATCACAACATTTCTCTACTGCTAGCCATAGGCATCCATAGCCCGAGTAGAGATATTGGAAATACCCTAAGATAAAGTTATATATCAATCTGCTTTTGCTTTTGATTTTGATTTTGATTTTGATTGATTGATTCTTTTTCTTTTTAGCATTTTGAAAATTTATTTCAGCTCTCTTGTTTTGACAAGGGGTTAAGAACCACTAATGGCTTGATGGAAGAATATGGAAGTGATTGTGATGACGACATTGGCTAGTGTCAACAAATACATCCAAAAAATTCTTCGCAACAAGTTTATTAGATGTAGATAGTGATAGGATCTCTAAGAGGTCAGTCATTCTTTAATTTACCAAGGTGATGAAAGACCAAGGTCAAACAAATACCATAGAGATAAATGTCCAAAAATGTGTATGAAATAAGCTAACCAAAATAACATTGAAGGGATGAAAATGGTGGATGACTTGTAGAGGAATATGAAAGAAAGGAAGAAAGAAATCCATGTGTAATACCTGATTGCAATGTTTGATCTTTGTACCTTTGATTTTTTGTATGTTTTCTCATTTTTTTTTTTTTGAATTTTTTATGATTTTTTTATTTTTTGGGAAGTTAGGACCAAAAATGTCACTCTGCATGATAAGATCCAACATTAATATTGTGATTTACTTGATAAGGGAGATGAACCATGTTTGTTTATCAAGTGTAATATTATCCCTGATCTCGATGATCATGGTGAGTTCACACTCAACAAATGACTATGATTTTTTTTGAAACATGGGTTTTTATGTGGGAGCTTGACGTTCCCTATCCATAGGTTTCTACACTTTGCACCATACTTGATGGGTATGTTGGTGTTCATTCTAGAATCACGTTTGATTTTGAATTTTATAATTGTTTGAGTTGTTGGGAGCTTTGGATCTCTTTGGATTTTTTATCTTAGCTTGATAAAGAACCTGTATGGGTTTCTTATAAGCTAATGCTTGAGTTGTTATGATTCCAAGAAGTGGGAGGAGAATGTGGATGTTTAGAATTGATGAGAGGAATGTGAGGAATGATGGTGGGATTACCACAATCATTTATGGATGAATAATGTGGTGGATGAAAGGATATGATCCAAGAATTGAAGAAGATGGGCTACCTAGGAGGTGAGCCACAAACATAAGATGAAGGGCTAATAGGATGTGGCCCCAAAATAGAAGGTGATGGGATACTAGGATGCAGCCCAAGAATAGAAGATGAGGGGCTTCCCGGAGGTGTCCCATATATAGAAGACAAGGGGCTAGTTGGACATGTGGCCCCAGAATAGAAGGTAATGGGATACCTAGAGGATACCACAAGTAGATGATGAAGGGCTACTTGGAGGTGGCCCATATATAGAAGATAGGAAGATGGGCTACTTGGTGATGACCCAAAGTGTGATTGTGATTGAGGAATTATGACATGTAAAGAAGAATTTGGTGATGAGAAGATGGGCCATGGCTTCAATACTAGACCCAGGAAGTTCATCATAGAATGAAGAATGTGAGGATGGAAGAATAAAAGGAGGATCAAGTTTCATGATTTGAGGCTCTTCCTTTATTTCTTGATAAAAGGAATCAACCTTTTCCCCACAATACATGGGAACGCATCGAGGTCTAAAGAGAATCCTTTCTCGTAATTTTTTAGAGGGATATCTTCATGTGCCCCTATAAATTCCATGATCACTCCTTCTGTTCTAAAATAAATCAATTGGTATGGGTTGTTGATCAACCATAAGGGTTTGATTGGAAGAAAAAGGTCCAAATGGTGTGGAATATTGAGAAGATGTTTGATGATGATTGATATAAGAAGATGACACATGAGACAAAGTATACATGAAGCTAGATGTCTCATGAATAGAAGAAGATAAATGAACTTACTTATATGATGATATAGTGTTGGTAAATAGTAGGATTGAGTTAAAGTCCACAGTTTGTGACGTGGGAGTTGACTCAGATGATTTACTAGGACTTTGAGTCACAAAAATATTTGAAGAAGGAAGAGTATGTTGAGGTGACTGATGAAAGAGGTCATGCAAAGAAAGGGAGGACTGTGAATTAGGAGTCATATTAGAGGATTCATTGGAAGAATTAGGAGTTGTATGGATCTTCAAAGGAGGAAGATGTAATTGAGGAAACTGATAAAGGAGGTCCTAGCAAAGAAAGGGAGGACCACGATTTGAGAATCTCATTAGATGAATGATAAAGGGGGAGATGGAGGACCCTTTGTGGAGGCACAAATATTTAGAGGAGGAAAACTGCGATTTGAGAATTTATATGCATGATTATTCCTTAGAAGAGGACCACAATTTGGATGCATTAAATTTAGGAGACTGAGGAAAATTTAGAATAATAGTTTGGATCAAAATAATGATTAGATGAAGTTTAGAAGAATTGAGGAGATGAATAATACTTTGGATTAGAATATTCAGGAGAATCATAAAGAAATGTTTGGATTAGAATCAGAAGAATCATACCACCGACCATGAGATGAAGGTGGGGAAAGGCGTAACCGAATGGGTTCTCTAGTGTAAAGAACCAAATATGAATTAGTCATGATGGACGTCTTTTGATGTGAACGCCTAAATTTTGATTCTTTATTGGCATACGTATAAGGAACCATGTGATAATCAGTCATGGTTGGCATTCGTTAAGTCCAAATGCCTAGACCTAGATAGTGTGATTGAATTCCTTCAAATAGAAGGAAGTTCCATGTCGATTCGGGCAACATAACGACAACCAACCAAGAAATTTTCAAATAGATAGGGGATTTTTATGTGATTTTCCAAAGGGGTTCTAAGGAAAACATACATCATGATGACACAATTTTGACAATCCAAAAAAGTTTGGCCAAAAAGTTACAAGTGCAAATTTCAAAGTGGTTGATCAAAATTTTAACAATGCAAGGATACAAAGGAAATTTTCCCAATGTTCAAATTGTCTCAAAAGTTTCTTGATGGGATTTTTTTTGCTAAGGTTCAAAAGATGCATTCAAAGATGACCATGAATTTTAGGTCAAAACAAATAACATAACAACTGTGAAGGTCCCAAAGAATGTGAAATGAAAAATAATAAAGAACCAAAGGATAAAGGGACCAAAAAAGGATTGTCCTGTAAATGAATCATCAAGATGGATAAGAAAAAGGAACAATCACACAATTTTAAAACACAAATCCAATCTATAAGGAAATAATCCCTATGCAAATGTGCCTCAAAGGTAGTTCGATGCAATATGATCAACTTAATGTCAACACTTAATGTCAAGTTTAAGACAACAAGGCATAACTATTAACAAGGGGTTGATGTTATTTCTGATCAAAGTATACTTAGAGTTATTTTAAATACAAGAAAGACCTAAATCTCAAAAAGTGGAGGTTATGAATGTGAGTAACACAACAATATCACTAAGATATGTTAACCAAACTTTGTGAAAAAGTAAGGTATTAGTATCAAAATAATATTAATACGATGCACAAAAGGTAAATACAACACCTTTCAAGGTCAAGGTAATATTTGAAAACAAACCAAGGCCAAAGTACACCAAGGAATTGTTAAGATGTATGTAGTGTAACGTTACAATCTAGACACTTAGGCCAATTTTGTAAGAAACTAGATGTAAGTATCAAAATTGTTTGACACGATACAAGTAATGTAACACTTCAAAGGAGAATAAAATGAAGAATCAAGCCTAACTACAATGACGATATTGACTTGGGTATCAAGATCAAATGGCTATCAAGATATAAAAATGTACCGAAACACTTTCAACATTTACCATCCAGTCTCAAGCAAGGATGAATGTAAATGGGTGCAAAAGTGGTGGACATGATCGATTCATAACACATGTATGGTTTCTCTTCTTTTGATTAAAAAAGTGTCAAAAGAAAGTAAATGAAGTATATCAAGTGAGGTTGAAAAGTTTTTGGCTTCACTTTGGCAAAGTTCTACCCCACCTTATGGTGAGTGAAAAACTAAGCAAAAAGTAATGCTTCACAAATTTCATGGTGAATGACACGTAGTTTGAACTTGAATGGACTCTCCCCTTGTTTGAAAAACAAGGTTTTGAATCTCGAGAAAGTTCTCACTTTGCAAAGGCTCTTTACAAAAACGATTAACTTGATACGGTCAAGTTGGCTCTAAGAAAAAAAGGATTTCCTAGGTGGTTCCCCTCAACTAGGTGTCACAAGATACCCTTACGAGCTCCGTTTTCCAAGAAAGTCACACTGACTAGTCTTGGAGTATCCCAAATTTACTTTACCCCCTTCAAATACAATGAGAAATGAATGTGTTCAATTGTATTCTCACTGGGGTCACAATACAGATAACTTTGATGTTTAATCTCACAAGCGTAAACTAGTCAAGTAGGTGTGTGGATCACTTCCCATTTTATCCACAAGGTTCCCTCTTGCATGGACTACTTTGGGGTTCCTAGGACCACCCCCATTGTTATAGCTTAAGGCTTATGCCAAAGGGGTTATGTCCTAGTTTAAAGTGGATGGTCATACCCTTATCTGAACCTGCATATACAGTGTGATGAATGTGGTGTTTTTTTATCTTTTAGAATTAATGTGGTTTATTCACACACCATTTGGCAACCTGCAACACATGTGTAATTAGAATGTTTGTTTCGATTCTCCTTTCTTTGGAAAGCATTTTTAGGTCCTACACGAAGAGTTTAGTATTTTTCCACAAACAAAAAAGAGGATAAGACGTCATTTTTGATTCTCAAGATCGTCCTAAGATGCAAGAGAAGAGCATACGAGATGTAGAATCTAAATATTTAACTAAAAATGGAAAAAACTTAACTTAAACGCACAATTTGTTCATTTTAGCCAATTTACATTCATTCCCTTAGCCTCAAGTGTAATGAGATGTTTTCAAAAGCATAGAAAAGATGTAGAAATTGTTTTTATTCCCAAGATCACCTAATAGGTGTGAGGGAAGAGCATACATGATTCTAATCTCATAAAAAAACATGCAACATTCATTAAACTTAAACAATCCAAATTATCGAAAAGCATGAAGATATACCCTTGCAAAACATAATTTAATCTCAAATAATCCTGTAAGGAGTTAGCACATCAAGAACACAAGCTTTTATAAATTTTAAAATAACACTCAGATTTGTATTGTGATGCCTACACACCTTCAGAATGTATGCATGCCCTTAGCAACATGTGCATGTGGATAAAAACATGTGTGCACCTCTATTAAAAATGACAGTGATCTAAGCATGTGCATGGGCATAGAGTTGTATGCATGCAAGTTGACAGGTGTGCTTGCCTGTTAAACAAAGGATAAAATAGAGCCTAGAAAACATGTGTGTGCACCCAGAGAGGTACCTGTGCATGAGTTCAAGCATATGTGTGGACAATTTAAACTACATGAAAACACATAGAGATATATTTCATGTGTGTGGACAGAGAGGAGTATGCACAACCTTTCCAATGTATGAGCGGGTCTGACCAAAACATGACACAGGGTACAACTGACAGTAGGATAAGTGTGTGGATCAAAGTGCATGTGCATTCCCTTTTGAACACCTGCATGTGATTTTGAATGTGTGCATGCCCATGTAAAAATTACTTGTGCGTGTGTACCTATAGATGACATCAAAATATGGAAATCTAATGTATGCAACCTCAAAAATATCATTTTTTCCTAATTTAACTCAAATATAATGACAACCCATCACAATAAACCCCACAAGAGAGAATCAATGCATATAAAGTTAGTGAAATAACCTAAGGATTTTAAATTATTTCACATGTGTATGATTTAGGTTAGCAAAACTTGAGAAAAACTAGTAAAACTCATTAAAATCAAAGAGACTATGAATTCGTCCCACCGAGCATGCCAAATGTATCCATGTATTAATTAGCTAAGCTAAGAGAATTGAAACTAACACCTAATAGTTACAAAATAAAGGTAACTAAACATAGATCATCATGCTAAGAGCTTAAAGAGACTAAAAATCAACAATCATGCATAAAACTTTGAAGGAAATCAAACTAACATGTTAGGCATTATTCTCTACTCTTTGAAAGCTAACTAGAAATGGACCTATGTAGATCCTTAGCAATCAAAATGTGATTGTTTGTTTGATCCCAAGGGTTTGAGAATGGAGTCTCATCAAGACATGGCTACAAGGCCATTTCGATTCTCTCCATATTACTCAAATATTGGATGGATGAAATGCAAGATGAAGATACCTAGCTCAACACTAATGGATGATGCTCAAAGATGAAAATGCCTATAGTTTATGCTATATGCATGCAAAGGTGTAAGAAGAAAGGTAGGAGGAGGGTTATTTATATAACCCTTTGGTTTGAAGAAGCTTTGCATCCTATTGTATGTAGGATAATAACAAAGCTAGGTTAGTTATGGATAAGCATACTTTATGTTTGCTTTAGAGGAGATTAATATATCATTAGTGATTCATGGGAGTTGAGGGGGGTGTATTAATTAATCAAGAGTGATTAACTAATAGGTAGGTGTAGGATTATAGAAGATTTTTAGAGGAAATTTAGCATGATCTATGCTATGAGGGGATTTTAATCCAATAAATGATGATTTATTGATTAAATAGAAGAGAGAGTTAATTAATTAGGAACAATTAATTAATTTAGATAGAAGCTAACACTAATCAATTTGTATCTTGAACGATATGAGGGTTAATTAATTAGTGTAATGTAACTAATTAACTATGATAGAGGAGAACTGGTGCATTATTAATGACATGTCGTCAATTTTTAGGAAAGGGGATAATTAGCACAATTTAAGTATTTAAATTGCTCAATCCAAATTATAGTTTTCTACAGGGTGTGAAGGATCTCTTAGTAATGAAAGACTTCCCTGTCATGAATCTGGGCATAGATAACCAAGTGGGGATCATCTAAAGCATAATTGTTGTTGTAATTTGATGTGGAATTATCCAATATATAAGATTCAACTAAAATCTCTAATAAGACCACACACTCTAATGGAGGCTATGGTGTACGTGAGATGATAACGGGAACCAATGATTCCTTATCGTGAGACTGAGGCCTTAAGGAAGGAGGCAACTGGGACATGATAAAATATAGAATATTAGAATTATTAATTCTAAGTGTGATCTCATTGGGCTTGTCTTCATCAGACTCCAAAATATTGGGAGGCATACTCCTAACCACTTCGGGATGACTGACATCACCACACATGATAGTTGATGCATTGATACTCTTGAAAGGGGATGGAAAATAACTCATCTAGTGTTAGTAGTTTGTATGTCCCCTTATGTTGGAATTTTTCATAGTTCTAAGGATTAGTATCCCCTTAAATATTGTAGATAACTCCTAGGTGAAAATAATTTACACATTGAAAAGTAGAGGAAAAGAATGTGTGCATGCAATGAGTCGAAGGCCACCCTAGGAGGATATTATAAGATAGGGTAAATTTAAAAATAATGACTTTAACATGTATAGTAATAGGAGAAACGTTGATGGGTAACTAGATACATCCCATGAGAGACATATATTGGTGGTCATATTCTTGGCAAGTGTTACATGTAGATTTTAAGTTGTCTATGGAGTAGCCAAGAACCTTAATGAATTTTAATGAGGCAACACACGTGTTGGATCCTTCATCTATGAGAACACGTTTGATCATAGTGTGGCCAATATGGATTGAGATGAAAATAGGTGGATAATCTAGATAGAGCAAAAGATCATTGAGGATCATGGAGGCTATAGGGAATTATATGTTGTAGACACAAAATATATGTACTTGGGTACATTTCTAGGTCCTAAATGTATGTTATCATTTACATGATTCCTAAGAAAGAAAAATAGTAACTGACAACTCCCTTTGGCCTTTTGTTTTGTCTTCTACACTTTTATTGGCTTTATACATTTTTCACTCTTTCCAACATTTGACTATTTTATTTTTCTATGGCCTCGGACACTAGCACCCTATTGGGACACTAGCATTAGGTGCTCCTATTCTCATGGATTCTCTTATCCTTTTTTACAATTTTCTTATAATTTATGACCCCTTTTTATTTTTAATTACTTTTTACTACTTTGGGTTGACATTCAAGTTGTCAATTACAAAATTTAAACAAGGGAATAATATAAATAAACAATTATGCTTTAAAAATAAGGGACCAAGCACTAAGAATTACATACTATCACCTACTCTTACATCGAAAGACACAAAAGGAATTCAAAGTGTATATTTTAACAATATTAGTTGTGAAAATGTGAGAAAACAAACAAATGTTCTTCCTTAATCTAATCTCCTCAACAATACACTACATAGAGAAATGGATGGAAATAAGGAGAGAACTCAATACATGCACTTACCTATAAGTTGCACAACTTATTATTTCATGTGTTGGATTTTCTCTTGATTGGTTGCTTCATATTTTTGAATTCATTTGGACACCATATAGCCTTTGATTGTGTTTGATGAAGATGATGATTGATTGATTGGATGATAAAATGATGATGAAATAGATTTATTGAGTGATTGAAGATAAAAATGGAAAATATTTCTTGAATTTCTCACTTTCTAGCTCTCATGGAGGAGGAGAGATCAATTTATAGTTTGTGGATGGAGGATTTAATAGCTAGGATGAAGCCATGTTGGATTTTGATCAAGGGTGGAGAATCAATGAAAAGAATTGATAATTATAAAATAGAGAATTCTAGAATTTGCGAGAAGATTCAATGGAGAGTAGAAGGTTTATTTGAATTTTTAAATATGAAAGAGGGAAATTTAGAGTATTAAATTCCTATAAATTGTTAATAAGGATTCTGATAGGATAATAGGATATAATAAGGAATTAAAGTGGTTAATGATAAAATGGGATAAAATAATGAATTAGCAAGATTAATGATATAATGATGGGATAAATGATGATAAAATGATAAAGGGTAAATATGATAAAATGGATTAAATAATAATAATCAATCTTGTGATTAATTATTATATGGATTCCCCCACTTGAAGGTTAGTATAAGTTTAACTTTGATGGTGCCTCTAAGGGAAACCCTGGTACAATAGGTGGAGGTGGTCTCATCAAAAATCACCTAGGTCATCTCATTACAACTTATGATAGGCCCATGGGTTTTTAATAAAATCACTATGTTGAGGCCCTCACTACTTTTTGGGGAATTATAATAGCTAGGGACCTCAAGGTGAATATTCTAATGATCGAGGGGGACTCTATGAACAATATCAAAAACCTCTCTAATACCCAACCCCCTTGCTAGAGCATAAGGGAGTTCATTCAGAGTCAAAATCTCCATGTAATAGTTTTAATAATATTAGTTTGGGCCACAACTATATGGAGGGTAATAGTGTTGCTGACACACTTGTTAATGATGGCATCAACAACATTAACTTCAAAAATTGGATAGATCATTACAAAATCTCTCAAGTTTCTCAAACCATCATATTTCAGGAAGATTTTCCCACTTTTCATCCCATTTAAATCCTACCGGAGGGATTCACACATGTGGAGGAATGATGATCTATACACAAATAATTCGGGGGTCATCTCTCCCAAATGATATTTTATTACTTGTTTTTTTGGCGTTATCTTTTGGGCAGTTTCACAGCTCACTGGGTGAGGTCTCCTTTTGTTCCAAGTTATGCGGGTCCTTTACCACCATCAAAGGAATTGAAGATAATTTCAATTTCCTTTTTAATGAAGGAAAAAAGGAGGATTTAGACCCCACTGATATCTCTAAGCTTGAGGAAAAATTGGAGGCTCTCACTAATCAGCTTGGTGCCTTTGAGGAGAGGGTATAACAAGTAGTTAAAAAATAAATCAATCACCTTTCCTTGCATAAAGCACTACTGGATTTTTTCAAACCCAATTTCATCAAATTTGTGAAGTGAGTGGCATTCCGAAAGAGGCTTGGAAGGGAGGGAAACTTAATAAGAATATTGTTGTTTCTAGTAGCCAGGAATCTACCTAGCATAATGTCATCATTTTATACAAGACTATGAGGGAGAAACATAAGGTTTTTAACACTTTACTTAAATAGGTCTGTGTTGTTTGGTAGTTTTGGTTTGAACGCTATTTTTACACGGTTACAGTGTTTTTGTATCATTTTTTTTTGTCTGTAGTTGGGATTCTTGTAGGAAGTAGGCCCCTGACTTATTTCCTATTGTAATATCTAGCTATTTTAGGCTCTGGCTGTTGGGGTGTGGCCCCTACTCATAAAAAACCACTTTGTTCTAATTTTATATCTTGGATTTTGATCCTTTTTTGTACTACGAGGTATGGTCCCCTTAAAAAGCATTTACCCTTAATAAAAACTTATTATATGGATAATGTTGGGATATTTGTGGGATAGATTAATCATAATTAATCATTTTGACATTTTAGATGTCTACAGTTTTCCCTCTTTGAAGGATTATTGCATAGCAATGACCCTTCAAAGAAAAAGAAGAGAAGATGATGGTAGGATGGTAATATGATGACCCCTAGAGGGGTTAATCAAGGAGGAATGATTTGGGTAACCAATCGAAAAGAGGAGATGCTCAAGTTAGTAGATGAGGGGGGATAAGAGGATGAGAATATTTTAGGATTCAGAGGATTAGGATTAGAGGATTAGAAGATTGATTAAAGGGGTTAGATTATAGGATGCCCCAGTCAAGGGGTTTAGATTAAGGATATTGGATTGAAGGATTTGAGCATAGAAGGATTTTGATGAGGATGTAGGTTTAGAGGATTATAAGAGTAGAGGAGATATTGGATTTTGGAGTAGAGGATTCCCCAGTCAATGATGTATGACAAGGGTGAAGATTTAGGATTTGGGATTATAGGATGCCCCAGTCAAGGGGTTAGGATTTAAGATTTGGGATTTAGATTTGAGCATGTTGGATGTGAAGATGGTATATTTGAGTATGTTTGATTTTAAGATGATAGATATGAGGATTAGAATATTGATGATGTTTGGATGAAATAATAAGGATTGGTTTTTGGATTGAGTTGGATAATATGACAAGATTGGGATGATGATTGATGAATCGATTGGAAATATTGTCTGAGTTTGATTGATGAGAGGATGTTAGAATATTCTCCAGCTAAGGGGTGAGGAATTTGGATGTTGGATGTGAGACATTAAGATTTATATGTGGATATTGATTGATTGATAAAGGATTGATTAGATAAAGGGATAAGAGGTTAGATGGTTAGCTAGATGATGATGAGGATTAGGTGTGACTAATGATAAGGATAAAATATGGTGATATTAAGGGTGTGATACTATATAGTTCCCACTATTATCATCATTCGCAGTTGTGGTTAATGTGGCATTTATCAAAATGCATCAAGGTATAAATACCATGATGATTGAAGTGCCAAATGCCCTTGTTCTCATATCATTGGATAGATTAATGCAAAAATATTATCCTCATATCATTGGACCAATTAATAAAAAATATGGTCTTCATATCATTGGACAGTGTAAAAGAAACAAAAATACAAGGGCCCTCATATCATCATCAAAAATATAAATGCAAACAAGAAAACACACACAAATAACAACACACACATTTTATTTTTGTATTTTATTATTATTATTATTATTTGTGATTTTTGATGTTTATTTTTAATGTTTTAATTTTTAGATTTTGAATTTTGGATGTTTAGATTATTTGATGTTGGATGTTTAGATTATTTGATGTTGGATGTTGATATTTTGGATTTGGGATGGGGGGGGTGTGAATTTATCCTATAAGTCCCAAAGTATGTTTAGGTGGGATGAAAGGAAAGGATTTAGGGATATTGGATGGGATAGGGATTGGTTTATAGGTTAATATTAGATGGAAAATGGGATGGGGCATAGATTGATAGGATGATGGATGTGGTATAGGATAATATAGGGTATATGGAAGATGATAAGATATTCCCCTAGTGATAGGGGATATGTATTGAGGGATAGATGTGGTGTGCCCCTAAGTATAAAGTAGGGTGTTCTATGTGGATGGATGGATGGGTTTGATTTTCCCTCAGGTGTAGGGTAGGATGGGAAGTGAAGGGTACCTAAAATGGATGATTCCCATAGAGAATGGAAGTAAAGTTTCCCCTAGTCATGATGATGATATTTGAAATAGACATGAGGATGATTGGATGAAAAGGAAAGGATCATCATCTATCCATGGATGTTAAATCCTAAGGGGATAAATATGTGGATGTAATGTATGTAAGGAAAATGACATCAGTGATGAATAAAATACGAGCCTAATGACACATGTTGTAAGGTAATAGTTGGCCTAAAATATAAGTGTGACTAAGGTATAAACAATAATTGGAAACCTGCGAGCACTATGTCTCTATGAGATCAAAGTTCTTGTGATTTTAATGGTTAATTACCACTTGGAGTGAATCTTGAATGGGTAGTATGTGAAGAAAAACTATCCAATGTATAGGGAGTGATTAAGTCAAATAGGTGGATGCAGGATGAATGAAAGGATAAGCCATGCATAGATCTGGTGTCATTCATGCATCCATAGCCCTAATGAAGATGTATCTGATTCTTATCACAACATTTCTCTACTACCAGCTAGGCATCCATAGCCCTGGTAGAGATGATGGAAACATCCCTAGAGACAATCTTGAGGTGGATTTTATTTGATATATATTTTGTTGATATGATTTTTACTTTTTGATATTTAGATTTTTTTTCATAAAGAGGTTCCACTCTCTTGAGAACTCTCAAGGGGTTAAGAATCACTAATGGATTGATGGGGGATGGAAATAAGTGTGAACATGACATTGGATAGAGTGTCAAAAGATGCACCCAAGGGTTTTCACCACAAGTTTATTAAGTGTGTTAAAGTGTGTGGATATCTGGGAGGACAATTGTGCTTGAATGTTCGAGGTAATTGTAGACCAAGGTTACATGGTTGTAGTAGGTATTATTGGATTAAAACATGTGAGAAAGATGATAAAATGTTCAAATGAATGATTTAGAAGAGGATATTAATGGATGTGATGATAATAATTTATTGGATGCAAATTTATTTTAATGTTGGATGGAAGGAGGATGGGTGGGAAGGAAATAATATTCATGTGCAAGTGATGAATTATGTGCTTAATCCATTTTTAGGTGTTTGGTATTTTTAGGGGGATTAAATGATTTGTGATTGGGTTAAGTGGTTGGGATGGAAGGATATATAAAAGGAGTGGTAGAAATGGGTTGTGATGGAGTAGTGGGAGGGAATTCGTTAGTGTTAGGTTTATATCATAAGCCTGAACGACCTGAATTTTGATGAAGGGAAATGGTTTCGTGAATTCTTTGTTCATGGATGTCTAAGAATTTTTCTTGATGTTTAATTTTAGTGAAAATATTTTTGTTTATAGGATATGAGGTGGATGGGGAATATGATGCCATGTGGTCATCATGAGACTGGGCGGTTGTAATTTTATCATCTGCTAAGAGGTCGAACTTAACAAAGGATGGGGAATGAGATTTATTTTGATTTTTTTTTGGTGATGGATGTTTGAATGTATGATGGAATTTTTATGGATGATGATTTTTGGATGTCAAGTGGGGTTTGGATAATAGATGATTTTTAGGGATAATATTGGGATGAAAAGGTTATGGATATAGAGGTACAAGGATAATAATTCCTTAGTTAATGCGATTTCAGACATAATCCCTAAATTGCATGTAATGATTATTTGAATGCCCATGGGGTGCGATGGAAGTCACAATAGTAATGTTCCCGAAACCAAAATTATTTGGGAAGGTTTTTATCACGTGATTTTATTGGGGGATGGATGATCAAGTTGAAGGTTTTCTGGTGATGGAAGATGGTGGTCAAGGATTCTCCTAAAGGAGTGAAGTGGTTTGGGTTAAATGGTTTTGTGGGAGTAGGAAGTAAAGGTGTAGGATTGAGTGGATTATGATATGTTTATTCCTAAAACCCTAGTTTGTGGATCATGGGGATGGTAGCTTTTTTTGGAGATGGTAGGATTGATGCTAGAGAATGGTGGAACAAATTTAGGGATAAATTCTATAAACCATCAGATATTTGGTTATTCAAGTTGTGGATTAGTGGCCCTACACAAATTTTCTTTTCTAAGTTAGAAAATGAAAAGTCTAATTGGTCTTTGCAGGAACTGGAACAAGTTTTCATAAACAGATGGGTAAGAAATAGACTACTCTACTTATGATGATGGAATTTTATGCAATTGTACAAGCACTGAGGCATTGGAGGCATTATTTAGAAGCCTAAGAAGATTTTGATGTTATTTACAAACCACATTGCCCTACATAGTATAGTGAATACACATAAGAAGTTGGATGATCAAGCTAGGAATGCACAAGTGTGGTATCATTTAAAGCACACTCATTATATGGCTTTTTCTCTAAAGCATAAATCGGGGACGAAACATGAACCAAGTTGTGGATGCAATTGACTAGGCGTGTGACTCTTAGGATTACAACTATGGAGAATGTAGATGGGTTGATGGAGATTTTGACATGAAAGCACAAATATTTTTATTTTTACTATTCATATTGCTATGCACCTAGGGATATAGGATGTTATGATGTATATGTATTGATGGAGATGCTGACATGTGGCACACATCCCCTTATCTTATTATATCATTCATTTATGATTTATTATGCTTAGGAGGTCGGCCTCAGTATTGGCCATAGGTTAGAATGGTATATATAGGGGTTAGAAGGTTTTAGTTTATCATCATATTGAGTATTGGAGTGTTATTGTATGGTTTGGAGGTTACCCCCTCGAAGTGGTATTGGAGGTTGCCCCCCTCGAAGTGGAAAAGCTATTATATGAGCATATTGTCATCATTTATCTATATTTTGGTGTTCTCTCATGTTATTCTACTGTATATGTTCTGATTTATACAAGTAATATCCTTACAAGTGGTATCATAGCAGCGATTTCGGCCAAAATTAGGGTAAAAACCCTAATTTTTTGTTTCGAATATATCTTGAAGAAGGTATCTAATTTTTTCCCAATTTTTGTCATCATAATTTGGAAACACTCTAAGTCAAAATATCTGAAAATTTCAGCTCCATTGGATTTGTTTTGTGGATGTTATTGGTGTTTTATGTTTTCTCATAAATTCACTTTTCAAGAAGCAAATTGTGGTATTTTTTAGCAAAATTTATATTTTCAGAAATCTCTTGAAATTTCAGTTAGGGTTTGTTCTTTTTGTTTTTATCCATTTGCCAAAATATTTTCAGAATTCCTAAACCCTAATCATGATCACAGGGATAACAATTTTTTATGGAAATGGTGAGATGGATGCTAAAGAATGGTGGATAAAATTTAAGAATATATATTTCTCATATTTCATGACAAGGAATAGGTTTTCACATTATCTTGGTGGTCCTACATGGATTCAGTTTTTTTAGTTAAAAAATAACAGGAAGGATTGGTCTTGGGACAAAATGGAACAACTTTTTATGGATAGATGGGACCACAAAGAGGAAGAAGAGTCAAAGGAAGATGATGGGGAAGAATATATTGAAGAATCAAGAGAGAAAGAAGATGAAGAGGAAGGTGAAGAAGATTCAAGGGAAGATGATGGTGCAGCATATATTGAAGAATCAAACGTAGAAGAAGTTGAAGAAGACTATGAAGAAGAGGAAGAAAAACAAGATATTGATGCAGAAGAAGATATTATAGCTCCCAAGAAGGAAGATACCATATTTCAGTTTCATGGATGCATTCAAAGGAATAAGATAATTGTTTCCATAAACCCTAACAGCAAGTATAACTTCATCAATAAGGATATGGCTCAACATCTACATATTCAAGAAAGTAATATCAAATAAGCTCAAGTGAATGGTAAGAAAATTCAAGTTTTTGAAGATTTAAAACTTACTATGGACAAATATACTTTACATTCAGATTTTTTTTTCCTTATATATGGATGGTTTGGATATTGTTCTTGGGTATCCTTGGTTAGAGACATTAGGGACAATTAATATTAATATGAAAAATAAGTTTATGAAGATTTGGTATAAAAAGAAGAAGGTCACTTTACAGGATATCAGGCTTAATGGAAATCAAAGAAAAGTCAATATAGAGCATGAGGATGATTTAGAATATGGAGAAGAAGGGAATAAGAATGATTCAAAAAAGGAACATGAAGAAAAAGAAGGAAATGATGATTCATCTACTCAAGAGAAAAAGAAAATATCAAATGCAAAGGTGGAAGACGAAAGAAAGTTCAGAAACAGGTTAATAAGGTTGAGGATACTACAACTGCAGCATATAGAAATCCACATCAACATGAGAGAAAAAAATCATGGAGATATCCCAGGGCACATCATATTTCCAACCAATATAGATATATAGGTAATTGGAGGAATGATCACTTTATTTATACAGGGGATCAATGGAGCAACAATTATGAAGCATGGAATCCTTATTATGGTTATCCTTATTATGTTTATACATCGAATCCTTATTATGGTTATCCTTATTATGGTTATATATGGAATCCTTATTATGGTCATGCATTGAATCCTTATGTTGGTTATGCATGGAATCCGAGGATGATAAACTATGGTCATGAATGGAATCAGAGTAGCACAACGGAATATGGATATTAGTTTAGATATGTATCATCTACGAAGATCACATATGGATGGATGATCGATCATGGCGCAAAGTGTGTAAAAATTTACAACACACTCATTACATGGTTTCTTCTTATGTTTCAGGGACGAAACATGTCAAGGAGGGAAGGAATGCTATGCATCTAGGGAAAGGATGTTATGATGTATATGTATTGATGGAGATGCTGACATGTGGCACACATCCCCTTATCTTATTATATCATTCATTTATGATTTATTATGCTTAGGAGGTCGGCCTCAATATTGGCCCATAGGTTAGAATGGTATAGGGGTTAGAAGGTTGTAGTTAATCATCATATTGAGTATTGGAGTGTTATTATATGGTTTTGAGGTTACCCCCTCGAAGTGGTATTGGAGGTTTCCCCCGCCCCCTCGAAGTGGCAAGGCTATTATATGAGCATATTGTCATCATTTATCTATATTTTGGTGTTCTCTCATGTTATTCTGCTATATATTTTCTGATTTATACAAGTAATATCCTTACAAAAGGTGGTGGATAAAGAGGTACATGGACAAGAAGCTTGTGGTTAATGAGGTTTTGGACATAATACCTAAATTACATGCAATGATTGGTCAAATGTCCATGCGTGCGATGGAAGTCACAATAATAGTGTTCCGATACCAAGATGGTTTGGGAAGATTTTGATTGTGTGATATTATTGGGGGATGGATTATCATGTTGAATTTTTTTAGATGATGGAATATGGTGGTCAAGGGTTCGCCTAAAGGAGTGAAGTGGTTTAGGCTAAATGTTTCTAGGGGAGTAGGAAGTAAAGGTGTAGGATTTGGTGGATTATTATATGTTTTGGTTGAGTTGGATTTTTTTTGTGGCTTAGAATATGAAGGGGATGGATTAGGCCTGGGGGGCCTAAGTTGATGGTTTGGGCTTAGAGGCCGAAGTAGATTTGGTTGATTTTGGATTGGTTGGAGTATGTGGTTTTAAGGTCGATGATTTTGGCTTAGGATTAGACTATTTAGGATTAGTAGATGTAGATGAAGGGGATGGTGTAGATTTAGATGAATGTAATGGGTGTGATATGGGGGTCACATTAGATTTGGGTGTGGTTGTGGATGAAGGATATTTGGGAGATGGGTGTGGTGTAGGAACCACATTAGATTTGGTTGATCTAGAGGATGAAGTATATGAAGGTGACATAGGAGGGTCATTAGATTAGGTAGGAGATGGGGTGGGGAGATGATTGGTATTGGATTTGTTAGTTTTAGGAGTTTGTGACTAAGGAATCACGTTAGATGTTTTAGGATTGGGGGAAGGTGGATTTGAAATAGGATTAGAGGATGGGATAGTATTAGGTTTAGGTGATGAAGGGGGTAAGATAGGATTAGGTGTGGATGAAGAGGATGAGGTGGTGTAAGAGCCACATTAGATGGTCTAGGATAGGGGATAGAAGGGGATAAGGGTGACTTAGGAGTCATAATGGATGAGATAGTTTTGACCAGGATTGGAATTAGGTGATGGAAGGGGTGAAATAGGCTTAGAGGTTGAATGTGACGATGGATTAGGGTATGTGAGACCTATCTATGAGAAATTCCATAAGATCATATTGGGATGATGAAAATGACGAGGATGGAGGACTAAGATGAGATGTGGGTGATAATAATTTTGGGTTAAGTTGTTGGGATTGTTATGGATATGTGAATGGGACTCAATTATAGGTTTTACAATGAATGGATTTAGGAGTTGAGATTTTGGATAGTGATGGATTATCTATGTGAGTTTTGATGGGAGTAAGGTGTAGGTCATGATGATTGATAGGTAATTTATAGGTTTGAATTCAGTATTGTTGTGTGGGCTTGGGATTAGTGCCTAAATTAGCAAGGACATAAATGAGGTCATCTTTGTCTAGGTCAAAGTTAGTAGGGGTTGTCAAAGTCGATGAAATTAGCTTATGGGGATAGTAGTTTATGTTGATTAGGTTGAGATGTGGAGTGACATGATTCAGGTTCCTCAAAGAGGAATTCAATGAGGTGAAGGATATGGATCTTAGGAAGGGGAAATTATGGATGGGGTATGCTGGGAGATGATGGTTTAGGAGGTGCTTGGTTGATACATGATTTAAGATCAAATATTTTTTTATTGAGATGTTGGATGGTTTTTAGGATGTTAAGATCAACATGGGGTGGTTGATTTGGATGGTGAGGAGGGGATTGGTTGAGGTAGGATGCGAGATTTGTGATTTTTTTATTAAAGTATTGGATAGTGTGTGGGATTTCATGATCAAAGCGAGATGGTTGACTTTGATGGGTAGGGGATGATGGGATATCTGGATTGATGGATTTAGAAAAGAGGTAGGGGTTTGGATGTTTTAATGGAGAGGATGGGGATTAAAGGATAAAAGGTCATGGTTTAATAGGATGTGTGGGTGATTATATTTGGATTAGGTTGGTTAATTAAGGATGGTGATGGAATTTGGATTGGGATTAGTATGGTTGATTATGATGATGTTTGATTGATTAAAATTTTAATGTGATAAGATGGTTAAAGGTGTCCACAATAAAGCAACCAAACATACAATACACACCATAACTAGTCAAGTGGGATTACAATCGAACTATAGCCTTCTTTCAATACCACACACCAACGATGTTGCCACAAATTGGCTCTTCACCTATGTGTCAATGTGGGGTCTGCTAGCAAGTAGTCTTAGGGAGTGTGGCCTCCTTGCACTATAGTTTGATTACGGTTAAAAGGTTACCTAGTATAGGATTTACGAGCTCACTAAGGGAGTCCCCCGATATACCTTGTGGTACGCGGGGCCTAATTTCATGTTGCAAGGATGTTGTCTAAGGCCTGGGTATTAGGACGTGGAAGCCCCTCACTTCACGTCACTCTTAAAACAAGCAATCACTTAGCCAATAATGATAACTCTCCAAGAATTTATATACCCCACCGGAACACGAGAGGTGTGTCCTACATACGTGGAGGTGAAGCCCATGGTCACAAGACCCCTAGGACTATAGTAAGTGTTTGGATGTCACTTCCACGTCACATTTCCCCTAGAAAATAAAAATGGGAAAGCTAGCTGCTTTTGATCCTCAAGATCATCCTAGGACGTGAGAGGAGATCATACATGGTTTCACTTTTAGGAAGAATAAAAAACAATGAAAAAAACACAAAAAGGATGATAAATGCAAGATAATTATATGCTAAATGATAAAATGAAATGATAAATATTAGTATTTTGATGATTGAGTCTTCAAGTGGAGGCCCTACAAAACAAGGGTTAATAGTTTGATGATAACCCCAAATGTATTGGATGAAACAAGCTAAAAACAAAATTATTTGTAGTTTTTCAAGCCTATAATCATAAAAGGTTAGATAAATATAAAAATTGGCAGATTATCCCCTTGTTGCTGAAATAAACCTGTAAAAACATAATTTTAGACCTGTAAAAACCACCAAAAAAGACTTGAAAATAGGATCAAACTAATAGTTGTGAGCAAAAACTATGATTATGAAAATGTGTAGATTGACAATAAATAGGTGTAAAAGTATGAAAAAGGATCCAAATTATTAAAAAGGCACCAATTTAGGACATAGGCACCATTTTGTGTGCAAAGGCCCCAATGTATGAGACAAAACCTAAAACAGGTCAAGAACTAACCAAAAACAAGGTTTTAAAGCTAAAACAAAGGCACTAATTTTTTTGAAAAGGCATCAATACATGTCATAGGTGAAAAATTATAAACATAGGCACCATTTTATGAACATAGGTGCCATTTAGTGACAAAAGATGGAAATAAGGTAAAAAAAAGTCAAAAACATGCAAAAAAATTACAATTTCAAGGTTTCAAAGGCTAAAACAAAGGCATTGAAGTATATGCAAAGGCACCAATACAGGTCATTGGAACAAAGTTATGCATATAGGTTCCAATATGTGAACATAGGAACCATTCTGTGAAAAAAGATAAATAACATGGTCAAAATAGGCAAAAATAGGTTAAAAACTGAGTTTGAAAGCTAGAATATAGGCGATGATGTATCTAAAAAGGCGCAAAAGTAGGACATAGGATTTGATTCAAGTCATATGAAACATTTTACATACATATGCACCAATACATAGAGCATAGGTTCTGTTTTTTGCTAGAAACGAAATATGAGTTCGAAATTTTAAATTTTGAGGGGGTAAACGTCAACAAAAATTCTTGAAAGTTGGATAAATTGTCCAAGGATTCAAAAAAGATGGAAAATGATTAAAAATGGGGGGTAAGAACCATGGTGGGCTCTAAAATGTATATGTTACAAATATTAGCTATAAAAGTGTGAAAAAAAAACAAACACTCTTCCTTAATCTAATCTTCTCAACAATACACCAGATAGAGAAATGGATGGAAAGAAGGAGAGAACTCAATACCTGCACTTACCTACATGTTTAACAACTCCTTATTTGATGTGTTGTATTTTATATTGATTATTCACTTCATATTTGTGGATTTATTTGGAAAACATCTCCCCTTTTATAGTGCTTAGATTTGTGCTTGATGAAGATGATGATTGATTGATTGGATAATAGAATGATGATAAAATGGATTGATTGAGTGATTGAAGATAAAAATGGCAGATATTTTCTAACTTTCTCACTTGATATATCTCATGGAGGAGGAGAGCTCAATTTATAGTTTTTGGTTGAAGGATTCAATGGATTAGATGAATCCATGTTAAATTTGGATCAAGGGTGGAGAATTTATGAGAAGAATGGAGAATTCTAGAATTTGAGAGAAGAATCAATGGAGAGTGGAATGCTTATTTGAATTTTAAATATGAAAGAGGGAAATTTAGAGATGATTTTAGAAATAGAAGCCTCTATATTTATAGGTGTGAGGATGTGATTAGGATTAGAGTTAGATTAGGTTAATAAATGATGATTAGGGGTGAGGTTACATGACAAGGTTAGGTGTAGGGTAGGTGGTAGGTGAGATGTAGGAATATTAAATTCCTATAAATTATTAATAAGGATTATGATAGGATAATAGGATATAATAAGGAATTAATGTGGTTAATGATAAAATGGGATAAAATAATGAATTAATAGGATTAGTGATGGAATGATGGGATAAATGATGATAAAATGATAAAGGATAAATATGATACAATGGATTAAATAATTATAATTAATCATGTGATTAATTATTATATGGATGATGTTGGGATATTTGTGGTACATATTAATCGTAATTAATCATGTCGAAATTTTAGATGTCTACACTTTTTAATCATGTTCTCCAATGGTACACTCATTTGCCTTATGGATCCATTAGTACTCATTATGATATGGAGGATGTTTTTCTTAGACAATTTATTTCTAACAATGGTTCTAATGTCACATATGAACTCTTTCCTTGCATTAAGGAAATAAAGAACCAATTGTAGATTACATTTTACTCTTTAATTCTTGTATGCATTAGTTATTATTTCAGCCTATTGCTTTAGAAAAGCAAGTTATCTTTTATCGTGGCTCAATTTGTGCATTGAAAAAAAAATTATTATATGATACCTATGAATATTTTACTCTATTATGGTATAAATTCATTGATTTAGAACAAGATTTATTTTTTGCACATGTTATACCACCACCTTCCACTTCTTCTACTTATTCTCCATTACTACTTCTTCTCCTCTTCCATTCACTAATCTCTCTCCACGGTCTCCATCTCCTCCTCTACATAAATGTCATTCTTCTCCTCCACCGCATATACACCTAAGTCTTCTCCACCTCTTACTCATGAACCATTGTAATTATCACATAATGTAAAACCTCATAATTTCTTGTTTTCTTCACTTGATAAGTGCTTAATTCACCAACCTTCTCCTGAGCATCATCCACCTCACCACTTGAAATTCCAACATGACCCCCCTTTCTGCAATTTCCACTACATCAATGGGCATCGTGATAATGAATGTTATGTTGTCCATGACCTCTTGCAACAGTTAGAAGATAAAGGTGTCATTACTTTCTGCTTACCCTCTCGTGAACGCTATCTTTCTCACATTACACATAAGAAAGCTTCCAATGTTGTTCACTTATCTCCTTAACCTCCATCTAAAGTTTTCATCCATTCACCTCCTAAAGTCATCATCCATCCACGTCCTCTATCAGATCTACCTATGGTTTCCTCATCTCATTCTTCATAGATTTCTACACTACCTCATTAGCATCTTAAGCCTATTTCTTCTACACTTCCTCCCACCACACCTTTTATTATTAGTTTGCATTCTATTTAGCATCTAATTTAGAACTTATTCTCACACCATCGATTCTTAATAGGCTCCATCTATGCCTTGTAGGTAGCTTAATCTCTGGTAGATGAAACCCACTTTCCATTTCATTACCCTATGATACAATCTCGTGCTATGGTTCACACTTGAGTATTGAGGGAATATTACATCAATGAACTTCTTCTTTCACAATCCATGGATTGTACTTCAAGTCAAACATTTTCATCTCCTAAAATGTGATAAACCCATTTCCCAATGACACACTCTTATTCTATGGTTCATTCTTGACTGTTGACGGGGAATTTTTAAATAAACCTTATTCTCACACTGGGTGGAAATCACTCATCTTTCTACCCTATTACTCATCATCACACGTAATTACAACCATTGTTTTAGATTATCTTATCATACACATAGTAACACATCATTATTCTACTCTATTAACATTGTTCTTTTACATTATTCGATTATATTACATCACATACATCTATTTCTATTTATCACATACTTTGTTCTTCATTCTTATTTAAATACAAATCCTATTCTAATCATTACTTATTTATTTCTTTCCACGTCATCATTCCTTTCAAATCAAATCAACCATTTCAACACCACATATTAACCCAAAGTGCTAGCAAAAATCATCACCTCACGTACCAATGCACATCAACAAAACATATGATATAAATATCCATCTATATATATATGTATCTCATCAAAAATCATAAGTTACAAAATACAATCGTTGGGGGGAAATCCCCCATGCATCAATACAACATCTACAATACATCATACATCATCATCACTATTACTATATACAATAGTGAGAGATCTAGAAATAGAATCTTCCCAGCTTAATCTATGACAATGATCTAGGCCTCTATATGTCTCTAACCGACATCGTAATATAATTATCTTGACCACTTTCTCTAAAAATCATTAGTGTAGCTCAATATATCTATTAAAAACATCCTAAGCTAGGGCTCCTCCTCCTACAACTTGTCTAGATCACCCTGTCTCTGCACGCACCTCATCATGCTCACTCAATAACATGTTACACGTGGTTTCTTCTATAGCCACTATCTTGAAAAAATGTGCGTGCTCACCCACAATAACATTAACTCTCTCTAGCATGCCACCTCCCATGAGCACATCTAGAGGGACATCCCACATCAACGTGCCTATCAAAAAATTGATGATTAATGACCAATAAGTATCACATGTAATTACAAAAACCACCATTAGTCACTACAAACCTTCATAATGTCTAAAAAATAACCAATAACTAACAAAAAAATCAATTAAAAATACATACGTTCAGCTCGTGCCACTACTACATGATCTACATCGGAGGCAAGTGTCTATCCCTCTAATCCTTCAACTTCTAGATCACCAACTATGTCCACCACTTCTAGAAATAACAACACCTATCGATGTGTCACCCACCACTCATTATAGGCCTAGGTGCACCTTGCGTCATCAACCTGTATAGATTCTATAGCTACATCTACCTCATTTGGACTAGGATGCAATAGTTGTGTTCCTGTCGGGCCTGACCTCGCCCCTGATCATCTCACCACTTTAGTAGATCTCAACTATATGTATGGATTGGGGGGGCACATCCTGAGCCATGCCAAATTGTCTCGAAACTAACTCACCTTGGAACAACTCTATCACCCCTGTGAAGTGATCTTTTTACCACATGGTGCACTAAATGCACCAAAACTTCACACCATCCTCTACCCATCCACTGTAATCTCTATATGGTCTCCATATAATGACTCTAGGGCCCATCTGATCTAGCATTAACCTATAGCTGGTCCTATCTAGCCTCCTGCTATGAGTGCCTACCCTCCTTGCTAAAAATATCTTAGGTCTAGCCTAATTGGCCCGTAGCCCACTAAGTGTCCTAAATATCGCAATATGCTCATAAGACCATACGTGCAACAAAGTTGTGGCTCCTGGTCCACCTCCATGATCCTCTTGAGTGAATCTATATAAATCTCTATACAAGTCGGCTAATACACATCGCACCCATGCATACCTACTCTCATGCTCCTCTATACTATGAAAAATATCATGCATCTTCTACAATAACCCAACTCCACCACCCTCTACTACCATTGATGATGATATAATCAGTGCAAAAAACTTCCGCAACCATGAAACACTGGATATCAATATCACATCTAAAGTGATATGAGTCTCTACCTATACTCATGTCCCTGGAAAATACCACCTCGTTGCCCTCATCTACATTTAGGCACCCACTATAATTATCTCATGTACTCTCTCTCTCTCTCTCATACAATAGGTAACCTTAATATCTTGTATACATCCTCAAGGGTCACTGTCATCTCACCAGTAGGAAACCAAAATGTACATGTATTTGTAAACCATCTATCACACAAAACAATCAACATAGGCATACTATGGGGTAATTCCCCCAATCTAGCAATGTATCGTAGGTAAACACAGTTGAATATATCCCACTCCACATTTGACAAGCCTAATGTAAGAAAATTACTCAAATGGTTTCCTTCTCAAAACTCTCTTGAGTGTATATCCCTCTGCAACACACAAAAGAAAAAATAAATTATTCCATTAGTACACCATACACATTGCAAAAATCACTTATCATAGCATCAAATTGATCAGAATATTAGGAGTACATCATACAGGGCCTAATCCTTACTCTGGGATGCTAGCGCCTATGAAAATATTAGGGGCACCCAACAATAGGTCACTAGCACCTGAAACTAGGAATTAATGTCCTCAGGGGTAGAAATGCCCTCGTTGCTTTTTTCCAGGTCAGAAATGCCCAAAAATACAATAAAGTAAAGTTTTCTAAAATTGAAAAATATAGACATATTTGACAAAATTCTTCAAAAATAATCACACTTACCAACTCATCAGTCATCTACAAAGCCACAACCGTCGATACTCGATAAAATCTAGTTAAACTCACTTCTCTAACACATGACATCTACACAGCTCAAAGATCCAAATCTTAATCAATCTCGGTAAAAATGACAATACTATTCATTTTTCATTATTACTATATATAGTAATTCAAATATTTCATATACTAACCTATGAACCTAACCCATGAAACCCCTTTTTTCTAGCGTGCCTATATTTAAATTATTCAACCTTATAATATTTTTTTATAAACTTATGCTATATATATATATATATATATATATATATATATATATATATATATATATATGTCTATACAAAAAAAGGCCATGAAATGGAAAATATTTCCACGAAAAATGCATTTTAGTTGGAATAGAGTCTTGCAGTGATGCATTACCTAAGATACATAATTTCATAAAGAAATGGGATTTAAAAATTTAAGTTTTTGACAGTCATGTTAATGCAATTGAACAGATATTTTGATATAATATTTTATTTTTTGTATTCAATTTCTCCTCAATAATATGTGTCAGTTTGATAGATAAGTATAGATTTTTAAATTATTTTAATTTTTAACCTATAGATTTAGGTGGTCTTATAGAGTTTGAACTTGTCTGGTACCATTGATTATGCTAAGTGGAAAGCTATTCTTGAACAAGTTTTTAATTTTTTGGCAAATACCAATTATGGTAGGAGACAAGCTATGACTTTGTAATTATAATGTTCCTCTGAAGGTATACATTAAGATTTGTGTAGAGGGCCATGTGCAAGTCATAAATAGGGAGAAATTTCAGTGATGATGGCATGGTTCAACATAGGATGACGTTGAGTACAATTCCAGAGTGAGTTCATCGTGAAAAACTTTCTTATATTTGGTAATGTACTACTAGTGTAATGTTGTCTTTGCATGTGTGTGTGTGTGTGTGTGTGTGTGTGTGTGTGTGTGTGCATGTGAAATGTTTCTTGTATTTAGCAATGTACTACTAGTCTAATTTTTCCTTATTGTGTGTGTGTGAATTTATTTTAACGTTAGTTTGCCTATCCTGTTTTCCACCATTAGCATGGATGGAACTATGACCCACTCTGATTTTCTATCTTTAGTATCAAATCAGACATGGAAGATTTGGAGGAACATATTATCTCTTGGGAAAAAAATAATGTGGAAGAAGATGAAATTTTTGGGGATAAAAGAACAAATTCACATGAAAAACAATCAAGTAGTTTGGATTGTGATGTGGAGTCACAACATGCCAATGGCTTCCAAGTGCCTACTCATATTTGGAGATATCTTTATGTGGGCCATTTCTCAGTCAGATGGGGAACCATGTGTTTCTGAATCTCATTATATACTCACTACCCAAATGTAGTTCAATTTTCTTTAATATACTAATTATTTACATTAATGCAATTGATCATGTTTTTGATAGGATGTTCAACGTTTTGTATTCAGTTTTCGTGATAAGATGTTTGAATTCTTGTAATCAGTTTTTCTTGGTTGAAAGGTATGAATTTTAAAACAATTTGTCCCCAGATAATTAAGAGGGTTCATTGAACAGAAGTTGGGTACATTGACTGTGCAAGGTGGAAAGCTATTTCTAATTCTAAACCTTCTAGTGAATTGGTATACAGTGCAAAAATAATAGATCATCTTCAACTTAACATGTTAAGTAGTGGGGGATATCCATTCAACCAAATTCATAGTGGATAATTGGTGCAGATGATACTATGTCATAGTTGTTGCTATGCCATCCTACAATTCTAATTCTAGGAGATATACAGGATAAGGCTAGGTTGAAAAAACATTTAACTTGTTTGAAATCATTGATTATCGTAAGATGAAATATATAAATGGCTAAGTAGAATGTTTATTTGAAGGTATGCATTATGAAAATGGAAACAATAGCTAATATCAAGTACTGAATCAAAGAAATGGTAGAAATAAAAAGCAGGTGACAATGTCTCATCACTGAAACTAATAGTTAGAAAAACCAAATCTTTAGTATAAAATTATTAACATTGTCAAATTGGATATTGGAAATATATATGAAAAATAAAGGTAAGTCTCTTGATTAATATTTGAAATGTAGAAAATCAATTTACAATTTGAATAGATAAAAATCCAAGAAAACATATTTTTCATATGATGTTTATGCCCTTGTAATTGCATCTCATGTTTAAGGATTGCTAAATTACATAAACGAAGACAAGATTTTTCTCATCTATCATTGATTACGTGTAATCACCATTATTGATCTTGCACCATCTAGATCCAACAACTAAAAGAGATAAGTTTGGGAAGAGTTAGGTCAATGTGAATGCACACATTTTATATTATAAGATAGATAGCAGAAAAGGATCAACGAAATAGCATGAAAGAGATTGAATTTCATAAGTTTGAATTTTTTGTTGCTAAGGGAAACAGAGAGCACAAGGGAATAAAAAAATTTTACTTTTGATATATGTAATCATTGAAATACACAAACATGGATACATATTGCATAGTAAAAGATACAACTTTCTACAATCTGCATTGGCTAAGGGTTGTGCAGGTGTAGTAGAAAACATGATTTTTAAGGTTGGCCTAGGGGTTTTGTGAAGGTTGATAGAAATAACGCATGAGCCATCATTATGCTTGCCATGGAGTCTTTAGGTCAGATCCATCAAACATATGATAATCAAAATAACCATATTGTTGTACACATGACTCTTATTTCAATGCCATTGTCTTCCAAAGCCTCTATTTTAGAGTTGGGTATGAACCATGTGGGATAAATTCATGAGTTTCCTAGGATTTTAGAGCCTTGTGTGAGAGTGGCACTTAATGTGGGTCGTGCTCATATGGATTACTGCAGAAGCTTCGAGGAGGTTGAAGTTTTAAAGGGTAGATTTTGCTTGAGGCTAGGCTTGGTGATATTTGTATATTGAATGCAGATGATCCTTTGGTCTCGGGCCTTCCCATTGAAAATGGGGTAAAAAGAGTATGCAATTACTAAATTCTCTATTCTCTTCTTAATTGAAATTGATTTTTTAGTGAATATCAAACAATGTACATATAGTTACTACAATTTATGAATTAGAGTTATTACAGGGTATTATACTGTAGATCCCACACACATTCTAGTAGGGAAATATTTATTATGTAGAGTTGAGTGTTTTGGGGATTTTCTATTGGAAAATCCAGTATGATTCCTCCTGTGATCAGGAGTTATTCCTGTGTCACTTGGATCAAACAGTTCCAAAAATATCAAAGTGGATCCACTAGACTATATGTCTAGTGGTTCATACTAGGTATGTTTAGTAGCCTTCTAGTTATATCACATATCTATTAAAAGGAATTCATAAGGAATTAGGACGTCTAAGAGTAATTCAAACACGTGTGTGTGATCAGTTACAAATATGCATACTATTTGGAAAAATATTGTATACATTTTAATTTTTCTGTAAACCATCATGAGTGTCTTCAACTGACATGGCTATCCCACCACCAAGAATGTGAATCATTATTAGCACATTTCAGCTTGACATATTTCATTACTTTGCACTTGGAGAAATTTTGAGTCAGAAAATGCTATAATGAAGCCACTCTTTAGAGCCTGTTCTAGAGTGTATTCCACTAGGTTTGAAGTGGAATTATCTATGGATCTTTGATGCCCCAAAAAAACCTAAAATTTCACTTGAAATGAAACCAAAGGAAGAACCTGCACCACTTCACTGTAAGATATTTATTAGAAAAATTCCCTCAGAAATGATTCGATTAACTAAATTAAAGCAAAAACTCCCCTCTGAATAAATTCATTCATAAATATAAGATTGGTAGGTAGTTCACTCCTATTAAATTTCAGAACTACCCTACCAAACCTTATAGTAACCAAAGATTCTAGACATAACTACCCAAACTCACATAAACTACTAATCAAATTATAGAATGCATTTTTTCCTTGTGATTATACTTATCACACAGATCTCAAGCAAATCTATATTTACAGTTGTATAAAATTTGGCAGACGACAATAAAACCCTAACAAATGTTCAATAAAAAATGAATTTTACTATGAACTCAGAGTGCATAAAAACTTGGAAGACAAAAACAAACTTGATCAAAACAACAATGGAGAACAAAAAATCTTCCTGTAAATACAATGAATATACCCAACTCACCTTTGTTTGTACTTTGAAAAGTCCAACTCTGTCACACAGAAAATGTGATTCTGCATGTACATGTGAAAAAATCATAATGCCTGTAAAACACACAAAATTTCAAAAGCCAACAGATACACCTATAATGAATGCCAATAAAGGTACAATTGATGTAGTCATATACTACAAGCTAACAAAAAATAGGGAAGGCAACCAAAAATATATAAGATTGAATGCTTGGGACCTGTAAATTATACATTTCTCAAAAATATGAGACCACCATTTTTCTATATGTATGAATGTATCCAAAAATAAATCCAGTATTTACTTATGTACACTAAATGCCCCCTCCCAAAAATAAGTGGCATACTGGTTTCCCACTACAAAATGCAATTTGATTATAATTTCCTCTTTGGTGCCTGAAAATTATCCGTGCTTAAGGTCTGGATGAAGATAATTGGTCCAAATCATCTTGTAGCTCTTCATGCATCTGTATAAACCTGCAATACAAAATCTACATCAATGTATAGGAAAGGAAGATTGCTTATTATATTAGGAAAATATTTTGGGGGATAATGCACCAGTTTCTGGTTCCATGTTACGAAATATAACTGACCAAATTTGCATCTTCCTCTAACGTCCATTGACATCTTTTTGACAACAAGTCATTCTCCCCATTGCAACAATAAACATGACAATTAAACCTTTGTATTACGTATGACCATAGGGTAACTAGGTCATTGTAAAGCAAATTGGAATTTAGAACTAGGTCATTGTAAAACTTTGTATTCCTCCACCTGCATCCATTTCATTTATTACAGATCCACATACAGTGAATCAAATGAAAGGAGAGAGTAAGCTGAAAATTCATATGCTACATAAATCCATGGATGGCACTAGAAAATCTAGAATAATATCTACATCAAACAAAGACCCAAACAATTAATAAATGTAACTAGTCAGTGAATTAATGAAATAGTCACTCTCTGCTTTGCTCAAACATATGTGGTGATCCCCACTTATAATTCACCATCACAATCTATTCCTTAATGGAACTTAACATACCTTTCAAATTTTCCAGCTCGGTTTCGTGGAACGAAAATGAGTGTTCAAGAATCTTTCATAGTCACACAATCTTCTTTCGGTGTCTTTGCATCAAAATGAATCACCATCTTCATCTTCCCAATTCACCTTTGTGATTTTGAGGTGACCAATTTTTGTAATTTTCACTGATCAAAGCCTCCATTAATGGCGGTCATTACATGCCCTCCATTATTTGTAATTAATGATATAGATCACTTTTTGTGTCTAAGTGGGAATGCCTTTCAAAATTCTTTGGCTTGCCGTGAAATGAGTGAACCTGATATACATGTAGACTTGTTTAAATGCAGCATTGAATACAGAATTTGGTACGATACATTTATTTTTAAAAACTATAGATAAACTATAATCTAAAAATTCCATATTTTATTAATTGAAAAAAATCTCATATCACTATAAAAATGTCTCAACCAATTAAAAAAAAGTTTTTAAAAAAATTCAAAATAATATATATATTTTTGTATAACTATAGTCTTCACATAATAAATGCCACATGGAAATATGTAATTGGCTTGTTATATTTATTTAATTTGTATAATGATTCCTATATAAACTCGCCTTTGGTAGGATAATAATTCCTAAACCACTTACCTTTTAATTTGGTCATGGACGAAACCAAGCAATTTTAATGCAGCCTGCTCCACCCTAAGTGCTCAGGCCTCCATGTGGATGGTCAGTTGAGACTCTAAAATCAAAAAAATGTCCTTTCCTTCTTCAACATGTTCAAACCACGTTCCAATTCTCTTGACCATTTAAGCACTTTTTTCATGAAGGGTTTTGTTTATCCCAAATAGGGGGCCATGTATAGTTTGTTATTTGCATCCGCTTTTACAACTACTTCACGTTCCACCATTTTTCTCATATCTTGGCCCTCATAACTCTATTTTTCTTGCCATTTACGCCATACATATCATAATTTTCTCTAGTACCGTACCATAAAAATTTTAACATCTCATTTTAACATATGATACATGTACTAATCCACATTTCCTCATAATTTGACAATACTATCTCATACTATTTCTCATCTACTATGACACCATCTTATACACCTTTCTTTCAGCTTAGAGCTCATTTCTCTACACTTTACCCTTTCATCAAAAGAGGGGGAATATAATCAGGATCATCCCATAATCCTTCTTAGGTTACAATAGAGTCAATTTATATTCCTATCTTATTACTATTGCAACTTTCTATGATCTCATTCGAACAAAGGAACAATCATTCTATATTAAAATAAATACTTTCTACTATTTCAAATCTATTCCACAAAATTACCTAATATGGCGGGAAAACACAAAAATATCTCAGTGATTAATTTAATAAGTACAAAATCTTAAATCAATCTTTTGTCATTCAAATAAAATCAATCTATCATTTCAATAAGCATACTTACTATCTCTCCCAAATGACCTAACTTGGGAGCTACATTACATTACTATCACTTCTAGATGACCTAACTTGGAATCCATAAATCATTATTCAAATTGAAACACCCGTTACTATAGGAGCGGGGGAAATAATATGTCATTTCCTTTCCTATACTACTAATTTAACAAAATAAGAGTTTAATTAAACCCTAACTATAAATTAACTGAATGTACAATATGATATATAACTTGTAAATACAATATGACACAAGAAATAATTAAGCAAATTACAAAACCCTAAGAAAGAGATATAAAAAATATGACCTAACAAATTTGAATTTGATCCTAAGGTGTTCTGAACCGGGAAATGTTTTGAACAGGAGGTGAATGTTCATAGAATTTTTTCTTGCCAACTTTGAATTAATGAATTGAGACAACAAAAACAAAAATGACTTCAGAAGACAACAAAGTTTATCGATACCCATAGGGATGGATGTTGAAGCTAATATTTTATTGAAATGTCCAAGTCTGAATAGATAAGAAAAGCAACTATCCTGCAAAGCAACTTGCACTCATAGACACTAAAGAGAAAGGATTAGATAAATAGATAGATGAGCTTCTTGGCAAAGGCTAATTCTAGGAATCCAAAGGGACTTCCTCGAAGGATGTCAAATCATTTTTAGACAATTAAGTAGATTGATAAAAGTGATGATAAGAACATGTAGTAAATGCTGACAAGTAGATAATAGATAAATATTTTTCTAAAATTCAAGATGGACAGGTAAGACCTGAGTAGCTTTGAAGGTGGCCCAAGCTAATGGAGATACAATATAAATGTGTTTGAAGTAATTGTACTAGAAGTAATCAGTTTCTTATTAGATATAATGGACGAATTTGATTTGATTCTTGATGTCTTATTTGTTAATAGTGAATCAAATAACACAAAGTGTCAACTCATGCATGATGGTGTATTGCTCCAATAATAAAGGGTTCCAGACTATAAGTAGGTTGTAAATGATTGTAATGGTATGTGGATGGCTAGGAACTACCATATAATAGAGATCCATACTTGGAAACAACATGTTAAATTCATATGTTTTGATACAAATGATAAAAATATGTTTTTGATAGGAATCGTCGGTGATTTAGGCTAATTGCTGGTGATTAGGGTGAATCACTAGCGATTTCTGTGATTTTTAATAGTTTTACTAAAATGAAAATTTTGAAGTTCTAACATGATGGTTTCAATTGATTTAGGAGATACTTATGAATTTAAAATTTAAGGACAAAGATATAGGAATACCTTTGAGTAGATGTGGAGTTAAAAGATGCCTCAAATCCTCTGTGGAAAAGATATGAGTTGATAAGTTTTCCTGTGATGTTCCTGAGAAACTGAGTGATGTAAACAAGCACAACAATGCTTGAAAGTGATTGATGTTGATGTCTGATAGTTATTGAAGATGTCATGGATGATGTTGTTTCAGAAAATGGAGTTCAAGATCTAAAAGGGGGTCCAAGATGCAAGATTGAAGATCACTGAGAAAAAGCACAAAGGTGTTATTTATAATCATTAGTGATTCCACTGAATTGTTGGTGATCCTCTTTTCATGGGGAAACAACTACAAAAGTTGTTGAAACCACTTCTAATCAAAGGTTTTTGTTTTGAGATGCAGGTAAATGACAAAGGAAATGTTAGAAAATGAGGTGAAGAGTTTAAGGAGGTTGTGAAATGGTTTAAGGATTTATTTATTTAGTTTTATCTTTATTTAATTTAGTCTCTAAATGGTTTTGGATGGTTTTAGGATGAGATAAAATGGGATTTTACAACCGTGAAATGAGATGTGAGAGAATATTTACATGAAGTAAATATTGTAGTGGATTTATACTTAGGATAAGAGATGTATGTATTTCAATTATGTATTAAAATGGTTTTCTCTGATTTATTATGATTGTGAAGATGGTGCATATGGTGAAGGAAATTAGCAGTGTAAATTTTATGTGTCTACAATGAACTATGTCACCAATGCTTAGAATAAATTTTTGAGCTCACAAATGATATTAAGAATGGGTTCCCATTGCTAGATAGAGGTGCATGGGTACTGGAGACTGCTACTAAGTGCTTGTGATTGTACAAATGGTTGGAATCTAATTTTTACATTGTCACATAAGTGTCACATATATTCCCTGTTGATTGCATGTGTGTCATTATTTGATTGTTGAGGGTACTTGTAACATGTAAAATAGATATCACATTCAAAACCTACAATACCACGTCAAATCCAAAAAATAAATATGTAATATGGGGAGTCAGACTGACCCTGATGGTCAACTGACATAGTGAACTTACAAACAAGTGTTACACTACATCTCAGAATCCATGTAGTTCTTGTCAGTGTGTGTAATAATTGTTCCCTAGGATGCCCTTGTGTAAGTTTCACTTAATAGTGGGTTGTAGCTAAATGTAGCAATGCAAATATAATGTGTGGATGGAAAAATGAACTTCCCCTTCCTATGTTGTGTATGCAGAAAATGCAGTCCTTTGTCCCTTGATTGAATGCTAAATGGATGCTTTAAAGTGCTTTAGGTGCCTTTTGAGTGAAAGATTAGGTGATAATAATAATTCTTAGAGTTTGGTCCCTTATTTTGAGCACATAAATATGTATTTATATGCTTCCCTTGTTTGAATTTTGTAATTGAAAACTGGAAGGCTGACCCATAAGTATAAAAGATTCCCAAAAGATAAAGGATATCCAAAATAAGTGAGTAAGATAGAAAAGGATTAGGGGCACCTGAGCACTCCCATTTTGGTTGGGTGCTGGTGTCAAGAACCATAAAAGATAAATACGTAAAATATTGAATGGGTTGTACGGTGTGTAATACAAAAAAAGAAAGATACAAATCAAAGAGGCCGTTTATAGTTTTCAATTACTAGTTTTATCGCTTATGAATCATATGAATGCTAACATGTGTTTATGATCTAGAAATGTACCCCAGTGTGTTTTATGTCTACATTTTCCACTACTTTATATTGTTGAGTGAATAATCGATAACATAAAATAGATATATGATGCCTACTTGAAAACTATGTAGAGCGTGCAACAAAATGTGTGCCGAGTGGACAAGTGAAGCATGAAATGATGCAAAAAATGAACCGTGGAAACTAGGAAAGGAAAGTGACCCTAGGGGTGAAGCATATGCATTGTACCATGTTGTACCTATTTTTATGCTTATTGTAGGATGTTTCTTGTTGCGTATTAAGGATGGACATGCAAAAGAAGAGATAAAGAGTAGTCAAATTCATGTATATGAAAAATTAAAGAAAAGTAAGCGTAAGTATGTAAAAGTGTGTAAAAGGAAAGTGTGCACCAATTGTAGAAGAGTGTAAAGGATAGAAAATTATCCTGAAAATGTTGTGTAGAATGAGTTTTTTGGGTGATATCGCTGCAAGAGTGATTTTTTTGGGAAATATCATACCAAGTGTGAATTTTTTAGGAAATCTCACACCAAAGAGAAATTGTTGGGGAGATAGGTCTAGTGCTACTCTCTTTCCAAGACACTACCCAATAAACACTTTTGCAGATGGTGTGTCCCTATTTTGTTCCTGTTGTCCCTGATTTGTTCCAAATGTACTGATTGTTTCCATTGTAATTGAGATAAAATGCATTTTGTTGCTGGAGGATTGTTTGTGATATTGTCAAACTGCTCTATAAACTGTTGTAAACTCTTTTGATCTGAGAATATGATTGTAACAATCTCTAGGAAATTATCACCTAAGGGAGGACACAGGTGCCCAGGCGATCCTGTTTGTGCTTTGATTCTGACCTGAATTTGATTCTGATCCACTGTTGTAACTGTAACAAGTGTAAATTCTATGTTGTATTGTACCATGTTGTAGCTCTGAGCTGTTGTGTAAGGTGATTTGTTCACCCAATGTATTCCCCCTCATTCGTAGTGCATGTGACATTTCTAGGAGAAGGAAGCCTAAAAGAGAGGACTTTATGGTTATATGAAACTTTATCCATGCATGGGGGAGGGGATATGCATGGTACAAACCAAGGCATATGCAAAAAAAGTGGCTAGATACATGTGTTAGTAGAAAAATAATGTAACAAACAAATGTGCATACAAGAGAGGTCAAGAAAAATCAAGTTTCAAACATGGGACATTGCTCACAATGTCACAATAAAATAGGACTGAAGAGGCCAAAAACATACTAGTGATCAAATAAGACATAGGGCATAACATGAAAACAATAACATACAATGGAAAATAAAATGTCAGATAACCATGGTAACAAATAGTCATGTGAGGAAAATTTTGCACATAAAGCACCTATTAGCATGTTAGAAAGATAAAGAGTATGTCAAAGCATGTATGTATAAATGGAATAGGTATTGTGCTAGTTGTTGATCAAAATTTCTTTTTCCTATTCATATTAGTGAAATATATACTAAAGAAATCCAAACAACTCAAAAATACAAGGGTTTAAGGTACCTTGAAGCATGATGGATGCAAATGGATTAATGCAAATTGAATGACCTCACTGTAAACTTGATGAACCTGCACAACAAGGATACACTAGAAAGAATCTAGATTAGATGGTAGATGAGGGAGTAGCACAAAAAAATTTATTCCAAGATGCGTTAACTTCCTTATGCGAATTTCAACTGCCATGTTATAAATGAAAGGATTGATTAACATGCAGAAACTGAAGCTAAATAGAATATGAAATTAATGAAATTGATGAAAAGCGTACATATGAATAAAAAATAAAAAAATTCATGGCTGGGTTGACAGAAACCTAGACTGCAGAGGACAGGTCAAAGATGAACTGAGAAGATGGATCTAGAAAACAAGATGGAAATGTAGATCTAAATGAAAATAAGGTGATTACAGACGCCTAAGAACATTAATAGGAACCTGCGGAGGAAGATATGAAACATAGAAATAGAAAGGATGCAAGAAAATAGAGATTGGGATGGATTATATGGAAACAGGACTCGGGTCGATGGTGACTGGGATGAGTTGGCCGTGACTGGAGATAGATATAGTAGATTTGGAGTGATAGAGAAGACAAACAACAAGGATGAGAACTGGAAATAGTAACAGAGCATAAATAGACATCAATAAGGATTTAGAAACTTAATAGATGAAACACAAATATGGGTTAACAATGAATTGGGTGGAGGAATGGATACCTGGTAAGTGCTAAAAAAAGATGAGGATGAATGTAGAACTAGGTAGTTAAGGATAATAAAAAACCTAGGGAGGAGAAAAGAAAGCTAATTAGAGGTAATTAGCTAATGAGATGAGGATTAGGAAATGATTAAATGAATATTGATTAAAAATTAAAGTTGATAGGTTAATAGATATGAAAGATGAAAATATGAATATGAATTAAAATAAAGGGGGTCTAGATAAGTCCATGGTGATAGAATTGAATGCAGGTAAGAAGGGTAATAATACCAAATTTTGGAGTCTACATTTGCCCCTTTTTGTTGAGTGGTTTATGCTAGTAATCCATGAGACATAAACAATGAGAGAAAAAATGGTAAGATGGAGGATGACAGAGGATTGATGATGATATCCCCCTTAAACAATGGATCGAAAACACAAAGGGGAATTGATAACATGGTTTAAAGAGGTAGATGGTGAAGGGTGGGTGGGAGAAGAAAGATGGGTAAAATGATACAGCGAGGCAAGATGCCCCAAGCAAGAAGGATTCAAATCAAAAAAATTAAAAATAGGGCAGTGATTTTAGGAGTCACATTGGCAAGAAACAAATGTCAGGGTCTTTAGGGAGACAACAGAAATGTCCTACGAGCTTGTGAGTTGGTGAAAATCACTGTGAAATGGAGGTAATTGTACGATGGAAAAGTGACAAGTGAGCTTGGGAATCTACAAGTAACTCTTACTCACACCTGACCTCCCAAGGTCGTGCCGAGACAGCCGGTGGGGATGGAATATGCGTGGGATGCAGATAAATTAGTTAGGAAATCTAATGTCTTTGACACGCACTAGTGGAAATTACGAATCTAAGGAAAAGAAGGCCCTCCTAACTTGAACTGGTGTGATAGATCGATCAGCAAGGATGACTGCTCGAAGGCTCCAATCAATATCGAGCTCTGGCGTGATTCGGTCTATAGGTTGTGGAATACATGAAAAATGTCCTAGGATAGTTTCATGTATGTCTCACGATAGGGTCATAGGATGGATGATAAATATAATTGACTCTATGGGTGATTCTATGGCTTATTCCAGAACTCCTTAGCTTTGTTAGCTGTTATGTCTAACCAGGATAACTGTTTGATGATGATAGGTGGAAGTGGAGTAGATCTGAATATTAGTGTACGTAAGCCAACATCTATGTATGATTCACCTATGGATTCATTGGGATGTGGGATTTGTGGGTCACAACCGTAGATTTGTATTTGTTGTGGTCATGATATGGTCATGTGCGGAATCAATCCCTAATCCCTAGTATCCAATAGTCATATGCCTTTTCAGCTTCTATATTTAGAATCAATAACTATGTGATCTTCTCAGAATATCTTACAGGTGTTCGTGTAACCTAAATTCTTAAGCTGGTATCTATATCTATGAGAGTGTCTCCTGTATCTGGCTGTGGGACCAAAGGATCACAACCAAATTTCTACTCTCTTTCAAACCCTTCTACAGTCATGTGGATATTAATCTAGGGTAATCTGTAGTTTGGTTGATTTGACCAAAATGTGTGTGCTTGGTCATCTTCTTTGTTTAACCCGTGCAGTTGGAAACTGATTTGTTGTAAGTTTACCATTGTTTGGAAGACTTGGATCCTGAGATTCTAATCTATATCAGTTATGGTTGTGACAAGATTGGGTTGGGGCACGATTGGCTTGAATACGTATTCCCTGGGCTCTCTAGGTCCCGTGATTGTCATACAAAAGCAACAATGTAAATTAACTGTAGCAAAGTGAAATTTAACTACTTTAAGTATATCTATAGCATATATGATTTCTCTATTTTTGTATTTTCTGATGAACTATTTGAATGATTTTAAAAGATTAACTTTTTAACATATCTAGAATTGACATCAAAATAAAAAACTAAAACAAACAAGATAACCGAGTATAGTTATTTGTCTATGGAACTGTGGATCTATTCTAAATAATTAAATACTTGATCTAGTCTTTTTGCAAGACTCTCAATCCTACCTTAGAAGTGAGGAATGAATCATAGTCTCTCAGAAACTATCAATCCCCACAGCTTCCCTGGCAATATCGAAAGTAAAATTGACTGAAATAAAGTGATTAACTACTCTATTTGATATGTTTCTAATTTAGAACTTTGAAAGCTAGAACCTGGATTCTGCAGAACAGTGGAAAATTCGATGGTGTGTGTGGCTACGTCCCCTCAGTGTGATCTCCTTGTTCCTTCATTTTCATGTGGATCCAGAAAAGCGTGTGATGCTAGCATCAATAGAAATAGATATTGGGACAAAGGCAGCTCAAGATACAGACTGAATACAATGCAAGTAGGAGAGGGATATTGCAAGAGTACAAAGTTTGGCTTATGCAATTCCTAGCGGGATTTATTATGAGTCATGCCACATAAAACGTCCAGAACCTGAAACTATCCTGTTTGAAGAACAAAACCTGCAACTTTAATGGCTTCCTATTGAAAATGAACTATTCTACTCCAATGGATTGGGTGAAATATCAGCAACATTTGCACAAGATAGATATGTGGCTTACTAACAGCAAAACAATGCTAACTAATCATGCAATGAAAGAAACTAAGAATTCTAAGAAAAATGAAAGACTAATCTATTGCAATGAGAAATTTAGAGGCAAATTTGAGGGGCCATTTGGTTGAGCACAAGCCAACTATTTATAGCATTTGGATTTACCCAAGGTAAAAACCAAATAGAACTCTTAAACTATAAACAATGGCAAAACACTATACCAGGGAACCAGAATCATTAATGCAAGCTTATGGCGGTGAAAAAAGCTAGTGAATCATTGAATTTTACGTGAGTTGTGTTAAAAGAGCTTTCTAGAAAATGCGTAAACGACCGCTGCCTAGGCAGGGCGGTGGTTTCGTCACTGTAGAGCAAAAGGTCAAGAAAAGAGGGGAAAAGGGAAAAACAAAGCACACAGGGGCTAAGTGGGGCATGTGGGATGTTAACGCACACTTGGAGAGATTTTCTGGATCCCGAACACCTTGCGAGGAGACTTGTATCATCATTGGGGTACCTGTTACGTTGTTCTGGCAGTACAATACCTTACAATTTTGGGTACATACATATTTCCCCCTCAGAGAAGCATTTTAGCCATGAAGAGGCATAAAACAGTGGGTCTGAGTATGGTAGTCCCGAAATGGGAAATTAGAAGTTATACCTGATACGTCCATGTGTTGAAATGACGCTGTCCAAAATTCCTGTCACCTGCAAACTGAAAAGAGAATTCAAGTGCAGATAGACACAATAATTTGGAAAATAAATGCTAAAATAATAGGAAATGAGAACGTACCATTCGTGCGGGGATAAAAACTTACCTCCGTCGGTGCTCCAAACCTATAAAAAAAAACATTTTAAAATAAGTTAGGTTTGCTATATATATGAAAGTGGGCCCATTTTCCTATTCATTTACGTGAGTTGATTTGATTGATTCTGAGCTCTGGAACCCACAGTGACGGTTTCTTGCACAAGTAGAGTCAAAACATTCGTGATGGGATAGTGATCATGCCTCCGCGAGCAGAACATCGACCTGTGAGTAGAGTCAAAACGTTCATGACGGGATAGTTACTTATAGATTCCCAAGCTCACTTGTCACTTTTCCGTCGTACAAAATTGGTGAACCCGGCGTGAAGCTTTCTACTTTCTAGTCTGGAGTCATATTTCTACTAGTTCTTTTGAAATAAATGACTCTTTCATCTTTATTACCTCATCAGCTTTCACCATCACCTTTGCTCCTTCCCATTATTCTGCGGTATTCATATACCCCCCAAATATGTCGGGATTCGATGCATATGGCAGACCCCTCTTGGGTCTTGAGGCATACTACGCCCAACATAATAGACAATCATCACCCTTTCTCTCAATATAGGGTGATAACTACTCAACTAACCATTTTTCAACACAAACTCCGAGGATTAGATATACCTCATCCCTCCGAACAGAGGAGTTGGATCAGTTTGCTCAAACATGGCAAACAGAGCCTTCAGGCTCAAACAATATGATGCTCACAAGAGAATCAAGTTCGTCTCCTCAGGTACTACTTAGACCACAAATTAGTAGACAATCAAACTCATATCTGGGTTTGGATGATGAACATTCGGTACGTTATGCCAGGAATGAACAACGTTCTCGGAGTATGTACCCACCTATAGGAGGATTGCAAACACAACCTGAGGTGTTTTTTCGTGAAAATACCTCTATGCCACTGCATATAGAAAATGCCCTCGAAGAAACTTGGCAGAATCATGGAGAATCTTCTTGGATTATTCTGTGTCGACACATCTTAGAAGCATTCCATCAAACACTTTTCGATAGAGCACTTTCTCTATAATGACGTATTTTGCTACGATAATGCGTAACCACCTTATTTGTTATAGAGTAGCACTTTCTGGATACGTGTGGTCCATGATATAATTAATGATATCAGTGTACCAAGGACACTCAGAGATAGGAGGTCTGGTTTCAATGTAGTATACGCACTCATCTGGAAAGTCCAGATCTACTATATCACCTCCGTCTAATGGGTTATCAGCTAACCAATCCGTGATCTACTATGTCTTAATCGTTTTATTGCAAAGACTATGGTGAGGCATTCTCATTCTACTTGTGTGTAACATGTTTCATAGTCAAGAAATGTCCGGCTAATGAAATAAATCACACGTTCTCTCTTGTCATCATCTTCTTGAGCCAGCATATAGGCTAGCAAGAGATTGGTGGCTCACGAATATAAAATTAATGGGTGATCTGGCTTAGGTGGCATTAGCATAGGTGGTGATAACAAGAAATGCTTAACTGTGTTGAAAGCTTCATTGGAGTCTTCGGTCCAATCAATGCTATAGTCTTTCTTGAGTAGATTGTTGATTGGATGAATGGCGAAACTTAAGTCTGGGATGAATCTTCAGATTGTACCAAGATTTCTGAGAAATGACCTGATTCCAGATTCATCCGAAGGTGGGACCATTTCGAGGACAACCTGAATTTTGGTTGGGTCAGCATCGATCCTACGTGATGATATAATGTAACCTAGGAGCTTTCCTCTTGTTACACCAAAGACACATTTTTCTGGATTTAGTGTGACTTCGTATTCTATCAAATGTGAAAGAATGATGTGAAGTACTTCCGAATGGTCACAACGCTTCTTGGCCTTAGCCAACAAGTCATCTACGTAGGATTCCACAATTTTATGAATAAGATCATGAAATATATATGTCATAGCCCGCTGGTATGTAGCACCAGCGTTCTTGAGACCGAATGGCATAACAACATAGCAATAGGTTCCTCAAGGAGTTATAAATGTGGTTTTAGCTTGATCTTGTTCAGATATTCTGATTTGATTATATCCCGAGAATCCATCCATGAGAGACAAAAGTTCAAATCCAACTGTTGCATCAACAATGAAATCAATGGATGGCAACGGGAAGTCGTCTTTAGGACATGCTTTGTTAATGTCTCAAAAATCTATGCAGATGCATATCTTCCCATTATTTTTGAGAATGGGAATGATATTAGATACCCATTGAGAGTAATCGACTGGTTTGATGAATCCTACTTGGAGGAGCTTTATTACTTCTTCTTTCACCATGAGAGATACCTTATGTTTCATTGGTCTCGATTTTTGTTTAATTGGTTTTGCATCTGATTTAGTGACAAGGTTGTGAACTGCAATGTGTGGTGCAACTCCTGTCATTTCCTTATAATTAAATGTAAAATCCTTCTGATGTTCCTTGAGGATTCAAGTGTGTATTTCTACTTCTGATGGAGTTAACGAGGATCCTAGCTTTAAGATCTTTGGTTCATCCTCTGTTCCAATGTTAATATCAATTGTTTCTTCGATCAAAGAGGCATTACCTTCTTCAAACTCAGGCGGGGCTGGAAGTAAATCTAAATCGTCTCCATTCTCGACTGAGTATATGCTGAGTTCCTTTTGTGGGGGAAACTCTATCATGGGATTCCCATAATAGGAAGATGAATGTGGGATTAAAGATAAATCTACTGCATGATGGGAAAGATGTAATGCCACATATGTGTTTAAGTAATCAAGAGTGGTTGTATCACTATCGGCGTGGTCTAGGATAGTAGATTTGTTCTCATCCTTGCTTGTTATCAGAGAATTTGACAGTAATTTTTTTACCAATGGTTCGGTACGAAGGGACACCATGAAATGGGTATCTTGGAATTCATTGTTTGGAGTGAAGCGTGATGCCGAGGCTGCTATAGAATCGGCGAGAAGATTTTGTTCTCGTGGGATTGCTTCAATTGATATGAAGTCAAACTCTTTGCTTAAATCTAATACAGCTGTCTTGTAAAGTTGTAAGTGCTCAGCTTTGGTTTTGTATATCTCAAATACTTGATTTGCTACCAATTGTGAGTCTCCTAACACTCTGCTATTACCAACACTGACTCTCTTAACTAGGATGAGGCCAAGGAGGAGGGCTTCGTACTCAACGCCGTTATTTGTGCATTCAAAATTTAGTTTGAAGGCAAATGGTAGAACTCTTCCCTCGGGAGAAGTAAGGATTATACCTGCCCCAGCTCCATAATGACATCTAGCTCCATCAAAATGGAGAGTCTAATATTTAGCTGGGAGTATGGATGTTGGGATATTTGTTGTGTTAACATCTTCTACCTCTACCATGCAGAGATCTACCGCTGGGAGAGAACCGACACCTAGGGTGCACCCCATGCCTACAGAATCAAATGGTAGGAACATTGGTAGATCTTGTTCTAATAATTCAATAATTTTTGCAGTAGTTACTAATGATACTATTTCTATAGTGTTAGCCTCATTTTTGGGGGCTGGGGTTGCCTTGGCTAGGCTCATAGTTTCAAGATCTGTCGTAGGTACCAACTTTTCTTCTGGTTTTGCGTTGGTAGGTTTATTAAGTTGGTTTGTTGGGAGTTCAAACTCCCAGTGCACGCTTGGTCTTTTCTTTAAGTCAACTAAGTGTACATCGAATGGTTTTAGATCACCTTTGGCTACGAATATCTTTCCTAAAGGTAAAAACCTTATTTCTTGAAATAGCGTAGAAGGGATTGCCTTCATGTGGTGTATCCATGGTCGGCCGAGGATCATATTATAGTTAGTTTCCCGATCTATAATATAAAACTCAGTCAGGATGGTTTTGGGTCCTAAGGTGACCGATAGTATTATAGTTCTAATGGGAGTGGCTTAAAGGCTGTCATAGCCTCTTAGCGTATTTCGGGTTGTGGAATAATTTGTTTCTCCATACCCTAGATTTTAAAGGAAAGAGAAGGGGACTATGTTGACCGCTGCCCCATTTTCTACCATTGCACGCTTTACATAGTTGTTATAAACCCATACTTACAAATGTAAGGTTGGATCACCTCGGCGTGTGATCTCAGCATCTGTTGGTATTTTTTTTATTTCAAATATGAATTCGACATCTTTATCCACCTGCCCCGGAGGATGAACATCAAAGTCTATGTGATTTACCTGTGTTTCAGGAGGTGGGGTGATGTTAACTAAATGACCTAAACCTAATGCCTCTAAAAGAGCGGCCCTGTGGGTAGGAGAGTTCTTTAGTAAGTCTAAAAATGAAATGTGCGAGAAGGTTTTTGTTAGGTCATTAATTAAATTACAGGCACCCACAGGTTTTGCTGCTATTTGTTGGATGTTATCTATTTCTAGTGGGCTGCTTGGATTTAGCTGAGAGGAATACTCTCGTGTCCTTGTTACAGCTTCTATGGGTAGTTCAACGTCCAACTCTACTAAACCGACTATCTTGGGTCGTGGCTGACTTCCTAATTGTGGCACAACTAATGGATTTAGTGAAGTTGAAGCTTCATGATCATTGTTTCCTGTCGTTATGCTCTTGTTTGTCCCAGTTAGATTTAGCCTATTGTTATCGTGATTTGGGAGCAGATCATTAAAGATCTTGAGGGGTGCGTTTTGAGGGGAAACCGCCCCTGTAAAAGTATTTGATGTTGGTGACATAGGATCTGCCAAAAACATATCTATGAAAAGTTGTCTTTGTTCTTCTAGAAAGTGTTGCATGAATTTATTGTAGTCATGACACGTTCTAGTGTCATGGCCCTGAATTTTGTGGAAACCACAATACAAATTAGGATTTTAATTCCTAGTTTGTTGGTTTGGTGCATATTGTGGCCCAAAATTTTGACCAAACCGTTGCCTATTAAAGTTTTACATTTGCTGTTTTTGATTTTGATTTTGATTTTGATAACCAGTTGAGCTTTGGCTTGAACCTTGTGTAAGGTTTTTCCATCGTTTTTGTTGTTGTTGCTGTGGATGATTAAAATCCACTGCATTGATTTTCGAGGTAAAGTTGTTGTTTCGTTGGTTGTTTATTTGTGATGGAGTATTGACAACATTTACCTTCTTAGGCTGATCGATTACTCCATCCGTTGTTACACAGTGATTTTTATTAAGGATTTTAGGTATTTGATTGACATTCGTGGTAGTAGGATAAGTTGTAGTGTTCTAGTTAGAGGTGATTAACCTCCCGTTTGCTCCATATATTTTGTGACCACTATCAATTTCTGCTTGATCTATTCGGAGAGCGCTCTCAAGTACTTCATCGTAAGTTCTTAATAGGAACTTTTGGACTTCTTCCTTCACCCTATCTGCTAAGAGAATGAAGGAATAAATCACATAGTTCCATCTGATCCATGTTTGGAGAACTTGCCGAAGAATAAAGAAATGTACGCCACCTTTGGATGAAATGGGCGACAGATTCATTGTGTTCTTGCTTAATGTGTAAGAATTCCCTGATTCCTTTCCTTAATAGTTTGTTCATGTCAAAGGCTTTGATAAACTCTGACACGAGCTACTTGAATGAATGGATGGAAGCCTCAGGTACTCTATAATACCAATCGAGAGCGATGCCTTCCAAAGTTTTGGGGAATATTTTAGCAACAACCCCGTCCCATGGGAGTAGTTTTCGAATGGCTGTAGCGTAAGCCTTGATATGGGAATTTGGATCTCCCTCACCTTTGTATTTGGGTAAATCGGGAAGAGGTCTTGGAAGCATGATGCTTCGTATGGTGAAATCTAGGGGCTCTTTCAAGTATTCTGAATATGTCCCTATCGCATAGGTTTCGACCATTGATGGTGCCCATTGAGGGAGTGGTGGTGGAATGGGTTGTTGACATGGCATAGCGTACATGTTGGTGGGGGATTAAGGAAACCACTGTGTTTGAGGAACCATGCCGGGAGAGGAGAACATATCCCCTTGTGGTGATTTGGAGTACATGTTTAAGTATAAAGGGGTATTGTCCAAAAATGGATTACTTTGTACTAGATCGGGAGGAGCGGTGTTAGAAATGGAAGCTCTTGTTGGGGTTTGTTGTGAATACTGAGGAGTCATACCTAATGTGCCTACTCTTGTGAAGAGGTATACTTGGCTAGGGTGGTGTGGAGGATTGGAACTTACTGCTTGCATGAATTGAGAATTTTGACTTGCTTGGGCAAGTTCTAACCCTCTAACTTTTTCTACTAGAGTTGAAATGACTTCATTTGGTGAATTCAGGATACTTTGCCTTGGCGGCATTTGTTGTATATCATGGTGTTGTATAGGCATGTGATATCCTGCTATGAACTAATTGTTGCCTTGCCAAGTTTCTCCGAGGGCATTTTCTATATGTAGTGGCATAGAGGTATTTTCGTGAAAAAAGACCTCGGGTTGTGTTTGCAGACCTCCTATAGGTGGGTACATACTCCGAGAACGTTGTTCATTCCTAGCATAATGTATCGAATGTTCATCATTCAAACCCAGATATGAGTCTGATTGTCTACTAATTTGTGGTCTAAGTAATACCTGAGGAGACAAACCTAATTCTCCTGTGAGCGTCATATTGTTTGAGTCTGAAGGCTCTATTTGCCGTGTTTGAGTGAAATGATCCAACTCCTCTATTCGGAGGGATGAGGTATATCTAATCCTCAGAGTTTATGTTGACAACTGGTTAGTTGAGTAGTTATCACCCCATACTGAGAGCGAGGGTGATGATTGTCTATTTTGTTGGGCGTAGTATGCCTCAAGACCCAAGAGGGGTCTGCCGTATGCATCGAATCCCGACATATTCAGGGGGTATATGAATACCCGCAGAATAATGGGAAGGAACGAAGGTGATGGTGAAAGCTCATGAGGTAATAAAGACGAAAGAGTCATTTATTTCAAAAGAACTAGTAGAAATCTGACTCCAGACCAGAAAGTAGAAAGCTTCACGTCGGGTTCACCAATTTTGTATGACGGAAAAGTGACAAGCGAGCTTGGGAATCTACAAGTAACTCTTCCTCACACCCAACTTCCCAAGGTCGTGCCGAGACAGTCGGTGGGGATGGAATATGCGTGGGATGTAGACAAACTAGTTAGGCAATCTAATGTCTTCGACATGCACTAGTGGAAATTGTGAATCTAAGGAAAAGAAGGCCCTCCTAACTTGAACTGGTGTGATAGATTGATCAGAAAGGATGACTGCTCGAAGGCTCCAATCAATATCGATATCTAGTGTGATTCAGTCTATAGGTTGTGGAATACATGGAAAATGTCCTGGGATAGTTTCGTGTATGTCTCCTGATAGGGTCATAAGATGGATGTTAAATATAATTGACTCTATGGGTGAGTCTCTGTCTTAGTCCATAACTCCTTAGCTTTGTTATCTGTTATGTCTAACTAGGATAACTGTTCGATGATGATGGGTGGAAGTGGAGTAGATCTGAATACTAGTGTACATAAGCTAGAATCTATGTGTGATTCACTTATGGATTCATTGGGCTGTGGGATTTATGGGTCACAACCATAGATTTGTATTTGTTGTGGTCCTACTATGGTCATGTGTGGAATCAATCCCTAATCCCTAGTATCCAATAGTCATATGCCTTTTCAGCTTCTATATTTAGAATCAATAACTGTGTGATCTTCTCAGAATATCTTATAGGAATTCGTGCAACCTGAATTCTTAAGTTGGTATCTATATCTATGAGAGTGTCTCCTACGTCTGGATGTGGGACCAAAGGATCACAACCAAAGGTCTGCTCTCTTTCAAACCCTTCTACAGTCATGTGGATATGATTCTAGGGTAATATGTAGTTTGGTTGATTTGACCAAAATGTGTGTGCTTGGTCGTCTTCTATGTTTAACCTGTGCTGTTGGAAACTGATTTGTTGTAAGTTTACCATTGTTTGGAAGACTTGGATCCTGAGATTCTGATCTATATCAGTTATGGCTGTGACAAGATTGGGTTGGGGCACGATTGGCTTGAATACGTATTCCCTGGGCTCTCTAGGTCCCGTGATTGTCATACAAAAGCAACAATGTAAATTAACTGTAGCAAAGTGTAGTTTAACTACTTTAAGTATATCTATAGCATAAATGATTTCTCTATTTTTGTATTTTTTGATGAACTATTCGAATGAATTTAAAAGAGTAACTTTTTAACATATCTAGAATTGACAGAAAAAAAACAAATTAAAACAAACAAGATAACCGAGTATAGCTATTTGTCTGTGCAACTGTGGATCTATTCTAAATAATGAAATACTCGATCTAGTCTATTTGCAAGACTCTCGATCTTAACTCAGAAGTGAGGAATGAATCATAGTCTCTCAGAAACTATCAATCCCCACAGCTTCCCTAGCAATATCGAAAGTAAAATTGACTGAAATAAAGTGATTAAATACTCTATTTGATATGTTTCTAATTTAGAACTTTGAAAGTTAGAACCTGGATTCTACATAACAGTGGCGAATCCGATGGTGTGTGTGGCTATGTCCCCTTAGTGTGATCTCCTCGTTCCTTCATGTTCACGTGGATCCAGAAAAGTGTGTGATGCTAGCATCAACAAAAATAGATATTGGGAGAAAAGTAGCTCAAGATACAGACTGAATACAATGCGAGTAGGAGAGGGATATTGCAAGAGTACAAAGCTTGGCTTATGTAATTCCTAGCGGGATTTATTGCGAGTCATGCAACATAAAACGTCCAGAACTTGAAACTATCCTATTTGAAGAACAAAACATGCAACTTTAATGGCTTCCTATTGAAAATGAACTATTCTACTCCAATGGATTGGGTGAAGTATCAACAACATTTGCACAAGATAGATATGTGGCTTACTAACAGCAAAACAATGCTAACTAATCATGCAATGAAAGAAACTAAGAATTCTCAGAAAAATGAAAGACTAATCTATTGCAATGAGAAATTCAGAGGCAAATTTGAGGGGCCCTTTGGTTGAGCACAAGCCAACTATTTATAGCATTTGGATTTACCCAAGGTAAAAACCAAATAGAACTCTTAAACTATAAACAATGGCAAAACACTATACCAGGGAACTAGAATCATTAATGCAAGCTTATGGTGGTGAAAAAATCTGGTGAATCATTGAATTTTACGTGATTTGTGTTAAAAGAGATTTCTAGAAAATGCGTAAAGGACCGTTGCCCTGAGCAAGGCGGTGGTTATAGGACTTCCGCCCTATTCAAGGCGGCGGTCACGAGACCGCCGCCCAGGCAAGGTGGCGGTTTCATCACTAAAGAGCAAAAGGTAAAGAAAAGAGGGGAAAAGGAAAAAAAAAAGCACGCAGGGGCTAAGCGGGGCATGTGGGATGTTAACGCACACTTGGAGAGCTTTTCCAGATTCTGAATACCTTACGAGGAGACCTGTATCATCAATGGGGTACCTGTTACGTTGTTCTGGTAGTACAGTACCTTACAATTTTGGGTATGTATAATAATCCAATGGGAGAACACTCAAATGGATGTAAACCATGGGGACTAATAGGTCATATGCAGGCATCAAACTATGGGCAACCAAATGTGAAAATAATGTGAAATCATTCATGTGTGAGGAATTGATTTGGAAAGGTATGTGCCTGCAAAGGAAAAAGATAGGAGTAATGGTGCCCCAACAAAGGGCACAAAAATGGCCTAAAAGAAAAAATATAAAAAGTGATGAAATAAAATTCCCCAAGGGGGAACAAATATGGCCACAAATGTGGACTTTGAGAGAACATGTATAAATAGATGATTCCCTAACAAAGGACACTCAAAAGGAGAAGGGGAATTAAAAACAAGGGCTTTCAAGGTGATTCGATAACACCTAAGGCTGATCAATGGATACCCAAGGGGATCGAAGGTGAATTGTGTTAGTGGTTATATAAGCCCAAAATTTGATTAAAAAATGCTCATTTTTACCCAGACAAGTGACGATTGAGAGCAGAGAGCTATAACAGGAGACATAGAGATGGAGGTCGTAGGAGCAACTAGAAAATACTAGAGGGTGCATAGGATGGTGAGTATCGAAACCCATGCTTGTTTAAAATTTATTTTTTGTTTTATTTTTATTTTTCTAGGAAAAATGATGATGCTAGGGTCAGTTGGTGGTGACTCAGAAGGGTCTCCATTGAATTATATCTAAAAGGAAGCGATCGGCCCCTGGACGCATCGACCCAACATGGGTTGGTGTCAATTGGACTTGATTAGTAAAATTGGTTAACGATTTTGATTTTAAATGATGATGAAAGGATCTAATGTTTATCTATTTGATTAGTGATTACAAGACCGAGAGACCTTATATCTAAGAGACCAAGTCCTGAGACTATTTAATCATATCAGAGGGGATGTGTCCAACTCTGAGTGGGATCACTTAGTAGATATGGGGCTAGGAGGATTCCATTGTTATTAGAGGATCAAACGGGATGTGGTATTGATGATTACACTAGTTGATAGGTGGTATATGCATACCGAAACCTTCTTGTTTAGGACGGGTGAAATGACAATCACCCTAGAGGATGTGTACCACATCCTAAGATTTCCTATTCAAGGGGAGAAGATTGTCTCTATTACAACTGATAGCAGACTTGCAGTATTAACATGGATATTTAGAGCTGATGCACCCCGCATCATATTCTCTTTAGGGTATTTTTCATATGAGTTGAGGTACGAGGTTGGGGTACCACAGACCTAATTTATTTGTTTAATCATGATGGCGATTTCTTGTTATGCATTTTCTGACTTGGGGGGAGCCAAGTTCCCATGGAATTTAATAGGCGTTGTAACAGACATTCTTAAGCATCAGAAAATGTTTTCATTTTGCACTGTTTTACTAGCACATGTATATCATGAGATAGCCATGTACAAAGTGGGGAAGGGGTTAGGATTGGATAAAGGCTTCCTGCTACACTACTGGGCCTATGAGCATATTGTAGTTATTTGGCCACTAGGGCTACCATGGGTCACTGGGGACCACATAGAGCTTTAGTGGGGTATTGGAAATGGAGAGTTGATCAAGATTTAGAGATAAAGGAATGAGAGATGGAAATTTTTATGCAGACAAGTTTGCAGAGCTTGAGGGTGAGAAGATTTGATGACGTCCCTATAGAGACTTCCCTGTAGGGCCTGAGGCAAATACAGAGCTAGTGGGTATGTGGAGGATGAGATGGGTTTAAGTTAGGTGATCAGATATGATTGAGTTCATACAAGTTGATAGAGTACAACAACATTTTGGTATCGTTTAGATTGTTCTGAGAGATTTGATCTCATATAGGTGAGAGGAGATCTATAGGGAGCTATCAGTTCCTGAGATGGCAGATCCATTAGAGGAGATATCAGTAGCTTGGGATGAGGATGATGATGTAGGAGTTTGAGTAGTGTTTCTTGATTGGTTAACCACATATTGGGTAGCTCTGTTGGATGGAGAGAGAGGATATGAGGAGGAGGAGGAGATAGAGGTTGAGGTAGAGGAAGCTCTAGGAGGTGGCGGAGATGGAGATAGAGGAGATTCTAAAAAGATAACATGATTACATGTGGAGCTGGAGAAGATGCATGTATAGAGGGACACCTATATACAATAGAAAGATACAGTCACGTAGAAGAGGGACCGAGTCACCCATGATAGGCACCGGTACCATAGATAGAGGGAGGCCTGTAGGGCCTGTTTTGGAGATCTAGAAATGATCATAGACTTTGAGGCTGTGGGTGGTACACCAGAAGCATCACAAGGAGGAAGAGAGATTACACCTCCCGACATGATTTCCATGGATTGAAACAAAGCCTTAGCTGCAGAAGGGATTGTGATCAATAAGCTGTCATGGACACTATGATATTGGGAGCTTGTGCAAAGGTGAGTGACAAATAGAGATGGACCATCTGGGAGCACAACAAGTGTGGCTCATCCACATTGAGGAAAGGCTTAGGGAGGAGGTGATGAGGTTGCTAAAGAGACATAGGGACTTTTCTCATAGGGAAAGAGTTTAGGTTTTCTGATGTGAGCTTTATTGATTTTATAGACATCTCTACTATGAGAGAGGACCCTTAGAGGTCGATGATGTACTGATACACTTGATTTTTCCGATATATATATATACAATATATGATTTTTTCGTGGTTTAGCATGTATAGATTTTTTTTATTTATGATGATGTGATTGTATGTTTTACTTATATTTGATGATGATTGTAAAATTATAGGATGATATGTTTTACTTGATGATGATGTTTAATGATGATTATGATAATAATATGTTTTTGATTATGTGTTTACTTTGGATCTGAAAATGATGATGAATGTATATGCATGGTTGGATGATTAATATATAATGTAGGATGTTTAAAAATATATGTGATAAATGATATACATAGATGATGATGGATAGGAATATGCAATTAAATCTGAGATGGTAGGAATATATTATGTAGATAAGTTAAATAGAGTGAATGTTGTGGTAATAATATAAAGAGAAAATAAAGATATATAGGGTGAACTAGCATAGAAGTGTAACTTGACGATTGGTGACCTATAGGTATGAACAGAGCTATGTCATATCGAGGAGTGTGCAAGTAAAGGATGCCTCTAATAAAATTTAAGGTAAATAAGAAGGGAATCCAAGTAATGCAAGGCACATGCAACCAAGACATATGTTATCATATAACCAACAATAGTTAGTTATACTGAAGATCATAAAGAAACATAAATGGAACAAACTCATAAACCTAATGTTAACACAAAAAAGGGGGTTTTTGGTGTAACTTGTATGCGGGAAGAGGGTTCTTCATACGTGGTGTTCCCTAAATCTATGCCCCAGCTCTAGGTAGGGGAAAGAGAAAACTGATCAATGCGGGAAGTTTGATATAAGAAGGTTGATCAATGTGGAAAGCTTTCTTTGGATGTTAATAAAATAGAAGGTTGGTCAATTCAGGAAGCCTTCGATGTCATGATACAAAAGAGTATCCATCCTCTGAGGGTATGGTCTACTATATACATATATAATATAGATGACAAGAATGATACACATGATAACCATCCTTCAAGGGATTGGTCTATAGATTTTGATTTTTTTGTACATGAACAACTTTCCTTTGAGGGAACAATTTGTTTTTTATAATTTTTATTTTTTTATAAGAGCATCCATGAATTCTAATTTTTAACATAGGGGAGAGCTAGGAATAGCTAGGTAGACAACTTAGAAGGGGACAATGAATGTATAAGAGACACCCATGGACCCTTAGCATGGTTTCAATAGGTTAACAATAGGGTGATGGATGTAATGATCATGGAGTTCTCACCAAGAAGGGAGAACCTATCCATAAGGAAAATGCTATGGGAAGAGCCGTGGTGCCCATATTTAAGGTCTTGTCGAGGAAGTGTTGGTAGACAACATGAATCTAGATCATTACAACGATAGATGGAAGAAGCTAATGATAGAGGAATGATACTTAAGATAGAACCAAGTGCTCACTAGTAGACATGATAATAATAGAATGGTCTCAAGTGCAATGTGTTAAGTGGTTCCACTTCTGGTTTACCATCAAGGGAGGAAAAATGACATGCTCTCAACTGATACTTATGTGTGATAATGTATGGTCAAATCCAATTGGGGGAAAACTTTCCACGTTGGCTCCTTTATAGATTAGTAACGTTCTGATTTCCTTTAAGAATGAGGTCACCAACATTAAAATTTTTGTTCTCTAAGGTGCTTGTTGTAAGCAGACTTGATGTGTTCTTGATAAACATGATGATTCTCAAGATTGAGGAGGCAACATTCATATAGTAATTCGAGTTGTGCTAGATGCTCCTGGAAATAATCTTCATCAGAGATAAAGTCACAAAGATACACGGGTAAAGAAAAGATTTGAACTTTGAGAGGAAGGATGGCTTCAGATTCGTACACAAGAAAAAAGTGAGTATGACCTTTTGAAGTACATATGCTAGTGCTGTAATCCCAAATATTGAAGGGGAGATGAAGATGCCAATTATGACCAAACTGATCAATAGTCTTGTTAAGAATGTTTTGAAGTGTTTTATTAGTGGCTTTGGTTTGTCTATTAGCTTAAGGATAATATAAATAAGAGAAGCTAAGTTTGATATTGAATGAGTCACAAATTTTCTTGAGATCTTTGGTTTTAAAGGACTTTCTGTTGTTTGTGATGAGTTTTTGAGGAACAACAAAAAAAAAAATGATATTCTAGTACATATAATTAATAATTGGACCATATTTAGTTGAGGTGAGGGGAATTTTTCCACCCACTTGTTAAAGTATTCAGTTGTAGTGATGATAGAATGATGTTGTTGTGAAGATTGATGATTGATAAGACCAATAAGATCAAGACTCCATTATGAGAAGGGCCAAAGGTCCTAAGCTGACTGCAAAGTTTGACTAAGAATGTGAATATGATTGGAATGCTACTGACACTTTTCACATTGCTTAACATACTCAAAATTGTCATGATTGAGGGAAGGTCGGTAATAGCCAAGATGAATAACATGCTTAGCAATGGCTAATCCACTAAAGTGCCCACCACAAATATCATCATGGACCTCTTGGATAACATGAGAAGATTCATGGGATTTAAGGAATCAAAGAATAATGTCGTCAAATCCACACTTATAAAGGATGCTGCTAAGGATCACATAGTAGTTTACATGTTGAATAAAATATCTCCTAGTGTACTTGGATAGATTAGGTGGTGTTGTCATCAAACCACTGCACCCTCTGAATGGAAAAAATGTGAACAAGACGTTCAGTGTGATTGGGACACATGGGATCACCTCTCAAGCTATGGGACTTGGCCTCGAGGTGAACCTCTGGAGAAGGCCGGCTTCCCTTTCCTAAACTAAGTGTTGTAATACTCCTAGTGTGATAAAAAGGCTATCTAGTCCTATGCTAACATTTTCATTCGGTTTTAGGGAAAGATATTTTCAGAAATGAAACTATACTAGGGATGGTGATGCACCAAATAAAGGGTGTTTCCAAACTCAAGAAGGGTTAATTTGAAGAGGGTGTGTGCACCATAGGTCAACTTCACCTACTGTAACTTAGAGAGGGTACATAATACTACAAACTAAGAAACATACGTTCCCTTTTGTAAAATATATTAGACGAAGCAATAGATCAGTATACCAGTGAAGAAGGATGAAATTGAGAAGGGTGAATGGACACCATAACTCAACTACATGTAATACTCCACCACTTGATAAGTACAGAACTCCAAGAACCTGCAATAGAAATGTGAAACTGCATAGTGTATCTGCAAGCATGAGAAAAGGAAAAAATAAGTATAGAAGGATGAAAGGACTGAGATTAGTCACAAAACACACACTTTTATTGCTTCAATAATGTGCACAATGCATCATACATTCAGAAGAGGCAATGGTTGTCATTACAATCTTGAAGATGAGTTTTGAAAGTTCTCTCAACACACAAGCACAACTTGCAAAAGAGAGGGGACTCTCGAAAATTGTACTTACCTAAGACGTCTAACTTTCCAACCTATTTGACATGTTAGAACCCTTTGGAATGAGCCTCCAACTTACATTTATAGAAGAATATGTGAGAGAGAAGAGGAAAGGTCATAATTACATCCCTAAATTTAAGGTACATGATGGTTCATTTATTACAATTGGTTGAACCACTTTAGAAGGTTCCATCATGTGTCATTAATGCCTGGTTGACCTAGTCTTCACAATTAATTAAAATAATATTTAAATAATAATAATAATAAAAATATTTAAATAAAAATATTAAATTAATTAAAATAATAATAATTAGGACCCCCTATTGACTTGTTTGACTTGAGGAGGGGGGTCAGTTGAGAAATGGTAAAAAATGAGTCTAACTCAGTGGTTAGCTTGTCGAGCCAACTCACCGAGTTGGTCGCGAGATCCTCCATCTTTCACTGCAACCGAGTTGAGATCCCACTGTTGTGACCATGATTCTTTAGAAAAATCTCACAGTCGAGTTGAACCCCTACTTCCACGACCAAGCTGATCCTCTTTGCATTGACTTAGCCTCAACACGTGCTTGTACAACTTATGTCTGACGATCTCTCTCTCATTGCATGGCTCAAATAATAGAGTTAATATTCCTCATGAATCTATCAAAATATACCAAAAACTCACCATTGAGAAAATCAGATTCATCTTGGATCATCCTTAGCGATACATCGAGACAAAATCTGAATCTGTCCACTGATTTCATCTTCCTTACTAGCTCTTTATTCCTCGTTAACTCGACAACCATAAAAATGACTCGGCCAATAGCTCATCATTCATTGACATACCTTCATTCATTTGAACTCTTCTCATGAGCCCACCAAGCTACTACGCATCACCCTACTCTCCTTGGTCATGCTATTTTGGGCTCACTTTCATTACTAGACCGAGTTGCTTGATTCAGAGCTTTCATTATGCGTTGAGTTAGTCTTTAAGCTCGACTGAGCTATTCTTCACATCCTTCTTCCAAGTCTGTGTTTCTTGCAATGTGTCATTCTTCTACACTGAGCAATTTACTTAAGACAACCTCATCAAATTGAGATCATTGGATTTGATCAAATCATTTCAACCTAAGTTACTTGTGAATGAAATTGGTTATTTCCATGTTGACCCGCTCCTGAGCTTGACTTCAACTTAGTATCAACCAAGCCAACTCGACCTTGGATCAACTTAATATCTTCACACCTACAACTTAGCTCATCTTGAGCTTGACCCATGACTCCAACCATCATCGAGCCATTATTTCTTCTTTAAATATGGCACAAGCTTATTCTTCCTTTAGGCTCACTATCCTTGCGACAAGCCCTAACGGCTTGACCGACTGTCCTAGTGAGCTCGCTCTTAGCTCGGATAACTGAGTTACCTAGATACCATTGAACATCATTACTTGCATCATGCCAAACTCATGCAATTTTAATTTTCCTTCAACCCGTCATGTTATATCTTCCGAGTTCTCTTTCTCCTACCATCTGCAAAAGAGCTTTGGATTCTTTTGTAGTTAGATCTGCACTGAGATCATCACCTCGAGCTATGAGCTTCTTGTCATATCACAACTGAGCCACTCCACATTGTGTTATTTTTCCTCGGGTGAATTTACCCTATTGGCTTCACAGACCCCTATCCAGCTCAATGAATTCATTTGACAAACTCTCACCATACTCCACTGATTCCATTTCCATCACATCTACCATCTTTGAACTCAATTCTGAGCCAATTTAAACTATCTTTGCACTTGAACTGGAATGATTGAGCTCATTGATCCACTCACTTTTTACGACCATCCACCAAGATCCTTTCGTTGAGCAACTTACTCATAGATTCAATTTGCTGAGTGCCTTTGCTATATTCCCACAAGCTTGATCACACTAAAGGCTTCATCATCATCATCTCCTTATGCAACCACCATCCTTATTCGTTAGATGATTCATAGACCTACCAATCTTCTACAATCTCACCTAAATGTGCACTAATTTTTTCAACTGATCTTGAGTTCCTTTTAACTCACACAACTCAGTCATCATTGGGCTCACTAAAACGAACCATACCTCAGCATTCTTAGTTCATAAGCAATACAAAAACTATTATCATGTATCACCTGCAATGTATTAATTACCAAGCTTATTGTATTAGGTCATGCCGAATCTATGACATTCACACATTTTTGGTTAAGCTCTTTCAACGAGCTAAGTTCCTATACTTTAGGGACATTTATTGAGTTCCTAAATTCATTTTACAACATGAACCATGTCTCAGGTTTATAACATGAACCTCGACTCACTCTAATGATACTTGAGCCTTCCTTATGATTTCATCGTTAATCCTATGACATGTGTCAAACTTGCTTTGCAAGCTAGTAACCTTTGTTTGACCTCACACATGGTTCATGAAATTGATGAAAGATCCTCATCTTTGGACTCAAATGAAATGATCAGTTACTACAAACCCTTTTGCAAGGTTCCTTTTAATTCATTGCAATGAGTTCCACTCTCCAAAATTAGTACTTACATCATTCAAGCTCACCATCATATGAGTAACTCACTAACCAATTTTACTTCATACAAGCCTCGAGAAGATACCTGAATCACCACAACAACATGATATTTGAGCATATTACCTGAGAACTTGTTATGATGGATTTTAATGATATCTTCACCGTTACGTGTAACCGAGCTCTACTTGCAAGTTCACTACCAATATCCTTTCTGTCATGGATCGACCGAGTCTAGTTCCTATCCTTGAGAGATCTTTGTTGATTTGTATGTGATCTCCATAGTCAAACCCGATGATCTCTCCTACAGACTGAGCTTCATTCCCAATGAGCTTTGTTCCAAGAAAACTTCTGCGCTAAGATCCTAATGCTGTGATTGAGTCAGGTTGAACTCCTACACCATGAGCTCTCCCCAGATGTCGACAAGATCCTTCATGGCACAGAATGTTTTGAATTAGTGAGATCCTTCATTGATTGGCTAAGCACCAATGTCAACACCAGGTTCTACGGGCTTATTCCTGAGACCTTTCCATCCCGTTAACCCTAACTCATCCTTGCCTCTGAATGACTCATCCGTGTGTATGAAATTATCTCCATTTTGACTTGATATGAGCGTAATACCCTAAAAATGCTCACTTGATATCACCACCCTTCATTACCACAAATAATGAGTCGAGCTCCCCCTATTGATCGATGTTGAGCTCTATTGAACACTTCATACATTGTCTTTACCATCGAGTTATTTTATCATTGATTCCACGAGATGCCTTCAAGCTCAAACTTCAACTCGAGATATCAAGCTCTTCTTATTGGTCACTACGTGGATTGAGCTACCAATATTTTGTAATGTCGAGACCCTTCCATGCATTGGGCCCTATCGATGACCAAAATCACTTCTCCAACATGAGCTTATTTCCACAAAATTCCTCTGAGACGCTGAACTCACTTGAGAGTGCAGAACCTCAAGTATCATGACCATGTTCCCCAACCATTTCCATGTGACTCGGTCTCACTGTCATCTTACTCAGTTGCTTGGAGGATGACTCACCATTTTATCTGCAACCTCTCAATCATTAAAACATGTTTTAACTCCCCTGATGACTCACCTAATAACTCAACAATGAACTCAAAACTCTTCTCGGCATGGAACTATCATGATGGCTTACCATTATGAAATCTTTGTTAGCTGGAAATTATTTCATGGGAACCTACAACTCATTTTGACATCACGACATGGCTTGTTCATTGACAATGTCTGCATCCTTGTCAATTTGGCATCAATTCCCCTATTGGTCATGACCCTTCTAAATTCATTGGGCAGGGAATGCACTTGGTTCCACCATTTTTCTCTTGCACTTGGCCATGAATTGAATTTCTCCCGCAATTCCAACTCAGACTTTCCCATAATTCCTAACAAGCTCCTCTTTCTTGGCCGAATGGCCTTAACTCTTCCATTGGCTGCAAAAATTAAAGTCTCCCTAAGTGTGGAAGTTTCACCACTCCACCAAGCCAAATTTTTATGCCTCCTCCATTGATTGACTTGAATCTTCCTCGCCATACACCAAGTATCGAGCTATCTTTTGTGGTGTCAAACACAAGCTCAATGTCGAGCCATTTCCCTTGCATTATGTCACTATCGAGCTCCTGAAAGTGACTTGATCTAATTGAACTAAGTCACTTGATCTATTATCCATCGATTTTGAGTCAACCAACACCTTGTGGCCCGAATCCTGACCAACTTGATGCATCCTCTAAATGTTTATCTCCCTCACTGTCTTGGCTGAATGAGCTACTCGTGTTATTTCCTTTCTAGTTCGGGCTCAACATACCCACAACAAGCTTGGTTCCTTATTTTCCTTGGCTCAACGAACAACATGAGTTTGTTGAGTTATTTCATTGTTTGATTGTTGAGCTTGCTAGTGCTAACTAAATACCCACATGCTTCTCCATGTTGACTTGAATTCATTAGGATTTCCCTAACTATCTTTAAACCAACATGGCTCAAGTCCCTCATTAAAAATATGTAAAACACACTAATATTCTTGAGATGAATAATACACCACCCCCTATGCACTCGAAAACTTGATGGTATTGCTTCATGTGAGCTCGATGAGTAGCTCGCCAAGCTGCTTAATGAGCTACTTTTAGCTTTTGAGCCCAAAACATCCATTTTCTCCAATTTTTTAACCTTGCACTGAACCTTTTTAAATTTTGAACCCTTTTTGTGAAAAATTGGACCATGGAAGTGTGATAAGACACATGAAATTTTTTATGTCACTTTTAACCATTTCTTTCTTGAGTTGGGTAGGTGTGGGTGCTCTACACGATTTTTTTTTCCAAGTGAAACTCAAGCTTTCGGGACTAGGGAAAGATAAGAACAGTACAAAATGATCATAAACACCTCTTAAAGTTTGAAATCATCCTGATAACCTCAGAATATTTACGAAATAATTTTTGGTCTCTAGATGTTACCCTATCATCTATTGTTGCCCAGGGGGAAAAAATGGATAACATGGGGAATGATGCATTTGGGTGTATGATAAAAAATTTAGGAATACCAAAGATATAACAAATTGGATTCAACAATAGTAACTTGGAGTAACTCATTAAATTTTCAATCACTATGGTGAACAATGAATTTTTTTTAGATTTTTCTGTTGTCCATGGGATGAGAGCTGCAAGAGATGTCATCGTATTAGTGAAATGATTAGATTCGAGCAATAACTTAGATAGTGTAAGAATCAAATATCTTGAGGAAAAGATAGACAATGTCATGATATTTTTAAAGGTATCATTTTTACACTGATACTCCATGTGAATTATTTGATGATAAGTTTAGGGTCCCCATAGATATCAAGAATTTGAACACCTAGAAAGGAAACAATTTCAAGACCTAAGGTAAGAGCTTCATACTTTGTCATATTATTTGTGCACTCAAAATTGAGCTTGTTTGCAAGGGCAATATGAGCATCCCTAGGAGGAATGAGAATGATGCCAATGCCTCCCTCTTGCTTAAACTTAGATCCATTGAAGAAGAGAGTCATTTTAAGGGTATCATACTCATAGTGAAAGTGATTGATGGATTTGTCTAGGAGTTTCTCATGAGGAAGATGTGAACTAGGAAGAGGGGCTTCAAATAATTGGTCTGTGATAACATGGCCCTTAATGTATTTTTGAGAAATGAACTCATATTTTATCATTTATGAGCATGAGCCATCGAGTGATATGATCATTGTGATATGGTTTAGAATTCATCGTCTTAAGAAGATGAAATCTAGTAATGACATAAGTCTTGTGATTAAGAAGATAGTTTTTAAGTTTAGATGTGGAAAAGAAGAGTTCATAACACATATTTTTAGGTTCCATGTAGCGAGTCTCGTAGTCATGAAGAGTGTATCTGATGTAATAAATAACCTACTCATGACCTTGGTCATCACGATGTGATAACATAGTCCCTATAGCATTATCAGTAGCATAAATGTATAGATAAAAATGTTCCCCCTTGCATGGAGCTATAAGAACTAGTGTAGATAAAAAGATATTGTTAAGATAATCAAAATCCTTTTGAAATTTATGATCCCAATTGAAGTTTGTGTCTTTACAAAGGAGGTGATGAAAGGTTTGATAATGATAAGAAAGTTACGAGATGAAATGATGAACTGATTAAAGTCATCCTTGAAGACTATAAAGTTGTTTAATATTGGAAGGAGGAGGCATTTTGATGATTGCTTTTATTTTTGTGGGGTAAAATTCAATGCCCCTAATAAACATGATAAATCCAAGTAGTTTTCTAGTTAACACTCCAAATACACACTTGGCTAGATCGAGAAAAAGGTATAAATGAATGAGGTGCTCGAAGATGACATCGAGGATGAAAATATGGTCATGGAAATATTTATATTTACCTAAAAGATCATAAACATAATATTCTATGGTTTTTTGGATGAGATCATGAAAAATGTAAGTCATGTCCCGCTGATAGGTAGCTTTGACATTTTTCAAACCAAAGGGCATGACGCGGGTAGCAAAAGGTGCCCTAAGGAGTGATGAAGTAGGTATTATGTTGGTATTTTGGCACAATGAGAATATGATTATAACCAAAAAAACCATCCATAAGAGAAATCATCTCATGACCTATGGTAAGATCCATAAGTTGATCGATGTTAGGAAGAGGGAAGTCATCTTTCAAGCAAGTGAGATTGAGATATCAAAAGTAGGTTTATATACGAAGCTTTCCAAAATCTTTGGCGATGGGTAAAATATTAGAAACACATTGAGGATGGTAAATGGGGATGATGAAATTGGTGGAAAGAAGACATTGTAACTCCTCTTTGACAAGGAGGGAAACTCGAGGGTGCATGAGGAGAAGCTTCTGCTTAACCAGTTTTATGTTGGGAAAGGTGACGATATTGTGGATGATGATAGATGACCATATGAATACATGGATATGACAAGAGAAGAATGTGGTGAAAGACTCAAGCTCATGCGTATTAAGGGATTGACCCATTTTGAGGATGCGAGGCATTTGGGGGAGTGTCGATATTGATGCAAATGGTGGCTTCATTGAGAAGAGTGGGTGTGTCAGATGGTAAAGTGTTATGAAGATAAGAATCCTCTACCCCCGTGTCAAAAATAATGGCATTATCATCAGTACACTGAATAACGTCGATGGTAGAAGATTCTTCTTCTATCATCTCCAGATGGTGGAGGGGAAGGGACCTAGTTTGATTTTGAAATTGATAAGTGACCGATCCCAAAGTGATGGTGGAGACTAAAAAAATACATAAGAAATAGACACAATGTCATCCACATCCATGGCCTCATGGGATGGAGAAGATGGAGAAGGCATGTCCATGCACATCTCAGATGGTGTAATGGGGTCATTGGGTTTCTTCTGATAGCCTAAACCAAACTTTTCGTGAGGCTTGCGGTACTGATCGATAATAAGAGCAAGTGGCTCATACTCATAATGTCCCATGCTGAATCCCTTCCATACGCAATGATGGAGATAGCTTTGGGTGAAGGATGGTTTGTTGAGGAATCCAAAACCATCAGTATAAGATTTGGCTTGTGGATGATCAGTGATGCAAGATGAAGGGGTGTCAAAAACACCATAGATGAGATTGGTTTGAATATTTGGTGGACTGAAAGGAACAATATCCCCAATATTGGGTTGATATATTGGAGCTTGGTTGATTCTACCAAGATGGTGAGGAGTGGGCAAGGTGTTGAGTGTAAGAAGGTGATACTCCTCCAGTGTGAGTTTTTCCATTACTTTATCTAGGAATTCATCATTAAGAAGTTTGGATGAAGAAATGGATGAGCTGGTAGATGGTGTAGATGAATCATTCATGGGAATGAGGAAAACATTAGGCTAATAGCTCATGTCACACATTTGGAAGGAAGGAGAGTCCCTGGGAAGTGTCAAGATCTTCCCCTCATGCTCATATTTAATACAATGATGAAGTTTAGAGTGGACACATTGCATAATTCTTATCCAAGGTCATTCAAGGAGAAAATTGTACTGAAATTATCCTTCTGTTATCTAGAAGACCTCTTGGATGAGCTTATCACTAATAGCGGTAGGAATAACAACTATTCCTAAGGCGAGAATGATATTTTCCTTGAAGGTGCAAAGTACCGCGGGTGTTTGGGCGATGGTGGATTTTGTGATCTTGAGATAATCAAAGGTATGTGATGGGATGACATTAATGCTTTTCCAATTATCAATCATGGATTTTCAAATAAAAGTATCATTGATCCTAACCGCGATAAAAAGGGGAAGGTCATGTTATTCTAGTGTGATGTCCGAAATCTCACTATCATCAAATGAGATAGCAACAAAAGTTGTAAGTGATCCTACAAGAGATGCGAAGGATTGAGCCTCATCAGTGGATGTTAAAATATGCTTCAAGGCTTCAATGAGAGCCTATCTATGGTCTGGTGAGCTTTATGTGATCTCATAAAGAAACATCTTTATCGGGGCCTGATAAAGTTGTTTGATTATACTTTATTCAATAGGACGAGGGAAAACTAAGATACAAACCTTAGGTTTTGATGATGATGGAGATGGAGATGAGGTAAAATCCTTAGGAGGAGGAATGGTGACAAAGGAATTGGATTTTTGTTGAGATGTTGATTTTGGGTCATGTGGACCAGATTAGGTGGCTATCCAAAAAAAATTGATGAATAAAGGGGGACTATCCTTAGAAGAATCATCATTCGGAGGTGGGATGGCTATAAAAGTCTGTGATGAATGAGGTTATTTACGCACTTTGATGGATGAGGTCAAAGGTGTAGATCTTGGAATGGATGTGGAAGGAGGAGATTGGTTTTCCTCAAGAAGAAGGTCATCTTCCTCAATGATGTTGTGGATAAGGGTTTGGAGTGATTTGTAATGTTCAGTGTCATGTCTAAGTGTGTGATGATAGGTGTAGATGAGGTTGCAATCAAACCATTATGGCTTCTTACTATTTGAGTCAAAGGCCTTAATAGGTAGAAGTGTGGTGGTGGAAATTTGAAGTAAGTGTTGAAGGACATCTGCATATGATTCAACTAAAGATTTAGGAGGTACCTTGTCTTTGTGAAACATCTTGTCTTTGGAAGAAGAGGCATATGTTTGAGATGATTTGGATGTCGAGGGTGGAATTTGAGTATTTCTAGGTTTTGATGTTTTAGATTCATTTTTTATGTTGGTTTGTGTTCTATAAAAAGGAGTGTTGGATTGTTTTTGTTTGGGTGGATTAGTGGGTTGAAGTGTTCTTGATGTTAGGGCTTGTCTTAGAAGAGATGGACGTGGTTCTGATATAGATGTGGCATTGTATTGTTTGATCTTAGGTGGGAGGATTTCAATTTTCTTGTGAGGATGTGAAAAATACCTTTAAGGAAATGTGCCAAGGGTTCTAGATTTTGTTTGTGAAGAAGCACCCTTGGGAGGGATGACAACGATCTCAACTGGAGGATATGAAGGTTGCATTTTGGGTGGAGGAAGTAACTTATGTTTGATGAGGTCTAAATAAGGCAGAGATTGACTTGATGTGGTAATGTCTGATTATGTAGATGAGATGGGAGGATCACTTGAAGTTATTGCAAGTTGAAGTTCTTTCAAAAATTCTTCAAATGATGAGAGTGATGTGGAAGGAGGATATGATTTTGATGTGATCACACTAATTGATGTAGTAGGTGCAGATAAAAGTGTGGAAAGAGGAACTAGGATTGATGTTAAGGATGGTATGATGGGTAAAGGTGGAATAGATGTGGATAGGTTAGTCGAAACCAATGAAGTGAATGTGATAAATGGTGAGGTAGTTGTAGGTGATGAATTAGATATAGGTTTAGAATTGATAGTGGATGTAGAATGAGGTGGGGGTGCTTGATTCATAAATTTTTTGAGGGGTATCATTGATATACTTATGAATGGGGGAGATATGACATGTGTGGATGTGCGAGTAGATGCTGAGATATATGTAGGTATGATTTTTGTGGTTATGGGGATAAGTATTGATGTGATTGTAGACTTAGGAACAATTTATAAAGAGGTGGATGTGATTGTTGATTAAGAAGGTGAGGTTGTTGATGGGGTAGGATCTTAGTCAATGGTATGGATAGTGTTTATGGTATGAATGTTGGACACTTGATACGTAGAAGAAGTGGTGGCTTGAATTTTTGGTACGTGGTTAGGGAATGGTTGTTTGAATATTTGAAGTGGTTGATTATAAGATGCATTAGGATCATCCACTTAAAGTTTTCCTTGATCAATGAGTTTTTGGACAAGATCTTTAAAAGTTTGAAATTTTTCAATATCATGTCTATGAACTTGGTAGTATTTACAATAATGATCCTCACAATACCACACAGGTTTAGGTCTTGATTCATCAAATGGTTGAATGGGGGGAAGTGTGATAAGGTTAACCACCATTAACTTGTCAAATATCAAACCATATGATTCTACAATGGGAGTATAGTTGGTCTTAGGTCTAGGGGGGTGTTTTTGGGGCCACATGCTAGAGGTAGGTATGGAAGAAGACTTAACAACCACAACATTGGCCACATTCCTATATTTATAGTTATGTGCGGATGGTTTGGTAAACTCAGTTTTTGGTTTGTTTGATTTAATTTTTAGTTGGCCTTGCTCAAGGGAATGAGTCTCAAGTTTACAATCCATGGTGAAGGATTTTTCAAATGTTTGGAATGATTGTATTTGTAAGGTAGATGAAATAAGATTCGTAAAAGAGCATGAGAATAATTCGATAAACTCTATGTGTGGAAGGGATAATGATAATTGATTTATAATGCCACACCAATAAGCAACAAAATATGTAATAGAATAGTCATCAAACTATCTAATTTTGTATACATTTGTGATGGTGATCTTGCACCCGATGTTGATTTAAAAGTGTTCTAAGAAGAGATTTGTAAGTTGGTTAATTGAGAATAATGAATGTTAGAGAATGCCATTATACCAATCCAATGTTGGAATGGTGAATGAAATAGGGAAGGTGCGAAGCATAAGGTCTTGATCATGTGTAATAAGGTAACATGTATGCCTAAAAGTAGGAATATGTTATTAGGGATCTTCCTTACTATTGAATTTGGCAATCTTGGGAAGCTCCCAATGAAGGGGATAAGATTTGATTATAAATAATGGATGAATAGGCTCGCTACATATTTTCTCATAAGATAATGTAACCTTGGGTCCCAAGGTAGCTTCCTCAAGGCTAGCCATCCTATTCATCAGGGCATGCATGGGATCATTTGAAGTAGTTAGTTTGGAGATAAATGATTGTGGTTGCATGACATCAGAAGTAGTCAGGTAATTTTTTTGATAAACTTGTGGATGTGTTGGTGTTTGAGTAATTGTTTGATGAGGGTGAATGTAAGTCATGGGTTGATATTGGAGAGGTTTTTTTAATGGTTTTTGTTGAGAAATGGGAATGTGATGTGATTTTTGGGATTGGGTTGGTTTTTGTGGTGAATGATGAGTGGGAATGTAGGTGTGGATAGGTTGAAATTATTGATGGAGTGGATTAGAAACTGTATAATGAAAATAAATCATAAGAGGAGGTTGGGAAGTGATGAAATTTTCATGTATGTGTGATCTGATAGGAAAATAATGGGTGTGTTGTTCATATATGAGACGTGATGTTTGGGTAGATTGGATAGGGACACTAGTGATGATAATTGTCAAATAGGTGATAAGAATGGAAGTGGTGATATTTTTATTGATTGGTGGTATATTGGGAGGAATGGGTTTGACTATATAAGTGGTTTGATGAGGTGGAGGATTGGCAGAAGATGAAGCAAGCTCATGTTGGGATACAGAAATCTCATTCTTAGCTCGGGGGAAAAACAATGCAAGTTGAGAAGAGAGCACATGGGTGGTTTCAGGGTTTGATGGATAAGAATATATTATTTGAAGTGGTGGAACATCAATAGGAAGTTGGGTTGAATTACTAAGAAGGTAGTCATGAAGAGTTATGGGGATAGTATAAATAAGCACTTGGAACTCCAAACTACCATGAGGGATAATAGGAGGCCCAAAATCTTCAACTGATGTAACAAATGGAGGGGTGGATGGTCGAGATGGGATAGATTGATGATACAAGAAAATATTAGTCTCATCTATAGTAGTAGTTTGAGAAATATTTCCTTGATGAGGGACATTGATTATCTGAGGTTGGGTGCCCATGGAAGAGGTAACCGAGGGCACATATGAGACAATGTCCATGGTAGATGTTTGAGATGAGATGACATAACTGTTTGAGGTACATTTTTATTCCATTTTATTAGCTAAGGAGTGTGTGATAACATGCATGAAACAAACCAAGAAAATGATAATGATGCTAATTATGACAAACAAGACAAATAAATATTTTTTTTGTTTTTTATTGATTAAAAGATGTGAAAAAGAAAAAGGAGAATGGATAACGAAGGTACCTAGGAAATGACAATCTAGGTTTGGTTTCAGGTAGTTATGGTTGAGAATTCCTTGATATACCCAAAGGTATGTGAGGTCTAAGTTTGTGCAGGATTTCTAATGTGGCCAGAACACCACGGTGGCTTTCCTGTTGGGTGATGAAATCCCAATCAGTTCCACCTAGTAGGAAATTTCTAGATGTGTGAATTGATTTGTGAGTTTTGTTGTGTGTAATGGAATGTGAAATGCAACCAATTAAACCCCTACTTAGCTAGATGAAAAAAAAAGGATGCAAAAGGTTCATTTTAAGCCAAATCCAAATGTGAAAGTTTGATGAGGAAAAACACACAAGAAAGGGAAAATGCGATGTAAAAAGGAGAAAATAAGAAAAAAAGAAGAATACCTAGAGAACGCTTTTCCTTTTTATCTGATATTTAAAGTAAGTGAAGAGCCATCCAAGTAAATCCAGAATCCCAACATTAACAAGAAAAAGTAAAATCTTCTACCGCAATGTTAGTAGAAAATAGGAAAATGAAAGAAAATGCAAGATACTCACCTAAAAGGGTGGTCCCATCGGGCGTGCTAGAATGTTGATCAAAATTTATCTTTCCTGTTCATATTAGTGAAATATATACTAAAGAAATATAAACAACTCCAAAATATAAGGGTTTAAGGTAACTTGAAGTATGATGGATGAAAATTGACGGGCGCAAAGTGAATGACCTCGCTGCAAAATTGATGAACCTACACAACAAGGATAAAGTAGAAAGAAACTAGATTAGATGGTAGATGAGAGGGCTGCCCAACGAAGTTGGTTCCAAGAAGTTTTAACTTCCTTATGTGGATGTCAACCCTCATTTTTTTATAAAAGATGATAGAATAAATGAAAGGACTAATTAACATGTAGAAAATGAAGCTAAATAGAATATGAAATTGTAGAAATGAATGAAAAGTATATATTTGAACACAAAATAAAAATTACCTAGCTGGGTCATGTTGATGGTGAATCGCAGCACCCTTGGGACTCTGCAACTCGATGGGTTGATATTCTCAGTATGATTGCATAACATGGAGCTATTCCCAAGTGTGGGACCTTGCGAAATCAGAAAAGCTCTCCGGATGAAGGCCGGTTCCTATTCCTCTATTCAGATGCACAAATAAAATGCAGAGGGTTTAATAAAAACCTAATCTAACTTGCTAAGGAGACAGGGTAAGAAAATGCATAAAATAAAACCTAAACTACAAAGGTGATGCACTGAGGAATGAAGAACACCTATCTTGCCAATAAACACAAACCATAAAAAATGTAATGCAAGATCATGCACAGATAACTAGATTCACAGTGAAAGATCAGGAGGATGCAAATGAACATAAAGAGGGTTGAGAATCATCCACAGACATGCATTAATTTTCTCCAAAGATTAATACAACACACTGCAAAATGCCAAGAGGTAGATGTTGCATTACAGTTTTAAATGGGAGGTTTGAACTCCACAAATTCACTTGCTAAAGAGAAGAAGGGAGGGGCAAAAAAAAAATTTCCAACCTTTAGAAAGAAGCCCCTCCTTACAATTTATATGGAGAAAAAGAGAGGGAGAAGAGAGGAATTCGAAATCTACCCCAACCACCTCCAAAACTGCACCTAACTCATCTCATTATGGCGGTAGGTGAGACCCCTAACAAACCCAAAAAATGGCGAACTATTTTTTACATTTTTGAATAACTTTTTCTCACCCAAATCAAGATATCCAGTTGTATTTTGGTAGAGGATGCCGAGAGCTTTCCAAAAAGTCCAACCTTGTGTGAATCCGAGCTCCCTATGAAAAGTTATGGCCATTTGAATATTCCCCAAGTCAAGGTATGTTTCCAGTCGGGTTTGGGTTTCTCCTTTTCATCTGCATCGGGTTTGGAGGGTGCCTCAACATGTTTTTGCCCCATGCTTTCCCGACTCCAAAACCCGATTTTCCTAGGTAGTGTTTTTGGGTTTTCGGAACTCTCAAGCATCAGGACATGCCTTGCGATTTTCATGCTTCATGTCTCATGTTTCCCGAAACCCGAAACTCGAAATCCTTTGTGTCGGGTTTTAGAACCCCTCCGAAATATTTCCTTTGTGTCAGATTTTGGAACCCCTCTGACATATTTCCTTTGTGTAGATATATACAACAATTTGGCGACTCAACGGGATCACCTGCTTGCTAGGTAGAAGATCAGTGGCCTTTTAGCAATCCATTGGGCATGGAGTCATAAGCAATAACCTGAAACCAACATGATATCTAATCCTGAGCCTGATACCATAACTCCTTCTCCAAGAGCATGCTGAACTATAGAAATCCAACCTAGGAGCAACAAAACCTGTGCCAAAGCACTTAGGGAAAAAGAAACCTAACTACAACAAGACAATGTGCATACGCACTTAGAGGAATTGAAATCTAGGCTAATATTTACAAGGGTAAACCTTTTATTTTTAGTAGCAATGTTTAAGATAGATTCCGTTAACCAGAATCGGGAGTTCTTCTCCATCCAATGTAGACAATTGGAAGGCATTAAAATCCTTACATCCCATGACCATGTAGGGGCCACTCCAAATGGCATCAAACTTGGAATGCTTTCCTAGTTTTGCCCGATTTGCATCCCATCTCAGAACTAGGTCCCCTTCCTGGAAGGTCCTTGCTCTTGTTTTCTTATCAAACCATCTTTTTACCAAGGCCTGATCTTTCTCAATTGTTTGAACTGCATGTTCCCTAATTTCTTCCAATTCCATCAACTCTACATACCTAGCCTCCATTGGTTCGAACTCAGCCAACTCCAATTGCTTCATGAACTCCAATGCAGGCAGTTCTAATGATATAGGCAATACTGCCTCTTTTCCATAGACCAACTTGTAAGGGGAATTACCTGTAGACCTCTTTGGTGTTATTTAGTCAGCCCATAATGCTGATTTTAGCTTGGTATGCCATGTTATTTGATTTTCATCCAGAGTCCTCCTGATGATTCTTAGCAAATTCTTGTTCGTGGACTCTGCCTGTCCATTACCCTGTGGGTAATAATTGGAAGAGGTGCTCAAATAGATTCCATTCTTGATGGCCCATTCTGTAATCTTGGAACCTATGAATGCTAATGCATTATCTGATATAATAGTGGCCGGCACACCGAACCTAGTCACTATTCCTTCATAAAAATCTAGTATGTTAGACTCATTTGCTTCTTTGAGCGCTACTGCTTCGGTCCTCTTGGTGAAATAGTCTGTCGCCATGAGAATCCACTTGTGGCCTTAGCTTGAGTTTGGGTTGATGACCCCGATGAAGTAAAAACCCCATTGCAAAAATGGTTGGTCAACCAAAATTGGGTGCAATGGAAGCGCTGCTAGTCTTTCTTTTCCCATGAAGAGTGCACATTTCTTGCACTTTCTTATCCATGTATAATAGTCACTGAACACTGTGGGCCAATAATACCCTGCCTTCATTATCTTGAGAGCTGTTACTCGTGGGGTGAAATGTCCTCCAGAATCTCCATCGTGAAAATCTCATAACACGCTCTCAATTTGACCAGTCCCAATGCACCTCAATCGAACCCCATTGATGTCTTTCTTGAACAGAACACCATCAACAAGCACATATGGAATGGCTTGTAATATAAAGTATCTCCTCTTTTCTTTGCTCATTTCTGGAGGGCATAGGCTTGTCTATAGGAAGTGTATCATACTCTGAGTCCAACAAGGAGTAGGCACGTCATCATTTTCTTGTTCTTGACCATCCTGCAGTACCAAGGCAGTCTCTTTTTCATCACCTGCTTCAACTTTCTGACTCAAAGCTAGTTGTTCACATAGTCCTTTTCCACATACTAGCTTAGTGACCTTAATTTCGATGTCATATTCCATGACACGAGTGATCCATCCGGCATGCTTCTCATTCAGATCCTTGTTTAAAAGGAAGTCCTTGACTCCTGCATGAGAGACCAATAATTGGATCTTGTTGTTTAAGACTAGGTGCTTGAATTTCTTTAAGATCCTGATTATTGCAAGGACATGCTTTTCAGTGAAAGAGTACCTAGTTTCATATTCCTCCAAGCCTTGACTGAAGAAAGCAACTAGTTGTTCTAATCCTTCTTTGTTTTGTTGTACCAGGATTGCAGAAATCGTGTCCCCACCGCCAAAGGCATATAGCATGAAATCCTTGGAGAAGTTTGGATTGACGAGAGTTGGAGCTTGAGATATAGCCTCTTTTATTGCCTCAAAACTTGCCTTGCCTTCAGATGTCTACTTAAATGCCATGCTCTTCTTTAACATCAACGTTATTGGCTTTACAAGAGCTGCAAAGTTTGGAACAAACCTACGGACAAAATTGATCCTTCCTAAGAAGCTTTAAAGAGCCTTCTTGTGACTTGGCAATGGCAATGCTTGAATTGATTCAACTCTTTCTGGGTCAATTGTCAACCCTGCCTTTGAAACAATATGGCCTAGAATTTTTCCCTCATGAGCCAAGAATATGCATTTTTTGGGATTCAATGATACCCCAAAGCTTCTACATCTCTAAAATACTTGCCTCAAATGACAGAGGTGATCCGCTGCATTTTTTGAGAATACAGTGATGTCGTCGAGATATATCAAAACTATTTTATTGATCAACCCCTTAAATGCCATATCCATTTCCCTTTGGAAGGTGGCTCTAGCATTTGATAGCCCAAATGGCATCTTCTTGTATGAATAGGTCCCCCATTTGGTGGTGAAAGCCATCTTGAACTGGTCATCTTCTTTCACCATCACCTAATTATACCCTGAGTAGCCATCTAGGAGAGAGAATCTCTCTGAACCGGATACTACTTGCAATATTTGTTCCATTGAAGGAAGCGGGTAATGATCTTTGAGAGATGCCCTATTGAGGTCTCAGAAGTCTACACATAACCTGATTTCTCCACTCTTCTTCCTAACCGGAACCAAGTTTGCAACCCAGCTTGAGTGCTTGATTGGGAATATAATGCTTGCCTCTATTACCTTGTTTAACTCTTTCTTCATTAGAGAATCAATGTGAGGGTTAACAGGTCTCTGCTTTTGCCTGATGGGCTTAGCATCTAGATCCAATTCTATGGTATGTTGTGCCAACTTCGGATTGAATCCTCTCAAGTCTTCATAGCTCCAAGTGAAGACATCTGGAAATTCTTGGCAAAGCTGTGTGAAATCTGATTTCTCCTGCTCAGTGGCCACTTTACCAATTTGAAGTGTTTTGCCTTCCCCAACCAGAATTGGCCCTGAATCTTCTCTCTTGACCTGTATGTTAGCCTTTTACTTATAAAACTGGTCGTTAGGGTTGAAGATAGACTCCAATGTTACTAAACCCTTGGGAAGCTTGTTTGTCCGCAGCTACACTACTTGATCCCCATACTGCTGCTCTAGTCTATCCTGATTTCTAGCTGAGAATTCAGCCTCTTCTTGTAAAAAATTGATGATCTGTTGATCATTCTCAAACACTTGCCAGCTTGTGTTATTATCTGGAACTGCTGGCCTCACAATCACATGGATATGTGGTTGTGTTTTTTCCCTTTTGATGTTTTCAACCACATCAAACGTTGCTCCAACTGCTGTGAGCCTATCTATAGCTTCATTTTTCTTCCTAGGTATGGACACAATGTTGAAAGCTTTGAAATCTTCAATGAGGTCCCATACCCTATTCTTGTAGCTCTTCAGTAGGTCATTCTTTGTAGCATGTTGTCCCCTGACTTGGTTGACGATTAGCTCGCTATCACCGAACACCTGCAATTTATTTATGCCCTTTTTCCTGGCCTAATGAAGTCCATGAATCAATGCCTCATATTTAGCCGTGTTGTTTGAACATGAAAATTGGAAACGAAAAGCTGAAAAATATTTGATGTCTTGTGGTGAAATCAACATTGCATCACCTCCAGCACCTTGTCTGCTTCTCGAACCATCGAAAAATAATTTCCAAACTTTGCTTTCATCCTTTTGTTCAGGCTGAATGATGTCGGGAATGGGTGAATTTTCTTTGTGTATACAATACATGCCCAATTCAGATTCTTCAATTTCCTTGTATGGGTCAAATTCATGACTCTTGTTTGCCCATTCATCCAAAGTTAAATCAGGAATTCCCTCAACCTTAGTACCTGTTTCTAGATCATTTGAACACTCCTCTTGATCAAAAGCCGAGCAATTTGCATTGATAGGACTTGGTACATGAGGCTCAATATGGAAATTGGCAATTGGTTTTGACCTGAATTTTGCTTTGGCTCCATACCTCATCCTAAAAATCATGTGTGACCAATCTGCAGATAAATATCCACCAATTTTTGTAATGAAGTCTCTTGATATACACAACGTAAAGAGTGGTGAAAGGTCAATCACAGACACATCTTGCAGAACTGTAACATTAGGACAGGAATGAAGTGTTAGGCTTAACCCCTTGATGACTCCAATAGTTCCTGCTGCCATTCCATCTAGCTGCACTACTCCTTTCAGCACTGGTTCATACTTCAAACCTAATTGATCCGCTATTTGCCTCGGCATCACTGAACTACTTGCCCCTGAATCTATCATGCAGTTGTGTACCAAGTGGTTTCCAACAACTAATGACACATAGAATGGTGGAGGCTTCAAATTCTTGCTTGTCTAGCCCCCATCATGTTGCACTACATTAGTGAGAACTTTGTCATGTCCCCGATTTGATACATTTGAGGTAGACCAATTAGCCATCACAGCTTGCAATAAATCTCATTGCCCTGGGATCACAAGTGATTCCCACATGGAAATGTTCACATATGTCTTCTTCATTTGATTGATGATGTTGAAAGGGGATGAATTGTCCTTTTGTTGTCCCTTGTTTGGCACAACCTTTTCTAGAGCTTGAACAGGTGCGTGTGTTGCTGCAACAGGTACCTTAGGCTGATTTTGCACATTTGGAGTTGTGTTTGGTCTACTGACCCCTTGTTGTGTGGAAGTGGGCTGATAAACAACTGGATTAGATAGTTGTCCCTCTTCTATGTTTCTCTTCTTTGACCGTGTGTTGGCCGCCACGCCTTGAAAAGGCTGTTGGTTTATTCCACAGAAGTCTTCCGTTTGCCAATTGGCCAATGTGGTTTCTGTTACAGGTCCTTCTTGTTGCGTTTCTTGCTGTTAATTCCCTTCTTGGCTTGGTTCTTGAGGCACACCAATGGTTTGTACCATCAGGGCTTGATTTAGTGCGCCATTGAAACATGCTGACTGATTGTGAGGTAGATTGCAAGGGTAACACCAGTTGTACTCTTGTGCCTTGTTGTTTTGTGTTGGAACCAAGGCTCTTGAGGATGTCGTTACATTTTGATCATACAGTCGAAATGGCCTGACAGCTTGAGGTTGTCCTTGGTTTTGGTTTTGATTTGTAGACTGAGCTGGTGGTCTATTTTGTTGGTATGGTGGCCTAGCTTGGTACTGCGCTTGAGGCTGATACGGTCTAGCACTTTGAGCTTGCTATCTTTTGATAGTCACAAGCTCATTTCCAAGGTTCTACAGTTGTTTCATGACCTCCTACAATTCCTTTGAAGTATTTGAAGAATTCGACACCTAATTATTGCTTTGATTTCTAGGAGTTGGAATGGGATTCAACTCTGGTGCTTGACTGGTTGTAGGATTTCCCATATCCAGATAGAGAGGCATTGGTGGCCTTGGTGCAAGCTTGCCAGCTTGGATCAAATAGTTCTCTGCTCTGATAGCTATGTCATAGGCCCCTAGCAGCATTGTTCTTCCCATTGATTAGATCATCATGGCTATGTCTGAATTTATAGCCTTTAAGAAATAAAGTAATGCCCCTTCGGCGGTTGGTCTAACAGCTATTGGAATCCTGTCCCATGTCTGTTGGAATCTAAAGTTGAAATCTATCATTTTTTCGTTAGGAGCCCTTTTGATTGTTGTCAGCTGTTCCAATAAAGACAAATTATCCGCCCTCTCCCCGAATTGGTTGCAAAGAGTTGAACAAAGTTGGTTCCAATTCATAATAGACCCTGCTGCAAGGCTCCTAAACCATTGTAAGGCCTTTCCTTTGAAAGATGAAGCCAACAGCTTGACCACAACATCCATTTCATTTATTTCATGGATTGCACATGCATTAGCAATATCCTGGATGTGATCAATAGGAGTAGTATGATTTTCTCCTGTGAAATAGGGTATATTTTTTAGTGCTGCAACTGGAATTTGATTTTGAGCATTTAGGGAAAGTGGACTACTACCCGTGAAATTGACAAAGGGATTCGGTGGTAGATGTGCCATTATGATTGGCCTAAGAACCCTAGTCGATGCGAGAAAAGGTCTACTAGGTGGAGGCGTAGACAAAGTCCTGTTAGGTGGAGATGGTGATCTTTGTGGTCTCCTTCCTCTCCTCCCTTTGCCTGGTGATAGTTGCAAGTGGAAAAATAGCCCCTCTTCTCGAGTATTAGACCTAGTTCGAATTCTTCCCATGTGCCTAGGTAACTTGTGCTGCTACACCGCTGAATTCTATCCCTTCAGAGTCGCCAGATGTGTTAGATAACAAGCCTCTAAAAGGCTGGATTTTGCCAAGTTACACACCAAACTTGACAATATTAAAAATATAATTTAAACTTTGAAGGACCCAGAGGAGACAATCTTCAATTCAGAATTTGGGCCTTGTTGTACAACTGCGGATCCCCGAAAGGTACAGGCAGAACTCAGGTCATGCAATGTAACTTACAAAACCTAAATTGCCATGTGTCGGAACTTGGGACATGCCCGACACCCTAGAAAACCCAAAATGACTGTTGTCGGGAATAGGACCATGTAATGCATCCCCCAAAACCTGAAATGACTATGTGTCAGAACTTGGGACATGCTCGACACCCTAGAAAACCCAAAATGACTCTGTGTCTTCTTTGAATGTTCTCAGACCTCGAAAACCTGAAACCCAAAAAACCATGAAATTTTGAAAGTCAAAAACTCAAAAAACTAAAGATACCCTTTTGAATATTACCCCCAGATCTACCAACTGGTGAAATTTTTACTTGTTTCAAGCAAGTTAAGTCCTTTAAAATTGATTTCGGAGTTCAGCCTGGAAGGTGCAAAATCTGAAATTGTAAAAACTATAATCTTTTAGTCCAAATTTCATGAAAACTCCTTCAAATATTTATGGAATGACCTCTTGGTCCCACCGAGCATGCCAAAACTGTTGATGGTGAATTGCAGCACCCCTGGGACTTTGTAACTCGATGGGTTGATACTCTCAGTACGATTGTATAACATGGAGCTTTTCCCAAGTGTGGGACCTTGCGAAATCGGAAAATCTCTCCGGATGAAGGATGGTTCCTATTCCTCTATTCAGATGCACAAATAAAATGCAGAGGGTTTACTAAAAACCTAATCTAACTTGCCAAGGAGACAGGGTAAGAGAATGCATAAAATAAAACCTAAACTACAAAGGTGATGCACCGAGGAATGAAGAACACCTATCTTGCCAATAAACACAAACCATAAAAAACGCAATGCAAGATCATGCACAGATAACCAGATTCACAGTGAAAGATCAGGAGGATGCAAATGAAAACAGAGAGGGTTGAGAATCATCCATAGACATGCATTAATTTTCTCCAAAGATTGATACAAAACACTGCAAAATGCCAAGAGGTAAAGGTTGCATTACAGTTTCAAATGGGAGGTTTGAACTCCACAAATGCACCTGCCAAAGAGAAGAAGGGAGGGGCAAAACAAAAAATTTCCAACCTTTAGAAAGAAGCCCCTCCTTACAATTTATATGGAGAAAAAGAGAGGGAGAAGAGAGGAATTCGAAATCTGCCCCAACCACCTCCAAGACTGCACCTAACTCATCTCATTATGGTGGTAGGTGAGACCCCTAACAAACCCAAAAAATGGCGAACTGTTTTTTACATTTTTGAATAACTTTTTCTCACCCATATCAAGATATCCAGTCATAGTTTGTAGAGGATGCTGAGAGCTTTCCGAAAAGTCCAACCTTGCTTGAATCCGAGCTCCCTATGAAAAGTTATGGCCATTTGAATATTCCCCAAGTCAGGGTCTGTTTCCAGTCGGGTTCGGGTTTCTCCTTTGCATCTACATCGAGTTTGGAGGGTGCCTCAACATGTTTTTGCCCCATGCTTTCCCGACTCCAAAACCCGATTTACCTAGGTAGTGTTTTTGGGTTTTCGCAACTCTCAAGCATTGGGACATGCCTTGCGATTTTCATTCTTCATGTCTCATGTTTCCCGAAACCCGAAACCTGAAATCCTTTGTGTCAGGTTTTAGAACCCCTCCGACATATTTCCTTTGTGTCGGGTTTTGGAACCCCTCAGACATATTTCCTTTGTGTCAAGTTTTGGAACCCCTCTGACATATTTCCTTTGTGTCAGGTTTTGGAACCCCTCCGACATATTTCCTTTGTGTTGGGTTTTGGAACCCCTCTGACATATTTCCTTTGTGTAGATATATACAACAGGTCAATGATGACCTAAAATGTAGAGGATAGGTTTATGGCGACCTGAGGAGATGGATATAGATAACAATCTATAAATGTAGATATGAAAGGATTTGAATGCAAATAAGGTGATTATAGAGGCTTGAGAACACTAACAGTAACCTGTAGAGGAAGATCTAAAACATAGAAGAAAAAAGGATGCAAGAAAACATAGATTGGGATAGATTTGATGGAATAGGACTTGGGTTGATGGTGACTGGGCTGAGTTGGTGGTGACTAGAGACAGATAAACAAAATTTGGAGTGATAGAGAATCCAAATAATAGAGTTGAGAACTAGAGACAATAACAGAGCTAAAACATACATTGATGAGGATATTGAAATTGAATAGATGAAACAAAGAGTTGGGTTGATGATGACTTGGGTGGGGAGATGATGACTTAGGTAGTGATAAACAAAGATGAGGATGTATGGGCTGGGCACACAACCTATAGACAAAATCACTGAATGAGGAAGGTGAAGATGAGGCTCTGATGGTAGTTGAACCTGTAAAACATTAGTACTTGAAAGATAATAACAATAATAACATATGATAACATGAATCAACACAAAATAAAAGTAAACCTCCCAAAGTCTCCACAAGTGATGCAAGAAAATCTCAAATGGACTGCAAGAAGGTCGAAACAGTTGCAAGAATTCTCAAGCTTGAAGATAAATTCACACAACAAAAGAAAACTCTGATTATGCCTCATTTTGGAGGGGGTGAAACCAACATTATAGTGTCGATGGTGTCCCGGGTGGGTCACCACCAAATATGGGTAACCGTACCTTTGGATGGTGGATGAGTGATTTATTCAAGATATGAGGATTTTATTGATTAAGATGAGTGTTTTAAAGCATATAGGTGGGTTAGGGTTTCTTAGGTAAGTGATATGGGTAGGTAGGAGATAAATATGGATTATATAAAAGCTACAAAAATAATAGGGATGTGGAACTAGGTAGTTAGGGATAATAAACAACCTAGGGAGGATGAAATAAAGATAATTAGAGGTAATTATCTGTTGAGATGAGGATTAGGAAATGATTAAATGAAGATTAATTAAAAATTAAAGTTGATAGGTTAATAGATATGAAAGATGAGAATATGAATAGAAATTAAAGTAAATGGGTCTAGATAAGACCATGATGATAGAAGTGAACATGTGAAAGAAAGGTAAAAATACCAAATTTTGGTGTCTGCACTAATAAATAGGAAGTAGTATATGATGAATGATAGCACTTGTAATGTATGAGTAGTAAATGGTAGATGCCCCATGAGCCTCGGTGGGACTGGTAAGAGGTAAAGTGCCAAGCATCATCACAGCGTGTGAAAATCTATAAGTAATATGCATTCATAACTAGATACCAAGTGAACATGCATGCTTATATGACAAAGATAATGACATTTTTAGTATCCTACTAACATAGTAAGAAAAAATCATCATGTAATAGTATAAGCAAACAAAAATAAGTGCAACCAAGAGATGGAATATGTAGTATGAGTATGATGGATTGAAATTCAAAGTGTGAATGTGATAGGAGCAGCATGTCCCCCAGTGGATGTGTATGAAATGAGGTTCATTTATAAAATACCCCTACACAATTAAGAATGAACCATAGAACAAGAGTGTGTCATCGGGAAATGGTTTGAAAATGTACACTAGATATAATAGAGCATGAAGCGTAGATCATAAATAGCGAATGATGTGAATTTCATTTCATATTTATAACCTCAACAGTTGAGTATGAACCATGAAACTAGAGTGTGGCATAGGGTAATGATGATACAATTTATGTGTATCAAGTTGTATAAGAATGCATAGAAGTAGGAAGTATAAAACATGGATCGTAGTAGTAGAGATGATAATCAACTAGTGATACGAGGAAGGGGGAGAAAATGTGATGCCCCACATGTGTGTGATGAAAATTAGGCTATCTAATGAGAGTAAAGGGAAAATATCCTCAACCCGATGTCCGAGGAGATAAAGGCATGTGAAAATGCTCTAATATTGGTGGTGTATGTATAGGAATCCTATGTGGTGAACACCTACATGAAGTAAACCTATGACATGGAGGAAGTAATGAGCACCTATGTAAAGAAGAGCTATGAGGTGGAGGATGTGATGAGCACCTATGTGAAGAATACCTATGAGGTGGAGGAGGTTTTGAACAACTATATGAGGGAGCTACCTGAGTAGGGGACATATGCTGATGAGATGGACTAGCGGACCTATGAGGATGAAAACATTGTGAAGAAGGACTTGTGCGAATGTGAGAACTAGGTGTTGGATGTGCCTTAGATTTTAGAGGCCTATGAGACCTAGAAGTTGAAACTGGTGGTAGAATGTTATCAAGGGGAGGTAAAGGAAATGGTGGGCATGGTGGAACACCTTTAATAGTGACAATTTTTTATTGTAAATGAATTTAAGACACATATGATTCATGGAGGTAATGGATTGAACTGTGTGGAGCCAAAGGAGACTTAATAACATGTCACAACCTTTGATTGAGGATGTCACAATGAATGACACCAGCATGGTAAGAGGCCCAACTATAATGGGTAGCCTAATGTATCCAAAATAATAAGGAACTAGATATGAAATAACATAAATTAGACATTTGATAGCCATAAAAAATGTAATAGAGCACATATTTATAGGAGCCTCTAGATAGGTCATGGTATTATTAACAGTGTATGAACCAATAGAAGAATTGATGTGTAATGAATCAGATGCGAAAGTAGTATGATAATTGTTATATGAAAATGTAATTAGAGGTGGTTATGCATTAGGAGAAGGGAAAAGGAAATCAAGGGGACCCAATGAAGGAGGAGGCACGGTGTGATATGTATTATTAGGAGAAGCATCGTAAGCTTGTGTGTTGTGCTTAGGTAAAGGTTCATTAAATATTTTTAGCTTTTTGTTATCATTAACTAGCTTAGAAGTAGATGATGTAGAGATTGGAATTGAATTATTGTTAATGAGATCTTGAATGAGATTCCTGAGTTTGAAGTAGTGATCAATGGAATGCCAAATGTTTTGATGGTAGTCTCATTTAAATTTTTTTTCATAGTTGCGGCCATGAAGGCAATATGGATTAAGATTAAGTGGCAGTGGAAGAGAGATCACATTTCTTTCAAGGATTTGAGGTAATAAAAATTGTTAACTATACGGATGAAAATGAACACGTGACCTTTAACCATACTCAACCCCCCGAGGTCATGCCGGAGTAGCTGATGTTGAATGTGTGTGGCTAACTATAGGAGGATCAGAGACTAAGATTTAGTAGTGTGATCTCCTGGTAGCTGAGTTGACAAAGGGAAGATTTAGAGGCTATGAATGGGTAGCGTAAATTCCGTATGGTTTGTTTTCCTAACTTGAATCTAAGTGTTAATCTAGTTTAAAGTGTCCATGCAAGCTAAATGAAATTAACAATATATGTTACTGCTGAAAGAAAACTAATCTAAACAAATCACAAAATTGAAATAATACAATGACAAACAACAATTTGCTTCTATTCAAAATAATTAAATCTACTTCTACACTAAAACTAAAGAAACAAGATAACCCCGTGTGGTTATTCACCTGTGTTGAGTGTATGGAAACTAAACTAACTTAAAATAAGAACTTTTCCAAATGATCTATGATGTGCAGACAACCTCCTACAGATATTCTCTCCTTCAGATCCACAGGGATAGGAAGAAGAGGATCCATCACCGGGGGTTTCTATGAAAGATTCAAAACCTCTTGGAAATTAACTAATTACTTACAAATGAAAAGAAATTGATTTCTACTCTATTTGATATGCAATTGAATTTAAAAATTCATAATTGAAAACTTGATAAACAAAGAAAACAAATACACAACTCCAACCTGGAAGAGTAAGAACATTGGAAAATCCAATAGTATCAGTATCTGTCCCCTTAGTTCATTCCTTTCTTTCTTTGACTGTTCATGTGAGTCCAAGGGATTGGGAATGAAAAGAACAATAGCAAGAAGATGGAACTTGAGAAATGGGCATATTGGAAGCAATCTGGATGCAATGTAAGTAGAGAATAAATAACACAAGAGATATGATCTTGGCTATGCAATTCCTAGCAAGATTATGGTAGCACAACAATGCAAGATACACAAAATTCTCAAGCCCTTTTCTTGAATACAAGCATGGAATATATAGGAATGGAGGATAGGAGGTAACTTCATACACAAGGAAATAAATAGGCAGTTTTACTCATTAAATATATTTAAAAATAAAAGGAGCAAGGAGATCCAAGCAAATGAAGTTATTTTTACAAAATTTGGCTCACAGATGCGCTCAAAAATAAAACTTAAGTGAATCACTGCATGTAATGTTATGCATGAAGATTCTGGAAAAAGTAGGCAGAACTGCCACCCTACATAGGGTGGTAGTTTTAGGACCATCGCCCAGGCAGGGCGGTGGGTCCTAGCACTGAAGGCCAAAACAAGCACAATGAGAAACAAGGAGATGGAAAAATGCATAAAAAGGTTAAGTAAGGCTATCTAGGCTACAAATATATACTGTGAATGGGTTTTTGGAGCTCAAACACCTTCTTGAAAGGATTTTGAATCATCACTAGGGACTTTTATAACCATTTTCCTGACAATTTAGCATGTGCAATTTTTGGTGCATACATATTGCCCCCTCGAAGAAGCATCTTAGCCATGAAAGAGGCGTAAAACATAGATCATGAGTATTTCATTCCCAAAATGGGGAGTTAGAAGCTATACCTGTCACGCCCATGTGTCAAAATCTCTCCATCCAAACTCCCACTACCTATAAGAGAAAAGGAAGACTCAAATGCAGATAGATAAAATATCAAAAAATAAACATTAAATTAAATTGACAAGAGGACTTACCATTTGTGCGAGGCTGGAGAAATATACCTATGCTGATGATCCAACCTTATAGAAAAACACACAAAAAAAAGTTAGAAATATTATATATATATATATATATATATATATCAAAACAAACTCATTTCTCAATTCAATTTTGTGATTTGTTTAGATTAGTTTACTTTGAACAGTAGCATAGATTGTTAATTTCATTCAGCTTACATGGACTCTTCTAACTAGATCAACACTTAGATTCAAGTTAGGAAAACAAACCATAGGGAATTTACGCTACCCATTCATAGCCTCTAAATATTCCCTTTTTCAACTCAGCTACCAGGAGATCACACTACCAGATCTTAGTCTCTGATCCTCCTATAGTTAGCCACACACATTCAACATTGGCTTCTCTGGCACGACCTCAGGGGGTCGAGTGTGGTTGAAGGTCATGTGTTCATTTTCATCTGTAAAAATTGGTGAACCCAACGTGAAGGATTAATTCCTTCTTGTTTCCTTTCTTTCATTGTTATTACCTCATCTTTCCGTTTCTTCCCCTATTTTGGTAGGTATTTTATACTTTATAAAATATGACTGGAAGAGTGTTTAGTGGGCCATTTGGCTCTGATAGATATTACACCAATGTACAACCATAACATTCCCCTTCTCTTTCGAGATGGGGAGACAATTACACAAGCAATGCTCAAAGCCTCCCCTAGTTACACTTTATACCCCATTAGCTATGTAAGGATGAAGGAGGTGGATCAACCGTTAGACATGCAATATGGTTAACCCAATGCAAACCACATCTTTATCACAAATGGAAGAGGTTCTTACAATACATTATTGTCAAGACCTCACATTTCCATGTAATCAACAGAGGATGATATATTTGCACAAATAGCTAATTTTGTTTGTCAGATAGATGAGTCTTTGGATAGAATGAAGGCTTCATCCTCTGAGGTTTTGAATACCTATCCTAAGATTCTTACTTCTGAGGAAGACAAAAATTATAACATTGAACAATTCATGATAGGGTATCATGAGCATGCTCAATTAAACCCTACGCCATAAGTACCCTAACAAGGGAATCAATCCTCTCCCAATGATCTCATTTATACTTTAGTGGGGAGGATTAGAGAACTATAAAGTTCTCATAATTCACAACCAACACATGCAGTAGGGAAGAACATGGGGTATCCAGTTGATGGAAAAGGATACATCCCTTTCAATGAACAACCAACACAATATCTTGTACAACAAGGTTATTGGGTTCATACAAATCTAGGTGATCTTCTGACAGGGTTAGACACACCAGGGATGGGTCCTTATCCTTCTCAAGCTTATCTTAGGCAAGGGTTGGATGGAAGTGTGTTCTCGAATGCCACCACAACAAGTAATGTGATGTTCCCTAGTTTTATGCTCGCTAGTCCATATCCTAGAGCTATCCTACCTTACATGCATATGTATTTAAAAACTCCCCAGATGGACCCATATACCATTCCTACCCCTTACATGCCATATCAAGGGACCCCATATGTTCTTGTTACCACTTATAGTGCATCTTATCCAACTCATCCTCCTCCACCTCATTATCAAGGATCTTAATGGTGGAATCTTATGCAATGGGTACATATGCTAAGTACTTAAAGGAGCCTCTTGACTTCACCATACATGGTGTCATGCTTCCATGCCCATTTCCGGATCTTCCAAAATTTAAGGGAGAAGGAGACCCAAATTATCATATCAAGGCATACGCTACTGCTATCAAGGAATTGCTTCATTGGGATACTGTAGTGGCTAATATATTTCCAAATACTCTTGAAGGAATTGCATTGGATTGGTATTACCATATTCCAGAAGCTTCTATAAATTCCTTCAAACAACTTGTTTCTGATTTCATCAAAGCATTTGACACGAACAAGTTGTTGTGTATAGGGAATAGGGAGTTCCTTCATATTATAAAAGAGCAAAATGAATCTGCCACTCATTTCATCTAGAGATGGTGCCAAGTTCTCTATTCCTCTGCAAGTGTACCCAACATGGACCGGATGGAACTCTACGATCTTTTCCTTAACTCACTCAATCGAGAGACTAAGGAAGAGGTCCAAAATTTTCCTTTCTGTAGTTATGAGGAAGTTTTAGAAGGTGCACTTTGGATTAACCAAACCTCTATAGACAATGATTATGGAGTTGACATACAAGGGCCTATAGGGTGAGCATTGCATGACCATACAAGGGTCAAAAAGGTGATCCTATCTTATTTTTACAAGTCTAGGTTTATAACAATTGCATTAAGAGATCTATGATTGACAACGAGGCTGCTATAAATGTGGTTCCCTTCTCTTTCTTGTAGAATTTGGGATATGGAGAGACAAATTACTCCTCTATAAGAAACATGTTACGTGGGTATGACAGCCTTAAAGTGACCTCGATTAGAACCATAGTTATTCTAGTGACACTTGATCCAAAAACCGTCTTGATAGAGTTTTACATTATCGACAGGGAAAAAAGTTATAACATGATCCTTGAGAGACCCTAGATTCATTGAGTGAAGGCCATCCCTTTTACCATGTTCCAAGAGATTAGATTCCTCCATTTGGGGAAGGTCTTCATTTCTCAAGGGGATCTTAATCCCTTTGATATACACTTCTAAAACCTCAAGAAGAAGAAATGAGTCCATATGGAGTATGAGCTTCCTACGAATCAATTGAACAAATCACCTCCAATAAAAGAGTTAGTCTCAGTCACCCTGGACGTTCCAAAGGATGAACTCATTAACCCAAAAACATTTGAGGTGGAAAAAATAGATAAGGTTAAATCAATATCTGTAGAAGCAGTTTCCACTAAAACCACAGCAGGAATTATGAAACTCTTAGAGAGTAACGATCCGATCTTCCTCCCATTTGAACCACAAGGAATGGGTAGTCTTCTCAGTTTAGCATCTCTTCCCTCCAAATGCCTAGGTCAAGGTGTGAACATGATGGAATTAAAAAATGAATAAGGGAAATTTGAGATTGAAACGATGCCCATCAAAACCATCTCTAGGGGTTGTTCTATTCTAAACTTTGGTTTCAACCCATGTGTGTCTAAAACTAAGTTTTCAATATCCATGGGGTAATACGTCATCATTCAGTAAGTGTCACAAATAAACACAATAATCCACATAGGAAACAAGTCCAAACAACATAGTCATGCTCACCCACACACCATGTCTCAAGAATGTGACACAGAGGTGTATGAATGCATCTTTCAGACAAATTATTTTAATGATTGGACATATATATTTATGAGAAAGGGTTGTAAGTTTAAACCCAAAATAGTAAGACCTTTTCAAGAGAACATAAATAATTGAGGATAATAGTTCTCCGTTGTGTACTTTTAGGGGTGAATAGTTTGATGTTCGTCAACTTTCTTCACTTTAGACACCATGAAATGTAGTTTCACCTGCATTTCCATATGTACATTATTGCATCTGCATTGCATTTTCATCCACCAATTCATATTGTAAAATTCGTGATCAAGGGATTTATTCTTATGGAAACTCCTAAAAACTTCTGAAAACATTGGTAAAACATTTAGATCATATCTCTTCAAATCTTCATAGTATCATCAATTATTTTTGAATCATCTCATCAGTTCAAGCAGGATAAGACAGTTTTGACCGTGATCATACCAAGGCATGCATACTTGGTTCTGCTTATAGTATCTTTCTAGGTTAGGTGTCTTTTCCTATAGTCTATTCTAGAAGATTTTTGGTGTCACATCTATCCCTTGAAAATATCTTTGGAAATGAGAACATACTAAATTTTTTGTCTAGATAAGTAAGTCAAATGCTTATTTTTACACATTTCTTTTCCCTACCAACCTTTAGTGTTGAGCCTACGTCTCTTACTAGTGACGTAAGGTTGGGAAAGGAGGGAAATTCCCTTACTTACCTATTCCTTGTCCTTGGTGATGAGCCCATGCTTCCTCCTGGTAGCATGGGGAAAAGAGTAGGGGGGTCTCGTTAATAAAATTAAAAGTTACAAATAATTCTCTAAAATAATTTGAGTTCATAAGTCAAAAACAAAGTGAGTTAGACGTCCAAAGTTAAAAAAAGAGTTTAAAACCTCAAAACCATATTTTTTCAACCAAGTGGCCATCTACGGATCTAAGTCTAGATAAACTAGAAAGTAATTCACACTCTAAACTATGAAGTAACTTGAGTAGAGTAAGGTTGTAGCATTTCAATTTTATTCTTCCAAACCTTTGTCTTTCTCTCATCACTACCATTCAAAAAATTATCATAACTTATGCCCTTTCTGACCCTTAGTGTTGAGTCCTCACATCCTACTAGTTGTGTGGGGTCAAGAGTGGGGAAAGTACATCTTCTTATCATATCATTTTATCACCACGTTTTTCCAAGAAAATATGAAGTATCAAAGATTGCTTAAATAAACTAAAGTTTAGCATCACATTGTGCTTGCATCATCATATATCAGCATTATGAAATACAAAAATAAATCATTCTGTTATCATTCATGTCCATTGCATGCATTTTGAAAAGCATAGAAAATCAGAAATTCTAAACGTCTAAGAGTACACACGTGAATCATATCATCAATGTAAGCCAACTCTATGCAAGGAATAAACAGAGAAAAAAAGAGATATCTATACATATCGTGGTGTGTCATAGTTTTGTAAAATTCCATCGGAAACTAGGTGTGGTAAAAATGCTCTCAAAGAGCCCAAAACATAAAAAAATCATATACTGTCAAAAAGTGGTATCAAAGCAATAAAAGTTCGACGGCCTATCAATCCCTGTGGGATCCCTCAGATGGCACAATACCACATCTAGGGATCCTACTACGGCTGTGATGGTGATGATAATGGACTAAATGTGTGAGTGCTCATGGTGGCACCCGCTACCTTTGGTCTCGTTGTGAGAATGACTCTAACTCATCAGGCACTCAGCCGTCTCATATCCAGCTACCTGGGTATGAAGGGAGGTCACTGTCTCCACAATATTCCAGATAGGAGTGAACACCTGAGTATGCCGACAAGTGGCTAAGGGTTGCCCTGAATCAACAGTCACATCAGCCCAGGTCTTCCCTAAAGGGATTAACAAGGGTATCTACACATACCTGATGAATGAGCTCTTGCCACTCATGTGCGGATGCTGCAAAGAAAAAAAGGAGATATAATGATCTCTAAAATTACAAAATTAAATCAAAAGAGAATGCTAAACTAAATATGCAGAAATTGATATCAAAAATAGAGAAAGGAGTATTGAACATACTCAGATTTCTAGGCATCCATGTGGGATCAGTGGTTGTTGTGGCAGGTGCTACTGGTAGCTGTGGATCCTCCTTGAATTTTAAGGAATGGTGTGTTCCCATCACGAACTCATCGTCCCCTCCAAGTGTCTCCTTTGAGACCAGAGTCTTTCTCTTTACACTTGCCTCCTCATGCGCTACTCTAAGGATATCTTGAGTATCATGCCACTCAGGGTCATTGTCAGCCCCCTCTAAAGGTCTTACCCCCTCATCCTCCTCTCTTTCCAACTCCCCCTCCATATCATCTCCTACATCCTCCTTAGATTCAGATTCTAGATTGATCAGCTCATCTTCCTCCCCACTGTGAGTAGGACCCACCCCAATCTTAAGTAAGGGTGTTTACGGAGCACCTTTTGCCCACTGATCCTGGACTACACACCTAACTATGATAAGCACACCAAGGGTAATGACTATCTAACCAAGATCCCCTCTAGGACCTCTTGGTGCCTCATGAACAGTCTTATAAACAAGTTTCACTAAAGGAAGCATGACAGGGTATGGAAGACTGAACTGCTGGGGTACCTAGTTTAAAGGATGAATCTCTAGTCTCTCGACTCTATCAACTAGCTAGATTTTGGAAGAGCAAGCTACCATTGCCATAGTATCCTCACCCCATATTATTGCCATGTCTTGATAGGGTGTGGGGGTCATGTCAGCCATAACCACAGAGGCCACTAACTGATGTGGATTCCAGATCACTAACATGCCTATCCATCTAGCTACCTAGACAACCTCTGGATCTAATACATGTACCCCCTACCATACAAGATGAAACACTCATAGACCCAACTCATAATGTTAGGAAATAAGAGATAAAATATGCGGAATAATCCCTTACATAATCACAATAGTAAAAACTAATATGCAAAAAAGATTACAGATCTCAAATATAAGTGCAGAATAAATAACACAACACAGAGAGACAAGATTTAATGTGGTTCACCCAATTTGGGATACGTCCACCAAGAATCACTTTCTCTAATTTTATTACAAGACTCCACTCTCTCAATACAATACCCAGATCCGTTTGGAGCTATGCTCAACAAACTTCACAGAATTCACACATGAATTCAAAAACACATCTGAAATACATTTTCTTGTCTATGTATCATATGCATAAGACCATATAAATAGAAAATTGCTTAAGAAGTTTGATACAAAACCGTGGGTATCAAAATCATGGGTAAAATTTGTGGGTATCAAAACCATGGGAAAAAAATTGTGGGTATCAAAACAATGGGTATCGAAAAACCATGGGCCCAAAAACAACCCATAACGATTACCCATTACCCATGGGTTAATAAACCACCCATGAAAATTTACTTCAGGGGATTCACCCCCGAACCCCCCTGACCCGCTCACCGGTGAGCAGGACCACTGTAAAAATACCCAAGTGTAACACATAGAAGATGTACCACACTCTAACATGAAAATAAGCTCCACAAACATAACAATCTCCCACTTGGAGACCAATTTCCACTGAGCAAGCTTCTCAACCCTTCACTGTCATCTGTGAAGGCCAACCAAAGCCAAACATAGATTTATTTTATCCCTTGTGACCACCTTGGTCATCATGTCTGTAGGATTATAACTGGTATGAATCTTCTCCAACTTTAACTTATCTTCCTCCAAAGCTATCTTGATGAAGTGATATCTCAACTGTATATGCTTCATCCTGGAGTGGAAAGTAGAGTTCTTAGCTAGGTGTATAGCACTTTGACTATCACTGTGTAGCTTACATTCCTCCAGCTTACGCCCCAACTCCTCGAGCAATTGTTGTAACCAAATCATCTCTTTGTTTGCCTCTATGGCAGCAACATACTCAGCCTTCCGTGGTTGACAAAGCCACCAGCTTCTGTAGTCGTGAAATCCAGCTCACTGTTATCCCACCTACAGTGTAAATATAACCTGTCATGTTTCTCTTACTATCTACATCTCCAGCCATGTCGGAATCTACATAACCACGTAAAGTGGTGTCTGGTCCACTGTAGCACAAAAATTTCCCCATGGTCCCTCTCAAATACCGAAGGATCCACTTTACTGCTTATCCAATGCTCTTTACCTGGATCACTCATAAATCTACTCACAGCTCCTACTGTATGGGCAATATCAGGCCTAGTGCATACCATAACATACATCAAACTGTCAACCGCTGATGAGTAAGGTACCTTGGACATATGGTTTCTTTCCTGCTCTATCTTGGGATACTGCTCCTTTGATAACTTAAAATGGCCTGCCAAAGGAGTCCCAACTGGTTTAGCATCCTACATGTTAAACCTATCCAATAGCTTCTTAATGTACTCTTCCTAAGATAAAGTCAGCTTTTGTTCCTTCCTATCCTCGAGTTATCCTCATACCAAGGATTTGTCTGGCAACCCCCAAATCCTTCATATCAAAGGATTCACTTAGTTGTTTCTTGAGTACTTTTATTTCCTGCATGTTTTTACTTGTAACCAGCATGTCATCAACATACAAACATAGGATAATATAACTTCCATCCTCAAATTTCTTTCTATACACGCAATGGTCAAAATGACATCTGATATAACCTTGCTCCATCATGAAGCTATCAAACTTCTTATACCATTGACACGTGGAACTTTTTTCAGGCCATACAAGCTCGTGTTCAGTTTACACACCATCTCCTCTTTACCTTTGACTTCATATCCTTCTGGTTGCTGCATATATAGCTCCTCCTCCAAATCACCATGGAGAAATGTAGTCTTTACATCTAACTATTCTAAGTGCAAGTCTTCTACTGCCACTATTCCAAGAACAGTTCTAATATAAGTCATTTTTACTACAGGAGAAAAGATCTCATCAAAATCGATACCTTATTTCTGTACAAACCCCTTGACCACCAACCGGGCCTTATATCTTTTCTTTCCTCCTTCTTTGTCTTTAACTCTGTACACCCACTTGTTTTGCAATGCTCTTTTTCCTTCCTGTAGCTTTACCAAATCCCAAGTATGGTTCTCCATGAGAGACTTATGCTCCTCATCCATGGCTTGCTCCCACTTCTTACTGGCATCTACCTGCATTGCTTCATCAAAGCTCTCTGGCTCTCCACTATCAATGAGTAATAAATAATAAAGAGAAGGAGAAAAATGTTCAGGTTATTTTCTTACCCTAGAAGACATCCTCACTGTAGGAGTTTGGGGTTCCTGTTGAGTAGGTTCCTGAACTGATTCATGGGTCACTGTCCCATCTGGAAGATCCTTTACCACTGCATATTCTTTCTTGGATTCTTCCATGTTTTCCTGTCAACTGTTGCTTATACATGACTTTCTCATTAAAGACCACATCCCTAGACTGAATGATTTTCTTGTCCTTAATACTCCAACATTTAAATCCAAATTCATCACCACCATAACCAATAAAAGTACATTTTTCTGATTTAGCCTCTAGCTTGGTCCTATCATCCTTGTCAATATGAACAAACACCTCACATCCAAAGACTCTAAGAAATGAATAATCGACTTTCTTACCGTACCAAGCCTCCTCAGGTATGCCTCCATCTAAGGCACTTGAGGGTCCTCTGTTTATTAAGTACACAGTTATGCTCACCACTTCTACTCAAAAATAAAGAGGCGGTCCTGCATGTATCCTCATGCTCCTAGCACGTTCCATTATTGTTCTGTTCATCCTTTCTGACACCCCATTCTACTGCGAGGATCCTGGAACCGTCTTTTACCTGTGATTCCATTCTTAGAACAATAATAATTCAAATTCATTGCTGCAATACTCCCCTCCATTATCTGACCTGAGACATTTTAACGTAAGACCTGTTTCATTCTCTACCAAGGATTTCCATTTAACAAAAGTATCAAATACATCAAATTTGTTTCTAATACAATAAACCCAAACTTTCTTTGTTGCATCATCAATAAAAGTAACATAATAACTTGAACCCCCAAGAGATGATACCTGAGTTGGCCCCCACACATCAAAATGTACCAGCTCTAACTTACTCTCTTTCTTCATAGGTCCAACCTTGAGAAACCTTACTCACTTTTGTTTCCCATATATGCAGTTCTCACATAAATCCAAACCTATTTCTGTATATCCAGGAAAATTCTTCTTTATGATGTCCATGCCCTTATGGCTCATATGACCAAGCCTATAGTGCCATAATGTTGTATCTGCATCTGAAGCCACAAGATTACAATCATTAGTACTATCAGTGGATAAATACAAGGTTCCAACCTTCTTACCTCTTGCCACCAAAAGAGCACCATTGCTAACCTTCCAAGAGTCAGCTGTAAATACCATAGTACAACCATCACTTCCCAATTGCCCCGCCAATATCAAATTTCTCCTTAATGTAGGCACATGTCTGACATCCTTCAATAGCCATGTATTCCCATTCTGCATCTTAACCTGAACAAAACCTTTTCTAACTATACTGCAAGGCTCATCATCACCAAGAAAAACATGCCCAAAATCCCCTTGAACATAATCAACAAAATAATGCCTATGTGGAGTAGCATGAAAAGAAGTCCCTGAATCTAAAACCCAAGATTCAGTAATATTATGCAAAGAAAGAATCAAAGCATCCTAATATACATTACCTCAATGCCACATTTTCCTCCTCATTTTCTTCTTATTGTTTCTTCTTGTCTCGAAGATCCCAACAATCCTTCTTTACATGCCCAGAGTTTCCATAGTTCCAATATACAATCTTACTCTTGGATTTTGACCTTGCCCGATCTTTCGATTTTCCACGGTTTCCTCTATTCTTTTGTGTCCCTCTAGTTTCCACTATCAAAGCATTCCTTGAAGTAGAAGATTCCCTCAGAGCTTTTTCTTTGCATTTCCTCACTTATATTCACCCCTATAACATCCTCAAACTTCAACTTCGAGTTAGCTAGAACCGAGTTGCTTACCGCCATTACTAGGCTATTCCAACTTTCAGGTAAAGAGCATAGAATTAATAAAGCCCTAACTTCTTCATAAAATTCTATTGTAACCAAAGCTAGCATATTCACAACTATATTGAAATCATTTAAATGATCTACTATTGAACTATTCTTAGACATATTCATATTAAACAACTTTTTCATTAAAAATATCTTGTTAGAGGCAGAGGGTTTTTCATACAACTTCCCTAATGCATCCATTAGATTATTTTGTAGTCTTTTCCTTTGAAACATTATATAATACCAAAGATGCAAGACATAGCCAGATCATTCCAAGTGCCTTCTGATCCAATAAATCCCATTCCGCATCTGTCATACTCGAGGGTTTGTTCACCTTCTCAGACAGCAAAGTATAAAGATCCTTTTGATAAAGGTAATCTTCAATCTGCATCTTCCAAAGACTGAAATTCTACCCGTTGAATTTATCAACCCTAGATCTTCCATCATCTACCATAGCTCCCACTCAAGATAAAACTTTCCCTATGATTCAACACTTCAGCAAACCAAAACCAGGCTCTGATACCAATTGTTAGGAAATAAGAGATAAAATATGCGGAATAATCCCTTACAGAATCGCAACAGTAGAAACTAATATGCAGAAAATATTACAGATCTCAAATAAAAGTGCAGAATAAATAACACAACACAGAGAGAAAAGTATTTAATGTGGTTCACCCAATTTAGGACTACATCCACCAAGAATCACTTGCTCCGATTTTATTACAAGCCTCCACTCTCTCAATACAATACCCAGTTCCGTTTGGAGCTATGCTTAACAAACTCTATAGAATTCACACCTGAATTCAAAAGCACATCTGCAATACATTTGCTTGTGTCTATGTATCATATGCATAATACCATATAAATAGACAATTGCTTAAGTAGTTTGATACAAAACTGTGGGTATCAAAACCATGGGCAAAAACCGTGGGTATCAAAACCATGGGAAAAAAATCATGGGTATCAAAACAATGGGTACCAAAAAACCATGGGCCCAAAAACAGCCCATAACGGTTACCCATTACCCATGGGTTTATAAACCACCCATGAAAAATTTCTTCGGGGGCTTCACCCTTGAACCCCCTTAACCCGCTCACTGGTGAGCAGGACCACCGTAAAAATACCCGAGTGTAACACATAGAAGGTCTACCACACTCTAACATGAAAATAGGCTCCACAAACATAACGACATTCACGATAACATTCTGAGAAGCACTTCCATGGCACTGACCAAGTTGCACAGATCAACCATCACCCTCATCCAATCACTCAGTCTACAAATACATGGTAATGTGGTCCATTTGGATCTACATCTTTCCATACTATATTTATGATCAATGAGCCTTTATCTCTGTAATGATGGGATCCTAATAGTCTCCTTGTGCATCTCATCACCTTATCCACCTTCATGTCAATCCATCCAGGTTAACCACCTACAACCTCCTAATGGCTCCCCCATAGGATAGGAATGGGAGCAGTCTCAATAGACCAAACCTTCATTCCCTTCTTCAAGCCATAAGAGACAATAACGTCTCCCATGTATGTAGTTTGTTGTGTCATCATGGCTCTGGACTCCAAAACCCACCTGTCAACCTAAACCATCGTCACTTTCCTACTCAACTGACGTAGGATCTCCAAGTATGCTGGTAAACATCTTCTTGTAACAAAAACCTCACTCCCCCTGACACCCAGGAACTGGAAATTGTTCAAAGTCCACTTCCTAGTAAGAGAATAAGTCACATAGACCTGTGACTAGTAGGAGCAACCTTGAGCTACTCATGTCCAACCTCTAGATTCCTGATCATAACCTGTACCCATATAGATCTCATATTTGATCAGTTGTATCTTGAATTCCAGACAGCCTAAATCATATCACACTCTCTATCTGCTCCAGGATGTATGTACTCCATTTATGTTATTTCTTGCATTGAATAATGTATTAAACAGTGGATTGACAGCCATCTAGTAAAGTACATCACACAATAAGCTCATAAAAAATATGGTAAACTCTCAAAAATCCAAAATAAGTTAAGTTTCCAGCATGTTTTGACATTTTTTCTAGAACCGCTGTCTAGTGTAGGGCAGTAGTTCTCGGACCCCCACACCCTATCAAAATATATAAGGAATATGGTATTCGTGAGGATACTACAATGATGGTAGCTTTCTCTTCACATGTATTCCTCCTCACCCTTACCCTATCTATTTTTCTCATAGTACACAACTTATCGAGGAAACATTGGGAGTTACATTTCACTCCTATTTGTACTTATTTTTTTGATATATGATAATGAACATAGATTTTCCTGCATGTACAATTTTCATGTTGGTTATTTCTTGCTTACTACTTGGAGCTACATCATAGTTTTGTTAAAGTGCGAGTTGGTTACTATGTGTGTATTCAGATTGATCCTCGTACTCACATTATCTCACAAAATATCCTAAGTATCTTTATCATTCTCCTAAAAATTTATCCTTGAGTGAATCCTTCTAAATTTTCAGATGATTGCATCTAATCTAACAAGAAAATTAAAAAAAAAAAAAACCAAGATGGATGTAGCTAGCTATCTATGTAGATGTGTGAATCTAAATCTAAGTCTATTCTAATTTAAATAAAATATTTCCAATCCTACCTCAGAAGTTATTAGAAAAAACCAAGAACAAATCATGGCCCTAACAGAGCTATTTGTTCCTCATCAAAAGTTATAGCATATTGAAGATTCCCAACAATGTTGTGAAAATCCTTTGTATGTCAAATTTTTATGCAGCCTTTCTATGAATTTTTTCTTTGTTCTATGGAATTTTAAGATTAAATATCCTTTTGAGAATATTTTCCACTTTTCTTTGTTTTATGGACTTTAAAGTTTCCACAACCTTTTGAGCGTATTTTCAACTTTTCTTTGTTCCATGGACTTCCTTTTGTTGCGTGGATTTTAAAAAGTTCTTAACTCCATGGGTTTCCTTTGATGAACATATTTTATTTTACTGCATGGATATACAAACTCCAAGGAACACTATGTTCCTTCATTTTCCTAGCAAGATTATGGTAGCACAATAATGCAAGATACACAAAATTGTTAGATTCATTTTTTCCTATATAATATGTAGGAACTCCCTAATCCCTGTACGCAACAACTCCAATTTTCATTTTAATTCATTTGTTTCTTTCTTGAAGCCGCATGATTCTTGAACACTATGTTGTGTGGATTTTTTCCCAAAAACTATTCTCTTATTCTTGTGCTCATTCTTTCTTCTCACACAATACTGTGAAGCTCTATTCCTTTCTTCCATGACATATATCCCAACGATCATGCTCCTTTATTACACAGGTTAGGTAAACCCATGATAAACTAAGTTCCTTCCAATTTTTCAGGTATATTTCTTGAAGTTACATGAGTCTTGAACACTATATTACATAGTGTGTTTCCCATGAACTCTTCTCTTATTCCCATTCTTATCCTTTCTTCTCCCACAGTGCTACAAATTTCTTTTGTTATAGGGCATATATCCCTACGGTGATGTTCTTTTGGATACTCATGTTAGGTAAACCCTTAGAATGTATGGGGTCCCTTGATATGGCATGTAGGGATTAGGACTTATATGGGTCCATCTAGGGAGTTTTTGAATACATATGCATGCAAGGTAGGATAGCTGAGCCACTTAAATCCTTCACTCGAATGAAGTAGTTCAAATAACAGGACTTTTAGGGGACATTTTCCTGCTAGATAAACTGGCCAACATCCTGACATATCCATTGGTTATGGAGTCAATAACATATCTTCCAAAATTGATCCCGAAAGTTTTGAAACCCATCCAAAATCTACATGAATCATATAAGTTATCACTGGTTTGAAACTGGTATTTAAAAGAACAAATACTATAACAGAAAATTATCCCAAAAACTTCATTTTTTCCCACCAAGGTGCATGATCTAGACTATGAATAGATGTAAAGAGTCTTACAAAAACTATGTACAAAAAATAAATCACACATGATACAAATGGATACATTCAAAGTGTGCAAAGTAATTATTATGATAAAATCATATCTAAACTACTCCTACTCTAACCAATCTCAAACCAGTTATAAAAAACCACTAACTAGTTGGTTGAAATGACTCCCTTTTCTAAAACATTTGGCCATGAGATTAGTTTTGTAGTGAGCATGGTATTTAATTAGAGTGGAAAACCACCTTGAAACTAATTTCCCTTTACCTTAACAAATGAAAATATAAACAATACATCTGTCTAATCTTTGTTAAGGTTTGGGAAGTATTGGATTTGATCCTTGGAACTTTAAATCTCTTCTACATGCTCTAAAGTGAACATGACTAGTGGTAGTTGTGATTGAAACTCATATCTATCTAGGTATCTGATTAGACACCCATCTTTCAAAACTATTGCATTTATTTCCCTTCTGATTTTTCCATCTTTTCCCATTTCAGCCCCATGAATGGAACTACTAAATACATTTTCCTCGTGATGGAGAATGTTTGTAAGTTGATTTAACCTCTCTTGTACATCTTCCTACATAAAAAAATTTGCCTCCATACTTGGATCCTCATCCTCCTCTTCCTTAGCCTCAAACATAAAATGAATGAGACTAAAATCATCCTCATTTACACTTTCTTGATATTCACATCTTATTTCCTCCTCTAGATTCTTTTCCTCAAACAAGGTTCCTATATGGATGAAAATTGACATACAACCTTTAACCGTGCTCGACCCTTTGAAGTCGCATCGGGGCAGCCAATGTGGAAATGTGTGTGGCTAACTATAGGAGGATCAGTGACTAAGATCTGGTAGTGTGATCTCCTAGTAGTTGAGTTGACAAAGGGAAGATTTAGAGGCTATGAATGGGTAACATAAATTCCCTATGGTTTGTTTTCCTAACTCGAATCTAAGTGTTGATCTAGTTCGAAGTGTCCATGTAAGCTGAATGAAATTAACAATATATGCTACTGCTGAAAGAAAAATAATCTAAACAAATCACAAAATTGAAATAATACAATCAAAAACAACAATTTTCTTCTATTCTAAATAATTAAATCTACTTCTACACTAAAACTAAAGAAACAAGATAACCCGGTGTGGTTATTCACCTGTGCTGAGTGTATGAAAACTAAACTAACTTAAAACAATAACTTTTCCAAATGATCTATGATATGTAGACAACCTCCTACAGATATTCTCTCCTTCAGATCCAGAGGGATATGAAGAAGAGGATCCATCACCAGGGGTTGCTATGAAAGATTCAAACCCTCTTGGAAATTAACTAATTACTTGCAAATGAAAAGAAATTGATTTCTACTCTATTTGATATGTAATTGAATTTAACAATTCATAATTGAAAACTTTATAAACAAAGAAAATAAATACACAACTCCAACCTGGAAGAGCAAGAACATTTTAAAATCCAGTAGTATCAATATCTGTCCCCTCAGTTCTTTCCTTTCTTTGTCTAAGTGTTCATGTGAGTCCAAGGGATTGGGAATGTAAATAACAACAGCAAGAGGATAACACTTGAGCAATGACAGCTTGGAAACAATCTAGATGCAATGCAAGTAGAAGAGAGATAGCACAAGAGATTTGATCTTGGCTATGCAATTCCTAACAAGATTATGACAGCACAACAATGCAAGATACACAAAATTCTTAGGCCCTTTTCTCGAATACAAGCATTGAATATATAATAATGGAGGATAGGATATTATTTCATGTGCAAGGCAATGAATAGGCAGTTCTATTCATTAAATATATTTAAAAATAAGAGTAAGGAGAACCAAGCAAACAAAGCTATTTTTAGAAAATTTGGCTCACAGATGTGCTCAAAAATCAAACTTAAGTGAATCGTCACATGCAATTTTACACATGAAGATTATGGAAAAAGTGGGCATGACCATCACCCTAAGTAGGGCAGTGGTTTCAGGACCTCCACCCTAGGTAGGGTGGTGGTCCTGGCATTGAAGGCAAAACAAAGCATAGTGAGAAACGGGGAGATGGAAAAATGCATAAAAAGGTTAAGTAAGGCTATCTAGGCTACAAATATATACTATGAATGGGTTTTTGGAGCTCAAACACCTTATTGAAAGGATTTTGAATCATCACTGGGGACTTATATAATCATTTTCCCGATAGTGTAGCGTGTGTAATTTTGGGTGTGTACATTAACCTTTTAAGTTACCTATAACGTGAGGGTAGTTTTTAAAATTTTCTACCATTCTATGAAATTTCTGGCCTAATTTTTTTGGGGAATCAGGAGTTTGCCAAAGTCTAAAATTTTGGACTTAGGAATGTAGAGGTTCTCTTACTTCGTATTTTGTGTCATTTGAAAGTAAAAATTTGGCTTAAAGTTCTGGAAGTCGGAAATCTCAAAATTCTAAAATTTCAAAACTTCGAGCTTTTGGGTTTCAAAGTTCCCATTGATATTTTTGATCATTTTAGTGTTCTAGTTCCGAAATTTTGGGACTTTGGGTTTTTAGGTTTCAGAGTTTCACTTTATACCTTTGGCTATCTTTGTTCCCAAGTTTCAAAATCATGAAGTTCTGAAATTTCAAACTTTGGGTTTCAAATTAGAATGGTCACGCTTGCATTTCATATTTTGGACTCTCAATATAACATTTAATTCCCAACCACCCCACACATGCCGGATTTCGCTCATTAATTTTAAGTTTTCCTATATAAACTTGGATTTTCACCTATCATTTTGAATCTGACACCTCTCTTTTTTTACTGCACCATATTGTACTTTTAAGCATCGAATTCAAGGTAAATTTTGGGTTTTCTTTAATCTTTTTGGTTTAGATTCCCATGGTTTTGTTTGTTGTTTCTTTCCATTCTTCTTCATTCTTAAATATGGAATCTAATACTTATTCATTTTTTTTGTTCATTTCAAACATGTGGTTTGGTCTTTCATTTAATCTTCTGAGCTTCAAATCTTATAGGCATCAAGTCTCATCGAACCCAAGGAAATCAAAAAAACCTCATTTCAGATCTTCAGAACCTTTATATTTTGGAATTGGTGTTCTTTCAGCAGTTTGCCTTTTTGGAGGTCTAAGTTTTGACATTTCAGAACTGTGCTTTTTTGGAGTTTGATTTCGGAGTTCATTTTCATAAGTTGTTACTTTTCAGACCTTCAGTTTTTGATTCTTTTCAAAATTTTGGAGGTATGATTTTTGGGGTTTCAAAACTGAGTAGAGTTCAGATTTTCAGAGTTTTGGGCTTCAAATTTTTCAGAATTAGATTTTTTTCGGGGTTTTGTTTTTAGACTTCGGTGTTTCATATTTTTCAAAATTGTTTCTATAAAATTTTCAAGTTTCGATTGGGTTCCGAACCCCAAAATGATGTTAACTTCTTCTTCAAAAGGCAAGGAGAAGATGAAGTATACCTTCTTAGGGGTTTCCCCTCATACATGCCTATCCTTAGATTTGGTAAACATTGGAGACACAAACTTAGGACATATGGGTATGCAATAATTTTGGGAAAGAGTAAGAGCCCCTAATAAAAAAATATTCGATGAAAGCCATATTTGATAGTGGGCTTGATCTCATAGCTAGTTTTCCTTCATCCATGCATTACCCTGAGTTTGTCTTGGCTGCAAAAACTCACTTTGATAAGGCCTCTAAATTAGTAAAGGATGATGATGGTAAAGTTTTGATTAGGCTGGACACTGATTTTTTCAAAGACTTATTCAAACTTCTATATGTCAAGGGATATGCAACAATCTCCCAAAGGATGTAATTGAATACTGGGATAAGGAATCTGAACTATGTGCAAAGATCATGATGAAGAAATATTTATCTAAGAATGTTACCAAGCTCCCCAAAACATTGTTCCACTCAAACTTCATCGAGGAAGTCAATGACCTTATTGTGATTTTGAGTAGAGTTTTGGGTCTCGCTTCAGCAATAAAATTTTAAGAGTGGATATTTCTTTACATTGCTACCATTAAGAAACATACAAAATTTAGAAGATGAGGAGAACATATTAGTAGTTCATTTTTTTTTAATTGGGAAATGCCTTGACTTTGAAAAACTTCTTCATGACTTCTTTCCTCATCTATGCGGCAACTGCCATGGGAGAATTAAATAGATTAAATACAAAGGGTGTTAGGATCATTTCACATATTTATGAGTTTTATCCTCAACTCAAAATGGAAGAAGTAAACATTTCCACAAAGTTAATGATTCCATTTTTGTTGAATTCCTTTATCATTTTGATAAAAATTTATACAATCCTATAATTTATGATGAAGCTTTCAAAGAGGTAAGGGAATGGGGAGCCATATATATCTAATTCCCAACATTTACATACTTCAAGGCTCCAGGTTTCCTAGGTGATCCTAATAAATTACCAAGATGCCCGAATGATAAATGGGTCTTGTTAGAACTGGTTTGTCATTTGTTGGATTATCATAATAATCAAAATAAGTGACATAAGGAAGTATTCCAGTTTCCCATTTCAATTAGAAGATATACTTGTGCTAGAATTTACAAGGAAAATAATGTTGATGGAAATTTTTTTAAAGTTCCCTTGTGAACTTTCCACCCTAGAACTAACTCTAATTATTGGGGAAAATTTGGCAAAATAGGGTTGGCTAGTTCCCATGTTCCTTATTTAGAAGATATCTATATCCACTATTGAGATGAGGTCATCATTAGACAACAAGAGTTTGAGAGGTCAACTCTTGACGAAGTTAAACAGTATGGTATTGCAGATGTTCCTCATCGAATCGAAGATGATGATGATGTGTTAGACCCAGTTTATAAGAGTGATAACATTGCTAATCAACCATTACCATGGATTGATTGGTATCAAGAAGAATTTTATAATACAAATGAAATGATGGGGATGATCTTATAAAGAACATATGATTGGTTAGCTACTTTGGGAATCTCAAACAAAGGGTTAGACCAAGCTATAAGAATAGAATCCTAACCAACCCTAAGTTTTCCTACACCTAAAAAAGGTAAGAGGTATAATCGAAAGGCCGCCACAGCTCTAAGTAAGATCTCATTTATTGTTGGTATTTCTTCTCTAGCAAAAATCCCTACTGCCAAGGTTGTGTCTTCTTTAGTGCAAGTATCTAAAGTTATTGATGTTAGTTCTTCTCTAATTGTATCACAAGGTTTGTCACTTTCTCTTTCACTACCATTATCATCATCATCAACTCCACCACCTTCATCATTGTATACCACTCCTATGCTTTTCCATCTCCATCTATGGCCCATGTTTTCTCATCCCTTCCCATTCTCTTAGTTGGAGAGATGATTGGGTCTCAACTTTCCACTCCATTTTCTCACTAACTTCAATTTCCTTCCATTTCCATTTCCATTCCCATTTCATATGGTCCTGAAGCTATTCTAACTACTGCACCATCTATCATTACCACTTCAATTTAAATGGTTGTACATGGTGCTATTATTTTACCCATTTATCCAAGTTTAGCTATGACCATGCCACTCGCATATGCATCTGTTATACCTGAATGGATATATCACCAGACCCCCAAGCATAAGAAGAAGGTTCCCCTCGTAGTTGTGATTGATTTGAGCGTATTATAACCCACTCCAAAAGGCACAACAAATAGATAAGGATAATTTCTAACCTACCAATAATCTAGTCAGGAAAAAGGTTCATAGAGATAGCCACCCCCACTAAAGGAAAAACCAAGGAAACCATTACTGCGGAAGATTATCAAATCTCTCAGTTTTCATTACTAAAGGTGACACATGAGGGTGCAAAACAAGATGTTCAAATGGCCTTGGGAATTTGTTATAAAAGTATGACAAAGATCATGATTCTAAATATGAATTGAAATCAAATGTTGAACAACTCACTGCTCTTTTGAAGAAAGTCACACAACATACTCAAACCACAAATCCTTCAACTACGACTACTCTTACTATCTCTTCCCATATTGATGATATCTCATATCATGGAATTAAGAATATAAGTCAGAAGGGATGATAAGTTGATAGGTGGATTGAGTGTATGCTCTAGGAGACCAACTCTTTAATAAAAAAAAAACGTGGAGTTATACAAATATTTGTAGATAGAGAAAGTTTCTATTCAAAATCTAGATGAAATCCTCTATAAGGATATTAATAATTTGAATCTGAATTTGACTACTTGGGAGGAAATTAGAGATATGAATCTAGATTTACTTCTCCATGAGGGTGTAATTGATAATGTATCTAATTTTTTTTTAGTATCAAAAGGCCATGGAATTTAATCTCAAGTGTTGCAGGATTTAATCAAGATATTGGAGGATAAGCGTTTTGAAATAGTGGATGGACTAAGTGACATTTCAGAAGAATTTGATAACATCAATTGTAAATTCTTCAACGAGAATATTTATGCTCTTCCGATTGATCAAATTAAAGATTTTTTCAAAGGTTTAGTTAAAGAGGATGATGAGGTAACTAAAAGTTTCAATATTAATTTAATCTACATATTAGTTTCATGTCATAATTTCATAAGACAACTGAAGAAGGTGGTGAACAAATTGAAGAGAATTCTAGTCAAGGTTGTAAGAGAGGTTGATACAACAGATGTCATGAATCATTATGCATGTGGGATAGAGGAAGAAGAGATACAAGGAATTATCAAATGTTTCATTGATTACAAGCACCATTTGGCTATGTGGGAAAAGGATGAAGAGAATACTGAACAAGAAATAGATGCTATAGGTCCCAGCTAATCCTGGAGACCATTGTTGGAATGGCTCCAAAGCTCTGAGTCATTCAAAGTTACAGGGTTGACTTTTTCAAACCCGTGCAAAAACTTTGCTATATTTATGGGAGCCTGTTCCCTTGAACTTAATTGCACTCTATTTTTAGTAACTAGTTAGTTAAAGGTTTAGTTGTAATGGCTCAACCTCTTGAACTTATAAATAGTTAGATGCATTAAGTTTAAAAGGAGACTTTTAGATCATTTGGGGAAGTTACTCTTCAAGCTTGGAAGAGTGCTTCAGATACTTTAAGCCTTCTAGTTATATTCAGAACAATATTTTACTGTGAAATATCTAGTTTATTGTGTTAATCATTGATCAATTTATAGCTTGTGAATGTTTAATTCCTTGATGTGATTGGTTAATCTAACTTTATCTCAGTTATCTTATTTCAATCTATGTGAAAAATTATATAGTTGCTTTTGAATATCAGTTGTGGAAAATTTCTATCCTTTATGTTATAAAGTTGTATTATTATTTACAATCATAGATGGAGGAAGATTGCAAGACATGTATGTATCATATATTGTTGTGAGGATTTGATTGTGCATTTAAGTAGGTCTATTTATTACATATACTTGGTGCATCACCTTATTTTTTTTTGTTGTTTATCTCTAACTTTAATTCCCATAAATTGAGTAGATTAGAGTTATTTTCAAATGTTTTATGCCTTGCATATTGATCTTAAATCAAGTGCTCCAAGTCTCAAAGGAAGTCGGCCTTCTCCTCGAAGGTTCATCCCAAGGTGACAAGGTCCCACACCTTAGGGATGTTCCAATGTTGCACGAGATCAATCAGAGATTCAATGGGTGCATGATCCGCATGACAACAGTTTTTTGACACGCTCGGTGGGACAAGAGTTGGTACTTCTCTTCATACTTGCATGAATCAAAGTACCTTACAGAACTCCATATCTATAGATTTTCATATCTCAGTGTGTTAACATATGTGAAGAATTCAGACAAGAGATTATGTGAGATGAGAAGGAAATTATCAGCATATTGAGTTATCCTTATCTCCTCCAAGAAGAAGAATATGCATTTCAACATCACTAGTTACAGCGTCACCACATAAAGGTCATTCAACTCCTCCTTATGGAAGGTTCCCTCTACCTAGGAACAATCAACCTTTTGGTAGAATGATAAGGAACCAAGTGTTTTCCTGCATTCAATGAGATAGTTAGCTCAATGAGATCCTATACCTGCTACTGCACTCAAAAGTCTACCATTTTACACATGGGAAACTCATATTACTCTTGCAGAACATATTCTTGATGTGGCTAGCATTTTCATAGTACATAATGTTACAGAAGACAACTGTTGTGGTCAGAATCCTTGCTACTTCCTTCAAGGAAAAACACTTCAGTGGTTTCGTGGGTTAGAGGCTAGTACTATAACCACTTGGGATTTAGTTAGGGGAGAAGCTCTGCAAAATAGTTTGAAGACAAGACCAACCACCTGTCACTTATGGAACAACTCACTACCATAAAGAGATCTCCTCAAGATTACATGAGTGATTTCAAATTCTGATTCCAAAAGACTTGGAACATGTATTCTGGCACTCATAAAGCCTTCTCCAAATAATGCATTTTTGTATTATTTATGAGCTTTGAAACAAAATATAGATAGTTATGATCAGTCCATGGGAGGGACCACACTTCCTGATGCCTATGAAGTTATAATAATGGCTGAGAAATATTTGATCCAAGTAGGGAAAATTGCAGCTAGACCTCCCATGCCTTTGTTTGTTGAATTTTCAAGTAATTAGCTGACACCATTTCCCCTATTCCATCAACTTCTAGCTAACTAGTTGTGACTACACCTATTCCTTCAAATGATCTGGTTGAGGTCAAGTTGCTGCTACAAACTTTTGGGAATGAACTCGTAGCACTCAAGAGGAAACATTCTCAATATGCTCATCTGTACCAATCACAGAATCAATCAATATCAGTCAAATCATCCACCATTTCAAGGAAATAATTAGGCACAAAAAATCAAGTCAAGCCCAAATGTCAAGCCCCTAAATTTCTAGGAATCCCTTGCTACTAGTTCTTCTAGAGCTATTGTACCAATCCAGAATAATCTAGTTCAAGACTATGAATGGTATTATCCTTGTCCTTAACCTCACAATCAAAATATTTTCCCAAATGAAGTTCTGAGCCAGGAACATATGGTTCAGAGTGTATCTACTCCACCAGAGGCAAAAAAAATTCATCCACACAGGAAGCATCCAATCAAGCATAGGCTCCTGAGGAAACCACTTTGCTAAATTGGCAAGAGGATGAAATTTATGCAATTTGAATACTGATGCTTCATCTATTCACAGAAAAATACCCACTCAAAAAAGAGGGAAATGGAATACCAAATTTCCAAAGCTGATCAAACATATACTTCATAGCCTTGGACCAAAAGTGGTAGTTGATAAAGATGCAAGAAAGAAACTATTCCAGAGTTATAGACCTAGACCAAGCTGATGAAAAAAGAAGGCTCTTCGGGCATCACAGTACCCAACAAGCACTTTCTAAAAGAGGATTCTAACGTTCCAAAAATAAATATAAAAGAAAGTAGGATGTAATTATTTTTAGTATTGTGGAGTAGATGAAGAAGACCAACTTGAGTGTTATCATGTGGGACACACTCTCAATTCCTTCTCAAAGGAACTTGTTGCAAGAGGCTCTGAAACGTTTTGGTATAACTGATAGATCATCAGGTCATGGAGCAGTAACTGCTCACGAGTTTATGTTAGATGGAAGGGGACAATTACTTGTTAAGACAAAGTAAACCACCACCATTATATATTTCCATGATCATTGGTGATCACTTGGTACATAATTGTATGATTGATTCTTGGTGATAGTAGGTTAATCATGCCCCAAAGAAAATTACAGATGTGCTAGGAATCCAAGACATACCAATCTCTAAAGGAGTTGTTTCAGTTGGATGGAAAAATGGTACAGACCATGGGAATCATCAAAGTACTTCAACTTACTATTCATGCATGCCCAAAGTTTGTTGTTCACATAAGACATATTGGTCATCGATCTTCCTCCCCCTTTTTCCATTTTCCTATCAAAAAGATTTCACTACCAAAATGGGTGGTTACCTATCAAATAAATGGTCACATATGATTCTCAGGAGTCGGTACTGAAACCAAGGTGACTATAAGGGCATAACCAATTTTTCATAATCATGTGGAGCCCCATACCGCTAATCTAATTAATGGGAATTACACCATTCATGATCTAGAAGAAGAAGATGTGATGATCATGAACCAATCAATCTTATAGAAGAAGTTCCTAGACATTGTGCTAGAACGAGGTAAGTGTAAATCATCAGTATGATCCATATGCAGAAGCATTGGCAAAAAGAAGATTCTGGCCTATTATTTTTAGAAGAGACATGGGATTGGGTACATATTTTATTCACGAAGAGGATGCCATCATACCAATAACTCATCAAGCCCCAAAACATCCTCTGAAGGACTTTAGTAAACTATTTTTTGATGGCTTAAGGAGTAAAAATGGAGCAGGTATCTAGTGTCATGATGATTTATCCATAAGGAAGTAAATATTTTTCATCCTTTTGATTACAATTTAGCTGCACTAATAATGTTGCTGAGTATGAGGCTTTGGTACAAGGAATTCAACTAGCCCTAAAAAGGGGTATCAAATCCTTGATTGTTTTTAGAGATAAGTGAGTTGATAGTGCATCAAGTATGAGCTCACAGTGCATAAAAAAATGATCTATTGAGATCTTATAAAAACAGAGTATGGATGTTTGATTGAATACTTCAAAGCTTTTGGGATTCACACAGTTCCTAGGAATCAAAACCAAGATGTAGATAGAATTGTGGAACTATCGGATCATAGTATGAAATTCCTACTGATGTCAATGATGGAGGGAAAACAATTTGTTAAGATGGGTTGTTTGTCCAGCAGTTCCTGATAATGCAGGAAGTTGGTAGGTTTTTGACAGTGATGAGAAGATCATTCTTTTCTTATAGGAAGAAGTAGAGTTTACTACAAAAAATCAAGCTAGGTTAAAAGAAGCATACAATGTGACCAAATCATTCAATTAAAAAGTAACAAATTACCAAAGGTTCTGGTCACTCTTGAGTCCATTTTTAATTTAGATGATCAAGTTAGAAGGCAGAATTCTAATATGGTAATCAAAGAGGATGATTTTGAAGAAGTTGAGGTAGAAAATGAAAGAGTTCTTAAGATAAAAAAAAGTGTGTACCCTAGAGGATAAAGAGGATTTCACTAAACTTTTTTAAAGAGTATAATGATGTTTTTGCATGGATTTATAAAGATCTGTGTGGTTTTGATCCAGGTTTGGCACAACTTACCATCAAACTTGATCCTAGTTTCAAACTAGTCAGTCAAAAATAGAGGCCGGTTAATCCCAAAATTGAGCCATTGATGAGAAAGGAGCTGACCATTTTTTGTCTTAGGCATGCATCATTTTCCTAATCAAGCATTCCTCTTGGGTAGAAAATCTAGTTCCCGTAAGAAATAAGAACAGAGAAATTTGGTTGTGTGTAGACTTTAGGGATTTGAATCACACTTCTTTAAAAGACCATTATCCTCTTTCATAAATGGAGAAAATCCTTCAAAATATGGTAGGAGCTCAAAGGTTCTCTTTACTCAATGGATATTCAGGTTATAATCAGATTATGGTCAAATAATATGATCAATTCAAAATAATTTTCACTACTAAGTGGGGCATGTGCATCTATAATAAAATTCCATTTGGGTTATCCAATGCTGACACTACCTTCCAAAGGTCCATGGACATGGATTTTCTAGGGACTAATTAATGATATTATCCTGGTGTACTTGGATAATATAACAGTGTATTCCAAACATGCAGAGGATCACATGGCTCATTTGAGGAAAGTATTCAAGAGGTGTAAGGAGTTTGGAGTTTCTTTAAATCCCAAGAAATGTATTTTCATTGTACAAGAAGGTAAGTTTCTAGGGCATGTGGTATCCACAGAAGGACTGTCCATTGATCAGGCTAGAATATGCTCGATATTGTCCCTATCTCTTCCAAGTCACAAGAAAGGACTTCAAATTTTTCTCAGAACAATAAATTTTGTGTGCAAAGATTCATCCCTCAGTTTTCAGCCCTAGCCAAACCATTAATATCCATGTTGAAGAAAAATATACCTTTCTCATGGACAAAGGAAGGGAAGGAGAGTTTTGAAGCCATTAAGGAAGCCATTTCTCAATCACCTACGTTGGTGAATCCAAAGGTTTGACAAGGATTTCATTCTCTATACCTTTTCTGGCCAAGAAAGTATTTCTGGGATTCTCACTCAGTAAAATAGTGAATCAATGGAACAATCAATTTCCTTCTTTATTCAATCCCTAAAAGATTACGAGCTCAAATATTCATTTGTTGAGAAACAATTTTTTGTTGTTAATTCGAGCTTTGAAGAAATTTAGGCACATGTTGTCCAATAACAAGATACATTTAATGGTGTCTCATCCCAGAGTTAAAGATTTTTTTCTAACTTAAATATGTGAATGAGAAACATGTTAGATGGGTCACTAAAGTGATGGAATATGACGTATACACTAAGGTCACTAAGCTCATCAGAGGTAAAGTTCTGTGTCAATAGTTAGCTACAGATTTGGATTCAAAGGTAGAAAAGAACACAATGCTCCTTAATGAACCTCAGGATGATAACTAGATTGATTGGTTGTCAAAGATGAATTTTTTCCTCCTTTCAAGAGAATACGCAATGCAAGCATGGACCAAGATCAAAGATAAAGTTTCCATCTTTAGTATATTCCTTATGTTATGGTGGATAATGTTCTCTTTCAAAGGGATTTGAAGTGTTCTTCTTCAGTGCATAGGAACAAAAAAGGTAAATAAGGTACTAGAAGAATTTCACAATGGTCTATCAGGAGGGCATTACTCTACATGCACAAATGCTACAAAGATCATGAGATTTGGTTACTATTGGCCATATTTATTTAAAGATACTCATTTTTGGGTAAGGAAATGTAAGGAATGTGCTTTCTTCAAAGGAAAGTAGAGATTGGAAAGCCCTGCCTCTTCACCCAATTTAGGTCAACCAACCCTTCATCCAATGGGGGTTAGATTTCATTAGGATGATTAATCCTCCATCAAGTGATGGAAACAAATGGGTCCTCACCACAAGATTACTTTACTCATTGGAAAGAAGCCATGTTACTTAAAGAGGGAAATGAAAAGGTTTTCCTTGACTTTCTGGAGGGGATAATGACACATTTTGGTGTTCCACTTACAGTAATTTTAGACAACACGTAATGGAATTTCTTGGTTTGAAGTTAACCGAATGGACCATCAAGAATGGGGTTTATCTCAAAAATTCATCCAATTATTACCCACAGGGGAATGGATTAGCCAAGTCTAGTAACAAGAATCTCATATAGATCATCAAGCGTAAAATGGAAACCAATAGAAGAACTTGGCATACTAAGCTCAAAATCTCCTTATGGGCATATCGGATCACACCCAAAAGGGATATTAGGAATTCATCTTTTATGCTGGTATATGGGAAGGAAGAAAAAATCCTATTATCTCTAGAGATGCCTTATTTGCAATTGAAACATAAACTGGAACTTATGGAAAATGATTCAATGATAGTCAGGTACTCTAAACTGATGGAGATAGAATAAACAAGGAAAAAGGAAATGAATAATCTAGAACAACACCAATCTCAAGTTAAAATATATTTTGACAAAAGGGCATCCAAAAAGGAGTTCCATGAAGAATATTTGGTTCTCAAATGGGATGTTGATAGGGCCATGGGTATGCATTCTAAATTTGGAGCAGACCAATCACAAGTTGCAAGAAATCAAATTATTTTTCTTATCCAGACTTCAATGGAGAAGAATTTCCCATTCATGTGAATGGGATTCACCTCAAAGCTTTATTTTGAGAATTTTACGTATGTACAGTGTTTGTTTCATTCATTTCCTCCAAGTGCTTCACACATTGTTTTGTTTGCTTTTTTGGTTTCTTTTCATTTTGTTTTTATTTTGGTGTGTTCTCTGAATATATTTTTAAGATCTATTTTTCCCAATGGATGGTATAAGGCTACTAGCCTAATGCTTAGCAGGAAGGCATTCCCTGGATGTCACCAAAAATGTTAACTTTTTAAGTTATCTTTAACAGGAGGGTAGTTTTTTAAAATTTTCTACCATTATGTGAAATTTCTTGCCTAAGTTTTTGGGGAGTCAGGAGTTTTCCAAAGTCTGAAATTTCAGAATTTGGAATGTGGAGGTTCTCTTACTTTTGGTTTCATGTTATTTGTAAGTAAAATTTTTTCTTAGAGTCCTGAAGTCCGAAATCCCAAAGTTCCAAAATTTTGGAACTTCGTGCTTTCAGGTTTCAGAGTTCTCATTAACATTTTCAGTCATTTTAGTGTTCTAGTTACGAACTCCAAAAGTATGAAGTTCTAAAATTTTAGAACTTTGGGTTTTTGGGTTTTGGAGTCTCACTTTACACCTGGGGCTATTTTTTTCGAGTTCCGAAGTCCAAAATCCTGAAGTTCTGAAATTTCAGAACTTTTCTTTCGAGATTTCAGACTTTGGGTTTCACATTAGAATGGTCATGCTTGCATTTCAGATTTTGGACTCTCCACATAACATTTAATTCCCAACCACCCCACATGTGTTCGACTTTTAGGCATTAATTTCAGGTTTACCTATATAAACTTGGATTTTCACTCGTCATTTTCACTCTAAAACCTCGTTTTTTACCGCACCATATCGTACTTTTAGGCATCGATTTAAGGTAATTTTTGGGTTTTCTTTAATATTTTTGGTTTAGATTGACATGGTTTTGTTTTTTGTTTATTTCCATTTTTATTCTTTCTTAAACATGGATTCCAATTTGATTCATTTTTGTTTTTTTCATTTCAAACATGTTGTTTGGTCTTTTGTTCAATCTTGTGAGCTTCAAATCATGCATGCATCAAGTCTCATCGAACCCAAGGATTTTGAAAAAATATCATTTCATAATCTTTGAAACCTTTAGAATTTGAGTTGGTGTGATTTCAAAGATTTTGTTTTTCAGAGGTCTAGCCTTTTCAAAGATCTAAGTTTCAGCATTTTAGAACGTTGCTTTTCAAAGTTTGTTTACAAAGTTCATTTTCAGGACTTGTTACTTTTCAGACTTTCGGGACTTGTTACCTTTTTAGAACCTTTGGAGTAAGTATTTAGGGTTTTGTAACTTAATAGAGTTTGAACTTTTAGAGTTTTGAGATTCATATTTTTCAGAAGTTAGATTCTTTTGGAGGTTTTTCCTTCAAACTTTCAGACTTTGGTGTTTCAGAGTTTTTCAAAATTGTTTCTATAAAATTTTCAAGGCTCGATCGGGATCTGAAACCCCAACTGATGTCTTCTTCTTCTTCAAAAGGAAAGGAAAAGATGAAGTATACCTTCTTAGGAGTTTCCCCTCATACATGCATGTCCTCAGATTTGGGAAACATTGGAGACATAGACTTGGGATGAGTGGATATGCCAAAATTCTGGGAAAGATTAAGAGCTCCTAATAAAAAATATTGGATGTAATGCCAATTTTGATAGTGGGCTTGCTCTCACAACTGGTTTTCCTTCATCCATGCATTGCCCTGAGTTTGTCTTGGCTACAACAACTCACTTTGATAAGGCCTCTAAATTAGTAAAGGATGATGATGGAAAAGTTGTGATTAGGATGGAGATTGATTTTTTCAAAGACTTATTCAAACTTCCATGGATGTCAAGGGATATGTAAAAAATCTCCCCAGAGGCTGTAATTGAATATTGGGATAAGGAATCTAAACTATGTACAAAGATCATGATGAAGAATTATTTGGTCAAGAGTGTTACAAAGCTCCCCAAAACATAATTTCTACTTCAGACTTCATCCAGGAATTCAATGACCTTATTGTGATTTTGAGTAGAGTTTTGGGTCTCACTTTAGCAAGATAATTTCAAGAGTGGATGTTTCTTTACATTGCTACCATTAAGAAACATAAGGAATTTATAAGATGGGGAGAACATATTAGTAGTTCAATTTGTTTTCAATTGGGCAATGTCTTGACTTTGAAAAACTTCTTCATGACTTATTTCCTCACCTATGTGGCAACTTCCATGGGAGAATTTAACAAATTGAATATAAAGGGTGTTAGAAGCATTTCACAGATTTATGAGTTTTATCCTTAACTCACAATGGAAGAAGGGAGTAAACATTTCTGTAGAGTTAATGATGCCTTTTTTGTTTCTTCCTTTATCATTTTGATAATATTTTGTACAATCACAGAATTTTTAATGAATATTTCAAGGAGGTAAGGGAATGGGGAACCATATATCTCCAATTCCCAACATTTACATACATCAGGGTTCCAATGTTTCCTAGGTGCTCCTAATAAATTACCAAGATGCCCGACTTATAAATGGGTCTTGTTAGAACTAGTTTGTCCATTGTTGGATTATCATAAGATTCAAAATAAATGACATAAGGTAGGAGTCTAATTTCCCATTTCAATTAAAAGATACACTTCTGCTAGCATTTACAAGGAAAAGAATGTTGATGGAGAAATGTTTGAAGTTTTATTGCAAACTTTCCACCCTGTGACTAATTTTGATTATTGGGGAAAATTTGGCTAAATAGGGTTGGCTAGTTTCCCATGTTCCTCAGTTAGAAGATATATGGATCCACTTTCAAGATGAGGTCATCATTAGACAACAAGAATTTGAAAGATTAACTTTTGATGAAGTTAAAAAATATGGTATTACAGATGTTCCTTAATGGAATTGAAGATGATGATGATGTAGTAAACCCATTTTATAGGAGTGATGATATTTTTAATCAACCATTTCCATGGATTGATTGGTATGAAGAGGAATTTTCTTATAAAAAAGAAAGGTTAGGGCCCATCTTGCAAAGAAAGTATGATTAGCTAGCTACTTTTGGAATCTCATTCAAATGGTTAAACCTATAAGAATTGAATCTTAGAAGCCAACCCTAATTTTTCCTACACCTAAAAAAGGTAATAGGTCTACTCAGAACGGCCACTACAGCTCCAAGAAAGGTCTCATTTGTTTTAGGTAGTTCTTATCTTGCAAAATACTCTATTGTCAAGGTTGTCTATTCTACAGTGCAGGTATAGGAAGTTATTTATGTTAGTGCCTCTCCAAATGTATCACAAGGTTCACCACTTTCTATTTCACTACCATTATCACCATCCTCAATCTCCACCACCTCCATCATTGTCTACCACTCCTCTGATCATATCTACTTTTACATCTCCATCTATGGCTCAAGTTTTCTCATCCCTTCCTATTCTCTCAGTTGGAGAGATGATTGGGTATCCACTTTCCACTCCATCTTCTAAACATCTTCCATTTCCTTCCATTTCCATTTCCAGTCCCATTTCATTTTCTCCCAAAGCTATTCTAACTTTGGCACCATTTATAATTACCACTTCCATTTCAAATGTTGTACCCAGTGCTATTATTTTACCTAGGTGCTCCAAGTTCAGCTATGATCATGGCACTTGCATTGGCATCTACTATACCTAAATAGATATATCACAAGACCCCCAAGTAAAAGAAGAAGGTGCCCCTCATAGATGTGATTAATTTGAGCGTGCTAGAACCCACTCCAAAAATTCAGGAAAAATGACCAAGGATTGTTTCCAACCTATCAATAAGCCAGTTAGGATAAGGGTTCATAGAGATAGCCACCCCCACTGAAAGAAAAATAAAAGTAATCATTACTCGAACAATTTATCAAACCTATCGGTTTTCATTAGGAAAGGCAACACATGAGGGTGCAAAATAGGATGCTCAAATGGCCCTTGGGAATTTGCTAGAATATTATGACAAAGATAAGGCTTCTATAATGATGAATTGAAAGAAAAGGTGGAACAAATGATTTCTCTTTTAAAGAAGGTCACACAACCTACTCCAACCATAGATCCTTCAACTATGATTTCTCTAACTATTTCTTCTTATCTTGATAATATTCTCATATCATGAAATTGAGAAGATAGGTCAAAAGGGATGATCATTTGATGGGTGGATTGAGTTTATGATCTAGGAGACCGACCCTTTAATCAAAACAATTGTGGAATTATATAATGATTGGCATATGGAGAAAGTTTCTATTCGAAATCTAGTTGAAATCCTCTCTGAGGATATTAATAATTTGAACCTGAATTTGACCACTTGGTAGGAAATTAGATAAATGAATCCAGATCTACTTCTCCATGAGGGTGTAATTGATAATGACTATAATTTGTTTGAGTATTGAAATGCCATGGAATTCAGATATCAGATGTTGCAGGATTTAGTCACAAAATTTGAAGATAAATATGTTAAAATAGTGGATGGACTAACTGACATTTTAGAATAATTTGATAACATGAACTGTAAAATTACTTAAATGAAAATATCGATGTTATTTTGATTGATCAGATTAAAGTAAGTTTTAAAGGTTTAGTAAAGGAAGATGATGAGGTAACTAAAACTTTCAGTATTAAATCAATTCACATAGATTAGTTTCTTGCCAGAATTTCATAAGCCATCTGAAGAAGTTGGTGAACAAATTTAAGAGACATCCAGTCAAGGTTGTAAGAGAGTTTGATACAATGGATGTCATGTTAATCATTATGTGTGTGGGCTAGAGGAATAAGAGATACAAGGAATCATCAAGTTTTTCATTGATTACAGGCACTATTTGGCTATGAGGGAAAAGATCCAGGAGAATCTTGAATAAGAAATAGATGTTGCATGTCCCAGCTAAGCCTAGTGGCCACTGTTGGAACGGATCCAAAGCTCCAAGTAAGTCAAAATCATCGGGCTGACTTGGTCAAATCCATGCAACAAACTTTGCTATAATTATGGGAGCATGTTCCCTTGAACATAATTGCACTTTATTTTTAGTAATTAGTTAGTTAAAGGTTCAGTTGCAATGGCTCAACCTCTTGAACTTATAAATAGTTAAATTCATTAAGTTAAGGAGACACTTTAAGATTTTTTTGGAAGTTACTCTTCAATATTGGAGGAGTGCTTCATATAATTTGAGCCTTTCAGTTATATTCAAAACAATATTTTACTATGAAATATTTTGTTTATTGTGTTAATCATTGATTAATTCATAGCTTCTGAATGTTTAATGCCATGATGTGATTGGTTACTCTACCTTTATCTTAACTATCTTATTTTATTCTATGTGAAAAGTGATATAGTTACTTTGAGTATTGGTTTCGGAAAATTTATTACCTTTCTCTTACAAAGTTACATTATTATTTATAGTCGTGGATGGAGGAAGATTGAAAGACATGTAAATATCATATATTGTTGTGAGGAGTTGATTTTGTATTTAAGTAGGTCTATCTGTTCAATATACTTGGTGAATCACCTTATTTTTTATTTTATTTATTTATGAATTTTGTCCTATAAATTGAGTAGATTAGAGTTATTTTCAAATATTTTTGCCTTGCATATTGATCTTAAATAAAGTGCTCCAAGTCTCAAAGAAATTCCGCCCTCTCCAGAGATTCATCCCAAGGTGACAAGGTCCCACACCTTGGATAATGTTCCAACGTTGCATAGGATCACTCAGAGATTCAATGTGTGCGTGATTCGTGTGACAACAGAAATTGAGGCACATATGGTAATTTGGTGAAAGTATGCTTTGGAAGTTTTCATTGAATATTTCTAGGAAGATATATGAAATTGACAATTTCCTTTTCTTTCATGGGATTAGGAGATTTATTGAATGTTTATTTAGATAGAAACTGATTAGAAGATGATGAAGAAGTGTCTTAATATTTGATTTTTCCCAAAGAGGGTATTTTGATTTCATGCATTTTGAGCATATGAAAAATTTGATCAAATGAAGGAGAGGTTTCAAAGATAACACTATCCTGTAGGGTAAGAGGATTTGAAAAAATAGATCTTGTAGTTTTGAATCAGCCTGCACGTTGGTCATCTTAGCTAGGTTATTCTTATAATGTAAAAATTAGTCCATTAGATTTTCATTAGATATTTGTTTAATTTGTGTGAGTTGTGCATAAGATATCTTAGTGTTGATATTTATTATAAAATGAGCAAGAAAATCATCGGCTAAATGTGTAAAATACGTTATTGAATGAACAAGTAGATCGTAAAACCAACACATATCATAATATTAAATACGCCTAGGAAATAGCTTCACCAGTAAGGTATGATCATCCACATAATCTATACATGCCACCTAAAAAGCTTCGAGATGTTCTTGAGGGTGATCATGGCCATTGAAAGTGGGCAGCTTAGGGGTGACAAAATTGAGAGGAAGTGTGTAAGTAGAAATGGTAGGTGCAAAATAAGTGTGAAGAAGCAAGGAGGATTCAAGAGATGGGGATGCACATGAAGTATCCTACTCAAGTTGATAAATTTGAACTCGTAGGTCATGATATAAAGAAGCCAAGTCATTGGTGTTGAAATAGGAACTAGGTTGTGCATTAGAAGCATTGGTGTGGAGGAGGGGGCAGTAGAAATAGGAATAGAGCTAGTTATGTTAAGGGGTTGGGTGGAGGCCATGGTAGCTGAAGAGGAACCTACAAAAGGTACATACGTAGTATGTCAAGTGTGTTTAGCGGTAAGTAAAGAATTAAGACCATGCAAAAGATGTGAAGGATTAACACACGTAGCTTGACAAAAATTAGTAAGCTTTTCTAATTGTTCTTGATTGAAATTAGTGTCTTCATCGTATGATTGCTCACTATTAAAGGTTTCAATGTATTTTACCGAAACATTTTGTGAATTAGTAAAGGGGTTATCAGATTCATCCATTGACCTACAATAGTTACGAATAGATGGAGGAAGCTTAATGTACTCAAAGGAACCAAAATGACGACTACGAGTGATGACCATAAGAGGAAAACCCTAGAGAGAAGGTGGGATTTGAGAAATGGGTTCACCAAATGATTTAAGTAAAATAGAATTTTATTGAAACCTAATTACAGAGTAACTGAATGTACAATATGACACAAGAAATAAGTGAGCAAAGTAAAAAACCCTAAGAAAAAATATTTAAAAATGACTTACCTAATTTGTATTTGATACTGAAGTGTTTTGAACTTGGAAAAATGTTTAATATGAGTTGAACTATGTTGTCAATGCTCAGAATAAATTTTGGAGCTCAAGGATGATGACAAACATTGGCACCCATGACTGGCCAGGGGCACCTGGGCACTAGAGACTGCTACTAGGTGTCTATGACTGTGATAATGGTCAGAATATGATTTTTATTGTGTCTCACAAGTGTCACAAATATTCCTTGTTGATCACATGTTTTTTTCTCTTTGATTGGTGAGGGTACTTATAACTTACAAAATAGATATCACCTGTAAAACCCACAATACCACATAAAATCTAAAAAAGAAAGATGCAATATGGGGAGTCAGACTGACCCCGATGGTCAACCGATAGAGTGAAACTACAACCAATTTTTGCACTACATCTTAGACTACATGTAGTTCTTGTCAATGTGTGTAATAATTGTTCCCTAAGATGCCCTTGTGAAATTTTCACTTGATAGTGGGTTGTAGCTAAATGTAGCAATGTAAATAGAATGTGTGGATGGAAAAATGAACTTCCTCTTCCTATGGTGTGTATGTAGAAAATGTAGTCCCTTTTCCCTTGATTGAATGTCAAATGGATGCTTTAAAGTGCTTTAGGTGCCTTTTTAGTGCAAGCTTAGGTGATAATAATAATGCTTAGAGATTGGTCCCTTATTTTGAAAACATAACTATGTATTTATATTATTCCCTTGTTTGAATTTTGTAATTAACAACTGGAAGGCCGACCCATAACTATAAAATATTCCCAAAAGATAAAGGAGACCTGAAAGAAATGATAAAGATAGAAAAGGGTCATGGGTGCCCAGAGGTGACACAGGTGCCTAGGTGCTCCCATCCTAGTTGGGCGCTCATGTCTAGATTTATAAAAGATAAATAAGTAAAATATTGACTAGGTTGTAGGGTGTGTAAGACCAAAAAGAAAGAAAGAGACAAAGAAAAAAGGCCAAAGATAGTTGTCAATTACTATTTTCCTCTCTTAGGAATCATATGAATGCTAACATGTGTTTAGGATTTAGAAATGTCCCCAAGTGCATGATTTTATGGATTTATATTTTATGGATTTAGACACCAATGCCCATCCAGGATAGCAACGCCCATGTGCTCCTGTCCCCTATGGGAACCCCTGAGCCTTTTCTACCTTACTCGCTCATTTTAGGCCTATTTTATCTTTTGGGCATATTTTTCACTTATGGGTCAGCCTTCCAGTTGTCAGTTACACAATTCAAACAAGGGAATCATATAAATACATAGTTATGTGTTAAAAATAAAAGACCAAGCACTGAGCATTACTAATATCACCTAATATTGCATTCAAAAGGCACCTAAATCAATCTAAAGGCATCCATATAGCAATCCATTCAAGGGACAAGGTTTGTAACTCTGCATACACAATATAGGAAGCAGAAGTTCATTCTATTCCATTTATACATTCTACTACATTGTTACATTCTATTTACACCCCGCTATTAAGTGTAACTTGCAAAAGGGAATCCTAGGGCACAATTTCTATAGACACTCACCATAACTACATGGATTCTGAGATGTAGTGCAACACTCGGTCGTAAGTTCGCTCTCGGGGTGACCATTGGGGTTACTCTTACTCCCCATTCTAATTTTTCCTTTTTTAGGTTCGATGCGGTTTGTGGGCTTATACAGGTGAACTCTTCTTTTACATGTTACAAGTACCTCAATGATAATTGTGTGACTATTATGTGATTAATAGAGAACAAAAGTACAGACCTTGTGAAAAACTAGAAATCATATCCTGATCTCCTGTACAGTCACCATCACCTAGAATCTATCTCCAATGTCCCTATCTTGTCATTGGTACCCATGTTTGACCTCATTCCTATGTTTTAGAATTTACAGTGAGCATTAATGGTCTTCTTCTAATTTTTTTCATCACATTTCCCAGCCTAGATCATTTCCAGATTGAGTGTAAATTAGCTAAGTTCTCTCTCCTTCTTCTTTTCTTAGGGTTTACACATTTTACATCTTATTTTTCTTGTGTCATTTATGTATTTCATCATTTATTTTGGTACTAACTATGAAATATTTAGATTTAATACAAATTAAATTAAATCATTTGGTGAACCTAACATTCTAATACTTTTTGGATCCTTCCACCATGAGTATATCCATCCCTAACTTCTTACAGACTCATATTGATTGTGAGACTAAAATCCAATATTTTCTAGCTAATACTCACATTCCTCCCAATACTCATCCTAAATTTATATATCATCAGTTTGTAGCAACATTTTATCCTCATCAAGAGCATATTTCTTTCACATCTGATATAATCACCCCTCTTTTTTTTCCAATTATCCTCCCCTCTGTATCCAAGTTTGTATTTATTACATTAGAGTTAAAAAAGCACTAGTCGATAATGGATCTGAGATGAATCTTTGTAATTTCACATTTATTCAATAGTTTGGCCTTTCCTCAACTAATTTCAGTCCCTCCTTCATTTATCTTTGTGTTAACGATTCTACTACATGTCCATACATGGGCACTATCACCTTACCTCTACATGTCATGCCTAAAATTGTTCCTACTATATTATTTTTTATCGACACCACTGTTTAGTTCAATTACTTACTTAGTAGGCCATGGCTTCATGCCATGAAAGTTGTTCCTTCTATAGTTCATCGATGCATTAATTTCCTACATGATATCTATAGACATGTCATTACTGTTGACCCTGGCACATTCAAGTATTGTCACCTAAGATCAGTCACTACACTTCCTACTCCAATTTTATACCACAATTTTGGTAATTTCTGGACTCTTATTACTTTTCCACCTCTTAGAAGTACAATGGACTGAGAGGGTAGGTTAATCAGTCCTTACTAAACTTTAACCAATTTTAAATTTGTTTACTTAAACGATAAACAATTCATCCATTCATTAATGTGCACATAATATTTAATTAAATCAACATAACCATGTAAGACACACATGAACACAATATATAAATGGGAAACCCTCAAGGGAAAGAAAACCCACTAATTTTTTTATATTACACACAACAAATACTCAGGTGAATATTACACATCACAAGAGATTTCTTTATTGAGGCACCAACCCCACAAGGAGCACCGACCCTTAAAAATTTGTTGATATTATGCAAAAAATAGAACTCCCAAAAATATGAATCATCAAAGGATATTTTGTAAGAATACCACTTTAGAAATTATGCCAACACACAAAACTGATAGTGATCAAATATTCATCTCATACACCTTGAAACCTTATTCAAACCCTCCTTCATCTAACTCGCTCAATCTTGCACAAATATAACCTGATTTGATCTCAACCTATTACACATAAGCTCTCTAACATTCCTTGTACTTTCAAAAACTTAGCTCTTAAATGATTCTTTCATACCATTTTCATACTCTCCCTTAGGTCACACTTTTTCCCTCTCTTTTGGCTAGTTTAAAAATGAAGCACAACTTCACTTTTATATAATTATCTTCTCATAAACATTAAACAATTTGGTCCTACACCAATAGCTCGACCAAAAAAAAAAAACAAAAAAAACAAACATTAAACTTATTAAAATTCATACAATGGACCCATATAGGTCGGTCATGCCCAAATGCACCAAAAAATCTCAAAATCAACGCAAAACCCAATCACCTAGATGGATCAAACCCACAAACACCATAACCGTGATTATTAAATCTCTCTAATTTCTCACACATTTCAAATATGAAACAAAAAAACATCAACCATGGTCGCACATCAACTTGCATTGATCGAATTTTTCATAACGCTAACAAGAAAGCTCATATGCAACACCAAACAACTTCTTCCAGCACTATGTCTTAACCTTTGGGCCTCAAGACCACCCAAGATAAACTAAAATATGGAATACAACCATTCAATGGAATACCCTAGACCTGTAGATCACATCCATTCATGGTAGAGCTAATGAAATATCCATGTGTACAACCCACAACTACTTTCCTCTTCACCAAATTAAGTTTCCCAGAAACCAATTTTGCAAATTCAACCAGTTTTCACCCTTTCTTCCACTTACAAGACATCCAAAGGCCTTCATTAGGAAAAAATTCATCCCTCTTCACTTTCCAGGTGATATCAAGCATCATCCAATCCATTACATGCATCAACTAACTCAATCTTTCAGCCTAAGTAAATATGTCTTGAGAAACAAGTAATCTTCTTATCCACAAATAAAGTTGGATGACCAATCACATTTCATCATCATGAAACAAAATTTATACCAATTGAAATCTCTCTAAATCACCTTTCCATAACATATTATAAATTCTTCCAACTCTAAGTGGAAGGCCTTTAACTAGATCCATCTATGAAACTACTCTAAAATTGTCACAAAATTGCCTTAGGACCAGTCTTCACAAATATGGTACACTTTTCCCTCTAGAAGCTCAAACATGATCTGAAACCACCATATACATAAATTAAAACTCATGAGATAAAAATAATGTCAATTTATTTTATTTGGAAAACTTTGTCCCAAATTGAACATCTCCATAAACTTATCTATTTGAGTGGGGTCCACTCATTACCACATGCTCTATATTGCCTTTATGGAATCTAGGAGGATTCCTCTACATCATAAAATTATCATAATATCATAAAAAATAAATTATGGTCACAAACAAATAATTTTTTCTCCATCTCTCTCCTATAGGGTTTCAAGCTCATAATAAGCAATATACCTTCTTAATCTTCATTCATAAAAGTTTCGGCCTCATTTGACCTCATTCCAAATCTTAAATCCTATTATCTCCATATTTCATCATCCTTGAAAGGATCAAGGGTCCATGCAAGGGTTACACATGTCATCTAAGTAAATATTTCCCATATTGAAGTGGAAAACATGTTCTTAAGAACCCTATTTTGGTCTAAACCTCATATCTTGCAAAGTCTTCATCATGAAAACCTAAAATTTTCCCCACAACATCACTAAACCCTCAGATAGCATCTCAAAGCATTATAAATCCACAAATATCTCTACATATTCTCAATCTATCTCATTTACATGACTAAGCCTTGGGGATTTACATGTTCTTCGACCAAAACTAACTAAACCAACACTGAAAACACTCATGAAACCTCTTCTAACTACTTCTACATGTTGAATATGATGTTAAATACTTTCTTGAGTGTCATTAATAGCTCATAGACACCTAAAAATTATTATCATGCCTAATTAGGCCTTCAAGCACTAGGATTAGACCAAGTTTACACCATGAAAAAGTAGACCAATCACATGTATTTTGTTCTAAACAATCCACAAGGACCTAACACACCTAAGAAAACATGTATCATACTTCTTCGTGATTCCACGAGCTCATATACCTCTGTACTTCGCTCTCATGCTCCATTTGGCCTTCAAGCACCTAGATTGGGTCTATATGAACACCTACAAATCATGCTCAGACATGTACCTGCACTCCTTCACCTCACTCTGCAACTACTTGACCTTTACCACATGTCATAGTAGTACTATAAAAATAATCTGTTCATACTCCAAAGAAATCAATTCAGACTTTGAAGCAAGTAGTTCACACTCCGACATAAATGACATAGACTTCATACTAACTCTAAAAGATCCAATCAGACTCAAAAGAAAGAAAGAAGACTCTGAAGCAACCTTTATTTTTTCTTAAAATTACTTATAGACCTTTGACACACAAAACTAATCATGATATACTTCATGACCACCTCTACTCAACTTGGTATGATTCGCGACTATGACCATGCATACTAAAACATGCTCTAGAACACTATTAGAATTCACCAAACTATACACTATCAATCAACCTTCATACTTAAAAATAAAAGAAACCTCATAGATATTTATATGACACATATACACCCTTTACCATCAATGGACTTGACATCAATGAATAAACTAAGACACAATGGCCAACAATCTCTCCATTTGTCATTAATGGCAACCGCCTTCAGAAAAATTGATGGAAACCATAAGAAAAAACACACCTACTAGACTCTTTTCCATTTTTTTGATGTAACTCTCCCACTTTTACATCTATGAAAAATGTTAATATGAAGAGTCAACATGGAAAATTATAACACACAAGGCTAGACACAGTGTAAATAATACACAAAACTAAACTTACTTGCACAAGTGAATCCCCCTTGGACTGTACTCTTTCTTTTCTTGTATTCTACATTAGTAAAAGGATCCATAGACATGATAAGATCATATAAACAGATCTCCCTAAAATAATATTCTCCACAATTTATCTTCAAACATGTTCTACAACTTCTTCTTGGTCTACACCATGCCAATATTACTAACTATGCTTCTAACATTGTCATTTCTTTCTTGGACTTTGTTTTTGACCTTTTTAATGTATTGAAGTCACTGTAACATACCTTAAACTGATGCATACCACTCATGCACATGTCAATAATCATGACTCATATCCAAATACATCATGCTTACCTTCTTCTTGGTCCATCTTAAACGATAACACTTAAAAAAACATGCTTAACTCCTTCATACACAAATTACAAACAACCTTTAGGGATGAGATCCCTAAATCAGACCTTCAATACAATTTATACCAACCTATATTATCTCTAGAATCCCAAACACAACGTGAACTAATCCCTCATAGCTCCCCCAACAACCATATTATCCTTCTCAAACTGAAAAACATGAAAATTTAGCTCTTACCTTGTATGTATGCCTTAAGAATGATTCAACCACTTCAACATTGTCATGAATCATTGTTTCACCATTTTCAACCTTCTGTGCATGCTATCAAAATCCTTGTTGAACACTTGACTTTATTTTATTACCAATACACTTGCAAACATGAGTGATTTTGCCTTATTATCACTCTTATACACCATACATACCTTATTCATGTTCAAAAGCAAGCTCCCCTTGCCTTATTAGGCTACCACAGTCCTATAGAACCATAGTTTGGTGTAAAACCACCACCTAGAGTACTCTTAGAATACAAGCGATTATCAACATAATTCCTCATCTATGTACAAGCTTATATGATTCATCAAGATGTATAAATTCCTCAATCTAGACTAGTATATATTTGCAACTCATTCAATTTTTATCATACATTCTTAAAAACTCTTCTCCAAACATGAAGCTCATTGTTTCAGTCAACACCATCCTACAATACCTTGTAGTTGTATCTGGGTTATATTTGGACTAGTTTTTGGTTGCGTTTTCCATTATGATAACACCACCTCTTTGGTCATCACAAATATTATCATGCTTTTGTACATTCTTTATTCAAGACATAATACTTATTCTATCACCAAGCCTATGTATTTTAAGGAAATATCAAGCCTTATTAAATCATCAACTTCCAGTGAACCTTATGAAAACTTTTGACACATCCAAGTCACTACTCTAGGAATGATTTCAAACATTTAAGATCAAAGAACACATGACATGCTTTGAGAAGCATCCTTACACTTGTTACAGACCCTATAGACTAACATATAACCCTTGCAAGTACTTAGAATACCATAGACATCCTTTGATCTCAACCATATTTCTTGACCCATCATTGACTCATAACAGACTTCTCATTATGAAATCACTCCTTTATACATACTACCAACTTTGATCATTGACTCAGATCAAGACATGACTCAACAACTTGACTCCATAACATGAAATATTTAATAACATGTCATTCTTAGACTCCACAAAATTGACTAGAATTCTTCAAAAATATTTATTTTTTGATCAAAAAACACATCATTTGACTAAGACACCATAGACCATGACACAAGACACAAATAATCATTTCTATCTTGACCAATAAAAATCTGACTTGTACATATTAGACATACCTTTCATGCTTTAATTACATTAGAAGATGGCTCCATAAAGCCTAATGGAGGCATAAAAGCTTTTGGTTGTATCTAAAATAAAAAATCACTAAATTCATCATGGGAGATGACACCAAGATCTTGCATTAACTTCTTCATCTACTAAACCTTTGAATCTTTATCAACAAGTAGTGCCTTTTGAACACTTGGTTTATTAGCAATATTTGACTTCTCATCAAGACTAGGCTTGACTTATTCCTTCTTCTTATAGATATCTTTCCTCCATCTACAATATCTTGAAATATGACCAACCTTATTACATTTGAAGCAAGAAATAAGATTCCTACCTTTAGGAACTCCATCTCTCCATCTCTTTCTAAGTGTGTTCTAATTGCAGACCCTAGCAATATGGCTAACTTGATTTCATCTTAAACATACAACCTCATACATCCATTAATTATTCCATTTCTACCTTGGAGATCCATGTAGGAAATGCCTAGCTATGTGACCAGTTTTATTGTAATTATATCACATAACTTAACCCTTACCTCTAGCATCTTCATTTTCAAAAATATGATTTGAGGGTTCATATAAACAATACCTTACAATGTGACCTTTCTCATGGTAGTTGTATCATATCACATTCTTTTCTTTCTCACTCCTATTATGTCTCCATGGATTTCCATCCTTGATAACCCTTTTACACTCCTTTGATTTATTCCCAAATCTATTACATGTAAAATAGTAACCAATAAAATATCTTTCATATCTTGAGGCATTAGGCTTCCTAATGGGCTTTGTAACGCCTCTAGCATGACTAGTACCTATAACGACTTCTACCATAGAAGGTTCAAATTTTGACAGGTGATTTTTTCTTATGACTTAGGAAATCATGCTTGTAATTTATAAGAAGTTATCTATTGAGAATAGGTACATTTTTTCATTTTTTTACTTAATTGAAAATGAAGCAATCCATCTCTTTTATGCAGAATAAATTCATTGCTTGGGATTAAGAATTTATGTTTCAGTTTTCATAAACTTATGAGGATTCAAAACAACATTAGCTTGGATAAATTCCATTAATCCAAGATATTCTTCTAATTTTCATATCTTTGTTGTCCATGATGTCCAATTTGGAAAGATGGAAGGTTTCTAGGACCTTGAATTGTGCGAAGGATATGAAACGATCTTCTCTATGGATCTTTGCTTCATATTTGAAATGAATAACATTTTGGTTCCTCTTGTTTCATGCTTATGGTATGATGAAGTTTTCATAAGGGACTAGGGACCCATTTTCACTTTTTTCCTTAAATCTGGAACCTTATCCTAAAAATGGGTGATCTAACCTAAGTTACTAAGATTGATTTTATTTTAGGTGATTAAATAACCTAAGACTAAATACTTACCTATGGACCTATGTTGGTTCCTAAATTAATTGTCTAGCCTAACTAAGGAAATGGATAACCTAAGGGGGGCCTATGGAGATGACATGGGAGAAGAGGTAAGTGGGACATAGTAGAAAATCCATGGAATTTAAGGTGAGTTTATTAACTTCCTTATCTCTTTTTGTAGCCAAATTTGGAAAAGGAAAGTTGGAAATTTTAGATTTGGGGGAGTTGGACATTGTCGCCTAATGTTTTGAATGCATGTTTTTTTTGAAATAAGTATTTAACCAAAAATTGGAGATGGTGGTGGCGGGAAGATAGGGAGGACTATACATTCCTACTCTACCATTTAATATTTTGGAAGTAGCAAAATCCACCTAGGAAGAAGATAGAGGGGTTTTGGTTTTGTTGATTCATTTGGTATTCAGAGCTTGATCTCTGCATGTAGTTTTGTTTTGTTTTTTCAACCTCCAATCATAGTTTTGCATGCAATGTGGTTATGCATGATGTTATTCTTCTTTGCATGGCGTGGAGGGAAAGGAGTTGGCACTATGAAGCTATAAGGAGGACTTAGATGTATTTTTTTGTATGGTTTTGAATTTCAAAAGAAGGATTGAGGCTCTACTTTGATAATTCTGATGAATCAGTGAAGGCGAAGTGCTATTAGGCATGATAGGCTCTATCCATTAAGTTTTATGCTTTTACTTAAATGTTCATAAAAACAACTCTGCTCTTAGGGAATAATCTTGTTTTTGTTCTGCTGGTAAGATTCTTCTATTTCTTTTTTTTTTGTGTTGGTTATGGGGAATGATTTTTGACCTTGTATTGGAATATGGAAAGTGTATTCTAGGTTGAGGGATCTCATACTCCTAGAATAGCTAGTTTTGCTTATTTTTCCTACAGAAGATTGAGAATAAAGCCCAAATATGTGAATATTCGTAGTTAAAAATAATCTAACCCTATGTAGTTATCTTGGTTGTGTAAATCTAAGTGGATCTTGTTGTAAATTACCTAGTTTCATACCTCTATTGGAAAACTTTTGTTGATAAATATTGTTTGAATATCTTGACTATTGTTGGATACTTACATGATTCCTTTAGGAAGATAAAATTCTACAACTTTGGCTTAAACATATTCTTCTGGGTACTGATGAAAGGCTCAAAATTCGAGAGCTTTTATGAATTCTTATCAATGTCTATGATTTTTTATTCTAGTTGTTACATGTAATTATTCCTGTTTCAAATTTTCTTACCCTTATGGATTTTATATAAGGATAAATTTATCATGGGTTTGCTATGGGAAATTGATGGAACGAATGGTAGGAACTTGCATGAATTCTTTCGAGGTTATTATTTAAAGATATAAAAATGGGACTCTTGTGTTAAACTCTTTTACATTGAGTAATCATTCTTATGGAGGTTTTATTTTTGTAATTCAAGTAAGAGGGTATGAAATCATTGTTTTTATTCTTCTTAGGTCTATAGGTAACCATTGGATTTGTGGCTCCTCAATTCAAAAAGGGGGAAAACTCTCTTGATCATTGGTTAAACTAGTAACTTTTTTATTACTGTCACCTATAACATATGACTGCTCTATTCGACCTTGATTTGATGTTTTGTTTTGGCATGATTCTTATACCCCTTATGTAAATAATCATGGTTTCAGTTCTTTTATGAAATAAGGTAAATGTATCCTCCATGAAAATGGAATGCTGGATGTTGTCTTAGTTATATAGTTATGCACACTTCATTTCCTTCCAAAATTTGAGTTTGTCAGGAAGTCTATCTCAGAACTCATCCTTCCATTCATCTTTTGCTTCCTCTCTGAGTCCTTGTAAAATGAAATACATGTTATCTTGGGGGATGATTAGGCTATTAAACCCGTCTCCTTGAATGATGATGGGTAATGGATTGATATTGCTCTTATCTATCTTTCTTTCTCCTGAATTAATGGTTTTCCTCATGATTCAAACCCTGGGTAATCCTCTCTATTTGGTTTAGGTTTACAGTACATTAGTAAATTAAGATTTTGGAAATTTGGTAAGGTTTTTGTCCCTTCTCTGTATTGATTAATTTTATTACAACTTCTCTACTTTTTGATAAAATGAATGCAGAATGTTCTTGGAGCAGTATAGTTGAAGTATGAAAATGTTTAGTATATAATACTATGGGTATGGTATGAAAATGTTTAGATGGAGTATTGAGTTGGACCTGAATTATAATACTTTATCATTCTACTCATCTTGACATTGATGATAACATTGGTGTATATTTTTGGGATTGAGTGTCAACTCATTTACTTGTTAAAATAATCTTACCCTTTGATAAGTTCTTATTTAGTTTTTCTTGGCTTTTAACTTGAATTGGTTCCTAGTATTTGAGATTGAATATTAGGATACTCTAATCAGGGACACATTAAAATGTTCTGATAATATGGATTATCCTAAACCTTATTCTTATGATATTTAAGTTCAATTATGGTGTCATCTCTAATTTTAGGATGAATTTAGGTTTATGAAATATTTATATGGAAGGTAATGTTTGTAAATGATTTACTGTTGAGCTATGCTCTAAAAGTTAGATAAGGTTAGTTACCCTCTACTGTTAAAAAAGTTTAAATGAGAGAGGAAACAAGAAAATAAATGTATGTAATATAGTAGTGAGTATTCTAATGAAAGGTTACTTATCTTAACTTACTGTATATATCCTTTTGATAAAAATAAAATAGGATGGAAGGGTTAAAGTTGTTATATCTCATGACCTAACCTTGATTTTGACTTGAATTATATCTCTTTCTCTATATTTTAATTAGATTTTTTATATCCTTTTTGGCTGTTTATTTCTGAATTTCTTCATGACTATATCATAACAATAGGGTTCTTTTTATGAAATAATTAGCTAAAAGCACATCATTTTAATGATTTAGTGCTTATCATTCTTAGTTCAATGAACTGACCCATGCTAGCAATTTTGCAGATGGACTTCGTAAATGATGAAAAGAGAAGATCTTTAGAAATTTACATTTAGTTATCAAAGATACTAGATATTTATTATGATGAAATATGGTTTCGTTACTTAAATGTACTTGATGGAACAAAAATTTGTATCAGAAATTGATTAAATATTGTTATTTGATATTAGTACTATTTGAAGTGTTTGGACTTGTAAATGTATAATTTATCCTTGTTGAATAAAATATGTGTGAGATTTTTTTGTACCTTATATAATTCCTTTTAGCATACAATGAGTGGAAATTATATGTATTACTCTATTTTTACAAACAGTAACATACTTTCATTGTTTGGAATCGAATAAATAGAGATATGAGGTGTTGGTTGTATTACCCTCTCTAGTGAAGATGCAACTTATAAAGTTGACATTCTTACATATATATTCAACCATATCATTAGGGATATATTTAAATCAAATTATTGTATGAGAATAAAACTTTGATTATAATTTATAATGAATAGTGGGATTATAAATAGACATTAACCCTTATTAAGGGACAGGAAAGACAACTCCCATGAAATAAATCATATTCTTGACTTAAGATCTTTTGGAAATGAATCATGATTGTTATCTATCGATAGTGAAGGTGTGCTTCCTCATGTAGACATCCTTAACCAAAATAGGGATGTTGGGAAAGAAAATTTAAAGATATTAGACTTCATCTTAATGAAGTCTAATATGGAAAAGGACTTGATGAAAAATTATATAAGGTAGGGTTGTATTAAGTGAGTAAAAAAATAACACTTTCACATGTGTTGGGAATTTTATGTAAAACATGATTCAGGATGTTAATAGTATAAATCATAGCATGTGAATTAGTTAGGAAACAGATTTATCTCCATAAATACATCTATTGCAGTTTTAACTTGGAATGCACATGGTTAAACAACCTAGTTGTTAAGTAGGGTTGTTGTAATAAATTTGTAACGAGGAAATTAATTAGACATAAATTTCTATCTAAGGTATGTATATCTAGATGAGGAGAAACTCAATTGGATGTTGGCACATGCCAAATGCAGCGTAGTACCTTCGTGATGACAAGGGTATTTATAAGGATACTATGTTGCAGTTCACATGTCTCAACACCCTTCAGAGGTTTTTCAACTAGACTAACATAAATTCTGAATTGATCATAGTTTTTCCCTAGGTAGAGATAGCGACATGATCTAGTGTCGGGGTCAACTCATGTTGACCTAGGATAAATAGACATGCCCAATCAACATAATTCAATTGAGTATGTCTATGTACCCTTAGTCACTGCAAGCAATCCTCGACACTAGGCCATATTTCTAACCTTGGATAGGGGTAAAATTTGAACGAGTAGACTCAAAAAAGTCATTGAATACCATTCTAGATAACAGAGAAAGTATGGGGAAGGACTTATTCTGTTTGATGAGTATACCATCTAGGAATATGAACATGAACAGTATGTTTAAAATATTTGGCCAAAGTATCGCAAGGTGTTGGTTGCATTTTCCTATGCCACCTAGTTTAATAAGTAAGATTTCAGATGAATATCCGTAACAAATATTCAAATAGGCCTCTTAAATAGAACATGTTGATACCCTTAAAAGCTTAAAGGAACCAAGTATACGTAGTATACACATTATAAGGTTAACATGAGAGATTGTTATGATACCGAGTCATGAAATGAGATATCGGTGTTTCAATGAGTCATATATAGTTGCATATGGTTTTCTGTTATGAGATAGATTGGATTTGGAATGTGTGTTCTAAATTATGTTAATTTGGAATAGAGAACATTATGCAAAAAAAAATCCCTTGTTTATAAGTCCTTAAAATGAAAATGTTATATAGGCTTTGTCTTCATATTGTCTTTAGTGAGGTTCTCTTTCTTTAATTCCTTGGAACTTAGTTCTTCATTCTCCTTACCTAAACCACCATCTTTTGGCATGATATAATTTTCCTTAAAGGTCACCTTTGAACCCCAAACTTGTTCTATCTCATACATATTTCTGACTTATGAGGAGATCATCAAGGTTCTTAGTACTTTTCTCAAACTTCTGAAATTATCTTGCACTTTTGACTGCATCATAAAACTCTCTCTTAAGAAGATTCACTTCTTCTTCTTTGGATTACATATTTAGAGTCATGGAACTCATTTACATCTATAGAATTCTCACTGTATCATCAAGATTTTATGTCACAACCCAATGTTTTTCTTCAAGCTCATGAATTTTTCTTTCATACTCTTTGATATGAGATATCATATTATTATTGTATTTCTTAGCATTCTTTATCTTGGTTTGAAAACATTTCATTTCAGTCTCATAGACATCCTCTTATTCTTCATCATCATAGTTATATGTTATCACAAAATAGTTATAAACTTTCACCTATGGATATCATAGCATATTTGGTAATGAATAAGACCTCATTAGTAACCTCTTCATTCTCTAGTTATGATTCAGAATCAAATACTCCATCAGATTCAGACTCAGAATCCAAAAAACCAATACATGCATCAGATAAGAAGACCTCTTCCTTTGTGTAAAAATTTCTTTTTTCCTTCTTGTTGTAGTCAAACTTCTTAAAGTTCTTCTTGCCTTTACTATACTTATAATTCTTCTTGTCATGGTCTTCATCACCTTCCTTTTCACTCTTTTGCCTACATTTAGCAGCAAAATGACCTACTTTACCACAATTGAAACACTTAAATGGAAGATTACCTTTGTAATTTCTAGATCCAACCTTCAATATCCTAACAATAATTGCAAAGAGTTCTTCATCATCACACTCAACATTAACCATTTCATGAGCAACATCATCATCCTTAATCTTCTTGTTCTTTGTATTCTTTTCATCCTTGAAATTTATCTCCTTCTTGATAGGTTTATCATTTTAAATTCTCATCTCATAGGAGACAAAGTCCCATGAACTTCATTCATCTTCAAAGTAGTCAAATCCTTGGACTCTCTAATAGCAGATACTTTGGAATCAATCTTAGAAGTTAGAGATCTAAAAACCTTTTGAACTATTATCTCTTCCTTCACATCTTCTCCTAAACCTTTTGAACTATTACCTCTTCCTTCACATCTTCTCCTAAACCTTTTGATGACACCCTAAACTTTCACAAGTAAATTGCAAAGCTAAAAAAGGAAGGATAACACCATTTCCACCTAATTATCTAGGGCCCTAAGTCTAAGAATGTAACATTGAGATAAAATCTTAAAATAATTCTTAACTAGTATGAAAACAATACAAAATCTAACTAAACATGCTTACTAATATTAACGTCACTATATAGACATGTGAACCAAGATTTTGGAAATAAATATTTCTAGTGTCAAAATGATGTTATCGTGATGCTAACAATGTATCCTCATCACTCAAAAAACTCAAGATAAAGTTAGGATGTAAAAACTACATCTAAGTATAACAAGAAATTGTTATGCGTGCAAACAACTTAACTCTACAATATAGAGATTTAGGCCTAATTTCAAAATGGAAATAAGACTTAAATATCCCAATTGTATGGCTACAATGTGGGCATCGTAACATATTAAAAAGAAGACAAGAATGAAATAACCTAACTACGATGATAATAAGTCTCAAATATGGGTTTTTGACACAAGGGGTCCTACTAGATCGTGAGTATGTACCATCCACAATTTCAAAACTTGCGCTCTAGCATTGCAACCTAGTCATGTAAGTAGAATATAAAAGTGGTGGACATGTGATATCTATAGGTATTCATATATGTTGTTTCCTTTTTTTCAAAAATGGGCAACAAGAAAATAAGGGTATAGACCAAGTGGTGTTGAAATAAACTTGGTGTTATTTTGACAGAGTTTCACCTTATCTTAGGAAAAGTGAAAAACTAGGAAAAAAATGACACGAAGTATATTTCGTGATGAAATGTCATGTAGTTTCAACTTTAAGAGATTATTTCCCTTGTTTGAAAAACATGAGTTTTAATCTAACAATTTTTTTCACTTTGTGAGAACTCTCAAGTATAATATCTAAGACAAAAAAAATGGCTCTAAGTCGGTAATATTCCTAAGTGGTTCTCTCTCTAGGTGTCATAAGATATCTAGAGCAAGCTTGATTTACCAAGGTTTCCCAAGTAGTATCTTGGCTTTACTCTACCCCCTTCAGTTTAATGAGCACCAAAGTACGTTCAGTTATACTTTCATTGGGTTCGCAATACCGATATCTTTGATGCTAATCTCACCAAGGTGTACTAGACAAGTCGGTAGTGTGGAGTAGTTTCCTATTTCATTCACAAGGTTCCTAGTTGAGCGGACGAGTCGTAGCTCTTAACCGAAACCTAAAAATACAATGTGATGATTGTGGAGTAATTTTTATATTTTAAAATTAATATGGTTTCTTTCGTACTCCTTTTTGTAAACTACAATCACACGTGTAGTTAGAAAAGTTGTTTAGGTCATCCTTTCTTTGAATAATGTTATGTCCTTCACAAAATGGTTAATAGTTTCAAAATAGATTCACAATATCATAAGAAAATAACCACGAAAAATGCTTGTAAATCAACTAACTACCATCAAATTTTGTAAAAAAAAGGTTTATTACCAATTCATCAAAGTTATTTTTAATGAAAAGACTAAAATTGCTTTTGATTCCCAAGATCACACTAGGTGCAAGGGAAGAGCATACACAAATTCTGGCCTTGGTTATTTAGCAAGTGAAAAATCATTTAAACTAAAAGATGATTAACAAAGTTTCCTACTTACTCTAATGATAGAAAAATAAGGTTTAAGAGTGCTTTTGATTCTCTAGATCACATGAAGTGTAAGAAAAGAGCATACACACCTTAACCAAAACTTATACAAAGCATGGAAACAAGATTAATTACTTCAAACCTTAAATGATTTTATAAGAAAAATTAATCTAAATCTATGAAATTGAAAAAAATAGCATCTTAAAACCTCTAAAAAATAACAAAAATCTTAAAAAAACAAAAATGGAAACTTTGAGTTTGTAGGAAAAATTTATATAGATACACCTGTGCGCTTGTTTCAATGCCTACGTGCCTCTATCAATATCTACACTCCCCATTGAAAAAATGTCTGATAGATGAAAAAATGAGCTAATGTGTGTGCTTCTAGAGAAGTGAGTGCACACCTGTTTCAATTCCTTCACTCCCCTAGCGACGTGTGCTCTCCCCTTTGTAAAAATGATTGAGAACTGAAAAAGATGAGCTAACGTGTGTGCTTCTAGAGAAGTGGATACATGCCTATGTCAATGCCTGTGCTCCCCTGCCGACATGTGCGTGCATGTTTCAAATCCTGCGCTCCCAGTTCAACACTTACGTGCCCCTTCACTAGAAGTGGTCAAAATTCAATTTTTGACAAGAATTTATTCAAAAAGTTCAAATCTTTGGTATTTTTTAGCAATTTTGACAGGGCTTCACCTCCTTATATCCTGTAAAAAGAAAGAAAACACAACTTCTACCACTAATCTAGTTGAAACAATTTTCAAAAATGGAAATTAATTTATTATTTTTTTGAAAATTAGTCTACAAATTTTAAATTAATCTTTAAAATCTTGAGAAAATAATCTAAAAATCTTGAAAGTACTCTAGAAATCTTGAAAGTAAACTAGAAAACTTGAAATTAATCCAGGAAACTTGAAACTAATCTAAAAATTGAAATGAAAAACTTTAAAACTAAAAATGATTCTGGTATGTGCCCATGGACAGAACTGACGTTTCAACAACCATTTTTAATGCGAAATGGGTCGCATTCTTCTCCAGCATGGTCAAAAATGTTAGGGGATGGGTTTTTCAAGTCATCCATGCTATTTTTAATGCATTTTGGTCATTGAGGAATGACTCCCACATTTTTTCACGTTTTCTCTCTCCTGGGTTCGACCCATGCACTGTAAAAAGCCAGATTGGCTCATTTTTCAAAGGGGAACACTTTTTTTACACAGCAAACTTCTGTTTTCATCTTCAGCAAGTGATTTTAGAAGTACCAGACCTTCCAGGGATTGTAACAGGCCTTTTTTACCTCTTTGGTGTTGGAATGCAAGGATTTTGATGTTGAAAATCACAATGCAGGCTCTGTGAATGCTTTCAGTCCTTTGCATGTGTTGTTTGTTTCATTTCAAAACTTTGATTACAACATATCAACCTGTGCATGATGTTTTATGCTACAATTTTTGATTTGTCTATTTTCATGAGCAAAAATGTTCACCACTCCTTTGGTGCATCACTATCATTAGTTTAGTTTCAATTTTGCATTTCTTATCCCTGTCTCCTTGCAATCTAGGATAAAATTAGGATCTAAACCTCTGCATTTGTGTAAATAATAGATCTAATCAGAGGAGTTTGAGGAACTAGCCTCTAATCTAGATATTCCTCTCTTATTTTACAAGTCCCACACTTGGAGAGAGGTTTCAATGTTGTGCAATCACACTGGATGCCTGAAATATCAACTTAGAACCCTAATTTGCATCCAGGGGTGCTGCTGATTTGTAACAATAGTTTTGGCATGCCCGGTGGGACCTTAGAGGTCTCATTTTTACTGCAGCAAAGTTGATGTGCATCTGCTGCAATTTTCTTGCTTGAAAAGAGCTATAATTTGCATATCTGGCGACTCCAAGGGGAAGAATCAACTGGTTTCAGCAGTGCAGGCCTAAAAACTCATGAGAAGAATCACCACAAGGTCAAGAGCTGGAGAAGAAGAGGTGCTGTTTGAATATCTGTAGTTATCTCCAAGAGTAAGGCAAAGTGGGAGGAGAATCCAAAGGTCTCCATCTCCACCAAACAAAACTCTCTCAACTCCTCCACCTGGTAGGCCTTTCATTCAATCAACAAGGGTTCTAAGACCAATTAGAATGGCACAAAACAACCCCTATGTCAACTTCACAAGCAACATCCCACTTTCCCTCAATGCAAAACATCTAATTCCAATTACAGCCTTGAATAACATTCCCTACTTCACTGGAGAAAATCAAACTACTCCAGGTGATCATGTTAAAGACATTGCCAATCTTTGTGCAATTCATGAAATCAATGAGATGCAAGTGGCTATCAAATTGTTGGCATCTTCATTCAAGGGGAAAGCATTGCAATGGTTTAGAAGCCTTGGAGCTAGTTCTATCACAAATTGGAATCAACTATGTATAGCACTTCATGAGCAATTTGGAGAGAAGGGAGACAACTTGTCTCTTTTAGAGCAGCTGACAACCATCAAGAGAGCTCCCAATGAACAGCTAATTGATTTCAACTTCAAATTTCAAAAGACTTGGGAGAGAATTCCAGTGGTAGTCAGGCCAATAGTAGAAGGTTCTTTTCTCTATTATCTCAAAGCTCTAAATTCTGATATTTCTATGTTGATTCAGTCCATGGGAGGCATAACTATCTCTATGGCTTATAGCATTGCCATTAGGGCTGAAAATTGTTTGATCCAAGCTGGCAAACTAGCCCCTAGACCTCCCATGCCATTGTTTCCAAGTTTAGAGAGTCCAAATACCAATCAAGCACCTAATTTGGCTCCTTCTCCCACTCCTAGAAATCAGAGTTCAAATGAAGCTTCTACTTCATCTCCAAGTGCCCCAAATGAGCTTCAAGAAGTCATGAAGCAACTACAAAACATAGGCAATGAGCTGGTTACTCTCAAGAGGCAACAAGCCCAAGGTTTTAGACCTTCTTACCAGCCCCAAGCTCAACCTAACAGGCAGCCATACTAACCACAAATACCTCCTAATCCAGCTGTAAATGTAAATCAAACAAGGCCTCCTGCCAATAGACCATTTCAGCCCTACAATCCAAATGTCATATCTGCCTCTAAGGCATTGGTGCCAACACAAAACAACATTGCTCAGGAGTATGACTGGTGTTTTCCATGCAATGAACCTCATAACCAATCCATGTGCTTCAATGGTGCTTTGAATCAAGCATTAATGGTGACAGCTACTGGTGTGGAGGGTGAGGGCAGTCAAGGAAACAACCAACAACAAGAAACATTCCAACAGAAATCAGCCCCAAATGACACCACGTTGGTAAATTGGCAAGCAGAGGATTTTTGTGGCATGAATCAGGTAGTTTCCCAAGGTGTTACAGCCAACACAAGGTCAAAAAGAAGGAATTTGGGTGAAGAACAGCCATTATCTCCAACTAATCTCCAACCTTCTATGGGTCCACAAATGGTTGGCAAGCAAAATCCAATTTCAAATGCACAAGGGCAGCTAAGAACATCTCCTAGACCAACTCAAATACCAATTGTTTCTGCCCACATGCAACGAGTGAATGTGCCAACCAAGGGATCGCAAAGAGATCCTCCATCACCATTCAGTATCATTGATCAGATGAAGAAGACAAATGTAAATATATCAATGTGGGAATCCCTATCTATCCCAGGCCAAAGAGATTTGCTACAAGCTGCCATGAAGGACTGGCCAACTTTGAATCAGCAAGTTCAGATGCAATAGAAAGTGCTCACAAATGTTTCCCAGCCTGAAGGGAATCATGGAGGATAGCAAGGTAAAATGTTGAAGCCCCCTCCTTTCTATGTTTCATTAATCATTGGAAATCAGTTAGTGCACAATTGCATGATAGATTCTGGGGCAAGTAGCTCAGTGATGCCTAAACAAATAGCTGATCAACTAGGGCTCTAGTATGAAACCATATCCAAAGGAGTAGTGCAGCTGGATGGGACAGCAGTAACAATAGTTGGAGTGATTAGAAACTTGAGTCTTACCTTGCATGCATGTCCAAATGTTGTTGTTTTACAAGATGTATCAGTTATAGACCTTCCACCACTCTTTGCCCTATGCTTGTCAAGGGACTTCACAGCCAAGATTGGAGGATATTTGTCTGTTGATTGGTCACACATGCTGTTCAGAATGAGGTATGGAACCAAAGCTACAATCAGGTCTGAACCTATTGCAAACTTCCACATTGAGCCCTACACTCCAAGTCAGATCAATGCCAACTGTTCGGCATTTGATCAAGAAGATCACCCAAGCACTGATGAAGCTGACACCAAGGTTGGAAGCATCCCGGATCTAACTCTTGATGAATGGGAAAACAAGGTGCATGCTTTTGATCCTTATCAAGAAGTAGAAGAATCTGAGCTAGGGGTCTATTGCATACATCAAGAAGATAATCCCATTCCTAACATCACCAAGCCAAACCACAAGGATGAAAATGAGGTATGGCAGCTGTTTTTTGATGGATCAAGGAGTAGACAAGGTGCAGGAGGTGGAGCCATGCTTGCTTCACCTCAAGGAGTAAAGTACTATTTAACTTTTAGATTTTAGTTTGCATGCTCTAATAACACTACTGAATATGAAGCCCTGGTGTAAGGGATGCATTGGGCAATAAAGAGAGGAATAAAGAACTTTCAAGTCTTTGGTGATAGTGAATTGATTGTAAATCAGGTCAAGGGACAACATGCTGCCAAGAATGATCTACTTAAGTGCTACAAGAACAGGGTGTGGGACCTCATTGAAGATTTTGAGGGTTTTGGCATCAAATCCATTCCTAGGAAAGAAAACCAAGCTGCTGACAGGCTTGCAGCAGTAGGGGCACCTTTGACATTGTGGAAAGCATTCAAAGAGACAAGGTACAACCAAACACCCATGTGATTGTGAGGCCTTCAGTGCCAGATAACAATGTCAGTTGGCAAGTGTTTGAAAATGAACAGCAAATCATCCATTTCTTGTAAGAAGAAGCTGAGTTCTTAGCTAAAAATTAGGAAAAATTGGAACAACAATATGGTGACCAAGTGGTACAGCTGAGAACTAATAAGCTGCCCAAGGGACTTATCACTTTGGAGTCCATTTTCAATCCCAATGATCAGTTTAGGAAAGAGAAAGCAAACATTCAGGTCAAGAGAGAAGATTCAGTATCCATCTTGGTGGAAGAGAATGAACCATTTCAAATTGGAAAGATGACAACTGAACAAGAAAGGTATGAGTTCATACAGCTGTGTCAAGAGTTCCCTGATGTGTTTGCTTGGAGCTACGAAGATTTGAAAGGTTTCAATCCCAAGTTAGCTCAGCACACCATTGAGTTGGATCCAAATATTGAGCCCATCAGGAAGAAACAAAGGCCAGTCAATCCACACATGGAACCTCTCATGAGGAAGGAATTGAACAAGTTGATTGAGTCAAGAATCATATTCCTAATCAAGCATTCTAGTTGGGTTGCCAACTTGGTTCTAGTTAGAAAGAAGAGTGGAGAGATCAGATTGTGTATTGACTTCAGAGACTTGAATAGAGCATCTCTCAAGGACCATTACCCACTCCCTTCCATGGAGAAAATCTTACAAGTTGTGGCTGGCTCTAAGAGGTTTTCACTACTTGATGGCTACTCAAGCTACAATCAGATTATGGTGAAGGAAGAAGACCAGTTCAAGACATCCTTCACAACCAAATGGGGAACTTATGCATACAGGAAAATGCCATTTGGGCTGTCCAACGCTGGTGCTACTTTCCAAAGAGCAATGGACATGGCGTTCAAAGGTTTGATTAACAACGTGGTGCTGATTTACCTTGATGATATCACTATTTTTTCCAAGAATGCAGCAGACCACCTCTCTCATTTGAGACAAGTCTTCACGAGGTGCAGGAGATTTGGAGTGTCTTTGAATCCTAAGAAGTGTATCTTTCTTGCACATGAAGGAAAGCTCCTTGGCCATATTGTCTCCAAAGAAGGATTAGCAATTTATCCAGAGAGGGTTGAAGCCATAAGAGCACTACCATTGCCAAGCCACAAGAAATCCCTTCAGAGTTTCTTGGGGAGGATAAAATTTGTTTGGAGGTTTGTCCCAGATTTTACATCCCTTGTCAAGCCCATCACCAAAATGTTAAAGAAGAGAATGGATTTCAAGTCGAAAGCAGAAGGCAAGGAGAGTTTTGAAGCAATTAAAGAAACTATCTCTCAAGAACCAACTCTCATCAACCCAGATTTCTCCAAGGATTTCATCCTCTATGCATTTGGAGGTAATGATACTATTTCTGCCATTTTGGTACAGCAGAACAAGGACAACGATGAGCAGCCAATTTCTTTCTTCAGCCAGAGCCTAGATGACTATGAGGTGAGGTATTCTTTTATTGAGAAGCATGTGCTGGCAGTAATCAGAAGCTTGAAGAAATTCAAGCATTTAGTCTCAAACAACAAGGTCCAGTTGCTGGTCTCACATGCTGGGGTTAAGGACTTCCTCCTCAACAAAGATTTGAATGAGAAAAGGGTAGGTTGGATCACCCGTGTCATGGAGTATGACATTGAGATCAAAATCACCAAGTTGGTAAGAGGAAAAGGATTATGTGAGTAGCTGGTTTTGGGGAATTAAAAAGAAGCATGCAATGAAGGAGAGGTTGTTTTGACAGTTCAAGACAGCCATGAGCCATGTGGCACTCAAGAAGAAAATAACGCTGCCCCCACTCCTTGCTGGACGCAAGGTATAATGCACTTCCTAAGCACAGGCCTATGCCCTCTGGAGATGAAAAAGACCCAAAGAAGACACTTCAGATTGTAGGCTATCCCATATGCCATTGTTGATGGAGTTTTGTTCAAGAAAGATGTGAATGGAGTGTTGTTGAGATGCATTAGCAAAAATTAGATTCAGAGGGTATTGGAAGAGTTCCATGGTGGACCAGCTAGTGGTCATTTTGCACTAAGAGTGAAAGCTCTAAAAATCATGAAGGCTGGTTATTATTGGCCTAAAATTTTCAGTGATTGCTATGCATGGATCAAGAGGTGTAAAAATTGTGCATTCGTCACAGGAAAAGAGAGACTTGCTGCCCTTCCATTGCATCCAATCTCAGTTGACCATCCATTCATGCGATGGGGTTTGGACTTCATTGGATTCATTAATCCCAATTCAAGTCAAGGGTACAAATGGATTTTGACAGCCACGGACTACTTCACCAAGTGGACTGAAGCAGTAGCACTCAAAGAGGAAAATGAGTCCAGCATCTTAGAATTTTATGAGGGGATAACAACCAGATTTGGTATACCTACTACAATAATCTCAGATAATGCATTGGCATTCATTGGATCCAAGGTGACTGAGTGGGCTGTCAAGAATGGGATCTACCGAAGCACTTCATCAAAATATTACCCTCAAGGTAATGGCCAGGCCAAGTATAGAAACAAGAACTTGTTGAGGATCATTAGGAGGACTCTTGATGAGAATCAGAGGTCTTTGCATACCAAATTGAAATCAGCCTTATGGGCTGATAGGATAACTCCCAAGAGATCCACAGGTAATTCTCCATTCAGGCTTGTTTATGGAAGAGAGGCAATCTTTCCCATGTCACTTGAGTTGTCAACATTGGAACTAATGAAGCGGTTAGAGTTGCTAGAGTTTGGGCCCATGGAGGTGAGATATGCAGAGTTGATGGAGCTCCAAGAGATCAGAGATCAGGCATCCTAAGCAATGGAGAAGGATCAAGCTTAGATCAAGAAGACCTTTGATAGGAAGGCCAAGAGTAGATGTTTCCAAGTTGGAGATCTAGTGTTAAAATGGGATGTAGATAGAGAAAAACCAGGAAGGCATTCAAAATTTGATGCCATTTGGAGTGGCCCATACATGGTCACGAAGTGCAAGAACAACAATGCCTTCCAATTGGCTTCATTGGATGGTGAAGAACTGTAGATTCCAGTCAATGGAATCTATCTAAAGCATTGCTTCTAAAGGGAAATTTTCCACCTTGTAAATATTAGCTTAGGTTTCCATTCCTTCAAGTGCTTGTACACATTGTTTTGTTGTAGGTTAGTTTTTCTTTCCCTAAGTGCTTTGGCACAACTTTCTGTCCCTGGAGATGTTTTGTAGTCCTTGCTTCCATCAGGTGATATTCCATCTTCCTCCTTGCAACATTCTAAGTCAGTTGGGGTTCCAACAGAAAATTTGATGACTTCATGCCCAATGGACTGCTTCAGGCAACTGGTATTTTCATCTAGCAGGAAGATGACCCCTCCGAGTCACCAAAATTGTTATCCCAAATGTGCCCCCTGCTCATTTTGTGGCTAACTCCTTTACATCTTTCCTTCTCTCGTGCCTCAGTCAGAATATTTTGTTTTCCAGGCACTCAAAACCTTCTGGAAATGGCACCATTGGATAGAGCTCTTTCTCATCTTTCTAGAAAGGTAAAGCTTTCCTCCCAACTCCATGTATTTTTTCAAGTTATGGCTCAGAGGAGTTTTGGTGGGAAATTTTCCCCTAGAAGGCCCGAAGCCAATCAGGAGTTGTCGCGTGTCCAAGGGCGAAAAACACCAAGCGACCCGACGGAAAATATGGTCAGCAAGGGCCTACACCCAATCAGAACATGCCATGTGGCACCTGGAGTGGTAGAGTGCGGGGAAAATTTAAAAAATGTTCCAAAGACCAAATGGGTAAAAATTCAAACTTTTTGCCCGCCGATCCGATTTTGCCCTGTTTTTGCCCTAAAACTTCAAATCACCATAACTTTCGATCCAAAGCTCAGATTTTTACGTTCTTTATATCAATGGAAATCTGGTGAAATTATCTACAAGATTCCATGGTCAATTTTGAATTTTGGTTCAGTTTAGAGGGATAAAATCAAAAAATTCTTCTGATATGCGCCCATGGACAGAACTGACGTTTCAACGACCATTTTTAATGCGAAATGGGTCGTATTCTTCTCCAGCATGGTCAAAAATGTCAGGGGATGGGTCTGTCAGGTCACCCATGTTTTTTTTAATGCATTTTGGTCAATGAGGAATGTCTCCTACATTTTTTCATGTTTTCTCTCTCCTGGGTTCGACCCATGCAATGTAAAAAGCCAGATTTGGCTCATTTTTCAAAGGGGAACACTATTTTTGCATAGAAAGCTTCTATTTTCATCTACAGCAAGTGATTTTAGAAGTACTAGACCTTCCAGTGATTGTAACAGGACTTTTTTGCCTCTTTGGTGTTGGAATGCAAGGATTTTGATGTTGAAAATCACAATGCAGGCTCTGTGAATGCTTTCAGTCCTTTGCATGTGTTGTTTGTTTCATTTCAAACCTTTGATTACAACTTATCAACCTGTGCATGAGTGTTTTATGCTGAAATTTCTGATTTGTGTCTATTTGCATGAGCAAAAATGTTCACCACTCCATTGGTGCATCACCATCATTAGTTTAAGTTTCAATTTTTTGCATTTCTTATCCCTGTCTCCTTGCAATCTAGGATAAAATTAGGATTTGAACTTCTGCAGTTGTGCAAATAATAGATATAATCAGAGGAGTTTGAGGAACCAGCCTCTAATCTAGAGATTCCTCTCTCATTTTAACAAGTCCCACACTTGGAGAGAGGTTTCAATGTTGTGCAATCACACTAGATGCTTGAAATATCAACTTAGAACCCTGATTTACATCCAAGGGTGCTGCTAATTTGCAACAATAGTAGCCTAGAATTTGCACAATAATACCCTAGTCGCATTGACACATCACTACAGCCTAGACTGAGTGCTCACCTGAAGCGCAGCAAAGGTATCAAGTCCCTCTTTAGGGTTTGTTGTAATAGGATGGCACATAATGAAGAAATAACCAAAAAGACTCATGAAAAATCCATCATTCTATAGCACATGCTACCCCACAGATCTATGAAAGAATGAGCTTAAATAGTAATCATGATTAAACACTAACATGCACTACTCAATTACACATAATGAAACTTAGATTTAGCCAATATCCTCCATCTATTAATAAGTATTGAAGCTCCTTACAGTACTTTCAATTCATCTCAAGGTGCATATGAATCTGATACACATATTTAGAATCATACATACATGCTTATATCCCTTCTGATACATCATACGGATCTCTCTATTACTATGCACCTAACCATCATATATATAGGGTGGGGACTTTCCCTTCACCGCTTAACTACTCCAGAAATAGGTCGCATGCTATTAATAGCTACACACGCCGTTTACAAAATTATAGCCAAACATGCAAGTGTGTTATCTATAATCCCTCTTACAGATAACTGAAGTGTTCATTTCATTCTTAGCTTGCCTCCATGCATAGAAGTTTGAACTGCTCTTCTAGATATAGACAATGCTTGGTGCGAATTTCTCTACATCATTGATGTGTTCTGCATGCCACCTTCTAAAAAATAGATCCTCATGCCCAAAATTGGATAAGTCCTAAAATCTAAACCTACCTTCCACATGCGGGTCCTGTCCTGTCCTTCCGCTCCTTCAATCCTAGCCTCTCTACCCCGTGCGGACTCCTTGTGTGATTTTTGCCAAATATTCTTTTATCAACATTACCCCACACTAATCTCATTGTCATCCCAACAATGGTCATCTCCAACTTTTGAATGAAAGAATAAGAATGAAATAATAATAATGACAGAATAATAATGAAGAATGTTGAAAAATCAAGAACTTATATGAGGTTATTCAAGCAACCTCCTCAGGTAATAAGTTTGTCGTATCATCTCTGGATACTCTTCCGTTAATGTAGCCTCCAAATCCTGCCATTCAGTGAGTGCTTCTTTCGATTTCCCTAGGATGTCCACAGCTATGGACTCCAACTCATCCTACGCGTAATTTCCCCTTTCTCATTCTATAGAACCAACACAAACACTGGACATGGATGTCATCCTTCTTTCCAAAAGGTCCATCTTTTGTGTAAATCAATTTGCCAAGATCTTCCAACTAAGTTTTGTGTGGCTCTTATGTTGCTATGTCCAGGGCCTCGCGCTTCCTTGTTTAACCATTAGCTAGCCTCTTTATGCACAGCCCAAGGTCTCATATTTCATGGCCTTCTAGAACCTCATTGGTCTCTTCTAAGGTATTAATGTTGATGAGTACGTCTCTAGAGTTGTGCATATATTCAAAGCTTGATCCACTTTCTTCAAGAATTCTTGTAATGCCTACAACAACCCTTCATATGATGCAATTTTCCTCATCACTGATGACTTTTCTCCCCATTCAGCATCCTTCTCTGATTGGTCTGGCACTTGCATACGCAGAAGTTTCATCTTCTAGTACCAAGTCCACCAACTTCCCCACATAGTGTACAATTGAAGGAAATGTTTGTGGTACCTTGGGCTCCAAGTGTGGCCTAGCTCTGATTACATTGTCCCCAATCTCCTTTGCGACGCTTATGAATACTTCATTCTTCTTCTGTGTGAATTCCATTTCCTACGTTATGCACACTATCTCCACATGTCCTTCATCTTCAGCTCTTCGCGTAGTGCCTTGATTGTGGCAGATTTATCCATGTTCCTTCTGGCCACCTCCGCTTAAACTTTCAACTAGCGCATTACTAACCTACTTGTCTGACATGACAATAGGATTTACTGTCATGTGTCTAGCATGGGGTGCCTTCTTTAATCACCTAGACACATTCATGACTCTTCACATACATCGAAATTAGGCTCGTCCATGTGGGTGTGCATCTATCAGGATAGTTTCTTTCGTGTTCGTACGGTCACCATATCCTTCATCCATCAACTCCCCAACCAAATATATCCTTCTGTGCTATTGTGCTCTAGAAGCGGGCGTGACAGACAATATTTCATGTGTCCTATGCATACCCCATGGATGGTGGAATGTGCTCTCCACTCACCCTTCTAGACCTTTGTTGCTTTAGGAACTCTAGCTTCCAAATTTGGAGCTTACATCTCCATGTCCTGTGTTTTCTCCTGTAGTCTGTTTCCTCTGTTCTTTTCTCCTCTTCATCCTTCTCCTTTGTTGCCTCACCCTTTTCTTCTGTGTTCTTTGGGGGTGTAAGGGATGTAGGCATGCTCTCCTCATAATCTTCCACCTCCTCGCTCAACTTTAGCTTCCTCCTTCTTGGCGAAGTCACTTCCTTCTGCGAGGAGAGTCAGGGTGATCTGCGCACAGAGGTTGGGGTAACACCTTGGGTCCTTATTCTTCTAAATACTCTTTTAAACATGTGCTCCCCTTGGATCACATTCAAGTCCTCTTCCTTCCCCTCTTGTGGCTGAGGCGGTGTAACGGTGCACTCATCTTCTCTCTGACTTGTAGGATGTTTCCTACCCCTATGCTCCAAGCTACCACTATCTTCATGCTCTTCCTCCTCATCCTGCACTTTGATTTTCTCTGAGGGCTTAGGTTCTAGGACGTTCTCCATTGTGTGCTTCCCTTTTGGTGGTGCTAGAAGTGTGAACTCAACTTCCACATATTTTTTGCTCTCCATCTTCAGCTTCAACTAGAGATACACCAGCACTACCCCCAAATCTGCTACAAACAAGCTTATTGGTTTGATGTTCAGCACTTTAGAAATGATTCTCTCTGTGTAGGTGCTTTTTCCAGGGTATACATACTTCTTCTGCAGTGTATGGTAGTCAGAGTCTATGTTTTCTGTATTAAAGTTTAATCTGCGCATGTTGGTAAACCTATGAATAGAATCCTGAAAATACCTTGCAGTGAAGGCATAAGGTAACTTGCACCAAGGGCTCCAAGTTCCATCCTTCATTGGAAATCACGTGATTCAGAAATGCTGGTATACAAAAAACTGAACTTGCTTTCCTACCACTGTTGGTAGGTCCTTTGGTATGCACCATTCTTCTCTAAATGCCACATGGAGCCTATCATACCACTTCTCTGCCCTTTGTTTCACCTCATATGTCATAGTCCCCCTTGCATAGTTATTTGCTGAATCTTTCAGCTGGGGACTTGTTCTCCATGGGGTATTCCCATATTTTCTCCTTTGGTTTGTCTGGTACTCAAATTTCTATGAAGACCAGTGATAGGAGAACAGTCCCAAAGATGATCTTCCCTCCTGTGCACGCTTTCTCAACTATTTTCTCTATAATATAGCCCGTAATGTTATATACTGTCCCTTGTGACATCTTCCATGCCACATGCAACCACATGGTGTTTACCTGTGACCACCACTCCCGATCATTTAACTTGGTAACCAAGTGTGTTGCAGCTTGTACAAACTGGACAATTCTTGAATTTGTCGATGTCCATTCCACACAGACCCTTCAGGTATCCCAACTCCTGTTTGGTCTTCAAAATTGTGGCTTTGTCTGTGAGGTCACTTTGTATATCTTCTCCTATGGCCTTTAGACCTATCATTGATGAAACAAGTGCAAACAAAATTCTAACTCTACGTCCTGCAAAGTAGAATTTGTCTTCATGAACCCTACTCATGAGCCACTGGTACAGGGGCTCATATTTCCCAAAGTATGGAAGTTCATACAACTGATATACCCCTATTTTCTACAAGACATTTTCAACTACATCATCATATATTGGCATGTCATGTGTCGTGCATTTGTTGGTTCTAACCATGAGTAAGGAGTCGAGCTCCTTTTTGTTCTATCGACGTCCTATGATTATATTCACTCACCTTACTTTTTATAATGGGTGAATCCCATTCTTGGCCAACAATAACCCCTTCTAGGTATTACATCTTCAAAAAATGGCTTTCGGGTGCAATCTCTTCCTCCTCAATGACCACCTTCTTCTTTTCTTTTGCTGCTGCTGTAGATGCCTTCTTTGCTGCCATTTTTACCTTGCCAATGTATCCTCTTCACTCCTATAACTATGTGAATCAAACCCTAGCTCGATCCAACTCTTCCCTAGGTGGAAACCTTGTAACCTAACTCTTCTCTATATCCTTGCTTTTCTTAATTCCTTCACCACCGGGGACGCAAGATTCTTAAAGCATAGATCTAGTTGTTCACGCTTGATTTCATACCCTTCGCACCTTAATTCAATCACTCGGCTCTTCGCACTTGGCTCTTCTCTCAAATATTCTTAGTTGCAATAGTAAAAATGAATCGGCATCCCTTCCTTATATAAATTTTTCAAATTTTGATGCATTTATTGCTCCTCACCTACCAAATATCCCTTCATTCATTGACCAAATCCATTCGTTCCACATGCGATACATCTTTGTGCCTAGCTATAACCTTCTAGCATGCGCCTTCCTACCTTCTGGTCATTGACTTCTCTTCAGCACACGCTAATACACTCGAGTACCTCATCACTGCACCTTCTCCTGGTAGCTATCATGGCCTCCACTTACCTCATGCGTTATATTGTTCCTTCATCCATCTTCATCCTTGGTCACCTTTTGAAAATAAATCCCCTTTAAAGCACACCTGTAGCAGCTTATTTCTTTCACCTTTCAAGTCCTTCAGTCCTTTTCTTGGATAATAACAACCACCCCCACACTGAAGGTATGTGCAGTCATCTACACATAAAAATTCTTCATACAGTAATTAGCTTCATGTGCATGTAAGTGCGCTTATTACACAAAAATCAACTAAATTGACAAATCATAGCGATAATAACAGAAATACATCAAAGAAATACCAAATTGAAAACCTAGACTAAATGGCAACACTGCCTTATTACAAACACCAAGAAGACTTATTTATAGTAGGGCTTCAGCCTACTCCCATTAAAGTAACTGGGTAGCCGTGTTCCATCAAGTGCTTCTAACTGGCATGCACCTAAGTCAAGTATATAGGTTATAACATACGGCCCCAACCAGTGTACTTTTAGCTTGCCTGAGATGGCACAATAACTTTGAGTCATAAAGAAGAACCATTTTTCCAATCTCAAACTTTTTATCTCTTATGTTTCTGTCATACCATGCTTTATGCCTGGATTTTTCCTACTTTTGACTCCATCGTGTTATGGCTCAGCGCTCATCCAGTTGAATCATCTTTTCAATCCATTCTTCTAAATCTTGTTCATCAGCTAGACCTCCAATGCATGCAATGTGCAAAAGAAGGTAACATAAATTCTATAGGAAGAACAACTTCCACTGCCAAACATCAATTCAAACGGTGTGGCTTTATTCAATCTCTTGTAAGTTGTTCTATATGCCCAAAGCATAGCTGACACCTTTTCATCCCAATCCTTTCTTCCAACATCACATAATTTTTGTTAAAATCTGGCCCAAAATTTTGCTGAAAGCCTCAACAGCTCCATTTTCCTGAGGATGGTAAGGTGCAGTTTTGTGGTGTGCAACCATAAACTTATCCAATAGGATCCTGATGGTCTCATTCAAAAAGTGTGTACCTCTTATCACTTGTCAAGCTTATAGGACATCCATATTGTGTAAGAACATTCTCCCATAGAAACCTAGATGTTGTAGCCTGTCATACAGTCTTTGGTAGGTGCTGCTTCTACCCACCGTCTGAGATAATATGTGCAAGTAATGATATTAGTGCATGATCCAGTCCTGCATGTAGCGGATGTGCAAAATAGGTCCTACAAAGTCAATGGCCCATTTCTCAAATGGTTCAGCACTAGTAATTGGTCTAAAAGGAATCTCATCTCTTTTCCCTAGTTTTCCTAGGCACTAACAATGATCACACGCCTTGCAATAGTCTTTACAGTCTTTATACAGTGTCCTCCCACCATAATCCATAGCAATTAAGATCTTCCGGGAAGTCACATAACCTACATAATGGCCTCCTGCAATACCACCATGAAATTCTTCCATGATATCCTTGTGCTCATGCTCTAACACACAATGGTGTAATACTTCATCTCTGCCTAACTTGTAAAGGTCACCACTGATTAACATAAACGGTGCCATGCACGTATAACGAGCTACTTCTTTTCTAATGATTTCATCCCTTCTGGTGCCATACTCTGTGTGGAGAAAGACAAAAATGTCTTGTAGTTTTGTGGGCACTCATTGCAAACTTGTATAATTGTGCATCCAGACATTGTTTCTTCAATCGTCTGTGCCTCCTCTCTCGTATTGATTCTAGATAAATGTTCTGGTCCAGAGTTTCTTTTCCTTGGTTTCACCACAATTGTGAAGTCAAATTCTTGAAATAGGAGCACCCATCTGCATATGTGCCCTTGTAAAACTAGCTTATTTACCAAGTAATTCAATGTCATGTGATCTGTATAAAAGACAAATGGTGTGGCTAATAGGTACCTGTCGAAATTTGTACAATGCATAAATCATTGACCAAAGATTCACGCTTTGTACTTGTATAATTCCATTCAACAGGAGTCAACTTCCTACTAGTAAAAAAAATTGAATGATCAATAACATCTTCACCAAGTTGAGCTAACACAGTGCCAATGGCCATACCAGAAGTGTCCACATGTACATAAAATGGTTTATCCCATGATGGAAAGCGCAGAATGGGCACGGTAGTAAGTCTCTCTTTTAATATTTCAAATGTGTGTTGTTGCGGTTTCTCCCTAATAAAATGTACCTTTCCCCTTTAGTAGTTCTTCCAAGGGTGCTTGCAGTTCTGGCATACCCTTTTATAAACTTTCTGTAATACACTTGTATGACCTAAGAATCCACACACCTCACTTTGACTAGTAGGTGCTTCTAGGCCTAAAATGACTGCATAACCTTGGCTGGATCAACTAGCAAACCTTCCTTGCAGATGATATGTCCTAAAAAATATCCCAAATGGTGTAGAAAACATGCATTTCTTTATATTCAAAGAAGATACTCAATTGTTTGCATTATTTAAACATTAAGCACAGATTGTCACAATGGTCTTTCACAAGCCCATATATTGTCCAATCATCTAGGTAAACTTGTAAGAATTTGTTAATAAAATCTTTGAATGCCTGAACAACTATTCGCGAGAATACAACAGGGACGTTCTTTAATCCAAAAGGCATTACAATATAGGTGAAACTTCCCCATTCAGTTGTAAATGTTTTATTTTCTTGATCCTCTTGAGCTATCTCGAACTTGATGATACCCGAAAAAATCCGTTTGTGAAAGAATATATTTCGCGCCCCCGCAACTCCTTCCAGTATTTCCTCAGTGAAAGGCATAGGGAATGAATCTGTGACGCATGCAACATTTAGCTCCCTATAGTCCACACATATCCTAATCGGCATGTCCTTCTTGATACTAATCACCATTGGGCTAATCCATTCTGACTCATCAAGGGGCTTGATAATTCCGGATTTCAACATTTTATCAATTTCTTCCTTTACCTTTTCATGTAAATTAGGATTCGTCATGTAGGGTCTCTTTCTAACTAGCCATGTGCACCATCCTTAAGTTTGATCTTCATTTCCCCAAGTGATTCATGTACACCTTTAAGTTCATGATATCCTCTAGGGAATAAGTCCTGATAATCTCTAAGTAATTCGATGATCTTTTCTACCTCCGAGTCTGACCAATAATCTCCAATTATGGCCTCCTTAAGCTTAGCCTCCGAACCTATATTCACCTTCTTTGTCTTCATAGGTTCATGGTAGGTGCACACGTGTTCCTTGTCTGCATTGTCCAAGACCTCGCGCACCCCCCGTGTGAATGCTCAATATCCAAGTTTTCAACTTCCTCGTCATCCACGATGTAAACCATCTTTCCTTTTTCTCTCTCAAGGCAAGCGCGCTCAAGTAGTTTGGAGTCTGTTTCTTCTTCCTTTTGAAAACATGCTCTGAACTCTGTCTCATTGAATAATTCCTAAATATGTCTCTTCTAATCTTTTGCACTATCTCCCATAGTTAAGCGCTTGAAAAATTTTAATGCCTCTGCTACCAGAGGTTGAGTCGAGAAATAATCAAATGTCTGAATCATACTTGCAGTCAAATTTTTCCAGTTTCCTAGTTTCTCTATGTAGTTCTACATATACATACTAAACATGCGTGTGCATCCTTGGAGTGTGAAATACAATTTATGCACCTAGAGTGATTGGTGATAATGCTTCATGTCCTGTTGTCTAGAGTCTCTCACACTGCTCGAATGTGATGTTAAATTAAGTTGATTACCATGATAAGTACAGATTGGCACTAGGTGCTTTGTTCCTTATAAGCCTAGTAGATAAATCTATTCCAATCTCTTCCCAATTTATAAGATTATATTTGTGGACTGCCCACTAGCATGTTGTTGTCCCGTGCAGTGTATATACTAGCATCTCTCTCCATGTAACTTGATCTACCCACTTGCATTTCCATTGCCTTCAGAAAGGTATGCAGAGCTTCTGTCCCTGTATACCATGGTACTGTACTTCCTATCCGTCGTATTGAACAAAATCTATTCGTGCAAATGCACGACTGCTTTTCACCTCACGCCCAACTAATTCATATGTACCATGAGCCCAATTGTCACAAGCAATACTCGTAGTGTCACTAATAGAATGAGAATCCTCCCACTTTAGAATGCCTTCTTTTGATGGCTCGTTGACCTCTGGGTCCTGAATAACACATACATAGGACATCTGTTTAAGTCCCCCTCACTGAGAGGATCAACATACGGTGTAGAATTCCCATCTATCAATGGAATCAAAACCCTCTCCTCCTTGTTTTCCAAGTTGATATATCCCTTATTAAATCTCAAGTCAACATTATTTTACATAACACCAAGGGCGTCCAAGCAAGGCTAGAAAATTTGTCCGCTTCTACAAGTGCTAATACCTCAAAATCCCCAGTAAACTTGGCCCCTTGTATAGTTATAGATGCATCCTTCAAGACTCCTATGGGGTTGGCCTTAGTACGAGTTCACCATGAAAAACACATTAGATGATGGCTGCAATGGAGGCCTCCCCATTTGTACCCAAGCATATAATGTCAGCACATTTACTTCCACACCTATATCGATCAATATGTTTCTCCACAGCCACCCATCCACAAAAACATTCAAAGTAATTTCCTTGTCATAATCAACGCTATCAAGGGGAATATTTGCATGGCAAAATATGTCGTTCTGGTCTCTCAAGACTTACATGTGGAGTGTTCCCTTTTAACCAACTTCCCAATAGTGGAATAATGTTCTCTTGGCGCAACATCTTGCATACCTCCCGTAGATCATCAATATCTAGTTTAGACTGTCTGTGACGCTTTCTTTTGTTCCTTTAGGTACTGTATCTCACCCTAAAGATTCCTTAGCACTTCCATGGTATCCTAGTAAACTTGCTTTCTGATGAGCAGGATTTGGATACCTCACATGCAAAACTTCCTCCTTGGTAATCATAGGCTTCTGATGCAATGCCTCTCATGCGCACATGCATCTTCAACACTGTGTAGTGATCTTTACTGTTAATAGCCTCAGGTCCTTATGTTATCTTGGGAATCCATTGGTCTTCTACCATGCATTGGATTCAAACCATCCCAACGCCTTTGTTTTCTTGCTTATGTTGTTTATTCAGATGCTCATATAAGTCTGGGCACTCTTCATAGCTATGGTTCTTCCCCGCAAGAAATAACATGCATTGTTCTGAGGACATTCACCACCTATAGTGATCAGGGGATCCACATGTATAACATGTTCCATGAGGAAAAATATCCTCTTCCTCCACCATGGCCTCATCCTCCATATCCACCATGGTATCCACATCCTCTTCCACGACCTCCTTTAAAATGTCTCTCATTCCTGTCATAGCGCATTTGATTATGATCCCGATCTTGGTGCTTATTCTTGCCCTTAGAATTATCTATTATACTTGTCTGTCATTACTCTAATGTCTTATAGCATCATGGATCTGACCAATCAACCGACAATCCTCAGTATCATGGATCATAGACCTAAAAATCTTGCAAAAGAAAGATACATTCTTCCTTATCACGAGCTATAACAAAGGATAGTGACTAGCATCATGATTTAAATGGAAAATTTCAAAGTCCAATAATAATGAATGTATAGATCTGTGAGGTTAGCTATCCTTGGTGTGACCTTCCACTTCACAATTTGTACACCAAATTCCTGAGCACGTCTCATGGGCTGAATTTTTCGATAGCTTTTCTAACTGATTTTCCATAGCTACAATTTGTGCCTCTAAAAATGGACTAACGCCAGTGTCAATGCTCCCAGCTGCTTCAGCATGAAAAGCTACTTCCAATGCTTCGTGTGGATCTGTGTATGTATTATGTGACAGTGCCCTCCTAAAAGGTGTAATAAATCCTCCAAAGAACCACTGTGCATGTTGGCTAGCATGTATATCATAAGACAACTTAGATAGAAGTGTCTTAAAATGAGCATCATACTCATGTACACTTTCAGTAGTGCCTTGCTTGATATATTTGAGTGCACTTATACTCTTCTGCTCAAACTTAGGAATATAGAAATCTTTTTAAAAAACATCCCTCAGTGCTGCATAATCCACGCAAGTTTGATCAGGGTCAAATTTCTTATACCAGCTGTGTGCACACCCCTGTAATGTAGTAGCAAATTGACTTGCCTTTCGCTCATCAGCTATAATCACCTTAGCGCGCCACAAAAATTCACACATATGCACATGTTTGGTAGCATACTCTATACCTCTATACTCTGGGATATGAAGGGACCTCTCCATATAGATATTTTGAGGTTGTTGTGGACCTTGACCACCTGATCTAGAGCCCCCTAGGTTTCCTCTACCTCTAGAACTACCAGATCCATTAGAATTAGAACCACCTATACCTCCTAATCCTCCACCTGTAGCTAGAGTAGGACCTATAGATGTACTCCCATGTGCTCTGATAGTAGTACTATATTGAACCCCTACAGTCTGTGAGGTAGCTCCACTTCCAGAGGTGAATCCAACATTCTGTGTGCTCACATTTTGTGTGGATGATGTGCCCAAGAATGATCCTCTATATAACATTGAAGTTGTCTGTCGTCGCTTACTCCTACTCTCCTACTTCCCAAGTTAGCTTGTTGAGTACTTTTTGTACTAGATACTAAAAAACCAAGTGTAAAGGCTAGGTCAATAGGTGGATTAAGATGTGTTCTTGCGGCCCATGTAGTCTTTGCTAGCATACTTCCATGCAAGGCTGAGAAGGGATCTCTATCATGCTTTCCAAGATGGGGGAGTTCCTGATGCTTTGGCTCCACATCCTCTACGTGAGCCGTAAATCCTTCATGAGCCATCTCTTTCCTCAATGCCATACTTTCTGTAATGAAATGTCGCATCTCTATTTCCCTCTCATGTGCCTCATTATACTTAAGTTTCCTTTCCTCTCTCTACTTTTCCTTCCATATGTCTGCCATCTTAATACTAAACTTGTTCCTGCCTTCACGCATGGTGAAGTTTAGTTAACCATTGGTTTAATCTCTAGGTTCAAATTTACCATCAATATCTTGATCGCCAGTGGAATACCGTGCAAATACGTTCCCCTTGGATACCTCAAAAAATGATTTAGTGACCTCCGGGAAAGAGTACGTCAAAATTGAATATTCCAAAATATAACTATTTAGAACAAAATGAAACCATGTATCCACTGCGCGAGTCCAAATTAGATTAGTATCATAAAGAGCCTAAAATTCTTCCTATTTCCAAAAAAGTGCACAATATCTCCAATGCTACTGAGATGTATAAGCCATAAGCCACTCGTAAAGTTATACTAGAAAGATAGTGAAAAATATCTCATATAATCTGTCGTATAGGTTCTTTTCTACCCAAGTGCGTGTGTTAAACTCAGATCCAATGCTAAATTGTCATGCATATTCTTCCTCCAAACCATGTATCCATTCCTCAATACTTGCTAGAGTTAACCGGTATGTCTTCATCACGAACCATCCTAAAAACAACTAAAAAAGAGGTCCTGGCAATGGAACTAATGATGCAACCTAGAATTTACAAGATAACACCCTAGTCATGTTGGCACATCACTCAACCTAGACTGAACACTCACCCGAAGCATGCAAAGGTACCAGGTCCCTCTTTAGGGTTGCTGTAACAGGATGAAACATAATGAAGAAAGAACTATAAAGACTCGTGACTAATCCATCATTCTATAGTGCATGCTACCCACATATCTGTGAAGGAATGAGCTTACACAATAATCATGATTAAACATAACATGTACTACTCAATTACATAGAATGACACTTAGATTCAACCAATATCCTCCATCTATTAATAAGTATAGAAGCTCCTTATAGTACTGTTAATTAATCTTAAATCGGATATGAATCTGATACTCATATTCAGAATCATACATACATGCCTATATCCCTCTAATACATCATACAGATCTCCCTTTTACTATGCACCTAACCATCATATGGTGGGGACTTTTCATTCACTGCTTAACTACTCCAGAAATAGGTTGCATGCTATTAATAGCCACACGCTGTTCACAATTATAGCCACACATGCAAGTGCACTATTTATAGCTCTCTTACAGATAACTAAAGTGTTCATTCCATTCTTAGTTTGCCTCTATTCATAGACGTTTGAACTTCTCTTCTAGATATAGACAATGTTTGGAGCACACTTCTCTGCATCGTTGATGTGTTATGTATGCCATATTCCAAAAATAGATCCTCATACCCATTATTGGCTAAGTCCTAAAATCTGAACCTGCCTTCCACACGTGGGTCCTTCCTGTTCTTCCACACCTTCAATCCTGGCCTTCTATCCCGCACGGACACCTTGTGTGATTTTTGCCAAGTATTCTTTGATCAATAATGAGGTGCACCCTTTTATATTTTTCCTTTTTGGAGAAACTTGTATTCTGGTGCATGTGGGACTAAAAGCCCTAAATTAGATTAGAATTTCTAATCATGATTATGCCTTGTTAATCACAATTATTGAATTACCAGGTGATTAAGAGGTGTGAAGCCTTAATCAGCCACTTAGGGTCAACTGGGAGGTTAGGATAAGCTTTTAAATCTTGCTGAGACATTATAGAGGTGATTGGGGTGATTTTGAGTGGTTGGAAGGGGGGATTTGAGTCAATACTAGGGTATATTGACCAAATCAAGGGGGAAATAGGCTTAATTAGCTAATAAATGCTAATTTAATGTTTTGAAGAGGATTTTGACTTACGATTTTCCGTAAAGTAGTATATTGAATGCAAAAGAGGTTTGGTGATCAATGAAGTGCTTGTTAACTGACCAAAGTGACAAGAATTGTTAGCTAATTAGTAAAGATTACTAATTATAACGAAATTGGGAAGAATAAGAGTGATTTGTGTGTGTTTTGGCAATAATATTGCAAAAGTGGAATTTAGGTGTCTACAACCTTTCATGGTGCTAACAATCTTGTCAAACTTAAGAAAATATGTAGTAATAAGCTCATCATAATTAATTTTTTAGTCCTTCAAACTAATTTCTAAAATTCTAAAGCTTATCTATCTTTACCTTTGTGTGTACTTCATATAGAACCTTAATTTTATCCCATGCTTCCTTTTCTTACTTGCAATGCATCACCTTTACCATATAATATTCTCCTACACCACACAAGATAAAATTCATAGCATTTCAATTGTCACTACAAGCCTTCTTGTCAAAATTACTAGTTGGAGGTGTAACAGGAAAAGTATAACCATCTTCCATAATTTTCCAATTATCAAACCCTAGGGACATGATATGATTCTTCATCCTTAAAACTCCAAAAATCATAGTTCACTCCATCAAACAAAGGTTCCTTGTTAGTAGAAAAACCACTCTACTGACTCGCCATTTTTGTGCTTCAAGGATATCCTTTCAAGTGATCAAAATTATCCAAAAGGACCAACTTTTAAACAAATTGTTAGAATCATAATGGACTGAGAGGGGGGTGGTGAATCAATCCTTAATAAAATTTAACCAATTTAAAATTTTCTTACTTAAAACCATAAACCATTCATTCTTTCATTAATGTGTGCACAACATTTAATCAAATCAAGATAGTCATGCAAGAGAAACAAGAACACGAGATATAAGTTAGAAACTTGCAAGGGGAAGAAAACCCATTGAAATTTTTTCTGATACTACACACAACAAAGACTCAAGTGAATATTACACATCACAAGAGATTTCTTTAGTGAGGCACTAACCCCACAAGGTGTGCCAATACCTAAACCTTTGTTAATATTACACACAACAAAGGAATCCTAAGAATATGACTCATCAAAGGATATTTTATAAGAATACCACTATAAAAACATTGCTAACACACATAACTAATAGTGATCAAATATTCAACTCACATACCTTCAAAAATTCTTCAAACCCTCCATCTAACTTGCTTAATCTTGTACAAACATAACCTCTTGCACACAATATATTTAACATTCCTCATCCTTTCACACACTTCCTTAGCTCTAAAATTATTCCTTCATACATGTTTCATACTCTTCCTTGGGTCACACTTTGTCCCTCTCTCTTGGCTAGTTCAAAAATGAACCAAAACTTCAATTTTATATGATTCTCTTCTCATAAACATAAAACAAGTTGATCCTAAAAAATAATCTAGACCAAAAAAACACAAAAAAAAAAAAATTACACTTTATCAAATTCATAAAATGGACCCATATAGCTCGGTCATGCCCAAATGCACCAAACAAGCTCAACATCCCATCACCTAGATGGCTAAAACTCACAAACACTATAACCATGATTAGTAAAGATATCTAATTTATCAAACATGTCAAATATTACATAAAAACATCAACCATGTTTGCATAATAACTTGCACCAATAAAATTATTCATAATACTAACAAGAAGGATCATATTCATCACCAAACAACTACTTCCAGCACCATATCTTCACCTTCGTGCCTCAAGACCACCTAGGATAAAATCAAATATGGCATGTAACAATTCAATGGAATACCCTGTACCTTTAGATCACATCCATGCATGTTAGAGCTCATGAAACATCCATGTGTACAAACCACAACTACTTTCCTCTTTACCAAACTAAGTTGCCTAGAAACCAATTTTGTAAACTCAACCAATTTTCACCCTTTTTTCCACTTATAAGACCTCCAAAGACCTTCAATATGGACAAAATTCATCCTTATTCACTTTCCAGGTGATATCAAAAATCATCCAATCCATTACATGCATCAACTAACTAAATATTTCAACCCTGAGTAAATCTTTCCTGAGAAATAAGAAATATTCCTCTCTATAAATAAAGTTGGATGACCCATTAAATTTAATCATCTTGAAATTAAATTTATACCACTATAAATCCCTCTTAATCATCTTTCCATAACATATTATAAATTCTTCCAACTCTAATTGGAAGGCTTTTAACCAGGTCCATCTATGAAAATTGCTCTAGAACTGTCCCCAAAACTATCTTAGGACCATTCTTCACAAATAATATATAATTTTCTCTCTAAAAGATCAGCCATTATTTGAAACCACTATATACATAAATTACAACTCATAAGATAATTTTTTTGTCAATTTATTTCATACCTCCTTTGGACAACTTTGTCCCAAACTGAACATCTTCAAAAACTTGTATGTTTGAGTGGGGTCTTCTCATCACCACATGATCTATCTTACCTTTATAGGAACCTGGAGGAGTCCTCTATATCATCCAATAATCATACTATCATAAAAAATCAATTATGGGTACATACCAATAATTTTTCCTCCATCACTCTCAACATAGGCTTTTAAGCTCATAATAAGCAATTTACCTTCTTAATCTTCATTCATAAAAGTTTGGGCCTCATTTGACCTCTTTCTAACTCTAAAATATTCTTATATCCATGATTCATCATCATTGAAAGGATCAAGGGCCCATAAAATGGTTACACATTCCATCCAAGTAAATATTTCCCATATCAAGCTGGAAAACATGCTTTTGAAAACCATGTTTTTGTCTAAACCTCATATCTTGCAAAATCTTCATCATGTCAACCTAAAATTCTTCTTAAAACATCATAACACCATCTTCTAACATCTACAAGCATCATAAAGTCACAAATAGCTATGCATATTCTCAATTTATCTCATTTTCATGAGTAGGACTCGAGGATTTGCATGTTCTTAGACCAAAAACAACTGAACCAACAGTGAAACCCACTCATGAAACCTTTGCTAACCACTTCTACATATTGAGTATGATGTTACAGACCTTCTTGAGTGTCCTAAACAGATCATACACACCCTAAAAATTATTATCATGCCTAATTAGGCCTCCAAGCACTAGGATTAGACCTAGTTTGCACCATGAAAAAGTAGACCAACCACATGTATCTTCTTCCAAGCACTCCAAAAGGACCTAAAACACCTAATACAAACATTTATCACACTTTTTCATGCTTCCATGAGCTCATATACTTTTGCACTTCATTCTCCTACTTCATTTGTCCTTCAAGCACCTAGACCAAGTCTAGATGAACACCTTCAAATCATGCTAAGACCTGTACTTGCATTCCTTCCCCTCACATCTGCAATTGATTAACCTTCACCACATGTCATAGTAGTACTATAAGAAACTCTGGTCATGCTTTGAAGTAATCAATTCAAACTATTAAGCAAGTAGTTCACACACCAAAGAAAATAACACAAACTTCAGACTAACTCTGAAGCATCCAATCAGACTCAGAAGCAAGCAATCAAACTTTAAAGTAACATGTATTCTATCTTGAAATAAATTCATAACAACATCTAGTCAACTTGGGATGACTCAAGACTATGACCATGCACACTGAAACATGTTCTAGAACACTACAAGACTTCACCAAACTAGATGATACTAATCAACCTTCATACTTAACACTAAAAAACATCTCATAGAGACTGATATGACACATATACAGCCTTTTCCATCAATTTACTTGAAATCAATGATAACACTAAGACACAATGGCCAACACCACCCTTACACCTACCTCTGTTACCCCCTACACATATCAATGATGACTATAAACTCAAGAAACCTTCTCCCTCTACCCACTGGCATGCTTCCTCTCCAGGGAACTATTTTTACATTGGACATCATGATACATACTTCATATCTCCAAGATAACTCTGTGTTGACACCTACTCCTTTCACATGCACTCTTTTCATACATGAAACTTATTAGCCTCACATTCTGTTCAACCCCACTTGCTCTGACACTGTTTGCACACCTGATGATTTGGCTTGGCTAGGATTCACACTTACTTATCTCCTCTTACCACCTCACTCTCCTCCCATATATCAAGGATATGTCCGTATTATTGATACTTATGGCCTCCAAGTCTTCCATTTATCATTATTCCTTGCATGAACTCCTCACACCTCTCTAATCACATGGGTAGTATTGGCTTGAATACATTGGTGGCAGTTTAGAGCCTAATCATATAAATATTACATTTCCCATGCCTTTTGGTCACATTTATATTTTCAATGATTTATTTCTTAGCTATACTCAGATTCTTACTCACTGGTATATACATTATTTTCCACAACCACCTTTCATTAATGAGGAATATGCTATGGGCATGTACAATTTACACTGTATATGATCTCTATATGATCAACCTCACACTATTTCTTACCAAGTCTCTAATCTATCTCACATCGGCTATGATCCTAATAATGTCAATCTCCTCCATGATTTTACTGTATTCTTCTCCACATCACACACTTAGGGGGAAACATGTTTTCTTCACCCTTCAATCATTACCAATTATTTATAATCTCTACGCATATACATTATGTTATGTTCTTTACATATAGAATCTCTTACATACATTGATACACAACTTGTATCATCATTACCACTATGACAAACTCTAGTTCCACAATTCATACTTGACTTTTGAGGGTATAAATATGAAATTAACCTCACCACATTAACTTTTTCACGCTCAGTGCTTCATGATTTATCTTTCTAGCACACATTATCAAACCATTACCCTATGACACACTCTAGTTCCATGATTCATACTTGAATTCTAATTCTGTGATTCATACTTGAATTCTAAGGGTCTAAATCTGAAATGAACCTTGCCACATTCACTCTTCACACTCTATGCTTCATGATCTATCTTTCTAGCACACATTTTCAAACCATTTCCCAATAACATACTCTTATTCTATAGTTCATTTTTTATTGTTGAGGGGTATTTTATAAACAAAACCTCATCTCATACACATCCACTGGGGGAAATTTCTCCTATCCATCTTTAGACATTACATACCATTCCATCACACTCATACACTACATATTGCATATCTTGGTTACACTTACTCTTGCTTACTTATACTATTTACATGATGCACTTTTCTTACTATGCTAGTCAAATTTTCAGTATGTCATTATATTCCTATATACACACATCTGCGTTCACTTGGTCTTTTGGAGTGAATGCATTTCTCTTACATATTTTCACACGCTGCGATGATGTTTGCAATTATACCTTTTACTAGTCCCACTGAGGCTCCTAGGGGAATTTACCTTTACTACTCTCACAAATTACAGGTGTTATTGTTTCATTATTTACTACTTCTACTTTTTAAAAATGTTTACTTTCCACTAATACATACATGGTTTGACATACTTTTTATCTCTCTAACATTCTGACGGGTGCTTCATGTGTAGCATTTTCTGTAACATTCCCATTTTTAAAGCTTTAGAAACAAGGGAATTTTTTTTAATAGCATACTCTCTTCTAAAGTATCATAATTTAGAACACACATTTCAAGTTTTTAAATCATGTTCTTTGTTCTAAATTATCATTATTTACGAACACACATTCCATGCAAATCAATCTCAAAACAGATAACCATATGCAGTTGTAATGACTAGATGAACTATCGATCTCTCATTTCATGACTTGATTTCTTACCTATCCTTCATGTTAATTCAATTAATTGTATACTAAGTATACTTGGTTCTTTTACCCTTTTTGGGGTATTGAATTGTTCCATTTAAGAGGCCTATCTGAATATCTGTTACCAATATTCATTTGAAATCCTGCTTCTTAAACTAGGTGATATAGGACAACGCAACCAGCAGCTTAAGATACTTCGACCAACTGCCAAGGGATTTTTTTTTAATAGCATACTCTGTTCTAAAGTATAATAATTTAGAACACACATTTCAAGTTTTTAAATAATGTTCTCTATTCTAAATGATTGGGATTTAGAACACACATTCCATGCCAATCAATCTCATAACAGATAACCATATGCAACTGTAATGAGTCGATGAACTGCCGATCTCTCATTTCATGACTCGGTTTCCTACCAATCCTTCATTTTAATTAAATTTATTGTATACTAAGTATACTTGGTTCTTTTACCCTTTTTAGGGTATTGAAGTGTTCTGTTTAAGAGGCCTATTTGAATATCTGTTACCAATATTCATCTGAAATCCTACTTCTTAAAGTAGGTGATATATGACAACAAACCAACAGCTTGCAATACTTTGGCCAAAGATTTTCACATGCTTTGCATGATCATATTCCTAGATGGCATACTCGTCAACACAATATGTCATTCACCCTAACTTCATCTATTATCTACAATGGTCTTCACTAACTCATGTCAGTCCTCTTGTCCAAGGTTTAACCATAACTTAGGTTAGCAACATAGATTGGTATAGAGGGCCACTTGCGGTGACTAAGGGTGCATAGACATACTCAATTGACATAGGTCAATTACATGTGTCTAATTACCTTTAGTCATTGGGATTCCTTCCCTATATAAAATCATGTCCCTAAACTAACCTAGAGTGTAACCAAGTCAAGTCTGAGTTTATGTAAACCTAGATGATCTGATTCGGAAGGATGTTGCTACATGTCAGCTGCAACACTGTGTCCTCATGAAGACCTAGTCTTCATGATGACACATTATTGTAGTTGGCATGTACCAACATCCCATGGAATCCCCTCGTATAGCGTTTCATATCTAGATAAGAGGTTAAATACTCTCTTATCTTCTTAATTTAAGATTCAGTGTCAGCAACCCTGTTGATTTCCTAATCTCTTCGATCATTATGGTTGCTAGTCATAAATGAATTATGGTTGTCATGTAGCTTAATCTATAACCAATCCTTCTACCCGAAGGATTGTATGTCATTCCCTGGTTTCTTAATTTAAGTTTAGGATTATAGTCCAAATCATCTTCACATAGTAAGATTTTACTTACTAAGCTTAACCAATTTTATTCATGACTGCATTTCAATCCAGAATCCTTAATAATAAACTTCATTAAAATGAAGTCTATTTCTTATACATATGTATTCATTTATTTTCAATTACCTTACCTCAGTTAAGGTTTTCTAATAAGAGATATAATTTTCTCCTTCTAAATGTCCTTTGGGTATAATGCCCGAAAGATTCACAACAAAATATTTATCCCGAAGACTACTTGTCTTTCCTTTATCATATACTAGTTAGGGTCCATTTCCAGTTATTTTCTTATACAAGGATCCATATATATTTTACTCTTCTATTAATGTTAATTAATAATGCATATTGACCTAGTTGAGTGTTCATCTATGTATGCCAAATTAGAAGTTGCATTTAAGAGGAGAACAAAGTATTAAATCCCTCTCGCCCTATTTTATTAGAGTACAACTGAAATGATTCAAAATAAATATTTTTACGTGAGAATAAGAACAAGTCTACAATCCCCCTTGTTTTGTATGCCCAAAATACCATGACACATCAAATATCAATAACCCTCAACCCTTTCTCATTGATCAAACAAAATACATATTTTAAAGGTCTAAACATTTCAGACATTTTTCATGTCATTCTTCATTAATAAAATCAAGTAAAATTTACAACTTTTTCCCTTTTTAAATTACATCTCAAAAAGAATAATAAATCCTCATTAAAAATGCATCCTTTAAGTAAACACAGGAAGCATCATAAAGGAACTTGTCTTCTTTTTTCACGTACAGAATCCATCTACAAAAATTGCTAGCACAGGTTAGTTCGTTGAACTGAGCATGATAAGCACTAATATTAAATAATATTTAAGTGATGTGCTTTTGATTAACTATCTCATAGAAAGAACTGTAGTCTTATGAAACATTAAGCAACACAGACAGATACCTAGTAAAGAATTAAGTACCACTAAAATAAGAACAAAGTGAGAAACCTTGTCACTTTAAATAAGTATCAAGATTAAACAACAATATTTGTTCAGCAATTTCATAAGAAAAGCTACAATAGACAAGTAATATTACATCCCGATTACTTATCTGTTTCATACTATAGTGTTTTTGAAGCATTCCAATTTAATCTAACTCTAGCCTAACCTTTTTGTTCAACATCAACAGATTTTACAAGGTTTAAATTCCATGTATTTCTCCTGAAGATAGTCACACATCGATTCATTACCTTCTTAACAATCAATTGAGAAGGAAAGAAAAAAAAGGAAAGAAATTGAATCATCTAACTATCTACTCTGCAATCCCCTTCAGCTAACCTAACCAAAATGGTCAGCTTCAAGCAAGGTGTAATAATAACAAGAAATAAATAGTTAGAAAGAGATAAAAATGAACTACCTTTCGAGCACAAGAGTAACAATAAAAAAATCCACAACTCAAAAAGGAGAGAGAGAATGAGATTATCATTATTTCTTCCCAATACTGAACTGAATTATATAAACTGTAATATGCAAATTAGTTAACAACAATTTACTTCCCTCAATGCAAAATAGGGACGGTTTAAGTAGCTTACTAGCTACCACTAAAGGAAATATTTGAAGAATTCATTCTACAACTGTAACAAAAGTATCAAGAAACAACGGATCTTCTAAATTCATCCACGTTGATATCTTTGCACAATACAAACAAATCTTATGCATCCCAAATAGAAAATGATTAAGAGATTATAGTCAAGTAAAAACATGTTTCCTATTCCACACGAAGGAAAGAAGTTGTTTTCAGATACAATGAAATGAATTCCAACCATATTTAAATACAATTGGGAATAACAAAAGGATTACAATCCCCCATTACATGTGTTCATCATCGAGCCTAAAAGGAGAAGGAAAAACTTTATGCTCCAACTAAATTTTGACTAAGATGGAAGCAATCAAATGAAATGAAACCCCAAATTTGTTCCCAAAATCAAAAAAAAAGGGAGAAGAGTAAGACCAAACGTTCCAACTCTTTCCCCTTAGATAACCAAAACCAAACTAATCCCAAGATCCACTAAAATAGTCTACTTTCACAACAACATGTACACAAGTAAATTGAAAGGTTTTCCACAAACCATTTAATACATGCAGGTGAAAGAAGCAACAATATCCTCACACAGTCCCTGGAAAGGAGTTAAACCAAAAACTACCATATTTCAAACAAGGAAGGTCATAACCAAACGAAATCCCTTCTAACAATCCCACAAAAATTCATGGGTTTAAATGCATTAAACTCAAAGGGAGAAAACATTTCATCATTATCCTTTTAACAAGTTTAAATTCATAATACATCGAATCCAAAAAGTTGTTCCAAATCATCTCAAACAGAAACAACTAGATTTAAGGTGATTCTTTTTTCAGAGATGACGAAGCACTTCATACTTTCCACAATTAAAAGAAAAACAAACCCAATTTAAATATTTACCACATAATGCTTTCCCTTAATCCCTTGTACACATAAAACTAGAATCCCACATGACTTAAGAATCATTCCAGTTTCAAATACGATAAACACGATTTACTCAAACATGCATTTAGAAAATACCCATATTGCATCCTTTCAAAATAACAAACTCAAATAGAAGATCACAACCAAAATACACCAAAACATTTCCACAAAGCCATTTATTTCAAAGAGCAGAGTTGTTCTAATGAAGATGCTTAATAAAAATCAAAACTGTTTAATAAGAAGAGCCTATCATGCCTAATGAAATTTCTTGTTGATTTGTAGAAGATCTTCAGCTGAGTTTCTCAAGAATCTCTTCTTTTCAAACAACATCAAAAACCAAATCTCCCAGTTGCCTCCATGTTTCCACAGGTTTTGAAATAGTTTGAGGATGCTCAAGATCACAATGGATCAAAAACAAAGTTGTTGGTTCGAAGAACCAAACCACATGTAGAGCAAAAACTAGAAGGACCACAATGACCAACAACTTTCCCAATTCCATCTGCCCAACTCCTAGGCAATTTCCTCCACTAAACCTGATGCTATTGAATGCATTGAATTCATTGAATGAAAATTTCCTCTATTTCCTTATGCCACTGCCACTTTGAATTTGGTGAAGTTTATTTCAAAACCTAACATGCATTTTTAAATTTAGTAGATATTCCAGCTAGGCATCCCACCTACTTTCCTTGCCTCCACCAAACTTGGCAAATTAGGATGTAAGGACTGAGATTTAATTCTCATTAATACCTTAAAAACCACTGCCACCAACCTTCTATTTTCCACACAACCCATAGGTCCCCTTTCAACTTAGTAATATTTTAGGTCACCTTAGCATTAGTTTGGTTACATCTTAGTTCTTAGGTCTTTAAAATTTATCTTAGGTTAGTTCAAACCCCATAACTATATCACATACCATCTTTGGTTAGGTCATAACCCCTTAGGTTAGAATCCATATAGGGTAGGGCATTGCAACATAGTTTTAGGCGTCAACCCAAAATAGTTCAATAATAGATTCTAGGTAGGTATTATCACCTTAGGTAAAAAATCCAATAGGGTAAACATTACCGTTTGCAGCATGGTGCTAAGTAAGGACACCTAAACCTGATTCCTTCATAATTTATGCCGAAACATTGCTCAGTTCCATAACATGTTTCATTCAACATGTCAATTAACAAGATGACAACAAAGAAGAAAAAAAATCATACCTTGGATCAATGGAATTGATTCAAGGTGTGTTGTTATCATATAGAAATGTGAAAAAAATAGTACATATTTACAACTTATTATTCATAAAATAGAATGGCCTTGCTTCCAAGTAAAAAGAATTATAGCAAGCACAAATTCTGAGCAGTAATAACTCATCCATTGCAACCATGATTTTCAACGTCAAAATAATACACCTTCCTAAGACAAATCACATGTCAAAGTTTGCAATGTCAAAGGTGGAAGTCATCATAGTAATAGTCAGAACCAAGACATTACATACCTTCCTCCTTAAAAGGATCATCGTCCCAATGATTAACTTAATAAAACCATTATAGTTTAGGAAAAAACTTAATTATAGTCCTTTCATTCATATGTTCATAACAAAACTAAATTTGAAAATTCAATTTTTCAAAACAGTATTAAAATACTTGTCAAATAGTTCAGTTATTTCCAAAGTTTGGTAGATTTAACATCAAAATATGAATAAGGTTTTTAGATTTTATCAACCTTTAGAATCAATTATGATCAAATAAGTATGGAAAAGAAGATCTCATATCTTCGAGATTTTCCCAGGTTGCACTTTCTTTGTAAAATTGGTCCCACTGGACCTTACATTGACTTATTTCATGATTTCTTAAGTACAACTGGTGAGTTTCCAACACTTGAATACATTTAACCATTATTATTCCTAGGTCTTGGACCTATAAGGAATTCCAATTCAACACATGTGATAAATCTAAAAGATATTTCTTAAGCAAAGAAATATGGAAAACATCATGCATTTGTGATAAAGAAGGAGGTAGAGCTAAACGATAAGCTATAGGGTTGATTACTTCAACAATTTCAAAGGGTCCCACATAACAAGGTGATAATGTGGCAGCCTTGCCAAAATTTAAAGAACTCTTTTTCGGCTTAACCCAAAGAAAGACCTTCTCACCAAGTTTAAATTCCCTATCAACCCACTTTATGTCTACATAACTTTTCTGCCTATCTGCATCTTCCTTTAAGTGTTCACAAATCATTTTAACTTGTTCCATTTCTATAAGGATTTTAGGCCCTATCACCTCTCTATCTTCAATGTTGTCCTAGCTAACATGGGTTCTGCATTTCCTTCGGTATAGTGCTTCGAAATGTGCCATTTTTAGAGAGGCATGATAAGTATTATTATAAGTAGACTCAACTAATGGAAGGTAATCCTCCCATTTATATTGTTGATCCATATAATACATTCTTAGCATATCCTCTAAAACTTGATTAACTCTTTAAGTTTGTCCATCCATTTCTGGGTGGTACGCAGAACTTAAATTCAGTTTAGTTCTCAGAGCTGCATTAAACATCTACCAAAATCTTGATTTCATTCTCAGATCTCTATCCGATATGATTAATTCAAGTATTCCATGTAACCTGAAAATCTCATGCACAAATCTTCTTTCTAACATAGGTGAATCATCCTTTAGATTACCAGTAATAAAGTGTGATACCTTTTTTAGTTTATCAACATCAACCATAATAACATCATGTTTATTCTTTGATATAGGAAATCCCTTAACAAAATCCATAGTTATCAGTTTCTATTTGTACTGTGGAATACTGTGAGGGTATAATAAATTGGCTGGATGCATATGTTCCGCTTTGACATGTTGACACTCTAAGCAGTGTGTCACAAATTCCATCACATCCTTTTTCATCCCTTTCCATAAATATTGTTGTTTTATATCAACAAGCATCTTTGTAATGCCAGGGTGCCCATAAAAAGGTGAGTTGTGAAATTCAACTAATAATTTCTTTCTTAAATCATTTTCCAAAGGCATGTATACCCTATTTTCAAACCGTAAGATTCTTTCATTGTCAAAGTGAAAACCTTTATATCTTACGTCATTTTGATTTGTAGTAAGTGTTGTCCTTGCTAAAAATAAGAATCGGATTCCATGACACTTTTCACCTCATTTTTAAACTGAGTTCTTAATGTTATAAGAGCAAAAATGTGCTTCCTACAAATTAGAGCATCATCTACTCTATTTTCCTTTCCTTTAATATAGCTTATATCAAAATCATACTGAGATACAAATTCCAACCATCTTCGTTGTCTTGCATTCAGGTTTGGCTGAGTGAAAATATACTTCAACCCAAGATGGTCAATTTTTAGTTCAAAAGTCCTACCGAGAAGCTAATGCCTCCATATTTTAAGGGCATGAACAATGGAAGCAAGCTTTAGGTCATGTGGAGCATAATTCCATTCATGTAACTTGATTTTTCTACTTTCATAAGCTCTGACATGGTCATCCTATAATATAATACCTATGAAGCCCTCTCCAGATGCATCTGTTACAACAATAAAATCCCCATTTGGATCAAGTACAGTCAGAATAGGTGTAGTAGTTAACTGATCCTTTAGAATCTTAAAAGAAGATTCACATTTTTCATTCCAAAAAAAAATTCTTATCTTTCTTTTGTAATGAAGTTATTGGTGTAGTGATCTTAGAAAAGTCTTTAACAAAATTTCTATAGTAACCAGCAAGACCCATGAAGCTTCTGACTTCATGCACATTCTTGGGTATAGGCCACTCAGTTATAGCTATGATCTTCGAAGGATCTACAGCTATTCCATTTTTACATATTACATGTCCCAAATAGTGTACTTCTGTGTCATAGAAGGAACATTTAGACAACTTACCATAAAAATTTCTCTTTCTTAAGATTTCCAAAACTATCTTCAAATGCTCATGATGTTCTTCAATGATTGTCCAAGTATTCTCAAAAAATATTATTCATCAAATTCATAAAAGCAGCAGGTACAGTTTTCAACCCAAAAGGTAAAACCATGAATTCATAATGCCCATACCTTGTTCTAAAATTTTATTTATGTATGTCTTCATCCTTCACTCTCAACTGATGATATCCCAATTGAAGATCTATTTTAGAATACACCAATGCTCCACACATATGATCAAATAGATCATCAATTATAGGAAGTGGATATCAATTCTTAATGTTTTCCTTGTTCAAAATTATGTAATCAATGCACAATCTAAGTGTGACATCCTTCTTTTTCACAAATATTACCGGTGCTCCCCAAGGTGAGGCACTCAATCTTATTAATCCTTTTGACAAAATTTATTGTAACTGAGCCTTAAGCTCTACCAATTCAATGGTATGCATTTTATAAGGTGCCTTGGATATAGGCTCGGTTCCTGTTTTTGTCTCTACTATGAATTCAAACTCCTATTTGAGTGGAAGACCCGGTAACTCTTCCAGAAATACATCTCTAAAATTTTGTAACAAGGGATATTTTTACATAAAATATTTACCTTCTTCTGTAGTCTAGAAAATATTTACTGCATACAAGGTACAACCTTTATTTTTGGCCTTTTTAATTTGCATTTTTGACAACTTCCTAACTAAAATCTTGTGTTTTACACCCTGAATGACCACTGATTTCTGCATATCATCTAAACAACTAATATGTTTTTCAAAACAATCAACCTTTGCTTTATGCTCAGCTATCTAGTTAACACCTATGATTACATCATAAGACCCCAAAGGAGTAACATAAATGTCAAATTTTGTGGAAAAACTAGGGAAGTCAAGGACTTCTCCAAAAAGACACATACTAACCATATGAGTAGCATTATTTCCATAATGCACAGTCCACAAATTTTCCATTTTCTCATCTTTTTTTTTTAATTTTAAAGATAACTTAGTAAAAATAAAACATTCAATAGTTCTAGTATCAAAAATTATAGTCATAGGTATACCAAATAACTTATCCGAAACTTCTATGGGTGTGACTTACTTTTCAGCTTGCTTGTCAACTACTGCAACGTGTATCCTATGCTGCTGATTGCAGTCATCCTTCTTCATAGGATAGTCACTTGTGTAATGGTCCTTGCCACAATTAAAATAGCCTCCAATAGGCCCCTTCCTAGGCTCAAATTTATTTCCAGCCTTGAAGTTATCATTCTGGCTTCCATAGGACTTCTACCCATTGTTATTATTCTTGACAAAGTTGTTCCGCATACTAGCAATAGGTTTTTTAATTACTTTTTTCTTATTATTATCAGTGGAATTTTTTTTTTTCATGCCAAACCTCTTCTAGGGTCCCTTTTTAGGTGTAATAGATGAAGAAGAGCTTGGAATCTTCTTTCTAATTTCCACTCTATGAGCAAAGATTGTTGTTAATTTTTATTCTTTCCTTATGGCTTTTTCAACAACCCCTTCCATAGTGGTTGGACTGTGAACATCCACCTCGCCTCCTATAATGGGATTTAATCCCATAATACATTTTTGTATCTTGAACTTCTCGTCAGTTTGATACTGAGGCATGTACTTAAGGAGTTTGGTAAACCTTTCCCAGTACTCTATCACAATTAACTTTCCTTGAGATAAGTTCTGAAATTCAGTCATTTTCTGATCATAGAAAAGTTGAGGTAGCCACCGTTGCCTAAAGTAACTTTTAAATTGATCCCAAGTTATGTATGCTTTGACCATATTCAGCTTAGCCTTATGGTTGTCCCACCATGAAGATTCCCCATGAGAAATCTTATACTCTCCACATATTGGTTTTGTTTCCTTAGAGAAGTTTCTTATAGCAAAGTACTTCTCCATTTCACCAAGACATTGCTCAGCCCCTTCCCCAAGTCATACACCTTAGGAGGAATTATTAGTTTTATATCATTGGTGAGTTCCACTACTAATCTTTATTTTTTATTTTCAGGCTGATTAGGTATGTTTACATTACTATTATCAACACCCAGATTTCCCCCATTAGTGTTGTCCACAAGAGGTGTCTAATCATCATTATTAGCATCTTCTTCCTCCTCCTCATTGCCCATTACTTGTTTTTCTAATACAACCAAATAATCTTTTGTGTCCAGTAGGGCAGCAAGGATCTCATCGAGTTTTTGGGTAGTAGTTGCTTCTCCACCCGGTGGTGGGTTATATAAAGCATTTCCTCTTAATCTAATAATTTTCTATTTTAACAAGAAAATGCAATTTTTATCAGATTATGGACACAATAGGTCAAAGAGATGAAACCTTTATCTTTGATACCAAGATGTAAGATTCCCATTTTAAAGCTTTAGAAACAAGGGAATTTTTTTTTTCAATAGTGATCTCTATTCTAAATTATCATAATTTAGAACACACGTTTCAATTTTTTAAATAATGTTCCCTGTTCTAAATGATCATGATTTAGAACACACATTCCATGCCAATCAATCTCATAATAGATAACCATATGTAGCTGTAATGACTCGATGAACTTTCGATCTCTCATTTCATGAGTCCAAGTTTTATCTATCTCTCAATTCATGACTCGGTTTCTTACGAATCCTTCATGTTAATTAGATTTATTATATAATAAGTATACTTGGTTATTTTACCCTTTTCAGGGTATTGAACTGTTCTATTTAAGAGGCCTATCTGAATATCTATTACCAATATTCATTTGAAATTCTACTTCTTAAACTAGGTGATATAGGACAACGCAACCAGCAGCTTGTGATACTTCAACCAAAGATTTTCACATGCTTTGCATGATCAAATTCCTAGATGGCATAATCATCAATGGAATACATCCTTCACCCCCACTTCATCTATTATCTAGAATGATCTTCTCTAAATCTTGTCAGTCCTCTTGTCCAAGGTTTAACCATAACTCAGGTTAGCAACATAGATTGGTATAGAGGGCTACTTGTGGTGACTAAGGGTACATAGACATACTCAATTTACCTAGGTCGATTATGTGAGTCTAATTACCTTTAGTCATTGGGAGTGCTTCCCTATATCAAATCATGTCCCTAAACTAACCTAGAGTGTAACCAAGTCAAGTCCAAGTTTATGTAAACCTACATGATCTAATTCGGAAGGATGTTGTGATATGTTAGCTATAACATTATGTCATCATGAAGACTCGGTCTTCCTAATGACACATTATTATAGTTGGCATGTACCAACATCCCATGGAATCCCCTCATATAGAGGTACATATCTAGATAAGATGTTAAATACTCTCTTATCTTCTTAATTTAAGATTTAGTTTCAGAAACCCTATTGATTTTCTAATCTCTTTGATCATTATGGTTGCTAGTCATAAATGAATTATGGTTTTCATGTAGCTTAATCTGTAACCAATCCTTCTACTCAAAGGATTGTATGTCATTCCTTAGTTTCTTAATTTAAGTTCAGGATTACAGTCCAAATCAGCTTAACACAGTAAGATTTAACTTACTAAGCTTAACCAAGTTTATTCGTGACTGAATTTAAATCCAGACTTCTTAATAATGGACTTCATTAAAATGAAATCTATTTCTTATACATATGTATCCATTTATTTTCAATTACCTTACCTCAATAAAGGTTTTCTAAGAAGAGGTATAATTTCCTCTTTCCAAATGTCCTTTGGGTATAATACCCAAAAGAGTCACAACGAAATATTTATCCTCAAGACTACTTGTCTTTCCTTTAACATATACTAGTTAGGGTCCATTTCCAGTTATTTTCTTATAAAAGGATCCATATGTATTTTACTCTTCTATTAATGTCAATTAATAATCCATATTGACCTAGTTGAGTGTTAATCTATGTATGGAAACTTAGAAGTTGTATTTAAGAGGAGAATAGAGTATCAAATCCCTCTTGCCCTATTTAATTAGAGTATAACTTAAATGATTCAAAATAGATAAGTTTACAAGAGAATAGGAACAAGTATATAATCCCCCTTTTTTTTGTATGCCCAAAATACCATAACACATCAAATATCAATAACACTCAACCCTTTCTCATTGATCAAACAAAATACATATTTTACAGGTCTAAACATTTCAGACATTTTTCATGTCATTCTTCATTGATAAAATCAAGTAAAATTTACAAATTTTTCCCTTTTTCAATTACATCTCAAAAAGAATAATAAATCCTCATTAAAAATGCATCCTTTAAGTAAACACAGGAAGCATCATAAAGGAACTTTTCTTCTTTTGTCACTTACGAAATCCATCAACAAAAATTGCTAGCACGGGTTAGTTTGTTGAACTAAGCATGATAAGCACTAATCATTAAATTGATGTGCTTTTGACTAACTGTCACATAAAATAAGTATCAATATTAAACAAAAATGTTCATTCAACAATTTCATAAGAAAAGTGACAATAGACAAGTAATATTGCATCCCAATTACTTATTTGTTTCATACTATAGTGTCTTTGAATCATTATAATTTAAGCCAACTCTAGCCTAACCTTTTTGTTCAACATCAATAGATTTTACAAGGTTTAAATTCCATGTACTTCTCCTGAAGATAGTCACACATCGATTCATTATCTTCTTAACAATCAATTGAGAAGCAAAGAAAAAAAAGGAAAGAAAGTGAATCATCCAACTATCTACTCTGCAATCCCCTTCAGCTAACCTAACCAAAATGGTCAACTTCAAGCAAGGTGTAATAATAACGAGAAATAAACAGTCAGAGAGAGATAACAATGAACTACCTTTCGAGCATAAGAGTAATAATAACAAAATCCACAACTCAGAAAGAAGAGAGAGAGCGAGATGAAAGTCAATAATCAAGATGAGAGAGAGATTCTCATTATTTATCCCCAATACTGAACTGAATTATATAAACTGTAACATGTAAATTAGTTAACAGTAATGTACTTCCCTTAATGCAAAATAAGGATAGTTTAAGTAGCTTACTAGCTACCACTAAAGGAAATATTCAAAGAATTGATTCTACAACTGTACCAGAAGTACCAAACAAAAACTCATCTTCTAAATTCATCCATGTTGATAGATTTGAACACTATAAAAAAAGCTTATGCATCCCAAATAGAAAGCGATTAAGAGATTACAGTTAAGTAAAAAACATGTTTCCTATTCCATAAGAAGGAAAGAAGTCATTTTTAGATACAATGAAATGAAGTCCAACTAGATTCAAATACAATTGGGAACAACGAATGGATTGCAATCCCCCATTACATGTGTTCATTATTGAGCCTAAAAGGAGGAGAAACTTTATGATCCAACTAAATTTTGACTAAGATGAAAGAAATCAAAGGAAATGAAACCCCAAATTCGTTCCCAAAATTGAACAAAAGGGAGAAGAGTAAGACCAAACATTCCAACTCTTTCCCCTCAGATAACCAAAACCAAAATATTCCCAAGATCCACTAAAATAGTCAAATTTCACAACAACATATACATAAGTAAATCGAAAGGTTTTCCAAAAACCATTTAATACATGCAGGTGAAAGAAACAACAATATCCTCACATAGTCCCTGGAAAGGAGTTAAACTAAAAATTACCATATTTCAAACAAGGAAGGTCATAACCAAATGAAATCCATTCTAAAAATCCCACAAAAATTCACGGGTTTAAATGCATTAAAATCAAAGGGAGAAAACATTTCATCATTTTCCTTTTAACAAGTTTAAATTCATAATACATTGAATCCAAACAATTTTTCCAACTTATCTCAAACAAAAACATCCAGATTCAAGGTGATTCATTTTTCATAGAAGACGAAGCACTTCATACTTCCCACAATTAAAATAAAAACAAACCCAATTAAAATATTTACCACATAATGCTTTCCATTAATCCCTTGTGCATAGAAAACCAGAAGCCCACATGACTTAAGCATCATTCTAGTTTAAAATATGATAAACATGATTTACTCAAACATGCATTTAGAAAATACCCATATTATATCCTTTCAAAATAAAAAACTCAAATAGAAGATCATAACCAAAATACACCAAAACATTTCCACAAATCCATTCATTTCAAAGAGTAGAGTTATTCTAATGAAGACACTCAATAAAAATCAAAACTGTTTAATAAGAAGAGCCTATTATGCCTGATAAAATTTCTTGTTGATTTACAGAAAATCTCTAGCTGAGTTTCTCATTCTTTTCAAACAATGTCAACAACCAAACCTCCCAAATTCCTCCATGTTTCCACAGGTTTTGAAATAGTTCAGGGATGATCAAGATCACAATGGATCAAAAAATAGAATTTCTAGTTCAAAGAACCAAAACCACATGTAGAGAAAAAAAAAAAACTAGAAGGACCAATAACTTTCCCAATTCCATCTGCCCAACTCCTAGGTGGTTTCCTCCACTAAGCCCAAGGCTATTGAATGCATTGAATGAAAATTCCCTCTGTTTCCTTACACCACTGCCACTTCGAATTTGGTGAAGTTTATTTCAAAAACTAACATGCATTTTTAAATTTAGTAGAGATTCCAGCTAGCCATCCCACCTACTTTCCTTGCCTCTGCCAAACTTGCTAAATTAGGATGTAAGGACTAAGATTTAATTCTCATTAATACCTTAAAAACCACCGCCACCAACCTTCTATTTGTTACATAACCCATAGGTCCCTTTTCATCTCAGTAATAGTTTAGGTCACCTTAGCATTAGTTAGGTTTCCATCTTAGTTCTTAGGTCCTTAAAATTTATCTTAGGTTAGTTCAAACCCCATAACTATATCACATACCATCTTAGGTTAGGTCATAACCCCTTAGGTTAGAATCCATATAGGGTAGGGCACTGCAACATAGTTTTAGGCGTCAACCCAAAATATTTTAGTATTAGATTCTTGGTAAGTATTATCACTTTAGGTCAAAAATCCAATAGGGTAAACATTACAGTTTGCAACATGGTGCCGAGTAAGGACACCTGAAGCCAGTTCCTTCAAAATTTATGCCAAAACACTGCTCGGTTTTATAACATGTTTCATTAAGCATGTCAATTAATAAGATGACAGTAAAGAAGAAAAAAATCATACCTTAGATAAATGGAATTGATTCAAGGTGTGTTGTTATCATATAGAAATGAGTAAACAATAGTACATAGTTACGACTTATTATTCACAAAATAGAATGGCCTTGCTTCCAAGTAAACAAAATTACAGCAAGCGCAAATTCTAAGTAGTAATAACTCATCCATTATGTTGGTACCCAGATTTAATCTCCTTCACAACTTGAGAAAAATTATGGATTTTACAAGACACCGAGAGGCAGATAAATGATTTATATGTCATTTTGTAGCTAGGAAGCAATTTATCTAACTTGTTAGCACTTAGGATTTGAAGAAGTTGGTAGCACCTTGAAAATATTTTGATCTAATCCTCACTATTTTAGGTTGTTCCTCTCAACCAAAGTAAGAGAACCTATATTGCAGCCTTTGTTTTGTGAAGGAGGTGGAGATATCCTTATACTATGCATATTGTATGGAGATGGCCTTGGGAAAACATGATCAATTTTCCATTATTCAAAATCAATAGAGTTGTCACTACTAAATGATGGAAATGCTTTCAAGATAAGGCTGAGGCTGCTAGAGACATGGTATGATATTTATTTGCTTTATGCATTTTTGTAGATGGATTGTGTTCTTTTGTTGACACACAATGCAATACAAGGGTAGTATGGGGTAGGATTATTTATTCTGAATGAAATTTTTGGTGGGAGATTTTATACAAGACTAACCAAAATTTACAAGGAAATTTGTAACACCTAAACAACAGAATGCTTCAAAGGGGTTAAGGTACTACTTCAACCAGGATATGTGCACCAAATGGAGGCCCATATTTGCACTCTTCCACACAATATTTGACAACCTACCACAAAATCTTGAAGCAGATGAACTAGCAAAGTATCCATAAATCTCTGTTATATCATGACCTAAGGTGCACCCAAAGGTTTACAAAAAATCTCTAAATTCAAGGAAGGTAAAGTGAATTTGAATCTGTTTATCTCTTTATCAGATGAAATCTCTTTTGAATGTGAGATTTCAGATGCCACTAAACTATCAACAAGAAATTTGACTATGTATGATCAAGAGATACTTTAAACACAAGACTATAACAGGAGCAAGAAACACAAATTGAAAACATTTTGAAACATAGGTGCATGCAAATTTTGCCAAGAGACAACACAAAATAATCTAGAATTACCAAATTTATCAGCAAGGGAATGTTATAAGAAAAATATCAAAGCTTGTTCATGGCTTTACAATTGAAACCAACTCAACATGATACACATCTAATAAAAATAGGAAATAGAAATGGTTCTCAGGTGGTTTCTCAGAGAATGGGCTTCTTCCCATTTTTTTTCCCATGAAATTATAAGTTTCTTTGACCTTTCACATGTCTCTAAACATGCATGATATAACTTTTAATTACATTTAATCCTTCTCTCCCAAGAAAAGAATATGTTAAGGGATCAAGTTTATTACAACAATTCCTCATGATTCACTGAAAATGACATTTAACAAATTCGTAACAAAAATTTCCAAGTGTTTAAAAAGGTTGAATCATTACAAATATTTGGATCATTATCCTTCCTGGAGGCACATTTTTCATCATCAATGCATGCAGATGCCTTTCCACTCATCATTTCACCTTTTCACCTTTTAAAACTACCTGTGCAACTTTCAAATTTGACATTTCACATGTTTAGATGGATTAGGGAAAATTTTCATTTCAAAAACATCTCAGATCTACAAATCAAGCCATGAAAGTGATCCCAATGATCCTGGAAGGCCCAAACGACATGGAATTGCCAAAAAATTTGATGAAATTTGATGCAAAATTTGTAATTCCAAGTTTCTTGGAGCTCCCATGGCAACCAAAATGGTGCAACGTACAGGAACTGTTGATCTGCCTTCAACTTCAAATCTTGGCCCTCCACGTGGAAAATGTGGATAAAAAAATCTTGGGTTACTGTTGTCAAAATTTCACCCCCCAGGGTAAATTTCGATAACATGCATCAGAGTTTTGCAGTTCTAGGCAAGTAGATTGAAACAAGAAAAAATGTGAAAATCGGCTAAGTCCTAGTCCCCGGGACAGTCGGGACATTTGGGACGTCAAGGCGCAGATCGGCCGAAAAGCCTACAGGTGACCCAAACAACAAAGGAACAAGTGGGACAAGAGTGCGTGAAGGACGCGAACCGGCTGGTTCGGCCGAAACAAGAAACTTCAACACAAGGAAAACTGGGACAAGTGGGACAAATGGACGCGGCGGACGCGGAAAGCCCGGATTGGCTGAAAAGGAGAACTTTCACACTAACTGCTTTGGGACATCTAAGACAAAGATACATGAACCAGCCAGTTTAGCTGAAATGAGAACAAACAGTCCGGAGACAAATGGGACATCTGGGCCGTGAGGACGTGAATCGGCCAGATTGGGCGAATCGGAAGAATTTGTCCCACGAAGCACAGGGACAAGTGGGACAAATGGACGTGAACCGGCCGAATCGGGTGAACCAGAGGATTTTGTCCCAAGCAGCACTGGGGCATCCAAGACAAATGGACGCGGTGGACGCGAAGGAGCCGAAAGGGCCGAGAAACAACCAAATCATGACACATGTCACAAAGGAAATGGCCAAAAAGTCAAAGGGTGAGTTTTGAAGGATCAGCCCGAACCAATGGGATAGTGCCACGTGTCCCAGCTAGGGCCCACAAGGAAATTTCAAAAGAGAGCCCACCGAGAGGTGGAGGAGAGAGAGTTTCTCAGCGAATCAGAACCTGCCACGTGTCATCCAAGTGGTAGAGCGCGGGAAGAAATTTAAAAATCCGTTTTTGCCTATTTTGTGCCCTAAATCTTCAGATCGCCATAACTTTCGATCCAGAGCTCGAATTGGCACGTTCTTTATATCAATGGAAAGCTGGTAAAATTCTCTACACGATTCCAGGGTCAATCTTGCATTTTGGTTTAGTTTGGAGAGAGAAAATTAAGAAACACCTCTGGTGTGAAATAACAAGCAGAAGTAATGCTTCAATAAACAACTTTAATGCAGCAGACAATTCGCCGCTTCTGTTGGACAGCCCGCCGTTTTGCCAGGATCCATCGCTTCTATCATAATGAGATGAACTGAATGCAACCTGGAGGTGGTTGGAGTAGATTTGGCTTCCCCCTCTCTCTTTCCTCTCATTCTTTCTATATATTGTAAAGAGGAGCTTCTTTTAAAAGGTCGAACATTTTTCTGTTTTGCTCCTCCCTTCTTCTCCTATCAAGCGAATTTGTGGAGTTCGAACCTCTCATTTGAAACTGTAATACGACTCTACCTCTTGGCATTCTGCAGTGTATTTTATCAATCTTTGGAGCAAGTAATACATGTCTGTGGATGATTCTGAACCCTCTTTGTGTTCATCTTGCATCCTCCTGGTCTTTCACTACAATTTTTATTATCTGTGCATGATCTTATATCACATTTGAATGGTCTGTGTTTATTGGCAAGATAGGTGTTCTTCATTCCTCGGTGCATAACCTCTATTAGTTTAGATTTATTTTTGTGCATCTTCTTACCCTGTCTCCTTGGCAGATTAGATTAGGTTTTGAGAAAACCCTCTGCATATTTCGTGTGCATCTGAACAGAGGAATAGGAACCAGCCTTCTCTGGAGAATTCTTTCTCATTTTTAAGTCCCACACTTAGAGAAAGGATTCAATGTTATGCAATCACACTGGATGCCAAAGTGATCAACCTAGAAACCTGATCTGCATTTAGGGGTGCTGTGATTTGGCATCAACAGTTTTGGCACGCCCGGTGGGACCTAGAGGTCTCATTTTTATTGCAACAAAGTTGATATGCATCTGCTGCCATTTTCTTACTTGAAAAGAGCTATTATTCGCATATCTGGCAACTCCAAGAGGAAGATCAACTGGTTTCAGCAATACAGGCCTTAAAGCTTATGAGAAGAATCACAAGGTCAAGAGTTGGAGAAGAAGAAGTGTTGTTTGAATACCTGCAATTATCTCGAAGAAGAAGGCAAAGACGAAGAAGGATTCAAAGGTCTCCATCTCCACCAAACAGAACTCTCTCAACTCCTCCACCTGCTCGGCCTTTCATTCAGTATTCAAGAGTCCTTCGACCAATCAGAATGGCACAACCACTAAATCCCTTTGTCAATTTCACTGGCAGTAGCCCACTCGCCCTCAATGCACAGAATCTAGTTCCAATTGCAGCATTGAAGAACATTCCATTTTTTACTGGAGAAAATCATACCACTCCTGGTGATCATGTAAAATACATTGCTAACGTCTATGTAATCCATGAGATAAATGAAATGGATGTAGCTGTCAAATTGTTGGCGTCTTCATTCAAGGGGAAAGCATTGCAATGGTTTAGGAGCCTTACAGCTGGTTCTATCACAAGCTGGAATCAGCTGTGTATTGCACTTCATGAGCAGTTTGGAGAAAAGGGAGACAATTTGTCTCTACTGGAATAATTAACAACTATCAAGAGAGCCCCCAACGAGTAGCTGACTGATTTCAACTTCAGATTTCAGAGGTCTTGGGATAGGATTCCAGTGGCAGATAGGCCAACAGCAGAAGGTGCTTTTCTATACTATCTTAAATCTTTGAATTCTGATATTTCTATGTTAATTCAATCTATGGGAGGCACAACCTTACTTGCTGCTTATAACATTGCCATTAGAGCCGAAAACTATCTTATCCAAGCTAGTAAATTGACTCCTAGGCCTCCAATGCCATTATATCCAAGTTTAGAGAGCCCAAGTGCTAGTCAAGCACCTGTCTTAGCTCCTATTCCCACTCCTAGAAATCAGAGTTCAAATGAAGCTTCCACTTCATCTCCAAGTGCCCCAAATGAGCTTCAAGAGGTCATGAAGCAATTGCAAAATCTAGGCAATGAGCTGGTCACTCTCAAAAGACAACAAGCTCAAGGTTTTAGACCTTCATATCAGCCTCAAGCTCAACCTAATAGGCAGCCATATCAGCCTCAAAGGCCACCTAATCCAGTTGCAAATATGAATCAAACAAGGCCTCCTGTCAATAGACCATTCCAGCCCTATAATCCAAATGTCATATCTACCTCTAGGGCATTAGTACCAGCACAAAACAACATTGCACAGGAGTATGATTGGTGTTTTCCATGTAATGAGCCTCATAATCAATCCATGTGCTTCAATGGTGCTTTGACTCAAGCTTTAATGGTAACAACTACTGGTGTGGAGGGTGAGAATAGTCAAGAGAACAACCAACAACAAGAAACATTCCAACAGCAATCAGCCCCAAATGACACCACATTGGTAAATTGGCAAGCAGAGGATTTTTGTGGCATGAACTAGGTAGTTTCTCAAGGTGTTGCAGCAAACACAAGGTCAAAAAGGAGAAATTTGGGTGAAGAACAGCCATTAGCCCCAACCAATCCACAACTTTCCATGGCTCCACAAATGATTGGCAAGCAAATTCCCGCTTCAAATGCACAAGGACAGCCAAGAACAACCCCTAGGCCAACTCAAATGCCAGCTGTTACTGCCCACATACAAGGAGTAAATGTGCAAACCAAGGGGCAGCAGAGAGATCCTTCATCACCATTCAGTATCATTGATCAGATGAAAAAAACAAACGTCAATATATCTATGTGGGAATCCCTAGCTATCCCGGGCCAAAGAGATCTGCTGCAAGCTGCCATGAAGGACTGGCCAACTTCGAATCAGTAGATACAAGACAAAGTGCTTACAAATGCTGCCTAGCCTGAGGGAAATCATGGAGGACAACAAGGTAAGATGTTGAAACCCCCTCCTTTCTATGTTTCGTTAATCATTGGAAATAAGCTAGTGCACAATTGCATGATGGACTCTGGAGCAAGTAGCTCTGTCATGCCCAAACAGATAGCTGATCAGCTAGGGCTTCAGTATGAAATAACATCTAAGGGAGTAGTGTAGCTGGATGGGACAGCAATAGCAACAGTTGGAGTGATTAGAAATTTGAGTCTTACCTTGCATGCATGTCCAAATGTTGTTGTCTTACAAGATGTGTCAGTCATAGACCTTCCACCACTCTTTGCCCTCTGTTTGTCAAGGGACTTCACTGCCAAGATTGGGGGATATTTGTCTACTGATTGGTCACACATGCTATTCAGAACGAGATATGGAACTAAGGCCACAATCAGATCTGAACCTATTGCAAACTTCCATATTGAGCCCTACACTCCAAGTCAGATTAATGTCAATTGCTCAGCATTTGATCAAGAAGATCACCCAAGCACTGATGAAGCTTACACTAAGGTTGGAAGTATCCCAGATTTGACTCTTGATGAATGGGCAAACAAGGTGCATGCTTTTGATCCTTATCAAGGAATAGAAGAATCTGAGCTAGGAGTCTATTGTATACACGAAGAAATTCAACCTATTCCTAGCATCACCAAGCCAAACCACAAGGATGACAATGAGGTATGGCAGCTGTTTTTTGATGGATCAAGGAGTAGACAAGGTGTAGGAGGAGGAGCCGTGCTTGTTTCACCTCAAGGAGTAAAGTACTATTCATCTTTTAGATTTCAATTTGCATGCTCCAATAACACTGATGAATATGAAGCCTTGGTGTAGGGGATGCATTGGGCAATCAAGAAAAAAATAAAGAACTTTCAAGTCTTTGGGGATAGTGAATTGATTGTAAATTAGGTCAAGGGACAGCATGCGGCCAAAAATGATCTACTCAGATGCTACAAGAACAGGGTCTGGGACCTCATGGAAGATTTTGAAGGTTTCGGCATCAAAGTCATTCCTAGGAAAGAGAATCAAGCTGCTGACAGGCTTGCAGCAGTAGGGGTAGCCTTTGACATTGTAGAAAACATTCAACAAGACAAGGTACAGCCAAACATCCACGTGATTGTCAGGCATTCGGTGCCGGATAATGATGTCAGTTGGCAAGTATTTGAGAATGACCAGCAAATCATCCATTTCTTGCAAGAAGAAGCTGAGTTCTCAGCTAAGAATCAAGAAAAGTTGGAACAACAATATGGTGACCAAGTGATACAGCTGAGAACTGACAAGCTGCAGAAGGGACTTATCACTTTGGAGTCCATTTTTAACCCCAATGATTAGTTTAGAAAGGAGAAAGAAAACATTCAGGTCAAGAGAGAAGATTCAGTATCCATCTTGGTAGAAGAGAACAAGCCATTGCAAATTGGAAAGATGACAAATGAGAAAGAAAGGTGTGAGTTCATACAGCTATGTCAAGAATTCCCTGACGTATTTGCTTGGAGCTATGAAGACTTGAAAGGCTTCAATCCCAACTTAGCTCAGGCATACCATCGAGTTGGATCCAAATACTAAGCCTGTCAGGCAGAAACAGAGACCAGTCAATCCACACATGGAGCCTCTCATGAGGAAAGAATTGGACAAGCTGATTGAGTCAAGAATCATATTCCCAATCAAGCATTCTAGTTGGGTTGCCAGCTTAGTTCCAGTCAGGAAGAAGAGTGGAGAGATCAGGCTGTGTGTTGACTTCAGAGATTTGAATAGAGCCTCTCTCAAGGATCATTATCCACTCCCTTCCATGGAGCAAATATTCCAGGTCGTAGCTGGTTCAGAAAGGTTTTCACTACTTGATGGTTACTCAGGCTTCAATCAAATTATGGGTGAAGGAGGAAGACCAGTTCAAGACAGCCTTCACAACCAAATGGGGCACATATGCTTACAAGAAGATGCCATTTGGACTGTCGAACGCCGGAGCAACATTCCAGCGAGCTATGGATATGGCATTCAAAGGCTTGATCAACAAGATAGTGCTGATATACCTAGATTATATTACTGTCTTCTCAAAGAATGCAGCAGACCATCTCTTTCACCTCAGGCAAGTGTTTCAGAGGTGTAGAAAGTTTGGGGTGTCTTTGAATCCTAAGAAGTTCATCTTTCTTGCACATGAAGGGAAGCTCCTTGTCCATATTGTCTCCAAGGAAGGATTAGCAATTGATCTAGAGAGGGTTGAAGCCATAAGAGCACTACCATTGCCAAGCCACAAGAAAGCCCTTCAGAGTTTCCTGGGAAGGATAAACTTTGTTCGGAGGTTTGTCCCAGATTTTGTAGCCCTTGTCAAGCCCATCACCAAAATGTTAAGGAAAATCATGGCTTTCAAGTGGACGGCAGAGGGCAAGGAGAGTTTTGAAGCAATCAAAGAAGCCATCTCCCAAGCACCCACTCTCATCAACCCAGACTTTTCCAAGGATTTCATCCTCTATGCATTTGGAGGTGATGACACTATTTCTGCCATTCTGGTACAGTAGAACAAAGATAATGATGAACAACCGATTGCCTTCTTTAGCCAGAGCCTAGATGACTGCGAAGTAAGGTACTCTTTTATTGAAAAGCATGTGCTTGCAGTAATCAAAAGCTTGAAGAAATTCAAGCATTTAGTCTCAAACAACAAGGTCCAGTTGCTAGTCTCACATGTTGGGGTTAAGGAATTCCTCCTCAACAAGGATTTGAATGAGAAAAGGGCAGGATGGATCACCCGTGTCATGGAGTATGACATTGAGATCAAGATCACCAAGCTAGTAAGAGGCAAAGGTTTGTGTGAGCAGCTCACTTCCAAACAACCAGACAACCCAGAAGATGAAGAAGACGTTGTCCTGTTATTACAAGATGATCAAAAATAGGAAAATGATGATGTTTCCACTCCCTGTTGGACTCAGAATATGATACATTTCCTACAGACAGGCATGTGCCCTCCAGAAATGAGCAAAGCAAAAAGAAGGTACTTCATATTACAAGCAGTTCCATATGTGCTTGTTGATGGTGTTTTGTTTAAAAAAGACATCAACGGTGTTCTATTAAGATGCATTAGGACAGGTCAGGTTGAGAGGATCTTACACGGAGTTCCATGACGAGGAGGCAGGAGGCCATTTCACCCCACGAGTAACAGCTCTCAAAATCATGAAAGCTGGTTACTATTGGCCTACTGTATTCAATGATTGCTACTCATGGGTTAAGAAATGCAAGAAATGTGCATTCTTCACAGGGAAAGGAAGGTTAGCAGCACTGCCCCTTTGTCCAATTTTAGTAGATCATCCATTCATGCAATGGGGATTGGACTTCATTGGAGTCATCAATCCCAATTCAAGTCAAGGCCACAAGTGGATTCTTTACAGCGACAAACTATTTCACCAAGTGGACCGAAGCAAGTAGCGCTCAAAGAGGCAAGTGAGTCTAACATACTAGAATTTTTATGAAGGAATAACAACCAGGTTCGGTTGCGCCGGCCACCATCATATCAAATAATGCATTAGCATTCATAGGTTCAAAAATTACAGAATGGGCTGTTAAGAATGGAGTCTATTTGAGCACCTCTTCAAATTATTACCCGCAGGGTAATGGACAGGCAGAGTCCACAAACAAGAATTTGCTAAAAATCATCAGGACTCTGGATGAAAATCAAAGAACATGGCATACAAGGCTAAAATCAGCGTTATGGGCTGACAGGATAACACCAAAGAGGTCTACAGGTAATTCTCCCTACAAGTTGGTCTATGGGAAGGAGGCAGTATTACCTATATCATTAGAATTGCCATCCTTGGAGCTCATGAAGCAGTTTGAGTTATCTGAGTTCGAACCAATGGAGGTCAGGTATGCATAATTGATGGAATTAGAATAAATCAGAGAACATGCAGTTCAGACAATTGAAAAGGATCAGGCCTTAGTAAAAAGATGGTTTGATAAGAGAGCAAGAGCAAAGACCTTCCAGGAAGGGGACCTATTTCTAAAATGGGATGCAAATTGGGAAAAACCAGGAAGGAATTCCAAATTTGATGCCATCTAGAGTGGTCCCTACATGGTCACGAGATGCAAAAATAGTAATGCCTTCCAATTGTCTGCATTGGACGGAGAGGAACTTCCGATTCCGGTTAACGGAATCTATCTTAAACATTGCTACTAAAAAAGGAAAAGGTTTGCCCTTGTAAATATTAATTTAGATTTTCATTCCTCCAAGTGCGTATGCACATTGTCCTGTGGTAGTTAGGTTTCTATTTCCCTAAGTGCTTTGGCACAGGTTTTGCTACTCTCAGGTTGTTTTCTACAATTCAGAGTGTTGCTGGAGAAGAAGTTGCAGTATCAGGCTCGTTTCAAGTTATTGCTTATAACTCCATGCCCAATGGATCGCTAAAAGGCCACTGATCTTCTACCTAGCAGGTAGGTGACCCTGCTGAGTCGTCAAAACTGTTGTCAAAATTTCACCCCCCAGGGTAAATTTTGATAACATGTAGTTCCAGGCAAGTAGATTGAAACAGGAAAAAATGTGAAAATTGGCTAAGTCCTCGTCCCCGGGACAGTCGGGACATTTGGGACGTCAAGGCACGGATCAGCCAAAAAGCCTACAGGCGACCCAAAAAACAAAGGAACAAGTGGGACAAGAGTGCGCGAAGGACACGAACTGGCCGGTTCGGACGAAACAAGAAACTTCAGCACAAGGAAAACTGGGACAAGTCAGACAAATGGACGTGGCGGACACGGAAAGCCCGGATCGGCTGAAAAGGAGAACTTTCGCACTAACTACTTTGGGACATCTGAGACAAAGATACGTGAACCAGAGGATTTTGTCCCAAGTAGCACTGGGACATCCAGGACAAATGGACGTGGTGGACGCGAAGGAGCCAAAAGGGCCGAGAACCAACCAAATCATGACACGTGTCACAAAGGAAATGGCCAATAAGTCAAAGGGCGAGTTTTGAAGGATCAGCCCGAACCAATGGGATAGTGCCACGTGTCCCAGCTAGGGCCCACAAGGAAATTTCAAAAGAGAGCCCACCGAGAGGTGGAGGAGAGAGAGTTGCTCAGCGAATCAGAACCTGCCACGTGTCATCCAGGTGGCAGAGCGTGGGAAGAAATTTAAAAATCTGTTTTCACCTGTTTTGTGCCCTAAATCTTCAGATCGCCATAACTTTCGATCCAGAGCTCGGATTGGCACGTTCTTTATATCAATGGAAAGCTGGTAAAATACTCTACACAATTCTAGGGTCAATCTTGCATTTTGGTTTAGTTTGGAGAGAGAAAATCAAGAAACACCTCTGGCATGAAATAACAAGCAGAAGTAATGCTTCAACAAACAACTTTAATGTAGCAGACAGTTCGCCACTTCTGTTGGACAGCCCGCTGTTTTGCCAGGATCCATCGCTTCTGTCATAATGAGATGAACTGAATGCAACCTGGAGGTGGTTGGAGTAGATTTGGATTCCCCCTCTCTCTTTCCTCTCTCATTCTTTCTATATATTGTAAAGAGGAGCTTCTTTTAAAAGGTCGAACATTTTTTCTGTTTTGCTCCTCCCTTCTTCTCTTATCAGGTGAATTTGTGGAGTTCGAACCTCTCATTTGAAACTGTAATACGACTCTGCCTCTTGGCATTATGTAGTGTATTGTATCAATCTTTGGAGAAAGTAATACATGTCTTTGGATGATTCTCAACCCTCTCTGTGTTCATCTTGCATCCTCCTGGTCTTTCACTACAAGTTTTGTTATCTGTGCATGATCTTATATCACATTTGAATGGTCTGTGTTTACTGGCAAGATAGGTGTTCTTCATTCCTCGGTGCATAACCTCTATTAGTTTAGATTTATTTTTTTGCATCTTCTTACCCTGTCTCCTTGGCAGATTAGATTAGGTTTTGAGAAAACCCTCTGCATATTTCGTGTGCATCTGAACATAGGAATAGGAACTAGCCTTCTCTGGAGAATTCTTTCTCATTTTTTAAGTCCCACACTTAGAGAAAGGATTCAATGTTATGCAATCACACTGGATGCCAAAGTGATCAACCTAGAAACCTGATCTGCATCCAGGGGTGTTGTGATTTGGAATCAATAGTTACTTTTTCAATTTTACAATAAAGCCAAACACATGGTGTAATGTGATTGGAATGGGCCCAGGGGAAAAATTTATCACTTTATAGCCTTTTGAAAAATTGGAAAATTTCACCATTTTTCCCCACCTCCTTCCTGGGCCTACCACATGTCCACAATGTGGGTCCCAATGAAACCTCGGGATAATTCTACACATTTTACCTCCTTTTGAAAAAAGGAAAAAATTTCACTTTTGCACCGCAGGCCCGCACACCTGATTTCTCCATTGCCACGTGTCGCTCGATGATGTTTCACGGAGGCATGCTTCGAATCTTCCATTCTATTTTTTTTTACAAAAGGGAAAACTTTCCCTTTTGTCTCCTCTGGCCCGCCGACCTAATTTCTCTCTTGTCACGAGTCGCTCGATGATTTGTCATGAAGGCATGATTCGAATATTCCATTCTAAGTCTTTTTTACAAAAGGGAAAACTTTCCCTTTTACCTTTGCTGGCCCACCAACCCGCTCTACCTTCTACACCCACCACGTGTCCATCCTTTTTCCAATGCAGACCCATGGCCCTAATTTTCACTCTAACTCCTTTTGTCAAAAGGGAAACAATTCCCCTTTTCCCTCGAGGCCCACACTTCCCCGCTCTGTCACTGTGTTGCCATGTGTCCACCCCCTGCTCCATCGGAGACCTGCAGGCCCTTCTTCAAATTTTTTCCCCTTCACAAAAAAGGAAAAAATTTCCTAAGTTCCCCGTTGGCCCACTGTTCCCTTTTTTTAATTTTTGGGACACGTGTCCATTTGTGATTGGCTGCGGGGTTTCGGGCTAGTTTTGACTTTTAAAAATTTTACAAAATAAAAGTAAAAATTCTCCAAGGAAATCTGACTCCCCCACTTCTCCTTGGCTAACTAGAACCCGCCACATTTCCAATGCATGATGAGGAATAATTTGACGGGAAAATGATGCTCTTCTAGGCATCAAAATACAGAAAATGCTAGGGATGCCCTAGAAATTGATTTTTTTGCCAAGGATGAAATTTTTTTCGAATTGGAACTAGAAAAAGCATGATTTTGAGCATTTCTCAACCTTGGGATTGGATTTTTGAATACATACAAGTATGAATCAATCAATTTTTATTTTTCACAATTGAGCAAAAGGGAAAACACGACATAGCCCACAAATTTTGAAAAATTAGGGCACAAACAAGGCATGCACGGATTTTTCTCTCAAACTAGGTTAAAACAACAAGTTTTTGAGCATTTTTAAAACATTCGAATGGAAGGGACAAGTTACATACCATTATTTCAAAAAATAAAACATTTTTGAGCAAGTACAGATTTGAAAAATTAGGGCAACACGGTGCAAGCTTGAGTATTCTCACAAAATGGGGCATGTCAAATGATTTTTCAAATGGATTAAAGCATGGGAACAAAGGAAACAACTTCATTTCACCCATTAAAACTATATAAAATGTTTCAAGAAATGTAGAGTGAAAATAAAATTAGGGAAAAGGTGGTGTAAGATAAAAATGGACACCAACATTGGCTCCATCTCGGGGATGGGCACTCCTAGTGAGTGCCACAAGAAAAATGTAGACAAAGTGCCAAAATAATCCATTGGGCAAAGGATTCATGAGCCAAAATCACCAAAAACCAGCTGAGAACCCAATAAAAATGGCTACCACACACCAAGGAAAACCATAAACCGATAAAACACCAAAAACAGAGTGAAAAATAAAACACTATACAATGTACAAGTGGTGCATACCTCAAATTTGGGGATTAATCCAAGAAATGATTCAGATTCCTACCATTAACAGGAAGTTCAAGCAATTCCCCATCTAAATATTTGAGAAAAAAGCTATTCTCACCAATTCTGATATCAATGGAGTAAGGGCCCATCCATAATGCATCAAATTTTCCATGTTTTCCCTTATCTATTTCTACTATCCCATAACAAAACCAGATCTCTAATATTGAAGGCCCTAGCAGTAACCTTCTTGTTAAACAATCTTTTCAAATTCTCTCTAAATTTGACATGCCTCTGGTGGGATGCTCTTCTCTCTTCATCTAGCTCCATAATTTGATTATTTCTTGCTTCATATGGACTGACCTCTTGATCCTCAAGCTGTTGAAAAACTGAAATGAAAATAACTACAGATTTAAGGGTGGCAAAGCTTGAGTTCCATACACCAAATCAAATGGGCTCTTACAAGTAGCTCTCTTGGTAGTGATTCTATTAGCACAAACTGTAAATTTTAGTTATTCACCCCATTTTCTCTTTTTCAACTCCAAGGTCCTTCTAATGATCTTTAACAAAGTCTTATTGTTGGACTTAACTTGTCCATTTCCTTGGGGATTATAGTTTGAAGAATAAGTCAGATTGGTTCCATACTCTTTTCACATTGCCATCAAAGGTTTAGCTCTGAAACACACGGAATTATTAGCCAAAATTCTGACTGGCACACCAAATATGCATATGATATTGTTCAACAAGAAGTCCATAACAACTTGGTTTGTTTCTTTCTTGGTGGGGATCGCCTCTACCCACTTGATGAAGTAATATATGGCTACAAGGATCCATTTATGTCTAGCACTAGAAGGGTCTGAAATATCACCAATGAAGTCCATCCCCCATTGTTTGAAAGGAGCTTCAATTGATATAGGATGCAAAGGAAGGGAACCTGAAGCTTTCATTCTTCCATAGAAATGCTGACAGCTTTCACATTTTCTGATCAACATGGTTGCATCTTTGAAGAGAGTAGGCCACCAATAACTATCTCTTAAAACCTTGTGTGTTGTAACCCTTCTAGCAAAGTGTCCTCCACAAAATCCCCCATGGAAATCAACAACTACTTTGGGAGCTTCATATTCAGTTACACACTTCAAGAGGACACCTTCAGGGTTCTTCCAAGAGAGCCCAAAGTCAGTGATGATGTATATTTGAGAATCCAGCTTGAGGACTCTTTTCTGATTTTTATTTAAATGATCAGGACAACATAGGTGTCTAAGGTAAAATATTATATCCTTGTACCACTCAAAACTTACCAATTTCCCAATAACATCTGCCCTTTCTTCCTCTACCTCATTCACTTCCACAGTCTGCAAGTTACTCTCAACCATGAGCTTAGCAAGACCCAAACCTCTTACCAACTTTTTGGTTTGGATGTCCATATCATACTCCAATAGTTTGTTCACCCATCTACATATTTTACTTGAGATCTCCATATCTGATAAGATGTCTTTTACCATGGTGTGGGGAACATAAGCAACAACTTTTGAACTTAAAATATAAGGCCTGAAAACCTTTGTTGCTTTCACCAATGAAAATGCTTGTTTTTCCATGATTGTATATTTTAACTTAGCAGCTTGTAAATCCTTGCTAAAGAAGGAAATAGCCCTCTAATCCCCATCTTCATCCTTTTGGAGAAAAATAGATGCAATAATATTTTCAGAAGTAAAGGAGAATATTTGGAAAGGCTTCTTGTAATTCGGAGCTACCAAGATAGGTGCATGTTTAAGTGCTTCTTTGATTCCTTCAAAAGACTGAATAGTATCCTCCTCCCATTTGATAACTTGATCTTTCTTTAACATACATGTGATAGGAAGAGTCAACTCAGCAAAATTGGACACAAACCTTCTAATGAAATTGATTTTCCCAAAGAAAGATTGGATGCCCTTCTTCATTCTTGGAATTGGCACCCTGCTGATTACTTATATTCTCTCAGGGTCAATCATGACACCAGAATTTGAAACAATATGACCAAGAAGCTTGGCCTTTTGCACCCCAGAGTGACACTTATTTGGATTGAGAGAGATTCTAAATTCTCTCCATATGATCAACATTCTTTGCAAATGCTGCAAGTGATCTTCTCTGCTCCTTGAAAATACAGTCACATCATCCTGATAAACTGTAATGAAGTCATTTATATAACCAAAAAAAGCAACATATGTTTCCCTTTGAAAGGTAGCTCCAACATTCATGAGGTAAAAAGGAATTCTCACATAAACATGTTCCCAAAGGAGTGGTAAAGGTAGTTTTAAATCTTTCTAACTCCTAGACAACAACCTGATTATAGTCAGAGAAACCATCCAAGGTGGACAACAATTCAGATCCGGTCACTAACTACAGCATGTTCTCCATGTTTGGAAAAGGATAATTGTCTTTCAATGAATCTCTATTCATATTTTTGAAGTCTACACAAAGTATGATAGCTCCATTCTTCTTTCTTACTGGCACTAGGTTTGCAACCCAAGATGAATACCTTGTGGGTTGAATAATCCCCCCTCCTTAAATTTCTTCAATTCATCATGCATTTTCATGGAGAGGAGTGAATTAATTGGCCTTTAATTATGTCTGAATGGTTTAGCACTTTTCTCAAGAGGGATCTCGTGCTTCAATAAATCTTCTCTATATGCTTTCAGCTTTGAATATGACAAGGCAAGGCAGTCTTGATATTGTTTTAACAATTGGAGGTAGGATTGTTTTTCTTCCTTGCTTAAACTGTTGCCCAACAAAAATTTTCTTGGTTTTTCCTTTGTTCCCAAGTCATGTTCTTCCACATCCTTTGAGGTAGATATGTTTCTATTTATGATGCAATCAACATTGCTAAAATTTGACTCAAGAGCAATAAGACCTCTAGGAATGGTGTTAGTTTTCAATTGGATAATATCTTTTCCAAAAAAAGTCTCTCTTCCTTTAGTTACACACACCATTGGTTTGTAATCAATATGCTGATCCACAAACTCACCTTGATTTTATAAGAACCTTTTTACTTGAGCATCATCATTCAAACACTCTGCCAATGCTTGATGTTGTCAGGGACAACTGGCCTAGTTAACACTTCAACATTGTACTCACAATAAGGTGAAATGGTGCAAGCTATCAAATATTGACCCCAACACTGCTAACTTGTCAGCAGAAGCATTCAAACTTTTGTCATGGTGCACAATATTGAAGGAATCAAACATCTTAATTAGATCCCAAACTGCATGCTTATATTGCTTCATCCACTAATTTTTTATAGCATACAATTTTCTTGTTTGTTTGAAAATTAGCTCTGAATCTCCCTTTACAATGATGCAACTTGACACCGTACTTCCATGTGATTCTTAGACCCAACAACAAGGCTTCATACTCAGCAATTTTGTTAGTACATTCAAAATTAAGCTTGAAGGAAAAAACAAATTCTTCCAAGCTAGGAGAAATCAGAATTACACCAGCACCATTTCAAAATTTGGAGCAAGCTCCATAAAATAACAATGTTCAAGGAGAAAATACCTATTCAAGGCACTTTGGCTGATACATATTGTGTTCTTTACCATCAGAAAAACCAATAAAATTATCAGCATCAACATAAACAAATAATACTTCATAAGAATCATTGTTTGGGTCCTCAATTAGATGCAACATTTTCTTTTCTCCATAGAGCTTGACAAGGCTGCCCTCAATGGGGATGGTGGAAAAATACATATCCATTTGGACACTCACTCCAACACTTGCATAGCCCACTTTCTTGATAATAACATACCCCATTTGGTAGGGAAATCAACAATTACAACATCCAATTTTAAATTCCTCCCGAGATAAGATGCAAGTTGCACTACCAAACCCTTCACACAATCAACAACCAACACTTCTCTTGATTCCATGGTAGTAAATTTTCCATAGGCCATTGTCTCTTTGATATCCAACTCATTCATGACTTCTAGAGGTATGGCATTACATGATGCACCGGAATCAAACATACAATTGTGAAGTAGCCTATCCTTTATGATCAAAGTTGTGAAAAATGGATCAACATTCAATTGGGAATCAACCAAGGATGTCCCCAAATATACCCCAGGTGTCTCTCCAAGATCCCCTACTTCTTGTGGTGTTTCAAGGTCAACAATGACTTGAGGAGGAATCTTAATAACATTTACATTTCTTGCCTGGCGTAGTCTTCTCTTCTTTTAACCCCAAGTACTCAAATGCTCTCTTCTTATGATCAGGGATCCTAAGCAACTAAATGATTAGGAAAAATCACTTTGATTTGGCTTAATACTTGGGCTATATAATAGGGAACACTCTATGGAAAAAAAACATTAGAAAGGGAGACAAGAAGATTCATCAGATGGTAATGGGATTCTTGGCATCTTGGGCATGAGGAGGATTGAAATTTTTTCTAGGGACAACAGAGCTTTTGGCAGGTGCTTTTCTCTCTTAGGATCATCTTTGGGAATTCTTGTGAGCAAGGGTGTTTTAGGTTTGACTTGAGGCCCAACTCCCTTAACAACTTTGTTTCTAGTGTTATAGTCTTTCTCTTTAGCTACAACAGCATTCATCAACAATTGTCTATCTTTCTCTGAAAGGAATACCACCATCATACTTCTTAATCATCAAAGCTCTTAAATATTGAAAGTCATTGTTAGGAATTTCAAAATGCTTGCACTACATAAAATTCAAGAGTATGAGGGGGAAGGAAAGACTTGTACCCATTTGATGTAATCCCAAAAGGTTGCAGCTATCCTTGCACTTATCACTTTAGTAGATGTTGCTCCTCCTTGTGGACTTGAAGAACAACCCATCATGCATACATCATCATTAGTACCATCATCATTATTAACTTCACCATCTTGTTGGTCCACTTCACATGGAGGATGGGGTAAAAAACACCTATCACACCAATCAATATCAACAACTTCTTCAACAACAAAAACCCTAGCAGTTAGGGGATCAGGTAACACTCTTCCTTTCGCATGCTTGAGGATGTCTATTTGTAGACCCCATGGGTCCTTTTCCTCTATCATCTGCCCTTTGATCACCTCTAGGATGATTAGAAAATCTATCATGGTTTTGTGCTCTTGGCTGACCTTGTGAAGTTTGCCCAATTCCTTTCTAAGCTCTTGTCAACTTATATGAGATTTCTTTGACATAGCCCCTGCCAAATTTTTCACAACCTCCTCTAAATCAGCACACTTGTTGGCTTGAGGTTTTTCAAGAGTTTATCAACTTTACACCATCTCTCTTGAAAGGTTTCCTAATTACTTTGATATTGTTTTCAATTTGAAGTGCCATGGTGAAAGATTGTCCTTAGATTGGTAGGGTTCTTGTCTCTTAGGTAATAGGATGTCCTTTTTATCAAATGCATCTACATATTTGATTAGACGAGATTCATCACATGGCCTCATATTAACAGGAAGCCTTCTCAAATTTTTGTTAAACCTTGTGTTAAAGTGATGGACTGATTCATTTGGGGTTCTTTTTGATATTCTCAAACTCAGACAAGAGAAATATAGGATCAGTCTTCTCAGCATATTGCAACCTAAATGCATTCTTCATCTCAGTCTAAGAATCAATTGAATTATCAAGAAGAGCCTTGTACTAATCCCTAACATCGTTTTATAGTGTATGAATGAACAATTTAATATACACATCTTCAAACTCTATCTCAAAATATTGCATCATGTTAACAAAAAGTTTGAGATGTTGATCACCAATTATTGCATATATTACCTTGGAATTTTTGTAATCTATTTCTGACATCTTGTAGGACAGGATTTGGGTAACCATCCATTCCTCTAAAGTCTATAGGACCAAATTTGTTAACAAAAAATGGAGGTTTAGGCTAAGCCATATTGTTTGGTGGAGGTGATCTTAGGGGTGACACAAGCTGATGAGGAGTGCAAGGTATTTGGGGATCAAGAATGTGATTCACAAGACTGATATTCTCTAAGTGCTGATTTTCTTGGAAATTTCTATTAGGATTGAAACACACAGGTGTAGATTGAAGAAGGAACTTACCAAGTACAGTAGAAGGACCTTCACTAGTTGAAGTAAACAAGTTTATGAGAGGATTGCTTGAATCTGAATCACTGGGAGAAGAGTGATAATCCTCTACCAAAGGCTGATCTCTCTCACCAATGGATATATCTTTGCCTAAAGTCTAATCATTTAATAACTTTCCAAAATATTCTCCCTTCCAACTCTGAGTTTCTTGAATCTGTAAAAAACTTCTTAGCAGAGTCTCTAATGAAGAGATATCTTCTTCCTTCTAGTTTTATAGAGATTAGCAACACAAAAATAAATGACATAAAGCTTAAGACACTGGTATATATCAAGATCAGAACATAGCATGGAGTCGCCACTAAGGACTTTCACCCTAGTTGTGTAAATGCACTAAAATAATCTGTCAAATATCTATCAACACTGAAAATATTACTAAAATTTATAGATCAAACCTTCCTTTCTTTAAATTTATCAATCAAAAATGCACATGAAGTGAAACTACTACTAGAAACTGATAAAATTTTGTAGGCAGAACTTATATCTTCACTTAATCCTTACAATGCTAATTATAAAATGATGCTTCAACACTGTATTTACAGAATTTGCAAAGGACTTTACCAGGGTTTTATATGCATTTAGATATCTCAAATATGTATGCACATGGATCAGATTGAACTAAGAGAATATCAAACTTAGAACTCTACTCTTCATTCCAATCTTACAGATCTGATCAAAAGATGATACTCAGATTTGTCAATTACACATAAATCATAGAAGAAGTATTACCAGGGATCTGAAATACTTAAATACTGAATAATTTCCTTGAGAAACAGCGCCATTTAGGTGTTGGTACCCAAATTTAATCTCCTTCACAACTTGAGTAAACATCATGGATTTTACAAGACACTCAGAGGTAGATAAATGATTTATATGTCATTTTGTAGCTGGGGAAGCAATTTATCTAACTTGTTAGCACTCAGGCTTTGAAGAAGTGGGTAGCACCTTAAAAAGGATTTTGATATAATCCTCACTATTTTAGGTTGTGACTTTTAAGCAAGGTAAGAGAACCTATATTGTAGCCTTTGTTTTGTGAAGGAGGTGGAGATATCCTTATACTATGCATATTGTATGGAGATGGCCTTGGGAAAACATGATAAATTTTCCATTATTCAAACTCAATAGAGCTATCACTACTAAATGATGGAAATGCTTTCAAGACAAGGCTGGGGTTGATAGAGACATGGTATGATCTTGATTTGCTTTGTGCATTTTTGTAGATGGATTGTGTTCTTTTGTTGACACACAATGCAATGCAGGGGTAGTATGGGGTAGGATTAGTTATTCAGAATGAAAATTTTGGTGGGAGATTTTAGACAAGGCTAACAAAAATTTTCCAAATTCTTTGAGGACCTTTGCAAGAAATTTGTAACACCTAAACAAGAGAATACTTCAAAGGGGTTAAGGTATTCCTTCAACTAGGATATGTGCACCAAATGGAGGCCCAGATCTGCACTCTTCCACACAATATTTGACAACCTGCCACAAAATCTTGAAGTAGATGAACCAATAAAGTATCTAGAAATCTATGTTATATCATGACCTAAGGTGCACCCAAAGGTTTACAAAAAATCTCTAAATTCAAGGAAGGTAAAGTGAATTTAAATTTGTTTATCTCTTTATCAGATGAAATCTCTTCTGAATGTGAGATTTCAGATGTCACTAAACTATCAACAAGAAATGAGACCATGTATGATCAAGAAAAAATTTAAAGACAAGATTGCAATAGAAGCAAGAAACAAAAATTGAAAACATTCTGAAACATAAGTGCATGCAAATTTTTCCAAGAGACAACACAAAATAATCCAGAATGACCAAATTTATCAGCAAGGGAATGTTATAAGAAAAGTCTCAGAGCTTGTTTATGGCTTTACAAATAAAACCAACTCAACATGATACACATCTAATAAAAATAGGAAATAGAAATGGTTCTCAGGTGGTTTCTCAGAGAATGGGCTTCTTCCCAGATTTTTCCAGTGGAATTATAAGTTTCTTTGACCTTTCGCATGTCTCGAAACATGCATGATATAACTTTCAATTACATTTGATCCTTCTCTCCCAAGAAAAGAATATGCCAAGGGATCAAGTTTGTTACAACAATTCCTCATGATTAACTAAAAATGACATTTAACAGATTCACAACAAAAATTTCCAAGTGTTTAAAAAGGTTGTATCATTACAAATATTCGGATCATTATCCTTCCTGGAGGCATGTTTTTCATCATCAATGCATGTAGATGCCTTTCCACTCATCATTTCACCTTTTCACCTTTTAAAACTACCTCTGCAACTTTCAAATTTGACATTTCATGTGTTTAGATGGATTAGGGAAACATTTTCATATCAAAAACATCTCAAATATACAAATTAAGCCATCAAAGTGATCCCAATGATCCTGGAAGGCCCAAACGACACGGAATCACCGAAAATTTGTAATTCCAAGTTTCTTGGAGCTCCCATGGCAGTCAAAATGGTGCAATGTACAGGAACTGTTGATCTACCTTAAACTTCAAATCCTAGCCCTCCATGTGGAAAATGTGGATAAAATAATCTTCGGTTAATTTTTCAATTTTTAAATAAAGCTAGACACGTGGTGCAATGTGATTGGAACGGGCCTAGGGGAAAAATTTATCACTTTATAGCCTTTTGAAAAATTGGAAAATTTCACCATTTTTCCCCACCTCCTTACTGTGCCTGCCACATGTCAACAATGTTGGTCCCAATGAAACCACGGGATAATTCTACACATTTTACCTCCTTTTGAAAAAAGGAAAAAAATTCACTTTTGCCCCACAGGCCCGCACACCTGATTTCTCCGTTGCCACGTGTCGCTCGATGATGTTCCGTGGAGGCATCCTTTAGATCTTCCATTATAAGTCTTTTTAACAAAAGGGAAAACTTTCCCTTTTTCCTCTGCCAACCCACTGACCCAATTTGTCCCTTGCCACGTGTCGCTCGATGATTTACCACAGAGGCATGCTTCTAATCTTCCTTTCTAAGTCTTTTTTACAAAAGGGAAAACTTTCCCTTTTGCCTCCATCGGGCTGCTGACCTACTCTACCTTCTACGCATGCCACGTGTCCATCCTTTTTTCCATTGCGGACCAGCGGCTCTAATTTTCACTCCAACTCCTTTTGTCAAAAGGGAAACAATTCCCCTTTTCCTTTGCGGCCCGCATTTCCCCGCTCTGTCACCCGCATTGCCATGTGTCCACCCCCTGCTCCATTGCGGAATCGCAGGCCCTTCTTCAACTTTTTCCCCTTCACAAAAAAGGCAAATTTTTCCTAAGTTCCCAGTCAGCCCACTGTTCCCTTTTTTTAATTTTTAGGACACGTTTCCACTTGTGATTGGCTGTGGGGTTTCAGGCTAGTTTTAACTTTTAAAAATTTTGCAAAATAAAAGTCAAAAATCTTCAAGAAAATACGACTCACCCCCACTTCTCCTTGGCCAATAAAACCCGCCACGTTGCCAATGCATGTTGAAGAAGAATTTGACGGGGAAAATGACAATTGTTTGGGTGTCAAAATACAAAAAATGCCAGGGATGCCCTAGAAATTTTTTTTTTCACCAAGGATGGAATTTTTTTCAAATCAGAACCAGAAAAATCATGATTCTAAGCATTTCTCAACCTTGTGATTGGATTTTTGAATACATACAAGTATGAATTGATCAATTTTGATTTTTCACTATCAGGCAAAAGGGAAAACACAGCATAGCCCACAAATTTTGAAAAATTAGGGCAAAAACAAGGCATGCATGGATTTTTCTCTCAAAATAGGGTAAAACAACAAGTTTGTGAGCATTTTTAAAACATTCGACTAGAAGGGACAAGTTGTAGACCATTATTTCAAAAAATAAAACGTTTTTGAGCAAGTACATTTTTGAAAAATTAGGGCAACACGGTGCAAGCTTGAGTATTCTTGTAAAATGGGGCATGTCAAATGATTCTTCAAATGGATTAAGGCATGGGAATAGAGGTAGAAACTTCATTTCACCCATTAAAACTGTAGAAAATGTTTCAGGAAATGCAGAGTGAAAAGAAAATTATGGCAAAGGTGGTGTAAGATCAAAATGGACACCAACACATTGTAAACATGATTTTCAATGTTAAAATAATACACCTTCCTAAGAAAAATCACATGTTGACGTTTGTAATGTCAAAGGTGGAATTCATTATAGTAACATTCGTAACCAAGACGTTACATTTTCTTTATAGGACTATATGCCACCATTGTTGTCTGATATACTTTATCTGACATTGTTTTCCATAATATTTTATTATTTTGGGTTACGCCCTATGTCTTTTTTGAGTAGTGTTTGTTTTCTTCTGGCCGCTTTGGCCCTAATATTCTTTTCACATTGTGACCAATGTCCCATGCTTGAAACCCACTTTTCATGGTCTATCTTTTATGCACATTTTCTTGTGAAATTGTTTTTATATGACATGTTTGCTTCTTTTTCTACTAACACGTATTTCTGGCCACTTTGTTTACATGTGCCTTGGTTTCTACCATGCACATCCCCTACCCCCTATAGGGATACAATACAACACAACATCATGCCCTCCTCTTTTGGGCCGTACACTTCTACAGTCTTCACATGTACCCAAAACAAGGGGGAATACATTGGGTAAAATAATCACCCCCACAAGCATAGCATAAACACCGACACCTAGACTCAGAAAGGAGCGCATGGGCATTTGTATCCTCCCCTAGGTGATAATTTATTAATGGCACACAAAATCATCCTATCAGATTAGTACATTTCACACAAGCCTTCAGAGTAGTTCTATAGTTATATAAATAATCTTTCAGCTACAACATGCATGTAATATCCCAAAAATATGAATAATCAATACAATTGAAACTCATTTAGGACAACAAGAACAAATTAGGGACATATGATCTATAGTGGTGCTTATCAGTAGAGTAATGGATAGAGAGTAACACTATACCTCTCTCCCCAGCACTTTATCTTTGGCATGAGATCACCCAAAAAACTTGCACTTGGCATGAGATCACCCAAAAAACTCGCATTTGGTGTGAGATTGCCAAAAAAAAACTTGCACTTGGCATGAGATGTCCCAAAAAACTCACTCTTGGCATGAGATGTCCCAAAAAAATCACTCTTGGCATGAGATTTCCTAAAAAAAATTCTCTACATAGCATCAAGACACTTTTCTATCCTTTACACTCTTATACATCAGGTTCACAGTTTTACATACTTACGCACATTTTTTCTGATTTATCATATACATGACTTTGACTACATTTTTTCTCTTCATTTTTTAGGTCCATATTTATAATAAGTGAAAACCTAAAGCTACAATGAAATGATACACCACATATGCTTCACCCCTTGGGTTACTTTCCTTTCTTATTCTCCATGCATCACTTTTCATCATTCCAGACTTCACTTGTCCACTCGAAACACAGTTCGTCATACACACTACAAAATCATAAGGTACGCATCTCTTATCTATTTTATGTTATCGATTATTCACTCAACAACATAAAGTGGGGAAAATTAAGACACAAAATCACGTACTTGGGTACATTTCTAGGTCCTAAAATCATATTAGCATTCAAATGACTCCTAAGTAAGAAAACTAGTGATTGATAATTATCTTTTGCCTCTTTTATTTATTTCTTGTTTTCTATTTGGTCTTACACACCCTACAACTCAGTCAAGATTTTATTGATTCATTTTTTATGGCTTTAAACACCAACGCCTCGCCAGGACAACAACACCCAAGAACTCATGTCTCCTTTGGGTGCCCCTGATCCTTTTCTACCTTACTCACTCTTTTTGGGTCTCTTTTCTCTTTTGGAAATCTTATTCACTTATGGGTAAACTTTCCAGTTGTTAATTACAAAATTCAAAAAAGGGAATCATATGAATACATAGTTATGTGTTCAAAATAAAGGATGAAGCACTAAGAATTACTACTATCACCTAAGATTGCATTCAAAAGGCACCTAAAGAAATCCAAATGCATCCATATAGCAATCCATTCAAGGGAAAAGGGTTGTAACTCTGCAAACACAACATAGGAAGGGGAACATCATTCTATTCCATCCACACATTCTACTACATTGTTACATTATAACTACAACCCACTATCAAGTGTAACTTGTACAAGGGAACAATTTATAGACACACTCACAAGAACTACATGGAGTTGGAGATGTAGTGCAACGCTCTGTCGTAAGTTCACTCTCGGGGTTAGTCCGACTCTACATTTTTTGTGACCATAGTTGGTTGAGTCCCAAGGAAGAAGGTTTGCACATGCAAGGCAAGAAAGAGGGAGGGTGCTAAGGGAAAAGTGCATGGGAGAGAATTTAGTGCGTGGGAGCAAAAGATATTTTGGAGACTTAGCCACATTTTTAAGGCGATATCACAGGAGAAACACGTGAGGGCCCGAGTAGACGTTATGAATGGATAAGGTGCCATTTTGGATCCTTTGAGGTCAAGAAAAGAATATTCCATATAGAGAATATTCCCATGAGGAATATTATAGTTAGAGGAGGCCTTTGCAAGATGACATAAGCACTCGATCATGGAGGACCACACTTCTACTTGGCATGCGATCTCCTCATGGGTAAAGCTATGAAAATGAATCCAAATTCTATTCAAGGGAGTGCTTGGGTATAAAATAAACAAGAAATGGAGAGGAAACGAAGTGCTAAAATAATTTTATTACTAAGCATATATGTATGCACTCAAGTTTGAACAAGGTTTGTAATGGGAAAGGATATCTAGGATCTATGTTCAGAGTAGCTTTGTATGGTTGGAATGTTATTTCATGATGTATATGGTCTTGAGATGACCCTGGTTTGATGTAATATGGCTACTGTAAATAGATTTAATCAATATAATGGAGCTTTGTCTTGTATATTTGTGTCTATGGATTAAACCCTAGTATGTTTTCAGGTGTTGATGTGAATCATATATAGTTTATTTTACTTAATACAAAGTTTATTTCCATTGATGATACATCTATGCTTGAATATGATATCTATCCTTTATGTTATTGATCGAAATGCATATGTTTCTGCCCCTGACAATCCATCCATCCATTATGTTATTGCAAAGTTTATGCTTATCTCATGGAGCATTTATGTTTAGATCTAAATCCACTACCTTTGTGTTAGATTAAATGCATGGGTTCTTGTCCTGTGAGCCTTTCCTCCATTAATGTCTGGGTCATTCTCATGAGGCTAACATATAAAGGAGGGGCTTGACACTCCCACGTGTGCCTCATGGGTGAGTTCACTCAACACTTGGGTGATAGGCTAATATGCTTGGGGTTGAATAAGAATTAGAGGATAGAGGTAAATGCAGACCACATTTTGGTTCCATGTTGCATCGAACTCATTCTAAAGTCCATTTTGAGAATGATGTGTGATGATGAAGTGTCTGACCTTGGACAATGCATCAAGATCTGGCTTAAAATCACGGAGGATGAGTTTTCTCAGAGGTTCAATACTGGATTTGAGTTTTGTTGCACAAAAATGGGTGGAGGAGAACCATGTATCATGAGCTCTATGAGACATTCTTGTATTGTTTCCCAGTAGAGTTGTATGAATGACTCTCAACATATGCATCAAGGATGAGTTGGTACTATAGACCTTGTGTTTGGACCCAGGAGGAATATCATTGGTTGCAAGATGTTGATCTAACTTAGACTCGTGTTGTTGATCACTGGTGGAAAGGTGTGTTGACTAGTTACACGTTGGAGTATGTAATCTCAACTTATTATTGTCTGGAGGTTGCTAAGTTTGAGTTCTTGCGAGAACCAAAAGGATATTTCTTGTGTGCTTTTCTATTAGCCATCAAGATCCTGATTATTAATTTGAGTCTTGGAAGCATTTCCTATGGATGGCTAAACTCTCACTAGGTGCACGGGGCGTGGAAGATGGTGTGGTAGAGATGGCAAACCTTGCGAAGCGAAGGCAGAAAGAGAGGAGAGACTGGCTCAAGTACAATGAAGAACGAGAAAGGGAGTTGGAAAGACAATGTGAAGTTACCGGTGTGATGGATTTATGGAGACAAACATGTTGCGAGAAGGATTTGAGGTTAGCGCAGAGGGAGGTGGGACCTAAGTAGTCTATACTACCCCATCTTGGTAAGTGGGAAAGAGAAACCCCTCAGATTCTGGTGAGAGCTCATCGTATGGAGAAAGGAGGAGATTTGTAGGCATGCATCTTGGCCCACTAGGAAGACAAACCCTGGACTTAGTTTTCCGGTATCTGAGACAACTATTTCGAGTTCAGTTGGTGTTTGTTGAGTAGATAACATCAGGTAGATATCATTATACATTACACCCATCTATGACTCGTGCATACATTTTATGTGTTTGGAGGAATCTTGTCTGGCACATCATTTGGGCAAGGTGTGGTGTTCACAAGGATTGGGTATCATGTCTAGAAGTGGCATGGGAAACACATCTGGGAGTGGTTCGGTATCATAGATTATCGGCGTGTAATTTAGCGCGACAGTGGGAACACAGAATGCAACTGCTTTAGGACCCTTACCTATGACAGGAGGAGGATCTGGAGGATCCAAAGGTATAAGAGCTGGTGGGTCTAGTAGTGCTAGTGGTGGAGGAAATTTAGGAGGAGATCAAGGTTCTAGATCTAGTGGGCAAGGGCCACAACAACCTCAGCAAGTGTTTTTGAGATGTTCTTGCATTTTCCTAATTACAAGGGTGTGGAAGATGGTGCAGAGAATGTACACAAGTGCGAGTTGCTTGTGGCATGTGAAGGGCATCACTACCCCAGAGTAGAAGGCAAGTTAGTTTGTAACTATGTTGTAAGGGTGTGTACATATCTGGTACCAGAAATATGATCCACACTAGACGGTGGTGGACTATATTGTTACGTTGCGTGATGCATTTCTGGTGGAGTTCCACATTCCTGAGTTTGAACAGAAGAGCATCAATGCTATGAAGGAGATCCAACAAGGCATGGTAGAGAGCGTGTGAGAGTATGACATGTGTTATAAGACTCTCTTGTTAAAGTTATCATATGATATTCATCCTTCACATCATGCTCAATGGTTTGTTGGAGGGTTAATAACACCATTCAGGAAGGTGCTTTCACATAAGATCTTCACAGATCCTGCGAGGCCTTGGAGGTTGCCTTGTGTATTGAGGTCGTTGGGAGAATTGATACCAGAGTTAGCCCATTTATTGAAGCACAGATTGCTATCATGGTGAAACAGCTTGAAAAATTGTCTATGAACTCAGCTCATGAGACTCGTAGTGGGCTTTGGTGCACATGGATTGTGAAGTAGAGGGGCACATGAAGGACAGTTTCTCTCAAAAGATGATGTGTGCCATGTTAGTAGACTGTGAGATTTTCCATGAAGATCATGATGCAAGAATATTCCTATTATTGCAACACACAATCCGTAAGAATGTGTCTTGCTATTGTAATATTTTCACCTTTATTACTCATGACACCAAGGATTGCAGATTGATAGACCAAATCGATGACAGCCATTGATCTTGGTGTGTGCCAGACCAGTATTGCAAGTAGATCCAAGGATGATGGTTACCATTATGAATGACACGCAGATGGAAGAGGCCATTTCAGGGATGATTTAGAGGTTATGGCAATCAGGAGGAAGAAGTGAATTTCCTCATGGAACCTACTATAATTATGGATTGACTGAACACTACAAGCATGATTGTCCCTAACTTATTGTAATGCTCATGGTGTGGAAAGAAGAAAAAGTATGAAGAGTGCTTGGAGTTGTATGACCACATGAAAAAGAACTAGAAAAAGGACAAAGGCACGGGAATAGTAAGTGTAAAGAGGATTAACCCAAAATGGATGCAAACGGTAGTCCATAACTATGAGCATAAAACTTGTTTTGGTCACTACATGTGCTGAGCCTGCACACGCTCGAGAGGAACCAAAATAAAGGAATTTTAGTCACAAGAAAAGAAGTGATACATGGGAAATATCCTTATCATACTCATTAGAAGGAGGTGTACCAAGAAACCATGTAGGTGATTAGGAGTTTGCAAGGAGAAATCCAAGTGTTTGAAGGAGAAATCCAATTGAAGGTGCCACCAGTTAGAGTAGAAGTAGAGCGTTGAGGTTCCTCAGTAGGATATGGATGAGGTTAGGGAAGTGTGTTAGATGTTGTGGTAGGAGAACATTATTCCTCTGTTGGGAGAATGGATGAGGAAAAGGTACTGTGCACTAAGGGAAGGGTGTGAGAGACAAGTCCTACATGCTAACATACCTCCTCAAAACATTTATTATGATAAGGAGATCACACTGAATGTAGTTGTTGATGGGTGGCTCCTGAGTAATATATTAATTGACACAGGTGCAAAGGTCAATTTCCTTACTCTAGATGCATGGAATCAAATGGGAAGGCCCCCATTACAACCATCTTTGAATGTGTTGTACATGCCTAACATGACAAAGGCCATGCCTCTAGGGGTGTTGAAAGATGCATCCATAACTATCCAAGGGGTAAATTTTACTAGGGACTTTGAGGTTCTAGATCTTGATGAGGTTGATAGTTTCCCAACATTACTTGGTGCCCTTGGTGCTATGCAAACAATGTTGACCTACATTTCAATAAGGGCTACATCAGTTTTGAGAAAAAGGAGGAGTGCATGGTCATTCCACTAATTGATGGATGGTTTGTGCCTTATGTGGAACCATTGGGTGAAGAAGACTTAAACAATATATATGTGCGCACCATAAGGGACCCAAAGTTTGTTCAACCATCAAAGGAAGGGTCATTCAGTGGGATGATGCACAGTCCATAAGTGATACAACCATACGTTTCCTATGACAATTGGGCACATGGGACATATGAGTTGGTTGGAAGGCATCTGAAGGATACTAGGGAAATATTTTTCAAAACGTGCTCTGTTAGGCACTTGGGAGGAAGAAAGTTGCCACTATACACTAGGGAGGGAAATCCTTGATGTCTTTTTGTGAGAAATGGAGATCCAGTGGAAGTGCTCAAGTGGAGAGAAGGAATATGCTTACCTATACTTTGTATGGAACAATGGCACGATGGTGGGAAATGCATCGAGATAATCTTCTAGAATGGCGTGAAGTGAGAATTACACTCTCTGTTAGGTTTCTCCAAAGTAATGCACCATCTCAAATTTGTGACTATGATGGAAAGGGACCTGCCTCATGCCATGTTCGTGAGTGTGAGAAGACTTGGATGGGAGGTGTGGAAGCTTTACCCCCATCCCTATGGGTTCATAAGTTTTACTCCACCTTACAGGGTTGTGCATAAGTTCTTGGTACATCCATTCAGAATTATGGTGCCACCAAATAGGGAATTGACAGGAGATGACAGATGGATATCATCCAGACCTTTGAGTATCAATCCCCTAAGTAATCGGTGAATGAGGAACTATGGGTGGTCAAGCAGCCTTACGTTGGGAGATTGTGCAATGAACGAGGACCAAATCTTGGAGCTTATAGGTGAACCCGAGTTGGGGGCACACTTTGCTGAAGAAGAAGAGGTGGAAATAAGTAAAACTCAATTGCACCTACATGGAGAAGGAGAAAGGTAAGTTGGTGTACCTAGTGGATGGTGAGGAGATGGAGAATTTGTATTTTGAACATTCAAGAAGGAATGCATGAGATCTTGGATAAGGAAGATGAGAAAGCATGTGCCTATCATGAACCCTTGAAGACCCAAGAAGGTTAACATTGGTACCGAAGTAGAGCCCAAGGAAGTTGTTATTGGAGACTACTGGATAAACCAAGAGGTCTCAAAAGTGGTTGAACTACTGTGTGATTCATAAGATTTTTTCATACTTGGGTACCATGAGTTAAAAGGGGTTCATCCTTAATTGGAGTGAAATGAAGATCAAGTTGAAGGAAGGTGCACGCCCTATCAGGAAATGGCCCTACAGAATGAATCCAAATTTGTGTGTGAAGGTCAAGGAGGAACTTGACAAGATGATAGAGTGAGGAATTATTAAGGTTATTAAGGAATCCAAGTGGGTAAGTCCAATGGTCATTAGTATAAAAAAGGATGGAAGAATAAGGATATGTGTAGACTATAGGGATCTCAATGTTGCATGTGTCATAGACCCTTTCCCAACCCCATTTACTGAAGAGATTTTAGAAGGTGGAAGCTGGGCAAGAGATCTATTCTTTTATTGATGGATTCTTGGGTTATCCCCAGGTGAGAATTGTGAAGGAGGACCAGGAGAGAAAATGACTTTCACACTGAGTGGGGAAGTTTTTCTTATACGGTCATGCCTTTTGGATTGAAGAACGTGCCTACTATGTTTTTGTGCATTGTTGTGAAGGCATTTCAAGACTTCATCCATAAGTTTTATGCAAGTCTACCTGGATGACTAGATGGTTTATAGGTTAGTCAAGGATCATTGTGACAATCTATAGTTGATGTTTGAGAGATGTAGGTAGTTGAGCATCTCCTTGAATATTAAGAAGTGTGTTTTTTCCACTCCTTTTGGCAGGTTGTTGGGACACATTATTTGTAAAGAAGGCTTACTAGTATATCCCACAAAGGTTGTTATTATAGTAAGATTAGAGGCACCTACTAGTCAAAGCGTGGTGCATGGGTTCTTAGGACATATGGTGATACTACAGGAAATTTCATCAAAGGATATGTCTAGATTTCCACACCCCTATAAGAGTTATTGAAACACAAGAGTAATTTCTATTGGGGAGAGGTGCAGCAGATGGACATTTGACACATTGAAGTAAAATCTTACCACCGTGCCCATTCTACGCTTTCCTTCTTGGGATAATCCTTTTCATGTGGATTTTGATGCATCTAGGTATGGTGATTGGAGAGGTCTTAGCACAACCTAGAGAGGGAATTGTTGACCATCCCTTGTGTTTTGCTAGTAGGAATCTTACCCAAGAAAAAAAAATTATACAACCATAGGAGCACAAGGCATTTTCAATGATCTACTTGCATTGCACAAATTCAGGTAGTACTTGATAGCAACACCTTTTATTTTCTACACAGACCACATGGCATTAAAATACTTAGTGAAAAAGCCTATTTTACAAGGGAGCATATGCTGGTGGGTCCTATTATTTCAGGAGTTTGAGTTTATAGTTGTGGTGAAGCCTAGGAAAAGTAATTTAGGACTTGATCATTTGTCAAGGATTACTTCGAGGTGAGGCTGTGCAGAGCATCAAGGATATGATGCTCAGATGCAAATTATTTAGGTTATAGCACATGCCCTCTGACTTAGAAGATATTGCATTGTTCCTATGAATGGGTGAGGTGCCAGAAGGGATGAAGGCATTAGAAAGGAATCAGTTAGCCATATGCGTTGCCATGCCCTATATGTTTATTGGTGGAGACTTATACAAGCTAGGTCATGATGAGGTTTTATGTGCTGGTGTGTGCTAGAGCATGAGCACATTGCAATCATGGAGGAGGCTCATGGTGGAATCACAGGAGGGAACTATGTGGGAATGTAACCACACGTAAGATATATTTTAGCTGGCCTTTGGTGGGAAACAATTTACAAGGATTGTATCGAGTATTGCAAGGCCTATGATCACTACAACACCTTGGTAAACTAGGGAAGAGAGATGAGATGCCATTAAGGCCTATCACCAGTGCAGAGCCATTCGAGAAATGGGAAATTGACTTTGTAGGCCCTATTACCCCACCCACACGAAGGATGGGTTCGTGCTATATCATTACATGCACAAACTATCTTACACGGAGGGCAGAAGCGGTGCCTATGAAGGATTGTACAATGGTGACATTAACTAGATTCTAATGGGAGAACATAATCATCAGATAGGTATGGATTTCCTCGAGCTTAACAAGTGATAGGGGTATGCATTTCCTAAATGAGACTATTAGAATCCTATTGGCAGAATTCATGTAGCCCATCACAAGACTACCCCTTATCACCCACAAGCTAATGGGACAACAGAAGTTTTTTAAAAATATTTGAGTCACATGTTGACCAATATTTGTGATGTTCACAGACAAGGATTGGGATGACAAAGTTTCAATCGTGTTATGGTCATATCAGACTACTTATAAAAGATTCAAACAAGGCCACACCTTTTAAATTGGTGTTTGGTGATGGAGGATGTGTTACTTGTTGAATTCATGTTACCATCACTGTGTATTGCATGTGCAGGAGGTTTAGCTGATAAAAAATAACTTGAGGAAAGGATTGAAAATTTAATGTAGTTGGATTAAAGATGTACAATAGCTTGATGGAGCCAAAAAATGGAGAAATCCAGGAAGAAGGCATGACATGATAGACACATCAAGAATAAGAAGTTTGAGGTGGGGCATATGGTCTTGTTGTATGATTCTAAGTTTCTGTGCCACCTAGGAAAACTCAAGGTACATTGGTTGGGCCCATACACTATCACTTGCATACTTGATTCAGGCACTTGCCAGTTATAAGTGCTGGATGGGACAAGGTTGCCAAGTTTCTTTAACGGGAGTAGGCTGAAGCCCTACTATAAATAAGTCTTCTTGGTGTTTGTAAATAAGGCAGTATTTCCAGTTAGCTTAGGATTTCCCTTAAATGTAGTTTCCTTTCTTTGTGTTTCCCTTTTTCATTGATTTGCTTTGTCTTTTCTTTTTGGCAAGTGTTTGTGCACCTAATAGCCTATTACGTTTTGAAATGGTTTTTTATGCATAGAGGAATGCAAATATATTTAGTGTGGGGTGGATGTTCTCAAAGAAGAGTTTTTGTAAAATAATTTGGTAAGGAGAAGTATTGGGATTAATGTGCATAGGAGGCCCAAGTAAGAAAATCAAAAGCATGTGGGTTCAGAAAAGTGTGTGTAAAAAAGGTGATCATAAGAGAAGGTTGGTGTCAAAAGCTTTCAGAAAACCATGTACAAGGGTAAAAAGTGCAAGAGTAACATGAGGTAGGTGAAGCTAAGAACTTGGTAAAGGACGTATAGGTTGACATACTTCGGCATAGGGAGTGCACACAAGTTAGTTTGATGTCAAAGAAGCCTTGTGCACCAGAAGGTTGCGGAAATTTTCACGTGAATTTATGCGTGGAGGGAAAGCTTTGGAAAAAATGTGTGGAGGGATGTCATTGGAAAAATCCAAATTTAATATGTTTGTACATTGGTAGGTGGCATCATATTTTGTGCAGGAAAGATAACAAGCTATAAATAGAAGGTCAGGGGTGAGTTATGCTTTTACCTTGGATTTTGTGTTGAAGATATCTTGCAAACTAGGGCATCCTTGCAAAGAGTAAAATTTTGTGGAGATTTACACGTGTAGCAAAAGATTTAACAAATATGTGAACCCGAGTGGAGAGGGAGTACACGGTTATGGGTAGAGAAGTGTTGTTTGAGGATTGTCATGGGTGTTACATCATCTTGTGGAAGGAATGCAATCTAGGTTGGGGTTTACAAAGCTAGGGCACGGGTCTTTGAGGAGATTTCACATAATTAGAGCCAAGGGTTTGAGAAGTGGTGAAACTAAATGCAAGGAAAGAATTATAGAGGTCATAGGAAAAGAGAAATGGAACCAAGGAAGGGAGTGAACACCTCACCAAAGAATGGAAAAGGTAAGGGCAAGGAAAAACCATCTATTTTGACCAATTTTAATGAATAGTGGTACGCTAGAGATGCAGTACCCAGATGGTGTGTTGTTAGGGAAGGAATGGGTGTCTCACATATGCAAAGATGGCCATGAGAGAATAAAACCATCAAACAAGCACCACCGAGAAGGAAATGGATTTGGAGTTGGTTCGCCCGATGGGAGAGAGGACCAAGGATGGAAAACCTATGTATGATGATGAGGTGCATACCAAGATGGAGAAGGTTGGACTCTTATAGCTCTATCAGTTTGCCCTACTTTGGCAATCCCAAAAGGCTATACCAATGGCTGATTTCACGTGTGTATGAGGATCAATTCTATTTTGTAGGATGTAAAATACACATAACTCCTCAGCTGATTTCCAAGTACACTGGCATTATCTATGAAGGAGATCCACTAGATGATGACTTAGGTGACAAGGAGGCCATCAAGAAGATGGTTGTGACATATGAGTACACAGAAGGGTTCACACTATTTTGATATCTCCATGATCTCCGACCCTGTCATGAGGATGGTTGCACGCTTGGTCACAAAGTTGAATGGGAAAGAGAGGTGGACACAGGTAAACAAGAGTTATTTAAATGTTTGCCGCAAGATCTCGGAGGGAACAATCTACAACCTTTCATCCTTTATTGCAAAGGAGATCATAGACGCCACACATGATAGAGACAAGATTATGTATGGTAACATCCTCCTCACCATTGTGTTTTAGAAATTGGAGTGCCCGATGGACTGGATAAATTTGTTTGGGAGTACCAAGATGAGGACCCTTCCCATGCTAAAAGATTTGAAAAATACACTTGTGACACGATGATGGCTGCTCATAAGGTGTGCTTGGATAAGTGGTACAAAATAATGTACGACATGTTCGGGGAAGAGTGGAGAATTCCTAAAAAAAAATTGTAATTGGTAGATGGAGAGGCTGAGTTTGTTATGTATCAACACTTTTTTATTGGTAGGTTTTCTTTGACTCGATGGCACCAAGAGCCCTTGGTGTAAGTTTCCCTTCTCTTTTACAATGCAATACTTCCAAAGTGCAGTCAACATGTTTAAAGAAGAAAAGAAAATTAGATTTGATCTAAGTGTAGTAGATCAGGATTACCGCGATCAGCATTAAATGTTGGTGTATCCCAAGAAGTGTGCTTATGTAGAGAAGTATGTCTCATATGACGTACATATGTTGAAACCAGTGACATTTCCTATTGCAGGGAGATCGACAATACAAGGGTGTATGTACTGTCTAAGGCCCAAGTTCGAAAATGGTGCCTATGTTGAGGGTGACATGTCCATCCTAGAAGACCCCATCGGAAGGAAGAAAGTGGTAATAAAGAAGAGAGAATGAGAGGAGACTCCAGTAGAAAAGGTGACTGAGCACACATATAGTTCAAACTATGGGGGCACAGGAATCTGGTGTGGGCATGAGCACTTACTCTCATAGGAAGAAGTATCATGTTAAGGAAAATATACCAGAAAAAGAAGAGTCCCCTATATTAGACGATTCACTGGTGAAGAAGAAGTAGAAAGTGGTGCAAAGCTCAGACTCTAAGGAGACAAAGAGCATGAAGGGTGATGATTCTGAGGAGGATGAAGAGCACGATGAAGGTAAGAGTCCCCCTATTCATAATGTGCATGAGTCTGATGAAGAGCAGGATGATTATGAAGAAGGTGCTCATAATATGGGAGCTAGTGAGGAAGAAGTGGGGAACAAATACTCAGAAGACCCCACCCTTGGCCGGAGAATAATTGGAAGAAATGGTGAAAAGGAAGTGACATAGGACATCAACCCAAAACTTGGTGGAGCAAGAAGTGGAGCACAACACTGACAAAGTGCTTAAGGAAATAGAGGAGAGAAAAATGTAGGGAAAGAGTATGAGAGCATGGCGGAGACCCTAGCTTAGCAGTGAGCTTCCCAAAGGTAACACACATAGGTGGAAAGGGTGTAGTAGCGGCACAAGAACACACCATGACTTACATTAATGATCCAAGCAAGGTACTGTGCATCATTTCCAAAGTATAGTGCCCATAGACCAACTCCTTCACTTGGTCATCTTTTGATGAAGAGAGTGCATACCCACGCATAAGGAAAATGTTATCCTGGGATTTTGAGTCCACACGTTGATGAGCCCAAGTTTGAGGTTGAATAGTGGTGTATTGATGAAGACACTAGGTATCGAAGGAGTAAACCCTCTTGTAAATTCCCAACAGTTGTTGGATGAGAAAGTTTGCAATGTGCTCAACAAAGTGTTGGTGGAGGTGGAAGCAAGTCTCTTTAGAAAAAATGATAGAATAAGAGTCTTGGAGGCTGAGCTTGAGAAAAATAATGAGGAGATCATTGAGAGGGATAGGGAGATAAAACAAAAGGAATTGATCAGTGTGTAGTTAAGGTGTGAGTTGAGGGATGAGAAGGTGAAGGTGTGTGAGGTCTACAAAAAGATAGAGGTTATTTCAAATGCCATTATCTTAAAGCACCCAGACCTGACCCCTCCTGAAAAGAAGTATGAGTCGACCATGCACTTGCTTGGAAGACTTGACATGCATACTCACCATGGAGAGGTGGCCACTTACATTAGAGTCAGTAGAAGAGGTGATGGCACACCAGAAAGAAGAAGAAAATTTGAAGATTGGGGAGAAAATAACTCGGTATTCTGAGCTCCTTTCCTCAGTGAAGACCATGATGTAAATGGCTGAAGTTGTATATGAAAACTGTGGGATAATAGATAGAGTAACAAACATATTGGTTGCTATCCACGAGGTAGATCTGAAGGAGTTTCAAGAGAAAAACAAGGGAAATAGGGTAGAGAGAGATAAGATCTTGGTAGAGGTTGAGAATAAATTAGAGGAAGTCAAGAACTTGAGGGTCTTGATTAAAAATAAGCTGAAGGAGTTGTACCCCCAAGTCACTTGTAAGATGGATGCACTGGGAAACCTTAGCAAGGAGATGGAAAACATCGGAGATACGCTAAAGGCTAAGGGGGATGAGCTAAGCTTTGATGAGGTTAGTGCACTGGTGGGTGATTTACTTTAACAGGTGCAGAGTGAGGTAGATGCTTGGGATAAAATTGAAGCATCCATGAAGAGATATTTCCCACTCCTCATACAGCAGTAACATGATCCTACTATTCTTCCATTCTTTATTCAATTGCAGATTATTTCATTTCTCCTATTCTTTAGAGATGGAACAGAGTGTTTCCAAGGATGGACAACACACATAGTGTGGGGTAATGTTGGGCCCTAAATTGACTAAGTCCCAAGGTAGAATGTGCGCACGTGTAAGGAAAGCAAGAGGGAAGGTGCTCAAGAAAAAGCATCTGGGAGAGAAGTTGGTGCACGGGAGAAGAAGATAGTTTAGGGACTCAACCATATTTTGAAGGTGGTACTATAGGAGAAACACTTAAGGGTCAAAGTAGGCATGATGAATAGATAAGGTTCCATCCTAGAACCTTATAGGTCAAGAAAAGAATATTCCACGCAGAGAATATTCCCAAGAGGATTATTATAGTTAGTGGAGTAATTTACAAACTGGAATAAGCACTCGATCATGGAGGACCACACTTCCACTTGGCATGTGATATTCTCATAGGTAATGTAGACACCTATAATTTAGCTTGGGAAATTTAAATACTTAAATTGTGTTGATTATACCCTTTCCCATAAATTGACGACATATTGTCAATATCACACATTTTCTCTACTTTCATTGTTAATTAATTACATTACATTAGTTAATTAACTCTTCTATCCAACAACAATGCCAATTAACGAAATTTCGTTAATCATCTCCCCTTTTTATCTATATTAATTATTTATTTATAATTAATTAAGCTCCCCTTTCTATCTAGATTAATTAATTATTCTTAATTAATTAATTCTTTCTTCTATTTAATCAACAAATTGACATTTATTTGATTAAAATCCTCTCATAACATAAATCATACTTACTATTCCTCTAAAAAGCTTCTATAAGCTTGCACACCTATTAATTAATCACTTCTTTTAATTAATAAACCCCTTAAATCCCCATGAGTCACTAGAGGACAAACTAACTCTCTTCAGGTTGACTCAACCCTCCCTTAACCTTCCTTATCCACAAATAACCCAACCTAGCTATTATCCCACATGTAAAGGGATGTAGGGATTCTTTTATCCATTGACCTATATAAGGAGGCCTCCTCCTACCTTTCTATTCACACCTTTACACGCCAAAATGAGCATAGAGCCTAAGTTATATCCGTTTTCATCATCTTAGAGTATTCTTCCAGTAGAGGAGCTAGCTATCTTCATTTATTACATTCATCCATCCAAGTTTTGAAGTCATATGGAGATATGTCAAATGGTCTTATAGCCATGGATTGACAAGACTCCATTCTTGAAAAACTTGGAATTCAAACATACAATCAACCCTTTTATTGTTAAGGATCTAAGTAGGTTCATTTCATTTTATTAGCATTCAATAGAGATAGAGATTAATGGATTAGCATGTTAGTTTGAATATTTATTCATGTTCAAATGCAAGGATGTTGGTAGATTAGTCTTGTTTAATCTCTAAGTATGATGGTGCATAGATTTTGATTTATATTTGTTTTACAACTAATAGGTGTTAGTTCTAAGTCTTTTAGAATAGATAACAAATTCATGTACACATTTGGCATGCCCGGTGGAGCCGGATCCTTTGTCCCTTAGCATTATAGTTAAAATTTTATTGTTATTTCAACATTTGGATAACCCTTAATATGCACTTGTGTGAAATGATGTTGAAATTCTTATGAGTTTGTTAACCTTACATGTGTGGAGACTCATTTAGTGCTTTAATTTTGATGGGATATTGTCAATTTTGAGCTAACATGTTAAAATTTGAAGATTTTTTACATTGTTTATGTCATTGAGCTGTGTTTTGACATCATCACCAGGTATAGTTTTTTCAGGGGGCGTAGGTGCACAAAACCACAAGCAAGCACATAAAACCACTCACAGACACTAATCTTGGCACGTACACACACTGTTGTAGTATTGTACCTTAGTGCTACAAGAAACCTATCAGGCTAGCGCAGGCACCCTAAAGGTAGCGCAAACACCATAAAGCTAGCACAAACACCTTGAAGGTAGAGCAAGTACCCTAAAGGTAGCGCAGGAACCCTAAAGGTAGTGTGTATACCCTTATGCTAGTGCACACACTCTATCTCTTTATTAGTGGTGCATGTACCCTTTTTCTAGCGTAAGCATCTCTTGGCCAGTTCACAAGCACTGTCATAACTTTTTCTACCTTTTGTTTTTTCTTCCCATGTGCACACATCTATTCTCTAGCGAAGACACCCTTATGCTAGTGCACATGCTCTATGTCTATATTTTTGGTACAGGCACCCTAAAGGTAGCATAGTTACTCTAAAGGTAGTGTAGGCACCCTAAAGGTAGTGTAGGTACCCTAAAGATAGCGCAGACACCCTAAAGGTGGCACAAGCACCCTAAAGGTATCTAGCGCACACATCTATTCTCTAACGTAGATGCCCTTATGTTAGCGCAGGAATCTCTTGGGTAGCACAAACACTATACAGACACACTAAGGTTACATAAAGGAGTGCAAGCACCATAACCCACGCGTACACACCCTAACCTACACACAAGTACCTCAATCTAGAATTGCATGTTAATTCTATGTTTACAAAGGTTTGGGTCATTAAATGCTAACATCATTTTAGGTTTAATCTGATTAATTTTTATTTTATAGGGTATTTTGTATGCTTTTGATAGATTCTATTAAACATTGGATAAACCTTTCATGTTTAATCATAAAGAGTAAGGTTGCATATGCTCTTCCCTCACATCTTTTAGAGTAGTCTTCAGAATTAGAAATGATTCTTATATCTTTCATGGCTTTGAAAAATGTTTAGAATGTCTAAATTGGGTCAAGATGTATGTATTTTACATTTGAATTTAGTATTTTCCATTTTTTGATGTCTTAATTGGATTTTGTGTCGTGTATGCTCTTCTCTTGCATCCTAGGATGATCTCAAGAATCATAAATGGTGTTTCTTATTTTTATGCGTATGGAAAATTACTAATCCATTGTGCAGAACCAAAAATGCTTATTAAAGAAAGGAGGAGTCAAGACAAAACAAAACTACTAATAGAGTTTTCGTGTCGGTTGCCAAAATGTGTTCAAGCAAACCACATTAAGTTAAACAAGATAAAAACTACACCACAAACATCACACTATATTTGCAGGTTTCGAAAAAGGGTACTCCCCTATCCGCTCAACTAGAACATAACTCCTTTGGCATAATACCTTAAGCTACAACAATGGGAGTGGTTTTTGGAACCCTAAACTAGTCCACGTAAGAGGGAACCTTGTGGAAGAAACAAGAAGTTCTCCACATAACCTATTTGACTAGTATTACCATTTGTGAGATTTAGTATCAAATTTATCCATAACGTGACCCTAGTGAGAGTACACGATGGATGCATTTATTACCCATGGTGCTTAAAGGGGGTAAAGTAAAGCCAAGATACTCTAAGAATTAGTCATTATGACTATTCTTAGAAAATTGAGCTCACTCTTACATAACTTGTGACACCTAGCTAAGTGAACCACCTAGGAAGCTATATTTGACCAGGAGCCAACTTGGACAATATCAAAACCAATTTGAGTTGAGAGCCATTATTCATCATGAAACATGTGAAGTGTTACTTTTTCTTAGTTGTTTCACTCGCCCTAAGGTGAGGCAAAACTCTTCTAAAGTGAAGCCAATATTTTAAAACCCCAACTAATCTACTTCCTTCATTTTCTTTTGACACTTTGTTGAAGAATATTGAATACCCTTGTGTTGCTAATTAATTGTATTCTCCAATTTTGTGTCTGTTTACCCTCATCCATGTTTGCAACTGAGTGCTTAAATGTCTAAAGTGTGTGGGCACATTTTCATATCATTAGTAGCTTTTTCAATCTTGATACCCAAGTCAAGATCATCATCATAGTTAGGCTTGATTCATCACCTTGACTCTCCTTGGAATGATTATCTTGTTTATATCGTGTCACTACAATTTTGGTATTTATGTCTTGTTTCTTGAAAACTTGACCTAAATATCTATATTGTGATGTTATGATATATGCACTTTAACAATTCCTAGGTATACTTTAACTTTGGTTTGATTTCAATTACTACCTTGATTTTGTAAAGTGTGAATGTTACCACTTGTGCGTGTTATATAAATATCATCTTGATACCAATACCTTACTTTCTTGCAAATTTTGGTTAACATATCTTGGTGAAATTTTTGTGTCACTCGCAATAGTAATTGATACTTTTGGAATATAGGTCTTGATTGGATTTAGGCTTGTTTTTAGTATATTTTGTTTTTGGATCGTGCTAACTCCTTGTTATTTACTTACATCTTCTTCATTTATTTACAGTCGACATAAGTAGTGAAATTTTGTTAATCATCTTAAAACACCAACTACCTTTTTGGAAACAAAATTCGGAAGTAATTTGATGATTGATTGGTTTAAAATAAACCTCGTGTGATTGTGTCTTCTGATTATTCATCATTTTTACTTATCCATTTAGGACAATCACTTTGATACATTGATTTTTTATCATTCATTGTTCTTTGGTAATTAATTTTTCTATGTTTTGAACTTGCGTGATTGTTACTTGTGTTTATCCATCTTATAAAGTCATTTCTAGGATAATCCTTTGGGTTATTGATCCTATTGATCTTCTTTTTTTCACCTAATTTCATGTCCATTTTTGAACATATCTTTCAATCCTTGGAAAAAAACACTTCATATCAAGTGAATTTTACATCAATCAAACATTGGAAATCTTTCCTTTTTATCCTTTATGTTGCTAAAAAAATTTGATCAATCCTTTGACATTTATGCCTCTAAACCTTGTTGGATTATCAATTTTGGGTAATCACGATGTATGTTTTCCATAGCTTCCCTTTTGGAAAATTACATAAACATCCCCATCTTTATGAAATGTCTAGTTAGTTTTCGTTATGCTTCCCAAATCAACATGAAACCTTATTCACTTTAAACAAGTTTGATCATATAATCTAGGTCTAGACCTTTGAACCCAACACATGCTGAAAATGGCTGATTATCACAAGGTCCCTTATATATACGACAATAACGAATCAAATTATCATGAAATCATGACAAAATATTGTCTGGTTCTTCATGCTAGAGAACCCATTCAGGTAACCCATTCCCCACCTTCATCTCATAGTCGACGGTATGGTTTGGACGCTTCTGATCCAAATTATTATTTGGGTTCCCCCCACTCTTCTTTTGATTCTAATCCAAACATTTCCTCTTCTTCTAAGTATTCCAATCAAAATATTTCCTTCTATTATTTTGATGATTCAGATCCAAACTACTATTCAGATTCATCTAATTTGACTCCTAAGTCATGGTCCTCCCCTTCTTCGCAGGACCTCCTTCATCATACTTATAATGTGATTCTTTAGTCCCCCATTTCTTTGTAGGGCATCCTTCATCATTCATCAAATTTTAATCCTAAGTTGTGGTCCTCCCCTTCTTCACAGTACCTTCTTTATAAAACATCTAATGTGATTCGTCAATCATGGTACTCCCCTTCTTTGCAGGACCTCTTTTATCAATCACCTCAATGAAACCTTCCTCATTTGAAAATTTTTATGACTCAAATTCCTTCTAGTAAATCATCTAAGTCAACTCCTACGTCACAATATACGTAATTTTGGATACGAAATCCTCCTATTATTCCTCCACAACATTGTCTTATAGGGAAACCTATACTAACCAATTCTAAATCCACATATTCTTCTACTCATGAGACATATAGCCCTAAGTCAATTTTGTCTCTTGATTCATCCTCTTCTATCAATCATCATCAAACATCTTATAAGTCTTCCACACTAGTTAGAACTTTTTCTTCCAATAAAAAACCCCCATGGTCGATTAGAAAACCATACCAATTGATTTCTTTCAGAACAAAGGAGCGATCATGGCCTTTATAGGGGCACACAAATATATCCCTCTAACAAATTACGAGAAAGGATTCTCTTTAGAATTCGATGCATCTATGCATTATGATGAAAATGTTGATTCCTTTTATAAAGAAATGGAGGAAGTGCCTCAGATCATGCAACTTTATCCTCCTATTATTCTTTCGTCCTCACATTCTTCATTTTGTGATTAATTTCCTGTGTCTAGTATTGAGCCATGGCCCATCTTCTCATCACCCATTTCTTCTTTACATATCAAAATTCCTCAATCACAATCACACTTTGGGTCATTGCCAAGTATCCCATCACCTTATTCTATATATGGGTCACCTCTAATTATCCCTTCATCATCTACTTGTGGGTATCCTCTAGGTAGCCCATTACCTTCTATTATGGGGTCACGTATAACTAGCCCCATGTCTTCTATATACGGGACACCTCTAGGTAGCCCCTCACCTTATATTCTTGGGCATCCTCCTAGTATCCCTTCTTCCTCTATATTAGGGCCACATCCAAGTATCCTTCCATCTTTTGTCTATGGATCGCCTCCTAGTAGCCCATCTTCTTCAATTCTTAGACCATATCCTTTTCTTCTATCCCATTATGTTATCAATGATTTTGGCAAGCCCACCATCATTTCTCCCATCAATTATAAATTTCCACATTCTTCTCCCACTTCTCGGGATTAGACAAGTCAAGCATTAGCTTATAAGAAACCCAGACAAGTTCTTTATCAAGCTAAGATAAAAAAAAATTTAAGATCTTCAAAGCTCCCAACAACTCAAATGATTATAAATTCAAAATCAAACGTGATTACAAAATGCACACCAATGTACCCATCAAGTATGGTGTAAATTCCAAAAACCAATGGATATGGAACTCAAGCTCCCACATACAAAACCTATGTTTCAAAAAAATCACATTCACTTGTTGAGTGTGAACTCACCATGATCATCAAGATCGGGGATAATATACACTTGATAATTAAACGAGATTAGTCTCTCTTATCAAGGAAATAATGAACGTAATTTTTGGATCCCATCATGTAGAGTAACATTTTTCATTCTGATAAGCATAAAAAAATCAAAAAAATTATAAAACAATTCAAAAATATAAAAAATGAGAAAACATTACAATAACAAATTCAAAGGTACAAATATCAAACACTGCAATAAGGTATTGTGTACAAATGGATATTCTTTCTTCCCTTTCTTTCGTATTCCTCTGCAAGTCATCCACCATTTTCATCCCTTTGATGTTATTGTGATTAGCCTATTTGCACAAATTTTGTGAAATTTATCTCTATGGTATCTATTTGACCCTAGTCTTTTATCACCTTGTTGAATTAAAGAACAACTGTTCTCTTAGAGATCCTATCACAATTAAGATTTAATAAACATTTTGTGAAGAAATTTTAGATATATTTGTTGACACTAGTCAATGTCATCATTGCAATCAAATTCATATCCTTCTATCAAGCCATCATTGGTTCTTAACCCCTTGTAAAACAAGATAGCTGAAACAATTTTTCAGAAAGTAAAAGAATCAAAATCAATCAATCAAAAAGAAAAATATAAAAGAAAAAACAAATTGATATTTAACTCTCTCTTTAGGTATTTCCAATAATCTCTACTAGGGATATGGATGCATGACTGTCAGTAGAACAATTTTGTGATTATAATAAAATGCATCTCCATTGGAGCTATGGACGTCTAATTGGCAGCAGAGAAATGTACAACTCTCCTTTCATAATCCATTCACAATTCACCTTTCAAACTAAATCATTCCTACACATTGGCTAGTGTCTTCACTTACTGTCTATTATATCTCTCCTTCAAGAGGTAATTCATTTCCACGTGCACACACAAGATCTCGATGAATAAGCAGGATTAGTATGTTATCAAGTGTTACTTTTTGGACCTTGTTCAAACTCTTGCTTTAGCACATGTCTTGTCTCATGATTTGTACCTTGGGCTAATCAATTTTTCATTGACCGCCTTCTAAATATTTTCATAACAACCTCAGTTCTTCAAAAAAAAATTAGAACATCCATTTATATCATATGTTCTCTTTTCCATGTTTGCAAGCACTTTTTTCCCCTTTTAATAAGATAATTTTCTACTTATTTTATCTCATGTGTTTATTGGCCAGCTTACACTGGGGGCATCCTTTATCCCTCATGATTGAAATTATTTTTTATTGGCCTTGATCCCCCTTCAATGTGTGAAGATTTTTCCTTTGGATACTCCCACCTAGTTGATGGGGCATTTTCACATCTTCACTTTCTTATGCATACATGTGGAATTATGCCGTTATACATCCCATCTATCACTGGGGGAATCCATGCTTCTTTGTCTTCCTATACATAGTTTCAGAAAACTTTCAAAATAAAAAACATTTAAATATGTTTCCAAAAAATTCAAAAATAATAAAAATCATCCTACAAAACATCGCTCTTTGGTTCTCGCATGTTTTTATGCCTGACTTCTGGATCATCTTGATCTACCTCTATCAACAAAGTTGGTTTGCTTATTATGTTTGTACTATGGGGCATAATGAGTTGTTTGGTAATGTTTCGTAGTGTATGATTTCTTTTCATAGGACCCAAATTTCCTCTGTTATTCCCCTTGATTGTATCCTTACTCGGGGCAGCATCTTTTAACCCTTGTCATTAATTCGCATAGGTTGGAATCAAAGCTTGATAACAAAAACATTGCATTATGTTTCTATGTTAGGTTATGTAGACACCTAAAATATGCTTACACTTAGAATTTCATCCAATCCAATCAATTAACGACACTTCGTTAAATCCCTATACTTCACTCCATTCTCGAATGCCCACTTACGACACTCTTTTGGTTGTATTCCTCCTATAATCATCTTATTTGTCTAATATCTCTCTTATTAGCTAAACATTCCTCCTTTTGACCATTCAGAACCTCCCTAGTTCTCTCTATACCACTTCTAGTAGCTTCATAGGCTATCTATCAGTCACAATTGGTTATCCAGACCCCTCCCAACTCTCAATGAGTCTCTAATCACTTGCTAATCAAGTTTAACTAGCCTAATCCTAGCTTAACTAAGCCTAAAGCATGTTTATCCTAATCTTATCTAAAAGTGATTTTTGAGCTTTAGTCCCACATTCACCTAAATTCCAAATTCTCCCAAGTAGAAAACTATAAATACAAGGCTAAGCCTACCCATTCAAACTACAACTTTACATAAGCTAAAGCCAAAAAAAGCCTAAGAAAGCTTAAGAGCTCATTTGCATTAGCCAAGCTAATAAGGCATTCGATCTTGGGTCATCCACCATTAAAATAGCTTCATCTTGCACCCATGTTAGGTTAGTAATGAAATAGCTAAACTTGGCCATGTAGCCATTTAGTGAGATTCATTCACCCTCATAGAGTAAACAACACACAATTTGATTGCTTAGAATCTAACTAGGTGCACTTTCATTAAGCTTTGATAGAGTAGAGAGTAGTATACATGTTAGTTTTTGATGTTTTTGTCAAATTTATAATGCTTGCATGTTAGATAGTTTCTTTTTTGGCTCTAATCCTATGGTGCATGGATGAGTTAGCAAAGCTTCGAGGTTCTTTAATCTCATTCCATAGCTTGTGCAACTTTCTATTTCATACAGGTTAGCTTGTTTACTTTCTCGTATTGAATTGCATTATGTATGTTGCAAGGAGTTAGGAATATTTTACTTTCTCATATTGCATTACATTTTATATGTTACATGGAGTTGGTATTTTTCAGCAATGGAAAATTGTTTGTATTATGGCTTTTCATGTCATTCTAATTTTTTCATATGATTATATTTTTAATAAGGACTGATGACATAGATATTTGGCAATATGATGACACTAAAGTTGTTTTAATACACTGGATGAAATATTTCTCTTTTATTTTTGTATTCATTCCTCTTCTACATCATTCTCCTATCAACAAAATTCTTCTGATTCACCTAGGCATCCTTCCCCTACCCATTCTTCTATCTATTTCTCTCACCTTTTTCAATCGTCGATTGCCTTCTTTCATCACCCCATCGACACTCGAGGGGGCATCTCTCACTTCTACTAATTTTTCTTTTGCACCTTAAAATTTTTATATGTCTAGTATTTTTGAAGTGGCATCACTTACGCCACCCCAAAGAGGGGAAAATTTAGACACCTATAATTTAGCTCGAGCAATTTAAATACTTAAATTGTGCTAATTATTCCCTTTCCTAAAAATTAATGACATATCGTCAATATCACACATTTTCTCTACTATCGTCATTAATTAATTACATTACATTAGTTAATTGACTCTTTTATCCAACAATGACGCCAATTAACGACCTTCCATTAATGAGCCCACCTTCCTATCTAGATTAATTAATTAAGCTCCCCTTTCTATCTAGATTAATTAATTATTCTTTTAATTAATTATTTCTTCTATTTAATCAATAAATCATCATTTATTCAATTAAAATCCTCTCATAACATAAATCATACTAATTATTCCCTCTAAAAAATCTTCTATAAGCTTGCACACCTATTAATTAATTACTTCTTTTAATTAATAAACCCCTTCAATCCCCATGAGTCACTAGAGGACAAACTAAACTCTCTTAAGGTTGACTCAACCCTCCCTAAACCTTCCTTATCCACAACTAACCTTATCCACAACTAACCCAACCTAGCTATTATCTCACATGTAAAGGGATGTAGAGATTATTTGGTCCATTGGGATATATAAGGAGCCCTCCTCCTACCTTTCTATTCACACCTTTTCACACCAAAATCAGCATAGAGCCTAACATATAGCCATTTTTATCATCTTAGAGTATTCTTCCATTAGACAAGCTAGCTATCTTCATTTCTCGTATTCATCCATCCAAGTTTTCAATTCATATGGAGATATGTCAAATGGTCTTGTAGCCATGGATTGACAAGACTCCATTATTGAAAACCTTGGGATTCAAACATATAATCAACCCTTTGATTTCTAAGGATCTAAATAGGTTCATTTTATTTGATTAGCATGTTAGTTTGAATATTTATTCATGTTCAGATGCAAGGATTTTGGTAGATTAGTCTTGTTTAAGCTCTAAGCATGATGGTTCATAGATTTTGATTTAGCTTTTTTTTAGGACTACTGGGTCTTAGTTATAATTATTTTTGCATAGTTAACAAATTCATGTACACAGGGAAAGCTATGGCAGTGAATCTAGATTCTATTTAAGGGAGTGCTTAGGTCTAAAATAAACAAGAGGTTGAGAGGCAACAAAGTTATGCAAGAATGTTATTACTAATCATATATGTATGCGCTCGGGTCCAAACAAGGGTTGTAATGGGAAAGAATAGCTAGGATCTATGTTCAAAGTAGCTTTGTAGGGTTGGAATGTTATTTCATGATGTATATGGCCTGAGATGACCCTTTTTGATGTAATATATTTACTGTAAATGGATTTAATGAATATATGGAGCTTTATCTTGTATATTTGTGTTTGTGGACTAAACCCTAGTGTGTTCTCAGGTTTTATGGATCAGATCTAGTTTCTTTTGCTTTAATATAATGTTTATTTCCATTGATCATAATTTTTTTCCCAAGTTTGGTATCTGTACTTTCTTTTCTTAGTGAATGCATATGTTTATACCCTTGCAACCCATCCTCTATTATGTTGTTGCGATGTTTGTGTTTATCTCATGAATCATTTCTTCTTATATCTAGATCCACTACATCTTTATTAGATTAAATACATGTGTTCTTTTTCTTCAAACCTTTCCTCCATTAATGATGGAACATTCTCACAAGGCTCACATAAAGGAGGGGATCAATGCCTACACATGCCTTGGGTGAGTGCCCAACACTTGGGTGATAGGCCGGTGCACTCAGGGTTGAAGAAATATTAGAGGATATAGGTGAACTAGACTACAACATTCTGCATTTTCCTTTTTTAGGTTTGATGTGGTTTGTGGGCTTGTGAAAATGAAATATTCTTTTATAGGTTACATGTATCTTAATGATAATTGTGTGAATATCAAGAAATTAATAGAGAACAAAAGCGAAGACCTTGTGACACACCCAGAATATAGACCCCGAGCTCCTGTGTAGTCACCAACATCTAGAAGTAGGCTTCAGTCCCTAGGCACCCCTGTCCTACCATGGCCAAATGTGTCTGTACGTACCCAAAATTGTAAGGTACTTCACTACCGAAACAACGTAACACATGCCCTAATGATGATACAGGTCTCCTCGTAAGGTGTTCGGGATCCGAAAAAGCTCCCCAAGTGTGTGTTAACATCCCACATGCCTCGCTTATCCACTGCGTGCTTTGTTGCTCTCTTTTCCTCTCTTTTCTTTGTGTTTTTCTCTTCAGTTACAAAACCACTACCTTGACTAGGCGGCGGTCTCATGACCGCTGCCCAGACAAGGGTGGCGGTCCTGTAACCACAACCCTGCTCAGGGTGGTGGTCCTTCACGCATTTTCCAGAATGTTCTTTTTAACGCGACTCACGTAAATTTCAACGTTTACTAGCTTTTTTCACCACCTTTTGCTTGCATTAATGATTTCTGGTTCCCTAGAATAGTGTTTTGGAATTGTTTATGGTTTAAGAGATCAATTTGGTTTTTACCTTTGGGTAAATGCAAATGCTATAAATAGTTGGCTTGTGCTCAAGAAAATGGCCCCCTCAAATTTTCCTCTCAATTTCTCATTTCAATAGTTCAGTCTTTCATTTTTCTTAGGATCCATAGTTTTGTTCATTGCATGCTTAGTGTTATTTTGCCATAAAGAAGCCACATATCCATCTTGTAAAAGTTTTGTCATTACTTAATGCAGTCCATTAAAGTAGAAAATTTTAATTCTCAGTAGGAATCCATTAAAGTTGTAGGTTTTGCTCATCAAACAGGATAGTTTCAGGTTCTGGACGTTTTATGTTGCATGACTTGCCAATAAATCCCACTAGGAATTGCATAAGCCAAGCTCTGTACTCTTGCGTTATCCCTCTCCTGCTCGCATTATATTCAGTCTGTATCCTAAGCTGCCTTTCTTCCAATATCTAGTTCTGTTGATGCTAGCATTACATGCTTTTCTGGATCCACGTGAGCACAAAAGGAACGAGGAGATCACACTGAGGGTAAAAAGCCACACACACCATCAAATTCGCCACTTTTCTGCAGAATCTAGGTTCTAGCTTTCAAAGTTCTAGTTAGAAGCATATCAAATAGAGTAGCCCAATCATCTTATTTTAGTCAATTTTACTTTCGATATTTCCAGGGAAGTTGTGGGGGATTGATAGTTTTTGATAAACTATGATTCATTCCTCACTTCTGAGGTAGGATCGAGAGTCTTTTAAATAGATTAGATCAGTTATTTCATTATTTAGAATAGACTTACAACTACACAAGAGAGTACCTATACTCAGTTGTCTTGTTTGTTTTAATTTCGTGATTAGTTTAGTTGTCAATTGCTAGATATTTTAAAAAATTGCTCTTTCAATTTCATTCGAATAGTTCATAATAAAAATACAAAAATAAGAGAATTTAAATTTTCTATATATATACTTCACATAATTAATTTTACTTTAGTGCTATTAGATTTACATTGTTGCTTTTGTATGACAATCACGGGACCTAGAGAGCCCAGAGAATATGTAATTTGAGCCAATCATTCCCCAACCAAATCTCATCATAGAAATAACTAATATAGATCAAGAATCTTAGGATCCAAGTTTTCCAAACAATGGCAAACTTACAACAAATCAGCTTCCATTTAAGCGGGTTAAACATAGAAGATGACCAAGCACACATGTTTTGGTCAAATTAGCTAAACTACAGATTATCCTAGATAAATATCCACATGACTGTAGAAGGGATTGAAAGAGAGAAAACGTTCGGGTTGTGATCCTTTGGTCCCACAGCCAAACACAGGAGATACTCCTCACAGACATAGATACTAGCTTAAGAATTCAGGTTGCACAAATGCCTGCGAGAAACTCTTAGAAGATCACACAACTATTAATTCTGAAATATAGAGGCCAAAAAGGCATATGACTACTAGATACTAGGGGTTAGGGATTGATCCCACGTATGACCATAGTAGGTCCACAAACAACCATGAGTCTACGGTTGTGGCCCACAAGTCCCACAACCCAACGAGTCCACAAGTCAATCTGACTTTGACGCTGGCTTACACACATTAATATTTAGATCCACTCCACTTCCACCTATCATCATCACACAGTTATCCTTGTTAGATGTAGCAGCTAAAAAATCTAAGAATTTCTAGACTAGGCCAGAGAACCAACCCATAGAGTCAACTATATTTACCATCCACCCTATGACCCTGTTTGGAGATATACACGAAACTATCCTAGGTTATTTTCTATGTATCCCACAACCTATAGACCGAATCACGCTAGAGATTGATATTGATTAGAGCCTTTGAGAAGTCATCCTTACCGATCGATCTATCACAATAGTTCAGGCTAGGAGGGCCTTCTTTTCCTTAGATTCACAGTTTCCACTAGTGCGCATCGAAGACATCAGATTGCCTAACTATATTTTCTGCATCCCACATGTATTCCATCGCCACCGACTGTCTCGACACAACCTCGGGAGGTCGGGTGCAAGAAAGAGTTACTTGTAGATTACCACGCTTGCTTGTCACTTTTCCATCGTACAAAATTGGTGAAATCGATGAGAAAGAAACATTTATTTTCACTTCTTCCTTCCACTTTCGCTCTTACCCATTATTCTATGGGTATTCATATACCCCCCGAATATGTCAAGATTCGATGCATATGGTAGACATCTCCCAGGTCTTGAAGCATACTACGACTCAACTGAATAGACAATCATCACTCTCACTCTCATTATGGGGGTGAATAACTACTCGACTAACCAGTTGTCAACACAAACTCCATCTCCAAGGATCAGATATAGCTCATCCTTCCAAACAGAGGAGTTGGATCAACTCACTCAAAATGCAACACACAGAGCCTTCAGGCTCAGACAATATGATGTTCACAGGGAGAATCTGGTTCGTCTCCTCAGGTACTACTTAGACAATCAGACCCATAAGTGGTTTTAGATGATGAACATTCTGTACATTATGCTAGGAATGAACAACGCTCTCGGTAGTATGTACCCACCCATGGGGATTTTACAAACACAACCTGAGGTCTCTTTTCAAGAAAATACCTCCATGCCACTATATATAGGAATTCCCTCGGGGAAACTTGGCAGGGGCAACAATCATTTCATAGTGGGATATCACATGCCCTATACAACACCAGGATATACAAAAAATGCCACTGAGGCAAAATACCATGACTTTACCAAATGAAGTCATTTCAAATTTAGTAGAAAAGGTTAGGGGGTTAGAAATTACTCAAGAAAATCACCATTATCAATTCATACAAGCAGGAAATTCTAATCCTCCACACCATCCTAGCCAAGTAGACCTCCTCACAAGAATGGGCACATTGGGCATGCCTCCTCAGCATTCACAAAAAACTCCAACTAGAACCACCATTTCTAACACCATTCTGATACCTCCCGACCTAGTACAAAATAATCCATTCCTAGACAATCCCCCTTCATACTTAAACATATACTCCAAATCACCACACGGAGATATGTTCTCCTCTCCTGGCACATTTACTCAACCACAAGGGTTTTCTTATGCCCCTACCAGTGCATATGCTATGCCATATTAACAACCCATTCCACCGCCACCCCCTCAACAAGCACCATCAATGGTTGAAACCTATGCGATAGGGACTTATTTAGAATATTTGAAAGAACCCTTAGACTTCACCATACGAAGCGTTATGCTTCCAAGACCTCTTCCTGATTTTCCCAAATACAAAGGTGAGGGAGATCTGAATGCACATATCAAGGCTTACACCACAGCTATTCAGGAACTACTCCCTTGGGATGGGGTTGTTGCTAAAATATTCCCCAAAACTTTGGAAGGTATCACTCTCAATTGGTATTATAGAATACTTGAGGCTTCCATCCATTCATTTAAACAACTCATTTTAGAGTTCATCAAGGAATTTGACATGAACAAACTATTAAGAACATGAATCAGGGAATTCTTACACATTAAGCAGGAACATAATGAATCTGTCACTCATTTCATCCAGAGGTGGTGTACAGTTCTTTATTCTTCAGCCAGTGCTCCAAATATGGACCAAATGGAATTATGAGATTTATTCCTTCATTCTCTCAGTAGAGAGTGAAGGAAGAAGTCCATAAGTTCCCACTAAGGACTTACAATGAAGTACTAGAGAGCACTCTTTGAATAGATCAAGCAGTAACTGATAGCGGTCGCAAGACATATGGAGTGAATGGGAGGTTAATCACCTCCAACCAGAATACTACGGCTTATCCTACTACCATGAATGTTAGTCAAGGACCTAAAATCCTCAATAAGAATCACGGAGTGACAACATATGGAGTAACCGATCAGGTTAAAAAGGTAAATGTTGTGAATACTCCACCGCTAATAAACAACCAACAAAACAACTTTACCCCAACAATCAATGTAGTGGATTTTAATCATCCACAACAACAACAACAACGGTGAAACCTTACACATGGTCCAAGCCAAAAATCAACTGGTTTTCAAAACCAGAATCAAAACCAAAAACAACAAATGCAAAACTTTAATCCTAACATGTAACGGTTTGATCAGAGTTTTGGGCCACAATATGCACCAAACCAACAAACTAGGAATTAAAATCCTAACTCATATTTTTGTTTCCAAAAAATTCGGGGCCATGACACTAGAACATGCCGTGACTACAATAAATTCATGCAACATTTTCTAGAGGAACAAAAATAACTTTTCATAGATATCTTCTTGGCAGATCCTGCGTCACCGGCACCAAATACTTTCACAGGGGTAGTTTCCCCTCAAAATGCACCCCTTAAGATCTTTAATGATCCACTCCCAAATCACAACAACAACAGGTTAAATTTGAATGGGACAAACAAGGGTGTTATGACAGGAAACAATGATCATGAAGCCTCAATTTCACTAAATCCATTAGTTGCGCCACAATTAGGAAGTCAGCCGCGACCCAAGATAGTCGGTTTAGTGGAGTTAAATGCCGAATTACCCATAGAGGCTGTAACAAGGATATGAGAGTATTCCTCTGAGCCAAGTCCAAGTTACCTACCAGAGACAGATAACATCCAACAAATGTTAGTAAGACCCATAGGTGCCTATGATTTAATTAGTGATCTAATAAAAACCTTCTCGCACATTTCTTTTTTGGACTTACTAAAGAATTCTCCTGCCCACAGGGCTGCTCTTTTAGAGGCATTAGGTTTAGGTCATCTAATTAACATCACTCCACCTCCTGAAATGTAGGTAAACCATATAGACTTTGATATCCACCCTCCAGGGCAGCTAGATAGGGATACTAAATTCATATTCGAAATAAACAAAATGCCAACAGACGTTGAGTTTGCACGCTGAGGTGATCCAACCTTACATTTGCAAGTATGGGTTTATAACAATTATGTGAAATGTGTGATGGTTGATTGATGGGGCAGCAGTTAACATAGTCCCCTTCTCTTTCCTTCAAAAGCTAGGGTATATAGAAACAAATTGTTCCACAACTAGAAATACACTAAGAGGCTATGATAGCCTTAAAGCCATGTCAATTGGAACTATAATACTACCAGTCACCTTAGGACCCAAAACAATCCTAACTGAGTTTTATATTATAGATTGGGAAACCAACTATAATATGATCCTTGGCTAACCATGGATACATCGTATGAAGGAAATCCCTTCTACATTATTCCAAGAAGTAATATTCTTGCATTTAGGAAAGGTGTTTATAGCCAAAGGTGATCCAAAACCATTCGATATACACCTAGCTGACTTAAAGAAAAGACCAGGTGTGCACTCAAAATTTGAACTCCCAACAAACCAACTTAATAAACCCACCGATGTGAAACCAGAAGAAAAGTGGGTACCTACGACAGATCTTGAGACTATGAGCCTAGTCAAGATGATCTCAACCCTCAAGGATGAGGTTAAGATTGTAGAAATAATATCATTAGGAACTACTGAAAAAATCATTGAATTACTAGAACAAGATCTACCAATGTCCCTACCATTTGATTCTGTAGGCATGGGATATACCCTAGGTGTTGGTTCTCTTCCAGCAGAGGATCTCTGCATGGTAGAAGTAGAATATGTTAACACATCAAATATTATGACACCCATATTCCCAGCTGAATATTGGATTCTCCATTTTGATGGAGCTAGATGTCGTTATGGAGCTGGGGGCAGGTGTAATCTTTACTTCTCCCAAGGGAAAAGTCCTACCATTTTCCTTTAAACTAAAATTCGAATGTACAAACAACGGCGCTGAGTATGAATCCCTCCTCCTTGGCCTCGTCCTAGCTAAGAGGATTGATGTTAATAATATCAAGGTGTTAGGAGACTCACAATTGGTAGCAAACCAAGTCTCTGAGATGTATGAAACTAGAGCCGAGTACTTACAGCTCTACAAAACAGTTGTATTGAATTTAAGCAAGGAGTTTGACTTCATATCAATTGAAGCAATCCTGAGAGAGAAAAATCTTCTCTCCGATTCAATAGCGACCTCGACGTTATGCTTCACTCCAAACAGTGAGTTGGAATATACCCGTTTCATGGTATCCCTTCGTACCGAACCATTAATACAAAAATATCAAACTCTCTTTTAACAAAAAGGGATGAGAACAAATCTACTATCCTAGATCACATTCATAGTGATATAACCACTCTTGATTACTTACACACCTATGCATCATTACATCTCACCCATCATGTGATAGATTTATCCTTAATCCCACATTCCTCTTTCCACTTTGGAAATTCCATGATAGAGCTTCCCCCATAAAAGGAGCTCAGCATATACACGGTAGAGAATGGAGACAATCTGGAACTACCTCCGGCCCCACCTGAGTTTGAAGAAGGTAACACTTCTTTAATCGAAGAAACAATCGATATTAACATTGGAACAGAGGATGAACCAAGGATATTGAAGTTAGGATCCTCGTTAACTCCATCGGAAGTAGAAATACACACTCAAATCCTCAAGGAACATCAAAAGGCTTTTGCATTTAATTATAAAGAAATGACAGGGGTTGCACCACACATTGCAGTACATAACATCATCACTAAATCAGACACAAAGCCAATTAAACAAAAATCAAGACCAATGAAACCTAAGGTAGCTCTCATGGTAAAAGAGGAGGTAATGAAACTTCTCTAAGTAGGATTCATCAAACCAGTCGATTACTCTCAATGGGTATCTAATATCGTTCCCATTCTAAAAAAGAATGGGAAGATACTCATCTGCATAGACTTCCGAGACATTAAAAAGGCATGTCCTAAGGATGACTTCTCGTTACCATCAATAGACGTCATTTTTGATGCAACAGCTAGATTTGAGCTTTTGTCTCTCATGGATGGATTCTCAGGATACAATCAAATCAGAATATCTAAACAAGATCAAGCTAAAACCACGTTTATAACTCATTGGGGAACCTACTGCTATGTTGTTATGCCATTCTATCTCAAGAACGCTGGCGCTACATACCAATGGGCTATGATGTATATATTTCATGACCTTATTCATAAAATTGTGGAATCCTACATAGATGACTTGTTGCCCAAGGCCAAGAAGCATTGTGACCATCCAGAAGTGCTTCACGTCATTCTTTCACTTCTGATAGAATACAGAATCATGCTAAATCCAAAAAAATGCGTCTTTGGTGTAACAGGAGGGAAAATCCTAGGTTACATTATATCGTCACGCAGGATTAATGTTGACCCAACCAAAATTAGGGTTGTTCTCAAAATGGTCCCACCTTCAGATGAATCTGGAATCAGGTCTTTTCTCAAAAATCTTGGTGCAATCTGGAGATTCATCCCGGACTTAAGCTTCACCATTCATCCAATCAACAATCTACTTAAAAAAGATTATAGTATTGATTAGACCGAAGAATGTAATGAAGCTTTCAACACAGTTAAGCGTTTCTTGTTATCACCACCTACGCTAATGCCACCTAAGCCATACCACCCATTAATTTTATATTCACGAGCTACCAATGTCTTGCTAGCCTGTATGCTAGCTCAAGAAGATGATGACAAAAGAGAATGTGTGATCTATTTCATTAGCCAAACATTGCTCGACTATGAAACACATTATACATAGGTAGAACAAGAATGCCTTTCCATAATTTTTGCAACCAAACGCTTAAGACATTATATGCTAAATCAAGAAACAAGGGTCATTGTAAAGACCGACTATTTACGAACTTTCCTCACACAAGGGTCCTTGTCTAAAAAGGCTAGACACTTTATAACCTTAATGGGGGAATTTGAATTAACATTCGTAAATTAGAATTCCATTAAAGGACAAATCATCATGGATTAGTTAGCTGATAACCCACTAGATGGAGGTAATCTAGTAGATCTAGACTTTCCTGATGAATGCATATACTACATCGAAACTAGACCCCCTATCTCTGAATGTCCTTGGTATGCTGATATTATTAATTATATCATGGACCATACATACCTAGAAGGTGCTACACTGCAACAAAGAAGGCGGTTACACATTATCATAGCTAAATACGTCATTATAGAGCAAGTGCTCTATTGTAAAGCATTTAATGGAATGCTTCTAAGATGTGTCGACATAGAAGAATCCAAGAAGATTCTCCATGAATCTCACAGTGGAATATGTGGAGGTCAATTCAGTGGCCATGCCACCACTCGTAAAATACATCAGATGGGCTATTTCTAGCCTACTCTAGAACACGACGTAGTAGAGTTTGTATGAAGGTGTCATAAGTGCCAAGAATTCTTCCACGAGATCCACATGCCAGCACAAGCTCTACAACCAATCGCTACTCCATGGCCCTTTTCTACGTGAGGCCTAGATTTGATAGGGAAATTCTCTCCCTCATCTACAGATGGCCATAATTTCATACTCACGGCCACCGAATATTTTACCAAGTGGGTAGAGGCTATGTCTCTTACTACTGTACCGGGTTCTGTAATCACCAAATTCATTTTGAACCAAATCATTTGTAGGTACGGTGTCCCACAAATCATTATCTCAGATAATGGGACTTCTTTTAAGAATGATGAAGTTCATGAACTGTGTAATAAATTTAAAATAAGCCATCATACAGCCTCCTTGTATTACCCTCAAGCCAACGGACAAGCTGAAGTGACAAACAAAACATTAAAATCCATTCTTCTTAAAACGGTGAAAGAAAACAAACGAGATTGGCATTTGAAGTTATATCCAGCCTTATGGCCCACCGAACCTCGATAAGAACACCAACAGGAGTGAATCCTTTCTCGCTAGTATTCGGGGAAGAAGAAGTTCTCCCGCTTCAAGTTGAAATACCCAGTCTCTGTATCTCATTACAAGGGATTCTGGATGAAGACGCTTATAGAGAAGCACGTCTCTCCCAGCTAGAAAGCCTAGATGAAGCTAGGTTAGATGTTGAACAGCGGCACAGAGTCTATGCTGACCAGATGTGCCGGCAGTATAACAAGAAGGTCTATAAACGAGACATATATGAAGGTGATCTAGTTCTAAGGCTAGACATCCAGATCGATAAAAATACTGGTGAAGGAAGGAAGTTCCGGCCCAAATGGTTGGGCCCATACTGAGTCATGAAGGACTATGGAAATAGTGCATATCTCTTATGCACACTAGAAGGTGAGGAATTTGGTGAAATAGTCAATTCCCTACACCTTAAACGATTCTATGCATAAGCAACCTGCACTACTTGTATAATTATATCTACATTGCATCTTCATATAGTTATGATCATTTTTTCTACTTGTTTTGTACAATTTTGTGATCAAGGAATTTATTCTCAAAGCAATTCATTACAAACTTATGATGGTATTGGCATAAACACTCTAATCATACTTCTTCATTTCATAATATCATCACCTGTTTTGGCATCATCTCATCAAATAAATATAGATATGACAAAGTCTTAATGGTAACCATACCAAGATCTGCAGGTTTTTTCTCACTTTTGGTTTCTTCCTAGGATAGGTGTCTTGCCTATGGTTTGTTCTAGAAGCTTCAACGTGTCACATATATCCCATACGTATATCTCTTTGGAAGTAAGAACATACTGACACTTTGCTCAAGTAAACAAGTCATATAGATCAAATAGAAAATTTTAAATTTACACATTTCCTTGCCCCACCAACCTTTGGTGATGATCCTGTGTCTCTTACTAGTGATGTAGGGTTGGGAAAGGATGGAAATTCCCTTACTCGCCTATGCCTTTCCCACGATGATAAACCCATGCTTCTTACTAGTAGCATGGGGCAAGGTGTAAGGGATCCTTTTGACAAACAAACGTTAAAGGTTATAAACAAAAAAAGTCAAATCTTGAAGTCTTGAGTCAAAAACAAATGAATCAGATGTTCAAAATTCTAAGAGAGTTAGAATCCTAAAACCCAAATTTTATCTACCATGTGGCCATGTATGGATCTAAGTCTAGATAAACTGAAAATCAAGTTGCATCCCAAACTATGGAGTCACTCGAGTAGAGTAGGCTTGTAGCATCCTAATTTGGTTCCACCAAAGCTTTGTCTATCTTTCATCACTATAATTTCAACACATTTCATAACTTGTGCCATTTCTAGCTCTCGGTGATGAGCCCTCGCATCTTACTAGTTGTGTGGAGTTAGGAGTGGGGAAAATTTTTCTGCTCATCATACTGGCTTATCTTCACCACTTTTCCAAAATAGATATGAGGTATCAAAGTTGCTTAAAGAAACTAAAGTTCAAAATCACATTGTATTTACATTATCATATATCAGCATCATGAAATACAAAAAGAAGGTTAACATTTGTACCATTTGTTCTCCATTACATACATTCTAAAAAGCATATAAGCATAACATTATAATTTACATGTGGAAATGGAAATGGAAGCAAGGTCATAGATGCCAAGAGTCTGATCCAAAAATAATATATATATAAATGGTCAAAATTCCTATACAATGCCATCATGCGCTAAGCATGGTCAAAATGCTCAAAGAGCCCGGGAAATACAAAAACATCATACAAAATTCTAAAAGAGCCAAGTGGCTTCTCAACCCCTATGAGATCCCTCTGAGGGTACACACCCATGCCTAGGAATCTGGCTATGCTGGAGCTCTGAGTACATAGAGGGCTCACGATCCTAAGGGATAACTACGGTCTCACCATGAGAATGACTTCTCATCAGGCGTTTTGCTGTCCTATACCTTGCCAGCTTAGTACGGAGGGTAGATACCATCCTAGCCACATGCCAGATGGGGGCAAAGATGTCGGTATGCCTGCCAACTACTGAAGGCTCCCCTGCATCCACACATAACTCTGCACAGGTCCTTTCCATAGGGATCATCAGGGTATCGGTGCATACCCTACGAATCAACTCTCGCCACTAATTGGTGGTCTCTGCAAACAAAGGAGAAAACAAGTTAGGAATAAAACAAGAGATAAACACAAGTGTAAACAAAAGGATAGATAGCAATTAAGGTGATCCTAACTTGAAGCAAAGGGAAGATAACTTACTCAGATCTTCGGGCCTCCAGGATGGATCTCTAGGGTCAGCTCCTGCCACAGATGCCACCACTGATTGAGGTACTCCTCCCGTGGCTGGAGCAACATAGCATCCCACTACAGACTCATCCTCCCCACCATGGCCCTAGGAGAGTGGCTCCTCTGAAACAAGAGTCACCCTCTCTGCGCTCTACTCCATCCTCTCTGCCTGCATGATATCCTAAGTGTCATACCACTTAGGATCACTGTCCTCCTCTCCACCTGACTCGCTAGCCTCAACCTCAGTCTCCTCCTCCGTCTCTCCCCCTGTGAACTCATCAGACTTAGAGTCTATGTTAATGGGGTCATCATTGCTGTGAGTGGGACCGGCGGCAATATAAAGTAAGGGTGCCTAAGGAGCAATGGCTCTCCCTCGGGCATGTACTACCCACCTAGCCGCAATAGGAATTCCAGGGGTAACAACTGTCCAACCCCGGCCCCTAGGACCCCCTCTAGCCTCTCGAACTGACCTGTATACTAGCACCACTAGGGGAAGCATACCCATGTAAGGCAGGCCAAACTACTGAGGAACTCAGCCAAAGGGATTTATCTCCACTCTCCCTACCCTATCAATAAGCTGCCCTGTGGTGGAGCAGGAAATCAAAGTAAGAGCCTCCTCACCCCATAAACTTGCCAGGGCCTGATACGATGTGGCCTTCATGTCATCGGTGGTCAGGGAAGTAACTGGCTGGTGAGGTGCTCTAAGCACCGACATGTCTGTCCATCTGGATACCCTCATAGCTTTGGGATCTGCCACCTCCACACCTCTGCCATAGGGGATGAAGTGCTCATAGACCTAGATCATAACTAGGGTCAGATGGCTCAAAGACTGCCCCTATAAATGGACCACCCTGTACAAATCATGGTAGGTAGTCCCAAGTATATCAGATCCCTAGGCATAAATCCAGCCATGTCCCTCAATCTATGCAATGATGGGGGACCAGCAATATAATAGTGTGTCTCCTCCCTTGTCCCCAATCAATCTCAAGGAAAGGATCCCCATAATGGCCTGACGAATCAAGGGGATGGGCAAGCTATGGATAGATCAGACCCTCACCCCCTTCTTCGAACTAGTAGAGATAACTGCATCTCCCATGTAAGAGGCCCACTATGCTATCTGAGCCCATGAACCTGCTATCTCAAGAGTAAGTCGTCTCCTGATGATCGGGACCCCCAAGATATGGTAAACATCCTCCAAAGTGATGGTCCACTCACCTCGGACCCCTGGTAATCGGAAGGTGTTCCGATCAGCATCCCAATATGAAAATAAGTCACAAAGTATGTAACTGGATTGTGCAACATGTGGAACCCGTGATATATGCAGTATACCGGCCCTCTGAAGAGTGTCCACCTCATCTTGTGAAAGGGAATCTAATATTGTTGGGAGCAAGTCACACACACTCTCTCTCTCTCTCTCTCTCTCAGCTCCATCAAATGTACTCCTCCCTTGCCTGCATACACACAAAAACATGCAAAATAGAGCAAGTTAGCATCTGAATGACATTAGAAAAATCATGAAAACATATTAAACTACTAAAAATGCAAAAACAATTTCAAACAAGTGTTCTTTTGGCATTCTGTGAAGAATCGCCACCCTGAGCAGAGCGGCAGTTTCGTAACCACCGCCTTAAAGGCGGTGGTCTTGTAACCACTGCCTTGAATAGAGCAGCGGTCATGTGACCACCACCCTATTCAGGGTGGCGGTCGTGTCCTGAAAACCCACATGGGTTTCATACCTTAAAAAGGCCTAAAAACGTAAAAAAGGGATTATTTTAACTAAAACAAAGCCTACCCAGTAGGCACCCCCCTAGATAGACCTTTTAAACCTAACATTTTCAAAAATGGTCCCCCCACGAAAAAGATTTTAACATTTTAAAATTTTGGGGGTAAAAACGGTAAATTGAGAAAAACTAACTTGTGATCTTACAGGTCGATGTTCTGCTCACGGAGGCATGATCGTTATCTTGTCACAAACACTTTAACTCTACTCTCATCAGAAACCGTCACCATGGGTCCTAGAGCTCAAAACCAACCAAATCAACACACATAAATGAATAGGAAAATGGGCCCACTTTTACATATATAGCAACCTGACTCGTTTTAAATCCCCTTTTCACAGGTTGGGAGCACCGACGGAGGTAATTTCTTACCCCCACACAAATGGTATGTCCTCATTTCACATTATTTTATCATTTATTTTCTGATCTATTTTGTCTATCTGCACTTGATTCCTCTTTTCATTTTGCAGGTGGCAGGAATTTTGGATGGCATCATTTCAACACATGGACGTATCAGGTATAACTTCCAACTTCCCATTTCGGGACCTCCATACTCGGACCCACCATTTTACGCCTCTTCATGGCTAAAACACTTCTCCGAGGGGGGAAATATGTACGTACGAAAAATTGTAAGGTACTTCACTACCGGAACAACGTAACATGTGTCCCAATGATGATGCGGGTCTCCTTGCAAGGTGTTCAGGATCCAGAAAAGCTCCCCAAGTGTGCATTAACATCTCGCATGCCTCGCTTAGCCCCTGCATGCTTTATTTCTCTCTTTTCCCCTCTTTTCTTTGCGTTTTTCTCTTCAGTTACGAAACCACCACCCAGACAAGGTGGCGGTCCTATAATCGCTACCCTGCTCAGGGCGGCAGTCCTTCACACATTTCTAGAATGTTCTTTTTAACGTGACTCACGTAAATTTCAACATTTACCAGCTTTTTTCACCGCCTTTGGCTTGCATTAATGATTCTGGTTCCCTGGAATAGTGTTTTGGCATTGTTTATGGTTTAAGAGATCAATTTGGTTTTTATCTTTGGGTAAATGCAAATGCTATAAATAGTTGGCTTGTGCTCAAGCAAATGTCCCCTCAAATTTTCCTCTCAATTTCTCATTCCAGTAGTTCAATCTTTCATTTTTCTTAGGATCCATAGTTTTGTTCATTGCATGCTTAGTTAGTGTTATTTTTCCATTAGAAGCCACATATCCATCTTGTGCAAGTGCTTTCATTACTTCACGGTAGAACAATTTAATTCTCAGTAGGAAGCCATTAAAGTTGCAGGTTTTTCTCATCAAATAGGATAGTTTCAGGTTCTGGACGTTTTATGTTGCATGACTCACAATAAATCCCACTAGGAATTGCATAAGCCAAGCTTTGTACTCTTGCACTATCCCTCTCCTACTCGCATTATATTCAGTTTGTATCCTAAGCTGCCTTTGTTCCAATATCTACTTATGTTGATACTAGCATTACACACTTTTTTAGATCCACATGAGGACAAAGGAAAGAGGAGATCACACTGAGGGGACAAAGCCACACACACCATCAGATTCGCCACTGTTCTGCAGAATCTAGGTTCTAGCTTTCAAATTTCTAGTTAAAAACATATCAAATAGAGTAGCCAATCATCTTATTTCAATCAATTTTACTTTTGATATTGCCAGGGAAGTTGTGGGGATTAATAGTTTCTGAGTAACTATGATTCATTCCTCACTTTTGAGGTAGGATCAAGAGTCTTTTAAATAGATTAGATTAGTTATTTCATTATTTAGAATAGACTTACAACTGCACATGCAAGTAGCTATACTCGACTATCTTGTTTGTTTTATTTTCGTGATTAGTTTAGTTGTCAATTGCTAGATATTTTAAAAATTTTCTCTTTCAATTTCATTCGAATAGTTCATCAGAAAAATACAAAAATAAGAGAAGTTATATTTGCTATAGATATACTTCACATAATTAATTTTACTTTACTGCAATTAGATTTACATTGTTGCTTTTGTATGACAATCACGGGACCTGGAGAGCCCAGAGAATACTTATTCAAGCCAATTGTGCCCCAACCCAATCTCATCACAGTAATAACTGATATAGATCATAATCTTAGGATCCAATTCTTCCGAATAATGGCAAACTTACAACAGATCAGCTTCGAGTTAAGCGGGTTAAACATAGAAGATGACCAAGCGCACACATTTTGGTCAAATCAGCCAAACTACAGATTATCCTAGATAAATATCCACATGACTGTAAAAAGGCTTGAAAGAGAGCAAACGTTCAGTTTTGATCCTTTGGTCCCACAGCTAGACACAGAAGATACTCTCACAGACATAGATACTAGCTTAAGAATTCAGGTTGCACGAACGCCTATGAGAAACTCTTAGAAGATCACACAACTATTAATTTTGAATATAGGGGCCGAAAAGGCATATGACTACTAGATACTAGGGGTTAGGGATTGATCCCACGTATGACCATAGCAGGTCCACAATAACCACGAGTCTACGGTTGTGACCCACAAGTCCCACAACCCAACGAGTCTACAGGTCAATCTGACGTTGACGCTGGCTTACGCACATTAATATTTAGATCCACTCCGCTTCCACCTATCATCATCACACAATTATCCTTGTTATATATAGCAGCTAATAAAGCTAAGAATTTCTAGACTAGGCCAGAGAACCGCCCATAGAGTCAACTATATTTACCATCCACCCTATGACCATGTCTAGAGATATACACGAAAATATCCCAGGTTATTTTCCACGTATCCCATAACCTATAGACCGAATCACGCCAGAGCTTGATATTGATTGGAGCCTTCGAGCAGTCATCCTTGCTCATCAATCTATCACACCTGTTTAGGCTAGGAGGGTCTTCTTTTCCTTAGATTCATAATTTCCACTAGTGCACATCGAAGACATCAGATTGCCTAACTAGTTTGTCTACATCCCACATGTATTCCATCCCCACTAGCTGTCTCGGAATGACCTCGGGAGGTCAAGTGCGAGGAAGAGTTACTTGTAGATTCCCACGCTCACTTGTCTTTCTTCCATCGTACAGTTTCCATCCGCATTCATGAAATTTAGAATTTATAGTGAGATGTAATGACCTTTTTCCTATTTTGTTCATCACTTTTCACAACCCAGATCAAGCGTAAATTGACTAAGTCCTCTCTCCTTCTTCTTTGCTTAGGGTTTACACATTTTACGTCCTAGTTTTCTTGTGTCATTTATGTATTTCAGAATTTATACATCATTTATTTTAGTAATGACTCTAAAATATTTATAGTTTATCAAAATTAAATTAAATCACCCATTAGGCACATTTGGTAAAGGACGGCGCGTGGTGCCCCAAGATCCCATTGTTGTAACACCATCGGAAATGGTTATATTCCTCCTTTGCATTTCAAGTGCTGACATGTGATTTTCTTGATACAGATGTGTTATTTTTATTGTTAAAGATCATGCTTGAAATGGATAAATCATTTATGCTCTTTGATTAAAGGGTTGGTATGTTGTTGCTTGCACTAATCTATTTCACTTCTCTTTGGATAAGCTACAATCTAGTTTTAAGAGTTGCAACTTACCTTTCACTATTGGAATCATCCTTGGATTAATTCCATTGATCCAAGGAGTGTTTTAAATCTTCTTATCAAAACTAAATGAAAAACTGAGATTCATTTATTGAAATACTTAACAGACTGAACTTGTGGTTATTGCAAATTCTTTATCATATTGGAAAAAGTACTTGCATTCTATTTTTTGTGGTGCTTGGCTCTTCTTGATTGACCCTTGTAGGGTGTTTAAGTGCGTTAATGGGAAAGGGTAACTCGGCTTCCAGATTCTTGAGAAAAAGAAATCATTATGTACCCTTTTATCTATACGGTCTACCCTAATAGATACGGGACTCAGGTAATTTACCTAACTATTACTACACAACTTTACATGGGATAACATTCTAACCTAATTTTTTAGCTTGAAAGGAAATAACCTAGGGGATGCTAAGTTATTTCTAAACCTATTGTTTTTAATTAAATATGCATCCTATCCTAAGGTGGCAATTTTTTGTTGGGGGTTATATCCTAAGGTTATATATATTTAAACTAACCTAAGATAAATTCTATCTATCCTAAACTAATGTGATATGAAAGGGGACCTAAGAGCCATTAGCGAGTGGGGGAAACTAGTGGCGGTTCCTAAGATTTTATTGGGATTTGATTTTGATTTGGTTTTAAATACATGAAAGTACTGCCAATGTGGCAGGGGTTAGTGAAAGTTAGAGTAACCTACGTGGAGGCATCTCGAAGTTTGGAAATGCATTATGAAGTAAAATTAGGTCTCGCCAAATATGAATGGCGGTGGAAAGGAAATATAAGTGGGAAAATTGGATTTAATGGCATTAATGTGCCTCGGGTTTGGTGAGCAATCCGTCTTAGAAGGCATGCTAGAGGATTTGTTGGGGTTTGTTTTACTTTGCATGCTTCACGATTTTTTCTCCGCATGGAGCTATCTGGTTCTTCGAACTAGCAATTTGATCTCCACTTTGTGGTTATTTTTGAACTCTCTGAGCTATTTTCGTTTGAGGAATGTATAAGTGGAATTGTGGAAAAATATTACTATTGTTTGATCTTGCTTGGAGAAGAAGAGGTTTTGAAAACTCAGCTGGAAGTCTTTGAATCGGTAGAAGCACTATCAAGCATGAATAGGCTCTACCCATTAGATTTCTTGTTTTCTTCTAAATGAATTCATTAAAACAATTCTTCTCACTAGAAATTTTATACTTACATGATGTAAATGGTTATTCACTTGCATGTATTCTTGGAAATTATGTGGGTTTTGGAATGTGAATCCTTTGCTGTTATTGACAGTTTTGGGAACTTTCTATGTACTAATTGATTAGAGGTTTGCATGTAATTTGTTTTGGAAATCTGTAACTTGTACTTGAAGCTTATTTAAACTCTGTAACTTGAACTAGTAGTTCTATTATTTGTATTCTAAGCTTGTAGCTTGTATTCGAATCTTTGTTTTCTTGCATTTGAAAATAATGTGGAAAGAGATGGATTAATTTCTTGTTGGGTTTTGAATCTCTGTTTATACTTACATTTCGTGAGATGGAATTGAAGCTCTATTGGGATTCTAACTTAAATTGAAGCATGATAATTGTTTTATCTTTATTGGGACTGTGTGTTGCTTGGTTTGTGTTGAACTTATTGAATTTTTGAACCTTGGAACTTGTATACAGTTCTTATGAATACATAATTCGTTGTTGAGTTGTTGCGTTGTGATCTGTACTTAAGTTCTTAACTGAGGTTTTATTCTTCCTTAGGAAAATGGAAGGCTTGAACCCGTAATAGGGTTTTGGTGTTATTCTGATCTTTTATTTGAGCAATGTGATTCTGTTTAAAATTTGTATTTGAGCTTGTGTTGTTTGAAATTGTGACTGATGCACGTATTTAACGCAACACATGTATTCCTTGATGGTTTCTTTGATTCTGTATTTTGAAGTGATGAGTTGTATACTTACAGGTATTTTATATTGAAAAATTCAGTCTCTTTTATTACTGTCTGGTGGATGGGGTCTTGTGAGTTTTTTGGTCAAAGTATACTGTATAACTTCCTTGTGGCCTCCTTTGTTTTGAATTTGAGAAGGAATGGTTGTTTTACTTCTATATTTTAGCCTACACTGTGTTTTCAAACTTGATGGGGTGTGTGAATTTTAGAGTTTATTCTATTCATATCTACTCTAAGTGTACCCATATCTTGTGGGAAAACTTAACTACTATGTTCTTAAAAGTAGTTGGAACTGGAACTGTGTTCTATTATGGGATAGTCGTATCAATTATAGAGGTTCATGGAATGAATTACTTCTTTCTTTCTATCTTTTATGTTGAACAAACCCTACCCATCATATGATTTAAAGGGAACTAGAGAGGTTTTTGGTTATTTTTTTTTAGACGAGTTGGAAGAAGGTAGGACATAACTTGTCTTATCGAATCACTTAACTATTTACTTCCATCTAAGTAGTGGGTTTTTGTAGAATGCTAAACTCAAACCTGTTATTCTGTTTGTGGTTTGAAAAGTTATAGTATCACTTTTATAGATGTTGATAAGGTGGATCTTGCATGGAATTTTGATCTACCTTCTCAATTGTAGTTTGTGGTTAATGTTTATAAGGGAGATTTAGTCTTCGAGTTGAGAGTTGCTGTGAATTTCCAATATTTTCAATTGGAGTAATTTTACTCCACTGTTATATCCTTGTAGAACCACCATGTATTAAAGAGAGAAAATTATACTCTCATGGGGGAATTCTATAGTTTGGTATTGTACTGTGTATTTCTTCTGTGATTTGATATGGATTTGAGCTAGGTGAATGAGAATAGGTCTTCCTAGAAAGGTTGTATAGAAATTGGAAGTATACAGGCTTGACTATGCATTTGATTTTGAGTTCTCTTTTGGAAAATAGCTTATGAATTTATAAGTTTTATTAGATGTTGGATTTCATTTCATAGTATAAATGAAATGAAATATGGTTTGGGTCCTTGTGGGTATGTGATCCTTTTTCTGTTGACTGATTAATTTATGGATTTAACTTCTCATTATTTCCCCTTTCTCTTCTTTGTCTTTATGGAGGGATGAAACTTACTAATATCAGTTATGTTGTAACTAATCCCCTTGCAAATTGGTAAAAGTTAAGTGTGTCCTTCTATCTTTATGAATTATGAAATAATTTATTAATAAGACTTGTTGACTGATTTAAAAGTAATTGATAGGATCAATTAAGTCTTGTGGTATAATCTTGAAGTTACAGATTATAAAATGTTCCTTTCTTAAAAATAAATCCAGATTTCTTAATTGTACTTATTTCTTGATGTTTTACTTATTATTACCTGCATGATGTTTTACAATTTTTCATGAAAGCAAATTTGTTTAATGAAGCAATTAGTGGAATGCACTTTTATTTACTGCTTAGTGCTTATCATACTCAGTTCATTGAACTGACCCGTGCTACCAATTTTGCAGATGGACATGGTAAGTTATTAAAGAAGACAATAACTTGCATGTTGTATTGGGTTATTTAATTTTGAACCTTATGTAAAGAGTTTTGATTCATTCTTAGAATTGTAGTGAAAAAGAAAAGTTATATTCTTTTTGGAATGAAGGATGTTTGTTATACAACATACCTGAAATACATAGTATTGTAAATGAATAAGTTTTTAATGGGGAATTGAATGTTAGAGATTTACTTGTATTGGTTGTGTAAACTATCTTATATTTATGAAGAATATGGAATTCCTATTTAGATGATATTTTTCATATCTGTTATATGCTTAATTTGGATAAACTTGATAAGTTTAGATAAAAAGGGAATTAGTTTAATCTCCCTTAGTAGGATGCATCTTATTAAGTTGCATAAGTTAACAATCTTATCTAAACAATTCTATTATAGTATTGGAATGTGTAATGAATATGCGATAAAACTATAGTGTTTGTGAAAGATAAGAAGGGTTGACAAAACCCTTACACTTAATCAAGTAGAGGAAGGTTCTTCCTCACTAAAAGGAATGTATTCTAAAGAATGGTGATATGATTTTAAATCATTAGACTTCATTTCCCTAGAAATTCTACTCTAGTTGAACCTATTTGGTTTGCTACACCTTCATTGAATGATTAAGTTATATTTAATGGAACTCATGATATCGTTGTCCTAATTTGGTTAACTGTTGTTAAACTAAATAAATGAACATTGAAAACAATCATGTGTTAAAGGAAGTTATTTAATGCTTAATTGATTCAAGTATTGAACAAGGACTTAAGGAGTGTTGGATTAGGGTTTTGCATTGATGTTGTAATATGTTTTATAATCCAAATTAATTTAACATTAATAATCTCCTTGGGGTATGTACATCGTGATGAGGTAGTTTCTGTAGGATGCTGGCACACACCAACCTATAGGGCTGTACCTTCGAGAAGACTAGGGTTTTCTTGAGGGTACAACGTTGCAGTTGACATGTGGCAACACCCTTCTAGCATTTATCATCTAGATCTACACACAATAAGGACTTGAACTTAGTTTTTCTCTAGGTCAAGTTAGTAGCATGTTTAGGATAGGGAGTAACTTTCAATAACTCAGGGTACCTTGGCACATCTGGTTGACTTAGGTCAACCGAGTATGCCCTTTTAGCCTAAGTCATCGAGAGTGGTCTTCCTATAATAGACTATGTTCCTAACTTAAGCTAGGGTTAAACCTTGGGCAAGTGGACTGGCGGTAGTTAGTAAAGACCATTCTAGATAATAGAGGAGTGAGGTGAAGGGACGTATTCCAAAATGACGAGCATGTCATCTAGGAGTAGTGATATACATAGTATATTGTAAATATTTGGCCAAAGTATCACAAGTTGTTGGTTACGTTGTCCTATGTCACCAAGTTTAAAGTAACATGATATTAGATGAATATTGGTAAAAAATAATTTAGATATGTTCTTTAAATAGATCACTCAGTACCCACTAAGGGTAGGAAAACCAAGTATACGATAATTATTCAATACTTAAAGTTAAACATGAATAGATCAGTAGGTAACCGAGTCATGGAATGAATAGATCAGTGTATCACCGAGTCATTTACAGCTGCATATGGTTATTTTTTATGAGATTGATTGGTATGGAATGTGTGTTCTAAATAATGTTTTATTTAGAACAATGAACATTATAAAAAAAAAAATCCCTTGTTTCTAAAGTCTTAAAATGGGAATGTTACAATTGTAGGGCGATTGATTAGTTGATCCATATTGGCTTTCATTTGAAGGAATTGAGCCATAGTAGTGGATTATTATTGGTTCATCCTATAAATTACTTTGGAGGATCATGTTGGTAGGGTTATAATTGGGGGTATTTTTAGATGCACCTACTTCAGGACTTTCCCCTTTTTTCTGCTCTACCATTGAGTTGTTTAGAGATGAATTCAAGGAAACATCTATTGATCATTTCTTCTGATTCATCCTTATACTAAGGAAATTGCATGAGGAAATTTTTGAATCTTAGGAGGGTGATCAAATGTGTTTTTATTTTGAATTTCTTCCTCTTCCACCTCAAATAATCCATTGTGGGTGGGTGGGAGGTTTCTTTCTAGGTAATCCTAACACACCAATCCATATAGAAGGGGAATTCAGTTTCAAGGTGAAAGATTTTAGGAAATACCTAAAAAACAATATGAGAAGATCTTGAGCCTAGATACTCCATGATGGAGTGATGATTTGGTTGAGAGAAGGTCTAAAAATTAAACTTATTGATGCTATCGGTAGTGCAATAAAAATCACACAAGGTTTGATGGCATTGGGAAATAAATTTATAGGAAAAAATGGTATCACCCCTAGGCAATGGCATCTAGGTAGGGTATTTTTTAGGGTTTCTTAATTTTGGTTACTTAAAATGAGGTCAAATTTAGAGATGGATGCTTTTAACAAGACATTCTCATTCATGAGGTCTATAGGATTCACGTCAGGTTCACCATAATGTATGGTAGGGTAAGAATATATCTCAATGGCTTACACTCCTAAGTCTTCTATTCTACAAAGGTATGAGGCAACAAAGAAGAGACACACATAGAATAACACATAGTTTATTGATTTAAAATGGGATACAATGAGCTCTAAGGTGAAATATCTAGAGAGTATTAATCCATATATTATGTCAAGCTAGGGTTTCCAATGCCTGCGATCAAGATAAAGGAGGGTACCCTTCTAAGATATCGGTTAATGGGGAGAGATGTAGATTGACATAAATATAACATAAGTATACACAATCTATGTAACTAAAATATAACTAAAATATAAATGAAGGAAAGCTAAGGAGTTGATCATGTAAGATTAATATGATAACTAACATTGATGTACATACAATACTAGGCTAGCATAAAGAAATGGAAAAGGAGATGAACTAATATATAAAAAATGACAAAGAAGGTTAGAGAAATTACCTATGAGATGGTCACTGATGCATGTATCTCTCTAGAGAGATAGTACACCGAGAGAGAATTTCTATGGGTGGATAAGGGGAACATCATTCATGCCCTAAACTCACTATAGATGACCTAATCATACAAAAAATCCAACAAAAAAAATAGTGTTTAATCAAAATCAAATGCAAGATAGACCAAGAGAAAAGCGAGAAGATATGAAGATGGTGCAAAAGAGAAAAGAAGATGGTTATGTTTTCATCCCATTGTTTCCTCATGTAATGTGTGATGTACATATATACTCGATGCCAACACCTGTGGGCAACAATGTCATCGAAGTAAAAACCTAACATTGACACCATCACCCATGGGTGATGGCATCTGCCATGGACAACCCTAATGTCAATTGGGGTAAAATTCTTTCATGGATTAAGGGAAAGTTAGCGAAATAAGTTTTGATGATGAAGTCAAATATAAGCAAGCACATTGGGAGTGCTAGTGTGTGCAACATAAAAAGACCAATGGAGGAAAGGGTAACTAAGGCTAGTGCTATATAGCGGTACATATCTCTATGTATTTTCTTTAATCCCATAATGACCATGTGTATAGTCATACCCCATTCCTAGTAGGCCCCTTAAGGCACCAACTTTAGAAATAGATGAATCAACAACCATTATCTACACAAAAAAGTTATTAGTAATAGGTGTGAATAGCCCCTACCAATGTCATGCCATTTTCTCTTGTCTATGGAACTGAAGTATTTGTTTCTTTGGAACTCAAAATCCCATATTTGCATGTTTCTCTTAAACATATCCTCCAAGATAATGAATATTAGGAGTGATATTTACATGAACTAGAAATGCTTAATTCTCATTGGGTGCAAGATTTAGAACATATTCATGTTTACCAAGAATGTATAAAATGTGCCTATCATACCAAGGTGCTTCTATGATAATTTAACATTACAGATTTAGTGCTCAAAGAAAATCAAAAGAACACTAATGCATAAACCTTTCTAAAATGAAAATTTAAACCTAATTGGCTAGGATGATATGTTGTCACTAAAAAGCTTGGCCAAGGTGTTTATAGCCTCGCTACCTTCTTAGGTAAAATTTTTAAAATTCCAATGAAATTTATGCATCTTACACATTATTTTTCCTAGCTATACCCTTTGTGACACACTTGTGGGAGTATTCTCCCCCCGACTACCTGATGGCACACTTTTGTTCTAGGTCCAAACATGATTGTTAAAGGTGCACTTACCTACATGGACCTTACTTTGCAAACATACACTAGGGGAAACATTTCTCCTCTCTCATATTTTCTATATTTCATGTTCACATATTAAAAAAAGTAAAAAATACCCACTTAGATCTTGATCAGTTGCACTCTTGCTTACTTTTACTATTTTATGTTTCACATTGCTTATCATGCTACCTTAATTCATAATATTCTCTATCTTTTTCCATACACACATACACGTTCACATGTTACTCTTTAGGTGAAAACATATTACTTACATATTATTACATGATGTATGATGTTTGGAACTATACCTTACCATTCCTATTAAGGCACTTAGGGGCATCTACCTTTCCTATTTCTCTATATTTATGTTAGATTATTGTAATATCTATTACTTACAAAGGAACTAATTACTCTTTTTTTTTAGATCAAATAAGGAAGTTAAACCTAAGGCATATGTAGGACAATAATATGTCTCAAATAATGTGTCACATGTGGCAAGTTTCAATTAGGTTTGTGACAATCTGCATTGGCACTTATCTATAGGGAAGTGTTAAGGGTTGGAGGTAAAATCTAACCACTCTCCCAATACTCTTCCATTGGAATCAGAACAATCAAAACCGTAGTTTAGCATTAGGACACTCAAATCCTTAGTTTGGTGACATGACACCCAAATCCTTAGCACTATTCCAGCCAACTCTATGAGAGAAAATATACAAGAATAATGATCTCTTTTCTCACAGCACGTCGCTATAATCAACCCTTGATTCACTTGTTTTTAATTACACATTTCTATTTTGACATGTACTAAGTCAAAGTTCAATTTCATTTACCATGAATACTGACTACAATTATTTTATTTTATAGGTCCAACCTTACTCTAAAAAAAATGGAAACTCATAAATGAAACAAGGAATAATATCAAGCACTATACACTCCAACAAAGGAAATATCCAGGGAACACACACATAAATAAATTCTATTATGCATGCAAAGGTCACCCCTAGGATCCTTTTCCTCATCTAGATTCAATGATGCACATTATACTATCTCCAATCATCATGATATCAAATACAACCCTCATTCGAACATGTTATTGGTTACAAATATCTTCGGCTCTCCACAAGTTACACTCTTCTTATCTACTTTGTGCTACCAAATATTCATTCACCAGTATAAAGTGGGGAAAATTTAGTCATTAAATCATGCACTTTATTCTTACATTAACGCATTAGGGTATGTCATTATATTCATGATTCATAAAGTGAGAAGACTAGACATTAACAATGTTTATTTTACTATTTCATTGTTTTCATCTTTCCCACACTCTTGGTATTTTCTTTTCTAGAATGAACACTTTAATTTTGAATACTAAATGACACGTGACCCAACCTTTTATTTATCATTACATGTTTCGAGAATCTCAAACACTACCTCCTATTAGGGACAAGAGCACCCTAGAGGTTATTGTCCCCTTTGGGTGTTTTTGTCCATTTCCCTCCTTTTATTGGTTTTGAATTTCCACATCAATTTGTATCTTTTATAGATTATCTTTTATCACTTTGGGTCGTATTTTCAATTGTTAATGTAGACACCTATAATTTATCTCGAGAAATTTAAATACTTAAATTGTGCTAATTATACACTTTCCCACAAATTGAGAACATATCGTCAACATCACACATTTTATCTTCTATCGTCGTTAATTAATTATAGTACGTTAGTTAATTAACTCTTCTACCCAATAATGACATTGATTAATGAACTTCTGTTAATTATCTCCCCTTTCTATTTAGATTAATTAATTTTTCTTAATTAATTAGCTTCCTCTTCCATTAGATTAATAAATCACATTTATTTGATTAAACCCCTTTCATCCTGCAAATCATACTAATTATTCCTTTTAAAAGCTTGTATAAGCTTGCACACCTATTAATTAATCACTTTTGTTAATCAATAAATCCCCTCAAATCCCATGAGTCACTAGAGGACAAATTAAAATATCCTAAAGTAAACTCGACCACTCATAAACCATGATTATCCATAACTAACCTAGATTTTTTATTATCCCACATACAATAGGATGAAAATATCCTTCAATCCAAAGGTTTATATAAAGAACCCTCCCCCCCACCTTTCTACTTACACCTTTACATTATTATAACCTAAACTATAGGCATTTCATCTTGGAGCATTCTTTCATCAGAGGAACTAGGTATCTTCATATTGCATTCATCCATCCAAGTTATTGAGTCATATGGATAATATCAAGAAGGTATTGTAGCCAAGTATTGATTGAGATCCATTCTCAAACCATTGGGATCAAACAAACTATCACATTTTGATAGCTAAGGATCTACATAGGTCCTTCTCTTGTTTAGCTTTCAAAAGAGTAGAGGATAAATGTTTAGCATGTTAATTTGAGTTTCATTCAAAGGTATAATGCATAATGTTGATATTTATTGTTGTTTAGCTCTTAGAATGATGATCTTTGTGTAGTTAGTTCATGTTTTGAAACTATTAAGGTGTTAGTTTCAATTCCCTTTACATAGCTAACTAATACATTGATACAGTTAATAAAAAATTCAAATAAGGGAATTGTATATATATACATGACTTACTAACTATTGTTAGGGGTTCGAAAATCAGGAGCTAATACTTAATATCTATTACTTAGGAAAGGATTAATATTCAAGGACTACATTTGTGATGCATTATTCACTACATATGGGGTTTATTCTGAATTAAATCCCACACGTTTATATTGGGAAAAAATAGTTGTATCACGTTATTTGGTGGAATGGTAAAAGGGTAGCCTAGCTTCAAGGGACACAATTCAAATCACACACTCAAACAAACTACATAGAGTCTGAAAAATAGTTCAATACTTGATAACAATCACATTGGGGTGACCTTTGAGGTCAGTCAAACTCAAGCATATGTATTATTTATTTCATCTAATGTTTTCTTGAGTTTTTTGTACATAGCTAGGGTTTGTTTTGTGGGATAATGTGTGATACATGAACGCTATGACAGATCTAAAGAAATAGAAGACAAAAGTAGGGAACCAAGTTCAAACCTTGAAAAGATCAGAAGCAGATATGTTTTTAGGACACTAGTACCCAAATTAGACACTAGCACTCAAGGTGATCTTGTCCTCCTGTGGTCACTCCTATCTGAAGAATTTCTAGATCTCAGTGTTCCAGATAGATTTTATACAGTCCAAATCCATCCTATTTGAATTAATTCTCAGTTGGCCATTTTTAGCCTCATGCATCACACAAATATTTAGATTAAAATTTAATCATAAGTGTGTCGCTACTATGTACACTTAGCTTATATTAATGCATGTTATATCTTGTTTGAACATTGAGTATATTCATTTGATCTCGATCCTCTGATATAATATTTAATAATTTTATTAAATCATTTCTCTCCTTGAGATGAATAATGAGAGACAAATGCCAAACCAAGAGGGCATAAATAAGTCACATTAAATCTGCACAATTTTGTGAAACTATGATTCTCTACACAATTGACACAAAGGATTGGGATCATCCAAATATATATCACACACATCATACCATAGCAAAATAGGAAGGAAAGAACATAATAACAAAAGTTAAAGAGAAGAAAGAGGGCCATAATAACAAGATATCATTTATCATAGTATGCATAATATATTACAATAGTGGAGAAGGCACTTAGTGCATTACAAAAAACCAACATAAAAGTATACAACTCAGAATACTTGGCAAAAAAAATGGAAACATAACCTTGCACTTAGGAGAGAATCCTTTTTCCATTAAAGTTGAGTTACATTTATAGAAGAAGTATAAGGGAGAGAGGACATCTAAAATAAAGAATATCACCCAATTCTTTAACCACCAAGGACCAATCAACATTCAAATGTGCACATCAAACATGGGGGATTATGAAAATTTAGATCATATGATAATGTTTAATGTTGGTTGTTATAGCTTCTCAAACATTTGTAGCCGATCTGGGTGCCATTAAAATGAGAGAATACACTAAAAATAGCCCAAAATTCTATCAAAACATCTCTCTAAATAATCAACCATTATCTATGAAATAATACACAAAATGAATCCCTTCTTATTCCCTTTTCAACAAGACCACGTGCAGGTGAAATGGATATATGGATTGAAAGATACGAGCCAAAAATTGAGCCCTAAAACATGTTGCAAAACCTAGATCTGAAAATTATTATGGGCCCTTTGTCCACATTTTATACCAAAAAATAAATTTATCATGACCCAAAACTACTTTTAATGTTTATATCTCTTCAATACCTTTCCAATGGTACAAATTTTGTCTTATTTGGTGACCTGGATCAAAATATATGAGCATTCAAAGATTTCCATGTTGTTTTTCATAATCAATGGCCACATAGCTCCATCAAATTTAACCTTTGGGTCACCCTTACCACATGTTAACTCCTCATTGGTCCTTGGAGTCTCCCTTCTTGTTCCATGACCTTTGCTAGTGTAAGGTGGAACTTTTAATATAATGCAATGTTTCTAGTGTAAGGTGGAACTTTTAGTGTAATGTGGATTTTCTAGTGCAATATTGATTTTCTAGTGTAAGGTGCAATGTCTAGTGTAATGTGAATTTTCTAGTGTAAGGTGGAACTTCTAGTGTAATGAAAAATTTACAGTGTAATGTGAAACATGTAGTGTAATATGGATTTTCTTGTATAAGGTGAAACTTATAGCTAAGCAAATTTGGAATAATTTGAGGTCCCCTAAGTCTAAAATTTGGAACAAGTTGTCCAAATAAGTACATATGCATATTTTGAAATAGTAGCATAACTATGCCCTAAAAATATCATAAGGGACAGCCTCATAAAATGGATTAGTTTCTTACACAAGTGCATTACTTCTAATTGCTTCAATCATTTGTTAAAACAAGCTTTATTCAACTAGAGTATGACAAGAGTATGGTCTATGCTATAGATAGGCACTCATTAGAGTTTGGTGAAACAAATAGTATGGACTTGGTTAGAGATATGGTCACCTTTGTAGTATCAGATAATCTATATAAGTAAAGCCATACACAAATACACAACCTTTACTCCTTTTCATAACACATACATGCACACTAAGACAACCCTAGAGTTTTGACCAATTTGCAACACATTTGGTGTGATTTTTTTCAAGGAAATAATAACATCTTAGATTGAAAAAAAATGTATTCAATCATTAAGTTAGTTCATTGTCAAAAATTTTAACCCTGGTGCTTAAATGAGTTTTAGTGACACATTTAAAGATGTAGGTTTGTGGAATTTGGGTGATGAACTTTTCATATTACACAAGTTACACTGACTAAAATAACTTATGTTAACTTTTAATTTTTAACCATACATTATTAAGCACTTGCAATTTTTGGAGGGAAAAGTAATCAAAAATGGAAAAAGTGACGATTTTGTGTTCATAGACATATTCAGAATTTGCATTAAATGACTGTTCTTGTGATCAAGGGTTGGTTTTTAAGATGATCAAACAGTCACTTTTTTTTGATGCAGAAATGCGAGAGTAGGATTTGTATTATGAGCTGAGGATCTATTTGATAAAATCCTGGGTTTTCATCATAAAAATTCATTTTTGTGAGATGTTAGGTAAATGGAGAATCTACAATTTTAGTTTTGTATCTATCACATTTTTAATTATCTTCTAACTTCACATTGAAAAACTAGATGTCACAATTGAAGGACGCGGGTAGAAACACATTCTTCAATATCCTTTATCAAAACACTCAAGCAATCATTAGCTTTAAAGAATAAAGATGCAAATGTAGTAGACTCATTTAACCAAAAACAGTCAAAATATCTTATGAATAATCGAGGATCTGCACTCTCTTTATGAATCATTATAGTTATCCTAGTGTTCTTGCTATTTTAATGTGCATCCTTCTATCCCTTGACACTAGGTTCAAGGAAATTGTGCTTGGAACACACATAGGATGATATCGACTGTCATCCCAATAGTGTTTTCTAGCATGCACATGAAAATAGTTTCAAGATTATTTCACTTCTAGGGCCTTCTGCAGGAAATATTCATATCTAATCCTATAAAGTTTTCTTATTACACATATGTACTAGATTGATATATGATTTCTTTTTCATAGATGCCTAGGTTAAACTTGTATATATGATTTTTTGCTTAGAAAATTAAAAGACATTGAGTGACAAGATAGGAAAACCCAGAAAATATAAATTAGAACATCTTTCCTTGACAAATGGATCCATTTAGGGAATAAAAATTGGAGTCCCAAGTGAGGCCAAGAACATGAGCCACAATGGTACAAGAACGTATGTATGGTCCTAACCTTGTTGTACATTCTTGGAGTAGGCTCAAAATGGGATAACAATCAATAAAAATAAGATTTCAGAGATTTCTGTTCCATCGATTAAAATCCAAGTCAAAGGGAGTGAGGAAAGTTGAGCACAATTGTATGATCAAGTGCAAGTAATTCAAATAGAAAATCAGTACAAAGGATTAGCCCTAATTGTGAGCCATGTTTGAGAAATATGGTACATATAGTTGGCCTTAGTCATAAATGTTTGATATTGGGGATAAAGAAGACCCATCAAATGAAGTACATCAATGCAATGTGAATCAGTGTTTTTTTGGCACCCATCATGTTCCAAGATGAACTTGATGCTGAATTAGTTCCATTGGGTGTGCGATTGGGGAAAATTTAACCTCAACAAATCACATGTGACAATTTAATGAAAACTGGTGTTTTATTAGCCCCAATCACGTTCTAAGTTGAATTTTATGCTAGGTTATTTCAATCAGGTTTACTATTGAGGAATATCGAGCTCCATTTGGTTAAGTGAAAAAATATAATGTGAATCACTACTCTATTAGACCCAATAACATGCTAGGTTAAACTAGATGCTTGATAAGTTCCATCAAATGTGTAGTTAGAGCCACTCAAGACCTGTAGGAGCAAGCAAATCATTGCTTTATTTTCCCCAATAACATGCCAAGTTGAACTAGATACTCTATTTATTCCATCATGTGTGTGATTGGGTCTAATAGATCTAGGTGCCTTATTTATTTTATCAGATCAAGTGCACTATTGTAATGCAAATTATTGTATAATTAGGCCAAATCACATTCCACATTGAATACAATGCACAATTAACTCGATCGAGTGTGTGATTGACACCAATTAAGCCCTAAAGGAGAAATAATCACATTGTAATACCCATTGGGTGCGCGATTACGGCCAATCAAGCCTCATTATATCAATGACATAATGTAATGAAAATCAATGATTGATTGGCCCTTATTTTGTGTCTAATTAAACCAAATACTCAATTGGGTTGTGTTGATATATGGCTTGTTCCATTCAAGCCCCACATAAAAATTCTTACCACGTAATGTGAATCAGTGCTTGATTGGATCTAATCACATGCCAAATGTAAGAAAATAATCGATTAGTCCCATTGTGTGCATGATTGGGGCTAATAAAGTATTACCAAATTAAGAGTGAAAAATCAAATATTTATTTGTTTAAAAATATTCTCTTATGCAATTAGGAATAATTATATTGATTGTAATTCACCCCAACCCTCTTATTCCTTTTTAAGTGCAATGTATTTAAGGCAAGTGATGTACATATGCACATATTTTGATATATTTTTGTGGATAACTATATCACCGACCCTTTATAAATATCTCCTCTAGTTTAAGATTATTGATAAGTTACCTATTTGGAGAATTGTGAACTAGCTGTAATCTTAAAAATTTTAATTGTCAACTAATAACACTCCAATTGCATCAATTCAAAACCTTAAAGCCTCCTTACAACAAAAAATTGACGCAACCTAGAATCTACTATATAAAACCTAGAAAAATCCAGGTGCGCTGGCACATCACCCAGCCTAAGCTGAGTGCTCACCCAAAGAACACAAAGGTTCCAAGACCCTCTTTAGAATTGCTTGTGCAGGATGTTAGTGTAATGAAGATACAACATACTCAGAACTATAAATAAGTGTAACATTCCACTGAGCATATTCTAGATCTAGATATTAGAGAATCTTGAACGAAACGATAACCATGATAAGCTTAACCCTACAAAAACTAGTTACAATCATGTTTAACACAATTATCCATCCAATATACTCCATTACATTAACATTCTAAAACATAGAAGATTCTTACATTACAAAATATTACCATAAGCTTTGCATGCATCAGATCCAACAGTATAACTCTACAATAATTGTGTGTCACTAAACTACACAGTTCACTACTTATTTATAGGGGTGAAGACTTGCCCTTCACCGCCTATGCACTTCCCAAAATAGGTTGCATGCTGATAATAACCACGCGCGTTTACAATAACACACACACACATGCAAGTGTGCTAATAATAGACATCCTACAATTAACTGGAAGTAGTAATCCTATTATTATCTCAAACTCATGTATGACGCTTATCAAACGCTCATTCCCAAAATAGATTTTGTGTGTCGTGCAAGTCTCCACTCCGATGTGTGCTCTGCACGTTACCTTCCAAAAATAGCCCACATCCATGAAAATGGCTAAGTGCAGAATCAACTTGTCTTGGCATGCGTTTCCTTTCCTATCCTTCCGCACCTTCCAATGTGCCTTGTTCCCGCGTGTGAATCCTCTGTGTGCCTACTCCTTAGAATAATATGTTTGCTCAACATTACCCCACACTAAAGTACATTTATGTCCTGATAATGGGATTTCCTTATGATGTTCCCAAAGAATAAAGAATAAGAATTGAAAGAATATAATCAATCACTGTACAAAAGAATAGACCTCTACTCTGCAACACCCTCCTCTTAAATTGGGAGTATCAACTTTGGATATTCACTTTTGATTTTCACCTCCAATGTTTACTAGTCATCCAATGCATTCCTTTTCTTCTCTGGAATGTCTATGACTATTGCATCCAACTCTTCTTGAGTAATTTTCTCTTTTCATTCTGAAATACTTGGACTACATTAGCCATAACAGACATCATTCCCTCCAAAAGATCCATTTTCATGCCATCAGCTTCCCAATCTCATATATTCTTTCCGTATGTGGATCTTGGGCTGCTGCAAGGGCTTCACACTTTTGTTTTACTAGTGCCAATCTTTCTGTGTGCCCTATTGATTCATCCTTCATGACCTTCAGAGCTTCATCATCTTCAAATATAGTTCTGGTTCTAATTACCACTTCTGGTGCTGCACAAATATCAAGAGTTTGGTCTAATTTCTTCAGCTCATCCTTTAAAGTCTAGAGAAATGCCTCGTAAGTTGAAATTATTCTTACCAAAGAGGTCCTTGCTCTTTCTGCTTCTTGTTCAACGTATTTTGGTGTTGGCATTCAAATTGGTCCATCTTATAGCACCAAATCAAATAATGTGCACACATAATCCATAACTGAAGGAAACTTCTCGGGAACCTTATACTCAAAATGAGGTCTTTCTTTCAGAATGTAGTCACCAATTTCTTCTACCATGCTAATGAAGGCCTCATTCTTCTTCTGTTATAGGTCCTTCTCTCCTTTTAAACACATTATTTCTACAGTTTTTGCCTTGTTATCTTCAAGTAGCACTCTAATAGTGACAACTTTATCAACGTTCCTCTACGCCACCTCTTCAGATACCTTAACCAAATCATTGCTTACCTACTCATCAGACATTAGAGTAGGCTTGACTATCATGTGTCTGCTTTGGGGTGCCTTCTTCACTCTCCTTGATACATAAGATTCCTCACAGATGTTGAAATCTGGCTCGTCCATATGAGTCTGCATGGACCAGGATAATTATTTTCTTGTGTGTATGATGGTCATGTTTGGATCCATCAGCTCCCATACATACTATTCCTTAAGGCCTACTATGTTCTGAAACTGGGCGAAGACAAATTTTCTTGTGTCCTCAGCATAGCCCATACTTGGCACAACATATTCTTCACTTCTCCTCATCCTTGACCCCTTAGGAACCTAAGTGCAAAGGTTTGGAGTTGGCCCTTCTCCTATCTGAGTTATAACTAGTGCACTCATTTTCTCACGCTTAATTTCTTTTGGTTGTTTCACCCCTTCCTCTTCATCTTTCATTTCTTCATCCCTGAGCTCCTCCACATCTTCTGGTTGAACTAGAGTTCCAAGCGCACTCTCTTTGGACTCCTCCACCTCCTCATTAACCTTCAAATTTATTTTTCCTTTCTTCTCTAGTGTTTCTTTTTTAGGGGAGAGTTGAGGTGATTTTCTTACAGGATGTGATGTTCTTGCACCTTGGGTCCTGGTTCTTCTAAATACCCTTTTAAATGGACACTTGTTAGGGACTTCATCCATGTCCAAGTCTTCCTCTCCTTCTTGCACCTACGGTGTAGTATCTGTATGCTCACTCTCCACTATGTCTGTGGGCTACCTCCATCCTCTATGGTCTAAGCCTCCACTATCCTCACATTCTTATTCCTCTTCTATTTCTATTTTTGTTGTAGGATTTGGAGCTACCACATTCTCAACTATATGTTTTCCCTTAGAAGGCCCTGGTAATAAAAATTCATTCTCCACATACTTGTTATTCTCCAGCCTAGGCTTGAGATGAAGATATATGAGCATGAATCCATTGTCCCCAATAGCCAAACTTACTAGATTTATATTTATGACATCTAAAATAAGCCTCTCAATGTAGGAAGATCAACCTAGATATACATATGTTTTCCTGAGAGTGTGGTAGTCATAATCTACCTTGTTTGTGTTCAATTTCAGATGGTGTGCATCAATATATCTATGAACTGAGGCTTGGAAGTAGTGCGTTGTGAAGGCATATGGTAGTTTACACCATGGAATCCATGTCCCATCCTTTATGGAAAACCGCGTGATGCATAAATGTTGATACACTGCGAACAATACTGCCTTGCCTACTACCGAAGGTAGTTCCTTTGGAATGTGTCATTCCTCCTCACATTTCATGTGAAGTTGGTCATACCAAATTTTTTCAATTTTCTTAAATGGGCCACTCATTGATCCTTCACATAAATACTTCTCAAACCTTTTCATGATGGAATTATTCTCAGTGGGGTATTCCCAATTTTTTTCTTTGGTTCATCAAGCACTCCAATTTCTACAAAAATAAGAGATATTAAGATAGCGCCAAAACTTATCTTCTCACCTGCGAACACTTCCTTAGTAATTTTTTCCACAATGTATCCAACAAAGTTGTAGACTTCACCCTTTGACATTTTCTTTACAATATGTAGCCACATTGTGTTTACATGTGACTGTCTCTCTTGATCATTTAACTTTGTGAGCAGATGCGCGACTGCCTATACTACAGGATACTTCTGTAGTTTTTCTATGTCTATTCTATGCATACCTTTGGAGTATCCTAACTCCTTTCATGTGGCTATAATAGTTTCCTTATCAGTCATATTGCTCATAATATATGTCCTTTTTCCTTTCAATCCTATCAATGTGCCGATCAAGGTTGTTTTCATCCTTACCCTCCATCCATCAAAATAGAAAAAGTCATCATGGACTCTGCTCATCATCCATTAGTATAATGCTTCTATTTTTTCAAAATATGGGAGTTCATATAACTAAAAAAATCCTACCTTCTTAAGAATATTCTCCCCAACATCATCATATACTGGCATATTGTCCACCATGCACTTCTTGGTCTTTTTATTTAACAACAAATCCAATTCTCCCATGTTTTTAGTGGCACAGTGATTGTTATCACTTACTTTACATCAAAAAATGGGGAAATAAAAATCCCACCCAACTATCAGTCTTTTTGGGTACTTCATTTCATAAAATTTTCTCTCAGACACAACTTTGACCTCAACCTCCACCTTTTTCTTTCCCTTTGTGCCTGTTGCAAGTGCTTTCTTCGGTGCCATCATAAAAATCCCACATTTTGTCTTCAGTATCGGGTAAACTCAAACCCTACCTCAAAATTATATGTCTTATCTCAAAATTGTGTGCCCTAGTGCCTTCTCAATGCTTTTGTTGTGCTCAAACCCTTCACCAATGGGGAAGCAATCCACTTTTGTGCATAAATCTACTCTCCATATCTAGTTTCTTAGCTCTCTACACCTCAATACAATTTTCTTGGCTCGGTCGCACTTAGCTCACTCGAATACTTCTGATCGCAAAGGTAAAATTGAACTCACATCATGTCCTTATATAGATTTTAAAAAAGTTAGTGCATTTATTACTCCTTCACCTACCACCAATCCTCTCATTAAATGACCATTTTCCCAATTTTTGTGTGGTACACCTTCGCACCCCATCTATAACCTTTTAGCATGCCTTCCTACCTTCTAGCTATAAAATTCTCTTCTGTGTGCTTCCATGCATGAAGTACCTTGCTATTGTGCCCTCTTTTGGTAGTTTCCACATCTGCTTCTTACCTCGTGTTATACTATTCATTCATTCATTTCCATTTATGGTCTTCTTTAGAAGTAATCTCCCTTCTAACAGCTCCTTTCCATACTTGAATAACACTTGTAATAGTTTTTTCTCATGTGTACCCATTTTTCAATAACAAATAACAACCACCCCACACCAATGGTATGTGTAGTCTTTTGCGCATAAAAAAACTTTAGATTGTAATTAGCTCCCAGCGCGCAAATGCACTTATTACATAAAAAACCAAAATAAATTGACAAAGCATAGAGAAAAAAAAGGAAATACACTAAAAGAAATATAGAAATGGAAACCTATACTAAATAAAAACACTACCTTATTAAAAACACCCTGAATACTTATTTAAAGTAGGCCTTCAGCCTACTCCTATTAAATTAATTGGGTAGCCATATTCCATCAAGCACCTCTAACTGGAAAGCGTCAGATTTAAGTATATGGGTGATAACATACGATCCAAACCAATGCACCTTAAGCTTGTCTAGATGGCACATAAACTTAGAATCATAAATTAGTACCATCTATCCAACCTCAAGCTTCTTTTCCTTGATGTGTTTGTCATGTCATGCATTCTACCTGGCGTTTACATGCTTCTGACTCCAATTTGTTATGGCATGCCTCTCATCCAACTATATTAACATGTCAATTCTTTCTTCTAATGATTTCTCATCAGCTAGACCTCTAGCACACGTAATACGCAATGATGGTAACATGAATTCCATTAGAACAACTACTTCTATGCCAAACACCAAATGAAAGGGTGTGGTCTTATTCAACCTCTTGTAGGTTGTTATATACGCCCAAAGTACAGCTGAAACTTTATCATCCCAATCTTTCCTTCCAACATCAAAAAGAAAGTCAAGGTATGGTCAATATCTTGTTGAAGGCCTCCACAATGTCATTTTCCTGAGGATTATAAGGTATAGTCTTGTGGTGTGTAACCATTAATTCATCCAAAAATATCCTGATTGTCTCCTTCATGAAGTATGTGCCCCTATCACTTCTCAAGCTCAACGGACATCTATACCTAGTAAGAATATTTCCCCATAAGAACCTAGCTACTGTAGATGTTGGATAATCCTTTCTAGGTGTTACTTATGCCCACCGTGTAATATAATTTGTGCAAGTGATGTGTTGATCAGTCATAATCTAGCACTTAGTGAAGGACATACAGAAGGTTTGCGTAGGAGAGTAGAGTGCATTCAAAGGCATGGAAGTATCAGAAAGGATACAGCACGAAGAAGAGAGACAGATTTGGGACTTATCCATTTTTACGATGAGGATCTATTTTTAGAGATAGCGTGTGGAGCACAAAAACCAATTGGAGACTTGCGTAACATGTATTAGCTAATTTTGAAGGATCGGCTATGAAGCTCTTTGCATGGATTTAGGATGAGAATAGATCTACTACTGGTAGTTAACTAAAAGTAGTTTATTGTTAGTGCACTTGCATGTGTGGCTTTTTTTTTAATGGCACGTGGCTAATAATAGCATGTGACCTATTTTGGGATTAGATAAGAAGTGAAGGCGAAATCCCCACCCTTATAAATATGTAGCGAACTGTGTAGCATAGGAGATATGTGTGAGAAATGTGCTTTATAGTGAGATTATACTGAGAAATATGTTACGCACATGAGTGTATAATACTTTTATTGTAAGGAAGATTCTATGTGTTACTACATTTAATATAATGGATATTGTGGAATGAATCAAGGTGTTATCATGGTTATAGTTCAGTATTGTATACTTGATTTCATCATGGTTATTTTTTAAGTCTGTTACTCTCTAGATCTAGATCTAAACATGCACTGTAGAATTATATATTAGGTAAAGTATTGAATGCTTTAAAGTCTTCATCATGCTAAAATCCTACAATAGAAACCCTAAAGAGGGGCCTGGTACCTTTGCACACTTTGAGTGAACACTCAGTCTAGGTTGAGTGATGGGCTAGCGTGTCTAGGCTTGTATTGGTAAATTATAGGCTACATCATTGGTTCCATTTTTGGGACCTCTTTTTCAGTTGTTTTCATGATATTTTGTAATGAAGACATATCCATTGACCTTAGAAAGTGTTGAGGATTGGATACATGATCTAGAAGAAGAATACACATTGTGTTTCAACACTAGATCTGAGTTTAATACACGAATGTGGGTGGGAATAGAATATGTATGATAGTTTATATGAGATCTTTATCACTATCTTTCTAGTAGAATTGTACAAGTGGCTGATTGCTTATGCATCTAAGTAGAATTGGAGGTATCACACACTTTTCTAGATACAAGAAGAATTTCAGGCCCTTTATGATGCTGATCTGATTTAGACTCGCACTGTGAATATGTGGTTCCATGATTTTTTGAATAGTTATATCTTGGATTACTCAATTTCCACTTATTCGTGCCCAGAGATAGCTGAATTTCAGTTTTTACGATATCCAAGGAGAACTTACCTGCAAGGTATTCCACTAGAAATCAAGATCTTGATGGTAAATTTGAATTTAAAGAGTAAACCAATGGTGAATTAAAACCCACCTCATGTGGGGGAAGGAGAAGGTTTGGTGAAAGATGGAAGATCTAGTGGCAAAAAGATAGAGAGAGGAAAGGTTTCTTAAGTATAATGAGGTATGTGAGAAGGAGGTAAAGAAGCAATGGGAGGTTGCAGAGAAAATAATGTTTTGGAGAAAGATAGTTCGGGAAAGATTTGAAGTCCACATAGAAGACGTGGTACCCAAGCCTCAGGAACTCCCCCATTTGGGAAAGCATGATAGAGAACCATCCTTAGCCTCATACAGAAGCATGCCAAAAGAGATGACCTGGGCCACGGGGTGCGCATCTGAATCCACCTAGAAACCTTTCCCTTGCACTTGGTTTTTTAGCATCTAGTACAACAAATAGTCAGCAAGATAGTTCAAGTAGTAGGAGAATAAGAGTGAGTATTATAAGAGGCACAATGATGGCAGCAAAAATGACTTCATTGTTATATGGGAATACCTTTTTGGGTGTATCATCAGTGCAGAATGCAAGTGCATAGATTTTTGGACTAACTTCTGGGAGCGGTAATGCTTCGTAGACTATCGGGTTACAGTTTAGTTATACTATTGGGACATAGGGAAGTACATCTTATGGTCCAACCATAGCTACAAGTTTGGGATCAGGAGGTATAGGTATCTCTATTTTTGATGGATTTGGTGGTTTTGGAGGTAGAGGAAACACAGGAGGTTCTGGGTAAGGTGGGCAAGGTCCGTACCAACCCCAAAATATTTACATAGAGATGTCTCTTCATCCTCTAGAGTATAGGGGTATAGAAGATGATGTTGAACATGTACATATGTGTGAAATAATATGGCACACAAAATGATTCATGGCTTATAAGCATAGGGAAAGCCAATTTGCTATTACGTTACAAGGGTACGCACATAGCTGGTATAGAAAGTTTGACCCTGATCAAACTTGCATAGACTATAAAAATTTAAAAGATGCATTCCTTAAAAAAATTCACATCCCTGAGTTTGAGCAGAAGAGTATAAGTGCACTCAAGGATATTATGTAAGGCACTACTAGAAGTGTCAGAGAGTATGATGCCCATTTTAAAACACTACTATCTAAGATTTCATATGACATACACACAAGCCAGTAGGAACAATGGTTTTTTGGGGGTCTGATTACCCCTTTTAGGAGGGTATTATCATATAAGACATACATTGATCCATGCAAAGCACTTGAAGAAGCCTTACACACTAAGGCATTTGGAAGCATAGACACTGTAGTCATTTTTGCACCCATCACAAAGGAAAGAAATCCCATGCACGTCGTCCTATCAATGAGAGGGCACTGGGCGCTCACCCGAGGCACGTGTAGGTGTCGAGTCTCTCTTTTAAGTGATTCTAGTGGGAAACATCATCTATGATCTGAGTTTAAGAGATTTGAGAGGGAATAAGACATATAAACACCATAGAGCTCAGAACGGATTCTAGATCCTTACAGTCATTCTAGACAAAAAAAGAGCTTAACAGATTATAGAACTTACACCAAAATAGAAAGGAAGTTGTACAAGCATTTAAACTTAGTTCATAAACATAAATGAAAAAGAGATATGAAGAAGGATTTATGCATCAAAACCATTAATTTTCATATTCACATAAATTGGTAACCTCATTACATTCATTAGGGCCATTACAGAATGTCACAGTAAGGGCAGACCGCATTCATGCTTTATAACTGGATTCATATAACTAGGCCTTCAAAAGAAAATTTATAACCCCTAAACCCTTGATACATCCTTTCCTACGCTAATTTACTAAATCTAACAGAGTCCTTATAGTATTTCGGTAGAGCTTCGCCCTCTATTCATTACATTCCTCTTTGCTTCTGTAGCCACTTATATATATAGCCTTCTTAAACTTCCAACTCATTCTTCTGCAACCTCAGATATGTCACCAAGTGTCTAAGAGTGGTCCTTCATGGGCATATGCTCCTCCAAACCTGAGCTCATCACTCATTTCCATGATGTCCTTCTAGAATCTTCTATCACAGGGCATATTCCTTCCAGGTCACCCTGTCGCCAGGCTGGCACCTTTTCCACTCGGGTCATGTTTTTCTTGCATCCTACTCGATAGGTCAAAAATGGCTAAGTCATAGATTTTTCTCCACGGGCACACATCTCGGGTTCTACCAAAACCCTAACTGAACCCTTCCCTTCTTGCCTTATCTTGTGTGCTTTGTTCAACAGTGTGTGCATATGCACCCTTTTTGGACTTAGTTGATATTTCAGGGGCCCAACATCACCCCACACTTTACTTGTTCTCTGCCCTCAGAAACTTCCTCAAAGAATAAATAATACATAAAGAATTAATGTCTTGGAAAAATAATAAAGGGGACTAAGAATGGGAAAAAGAAGGAATAATGGGGAAATGATGCTACTTAAGCAATAAGAGAGGAAAATTTTCTTCTACAAGTCAGCCTCCAGATTGTTCCAGGAATCAACCTCATTTTGTGCTCTCTAGAAAATATCATCTACTAAGATGCTCACCTGATCAAAACCCAACTCATCCCCTTGTGTGATCATGGTGTCAACAATTTTCTCTAACTCCTTGCCTATATCCTCTAAAGCATCCATCCTTCATGTAATTTACGGGTATAGCTCCTTTAGTTAGTTTTTAACTGAGCCCTATAAGGCTTCAATAGATTCTGATTTATTTTCTACCTCGGTTGGGATCTTTTCTCACTCCGCTCTATTCCCCTTGTTCTTCTCTTGGAAATATTTAATTTATACTTCATCATTAGAAACCAACATGATTTCCACTTTTTATCTATCCATGTAGTTTTCATTACGTGGCCTCAGCAGTCCAAGAAGAAATCCTTACATCAGCAAGGACCTTTATGTATTCAACTATGAGTGGCACGAATTTCAATTTATCCTCCTTTTCTACAATGCGCAACCAATTATTCTATAGATTCCAAGGCTAGCAGCTGCCTCTCCATGGTGAGGAGCCTTGTTAAGTCCTCTAGGAATTCTAGAGAAAATGCATACTTCTGCGCGGGAGGTGCTAGGTCCCGAATGCTTCAAACACTATTACATCTGTAATGAACTCCACCTTTTTTATACTTCGTGCACTCTAGCCCTTCTCGTACTTTAACACACCCTATAACTGGGCGGTTGATCAACTTTTCTTGACTCAACTCCTTTGTCTTCTCAATTAGCTCTTCTTTATTCTCCTCCAATTCATCTTCCATAAATTTGACTCTATCATTCTTCCCAAAGAGTCATAGATTCGACCTCAACGGAGACCTTTTTGAGTGTGTTGCACAGTTGTTCATTCGAGATCTGACGAGAATTCACCAATGGCTTGTCTCCTTTTGATTCCGGTAATGTTATTATTTTCCCTGTGGCTTACTTAGAACTCTAGCTCGATCAAGATGGGACTCAAATGCCCATGAGATCATCTTCCTTGTTTATAGGTATGCATCCCTCCTTATCAAAAGATGACATTTCTAGGAGCTCCTCTATTGGAACTATTATTTGAAACCATGTGCACAACACTTTGTTGGGATCATCAATATAACCCATCCATGGACTCTCCTCCTCCATGCACTTTCCTCCCATGTGCATGCACTTAGGAATATTTACAGTTAAAGTGGGGCTTCCAATGCTACCGTGGTCCTTTTCTGCGCTCTCCTCCTTATCCTCATTCATCACCATCTCAACACTGCGTTCCAACTCCTCTTCCACTAAGGTCTCAATGATCTTCTCAGCCTCTCTTTCCACTACCTTGTTTAACTCATCACTCCCTTCTTTGTCCTAGGCACCTTCCTCCTCCTCGCTATCACTCCTCCACGTAATTATGTACTCATTCTTCTCTCCTTCTCCCTCCTTTGAGTCATGTATACTAAACATAGATTGTTCTTGGTTTACCTCAGGATCATCTTCCTCATCATCATCCCTTTCACCCTAGTAGGCCCCCAAACTCTCAGTGTACTCTAAATCTGAATCATCCATCATCTTCTACTTCTTCCCAACCAGTGATTCCAGTGTAGGTGACTTTGTCTCTTCTTCTTCCTATGACTCCTTGTCTAATGAAACCTCTGGCTCCGAAGTCTTGTCTTTGACTATGGAATTTTTCTTGTACCTATTTTGGTGCTTTTCCCAAGGGTTCCTATTTCCTATCTATCCACTACACTTGGTACTTTCTTCTTTGGTTCTTTTTCTTCCCATCTAGACGTGTGTCTCTTCCTTCCTATTGGATCCTCAAGTATGGACATCTCATTCTCCAGATACACGCCCTTCTCAAATTTGGGTCTTATGCAGAGGTATACTCATGCCATGGACCCTCATGCAATGGGAAACATTATGGGTCTCACCATTTGGACCTCATGAGGCACATACTTCTCCACATATGCATGCTTGTTGGGGTAGACTAACCCTTTGCACATTTTTCTATGGTCCCAATCCAAATTACTAAGGTCCAACCTCAACTTCTTGGATTCTTTGAACTTGTTCATTCCCACTTGGAATTGTTGAGCTATGAAGGTAAAAGGGAGCTTACACCAAGGGTTCCATGTCTCATCTATCAGTTTAAATCTGCCAAGGTAGAAATGTTGGTACACTGCAAAATCAGCTTCTCCCTTAGTGGTCGTTGGTAGTTGTTCAGGGATCCTCCATTCCACCCCAAATGGGTTCCTCAGGTGTGTGTACCACTTCTCCAGGCATCTTGTGCACAACCATCATACTATCATAGATGTACTTCTCAAACCTCTTCTTGGGTGAAGGGTCTTCAGCAGGGTACTCCCACACGAATTTTTCCTCTACATCCGGCACCCCAATCTTCGATAACACAATGGTTAAAAGAACATTACCAAAGATGATTTTATCACCTTCCTACATGTTGCTGACAATATTATCCGCAATGAATGTAGACAAGTTATAGATGGTGCTCTCTAAAATCCTCCTATAAACATTCAACCATAACTTGTTTACCTGGGTCCATCTCTCCCTAGCCATTTAACTTTTTCAGAAGGTGCGCAACCACCTTCATCATCGGGTCCTTGATGTCTGTGATATCAAATTACCTCAACCCCTTTTTGTACGCATGGACAGTGACGGTTTCCATAATTTCCTCCTTATCGCATTGGTCATCCTCCAAAATTTCTTCTTCACAGATGAGGCTTGTGAAATGTGAAACAAGCTAAGGGGTAATGCACATCTTGTACCCTGGGAATTGAAAGTAGTATTCGTGCACGTGAGACATCAACCATTGATATAGGCGCTTAAGATTCTTGAAGTAGGGAAACTCAAAGAGTTATAATAATCCTAACTTCTCCATCTTTACATTTACATCATCATTATAGATGGGAAAAGCCTTTGATGTCTTTTTATTCATCGGGTGCACTAATTCTAGTGCTATTTTCTTCTCAATCGTGCTTGAGCGATGATTGTAATCACTTACTAACATATTTCTTAAATGGTAATCTCACTTACACCCAAGCAATACTCCATCTGGGTACTACATTTTTGCATACCACTCTTCATTTGTACCCGTGACAGTGTCTTGTTGCTTTCTCTTGCATTTTCCCTTTCCCTTCTTAGGCATACCAACCGGTTTCCTAGGTGCCATTGTTTATGTTAACACTTCAAATTCTTTCACTTTCTTTGTTTAACTACCCCTTTCAAATTTTAGATTTCAAATTGGTGAAGAAACTCCTTTCCAACCCATGCCCTAGATACCAAACCCTAACTAGAATATCTTTTCACCAGATGACATTTCTCCACAACTCTTCCCACACCCGTAAATCACTTCCTTTTTGATTTGTAAATCCAAACTGGTCACTCATGCTCAAATTTTTACAATTTTTCTTCACATAGATCAACTCTGGAAACCCTAGTTCACAAAATCTCTTCTCTTTGTATATGTAAAGTAAATAATGAAATGTCCAAACCTCTATTTATAGTTTTTCCTATTTTTAAGCATTAAATGCTACTTCACCTACCACCATACTTTTAACGTTTAATGCAGATTTTTCAAAAAATCCCTACTTTTGCACCCTAATTCATGCGCCTAATCCTGCGCGAACAATATTCTAACCTTCTAGCACGCAACCAACCCATCTTGTAAAGAGACTCTTGTGCGCGCGTAACCAGCACCGAAGGCACTTCTTCTATCATGATTTTTTCTCTCGTCTACCTCATGTTGTTTAAGCACTTCTTCCTCCTCTGTACGTGGGATCTAAAAGTAGCCTTATCTTGACACCAACCATCCTTTTCCACCTTTTCTTTCATGCACCTCTTTCAACATGGCCATTCAACCGGGCTTTCCAACATAATCCTCCTTGGCACTTTACCCACACTTTCCTTCACATCACTCAATCCCACACTTAAACAATGTGTGGTCCTCTTTGCATTCAAAACCTTCAAAAAGTAACAAGGTTACCAGTGCCCAAGGTGAAAAAAAAACAACAACGCGAATGGGAAACACAAGAAATGAAATGCATAAAGAAAATTCTAAAATATCTGGAAAAACTCCATTGTTTACAAACACCAAGAAGCCTTATTTATAGTATGGCTTCAACCTACTCCCATTGAAGTTTCCAAGAGATTTTTTTCCATCCAGTGCTTGTAACTGGCACACGCCCAAATCAAGGATGTACAAGATTATATAGGGACCTAACCAATGGACCTTTAACTTCCCAAGGTGGTGCAAAAACTTAGAATCATACAGTAAGACCATGTTCATAACCTCAAACTTATTGTTCCTAATGTGGTAATCATGTCATGCTTTTTGATTTTATTTTTCTATTGTTTGGTTCCACCTGGTGAGTGAACACATTTCATCTAACTTCATCAATTCATCAATTCTCTCTTCCAACACTTTCTCATCAACCAACACTCCTACGTGCTCTATTTCCAGAGAAGGTAACATGAACTCAATCGACAGAAAATCTTCCATGCAAAACACAAATTGAAAAGGTGTGGCTTTATTCATCCTTTTATAAGTTTTCCAATAAGCCCATAATACAGCTGATACCTTCTCATCTCAATCTTGTCTTCCGACATCATAAAATTTTTTCAGGGTATGACTCAGTATTTTGTTAAATGTTTTTACAGTTCCATTTACTTATGGGTGATAAGGTGTAGTCTTGTGATGAGCCACCATGAACTCTTCTAACATGATCCTCATGGTCTCATTCAAGAAATGTTTACCCTTATTACTAGTTAAACTTAAAGGGCATCCATAACTCGTGATAATATTCTCCCACAAAAATCTTGCTACTATAGCTACTGTGCAATCTTTAGTTAGGGTTACCTCTACACACCTTGTCAAATACTCCATGAAAGTGATTACATAGTGTGATCCAATCCTACATGATGCTGGTGCAATAGATTATACAAATTATATTTCCCATTTCTCAAAAGTTTCAGCACTAGGTATAGGGCGCAAAGGCATTTCATCTCTCCTTCTTGGCTTGCCAACGCGCTGACAGTGGTCACACGCTTTACAATATTCCTTCCAATCCTAACACAGAGTTTCCCACCAAAATCCTGCCATTAATATTTTATGTGTGGTGGCGTCTCTTGCATAATGTCCACCTGCACTTCCTTCATGTGCCTCCTCTATGATGGCGAGGCGCTCATGCTCTAATACACACCTGCACAAAACTTCATCACGCCCTAATTTCTATAAGTCCCCACTGATCAACATGTAAAGCGTAGAGCATATGGCAAGTTTCTTTTTCTCTAATATCTTCATCCCTTCTGATGCCACACCTTCCTTTAGAAATACTACAATTTCCTCCAAATCCAAGGGTGCACACCGCAATCTAAATAGTTGTGCATCTGGCATAGTTTCTTCAATGATTTTCACATCCTCCCCTAAATCAATTCTTGATAAATGATCAGGTCCACAATTACTCTTTCCAGGATTCACAACTGCCGCTAACTCAAAATATTGAAATAAAAACACCCACTAACATATGCACCCTTGTAGAACGGGCTTGTTCACCAAGTACTTTAACGCCATGTGGTCAGTGTAGAAGATAAAGGGAGTTACTAGCAGATACTACCTAAACTTATGGAGCACGTAGATCATTGACAATGCTTTGTGCTCTGTCATAGTATAATTCTACTCTGTTGGTGTCAACTTCCTACTTGTAAATCATAGGGGGTGGTCAACAATTCCCTCACTAGGTTATACAAGCATTGCCTCAATGGCCATTCCAAAGGCATCTACATGAACATGGAAGGGATTTTCCCAAGAGGGGAAATGTAGTATAGGTGCGGTGATAAGCCTATCCTTCAATGTGTCAAATGCCTTCTGCTGTTCCTTTCCCCAATGGAAGGCACTTTTATGTCTAAGTAATTCTTCTAAAGGAATGGTGATCTTGGCATACTCCTTGATGAACTTCTTATAGTAGCATACATGTCCAATAAATATACGCACTACACTTTGACTAGTTGGCTCCCCCAGTCCCACAATAATTGTAACCTTGGCAGGATCTACTAGCAAGCCCCCCTTACATATGATATTCCCAAACAATGTTCCAAAGGGGGTTGCAAAGACATTCTTCTTAATGTTGAGGGATATTCTCAACTACTGACACCTCTCAATCAACCTCAAATTATCATAATGGTCTTTTACTATCCCATACACCATCTAATCACCCAAATAGACCTGAAGAAATTTATGGATGAATTCCTGGAACACTTGTACCACTATGCGCGAGAAAACAGTGGGCACATCCTTCAACCCAAAGGGCATGACTGTGTATGTAAAACTTCCCCATTCAGTGGTGAAAGTTGTCTTCTCCTTGTCTTCCTTTGTAATCCTGATTTGGTGGAACCCTGAAAATCCATCCGTAAAGGAATAAATTTTGTACCCAGTGACTCCCTCCAAAATTTCTTCAGTGAAGGGAGTTGGAAAAGGATCAATGACACAAACTAGATTCATCTCCCTATAATACACACAGATCCTAATCCTCCCATCCTTCTTGATGTTTATTACCATTGGACTTATCCACTTTGATTCTTCAATAGCTTCTATGATCCTATATGCTATCATTTTTCTAACTCTTCCTTTACCTTCACGCAAAAATTGTGATTCCTCTAGTAGGGTCTCTTCCTAACTGGGTGTGCACTGTCCTTCAGCTTTATCCTCATCTCCCCCAAGGAATGGTGGACACATTTGAGCTCATGGTACCCATGCGGGAATAAATCCTCAAATTCATGCAAAAGATCAATGATCTTAGAGACTTCATTCTCCAACCAGTAATCTCCAATAATAGCTTCCTTAGGTTCTTCTACCGAGACGATGTTAAACTTTTTAGTTTTTAAAGGTTCATGGTAGGCACGCACACGAGTATCAGCATTTTCCACTACCTCACATGTCCCTACAGAATGGTTAACATCCAAGATTTTCTGCTTCCTCCCCATTATTTACATATACCAACTTTCCTTTCTCCTTTTTCACACATGTGTGCTCAAGCTGAACCTCCTCTGTTTCCTCTTCTTCAAAGTGCTCCTCCAAACCTGGTTCACCAAGAAATTCTAGTAGCCTATCTTCTGTCATGACACTATCCCCTATGGTAAGGCACTTGACAACCTACAATGCCTTATCAACTGATGACTTTGTACTTCGATACTCAAATGGTTAAACGAGGTTAGTCACTATCTCTTACCAATTCCCTATCTAGTGGCATGTCTCAGAATGTATTTACCATGCACGTGCGTAACCCTATAGTGTAGAATACAGTTTTTGCACCTAGAGGGATGGTGGAAAAGCTTCCATGCCTTCCCTCTAGGTTCTCTCACAGTCTTGGACATGGAAAGAGGTGGGCTCCTTACCATTATATTCCTTGATGGTAGTGGGCACATTGCTTCTAGAGAAATAAATAGAGAAGGCAATTCTCACTTCATTCCATTCCAAGAGATTATCTCGATGTGTTTCCCTCCATCATGTAGTAGTTCCTAGTAGGACGTAACTTAACATCCCCTTTATTTCATTTTCCTCCTTCCACTAAGCTTCCATTTTCTACAAAAGGACCTCATGGGAGGCTCCTCCCGAGAACTTAGGTAGCTCTTTTCCTTCTAGGTTCCAGACTGTGTGTGCCTTTGTCACTGATCCTTTTAAATGTTGTTTGATCAATTCGTAGGTCCTATGCACCTAATTATCACATGCTAGACTAGTGGTGCCACTTTCCGACTAAGCTTCCTCAAATTGGATGACTCTGTCAGTAGGATGGATTAGCTCTGGATCCCTGATTGAGCACACATATATTCTATCCAGGACCTATTCTCCCAAAAATTCAGTATAGGGTGTTGAATTCCCATAAACCAGTGGTATGATGACTCGTTCCTTCTCATTTTCAAAGCTGATGTACCCCTTGTTGAACCAAAGATCTGAATTGTTCTTATAACACGATGGGCGCCCAAGTAGCGCTAGGAAATTTTCTGCCTCGGCGAGGACCAAGACTTCAAAGTCCCCAGTAAACTTAACTCTTTTAATAGTGATAGTTGCATCCGTTAAGACACCAATGGGAATTTCCTTTGCTTTTTTTTTCCATATACAACACATTCGAAGACAGTTTTAATGCAGGCCTTCCCATCTAATGCCATGCATCCAATGTGATAAATTTGAACTCCGTGCCTGTGTCAACTAGGATATTACTCAGCAGTCATCCATCCACTGCTGCATTTAATGTGATCTCCCTATTATAGTTAAGGTTGTGAAGGGGAAGGTTTTCATGTAGGACCTGCCTCTCACACTCTTCTCCAAAGCATGGTGCCTTCTCTCAACCATGCCCCTACCAAGGGAATAACATTTTCTTATCTTAGCATTTTACATACTTCCCTAAACTCATCCAAGTCATCTCTTGGTGCCTCAACCTTCCTTATTTATTCCTTCCTCCTAGACTGCTCCTTTAGATAGTGGATTTCTCCTTGTAAACTCTGAATGATGTCCATGGTATCTTGATATACCTCCTTCTGATGAGAAGGATCTAGGTACTTTCCATGTACCACTTCTTCTCTTGAAACTAGATTCTTCTACCTTGGTATTTCTGTTGTGCACATGACCTCTACTCTTGTTGTTACCAAATCAAGTTCTAATCTTGCATCACATGTTACTTGTGCCATCCATTATGTTTCAGTATTCTTAATGTTTACCATTGTAGTGCCCTTTTCTGTTCATTTTTGTTGATTCATGTGCTCAAACAACTTAGGGCACTCCTCATACTTGTGTTTCTTCCCACACCATGAGCACTTGAATAGGTTTGGGAACTCTTATTTGTAATTCTCTATAGACCCACAATTAAAACAAGTTCCACGTGGGAATTCACTTCATCCTCCTCCACGGTTACCATGACCAAGGAATCCTCCATAAAATCCCCTTCTGTGCGTACCTCCATCTTTGCGCTCCTCATAATGGTGATCATTACATTTAGAACTATTGGAAATGCTAGTTTGATGCATCCTATGATCAATGGCCTCATGGATCTAGCCAATAATCCTACAATCCTTAGCATCATGGGTTGTAGAGGTGTAGATCTTATAGTAGTAAGACACATTCTTCTAAATTTCACGCTATAACAAGGGGAATCTACTTGCATCATGGTCCCTATGAAAAATTTCACAGTCTACTATCAGGGCACGTATTGTCCTCTGGGGGAAACTCTCCTTGACATGCCCCTCTACTTAACAATATATACACCATATACCACTGTGAGTCTCATGGGATGAGTTTGCAGACAAATTTTCTAGCTTCTTAGCCATAGCCGTAATTTGAGCCTCCAAAAATGGGATAGCACTAGTATCAACACTTCTAATAGCCTCATCACACAGAGTAGCTTCTAACACCTCATTTGGGTCTATGAAATTTTTGTGAGATAAGGCCCTTCTAAAAGGTGTGATCAACCCTCCAACAAACCACTGAGCATGTTGTGAAGGGTGAATATCATATGATAACTTAGAAAAGAGAGTTTTAAAATGTGCATCATACTCCGACACACTCTCCACCATTCCCTGTTGAGTATCCTTCAGGGCGCTGATGCTCTTCTGTTCAAACTCAGGGATGTGGAATTATTCCAAGAAGGCATTCTTTAAAGTAGTATAATTCACCACCATTTGATGAGGGTCATATTTCCTATACCAACTACGTGCGTGCCCCTACAACATCATTGCAAACTTACTATCCTTCCACTATGGGGTTGTGATCCCCTTTACACACCATAGAAGTTCACACTTCTGAACATGTTCTGTAGCATCTGCAATGCCTCTGTAATCTAGAAAATGTAAATACATCTCAAAGAAGACTTGAGGGGGTGGTTGGGGCCCTTGTCCTCCTGATCTAGAGCCTTGGTTCCCTTTGGTTTTTACTCCACCACTGGATCCACCAGGTCATGTGCCTCCTGAGCCACATGATCCACCAGAACCACCAAGTCCTATTCCTCCTGACCCACCAGACCCACTAGGTCCTATAGTGGTCATGTCAAGTGTCCCCAAGGTTCCACTGAACTACACACCGATGATCTGTGATAATGCCCCACTACCACTAGTGTACCCTGCACCACTCCAAGTGTGAGACTGAAGGCTTTTGTACTTGATCCTTGTCAAAAAATTCCTCTGAATACTAGAATATGTGTATCCATAGAAGTGGGAAATGAAAAATTGTTTCTCCTGGGTGCAAATCTATCACTTCCATGTATACCAACTAGGTCAATGATACTCCTTCCTTGATCTAGAAAACCAAGCACCAGGGTTTGGTAACTAGGTGGGTTCAGATACGTGCCAATGAATCTTCTCTCTCCATATGATGAACTCTCATCAGAAGCTGAAGGGGTCTCTCTTACATGCTTTCCAAGATGGGGTAGCATAGACTACTCAAGTTCCATGTCCTCTGCGTGAACCTCAAGTCCTTCCCACAACGTCTACCTCCATAGATCCATCATACTTACAACCTTGCATTGTCTAGCAATATCCCTTTCACAAAATTCACTATACTTGAGTTGTCTCTCCTCCCTTTCTTTCTCTATCATAATATCTGCCATCTTCCTCCACCCTAGCTTCCTCACCCAATGCTCAAAATAGTTTATCCGGCCATTGGAAATGCCTCTAAACTTAAGGTAGCAATCGAGATCTTCATTGCAAGGGAGATAACATGTAGAAATGATACTTTGGGCTCCCACAAATATTCAAACTCAACAAATTCCAAACAAGAATATGTAGAAATAGCATACTTCAGGGTGTAGCTAGCCAACACACCTTTCCATCAATGATCCACAGGATGAGTCCATGTCAGATCTACATCCTGTAGCCTTTGGTATTATTCTTGGGTCCATACGTGTGATCTATAATACTAGCTTGATCTAGACACATATGCTGAGAGCCATTCATACAATTCTACTAAGAAGAAATAAAAAAAAATCATACAAATCATGGTAAAGGTTCTCTTCTACCCATCTACGTGCATTAAACTCAGATCCAATGTTGAATCTCTGAGAAAATTCATCCTTCATGCTCTTGAACCATGATTCAACTTTTTCCAAAGTTAAACACGCTATCATTACAGGATACACAGATCATGATGTATGTCAATTCTCACTACAACTTTGAAAATAGGTCTCGGCAATAGAACCAAGATGTAGTCATTTTTACACCCATCACAAAGGAAAGAAATCTCATACGCGCTGACCTATCACCCAGCGAGTGCTGGGCACTCACCCAAGGCATGCGCGGGTACCGAGTCTCTCTTTTATACGAGTCTAGTAGGAAACATCATGTATGATCTGAGTTTAAGAGAATTGAGAGGGAATAAGGCATACAAGCACCATAGAGCTCATAATGGCTTCTAGATCCTTGCAGTCATTCCAGATAGAAAAGAGATCAATAGATTATAGAACTTACACCATAATAGAAAGGAAGTTGTACAAGAATTTATACTTAGTTCATAAACATAAATGAAAAAGAGCTATAAAGAAGGATGTATGCATAAGAACCATTAATGTTCATATTCACATAAATTGGTAACCTCATTACATTCATTAGGCCCATTACATAATGTCACAGAAGGGCAGACCACAGTCATGCATTATAACCTGATTCATATAATTAGGCCCTCAAAATAAAATTTATAACCCCCAAAACCCTTGATACATCATTTCCTATGCTTATTTACCCCAAGCTAACAGAGTCCTTGTAGTATTTATGTAGAGCTCCACCCTCTATTCATTTCATTCATCTTTGCTTCTAAAGGCATGTGTATATATAGCCTTCTTAAACTACCAACTCATTCTTATCTGGCCTCAAATCTGTCGCCAAGTGTCTGAAATTGGTCCTCCATGGGCGGATGCTCCTCCAAGCCTAAGCTCCCCACTCCTTTTCGTGATGTGCTTCTAGAAGCTTCTATCACATGGCATGTTCCTTCCAAGCCACCATGTTGCTAGGCTGGCACATTTTCCACTCGGGTCACGTTATTCCTACATCCTTCCCGATAGGTAAAAAATGGCTAAGTCTCAGATTCTGCTCCATGGGCGCACATCCTGGGTTCTACCAAAACCCTTCCATGCATGCCTTATCTTTCATGCTTTGTTCAACTACATGTGCATATGCTCCATTTTTGGACATAGTTGATATTTCAGGGGCCCAACAGACACTAGGGTGAGCCCATTTTTAGAATCAAATATCATAGCTATGGCAAAAAAGATGGAGAAACTATTAGTCAATTCAGCACATGAGATGTGCATAGGGATTTGGTGCACATATTTTAAAGTAGAAGGTGACATAAAGGATAGTTGTCCTTGCATATCAGTGTGCTCATTGCTATTGAATTGTGAGATATGCCATTTAAACCATGATGCTAACTGTTGCCCGTTACTGCAATGTGGGATAAGGAATAATGCTTCAAGCTACTACAAAATATGTAGGTCCAAGACTCATGACATGGAATACTACTGGATGATTAGTCATATCCATGATTTTATTGATATTGGTGTACAACAGATGGGAGTCTCATGTAACTCTAAAGGAAATAAATGAACATCAGGATTGGGATCACAATCAGGTGCGCTATGATCAGAATGGAGGGTGTTTTGAAGGCGGTCATGGAAGAGGTCAAGGATATTGTGGTGGATTTGGAGGATGAGGCCATGGTGGTGGAAGAAGTGAGTTCCTCATATATCATTTTATACGTGTGGATCTCCTGACCACTACAAGTGCAAATTTCCTCAAAATATTACATGTTATTTTTTTGGAAAGAACCATAGCTATGAGGAGTGCCCGTACTTGTATGAGCATCTTAGAAAACATCATAAACAAGAAAAAAAAAGGCACAGGGATGGTTAGGATATAGTGCACTATGGAAAATCAGTGGATTCCTAAGTTGGAAGAAGAGTCTGAGGTGTTGCAAGTAAATATCATGACCTACGCTAAGGTGACACATGCCAGAGAAGTGTTGCAGCAGAAGCCTACCAGTTCTAAGGAGGAGGATCTACATGCACGGTACCTAGATCTTACCTATCATAACGAGGTTTAATAGGAAACCATGGAAGTTCTCAGGAATCTTTAGGGTGAGATATAATTCTTAAAAGAGCAATCATGGAAGATGGAGCAAACAAAAGATTCAAAGACATTCCAAACCAATATGGAAGACTTGAGAGAAGTGTGCAAAATTTTACACCAGGAAAATATCATTCCACTGTTAGGGAATTGGTTAAAAGGAAACACTCTACACACAAGTACTGAGACTAGACGACAAATCCTCTATGTGAATATTTCCCCTCATAGCCTAGATTATGACAAGGAAATCACTGTTAATGTTGTTGTGGATGGGTGGCTATTGAGTAATATATTGATTGATACAGGCGCGGAAGTAAATGTACTTACTTTAGATGCATGGGTACAAATGGGGAGACCTCAATTACAACAATCCTCTAATGTATTGTTCATGGCTAACTGGACTAAGGGCCACTCCCATCAAAGTTTTAAAAGATGCATCCATTACCATACAATGAGCCAAGTTCACTGGATACTTTGATTTTTTAGTACTGGTAGAGTTAGATAGCTTCCCAGCTCTATTAAGGTGTCCTTGGTGCTATGTAAATAATTTTGATCTTCAGTTCAACAAGGGTTGTATAATTTTTGAAAATAAGGAGGAAAGAGTTACTATCCCTTTAACAAATAGGAAATTTGTGCCCTATGTGTATCCCTTGAGTGAAGAATACCTGAACAAGATTTATGTACATGTCATTTGGGATCCATAGATGCTTGATCCAAATAAAGAAGGAATAATTCAGTGGGAGGATAATCAGTCTATTAGTAATACTACAAGTGTTACTTGTGATAATTGGGCTCATATCACTTATGAGTTGGTAGGGTGTAAAATCAAGATCATATTTCCTAAAGGAATAAAATCACATTATGTCAGGAGGATAGGTAATAAGTTGGTACCTTGTTACACTGGAGAAGGATATCCTATGGTATTCTTGCATGCTATGGAGTAATAGTGAATAGACTCGCTAGAAAGAATAAATATGCTAGCATAATACACTACATGGGATAGTCACACATTGGTGGGTGGCCCATAAGGATAATCTTGTAGGATGGAATGAAATTAGGATTTCTCTTGCTACTAGGTTATTCAAGAGCAATGCACCTACTCAAATATGCACTTATCATGGTAATCAACTTGTTCAACACCCCATTCAGAAGTGTGAGAGACTCTAGAAAGAATGGCAAGAAGCTTTAACCACCTTCGCTATAGGTGCAAAATTTTTATTCCACTTTACAAGGATGTGCGTGTGTTTGGTATGTATATGTAGAACTCCATAGAGAGACTAGAAATTGGCAAGATGTAATTGCAGGGAATCTCCCAGATGTTTGACTTCTTCTCTACAAAGCCTCCGGTGGAAGAAGCATTAAAATTCATAAATCACTTAATTATGGGAGATAGTTCCAAGGTTGAATAAATCCTTTAGGAGTTATTGGATGAAGGAAACTTAGGAGCACATCTTGTTGAAAAAAATAGAGGCCAATGCCACACTACTTCAATGTGCTTGCCTTGAGAAAGAAAAAAAAAATGATCTACTTAGTGGATGATGAAGAAGTGGAAAATATGGATATAAACCAGTCAACAGGTAGACATGAGGTGTTAGACAATGTAGATAAGACCATGCACGTCTATCATGAACCTATGAAGACAAATGATAGAGTCAAATGATGAGCCTAAATAAGCCATAATTAGAGACTAATGGTTAGAATCTGAAGTGGAAAAAAAATCATAGAGTTACTAAGGGATTATCAAGACTTATTCCCTAGGGGGGTACCATGAACTTAAAGGGGTGCATGAATCTTTAGGGGAGATGAATATAAATCTTAAAGAGGGTGCGTGCCCAATTAGAAAGAGACCCTATAGTATGAAACCCAACTTACGTGAAAATGTCAAAGAAGAGATTTACAAAATGTTGAAGTTTGAGATTATCAATCCCCTTGACAAGTTAGAATGGGTTATGGTGATCAGTATCAATTAGGATGGATGGATTAGGATCTGTGTAGACTATAGGGAGCTGAGTGTTACATGTGTAATTGATCCCTTTCCCATGCCATTCACTGAGTAAAATACTAGAAGGCGTTGCAGGGTGTGAAAACTATTTGTTTACAGATCTTTTCTCTGGGTATCATCAGGTTAGGATTTCCCAGGAGGATTAGGAAAAGACTACTTTTACTACTGAATGGGGTAGCTTCACCTATACTATAATTCCTTTTGGTCTTAAAAATGTGCCTGTTGTATTTTCACGCATAGTTATTCAATCGTTCAAGGAATTTAATCACAAATTCTTATAGGTTTATTTGGATAATTAGACGGTGTATAGATTAGTTAAGGATCATTGTGACAATCTATGTTTAATGTTTGAAATATGTAGACAGTTGAGTATATCTTTGAACATCAAGAAGTGCATATTTTCTACACCATTTGGAATATTGTTAGGACACATAATCTACAATGAAGGTTTTTTGGTTGATCCAGCCAAGGTTGCAGTCATTATAGGCCTAAGAGAGCCTACCATCTAGAGTGAATTATGTGGATTTTTGGGTCATATAATATATTATAGAAAGTTTATCAAAGGATATGCCAAAGTTTCCGCACCGTTGGAGGAGTTACTAAAGGGGAAAGGTATGTTCTACTGGGGAGAACCGCAGTAGCGCGCATTCAAGACATTAAAGGAGAAACTTACTATCATGCCTATTGTGTGTTTTCCTTTGTGGGACTAATCATTTAATGTACATGTTGATGCCTCTGGCAAGGCCATTGGTGCAGTGTTGGCTCAACTAGGAGAATGTATTATAGATTATCCTATATGTTTTACTAGTAGGAAGCTGACTTATGTAGAATAGAATTACACAACTACAGAGCACAAAGCTTTGTCAATGATCTATGCACTACATAAATTCTGATAGGAACTACTAGCTACACCATTCATCTTTTATATATATCACATGGCATTGAATTATTTGGTAAGTAATCTCATTCTACAAGGGCGCATATGTAGATGGGTACTATTATTTCAAGATTTTGATTTCACAATTGTGGAAAAAACTAGGGGAAATTAATTCTAGACCAAACCATCTATCTAGAATATAGTCAGGAGAAGAAGCACAGGAAATCGAAGATACCATGTCAAATGCACAGTTATACAGGTTAAAACAAGTGCTATCAGAAATCAGAGGACATTTTTGTCTTTCTACAAAAAGGTATGGCACCTAGAAGGAATCAAATCCCTTGGAGAAGAAACAAATTGCTATATCGTGTCACACCCTATATGTTAATTAGTGGTGACCCTCTATAAATTAGGGTCGAGATGTAGTATTTCACTGTTGTGTATTGGAACATGAGTGCACTGGATATTATGGAAGAATCTCATGGTGGTATTGTAGGTGGCCACTATGTAGGTGATGCCACTGTGTGCAAGATTATACTCGTTGGATTATGATGGGAAACCCTATATAAATATTGTTAAGAATTGTGTAATGCTTTTGATCATTGTTAATGTCTCAGGAAACCAGGTCAACGAGATGAAATGCCTCTAAAACCCATTACTAGTACAGAACCATTTGAGAAATGGGATATAGATTTTTTGGGTCCTATTTCACCAGATATGCACAAAAATGGATCGCGCTACATCATAAATTGTACATATTATCTAACAAGGTGGGTAGAAAGTATCACCTATAAAGGATTTTACATCGGCTGCAACAACTAGGTTTCTATGGGAAAATATTATTAGAAGGTATGGATTTCCTTTAAGTTTGACCAGTGACAGGGGCACACAGTTTATTAATGAGACAATCAAAATTTTATTGGATGAATTCATGATTGCACACCATAATACTACACCTTATAATCCTCAAGAAAATGGAATTGTTGATGATTTCAACAAAATAATGAGCCAGACATTGACAAAAATCTGTGATGTTGGAAGAAAGGATTGGGATGATAAAGTATTTGTAGTACTTTGGGCATATCAGACAACATATAAAAGGTTGAACAAAGCCAGCACCCATTTCAATTAGTGTTTGGCGTAGAAGCAGTTCTTCCTATGGAAGTTATGTTATCTTATTTGTATATTGCATGCACTTGAGGTCTAGCTAATGAGTAAGCATTAGAAGAATGGATTGAAAATTTAATTAACTTAGATGAGTGATGAGCCATAACATGTTGGAGTCAAAAACAAGAGAAGGCCAGGCAGCAGAAAGCATGGCATGATAGGAACATCAGGGATAAAAAGCTTGAGATAAGACATATGGTGCTCCTTTATGATTCTAAGTTTTTGTGCCATTTAGGAAAAATCAAGGTACATTGGTTGGGGCCATATGTTATCACTCACATACTCGAATCAGATGCTTGTCAATTAGAGGCACTTAATGGAATACGGTTACGTGGTTACTTCAACGGGAGTAGGCTGAAGCCCTACTATAAATAAGTCTTCTTGGTTTTTGAAATAAGGTAGTGTTACCATTTAGATTAGGTTTTCAATTCTGCATTTCCTTAATGTGTTTCCTTCTTTGTTGCTATGCTTTTTCAATTTAGTTGGTTTGTTTGTGTAATAAGCATGAATACATGCCATAAGATACTATTTGGAGAATTTTTATGCACAGAGGAATGCACATACCCTTAGTGTGGGGTAGGTTATTGAGATCTAGGTACATGACTGTTGAAAATAATTCCACATGAAAGGAAATATCTACGGGTGTTATTCAAGGTTGGAGAAGTGAAAAAAAAAAAGAGATAGCTTCTAGACACAATGACCATAGATAAAGAGGAATGAAGAAAAAAGTATAACGCAAGGTAAGAAGAGGCTAGGAACACTACTAGTGGAAGCCACAGTGACGAGGTACTCAGGTGTATGGAAGCGCACTGAAGAGAAATCTTAAGCCAAAAGGTAGAAGGGCACACTATAAGGTTATAGCTTGGGCGTGAAGATGTACCACATGGAAATAATGAAAATGGTCAATTAATGAGATGATTTTTAGTAGGTGGAGGAGAAATAAATGAAATAACATTTTGAAATTCTATATAAGGATAGGATGCGAGTTCATTTTTACTATTGCAATTGAGAGAATTTGAAAAGGGTTAAGTACGAATGAGTTGAGAAATTGTGTAGAGGTGAAAAGAGTGTGAAACCAGATGTGGAGAGAAGGGTTATGCATAGGAGAAGCTTGTGTTCCCATAAGTTAAGGGTTTAAGAAAAGAATATGCATTAAAAATGAGCTAGGGCATGTGATTTACACTAGGGCATGGAGATTTAAACTAGGGTTTTGACTTGCTAGATTACAAAAGGAAGAAAAGAGATATTTTTCAAATGGCTCCAAAGAAAGAACCCACGACAGGAGAAAAGGGGAAGAAGAAATTACTCCCAAGAGTAATTTCTCATAAATACAGTATCTAGAGGGCATGATTGTGGGAAAAGAATGGGATTCCCATTTCCGTCAACATAAAATCAATGATTACAACCATCAAACATCAGATAATAAGAAGTGTAGTCATTTTTACTCCTATAAAAAAAAGAAAGGAACCCCATGCACATTGGGCCTATCACCCAGTGAAATTTGGGCTCTCAACCGAGGCACGCGTGGGTACCAAGTCTCTCTTTTATGTGAGTTTAGTGGGAAACATCATCAATTATTTTTGTAAGATATTCTAGAAGGGAAGTTAGGACATACAAGAACCATAGGGCTCAGAACGGCCTCTAGATCCTTGCAGTCATTTCAGACCGAGTACTTAACAGAATCCATAACATGTATTATGACAGAAAGAAACATACAAGCATCCATACTTAGCATGAAAGGAAAGAGAACTCATAAGAGAGAATTATCCATCATAATCATTGATATTCATGTATATATTATAACATACAACCTTATTACATCCTTAGAACCATTACAAAGGGTTGCAGAGAAGTAGACTATAGTCATGCATTGCATTGGAATTATGTAACTAAGCTACAAAAAAGAAAATTTACAACCCCCAAGCCTAATACATCCTCTCCCGAATACAACTATCCACTTGATAGAGTCCTCATAGCATTTCTACAGAGCTCCGCCCACTCTCTATGTATATCTTTCTATCTCTGCAGGTGCTTGTATTTATAGCTTTCCTAGACTGCCAACTCACCCTCTAGCACCCTCAGATCTGGTGCTAAGTGTTTGAATGTGGTCCCCCATGTGAGCATGCTTCTCTAGGCCTGAGATTTCCAATTTATCCCATGATGTTCTTCTAGAAGATTCTATCAGAGGCATGCTCCTTCCTAGGCCAACCTGTCGCCAGGCTGACATCTTATCCACGTGAAATCAGGTCATGCTTTTCACATGTTCTACTCCATACATCCAAATTCACTAAGTCTCGAACCCTCATTTTTGTCTTCACATGCCACATGCCATAGGATTCATTAAACCCTTCTCTTGCGCACTTTTTCCTTGCACGCCATTCCATAATTGGGATCTTGTGCTCCTATGGGCCTTCATACTTGGTCAATATTCTAGGGGTCCAACATCACCCCACACTATGCTTCTTCTCCATCCATGGATTCACTCCACTTAACCAAGAGGTATGTTGCCTTAAGGAACCAAGGTGTAGTGTTACATTTTGTAAAAGAATAAAGGAATGAAAGAATTGGGGAAGAAAGAAGAATGGGGGGGCATTAACTCAGCAAGCAAGAAAAATCCTTTCGTAAGTCTTCCTCCAACTTGTTCCATACATCGACCTCACTCTGTGCCTTCTGAAAGAGGTCACCTATTAGGGTGCTCACTTCATCAAAACTTACCAATTCCTCGGGCACCAAAGTGTCAATGATCTTCTCCATCTCCTTGCCTAGATCTTTGAGTGTGTCCATCCTCCTAGTAATTTGAGGGTATAGTTCTTTCATCTGGTCCTTGATTGAACCCCTTAATGTTTCAATCACCTCAAATTTTCTTTCTACTTCGGCAAGGACCTTGTCTCTCTCTGCCCTATTTCCTTTATTCTTCTCTTGAAACTCCTTTAGCTCCACTTCAAGTGTGGTGACCAAGGTGCTTGCTATTTTATCCATGTATACGTAAGTATCATATGCAACCTCAGCATATTGGGTAGCCATTCTAACCTTTGTGAGCACCTTGCCATAGTCAGCAATGAGCACTACCGACCCCTCAACCTATCCTCTTCCTTTAAGCATGTAGCCACTTCCTCTGCAAACTCTAGGGCAAAAGGTCATCTCTCTATGGTGAGGACACACATTAGATCTTCTAATCATTCTAGAATGGATGTGTACTTCTACGTGGGTGGCACTAGGTCTGGGTCCTTTAAAATGATGGTGCTCTTAATAGGGTCCACCTTCTTGTATACTTCCTACACCTTTGTCTTCTCATCCTTTAGCTTGATCCTTAGCTACGGGCCTGATCAGTTCTTCTTTCTTCAATCTCTTGACCTTCTCCGCTAGCTCCTCTTCTTTCTTCCCTATCTTTCCCTCTAGCGCTCTTATACTGTCATTGTGCACGAAGATCCTAGCCTATGTCTTAACCACGAACTTTTTGAGCACGTTATAGACCTGCTCATCCGAGAGTTCCCAGGCATTTACCAAGGGATTGGCTCCCTTCAACTCTAGTACTGTTATGATTACTCCTTGGCAGACTTTGAAGTCTACCTCATCAATGTGAGATTCAAATGCCTAAGAGATCATCTTCTTTGTTCTAGGGTACGTGCCCCTCTGTTTCAAATGACCTCATGGCTAAAATCCTTTCTATGGGTAAAGTGCTTTGGAACCACATGCATAGCCCTTCTTTGAGTCATCAACATAGCCCATCACTTGTCTTTGCTCTATACCAAGGGTATTCCTACCCGAGTGTGCTCCTTTGGGAAAACTTACTACTAGAGAGGGAGCTCCTCCCATGATGTCATGCTCCTTTTCAATGTTTTCCTCTTTTCCTTCCTCCAGCACTATTTCAGCACTGCACTTCAACTCTTGGTCTAACTAACGCCTCAAGCATTTTCTTTGCCTCTCTCTTTGCTACCTTGGTGATTTGCTTCTTTTTGAAGCTTATGGATTCCCACTTTTCCATGCCAACCTCCTCACTCTTTCCCATGTCTTGGGGCACCTTCCTCATCCTGGGTACTCTTGCAATGCATGAATACAAACTCCTGTTTCTCTTCTTTTCTCTCTGTCTCCTAAGTCTTACATGCTAAAAACATATGGCTCTTGATACCTCTCAGGCTAATCCTCCTTGCTGTTATCTTCTTCACTCTTGTCCTCTCTTCCACCCATGTACTTCTCTAAGCTATCGGTCTTCTCCAATTCAGCTTCCTCTTCCATCCTCTACTTTTTCCAAAGACGTGGCTCCTTAATTATGGATTCAGCCTCTTCCTCTTCCTTTGGTGACTTTTCCTTGGTGAGGGGTTTCCTATATGCCTCCACTTTTGGTGTCTTCTCCTTCACCAGGGACTTCTTTCTCCAAGCATAAGTACTAGGCTTGGCACTCGTTGTCCGCATACTCACTGTCTGAGTAGTCTGCACACTTGGTGTTTCCATCTTCTCTTCCCCCTCTTCTAGGGTACGAGCCTCTTCTGACCCATGGGAGTTTCAGGTATGGAGACATCATTTTCTAGGTACGTGCCCTTCTCAAAATTGGGCCTTATACGGAGGTATACACGCACTACAGATCCTCCTATAATAGGTAGTGTCATTGGCCTTATCATCTGGACCTCATGCAACATGTACCTTTCCATGTACACGTGCTTGCCACCAAGGTAGTTCAACCTTTTTCACATCTCTCTGTGCTCCTGATCATAACTACCTAGTTCCAACTTCAGCTTATTGGATTCCTTGAATTTATTTACTCCCACTTGGAAGTATTGAGCTATGAAAGTAAAGGGAATCTTGCACCATGGGCTCCATGACCCATCTACTAGACTGAACCTACCCAGGAAAAAGTGTTGGTCTACTAAAAACTCAACTTCTCCTTCAGTGACTACTTGTAGTTGTTCAAGAATCCTTCACTTTTCCTCGAACATGTTCCTCAGACATGTATACCACTTCTCCAGTCATACCTTGTGGGGTGTTGTCATTTTGTCACACACATACTTCTCAAATCTCTTCACAGGTGAAGGATCCTCAGTAGGGTACTCCCATACAATTTTTGTGTGTGTGTCAGGAACTCCAATATTTGAAAACATGATGGTTAATAAGACATTACCAAATAGGATGTTGTCCCCCTCCTTCACGCAACTAAAAATCTCCTCCGTGATGTATGTAGAAAAGTTATATATGTTACTCTGTACAATTTTCTTATAGACATGTAACCAGGGTTTATTGACCTGGGTCCATCTCTCCTAGCCATTCATCTTTGTTACTAGATGTGTGGCCATCTTCATCATTGGGTCCTTGATGTTTGAGATGTCATAGTACCTCGACCCCTTCTTGCAAGCATATTCAGTGATGGTTTCCTAAATTGCCTCCTTATCGCTTAGGTCATCTTCCAAGCCGGCTCTTTCACATATGAGGCCTGTGAACTGAGAGATGATTTGAGGAGTAATGCGCATCTTATGCCCTAAAAATGGAAGTAATCTTCATGTACTCGCGATATTATCCATTGGTATAGGCATTCTGGTTTTCCAAAATAGGGAAACTCATAGAGTTACAACAACCCTGCCTTCTCCAATTTGACCTTAACATCATCAATGTCTATGGGAAAGCCCTCTAGTGTCTATTTACCTTGTGGGGTGCACTAACTCTAGTGATATTCCCTTCTTTATCATGTTCGTTTGATGGTTATAGTCACTTAGAGGCACATTCCTCAGGTGGGACTCTCACTCCTTACCCATCATTACCCCATCTATGTATTGTATCTCAGCATACCACTCTTCATTCGTATTACTCACGTCAGGTTCTTACTACTTGGCCTTTCCCTTGCCCTTCCCTTTCTTGGGTGCCATTGTCGAGGTCCTCCTATCACTTCACTCCCTCCTTGTTACTTTGTTCTTCCACTTCTTCTAGCCTCAGATCTCAAATCTATGATGAAAAAAATCTCAAACCCATGCCCTATTTATTCAAACCCTAACTAGGATAAAACTTCCACAAGACGGTGCCTCCTCACAAATTTTCTCACGCCCATGTAACCCCTTCCTTATGGTTTGTAAATCCAAACTAGATGCTCATGCTTCAATCTCACAAATCTTTCTTCACACAATCAAATCTAGAAACCCTAGTTTGTCATAGATGTAAAAATCAATTCTCTCTCTATTCGCAAATTGAAAATGAAAGTGCCTTGACCATTTACTTATAGCTTTTCTCTTTTTGAGCACTAAATTCTACTTTACATACCACCATACTTTTTCCTTTAATGTGGATTTTTCAAACAAATCTCATCTTCAGCACTTTCACTCACACGCCTAACCTGTGTGAAAAATCATCCAACCTTCTAGCACACAACCAATCCAACCCGATAGGAGACTCTTACGCATGCGTAACCAGCACCGAAGGCACTTCTTTTGTCCTAATTTTTGCTCTCACCTACCTCGTGTTGTTTAAATGTTCTTTCTCCTCCTCAGTACGTGGGATCTAAAAGTAGATTTATCCTGGCACCAACCATCCTTCTTCCATTTTTTTTATCCACACACTTCTTTCAACCGGGCCATTCAAGAGCGATTTTTAACATACACTTCCTTGGCACTCCAACCATGCGCTCCTTCACATTACTCCACCCCACACTTAAAAACGATGCGCGGTCCTCTGCGTACTCACAAATTCTCTAAAATGGCAATAAGGTTACCGGTGCCCAAGGTGCAAAACAAAACAACAACGTGAAAGGGAAACACAAGAAAGGGAAAGCATAAAGGAAATTTATAAACTAACTTGTAAAACTACCTTATTTACAAACACTGAGAAGACTTATTTATAGTAGGGATTCAACCTACTCCCATTGAATTTTCCAAGCAACTTCATCCCATCTAGCACTTGTAACTGGCATGCACCCAAATCAAGGATGTACGAGATTGTGTAAGGAACTAGCCAATGGACTTTTAACTTCCCAGGGTGGTACAAAAACTTAGAATCATATAGTAAAACCATCTACCCAACTTCAAACTTATTGTTTCTAATGTGGTGATCATGCCAAGACTTCTGCTTTGATTTTTCTACTTTTTGGCTCCACCTTGTGAGTGATCATCTCTCATCCAACTTCATTAACTCATCAATCCTTTCTTCCAGCACTTGTTCATTGGTTAACCCTCCTGCACGCGCTATTCGTAGAGAAGGAAACATAAATTCAACCAGAAAAATAGCTTCTACTTCAAACACCAACTAAAATGGTGTGGCTTTGTACAGCCTTTTATATGTTATCCTAGAAGCCCACAGTACTGCTGATACTTTGTCATTCCAATCTTGTCTTTCTAACATCGCAAATTTTGATTAAGGTATGACTCAGTATTTTTTTGAATGCTTTTGCGGTTCTATTCACTTGTGGGTGATATGGCGTAGTCTTGTTTTGAGCCACCATGAACTTTGATAATAGGATCCTCATGGTCTCATTCAAGAAATGCGACACCTATCACTGGTCAAAATCAACGGGAATCCATACCTTGTGATAATTTTCTCCCACAAGAATCTTGCCACTGTTGCTATTGAGCAATCTTTAGTTGGAGCTACCTCTGCCCACCTTGTCAGATAATCCATGTAAGTGATCACATAACGTGACCCAGTCCTATGTGTCGTTGGTGTAATAGGTCCTATAAAGTTTATTGCCCACTTTTCAAAATGCTCTGCACTAGGTATAGGGTGTAAAGGCATTTCATCTCTCCTCCCTGGTTTTTCCAATGTGTTGAAAATGGTCACACACTTTGCAATAGTCTCTATAATCCTTGTACAAGGTTTCCCACAAAAAACCTATCATTAATATCTTACGCGCAGTGGAATCACCTGTATAATGCCCAATTGTACTTCCTTCATGTCGCTTCCTCCATGATGGCCAAGTTCTCATGCTCTAATACACACCTATGCAAAACTTCATCACATCCCAACTTGTATAAGTCTCCACTAATCAAAATGTATGGCGTAGCGCGTATGGCCAGTTGTTTTTTTCTCCAATGTCTTCATTCCTTATGATGCCACACCTTCCTTTATAAATAATCCAATCTCTTCAAAGTTCGAGGGCATGCACCGCAACCTAAGCAGTTGTGTGTCTAGCATTATTTACTTAATACTCTATGTGTCCTCCCCTGAATCAATTCTTGATAGATGATCAGGCCCGCAATTGCTTTTCCTAGGCATCACTACAACGGTGAACTCAAACTCCATAAATAACAACACCCACCGACATATGTGCCCTTGTAGACTAAGCTTGTTCACCAAATATTTTAATTCCATGTGTTTGGTGTAAAACACAAAGGGTGTTTCCAGAAGATACTTCCTAAACTTGAACAGCATGTAGATCATTGACAATGCCTCACGCTCAGTTGTGGTATAATTCTACTCTGCTGGTTTCAGCTTCTTACTTGCAAAACATATAGGATGATCAACAATCCCTTCACTTGGTTGTGTAAGCACTACTCCAAAGGCAGTCCCTGAGGCATATACATGGACATGAAAGGGCTTGTCCCAAGAGGGAAAATGTAATATAGGTGTGGTGGCAAGCCTATCTTTTACTGTATCAAACTCCCTCTATTGTTCCTCTCCCCAATGGAAGGCACTTTTATGTCTAAGTAGCTCCTTTAAAAGGTGCAGCGATCTTGGCATACCCTTTGATGAATTTCCTGTAATAGCTCATATGCCCAAGGAATCTGCACACTACGCTCCTGGCCAGTAGGCTCCCCTAACCCCACAATAACTGCAACTTTTAATAGGATCTACTAGCAATCCCTCCTTACATATGATATGCCCCAATAAAGTCCCAAAGGGTGTAGCAAACACACACTTCTTAATGTTGAGTGATAGCTTCAACTACCTACACCTCTCAAACATTAACCTTAAATTATCACAATGGTCTTTAAACTAGACCATACACTATCCAATCATTCAAATAGACTTGAAGAAACTTATGGATGAAGTCCTGGAATGCTTGCACCACTATGTGTGAGAAAACATCAGGCACATTCTTCAACCCAAAGGGCATGACCATGTATGCAAAACTTCCCCACTCAGTGGTGAAAGTCATCTTCTCCTAGTCCTTCTTTGTAATTTGGACTTGGTAGTACCCTGAAAATCCATCTGTAAAGGAATAGATTTCACATCCAGTAACTCCTTCCAAAATTTCTTCAGTGAAGGGGGTCAGAAAGGGATCAATGACACAAACAATGTTCATTTCCCTATAATCCACGCAGATCCTAAACCGCTAATCCTTCTTGATATTGATTAGTACCGGAATTATCCACTCTGATTCTTCCACTACCTCAATGATCCCAGAAGTTTTCATTTTGTCTATTTCCTCCTTAACCTTCACGTGAAAATTGGGATTCATCCGGTAAGGCCTTTTCCTAACTGAGCATGCACCTTCCTTTAGTTTTATCTTCATCTCCCCCAAGGAATGGTGAACGCCTTTGAGCTCATGGTACCCACATTGGAATAAATACTCAAATTTGCATAATAGATCAATGATCTTAGAAACTTCCTTCTCTGACCAGTAATCTCCAATAATAGCTTCCTTAAGTTCTTCTCTTGAACCGATGTCAACATTCTTCATCTTTAAGGGCTCATGGTAGGGTGCGCGTGTGAGTATTAGCACTGTCCACTACCTCGTGCGTCCCTACAGAATGGTTAACATCCAAGATTTCTCATTCCTCTCCATCAATCACATACACCAAATTTCCTTTTTCTTTTTCTAAACATGTGTGCTCAAGCCGTAACTCTTATATTTCCTCTACTTCTTCTTCAAAGCACACCTCCAATCCTGGTTCACCTAGTAAGTCCAATAGCCTATCTTCCATCCTGTCACTAACCCCCATGGTAAGGCACTTGATACCCTACAAGGCCTTATTAACTAATGGTTTGGTACTCCAATACTCAAAGGTTTGAATAAGGTTAGCCATGAGCTCTTGCCAATTCCTTGTCTAGCGACGTGTCTTTGAATGAATATACCATGCGCATGTGCAACCATCAGTGTAGAATACAACATGTGCACCTAGAGGGATGGTGGAAAAGCTTCCACACCTTCTCTCTAGACCCTTTCACACTTCTAGATGTGGAAAGAGGTGGGATCCTTCCCATGGTAGTCCTTGATGATGGTGGGCACATTACTCCTAGAAAATCTGACAGAGAAAATTCTCACCTCGCACCACTCTAAAAGGCTCTCCTGATGTGTAGCCCACCACCGAGCCACTATGCTGAGTAGGATATAACTTAACATCCCCCTTCATTGCTTCTCATCCTTCCACTGAGCTTCCACTTCCTGTAGAAAGATCTTAGGGAAGGCTCCTCCTAAATACTTGGGAAGTTATTTTCCTCCAAGGCATCGATCCGTGCATGCCTTTGTTACCTTGGTCATCGACCCTCTCAAATATCATCCCATTAATTCATAAGTCCCATGTACCCAATTATCACATGCCAGACTAGTGATATCACTCACAGACTGAGCATCTTTAAACTAGATAACCCTGTTAGTAGGGTGTATCATTTTTGGGTCTTTGATTGAGCACACATATCTCCTGTCTAGAACTTATTCCCCCAACGGTTCAATATAGGGTGTTAACTTCCCATCAGCCAAGGGTATAATGACCCATTCCTCCTTTTTCTCGAATTTTATGTACCCTTTGTTGAACCGAAGGTCTGCATTGTTCTTGTAACACCAAGGGCGCCCAAGTAGGTCTTAGAAATTTTCCACCTCGGCGAGCACCAAGACTTCGAAGTCCCCAGTAAACTTAGCTCCCTAGATAGTGATAGTTTCATCCTTTAAAACACTGATGGTCATTAACTTAGTTTTTTTTTCCATATACAACACATTCGAAGATGGCTGTAATGTAGATCTTCCCATCTAATGCCATGGATCCAAAGTTAGAACATTAACCTCTGTGCTTGTGTCAATGAGGATATTATTGAGGAACCATCCATCTACAACTGCATTCAACGTGATCTCCTTGTCATATTCAAGGCTGTGAGGGGGAAGGTGTGCATGCAAGACCTACCTCTCATGCTCTCCTCTAGTGCGCATGGTACCTTCTCCCTTAACCATGATCCTAGCAAGCGAATGATATTCTCCTACCTTAGCATTCTACACACCTCCTTGACCCCGTCCAGGTCATCCTTTGGCACCTTGACTCTCCTTCCTTGTTCCTACCTCCTGGATTTCTCCTTTAAACATTGGATTTCCCCTTGTAAGCTCTGAATGACATCCATAGTATCCTGATATATCTCCTTTTGATGCATGGGGTCTAGATACTTTCAATGAATGCCCTCCTCCCTCTAAACCAGGTTCTTCTATCTTGGTATCTCTCTTGTGCACGTGGATTCTACCCTTGTTGTTACCAAGATAGGATCCAAACCTGCATCCCGTGTTACCTGAGGCATCCACTATATATCTACCTTCTTAATACTAACCATTACAGTACCCTTTTCCTTTCGGTTCTATTGATTCTTGTGCTCAAACAATTCCGGGCACTCCTCATACTTATGCTTCTTTCTGCACCACAAGCACTACAACAGGTCTGGGCATTCACACTTGTAATGCTCTGTAGATCCATAGTTGAAACAGGTTCCACGTGGGAACTCACTCCTTCCTCCCCCACGGTTACCATGACCCATGGAATCCTCCTCAAAAATGTCTTCCGCGCACGCCTCCATTTGCACGCTCCTCATAACGGTGATCATCACCCTTGTAACTACTTGCAATGCTAGTTTGGTTCACACCATGATCAATGGCCTCATGGATCTAATCAATGAGCCTACAGTCCTTAGTATCATGGGTTGTAGAAGTGAAAATATTACAGTAAGAAGATACATTCTATTAGTACCCCAGATTTAATATCCTTCACAACTTGAGCAGCATCATGGATATTACAAGACACTCAGAGGTAGATAAATGATTTATATGTCATTTTTTAGCCATGGAAGTAATTTATTTGACTTGTTAGCACTCAAGATTTGAAGAAGTGGGTAGCACCTTGAAAGGATTTTGATCTAATCCTCACTATTTTAGGTTTTGCCTTTCAACCAAGGTAAGAGAACCTATATTGTAGCCTCTTTTTTGTGAAGGAGGTGGAGATATCCTTATACTGTGCATATTGTATGGATATGGCCTCGGAAAACATGATCAATTTTCCATTATTCAAACTCAACAGAGCTGTCACTACTAAATGATGGAAATGCTTTCAAGACAAGGCTGAGGCTGCTAGAGACATGGTATGATCCTGATTTGTTTTGTGCATTTTTGTAAATGGATTATGTTCTTTTGTTGACACACAATGCAATGCAGGGGTAGTATGGGGTAGGATTAGTTATTCTGAATGAAATTTTTGGTGGGAGATTTTAGACAAGACTAACCAAAATTTTCCAAATTCTTTGAGGACCTTTGCAAGAAATTTGTAAGACCCACACAACAGAATGCTTCAAAAAGGTTGAGATACTCCTTCAATCAGGATATGTACACCAAATGGAGGCCCATATCTACACTCTTCCACACAATCTTTGATAACCTGCCACAAAATATTGAAGCAGATGAACCAAAAAAGCATCCAGAAATCTCTATTTTATCATGACCTAAGGTGCACCCAAAGGTTTACAAACAATCTCAAAATTCTAGGAAGGTAAAGTGATTTTAAATATGTTTATCTCTTTATCAGATGAAAGCTCTTCTGAATGTGATAATGTAGATGCCACTAAAATATCAACAAGAAATGAGACCATGTATGATCAAAAGATTTTTCAAACACAAGACTGCAATAGGAGCAAGAAACACAAATTAAAAACATTCTGGAACATAAGTGCATGCAAATTTTGCCAAGAGACAACACAAAATAATGTAGAAATGATCAAATTTATCAGCAGGGGAATGTTATAAGAACAATCTCAGAGCTTGTTGATGGATTTACAACTGAAACCAACTCAACATGATACAAATCTGATGCGAAAGGAATTAGAAATGGTTCTCAGGTGGTTTCTCAAAGAATGGGCTTCTTCCCAGATTTTCCCGTGAAATTCTAAGTTTCTTTGACCTTTTGCATGTCTCAAAACATGTATTATATAACTTTTAATTACATTGGATCCTTCTTTCCCAAGAAAATAATATGCCAAGGGATCAAGTTTGTTACAACAATTCCTCATGATTTCACTGATAAGGACATTTAACAGACTTGCAACAAAAATTGCCAAGTGTTTCAAAAAAGGTTGAATCAATAAAATATTCAAATCATTATCCATTCCTGGAGGAACATTTTTCATCATCAAGGCATGTAGATGCCTTTCCATTTCATCATTTCATCCTTTATCATTTCAAAATTGACCTCTGTAACTTTCAATTTGATATTTCACATGTTTGGACACGGGATTAGGGAAAAGTTTCATTTCAAAAACATCTCAAATCTACAAATTAATCCATAAAACCACTTGCATTGATCTTTGCAGGCACAAAGGACACAACTTCACCAAAAAAATTGATGAAAAATGATGCAAAATTCACATTTCCACACTTCCTGGAGCAAAAATGGTGGCCAAAAATGAAAATGTATAGTTACCCTTGATCTGCTCTTTCTCCTTCAATCTGGGCCCTCCACGTGTCAAAATATGATTGGGAATGAATTTGGTCTCACTTATTGATTTTTGAACATTTTTGGAAAAATGGAAAATTTTGAATTTTTCCTCTGCCCCTCCACCCTTGAAATTTGGTGATGACACGTGGCATATGGTGGGTCCCATTGGGATCACGCTTCAATTTTGCGCATTTTGACCTTTTTTTTAAATTTGGAAAATTTTCACTTTTTACGCTCATGGGCCCGCACCTCCGCCTTTTCCCTTGACACATGTCATCCTCTCTATCACTAAAAACCCATGGGCTTATTTCATGTTTTGACCCCTTTTTTTCGCCAAGGGAAAATTTTTCAATTTTCCTTCCACGGGCCCATGCCTCCGATTCCTCCCTGCCATGTGTCCCCTTTTGGTTCATTCATGGGCCAGCACTTCAAATTTCCACACTGAGTCTTTTTTTGTCAAAAGGGAAAAATTCCCTTTTTCCTCCATTGGCCCACCAACCCACTCTAACCTACCACGTGTCCCATCACTTAATTGGAAGTGCAGAGATGCATCACATTTTTTAACTTTTAGAAAACAAAGCTAAAAAATCATTAAGTTTTCCATCAGCTCGCTCCTCCCTTTGACTTTCAAAAATGGCCATGTGTCACACCTGGATTGGTTACATGGAACTTGCGGCCCAAGTTTTTTACTTTGATCCTATTTGAAGTTAAAACTTCAAAGTCACCAAGAAATCCATCCCCACCATTCTAACTTCTCATGGAATGTGGCACATGTCCACCTGTGATTAGCCACGGGGCACACGCTCCAAAATTTCACCTTAGCTTTTTCTACCAAAACAGAAAAAAAATTCCTTCTACCTCCAGTGGCCTAGCACCCTCCTCCATGCCTGCCACTTTTCCATCCCTCACTCCAATGGCCATGTAGGAGATGCCTTTCAGACAGAATTTTTCCCCTCGCCAATATGACAAAATTTGCCTATAAGTCTTCTGTCAGCCTCCCATTTGCCCGCACCTCTGAGAACATGACATGTGTCCCTCCTCGTGGGTGAAGGATTTTTTGGGGAAAAATAAAGGGAAATTTAGGCCCAAAGGCCAAAAAAAATGTGTAAGTTTTTGAGGGAAAAAAGCATAAAACAAACCCATTCGATCCCCATCCAACTAGAAGAATGGAAAAAACGATATGAGGCATCATTTGAGCTCAATTTTGACGGGCACAAATGACACCCATATATGTATTTTTTCTTTCAAAATGGGGAAAATGTAATAATTTAATAGAGATGCCTTTGAATTTGATTTTTTCTTCAGTGGGTGAGGGATTTTTTGCTCACCAAAAACAAGGGGAAAATGATTTTATGCAAGTTTCGACCATGGGGATAGATATTTTGAGGGAAAAGATGAAAAAAATGAGCAACAACGAGCTCCACAGGCCGGAAAAATGGAAAAAAATGACAGTTAGGCCCATGGATTTGGAAATTTAGTGCACAAAGTAAGGCACACATGTATTTTTCCTTCAAAATGTGGAAAAATCATAAGTTTATGAGCCTTGAAAGTATTCAATCTGGAGAATGCAAAGTTTGCAGACCACCAAGTTCAAAGAAAAATGTTTTTTAGAGCATCGTAGAACAAAGGGGAAAGATGGCAAATAGGTAATAGAGGATCAAAATGGACACCAAGACATTCTTCCTGGATTGCATGCTGTTGCAGTAAGGGGCACCTACTTACATCATGGTCCCCATGACAAATTTCACAATCTACCACCACAACGCGTATCGTCCTCCAGGGGGAATTATCCTTAATGTGCCCCTTTATCTCACAATCTTTGCACCACAAACCACTGTGAGTCTCATGGGCTGAGTTCGTAGACAATTTTTCCAACTGCTTGGCCATAGCAACAATTTGAGCCTCCAAGAATGGGCTAACACCAATATCAACACTACCAACAGCTTCGGCATGCAAGGTAGCTTCCAATGCCTCACGCGGATCTGTAAAATTTTTATGAGATAAGGCCCTTCTAAAAGGGGTGATCAACCCTCCAACAAACCACTGAGCATGCTATGAAGGGTGAATATCATATGATAATTTAGACAAGAGAGTTTTAAAGTGCGCATCATACTCCTGCACACTCTCTGTCATTCCTTGTTGAATCTCCTTCAAAGCATTGATGCTCTTCAACTCATACTCAGGAATTTGGAATTCTACCAAGAATGCATTCTTTAAAGTAGTATAGTCCACCACTATTTGATGAGGGTCATACTTCCTATACCAGCTATGTGCATGCCCTTACAACATGGTTTTAAACTGACTAGCCTTCTTTTCTGGGGTTTTGACACCCTTCTCACGCCATAGCAGTTCACATTTGTGAACATGTTCCACAACATCCTCAATACCTCTATAATTGAGAAAATGTAGAGACATTTCAAAGAAAACTTGTGGGGGTGCTTGGGGCCCAAATCCTCCTCCGCTAGATCCTTGGTTTCTACCTGTATTTACTCCACTGCTTGATCCACCAGGTCCACTAGGTCCTAAACCACTAGATCCAACAAGCCCACTAGGTCCTGAAGTGGTCATGCCAAGGGTCCCCATAGTTCCATTGAGTTGTGTGCCTACGGTCTGTGACAATGCCCCACTACCAATAGTATACCTCGTGTAACTCCTAGACATGAGACCAAACGCTTGTGTGCCTATACCTTTCCCGAAAAGTCCTAACACTAGGTTGGTTTTTGCAGCCATAGAAGGCCCAAATGAGAAATTATACGTCCTGGGTGTAGACCGATCACCTCCAATGTAACCAACTGGACTAGCAATATTTTCCCCGTGATCTAGAAAACCAAGTGCCAGGGTCTAGTCACTAAGTGGGCTTAGATGTGCACCAACGGTTCTTCTTTCTCTGCATGACGAACTCTCATCAGAAGCCAAAGGTGTCTCTCTTACATGCTTGCCAAGATGGGGTTGTACAGACTACTCATGTTCCACCTCCTCTACGTGAACCTCAAATCCTTCCTGCAATGTTTGTTACCATACATCCATCACACCTGCAACCTTGCGTTATGTAGCAATCTCCCTTTTACTCGCTTCACCATACTTGAGTCGTCTCTCCTCCCTTTCTTTCTCTGTCGCAACATCTGTCCATCTTCCTCCACCCTAGCTTCCTTGCCCAACACTTAGAATGGTTTAGCCGGCCATTGGGAATGCCTCTAAACTCATGATAACCATCATGATTTTCATAGCCAGAGGGATAACACGTAGAAACAATCCTCTGGGTTCCCGAAAAAAACTCAAACTCAGTAACCTTCGGATAAGAATATGTGGAAATGGCATACTCTAGAGTGTAGCTAGCCAATACTCCTTTCCACCAATGATCCACAACATGGGTCCATGTCAAATCTACATCCTGCAGCCTTTGGTATTCTTCTTGGGTCCTACACATGCAATCCATAATGCCAACTTGATCTAGATGCACGTAGGCTAAGATCCATTCATACAGTTCCACTGGGAAGCAGTAGAAAAAAGTTTCATACAGATCATGGTAGAGGTTATCTTCTACCCATCTACATGTACATCGAACTCAGGTCCAATGTTGAATCTCTGAGAAAATTCATCCTCTGTGCTCTTGAACCATAATTCAACACTTTCTAATGTTAATCGCTCTGTCATTACTCATTACACATATCATGATGTATGCTAAATCCCATTGCAACTTCAAAAAGAGTTCCTAGTAATGGAACCAAGATGTAGTCATTTTTACTCCTATCACAAAAAAAAGGAACCCCATGCACGCTGACCTATCACCCAATGAAAGTTGGGCACTCACCCGAGGCATGTACGAGTACCGAGTCTCTCTTTTATGTGAGTTTAGTGGGAAACATCATCTATGATTTTTGTAAGATATTCCAGAAGGGAAGTTAGGACATACAAGAGCCATAGGGCTCAGAACGGCCTCTAGATCCTTGCAGTCATTTTAGACCGAGTACTTAACAGAATCCATAACATGTATTATGACATAAAGAAACATACAAGCATCCATACTTAGCATGAAAGGAAAGAGAACTCATAAGAGAGAAGTATGCATCAGAATCATTGATATTCATGTATATATTATAACAGGCAACCTTATGACATCCATGGAACCATTACAGAGGGTCGCAGAGAAGCAAACCACAGTCATGCATTGCACTAGACTTATGTAACTAAGCTACAAAAAAGAAAATTTATAACCCCTAAGTCTAATACATCCCCTCCTGAATACAACTATCCACTTGACAGAGTCCTCGTCGCATTTCTACAAATCTCCGCCCACTCTCTATGTATATATTTCTATCTCTATAGGTGCTTATATTTATAGCTTTCCTAGACTTCCAAATCACCCTCCAGCGCCCTTAGATCTAGTGCCAAGTGTCCAAATGTGGTCCTCCATGCAAGCATGCTTCTCCAAGCCTAAGCTTTCCACTTTATCCCATGATGCTCTTCTAGAAGATTCTATCGTAGGCATGCTCCTTCCTGGGCCAACCAGTCACTAGGCTAGCATCTTATCCATGCCCAATCGGGTCATGCTTTACACATGTTCTGCTCCAGACGTCCAAATTGACTAAGTCCCAAACCCTTAGTTTTGTCTTCACGTGTCGCAAGCCACATGCTTCCTTAAACCCTTCTCTTGCATGCTTTTTCCTTTCCTATCATTTTATAACTAGGATCTTGCATGCCTACGCACCTTCATACTTGGTCAATATTCTATGGGTCCAACAAGGAGCTAGATGCATTGTTGAGCACAAAAATGAACAATCAAACAACAAAATATATGTCAGTATACGATGACGTGGGTGAGAAGTTATTGAAGCAAAATGGATTCTACCAATTGTATGAGTTACCAGACTTTGGAAAGTATGAACCATTGTATCAGTGGTTGATGAGCAGAGTCCATGAGGACTTGTTTTACTTTTCCGGATGGAGGGTTAGAATCACATATTATTTGATTTCAATAGTGATAGGACTAAGGGCCTCAAGAGTGGATTTAGATTGTGATTGAACTGATAAGGCCGCAATCCTAGAGAAAAGGAAGAAATTGTAGTATACCAAGGGTCCACGCGGCATGGAGATTGAAAAATTAAAGAAGTACCCAGTAATGCAAGCAGTTACACATCTTGTAACAAAGTTGAATGACCAAGGAAGATGGTCACAGGTAAACACAATATGGTTACACATCGCAAAGAAGATGCCTCAAGGAGATGTCTACAATATTATAGATCACATAGCGAAGACAATCATTGAAGAAGCGTGGACAGTTAAAAAAATAATTTTTGACGTTATGTTATTGTCTTTAGTGTTTATGGAGATTGGGGTTCTTTATGGGCCAAATGAAAAGATTTGGGAGTACCCCACAAAACATAAGTCACCTGCGGAAATATTTTTGAAGTACTTGTGTGATGGATCAATGAGCAGACCATTAAAGTAGAGGGCAGAGATGTGGTATGATAGACTCTTCTCACCATTCAAAGAAGAGTGGCACATGTAGACACTAAAATTAGGTCACACTCCCCTTTCATACCTCGACCAATAAGCACCCTTTATTACATTTACCTAGCCATGACCCCCTTCACCCCTTTAATATTAATTTAGTTACTCTAATTAAATTAATTTATTATCCTCACTATATTTATTATTTAAATATCTTATTTAAATAATATCCACACATATAGTTCACCTAGACACCTCACCAAACCAACTCAACCTAAGACCTATTCTTAGCAAGTTGCCATAACTAACTAAGACTTACCCAAACCCTAAAAATCAATGCCTACATTCCCTCTAACCACATTCCCACATGCTCATAAGAAGCTCCCAGTCTAATCCATGGGATAATGAAATGAGATCCAAGGAAATCAGGAGGATCTCCCTTGCTTAGTAAACCTAGGAATCCCACCTTGACCAACGTCGGTTACCCCTAACCATCGCCGGTTAAGATGGACCACCGTCGGTTACCATTTTAACCCCAAAACTACCTTATTCTCAATGTTGGAAGTCAAAAGTTGGAAAAAAATTGGGAGAAAGTTGACAAGTAATAAAACATCTCAGAGAGATAACGCATCTTCAAAGAGAAAAATTCCAAAAAAAACTCACATCAAAGGAAGGAGATTGAGCATCTTCTCCTGCACTGCCATCCCAGCCATGATTTGATCTATCCAAGCAAAGAGGAGTGTACATACAACCCATGAAAAAGATTTTCTTTAGTTGGTGATCACTTGCAACCTTCAAACCCATCATCAGCACCTCCATCCCTCACTCATAGGCATTCAAGACCGGATTCCAAGTAAGTATAACGTCATACTTTTCTAGTTTATTTCATTTCATCATCATTTTATCATCTATTGCTTACCTAGCCACCTATTGACCTTCTCCACATTTTCACTTCTATATACCCATTAAAATCTTTCCAAATCCTACTTCAGTCAACCAATACCTCATCCCGACCAGCCAAAGTCCTTTGTGCAATCACAAAGGAGATCCCATCTTGTTCTGTGACATTTCCAAATCTAACAGTAAACGGCACCGGTTTACACCTAACCACCATTGGTCATCCTTGACCGACACCGGTCTTTGTGTTTTCCCACATAGCCTAGAACAGAGACCTACCCACCTAATTTCACCTCACCCTCATTCACCTATGATCTACCCGAGACCTTTATCAGACCTGTAGAGACCCAGAACCAATCATTTGAACTTTGGATTCTATTCTAGCTTAGCCTGTTAGATTAGATCTATTTCTTATTGTGTTTTTGAGTGAGATACCTAAATCATTTTAAAATAACAATAGGATTTACTTTTTTTACAAAATTAAAGTGTTTAAAACAGTGGACTGACAGCCATCTAGGAAGTACCATACTTCCCAGATCTAACATACGCTAGGCAGTTCACTGCCCATATTGTTTAATTCCTTCTGGTGGTCTTGTTTTCATTACATGTAGTTCCTCCTAGCCAAAAGGAAGCTCTCATGATCAGCTATGGATTTGGAAGTCATATGTGTGTAACAACCCATAAAATGACATTTGAACAGGTATTCCTCCTATTCTTGTTACCCTATCTATTTTGTCAACACTTCAAAGAAACGATCTAAAAAAAAGGTGAAACATTTTGGCACGCCCGATGGGACCCATCTGGGGTTCCTTGCATTTTATTCATTCCTAGGGAAAAGTTGTGTGTTTGTTTCCCTTCTAAAAAAGCATAAACATTAATTTTCTTCCTTGGTAACCTTATTTTTCTTTCTATTTACTCTAAAGGAAACCTTTCTTTTGGTGTATTTGAAAAGAACCATTCTTTCTTGCTTTCTACATTCTTGTGAAAGAGCATCCCTCTTCCTCTTCATCTATTTGTGTCATCAAATTCCATATTTCAATTTAGGCTTAATACTCATTACATTTCATTCTGATTTGATACATTATCTCACATTAATTGAGGGCAACCTATACGCTGGAAGTCTTACCAAACCTCACAAACAAATCATAAAAAGCACATATTTCTTTCTCTGAGTCTTACCAAACATCACAAAAATTCAAAAAAATACATATTCTTAAACAAAATCTTTCCTAGGAACGCCTTGTCAACGATCGCACTGATATGAGGATTGGAAGGTACTCCCCATCTCATTTCTCTATTGAGTCATACTTTAGAGCAAAGCCCGGCCCCACCATAACAAACCTGAAACCTCACCTTGTAGATCTCCTTTTTCATAGGAAGCCATCCTCACCAAAAAACTTTGTTTCACAATTCATGTGCCAGTCACTAAATAGCATAAACTGAACAAACATAATAGAAAGGGCACTCCTAGGATTGCATTTTTCTTAGTGTTTTTTTCTTGGCTTGCATTTTGAGGTGAGAGATCATGTTCATAACTTTTTTTTATTCATCCTTACATGCTCCTCATCATAGCTGGTGTATTTCGGCTTCACCTGAGTGTGCCTAGGCCATATCATCATCATTCTCATAATTCTGGGTCTGATTCTACATCATATTTTTAATTCACAACCAATTACTTTCATCACTATTTCAATTTCATAGTAACCGTCATCGGTTACTTCTGACCACCATCGGTTATACCCAACCGACATCGGTTCCAGGTCCTTTTGCTAACCTGTTCAAAAGGAAATTTTACTTCACTTTCTTCCACTTTTCACAGTCTCTGTCACTATCATTATTCCCATTGATGTTGTAAACATCATCAGATTTGGCATACCTATTAGATTTCACCTTCTGCCTTGTTTTTCACTCACTGTCCATTTTCTATAGTGATCAGAAGTGGTTACCCCTAACCGGCGTTAGTTTTCCCTAACCAGCATCAGTTAGCCTATTTCACATTCTAGCCACCATTTACTACTTCATCCACTTTTTATCATCAGATTCACCAATTCTTGTTATTCTCTGTGTAATTTACAGAGAAGCAACCCTACCTAATCAGTACTGGCTCACATGGTACTAACCTGAAGACAAGCAAGCGCACTCATATTCCACACCAGTTGTCAACCACTCCCACCTAATCCTTCATCACCTTCTATTTTATCACCAACCATGGATCCCATCTAGCCTACTACTATCACTATCAGAGATAAGGAGTTCACACAACTCCTTGATTAGAACCTTGTTGCCTTACAATTTTACCTTTCCCACTCATCCACCTGAGACACCTTAGGTAAATTGATATACGACATGCCCGTATCTATCCCCCTGACTCTCACACCCACTCCCACATCAGCCCCATCTGGCTCCATGCTGCCCACATCCACCTTACCCCCAGTTGTTTCGCAGTTAGGTCCTATACCTGCTCTAACTTCTGTGTCTACTACCTCTATGACACCCATTACATCTACCATACCCTCGATGACTACCCCAAACACAACCTCATCCGCCCCTGATGTCTCATGCATACCTATAGCTACATTACCACCTCCAGTGTTAGTGACCCCTACTCCATTTCAGAACATGGTGCTTTCCATTCCACAATCATTAGCCCCTATTTCCACTAGGGTTACCACGACCCTTCCACCCCCATATACATACTACCAACAACCTCCTGTTTCATCCATTATTCATTCCAGGTACATACCTCAGATTTCACTACCTTCTTCTCCACCACCCTACATAGAAGTCCCATACACTAGAGTGCCACCCCAGTTATATGCCCAAAACCAACCTCCTCACACTACAGGATGTATCCAATCATCACAACCCACCAAAGACCTGATTAAATTGATGTTAGACAAGATGCAGACATTGGAAGCATCAGTTTCCAGATCCCACAACACTCTCACCTAGGACGATATTTACAACAAGCCTATTCACCCATCCATTCCTATCCATTCATACCCTATTGCATTGGGAAATTCCTCAATTCAATAATTTCAATAATAATGAAGACCCACAGCAACATTTGCGGTAATTCAAACACGGGTGTTATCTAATCGCTCATGATGATGCCTTGCTTTTGAGAACCTTTCCCATTTCCCTTACTAGACCTGCGTTGGATTGGTATAGTGGGTTACCTAAACACTCTATATTCTCATTCAATCAAGTAGCCCAAGCCTTCTTGGATCATTTCTCTATCAATATCAACAAGAAGGTTACCATGACCGATCTATATTCCACACATTAGTATGAGGATGAATCTATCGCAGATTTTGTCTCTCGCTGGTGCAGCCTGATCAATCAACTTACCTTCCAACTGCCACAAATTGAACTCATCAATCTCTTCACAAGAGTTTTTGCTAGACATATCTCCCCAACCTTGCAATTCCAAACCTTCTAAACATTCGATGAGACATTCACTATGGCACCAAAGTTAGAGATTCGGGCCATCGAAGAGACTAAAATCCAATTTACGCAATAAGAATTTGGCATTCAAGTAGAATGATACATCTTCTTCTTCCAAACCACAAACCAATTATTCAAAATCTAAGGGCACCGTTAATTCAGTGGTACTCATGGCCGGCCCAGGTCATCCGTTAAATCAGGCTACACCCACATCCAATCTCTCACTTGTCCAGACTTTTCAATTCAGACGAGAGTAGCGATAATATACCCCAATTGGGGAACGTTACTCTTCCATCTTAGAAAAGCTTATCAAAGCTGGAGCCATCACCCTTCCACCTATAAAACCACACACTAGTTTTAACCCTGCTCACCCCATGCACGCATGGTATAAAAAACATGATTTCTATAACTATCATCGAGTAAAGGGTCATAGTGATGACAACTACATCACTTTCAAGAATATTTTCCAAGAAATTATCGAGAAAGGCATGTTAACTATGGATAATCCCAATGCCACCCCTAACCAAAATCTACAAATCTTCAAAAATCCATTTCCCAACCATGCCCCTTCATCCAATCAAACTGGTGAGACATCAACTCATGATACCCCACACCCATGAGGTTCATGCTATCTTTAACGAGGTACCTATCACCTCTCAATTAGCCCACATTCCTTTCATAGAGGAGATCCTAACCCGAAATCCTCCTTCTGGATTGGAACCAACCTCCCCTATTCCTTCACCCAAAGAGGAACACCTTTCATCTCCTTCATCACCAACAGAGGGGTCTTCCACTAACATTGAGACCATCTCACCCCTAGCTTCACCACTTAGAGAACCTTTACATACAATACCTCCTCCACCCATAAAGGAGCTCCCATTATCTCCTCCACCCATAGAGGAGCACCCATTACCTCCTCCACCCACAGAGGTGGGCCCATATGTCCCTCCACTTATAGAGGAGCTCCCATCATCTCCTCCACCCATCATAGACCTAGTTGAGATACCTTTGCCTCTCGGTGAGCATTCTCCATCTGCTACCCAAAATCAAACAGAGCTACTTTTAGCTCTCTTACCCATGGAAGCTGAAGCTAGCCAATTCCCCATCCCTAAGACACATTTTACGGGAATTACCATTAGGTCCTCACCAACTCCACCCACAGACATGTTGTTCTCACATTTGGCTGATCACTTAGACTATGTGGATAGGGATTTACTACGGGGGCACCTCTTACTCCTCATCTCAACACAAATGCAGAGATCCCTCGTTGATACCTCCACTATCTACCCAAAAAGATCTCGACCAATAAAAAAAATACAACCACTGCTATCACAACCCCTTCCATGATACTTATTAGCACTCACAACCACACCCTTACCCATAACCTGACCTACCTCTAAACCCCAAACTCATACCTACAACATTTTCCTCAACTAAACCTATTACCACTTTAGGAGTCACCTTGACCACCAGCCTCACTCATCCACCTATTAAACTAGATTTAGCTACATCCTCCAATGTCAAAACCACACCTATTCTGACACCCAAGCCAAAGTAAAAACTCATCAACCTCATACCCTGCCCATACCAATCACACCCGCACTTGTCTCATCTTTCTTAAGACCTTAGCTGCCCAACATGGTCAAGCAACCTTTACACATCCATAAACTAATAACACAACAACCCATTCCTTCCTCAAAAACCTCTAACCTACCCAGGCACACAATACAAATTACACCTACACCTGTAGTCTTTTTACCACCAATACCTCCATATACCTTCAGCAATTTCTTCACTACCCACTACAATTCAGTCATTGTCCCTCACACCCCAAGTATGACCCGCGTCATCTACCTTCACAGCACCCTCATTATCCCCATGGGTAACTCGCCCTCTCCCTCCATATTCTTTTCCTTCTGGACCTCATACACCCACATCACCTTTACCCAAGAAGGTGCAACCCAAAAACAAAACCCCACTACCCCACAACAAGGTAGTCAAAATAACTCCACACCCTCCTACCCGTCCATCTACTATACCCCTACCCAAACAAACATGACTGATACATAAAACCACACCGGCACCTAAAAACCGTAACTCGACCCATTCCTACTCTTCCAAAAACATTTCCTCGATAATCAACCACACCTACACCCAAACCCACGTTCACTTCCCATTGTGATCCACTAGCAGGGTCCTATGCCAAAATTTTAACCAACCTCCTCGAGACTTTTATTATCACATTACTGCCACTCCGAACTAAAAACCCCTTCAAACCCAAGCCAAAAGGGTTTGATGATACTAAAATTTGTACATACCATCGTGTGTCAGGGCATGATGTGGAGAACTACAAGGCCTTAAAAAACCATTCTTATCCAATTATTTCCACCAGAAAAGCAAATTTGATGATGAATACCTTCTTGACGAGGATCCTTCTTCATCGACACTCATTCCCACATTGCCCACTCAACAACCACAACCTCCACCCTCACCACTCCTAGAGCTACCCTCAAGATTTAAAATTAACATGGTTCACATCAGAGAACTTACCATGCCACCACCCTAATGTTTTTGACCTCACAAGGTTTTTCTCTTCTGGTAGGTTCTTGTCCCTTCATGTCATTATACCACTCATCCTACACCTTCTCCATTTTCTAACTCTTCTCAAATAAACATGATACATGTCACTACATGTGTGCAAAAGGGAAAAGAAAAGGCAACTGACCCACCAAACTAATCCTATACCCAATATACCATTTGCACCCATACCTAAAATCACTATCCATGGCCCCACATACCCCATTTCTAATGGTGTCACACATTGCACCATGCTCAAATAATTACACCAATCTCCCCTCAAAATGTCCTTATATGACCTCATCCAAACCTCGGAATCCCATCGTCAAGCTCTCATGGAGGTTCTTCAATATATTGAGGTTTTTACCCAATGACCTTACACCTGTAGCCTCCATTATCACACCCCATCATGTAGCCTCTCTCACCAAATTACCACCTTCATCCTCACCTCACCTTGTTCACCAAGTGGCCTCCCTTATCTTCTAAGAGGGGCAGATCACACCACACCAAAACAATGACTCAGACCTAGCCCTCTTCATCTCCATCCACATTGATGACATATGTGTACGTCATGTGATGATTGATGGAGGCACTAGCATTAACATAATTTCATCCCATGCATTTGCTCAAATGTGCATACCTAACAATTACATACATAAATATCCAATCATGTTTCATTCATTCAACAATGCTATCACCTCCACAATAGGCACGTTCACATGGTCCCCCGCACTGTTCCAGAATTATTTTATGTTTTGGAGGGGGAATTCCAATATAACTTGTTGCTTGGTAGACCATGGATCCATTGTCATGGGTTATGTTCTATCCACTTTGCATCATTGTGTAAAGTTTGAACACGAAGGACACACTTATACCATTCTAGATGACCCATCACCTTTCAAAATATGCAACATGCTTTACCGACCTAATGATGTGCTCATACCTGTCAAGTCGTCTACCTCCGCAACCAATACCACTTCATCTACACCTCCACCTACCAGTACAGCCACTGCTTTCACCACACATACCTCTTCCATTACTACCACTGCTATAACCTCCATGACTGACCAATTAGCTTCCCAATCCCTTAACTCCACCTCTGCATCCACCTCTAACACATCATCCATTCCAGCTACCTACAAACCAACCACTGATCCCTTGGAAGGTGTTTTTCAATGCCTCACTCTGAGGGAGTACCGCCTCTATAATATCAACACATTCCTTACTCCGCACAAGTATGTAAGCCTTCACCAACACCCTCATTATGATCACCATATAGGATAATGTCTCCTTTATGGTCCTCATCTTCGTACTAGTCTCACATATGGGGGACTCGATACTACCACTTACACACCTAAACCACCATCACAACCCCACCCATTTTCCACTGACTTCCAATCACTTACCAATCGCCATTTCCCCCACACATTCCTCCACCACTGTGTGTGGAATGGTTTTGGTTTTGGCTTTTATGAACAAGGCTGCCACACTGTTTTTTCCATGTACCACCCGTAAACATAACAACCATAGTGGTATTGGATTCCTTGAGCCTCCTACTAAACAGGCCCACATTGAACTCATTGAGGACCCTAGTCCTTCTCCACCTTCACCTTCATCACCACCCTCACCGATAGAGTTGATGGATCTTGAATCTATCCCCCCTAATTTTTATTTTTTTCATAAACACCATTTCCTTAGGGGCTTTGACTTATCAACGTGAAGGCGAGGCCCCTTCCACCCTTCCATTCTTGTATCCTGCGATGATTGATGAAAACACACCTACCATTAACGTTATTTAATTTCAGGATGATGAATCCATACTCACCTACCTTGGTGCAGAGGACTCATATACTCATCGGTCGTTACCCTCTAAGATGCAAACCAAGTTGAATGAATCGACTATCGAGATCAACATTCATACTCAAGACAACCCACACATCCTAAAGATCAAACAATATTTAGATGCTACTAAATAGGAAGCCATCACTTATTTTCTTCGAGATCACAACCATGATTTCACTTGGTCTTACGCAAACATGCTTGGTATTGACCCCACCATAGTGGTCCACAATATCATAACCATTCCCGATGCCAAACCTATCAAACAAAAGCTGAGGAAAATGAACCCTCGCATTGCTCTTCTCATCAAAGAAGAACTTTAGCACCTTCTTTCTATTTCCTTCATCTTACCCATTGATTATCCTTGTTGGATTTCTAACATTGTCCCTATTACTAAAGCAACATGATGACTCTGCATTTGCATGGACTTCCGTGACCTCAACCTTGCCTACCCAAAGGAAGAATTTCCCTTGTCCAGTATTGATCAACTAGTTGACCTCACTGTTGGTCATGAAATTCTCTCACTCATGGATGGCTTCTTAGGTTATAACCAAATTTTTCTTGCCCTAGAAGATCAGCACAAGACCGCATTCATCACCCCTTGGGGAACCTTTTGTTATCGATTCATGCCTTTTGGTCTTAAAAACGTCAGTGCCACATATCAACATGTTATGACTTACATCTTCCATGATATCATGCATCGCATATTGGAATATTACGTGGATGATCTCTTGGCCAAATCTAAATGTCGCTCCGAGCACCTCACCGTCCTTGAAACCATCTTTGACCACCTCATTAAATATTGCATCCACCTTCAGCCTAAAAAGTGCATCTTTTTGGTTCTCTCAGGAAAGCTCCTGGGATTTATTATTTCCCTCCATGGTATAGAAGTTGACCCTTATAAATTCAAGGCCATTATAGAAATGCCTCCACCCACTAACCTTAAACAACTCTGTAGCTTGCAAGGTAAATTGTACTCCATTTTCTGTTTCATTTCATAATTATCTGATCAGTGTCAACCATTTCATCATCTTCTTAGGAAGGATGTCTCCTTTAAATGGGATGATGACTGTCACAAAGCTTTTGAGGCCCTAAAATAATACCTTCTCCAACCACCTGTACTCATTCCACCTAAATAAAATCAACCTTTTTACTTATACATATCAGCTACCAATCATTCCTTGGAAGCCATGCTCACTCATCACGATGAACAACATAGGGAGCAGGCAGTTTATTACATAAGCCATACTCTTTTGGACTATGAAACCCAATACAACCATCCAGAAAAACTTTTCTTAGCCTTATTTTTCGTTGCCACCAAACTCTGCAATTACCTACTCAACCAAAAAACGTATGTCATGACCAACACCAATCCCTTACACTTCATGTATGCCAAACCTTATTAAAATCAATGTACTGCATGATGGCTTATGCTTTTAGCTGATCTTGACCTAAAATTCATTCATCAAAATTCCATCAAGGGCCAAGATATCACCGCCCAACTGGCTGGCACACCTATTTCCAGGGATCAACCCTCTAATTTTGACTTTCCCGATGAGTCGATTGCTACTCTTTCCCTAGACGAACCCCCCTTACCAAATGAATTTTTCTTTGACGGTTCCAAGTGTTAGCATGGGGGTGGGGTTGGTATTATCATCATTCCACTAGATGGATAACCCCTACCTTTATGTTTCAAACTAGACTTTGAATGCACCAACAATATTGTTGAATATGAAGTGCTCGTACTAGATCTCCAAGCCGCATATGCCCTAGATGTCAAATCAATCCACATCTTTGGTGATTCACAATTGGTCATCAACCAAGTCAATGGTATGTACCAATGTTGTAATGAGATACTTCAAAAGTATAAACATCATGTAGACATACTTTTGACCACCTTTGATCGTTACACCCTTCAAACTATCCCACATTCAACCAACAAATTTGTTGATACCATGACATGCTTAACTTCACAAATACCCGATTCCCCTGCCGATTCCAAAATATTTATCACCATATAATGCCTCCATTCACCTTATTATTTACCTCACGATGTTTACTCAATCATAACCGACACCCCTGACCCAAGTGACCTTGGTATAAATAGTACTCCTACTACCTTTCTCTTTCTGTCTTACCTCTTGATCTCACCCGTAATGGACAACACGCCTTCCTTAAAAATGTATCTCGTTATGTCATTATGGGGGGAATCCTCTATAAACACGTCTTTGATGGTATTCTCTTATGATGCCTCACAATTTATGAAATTTCTTATACCAATAAGGAGGTTCATGATGGCATATGTGGAGGTCACTTTAGTGGCCTTGCTATTGCTAAGTGTATTCTTCACCTAGGCTATTACTGGCTGACCCTTAACCATGATTGTTGCGACTATGTTAAACATTGTGTGAAATGTCAACAACATTCCAGCCTTCATCATACACCCAGTCATGCCTTACATGTCGCTCATGACCTTTGGCCCTTCTCTCAATGGGGTTTGGATCTTGTCGGAGAAACCAATCCTCATTCTTCCCAACACCATCAATGGATCATAACTGCTACCGAATACTACACAAAATGGGTGGAAGCCATACCACTCATCTCCACAAAATATGAGAAGATATGTGAGTTCATTAGCCATCACATCATTTTTCACTTTGGTGTTCCTCATTGCCTCATCACTGACAATGGAAAACAATTCAAAAACAAAACATTGAAAAAAATTTGCGATGCCTTCAGCATTCAACTTAGTTTCTCATCACCTTATTACCCACAAACCAATGGCCAAGCTGAATCCATTAACAAAACCCTCAACAAAATTCTCATGAAAGTGGTTGATGATACTGGGAAGGATTGGCATATGCACATTCCTTTTTCCCTATGGGCATACTACACTAGTATTTGCACTTCCACTGCGGCCACACCCTTTTCGCTGGTCTACAGTACAGAGCCTATTTTGTCTCTTGAAGTCTAGATCCCCTCACTTCACATTTCTCTCCATGACATGCTTACTGATGATGAATTTCATCAAAACCACTTAGCAAGACTAGAGTTATTAGACGAACATCATCTTAATGCTATGGATAACCTTCAAGTTTATCAACAACGTATCAAACATGCTTATGAAAAATGTGTTCATGAACGCACCTTCCAAGTCGATGACCTTGTCTTGAAAGAAAATCAACATGTAACCAAAGTAGAAAAAATTAAATGGGGAAAATTCACTCCTAATTGGCTTGGACCATACATCGTAACTCATACCTATGGATCAGGTGCCTATCGTTTATCCTAGGACCCTTAACGCATTGCATCTTCAACCATTCTATTGTTGACTCGTTGTCCTACCTCACCCTTTGTCTCTTTACAGGCTCATCCCTTGAGCGCTATCCACTTCATACATTTTCCTAACAATTAAACAAGAATCATGTGAGTACCCGTCACTTATTATCTTCTCTTGAATATGTGTACCATAGCACTACACATAATATGATTCTCATGTATAATTTTCATCTACCTTTAGATGAGATCCCATGGTCATTCTACCTTGCCTTTTGAACAAGAGTTATATCCTCCACCTTGGTCTTGTCCATGACTTTAATGACCTCACATGGGACCAAAATCCTTGAGTCAAACTTCTAATAAAAGATGACTCCCTCAAAAGGAAATCTTCCTCTCGACAACATTACTACTATAAATAGACTTATCCCTCAAAGGACAGCTATGTGAAGCTTTCAACAAAAAAAAAATGAGAGCAAGCAAAGCTTCTTGCATCAAGCAACCTCATGAAGACCTCAATTATTACCATATTATTTATCCCATATAGACTTCCCGCATCAATCAGTCTATCCAAAAAAAAACTTTTTTAGTCATGGACTTGCCCATTGTGACCTAGAACTTCTTGCCCAAAAGTACTGTCACTCAAAACATATAAAATTAACCACCTTTCACCCACCTTACCATTTTCACTCACATTTCCTCAATCACCTCAAGGGACATCTTGGAATTTTGACATTTGGTGATCTTGTGACTACTTTCACCGTAGAACAGTCAATCGTGCAATGTCTTTAGGGCTGTATGTTCATCACCCCCTCCAAGGTATGATCTACTCGGTATGATCCTACCTAATCAGGTGGCTTTATTACCCCCCCTCTTATCTTTTAACCATCTTTGTTTACGTTTTGATTAAATTATACAGGACTTGGTCCTCAACACTTACCTTTGGGTTAGTCCTCCCCTTTTGCCATAATCACCTTCACCTGCATCCTTTTACCTATAATCTACCCACACCTATTACATATAAACCCACAACATGCCCAAAAACCTACCAAATCATTCCCATTTTATTCCATATCTCATGGGAGAACTACATCGGCCTGAGGTCCCTTTTCACTGGGACTATGTAGGTAGCACTCCGAGGGCATGGGGCCCTTGGAGGATAGCTTGGCCATTTTCTACCCTAAAGCAACTCATCAACCATGCCTAACTCACCATTTACATCACATTTCACTTAGTTACCCTTTTATAACAAAATTAGAAATCAAGCCACATACATAGCAAGTTGCTTACCACAGCATACATTTATTACACCTAGCATCTCTCTATCATCACTATGCATAGGTTATAGAACATTTCACATATGACCCATAGTATAATTATCACCAAAATAGTGAATCATAACTAAACCTACTTTTAACTCAACCATGCCTATAACCTAACTCAACCATGCCTATAACCTGACTCGATCCATGCCTATAACCTGACTTGATCCATGCCTATAAAAAACATGACTCAATCCATGCCTAACCAAACCTAACTCGACCATGCCTAACAAAACTTGACTCGATCCATGCCTATAACCTGACTCGATCCATGCCTAAACCAACCTAACTCCATCATGCCTAACTCACCTAATTTAAAACCACATTAAAGTAACAACTCCATATCTCATCTAACATAAGCCATAAATCCAATATCTCATAAACACATTAACACATCACAAAATACCATCTATCTCATCATATAAATAAATAAATGTGTACCTCAATATACATGCCTATCTCATCATGACCATCATCTCCAAATGTCGACACACAGGCCGGTCTCATATATACAAAAAGAATGAATGAATCAATATAAAAAATCCTCAATACGCAGGCCGGTATATGATCAAAATATTAAAAAATCACTTGAACATCCTCACTGTCTTTGGCACGTAGGCCGGTATGTGATAAAAAATACAATTATCTTTGGCACGCAAGCCAGCATATATATCAAAAAAATCACTAGTATACATAAAAAATCTGGTGACCTCATCTCAGGCATCTTACCAGATGTCCTCCATCTTTGTGTCACCTGCACCCTTAGCCTCCTATGTCCCCACTGGCACATCTCCTAGCTCTGCTCACCATGCGCTAGTGGCCTCTCCCTGATTGGGCCTTAGAGCTCGCTGACCTCTATCAGTGATCGAGGAAAATGTCCACCCTCTACATCAGGTAGTGCATAGTAGCACACTACCTCTGTCAATAGAACCACTAGCCTCGTCTCATCTAGATGGGCTAGGTACATCTCTCCATAGCTCAAACTGGCACTATGGAATCTCAGCTCTACCACTCCCTTGCCAAACACTATCCCGATCAACTCCTCTGAGGCCTCAGAGGAGATAGAGCAAACCTAGTCCCCCAATATGGGTAACCACAAAATCTAGAACACATCCTCTAGGGTGATGGTCATCTAACCCATCAAAAGGTGGAACATGTTGGTCATGGAGTCCCATCTATCGATGAGCGTGACCATCAAGTTGGGTTGCCAAACAGCATGTCGGTAGTGCCAAATACCACTCAAGACCACTACCTCCACGTGCTACAACTCCAAAGGGGTCACTAAGCCATGCAATGTCAATAGTAGAGGTGGGACCATGTCCTGCATATGTAACTGTGATCTCCCCTGCATCCAATCCAAGCACAACATTAATCTACCTTTACCATGACCATATTCACCAATTATCATTACCCACCACCCTATTTTTTTCCCCTATCAACCTCAACCACCTAACCTACATCACTTTTGGACCCTTGTGCCTAAAATCCCGACCGGTGCCGGTTCATACTAACCGACTTTGGTCACCCATAAACCAGCATCGGTCACTTGTTTGGTGACTGATACCGGTTCATCTTTACTAACCATGGTCACCCTTAAACCTACATCGATCACCTATTTGGTGATCGATGTCGGTTCTACCCAATTGACGTTGGTCAAGCTTCACCGATGTTGGTCACTGTCACAGAAAATCCCACGACTTCCTAAACCCCCCTTTTCTATAAACCTCCCCCCTGCCCCTTCTACCCAACCTACAATGACCTAAACTACCCCTGGACCTCTACCCACCCCACCTATACACTTTACTACTCTCCCCCCCCCTTTTTCCTGTTATTCCCCCCATACCCACATTTCACTTTTTCCCACCCAAAAAATACAAACAACCCAACCAAAACCCTACAAATAACAAATAACCATAACCTATAATCTATTTAATCTACAATATAGAGTTGGGCGCTTACCTCGTCGCTCTGTCTATGTCTCAGTGGCACGTCTGGCCACTATGCTGGTTGTCCACCCGATCCATCTCCCACATCTTCCATCACTAAATAACTACTCATAACCTCCACCCAATCAGCTCTCTCACCCTGATCCCATGGACCCGCTACTCACCAACCCAACCCTCGTCAAATCACACTACCCGCTCACTATCTCGTTTCCTCGGGACACTTTTCTCACTTTTTTCTTTTTTTTTCATTTATTCACACTACAAATAACAAATGAATAATTAAAAAAATGACTTTTTTTGTTTTTATAGAAAACCCAACCTAACCAACGTCATTTCCCCTTGACTAGCATCAGTTGCGTGCCCTACCTAACTGTCGCTGATTTTCCTATACCAAAGTTGGTTATCCATGACCGTCATCAGTCACCCTCACCTACACATTTCCCTTACTTTTCCATTTTACCCCACCCTTTACCTTGCTCCTTTACCCAACCCATTACCTTACCTTTCCTGATCTCGTCACTTCCTACCTCCATTTTTCCTCCATTGGGGACTTCTTATTATTTTACCCCTAGCTCGGCCTTACCCATGTCGTGACCTAGATATTTGGACATGGACCACTGCTAGTGACTTTTTACCTCATGTGTTCGCTATAACTTATGGCACTGTTACCTGTGTTGATTGACCTAATGACCTTACCTAGCCTATTGTTGTGACCATTTATCCTGACCCTACCTTTGGTGTACCAGAACATACCTAAATGTTTCTACACCTAACCTACGTTGTGTTTCCTGACCATACCCTATACCTTGGATACCAAATTCACTTCAACCTTGTTTGGATATACCTATCAACCTTAGATGATAGAGTTTTCCTACTCTTCAACCCGGTAGCATGCTACAGTTTATATGTGTGTGTGTGTTTGACTGTTGCTATTTATTACCTTGACCCATTACCTATATTTCCTGAGTAGACCTTTCACCCTTTTCCCCTGTACCCACTTGCCTTTTCCTCACATTTACCTTTTATCAAACCACTCGCCACTTCAGCTTTTTGCCTCGTCAGTTCCAAGTTTGAGGGGGATCACCTTCACCCACACATGGGGCAACCACATATTATTTTTGTTAGCACCACTTACCAATACAAGCTACACAACAAAAAGGGGCAAAATGTATACACTAAAATTAGGTCACACTCCCCTTTTGTACCTTGACCAATAAGCACCCTTTATTATATTTACCTAGCCATGACCCCCTTCACCCCTTTAATATTAATTTAGTTACTCTAATTAAATTTATTTATTATCCTTACTATATTTATTATTTAAATATCTTATTTAAATAATATCCACACATATAGTTCACCTAGAAACCTCACCAGACCAACTCAACCTAAGACCTATTCTTATCAAGTTGCCATAACTAACTAAGACTTACCCAAACTCTAAAAATTAATGCCTACATTCCCTCTAATCACATTCCCACATGCTCATAAGAAGCTCCCAGTCTAATCCGTGGGATAACAACATGAGATCTAAGGAAATCAGGAGGTTCTCCCTAGTTTAGTAAACCTAGGAAATCCCACCTTGACCGACGTCGGTTACCCCTAACCATCGCCGGTTAAGACGGACCACCGTCGATTACCATTTTAACCCCAAAACTACCTTATTCTCAAGGTTAGAAGTCAGAAGTTAGCAAAACATTAGGAGTAATTTGATGAGCAAGAACACATCTCAGAGAGATAACACATCTCTCCAGCAAAAACTTGCATCTAAGGAAGCAGATTGAGCATCTTCTCCTGCACAGCCATCCCAGCCATGATCTGATCTATCCAAGAAAAGAGGAGTGTACATACAGCCCATGCAGAAGCTTTTCTTCAGTTGGTGATCACTTGCAACCTTCAAACCCATCATCATCACCTCCATCCCTCACTCACAGGCATTCAGGACTGGAATCCAAGTAAGTATAATGTCATACTTTTCTAGTTTATTTCATTTCATCATCATTTTATCATCTATTGCTTACCTAACCACCTATTGACCTTCTCCACATTTTCACCTCCATATACGCATTAAAATCTCACCAAAGCCTACTCTAGTCATCTAATACCTAGTCCCGACCAACTAAAGTCCTTTGTGTAATCACAAAGGAGACACCAACTTGTTCTATGACATTTCTAGATCTGACAGTAACTAGCACCGGTTACACCTAACCACCAACGGTCATCCTTGACCGACACCGGTCTCTATGTTTTCCCACATAGCCTAGAACAGAGACCTACCCACCTAATTTCACCTCACTCTCATTCACCCGTGATCTACCTAAGACCTTTATCAGACCTGTAGAGACCCAAAACCAATCATTTGACCTTTGGATTCTATTCTAGCTTAGCCTGTTAGATTAGATCTATTTCTTATTGTGTTTTTAAGTGAGATACCTAAATCATTTTAAAATAACAACAGGATTTACTTTGTTTACAACATTAAATTATTTAAAACAGTGGACTGACAGCCATCTAGGAAGTACCATACTTCCTGGATCTAGCATACGCTAGGCAGTTCACTTCCCATATTGTTTAATTCCTTCTGGTGGTCTTGTTTTCATTACAAGTAGTTCCTCCTAGCCAAAAGGAAGCTCTCACGATCAGCTGTGGATTCAGAATTCATACACGTATAACAACCCATCAACCAACATTTGAACAGGTATTCCTCCTACGCCCGTTACCCTATCTATTTCTTCAACACTTCAAAGAAACAATCTAAGAAAAAGGTGAAATAGCGGATACTTAAGGATTTTCTTTCAGTTGTGGGTAAGGGAGTTAATTTTGCATTCTACCATCATTTTTGCATTGCATGATTTATGATGAAGAACGAAGCTTAGAGCCCATGGTGCAAACTTCCATATGCCTTCATAGCAAGGTATTTCTAGGAATCATTTCACTAGTTTTCAGATGCATGCTACCTAAACTTCAATGCAGCAAAGGTAGATTGTGACTACCACACTCTGAGAAAGAAATATGTATATCCAGGGCAGAATGCCTACATTGAGAGGCTTATTTCAGATATTATAAGCATGAAGCCTGTAATCTTGGTAGTTGGGGACACGGGAGCAGTGCTTATGTACCTATAACTCAAACCCAAGCTAGAGGACACTAAGTATGTGGAGAATGAGTTCACGCTCCCAAGGCCACCAAAAGGTATGCATATAATGGAGAATGTTCTAGTGCCTAAGCCCATAAAGACAATTCAAGTAGATGATGAAGAAGAAGAGCATGAAGATAGTGGCAGTTTAGAACATAGAGGCACAAGACAGCCTCCAAATAAGGAAAAAGCTAATTGTGTGACTATACCACCTCATCCATAAGAGGGAGATGATGAAAAATTGGATGCATTCCAAGGAGAGAAATGTTTTAAGAGAGTATTCAAGAGAACAAGGACACAAGGTGCTACTCTGTAATCAGTGCGCAGGTCTCCATGACTCTCTCCATAGAAGGAGACAACTGAGAAAAGAAGAACGAAATTATAGATGAATGAGGACGTAGAAGAGTCTGAGGAAAGTGCACCCAATTCTCCTACACCTCCAAAGAACATGGAAGAACAAAAATATGAAGAAATGAATGATGGAGAAAAGGGAGAAAAAGGAGTAGATGAGACAACAACTGAGATTGCTCATGATATAGCATCACAAGTTCTAAATCTTGAATCCAAAGTTCCTAAGTAGCTTAGATCAAGAAGAAAAAGGGGGGAATATATTCCACTAGCCATGGGCTATGCCGAGGTCATAGGTAAAATTATTTTCACCCATTTCTAGAGCATAATGACAAAAAATGAGTTATATGGCTAGGGGTTGATGGATAAAGATATGGCAACCATGCGCATAAGGAAGACACTATCATGGTCAATGCACACGCACATGGATGAACTGGAATTTTATGTGTGTTAGGATTCTTATGTATCAAGGAGGTTGAAGAAGACACCTCGGGCTAGGTACATAACAGTAAAGCCTACTGTTATGTCAAATGAAAAAATGAGAAATATTTTAGTGAAATTCTTGACAGAAATGGCATGACAGAATATGGATAAAGCTGCAACAATTAAGGCATTGAGGGAGGATATCAAGACTAAGGATGAGTAAATAGTGTGCCTAAAATAGGAAAAATACTTGGCACAGAAGAAGAACATTATTTTTATTAGCATGGCAGAGGATATTGGGGACAATTTCATGAAGGCTAGGCCACACTTAGAGCCAAAGGTACCCAAAACGTTTCCTTTAGAAATACATTATGTAAGTACATTAGTGGACTTAGTGCTTGAAGATGAAACCCTACGCATTTTAGAACCAAAGGATCTAGCACAAGAATTAGAGTGGGAAAAGTCTTCAATGATGTGGAAGATTGCATCATATGAGGGGTTGCTTCAGATCTTACAGGAGGAATTAAAGAAGGTGGATCAAGCATTGAATATTTGTATAGCTCCAGAAGCCATTATAAGAACCAGGACCATTTTAGAAGACAATGAAGTCCTGAAGGCCATGAAGGATGATACATTGGGATGGGTAGAACGATTAGCACTTGTTAATAAGAAGCGCGAGGCCCTTACAGCAACTCAAGAACCACACAAGGAAAGGCTGGATGAGCTTGGGAAATTCATCACTCAAAAGATGAACTTACTAGAAGGGAGAGTGACTTCCATGTCCAGCATTGTGTTGGTCTTGAAAAATGAGAAGGGAGAGATTGTAAGGGATGAATTACAATCAATTACAGTGGATATTCCAGATAAGGAAGATTTCGCACTCAGTGATTGGCAAACTTTGGAGGTGGAGATAAAAGAATAATTTCCATAATTAATTATTTAGGTTGAAGCAGAAGATACTGCAAGGTAAAGACATTATTTTATTTATCAAAATTCTTTATATTCTTCTATTCATATCCTTTTATTCATTTTGGAGATAACCATTGGTGGGGTGGGAATGCAGCTAGTGTGGGGCAATGTTGATTAGTCAGAATTTTGTACTTAGTGAAGGACATAGAGAAGGTTAACGTGGGAGTGAAGAGCACATTCAAAGGAACAGAAGTATCGGAAAGGATAGCGCGCGAAGAAGAGAGACAGATTTGGGACTTAGCCATTATTTACAATGAGGATCTATTTTTGGAGATAGTGTGTGGAGCACACAAACCAATTGGAGACTTGCGCAACATGCATTGGCTATTTTTTGAGGATTATCTATGAAGTGATTTGCATGGATTCAAGATGATAATAGATCTACTACTGGCAGTTAACTAAAAGTAGTCTATTATTAGCACACTTGCATGTGTGGCTAATAATAACATGCAACCTATTTTGGGATTAGATAAGTGGTGAAGGGAAAGTCCCCACCCTTATAAATATGTATTTAACTATGTAACATAGGGGATATGTGTGAGAACTATGTTATAGTGAGATTATGCTGACAAATTTGTTACACGAATGAGCGTATACTACTATTATTATAAGGAATCTTCTGTGTATTTTTGCATTTAATATAATGGATATTATGGACTGAATCAATGAGTTATCATGGTTATATTTTATTATTGCATGCTTGATTTCATCATGGTTATCTTTTAAGTTTTTTATTCTCTAGATCTAGATCTGAACATGATGATATATTAGGTATAGTACTAAATGCTTTAAAGTCTTCATCATGCTAACATCCTACAAAAACAACCCTAAATAGAGGCATGGTAACTTTTCGTGCTTTGAGTGAGCACTCAATCTAGGATTAGTGATGGGCTAGTGTGCCTAGGCTTGTATTGGTAAATTCTAGGCTACATCAAGATGATATCGCGTGATCCATTTCTACACATGGCTGGGGAAATAGGACCAAAAAATTCTATATCCCATTTCTCAAAGGGTTTTACACTATCAATAGGCCTCAAAGTCATTTCATCTCTTTTCTCAGGTTTTCCAAGGCACTGACAGTGATCACACGCCTTATAATACTCTTTACAATCCTTATACATGGTCTCCCACCATAATCCAATGAGTAGAATCTTTCCCACGGTGGCTTTTCCTGCATAGTGCCCACCTACAATACCATCATGAGCCTCTTCCATGATATTTGGGTGCTCATGTTCTAGTACACACTGGCGTAATACTTCATCTTGGCCTAGTTTGTATAAGTCACCACTAATCAACATAAAGGGTGTCACGTGAATTGTAAGTTATTTCTTCTCTAATGCTTTCATTCCTTTTGGTTTCATACCTATGCATAAAAATACAAAAATATCCTCCAATTCTAAAGGTGTATAATGTAACCTGTATAACTGTACATCCAACATTGTATCTTTAATTATTTGCATGTCCTCCCTTGATAGAATCCTTGATAAGTGGTCTAAGCTAGAATTACTTTTACTTGGTTTTACCACAACTCTAAAGTCAAATTATTGGAATAATAACACCCTTCAACATATGTGCCCTTGTAGAATAGGCTTATTTACCAAGTATTTTATTGCCATGTGATCAGTATAAAATACAAAGGGTGTTGCTAGCAAATGCTATCTAAATTTATGCAATGCATAGATCATTGATAAGGCCCCGTGCTCTGTAGTTGTGTAATTTTTTTCTATAATACCTTCTCTAGGATGAGATAACATCATGCAAATGGTTGTGCTAGAGGCATCCACATATACATGAAATGGTTGGTTTCATGAGGGAAACTGTAGAATAGGCATTGTCGTAAGTCTCTCCTTCAATTCCTCAAATGTGCGATGTTGTGGTTCTCCCCAATAGGATGTCCCTTTTCTTTTGAATAACTCTTCCAAGGGTGTGGAAATCTTTGCATAACCTTTGATAAATTTTCTATAATACCCTATGTGGCCGAAGAATCCGTGCACCTCACTCTCACTGGTAGGCTCCTCTAGGCCTACAATAATTGCAACCTTAGCTAGATCTACTAACAAATCTTCCTTGCAAATGATATGTGCTAAAAGAGTTCCAAAAGGTGTAGAAAACATGCACTTCTTGATGTTTAAGGAGATGCTTAACTGTCTACACCTTCTAAACATTAAGTGAAAAATTGTCACAATGATCCTTAACAAGCTTTTATACCATCCAATCATCCAAGTAAAACTGCAAGAATTTATGAATAAAATCCTTGAATAATTGAACAATTATTCTTGAAAATACATCAAGCACATTTTTCAAACCAAAGGGAATCACATTATATGAAAAAATTCCCCATTCAGTGGTAAAAGTCATCTTATCTTGATCTTCCTGTGTAATTCTAACCTGATGATACCTAGAGAATCCATCTATAAAAGCATGAACTTTGTGCCCTGCAATGCCTTCTAATATTTCCTCTATAAAAGTTGTAGGAAAAGGATCAATCACACATGTAGCACTCAGTTCCCTGTAATCCACACAAATCCTAATCCAACCATATTTCTTTATAATGATTACCATTGGGATAACCCACTCTGATTCCTCTAGGGGCTTAATGATGCCTGATTTCAACATTTTCTCAATTTCTTCCTTAACTTTTACACACAGATTCAGGTTCATCCTGTAAGGTCTCTTCCTAACTAGGAGTGCTCCTTCATTTAGCTTAATATTCATCTCACCTAATGACTCATGAGCTCCTTTTAACTCACAATATCCCTTAGAAAATAAGTCCTAAAAATCACGCAGTAATTCAATTATCTTTTCCACTTCATAATCATACCAATAATCCATGATTATTTCCTCCTTAGGTTTATAATTTGTTCCAATGTTCAATTTATTGGTCTTCATAGGTTCATGATAGGCATGTGCGTTCTTATCCATATTTTATAACACTTTGTGTGTACCTGTTGAATAAGCTATATCTAGATATTCTACTTCCTCATCATCCACTATGTAGACCATATTTCCTTTCTCCTTTTCAAAGCAAGCTCACGTAAATAGTTCAGCATCTGTATCATCTACTTCATCAAAACATACTCCTAAGTCTACCTCTACCAATAACTCTTGAATGAGTTCTTCATCCTTTACACTATCTCCCATAGTTAAGTGCATTATGACCCTTAATGCCTCTTCCACCAAAGGTTTAGTAGAGAAGTAGTCAAAAGTATGGGTCATTCTTGTAATCAAGTCCTACCAATTTCTAGTCTCCCTATGCAGCTCTGCATAAACATACCAAGCACGTGTGCAACCTTGTAAAGTGGAATAAAACTTGTACACCCATAGTGAAGGTGGTAAAGCTTCCTTCCCCTATTTCTAGAGTCTCTCACACTGATGAATGTGGTGTTGAATAGGTTTATTACCATGATATATGCATATTTGAGTTGGTTCATTTCTCCTGAAGAAACGAGTGGCTAGATCAATTCTGACTTTGTTCCATTCAATGATATTATCCTTGTGAACCGTCCACCAGGGTGTTGATGTCTTACATAGGGTATACACTAACATATTGCTTCTTTCCACTTAATTTTTCTACTACTTCTCCATGGTGTGCAGGAATACCATAGGGTCTCCTTCTCTAGTGTATTAAGGTATGGAGTTACCTATCCTCCTAACACAATGAGGTTTTCTTCTCTACGTAAATTATTTTCTTACTTCGTACCCAACCATCTCATAGGTTCCATGCACCCAATTATCACAAGAAATACTTGTAGTATCACTAATAGATTATGCATCTTCCCACTGGAGGATTCCTTCCTTAGATGGCTCAAGTACTTCTAGGTCCCGAATGGCACGTACATAAATTTTGTTCAGGTATTCCTCACTCAAAGGTTCAACATAAGGTGCATATTTCCCATCTGTCAAAGGGATAATCACTCTTTCTTCCTTGTTCTCAAAACTTATATACCCCTTGTTGAACCTTAGATTAGGATTATTTGCATAACACCAAGGGCGCGTAAGTAGAGCTAGGAAGTTGTCTACTTCAGTAAGTGACAAGACCTCAAAGTCCCCAGTGAACTTGGCCCTTTGTATAGTAATGGATGCATCCGTTAAAACTCCAATTGGAATGGCCTTAATTCAATTAGCCATAAATAGTACATTAGAGGATGGATGTAATGGAGGTCTAACCATATGTACCCATGCATATAAAGTAAGCACATTCACTTTCGTGCCTATATCAATCAATATATTACTCAAGAGCCACCCATCCGAAACAACATTCAGAGTGATCTCCTTGTCATTATCCAAACTATGAGGGGGAAGAATAACATGTAGGACTCGTCTTCCATTCTTAATACTTGCGTGTGGAGTGTTTCCCTTTATCCAATTCCCTAATAATGGAATGATATTCTCCTAGCACAACATCTTTCATACCTATTTTAAGTCATAAATATCTATTTGGATTATCTCTGTTGCCTTATTTTGTTCAAACTTTTGTGACTATTCCCTTAAATATTGTATTTCACTGTGAAGATTTCCGAGTACCTCCATGGTTTCCTGATAAACCTCCTTCTGATGTGTAAGATCTGGGTACCTTGTATGTAAAAATTCCTCCTTAGTGATGGTAGGATTCTTCTGTAATGTCTCTCTGGCACACATAGATTTAGTGTGTGTAGTAATCTTCACATGTACTACCTAAGGTTTTGATGCCAACTTTGGCATCCACTTATTTTCCATAGCTCATTGTATTCTAACAATCCTTGGGCCCTTGTTCTCCTATTTATGTTGCTTTCTAAGTTGCTCATATAATTCTAGGCATTCCTCATAGTTATGATTCTTCCCATAAAAATAAAAAGTAATATTCTAAGGAAATTCACACATGCAGTGGTCAAGATATCTGCATGTAAAACACGTTCCACGAGGGAACTCACCTCATCCACCATCACAACTTCGGCCCCCGAATCCACCATGGTATCCTCTACCTTCACCATGTCCTCCTTCAAAGCACCCTTCATTCCGATCATAGCATCCTTGAGTGTGGTCATGATCATGGTGCTCACTTTTTCATTTAGAGTTATCTGATACTCCAGTCTATCGCACACCAATATTTATGGCATTATGGATCTGACCAATCAGCCTGCAATCTTCTGTGTTATAAGTCATAGATTGAAAAATATTACGATAGTAAGATGCATTCTTTCTTGTCACACATTGTAATAATGGGAAGCGGTTTGCATCATGGTCTAAATGACATATCTCACAGTCTAGTGACAATGAATGCACTAATCTGTGAGGACAACTATATTTGGTGTGACCTTCCACTTCACAATCTATATACCAAATCCCAATGCACATCTCATGTGCTGAATTTGCTAATAGTTTCTCCAACTGCTTTACAATAGCTGCAATCTATGCCTCTAGGAATGGACTCACTCTAGTTTCTATGTGACACCACCCTTCTAAAAGGTATGATCAAGCCCCCAAAAAACCACTGTGCATGATGTCTTGCATGAATATCATAAGAAATTTTAGACAACAATGTCTTGAAATGAGCATCATATTCTCAAACGCTCTTAGTAGTGCCCTGCTTAATATCCTTGAACGTTCTTATACTCTTCTGTTCAAACTCAGGGATATGAAATTCCTTGAGAAAATCATCCTTTAATGTTACATAATCAATGCAATTCTGATCAGGGTCAAACTTCTTGTACCAACTATGTGCACATCCTTGTAATATAGTTACAAACTAACTTGCCTTACACTCAGAATCCATAATTCCTTTTACGTTCCATATTATATCACACATGTGCATGTGTTTAGTACTATCTTCTATGCCCCTATACTCTAGAATGTGGAGAGACATAACCATGTAAATATTCTGGGGTTGATGAGGACCCTACCCACATGATCCAGAACCTTATGTGTTACCTCTACCTCTAGAACCACTAGATCCACTAGAACTAGAGGCACTTATACCCCCTGATCCTCCACATGTAGTTGGAAGTGGACCAGTGGATGTACTGACTTATGTCCCAACAGTGGTACTAAACTAAACTCCTACAATCTTCCAAGTGGTATTACTCCCAGAAGTGAGTCCAAAATTCTACGTGCTTGAGTTTTGTGATGATGATGTGCCTAAAAGGGTACCTCCAAAAAACAAAGAAGGAATTTTCCTAGCCATAAATTTACTTTCTATCTGACTTACTCCTTCTCTCATATTGCCTAAACTAGTTTGTCGACTACTGGTTGTACTAGACACTGGAAAACCAAGCACAAGGGCTAGGTTTCTAGGTAGATTCAGATGCACACTCTTGGCCCATGTCATCTCTATTGGTGCACTCCCATTTGAGGCTGAGGAGGGTTCCTTATTATGCTTTCCCAAATGGGAGAGTTCCAGATGCTCTGTATCCATGCCTTCTATGTGAGCTCCAAATCCTTCACAAGCTATCTCCCTCCTCAACGCCATCCACTCTGCAATATCACGTTGCTTCTCTATCTCCCTCTCACATGCTTCATTGTACTTAAGCCACCTTTCTTCTCAATTCCTCTCTTCTGCTAGGTCTTCCATCCTTCATCAAACCTACTCCTACCCCCACACATGGTGGGGTTTAGCTATCCATCGGCTTCTCTTCCAATTTTAGGGTTACCATCAATATTTTAGTCACTAGTGGAATGCCTTGCAAGGAAGTTCCCCTTGGATAACGTAAAAACTAGAACTCATCTACCTCTAGGAAAGAATAAGTGGAAATCGAGTACTCCAAAATATAGCTATTCAGAACACCACAGAAACAAGTGTCCACAACATGCGTCAAAATCAAATCAGCATCATAGAGGGCCTGAAATTCTTCCTATGTCCAAACAAGTGTGTGATACCTCTAATTCCTTTTAGACATTTAAGCAACTAGCCACTCATACAACTATACCAGAAATATATAAACTAATCTCTCATATAAATAGTCATACAAATTTTGCTCCAACCATGCGTGTGTGTCAAACTTAGATCCAGTGTTGAACCTCTGAGCGTACTCTTCTTCCATATATTTTATCCACTCCTCAACACTTTCTAAGGTCAACAAGTACGTCTTCATCACAAAGCATCCTAAAAATAGCTAAAAAAGAGGTCCTAGAAATGAAACCAACGATGCACCCTAGTATCAACTGTATAAGACCCATGCACACTGGCACATCACCCAACCTAAACAGAGCACTCACCTGAAGCGTGCTAAGGTACTGGACCCCTCTTTAGAGTTACTTGTGTAGGATTTTAGGGTGATGAAGATAAAGTATATTCAAAACCATAAATAACCATAAACATTCCACAAAGCATATTCCAGATCTATATCTTAGAGAATCATGAATTAAAAAATAACTATAATAAGATCACCCATATAAGAACCAGTTACATTCATGTCTAACACCATTATCTAGCCAACATACTCCATTACATTAAACACTGTAAAACATAGAATCTTATTACATTATAAAGTATCACCATAAGTCATGCACGCATAAGATCCAACAACATAACTCTACAATAATTCACTACTACTAAAATACATAGTTCAATACATACTTATAAGGGTGGAGACTTTCCCTTAACCACCTACACACTTCTCAAAATAGGACGCATACTGATAATAGCCATGCACCTTTATAATAACATGCACACATACAAGTGTGTTAATAATAGACATCACATAGTTAACTAGAAGAAGTAATCTTATTATTAACTCAAGTTCATGCATGGCGCTTATCTATCACTCATTCCTAAAATACCATTTGTGTGTCGCACAAGTCTCCATCCCGATGTGTGCTCTGCATGCTTTCTCCAAAAATAGCATATATCCATAAAAATGGCTAAGTCCTGAGTCAACTTGTTCTGACACGTGTTTCCTTTCCTATCTTTCCACACCTTCAAATGCACCTTGTACCTGCATTCAACTCCTAAGTGTGTATTCTCCTTAGGAAAATATTATGTCTTCTCAATAGATAGCACCAAAAATAGGGTGGAGAGACAATCTCAAATGAGGAAAATGGGAGAAAAAATGAGGAAAGAGAGGATAGACATGAGTATCATGGTCTCAAACTCGTTTAAACTATCATTTTGAAGACACAACAAACTTATACCTTGAAAAAAGAAAAAAAGATGCACATAACACCCATAGATGAAAAAAAAGGCATGAAATGGAAACAAAACACCAGCTAGGACTGATTGATAACCACAAAACAAATGTATTATTACTTTATAAGGATGCATAATACATTACAGTGAAGGAAGAAGGTAAGATTCATATGCAGAAGCCCAAATTTGAGGTATGTAACTCATATATATATATATATCCCATAAAATAGAATGCACAAGCATTAGAATAATTTCCAACCCCTTCCAAAGAGTTTTACTTTACAATATATAGAGAATGGGGAAGAGAGATAAGAGAAAAGATTGGGTTTGATCTTGTTATTAAATGCAAATTTGTTTTCTCTACTACACAACATGTCAATATTTAACTAAGCTCTTAAATTCACTAAAACATTATGGGCACCATTTTAAACTCGTGCTTCATGTCCTCTTGCTTGTAGGAGCAAGTAAGAGCCCATATTTCATCAATTCAAGTGCTTGAGCTACCTATTATTGTACATTAATGGATAGATTTATTTTTTTCATACTTTACACCCCTCAGATATTGCCAAAATCTTATTTTATTTGATTCTAAATTGAAGGGCTTGATGATAGCTTTCCAATGATATAAATTTTGTCAAATTTGGAGCTCAAAGTGGAAATATATGGCCACCAAAAGTTCTTCATACTGGGAGGTACAAGAAATTGACTTGTGGCAGCACTTGATTGGTTAGGGGGTCAAGCTCTGCCAATGTGTGCATTGTTTTTCTTTTCCTATAGACCTAAAATATTATTAAAACCAGATCATTCCATAGACTTTACATCTGTGGGATCCCATTTTCTTGAAGTGTGCCAAAATGATGACACGTGTCCCCCTTGGCTCGTTGATTGTTTATGCCTAGTTGACCATCTAGAGTCAAAATATTATACTCCCTGATTGATTTTGTAGGCCTCGCATCCATTAGGTGCATCCACTTTGGATTTTTATGGAATGTCAATGTGTTTCCACATCGGCTGTTGGATCTGTTGGTGCCCCTTTTTATCCTCTATCATTTTTCCATGTTTCCTTTTTTCTCTTTGTGCTCTGAAACATTTTTTCCTCATGAAATCGATAATGTGAAGTTGTAGCTCCATTCTTGTGCATTGGATTGTTTACAAACTCATTACCTTTCCCTAATTTGCTAAGGAGAAGTGCATTTTGTGTTGATGTCTCAAATATTTTGTGAAGAGTGAAAACGTGGGCCTCCATTTGTGTATTTCTTATAGTTAAAAGAACATCCTGACTGTTTTGAAGAATTTTATCTAATAGTTTTTCAAATGTTGTAGAGGTTGTCAAAGATCTAGCATAGTCAAGTTTGTCTTGTCAATATCCCACCAAAAATCATTCTAAAAAACTTATCCCACCTTGAACTACCACTATTTGACCTACATACCAACAGTAGAACCAAAACCACTTGTAAAAAATATGTAGAACAATTAGGGTTCCATAATGTCTTCAGTAACTCTTGCCTTGCATTGAAATTATCTCCATAATCTAGAAGTGACAACTTGTGAAATTCAGATTTGGAGTGTTGATAATATTTTTCCAATGCCCCTTCATACTATTTACACAAATTGAGGGATATCTTCATCTCCTTCACCATTTGAGGGTTACAAAATAGGTTCTCTTACCTTGGTTGAGAGGCACAACCTAAAATAGTTAGGACAAGATCAAGTCCTATTTGAGTGTTATCCATCTCTCCATAAATCTAAGTGCCAGTTAGATCGCAGCCCTAGCTACAAAACAACATACATCATGATCTATCTGTCTTCAAGCTTAATGCCATATCTGTGATGCTACTCAGACTAAAAAGGAGAACAAATTTGGGTAAGATTCACATGTAGAAGCCCAAATTTGAGGTATGTAAATCCTATGTGTGTGTGTGTGTGTGTGTGTGTGTGTGTGTGTGTGTGTGTGTGTGTGTGTGTGTGTGTGTGTGTGTGTGTGTGTGTGTGTGTGTGTGTGTGTGTGTGTGTGTGTGTGTGTGTGTATGTATGTATATCCCATAAAATAGAATGCACAAGCATTAGAAGAATTTCCAACCCCTTTTAAAGATTTATACTTTACAATATATAGAGAATGGGGAAAAGAGAGAAGAGAAGATTAGGTTTGATCTTGTTGTTAAATGAAAATGTTTTCTCTACTACACAGCATGTCAATATTTAACCAAGCTCTTAAATTCACTAAAACATTATGGGCACCCTTTTAAACTCTTCCTTCATGTCCTCTTGCTTGTAGGAGCAAGTAAGAGCCCATATTTCATCAATTCAAGTGTTTGAGCTACCTACTACTGCACATTAATGGTTAGATTGATTTTTTCTTACTTTACACCCCTCAAATATTGCCAAAATATTATTTTCTTTGATGTTAAATTGAAGGGCTTGATGATATATTTCCAATGATATAATTTTTTAAAAATTTGGAGCTCGAAGTCAAAAGATATAGCCACCTAAAGTTCTTCATACTGGGAGGTACAGGAAATTGATGTGTGGTAGCACTTGATTGGTTAGGGGTTCAGGCTCTGCCAATGTGTGTGTTGTTTTTTTTTTCCTATAGACCTAAAATATTATTAAAACCAGCTCATTCCATAGAATTTACATCTGCAGGAGCCCATTTGCTTGAAGTGTGCCGAAATGGAGACACATGTCCCCTTTGGTTCGTTGATTGTTTATGCCCAGCTGACCATCCAAACTCAAAATATTATCCTCCTTGGTTTATTTTAAGGGCCTCACATCCATCAGGTGCATCTACTTTGGATTTTTATGGAATGTCGATGTGTGTCCACCATCGGTGGTTGAATATTTGCCACGCGGTGCCCTTCCTCAAACTATCGCATGTCCCCCTGACTAACTATTGAGATATCTCTACATGCCCCATTAATGTTTGGAGTTGAACTTGACATGAATTTGAACGTCAAGTTCCTTTTTAAAACACAGACCGTTGATAAATAAGTTAAATAAGGCTCTGTTAGGGTTCAGGCTCAGTGAGTTATTTTCACAGTGAATGCTCAGCCTTGCCATATGCCGCCATCACACCACACCATAGATCTGCAAATCCATGTGGGATTATCTGCATTAATTTTGTATTAATTTCTAGTCTACCCCTTGGGTGGTGGCTTATAAAATGACCACCTCCTCGGGCCATGAATCTATTGATGTTGGTCTTATCACATGAGCTCTAAAAAATGGCACCAAAATGAGAGAGGAAGTTCATCCCGAAGGTATTTAATGAGGTAAGGATACTGATACTCCTTCCTTGGATAATGTTCTTGATTTACCAGCTTTTGAAAAAGATTGCAACTAGTTTGAATCTTTTCCTCTTGTTTCTTATTTTGTGGGAAAAGTTCCCCCTGAAGGTATCCTCTACTAATGGATTCATAATCATTGGAAACCTCATGGATTCAAGGTAGAGTCAGTCCAAAACATGACCAAGGGTTTTTTTCTATTTTGGTTTATCAATATTGAACATTGCAAAGCCATTGTTAACCATGGTCCTTGGTTTATTCGCAATACCCTAGTGGTTTTCTCCCACTGGACTTGAGATTTTCAAGTCTCTGAGCAAGCCAAACTCAAAATTCCTATTTGGGTCAAAGTTTCAGGCCTCCCTTTGCCTCTAGGGATTTTTTTGATCAACTCATCAAACCCTTGGGTTGACTCATCTGCCATGATAAAAATAATTTTTACTTGGCTCGACCCCAAAACCAAGTCTGTGTAGAAATTGATCTCTCAAAAGACCTTAAAGATACCCTTGATATCTAGGTTGGAGACACATACTTTTTGTAGAAATTTCTAGACATCAATCTACCCAACACTTGTTTTCAGTTCCAATGTACTGACCATATGATCAAGGATTATCCTCTCATGAATCCAAGCCCACCACCATTTTTGGATAAAACCTCTATAGACCCTAAATCTAGCACTCCCTCCTCTGATGGATGGATTAATGTCAATGGTAGAAAAACTTCGTCCTTGACCTGAAATAAGTACCAACAGGCTACTTACAAACTGGTGGTCACCTCTGCTTCTACTCCTTTGAAGTTGTCTGCTATGACCCCTCCCAATCTCGTGCCTACCATCTCTCGGTGTCCACAAGCTGCAATTGTCATCAACCCTCATTCCTTAGCTCCTTCTCTCTCATACCCCTCATTTCTCGAGACCTCAAGCTCTATGGATTTCACAACCAGTGGTTCAGCTACTCAAACAGATAGAAAGGCTGCCTTACATCATTCCCAAAGTCCTTCCCCTCCTTCCGAGGAAGATTTCTCACAAAGACCCCACTGGCAGTTCGAGCTTGGAGATTTTATTCATGGGAATGAATGGAAAGTCACTTTCTCTAACTGCTTTGGAGCGTTAGTTAGCCTTGAGGAGGAACACATGCACCTTGATAGTTCTCCATGTTAGTTTACTCATGGAATGTCAAGGAGCTTACTGATCTAACTCATAGATATCTTGTTAGAGACAATTGCAAGCATTTTACAAAGTTTCAGGTGTTGTGTTTGCAGGAAGTCAAAATCTCTGGCTTACATCTTTCTACTGCTATGTGTACCATTTGGCCTAGTTCTCTCTACCAGATGTTAGCTCATGATAATAGTTGATGTGGTGTTTCCACTCTTTTAAGCCCTGACCTCAGCTCTAATATCATATCTTGGGGTTCTAACCCCACTCATCAGGTGTGTGGACCCTTTTTTATTTTGATGGCCACATTCTCAGGTTAGCCAATATTTATGCTTCCAATGATGCCTTTGAACGTTCTTATTTTTGGCGATGGTTGGCTGATCATCTTCCCTCTACTACCTATATTTTTTGTGGAGATTTCAACATGGTTAAATCCCCTGAAGACAAATTATGCCAGCTTCCAATGCATTGGTGTACTGGCGAACGTGAATCATAGTTTTATTTGTGCAATAAGCTTTGTATTTTTTATCCCAACCACCACAAGCACTCTTCTACTACCACTCCTTGGTTCACTTGGTCTAATTTTAGAGTTGGTGATGATAGAGTTTATAAGCATCTTGACAGAGCTCTACTTTTAGAGTAGCAATGGTTTTCCTTTGACTCTTCATACAGCCTCCCAGTCTTGGTGGTGGAAAATTCTTTGGTTTCTGACCATAAACATATTTTCTCTGGGATTCAATGGACCTTTCAGTGCCCCAAGCCCAAGTCCACACAGTTCTATTTAAATACGTCCCACCTTTCTCATCCCAAGACATTGGATTATATAAGACGTATTTGGAATCTTGATCTGAGACCTATTGATGGGATTGGTTGCATTGACTGGTGGTCTCATGTCATCGCTCGTACCACTGCTTTCCTTCAGCTCTATGGGAAAAAAGATGCTCTTTTTCAAAAAAATGCTCATAAAGCCTCTCATGTTGAATATTCACGGGATATTCAAGAGCTTAATCTGTCTCCTTTCAACACCCACTTGCAAGTGAAAACTACTCACTGGAAACATAAGCTTCAAATTGAGGAGCATTATAAGGCTAGAGGAGCCCAAGTTCGAGCCCATCTACACTGGCTTCACATTGGTGACAGAGTTACTAAGGAGTTTTTTTCTTCCCTTAAAACTAATCAAACTCTCACCAAAATCAAAGCAATAAAGGATGGCAATCAAAGGCTTGCTCTCTTACCTAACATTATGCAATATTTTGTGCATCACTATTATGCTATCTTTTCTGCTCAACCTGCTACTCTAGCTCATGAGCCTACTCTCCTCCAATGCATTGAAGTTGTTCCTTACAAGCTCTCTGAAATTCAGTGCATCACCTATAATAGACCTCTCACTCTTGATGACTTAAAGGAAGCTATTATGCAGATGGAATTTGATAAAGCCCCCTGGTGTTGATGATTTTCCCTGTGAGTTATACCAGTCTCTATGGATGAATTTTGGTTCATATCTACATTAGGTCTATCTGGAAGTGATGTCCTTCAACACCCTGGGTGATCTGATCAACCAAGGCAACATCAAATTCATTCCCAAGTCTGGGGATCCCAAGCTTATCACCATTTGGCATCCAATAACTCTGCTCAATGTCTTATACAAAATTATTGCCAAAGCCCTTGCTATCAGGATCACTAATTTACTGCCCCTGATCATCAAGAGTGAGAAAACTGGCTTTATCAAGAATAGATATAGTTTGGACAACATTATTGCAGTTTGGGAGGGCATGGAATATGCCCATCATACTTCTCAACCAACTCTATTTGCTAAAATTGATTTTGAAAAAGTCTATGATAGAGTTGAGTGGCCTTTCATTCTAGCCATGTTATAGGCTATTGGTTTTGGACGTAGATTCATCCACTTTGTAAATGTGTGCTTTTAAAATGCAGGTGCTTGTATTACTATCAATGGTCAGCAATCTGAGAGATTCTCTCATCATTGTTCCATCTAGCAAGGTTTCCCTCTTGCTCCTTCTCTTTATGTCATTGTTGCTGAAGGTCTAAGTTACTTGCTTGCTAATGCTACCAATGTTGGTTTAGTTAAAGGTATTCAAGTACCTTCCTCTCCTAAGTAGTTGATTAATGGTCATTTTACAGATGACTCTTTTCTCACTTTGGTTGAAACTGAGGCCTCTATCACTAATACCATGAAATGCCTTGATATTTTTTGTCTTGCTTCTGGTTCTTCTATCTAATGAAAGAAAACCCAATGTTACAGACAAGCGGTGGGTCCAAAAACACCTTGGCTAGAGGGATTCCAATGGCTTTGGATTAAACCTGGTGTTCAATTCAAATTTTTAGGCATTCCCTTTGCCTTTATGGCATCCCCTGCTAACCTTTGGAACTATGTGATTCAACGAGTTGAGTAAAAAATATCTTTTTGGATTACCAAGCATCTATCTCTTACTGGAAAATTCCAAGTCTGCTCCAAGGTTTTGGCCGTCACTCATGTCTATTACTCATCATGTTGGGCACCCTCTAAAGTTGCTTACCACAGGCTGGAGAAAATTCTGTGTGATTTCCTATGGGCCAACTCCGAAGGGAACCATGGTTTTCACAGAGTTATTTAGGACATGTGTTGTATGCCCAAGGACATTGGTGGTCTTGGCCTAATCAACATTCATATGAAGGGGTTTTCTCTCACTTCCAAATGGATTATTCATAGCCTTGAAGGTGAGGAATCTTGGAAAATTCTTCTCTGAAATTGTATATCTCAAGGGTCTCCGCTTAATCAAAAGGAATGGAAAGGTTTGAACTACTACTCCTTACTTCTATGCCCTACTCCTATTAAAATAGGTGGCTCTTTTGTGGAAAAAAGTATATGGAAAGCTTGGGAACTTCTCAAACCCCATGTTCTCTAGTAGGGTGATGGTTTCCAGAATGGGCTCTCTCTCAACTCTCTTAGTTTGTGGTGGAATCTGGTGCTTTAATTTCATGACAAACCCCTTTCTCTTTCCTTACAGCTCAAGGGTTTACATCTTTTCAAAAAATGGATTCAGTATATTCATGACCTTTTTTGTCCTATCACTAGGGATTGGCTTCCATGGGATAGCCTAAAAGCTAATTTTTCTCTAAATGACAATGACAAACAAGCCATCTCTATCATTCAAGATCTCATACCTAGTGATTGTTTGCATAAAATTGGTGTTACTACGCAATGCGTGTGGTGGTTTTATTGGCATTGGCCCTCTGCCACCCCCTTCAAAAACCATAAACCTCGGTTGGGCTACAAGCTTCTCACCTAGAAGTAGCTTCCTCTCAAAAATTTAAATGCTCGATAGAGCCTATATTCCAATCATTTTTGGGTGGAAGCAGTGCTTCAATGTCATTTGGGCCATTCCTATAGAGCCTAAAGTTGTGCACTTTCTTTGGAGCGTTCTTCATCAAGGGCTTCTTATGGGCAAGCACCTTGTTCTTTTGGGAGCCCCCCCTCCACATTTCCCATTCTGCAACCACATTAAGACTCTTCTTCATCTCTTTTGGTTCTTCCCTCATGCTCAGTCTGCCTAGCACTGGATTCATACCCTTTTCCAACCTTTTTTGCCCACCTTCTTCATGTGGAAAATGGTTCTTCTAGGGGATTTGGCCTTTATTCCTGTAAAATTTTACAACATTTGGCATTCTTTCAGAGTGGCTATTTTATATCACATTTGGAAATATAGAAATGATGTTATTTTTAATAAAGAGACAATGGATAGCTTTTTGTCATCTCTAATGTTTCGCTTCAGATATAGGTACAGGTGGAGAAAGTTTGCATAGAATTTGAACACTTGCAAACTCTACTAGACCATTGGGGGAGTTCCCCTTGTGCTATTAGTTGTGTCCCACCTTATTCCCCTTTCCATCGCTTCCGCTCTCAAGGTCTCCGCTCATCCCATGGGCGGCGCAACTTTGACTGGGGTCTGGATCGTGGGTAGTGTAGTGCCTCTCCTCACCGGTGGGTCTCTCCACCTTCGTCTTGGACTCCACCTACTTTCAAGGTTTTTGGTCGGTTGGGCTCTAGCAATGGTGGCTCTAGGAGGCAAGCACCCGACCAGTCAAAGTTTCTGTGGCTTTCTCTTGCTATCTCACCCTCCTGGTGGAGAAATGGGGAGAAAAAACAACAGACTGATGGCTGGGAGTATCCTGATGATGCCCCTGATACTACTCTTGGTGGTTGGGGTGACTGTCCAAAGAGCCCACTATCGCCACCACCTTCCTCCATGTTTTTTGCTACTACTTAGCTCCATGTTTGGAGTTTCTCTGGTTCTTGGCTTTTTTGTTTTAATATTTTTTGATTGAAAATGCATCTGTTGACATGACACTTTGCTACTCGTAGCCTTTATGGCTACTTTGATCCTGCTTATGGGTTGTGATCTTTTCCACCCAATTTTTTATGATTAGCATTGTACTTCATTATTAATATATGGTTATGCTTTTGAATCAAAAATAAATAAGTTAAGTCCCTATAATTTTTTGAAATCCAATGGCCAAAAGTTTTGAGTAATGGAATTTGATGGCGGTATGACTGTCACATACCTGTAAAAATGGCTAAGTCCATTTTTTGAGCTCGTTAAATCCAAAATAACTTAGGGGATAATTTGGATAATAATATAGTGACTTCTTGGGGTAATTTTCTTGCTAAATAATATCATTAGCCCTTTTTCAATCCATTGGGCATGGATTCAAGTCTGAAACTTAAAAAAGACTCATTAAATTATAAATTTTTTTACCCAGGGCCGTTATGAACTTAGCACAAGCTAAAATTTCTTGGAAATTATATGTAGGCTTCGAATGAGCTTTGAAGTTTCCCAACAATCTGATTCCACCATTAAACTACCCAAACTAAAATTGAAATGGCCCTAATCTATCATTGAAGCTCGAAATAACCATTTACATCATAAAAACTTTTAGATGAAGTTTTATGAGGCCTAAAATTTGTTTTAACTTGGTCATTTCACCTTGACCCCCCTGTTGGCACAACTGAATGGAAAATATGGAACTATCCCAGTTTTGAATTTAGTTGCTCTGTATTTGGATATTTTTAAGTATTGCAACTAATCCTTGACACTTTGGGACTCTTCTAATCTCAACCTTTCTGATCATACCTCCCTCAAATATCCTCATGAAGCATATGCAATGAAACCATGCCACCCAAAAGTAATAAAAAAATGTGCAAGGCACCAAGGGAAACTAAAACTATTCCACAATCAAAACAATGTGTTGAAATTACTTAGAGGAATTGAAAATTAAACTAATATGTACAAGAAAATAACTTTACTTCAATAGAAATACTTTATATAGATTCCATTAACTGGAATCTACAACTCCTTTTCATCCAATCTTGACAATTGGAAAGCATTACTTGACTTGCAGCCTAAAATGGTGTAGAGACCACTCCATATTGCATCAAATTTTGAGTTTCTACTTGGTTTTTCTCTATCTTCATCCCATTTCAAAACTAATTCTCCTTCCTAGAAGCTTTTACTTTTGTTCTTCCTATCAAAGCTCATCTTGATTTGAGCTCGGTCTTTCTCCATTGCTTGCAAATCTTGTCTTCTCAACTCTAATAGCTCCACGAGCTTCACATATTTGACCTCCATGGCTTTAAATTCAAACAATTCCAGCTACTTAATAAGCTCCAATGTTATTAATTCAAACAGCTTTGCCTCCCTTCCATAGACTAGCTTGAAGGGAGGGTTATCAGTTGATTTCTTTGGATTGATTCTATCATCCCAAAAGGCTGATTTGAGTTTTGTGTGCCATGTTCACTCATTCTCATCTAGATTTCTCCTTATGATCCTTCAAAAAAATTGTTGGTGGATTCAGCTTGCACATTACTCTGAGGGTAATAGTTTGTGTAGACACAAAATCACGCACTTTGAGTCATTATTTAGTCCCAATCTCATACTATTATTCATAAGGTTTTTAAGTGAAAAGAGTAATAATCAACCCATTTCTTTGGCCATTTTTCATTACTTTCTATTGTCATTTTAGATTCCACATCCGTACTTACCTAGCATGTATTTGTATACTCTTTTTTCCCTATTTTTTACTGGGACACCCTAGGCACCCTGGTCCCCTCTAGGTGCCCTGATCCTTTTTCTACTTTCCTCTCACTTTTTTTGGGCACTTTTTAGTCATTTGAGCTTCTTATATTTTTAGTGGTTGGCCTTTTCAGGGTCAATTACAAAATTAAAGGAAGAGAACCATATAAATATAAAGTTATGTGGCCATAATGAGGGACCAGGCATTAACCACTAGCTATCACCACATAAGTTTGCATCCATCAAGGGCATCTAAAGTTACATTTACATCCATCTAGCTCCATCAAAAGGCACACAAGGCTGGTTTATCTACATCACACTTCATAGGAGTGGAATCTATTGTTTCCATGCACATATTTACTACATTCTACATCTAGTTTCTTGCTCTCTACTTCAAAAAGTGTGACTGGAACTGAAGAGAATTTATCTAATAAACTAATAAACAAGAAGCTATGAAAAACAAAATATTCAAGATAATCAAAGAAAAAAATGAAAAAACACAAGATTTAACCTAGGAAACCCTTTCGGGAAAAAACCCAGCACAATAACTTCTCTCTCTTATTACATTAACTAAACCGTTTACAATATAATAATGTACTTCCAAGTTCTACTTTACCCTACTACATCTCCAGCTATTTGTAAGCAAAACAGTAAGAAACTGTCAAAGTAGTTTTACAATACAATGGGTACAAAAACCATGGGCTAATAAACACCCATATTGCTTCCCCATACTTCATGGATTATGACACCACCCATATATACATATAGATAAAAATAGCATATCTATACCCCCAAAAAAATAGGGATTTCCAAAAATATACAACACTCTTGGGTATACATTATACAAAATATACAACACATTATAACATTCTCCCACTTCTTGTATACTTTGAAAAAGGGGGCTACACTACCATATAGTCAGTAGCTCAGGGCATTCATGCCCATCAATTTTTTTCACCAAGAAAAATTTTCAGCTCTCACAACCTTAGTTAAAGAGTCAGCAACATTATCCTTTGTGTCCACCTTACTTAGTAGTATCTTCTTCTCCTCCACCATTTCTCTTACAAAATGGTATTGAATATCAATGTGTTTCATTCTTGAATGATACTCAGGGTTCTTTGCTAGAAAAAATTCCCTTTGAATATCACAATCAATCCTTACAACATTTTGAAGCCAAACCACTTCTTTACTTGCATGAGTAGCTGTCATGTACTTAGCCTCTATGGCGGATATCGTAACATTTTCTTGAAATTTACTCATCCAACTTATAGATCCACCAAACAATTTAAACACATAACCACTGGTAGACCTACGCATATCCAAGTCTCCACCCCAGTCGGAATCCACAAAACCATGTAGATCTATTTTTTTACTTTCATCATGTTTTCCCTGATAATAAATTACATAATTATATGTCCCACGTAGGTACCTGAAGATTCTCTTTACTATAGCCCAATGTTCCTTTCCAGGATTTGACATGATTCTGCTCACTACTCTCACTAGATGTGCAATATTAGGTCTAGTACAAACCATTATATACATCAAACTACCAACTGCACTAGCATATGGTACCTAAGACATGTCCTCTATTTCTTCTTCAGTTTTAGGACATTGTTCATAAGACAAATTTTGACCAGCAGGTTAAGGAATACGAACAAGTTTACTTTCATGCATTTGAAACCTTTGAAATATCACCTCAAGATACTTTCTTTTATTTAACACTAATTTATTATTTACATGATCTCTTTTTATTTCCATGCCCAAAATAAATTTTTCAGCACCGAGATCCTTCATATCAAAATGAGATGAGAGTTGATATTTAACATGACTGGCCAATTTCTTACTGTTACCAATTAAGAGCATGTCATCAAAATACAATACAATGATAACATAATATTCACCTTCATGTTTAAAATAAACACATGGGTCGGCTTTACTTCTTTCGAGCCCAAGTCTCAACACATACCTGTCAAATTTCTGGTTCCACATTCTTGGTGATTGCTTCAACCCATATAATGACTTTTTCAGCCTACACACCAAATACTCTTTTCCTTTGATCCTGAATCTTTCTTGTTGCATCATATAGATTTCCTCCTCAAGATCACCATGCAAAAACATTGTCTTAACATCCATCTACTCTATTTCTAGATTGAAAGCAACAACAATAGTTAAAAGAAATGTAATAGAATGTAACTTAACAACAAGAGAAAATATCTCACCATAATAGAGTCCCTCCACTTGAGAGAAACCCTTTTCCACAAGGTGAGATTTATATTTTTTTATTTTCCCATATGCATTATACTTCTTCTTAAACACCCATTTATAGCCAACCTATTTTCTTCCAAGAGGTAATTTCACCAAGTCCCATGTACTATTCTTATATAAGGACTCCATTTCTTCCTCCATAGAATTTTTCCAAAACTTTCTTTCATTATATCCAAAATCCTCCTTCACAGTCTTGGGTTCATCATCAATAACAGAAAAAACTGACAAAACAGAATTAGAATAGAAATTAGGAGGACTATACCTCTCAAATGCCCTTCTCATCTGATCTGATCTTCTTAAGATAGGATTTTTTGGTTCAACATCTTCTGGTTCCTCATCTACTTCATCTAAATCTTCCCCATGAAACAACTCTCTTTGTGGTTCATCTTCTGTAGTCACATCAAATTCAGACACAAATTCATCTTCCCCAATTTTAACATGATCTTCCTCTAGTTTTTCTTCCTACTCTAGAATTTCCTTAAGCTCTCTAAAAATTACATTATGGCTAAAAACATCCTTCTATGTTTCTATATTCCAAAGATTTTATCCTTTTACACATTAGAGTATCCAATAAATATGCACTTAGCAGATTTGTTATCTAACTTGGTTATTTTCTCTTTTGGAATATACATATAAACAATACAACCAAATACACGTAAATGTCTAACAGAGGGTATCTTACCAATCCATACTTCCTGTGGATTTTTTCCTTCAAGTGCAGATGTCGGTGATCTATTAACCAAATAACACAAAGTTGCCACTTCTTCTGCCCAGAATTTCCTATCCAAACTGGTGCCACTGAGCATACTTCTACACTTATCCATCAACAATTTTTTCATCCTTTCTATAACTCCATTTTGTTTTTGTCTATATGGAGTTTTCTTCTACCTTTCTATTCCACACTCTTTACATAATTTCTCAAAGGCATTAGAGTAATTTTCTCTACCATTGTCACTTCTCAAAAATTGTATCTTCCTTTCTATTTGATTTTCCACAAGAGCCTTAAACTCTTTGAATTTATTGAAAACCTCAGACTTATTCTAAATAAAATATACCTAGGTATTTCTTGAGAAACCATCTATAAAATTAACATATAATATGTCTTTTCCTAGTGATGCAACTTTTACAAGTCCGAAAACATCACTATGTATCAAATGTAGAATTTCTTTTGATCTTGTAGCATTAGTAGGGAAATTTACTCTAGTTTGCTTTCCAAACACACAATGCTCACAAAAAATCAAAATCTAAAGGACGCTCAGAAATTCATTCAACCATACCTTTTACTTTTAAAGTATGAATTCCTTTCTGTCTAATGTGTCCCCATCCATTGATGCCATAACATTGTCTTCATTGCAGTATATGTAGGAGTTGGATCTGAAACTTTCTTCTCCTCTAGAACCATAAAGCTATTACACTCATCAGTAACAATGCTTTCCTCAATCTTGAATATTGTTCGAGTATGGATGCCTCTTGTCAATATCATTGCACCCTGAACCATCTTGCAAATGTCTTTACTAAATGTTACCTGAACACCTGCATCATTCATCTTACTTACAGATATTAGGTTTCTGGTCAAACATGGAATGTATAGAACACCTGGAAGGGTTTTAATCCTTCCATCTTTAAACCTCATATTGATTCTCCCACAACCAAATATCTTGCAGTTTGAGTTGTCTCCCAGACATACATCACCTCCATTACAATTTTCATATTCACAGAACCACTCTTTGTGTGGTGTCATATGAAAGGAGGCACTTGATTCAATCAACCATGCACTATCACATGCATGCAAGCAAGGAGCTACCAAAAAAAATCTCTCAATTCTTCATTAGAGGATTTTGTATCTAAAGATACACCATCATCATATGACTTACCCTTCTCTACCTTCTTATATCTACAGTCCTTTTTGAAATGCCCCCGTTTTACCAAAATTCTAACATTTCCTCTTATCTTTTTCTGTAGTCTTCGATTTATTTCTGGACTTTGAATGTCCTTACCTCTTCTTGATTTTCTCTTGGGTATGACCTCTTACATATAAGGCATCCTTGGATTGATAATCCTCAATGGATTTTACCTCATTTCTTATGATAGTAAGGTAACAACTACATCCTCAACTAATAATTTACTCGTAGTACTAGTAATATCCATAACTAGACTATCCCAAGACTCAGGTAAAGAAAACAAAAGAGTAATACACTTATCCTCTTCTTCCATTTTAATATCAACAGAAATCAAAAGACTTAACCACAGTATTAAATACATTCAGATGTTCTGCAATAGAGACTCCATCATTCATTCTTAATGAATATAGCTTCTTTCGGAGAAACAGTTTATTCAGTTTATATAGCTTCTTAATAAAATGAAAATGAGTTTTAAACCCAAATTGAAATGTTGAATTTGATGACACAAAAATATGAATAGGATAAGGGATGCTCTTTCACTAATGTGATACCAATGAAAGGGAAGAAGTGTTCTTTTTAAAGCACCAAAATACGATTGCTTTTAGACAATAGAAGGAGAGAAGGTTCCAAGGGAGAAATTTTAATGTAAGAACCTTTTAGAAAGGAAAAATACATGCAAATTTTCACCTAGAAATGAAAGAATGCAAAGAACCCCAAACGGGTCCCACCGGGCATGCCAAAATGTTTAACCTAATTCTTGAGTGTTTTTTTCAAATGTTGATGAAACAGATAAGGGTAAAGGGCTAGGAGGAATACCTATTAAGATGTTGGTTGTAGGTTATTGTGCGTGTATGACTTATATATCCACAGTTGACTGTGAGAGCTTCCTTTTTACTTAGAGGAACTACCTAAAATGGAAAACAAGACCACTAAATAATAGTTAAATAGTATATGTAGTGGAATGCCTAGCATGTGCTACATCCAGGAAGTGTGATACTTCTTAGATGGCTATCAATCCACTATTTAAAATAAATTAATGCTAACAATAAAGGAAATCCTATTGTAGTTAAAATGATTTAGGTATCTCATTCATCTACAATAAGCAAATGCGTTCACAACAAGCTAAGCTATGACTGAATCTGAAGGTCAAGGTGAGGTTCTGGGATCTTTTGAGTATTTGGTGGAGGTTTTAAGCTCTATTCTTGGTTTCTAGTCAAAAACACAGAGAACGACGTCGGTCTGGTATGACCGATGTTAGTTTAGGTTAACTGGTGATGGTTGTGGGTAACCAGTGTCAGTATGGTCATGGTATAGGAAACTCAATAAAATCTTCGCAAGGTGATAGATCTAAGGCTAGGTGGAAATGGAAGGGAAATGTTTAGATTTGCGTGGGTCCTAGGTATGCACAGGAATGATTAAAATCTAGATATGGGAAGTTTAAGGGTGTGGGTAAAGGGATGGTCAATTTTGTATGGAGGTAAAATGGTGGGGAATGGGAATGGGAGCAGAAACCAACAATAGAAGTAAAAGGATCTACTCAAATGATAATGAACTAGTGCAGGTTAACAAGACTTACTATTTATATGAGCTTGATGTATGGTTGGTAATGGTGGGTGATCAAATGGAAGGAACTCAGTGTGGTGCTGGCACTTCCTTGGATGCTCTCGTGAAGGCAAATGGCTCTGTAGTTTCTTTTAGTGCTGGCTATGGATGCTCTGATGCATGTATAGATGCTAGTTCTACTTGCATGCAGCTCTGGTTTCGTCATTTGTTCTCAGAAGATGTATCAACCTCTCCAAAATGTGCCAACCTCAAAATAAGGTCATTTTGGAGGTTAAAAGGTAACTGAAGGTGGTTCTGGGTTGACTGGCGATGGTTTAGGGTGATCGGTGTTGGTTAGGGTGGGATTTCTTGGGTTTTCTAAACTAGGAAGATCCTTTCGATTTTCTAGGATCTCGTTCATTTTTCTCCGCATGGATTAGAATGGAAGCTTCCCTTTGTAACATGCGGGGAATGTGGTTAGAGGGAATATAGGCTTTGATTTTTAGGGTTTGGGTAGGTCTTAGTTAGTTATGGCAACTTACTAAGAATAGGTCTTAGGGTGAGGTGGCTAGATGAGGTGGATATGTGGGCATTATCTCAATTAGGATATTAAAATAATAAATATTGTGATGATAATGAATTAATTTAATTAAATTTATATTAGAGTAGGGTGAAAGGGACCATGGTTAGGTGAATTTGTTCAAGGTGTTTATTTGACGAGGGACCAAGGAAAGTGTGACCCAATTTTGGTGTCTACATTTTCCCCCTTTTTGTTGCATAGCTTGTATTGGTAAACGACACTGACAAAAATAAGATGTGGTTGCCCCATGTGTGGGTGAAGGTGATCCCGCTCAAACTAGGAACTGGTGAGGTGGAAGGAAGAATCAATGAGTGGTTTGATAAAAGGTGAATGTGACAAAGAAGAAGGTGGGAAACGGGGGTAAAAAGGGAAAAAGGTCTACTCAGGTAATCCAGGTAATGGGTCAGGGTCAAAGGTAGTAATAGTCAACGCACACACATGTATAAATTGCAGCACGGGGTACCAAGTTGAAGAGCAAGAAAACTCTACATTATATAAGGTCGATAGGTTTATCCAAACAAGGTTGAGGTGATTCTGGTATCCAAGGTAGAGGATATGGCCAAGAAACACAATGTAGGTCAGGTGCAGGAACGTTTAGGTATGTTCCGGTACACCAAAGGTTGGGTCAGGAAAAATGGTCATAGCAAGAGGCAAGGTAAGGTTAGTATGTCCATCAACACAGGTAATAGTGTCACAAGGTATAGCGGGCACATGAGGTCAAGGGTCACTAGCGATGTTCCAGGTCTAAGTATCTAGGTCATGGCAAGGGTAGGGCTGAGGTATGGGTAAAATAACGAGTCCCCAAATGAGGATGAGGTAAGGGGGTAAAGGGTAAGGTCAAGAAGGTCAAATGGTTTTGCCAAGTGAGGTGAGTGTAGGATAATAAAAGGATTTAGGTCAAAAATTGGGGGTAAGGGGTAGGAAAAAGACTAAGCAGGGAAACTGATGATGGTTTAAGGGAACCAATGCTGGTCATGCTTGACCGACCATGGTAAGCTAGGACATAGTACCAATGTTGGTTATGGTAAACTGATGCCGGTTAGGTAGGGGGTTATTATAAAAAGAGAAAAATCTGCATTTTTTCAATTCATTTGTCTGTGCAAAAGAGCAGAAATGACAAAGGAGAGAGAAAAGGGTGGAAAGTGACCGAGTGAGACCGAGGATTGAGTTAGAAAGCCATGTGACAGGTGATAGTTGGTAGATAGGTGGATCCACGAGCTAGGTTGGGTTGATTTGATTGGATTGAGTGATTGGAGAGTGGGCGGTTATTTGGTGATGGCAGAGGAAAGAGGGGGATCGGGGGGACCACCATTGTAGTGGCCAGAGGTGCCACCACGTAGATGGTAGCACAATGAAGTAGGATTCAATCCAGCTCATGGTTTTATTAATTACAATTAGTGGGTGAAACTGGGTTTTTTTTGTTTTTTTGGGGGGGAAATAAATTTTGAATTATGGGAGGGAAAATCAATTAAAATAGGAATAGGGGAAGGAGGGTATTGGGTGAAGAAGGGGTGGGGAAGGGTGAGGGGGGGAATTTTGGTAGGATTGGGTGGGTAGAAGGGAGTAAAAAGGGAAATTTGAGGAAAAAATTGGGGTTGGGCACCACAGTTTTACGGCGGCAATGATCGGCATCAGTTAAATGTTAGCTAACATCAATGTTAGGGCACCGGTTTCGGTCACGAAGTAGGTTCCAGATGCTAGTTGAAGGGGGACTGGGGTTGGTTAGGGGTAACTAATACCGGTTGTAATTGGGGTAAAAAGGGCCAAAAAGGTGTTGGAGGTTGGGTGGGTGAGGTAGATAGGGGTGAGAAAAGTGGTTTTGATGAAAATCATAACATAGGTAAGGGGTAAAAATAGGTAAGGGTGGAGTTGTTACGGAAAAATGTATAGATGTGTAGGAAAAAGGTAAGGTCAAGGAGAGGGTCAAAATGGAATTAGGTGAGGGGTCATGGTGTGTAGTTTAATAGGTGAGGTGATATTAGGTTGGGTAGGGTTAGGGTAGGTAGGTCAGTAAGTGAGGATTGGATTGGGTAAGTAGGTAGGTGTGGGTTGGGTTAGGTAAGTAGGTAGGTGTAGGGTGGGGTGTATGTAAATAGGTAAGGTGAGAGTGGTTTGGGTAGGGTTAGGGTAGGTAGGTCAGGTTGGTTTGGGGTAAAGGATAGGCCCACATTGGTATGCGTGAATGTAGATATGGTCTAGTTTTAATAACTTGCTTGTTTTATTGGATGTAGGTGAGAGATTAGCTGAGGATGCGAGACAGGGTGCCACCCTTGCTCGTGACAGTTCAAGGTGCAGCGACAGCCAAGAAGTTGCAGCATGTTGAGGAGGTATGCTTAATTGGGGTATGATGCTACTAGCATGTAACCTGGTAGTTGATTCTGATTGTCTCCCTCATCGATAGATGGGACTTGGTGACCAACATGTTCCACCTAACGATGGGTGAAATGACAGTCACCCTAGAGGACGTGTTCAGGATCCTGCGGTTACCCATATTGGGTACACAGGTATATTCAATCTCCTCATATGCATCATAGGAATTTATGTTGATGGTATTTGGTGAGGGGATAGTCAAGTTAACATTCCATAGTGCCAGTATGAGCTATGGAGAGATGTATCTATCCCATCTAGAGGAGATGAGGCTAGTAGTGTTACTGATGGAGGTAGTCTGTTGTTTTGCACTATCAGATGCAGAGGGTGGGAGATTCCCATGATCACTAATGGGATTGCTACATGACATGATGATGGAGAGGACCCAATTTTCCTGGGTGCCAGCATTCCTGGTACAGCTATATAGAGAGCTATGGGCATATGGGTGCCTCCACAAGTTTAGTCTTTGTTGCACTTTTATTCTACACTGTTGGGCCTATGAGCACATTGTTTGTGTGTGTCTAGTGGGTATGCCCAAGAAGATGCATTTGATTCAGGTTTTGTATGGGTGGGGTATAGGCGATGGGTTCTTGTTATTGGAGAGTGGTGATCAGACAGGGCTACGCATGATGTAGCATACTACCGATGGCTATTGGAGGGATTGTCTGGAGTAGACATTATATGGAGATCATATGTGGGTTATCCCTCATACAGATAGATGGATGAGGAGCTAGCTAGCCTTCAGCTAATTATATGGATAGAGGGATGTTGTTTAGGAGAGCATGAGATGATCCCCATTGATAGGGTCAGATGAAATTTTGGATTACTATAGGATATACCTTCACCCTTCCCACAGTACTAGAGGGATGATGTAGAGAGACCATTTCCCTTTCCACATCTGACAGTACCTATTGGGTAGGAGGAGCAGGTTATAGACCGATAGATTGATGATGTTGGTGTGATGGATGGGTATAGACAATGGTGTGAGGCCTAGCTACGAGCAGTACCTCCCAGGCCTGGGTAGCCAGATTTAGCCACCATCACTGTGTAGAGAGATGCTCTACAAGGGTAAGTGGTGACCCTGATTACCAAGTTAGGGATGGTATAGGAGCATCTAACAGCATCGGAGGTAGAGGTGGTTGCATTGCATATGCAGGTGGCTAGTCTACAGGCCTAGATGGCCCAGGGTGGAGACGGAGAGGGTGATGATGAGAAGGTAGCCGCCCTACAGGCATAGGTTACAGGTTTATAGGGCTAGTTGGTCACTTCACAGGCATAGATTCAGGCACTACAATCTCAGGTATAGGCACTGGGTCAGGGTCCCAGTTCACAGGCAGGAACGGGACAAGGTCCCATAGGATAGGTATAGGGGCCGAGGCCTATGGGGCCACCACAGACTGTACCTATATCCAAGTTACGAGATGCCCTATGTGAGGCCAGATATTATCAGGATTAATTGATAGTGGCTGGGATAGATTTTCTATCCTATAGAGAGTACAAGGCACAGCAGGCCTTGAGTGAGAGTACTAGATCCTGGACTCACAGCATGGAGATCACAAGGGACCATCAGGCTCTAAGACAGGATCAGGGAGAGTCCACTAGCTCCAGGTGCTGTACCAATAGGGGGCTAACCATGACCTATGGTGGGTGGTGAGATGTTATCAGGTCATCGGCCAGGACCTGAGGAGGAGACAGGCGAGATTGAGATGGAGGATATCTGACGGGATGATGCCTGATGCACATCCCTCCATTTTGATGTATTTTGTTCATTTTTTATATATACCAGCCTGCGTGCCAAAGAGAGTGAGGATGTACAAGAGTTTTGTATATTTTTGAGCATATACCAGCCTACGTGTCGAAGATGGTGAGGTTGTATATGAGAGTTTTGAGAGATTGGATTATATACACTAGTCTACGTGTGGAAGACATTTGATAGTTATTTATATGGATGCACATGATTAGATATTTGTATTTATAGAGATGATGATAATTATGGTCATTATGTGTTTGTGTTGATACCATTTTATTATTATGCATAGATGTATTTAGGATAGGTGTGTTAGGCATGGATGGAGTCAGGTTATAGGCATGGATCAAGTTAGGTTGTAGGCATGGTGGAGTTAGTTTGTAGGCATGGTTTAGTTAAGTTTCGTTTTAGGCATGGATTGAGTTAGGTTTTTTTTAGGCATGGATCGAGTCAGGTTTTGTTTTAGGCATGGATTGAGTCAGGTTTTGTTATAGTCATGGTTGAGTCGGGTTGTGGTAGGCATAATGAATGGATGTTGGATGATAATAAAGGTGGAAAACAATTTTTGTTTGTTGGCTTTATTTAATTTCTAATTATTGATATAAAATGAAATTTAACAAGGGTAGATCATGATTTTAGGAAAATTAAAGGTGAATTGGTTATGGTTAGAGAGTGGATGAGCTAACCCCGAAGGGCCCCATGCCCTCGGAGTGTTGCCTACATAGTCTCGGTGAAAAGGGACCTTGGGCAGATGTAGTTCTCCCATAAGCTAGGGAAGAATGTGAGGAGGTATGAGAATGAGTTGGTAGGTTTTAGGCATGATTGATTCTGGGTCTGTTAGGCATCGGTGGATTGTGTGCGTATTGGTATAGGTGATTCTGATTATGGTGGAAGAAGAAGATTATCTAAAGGTAAGCATCAAGGACCAAGTCTTGTATAAAGTAATCAATACGTAATGAAGTAGTTTAAAAATATAAGAGGATGAAATCAAGCCACCTGATTGGTTAGGATCATAATGAGTAAGTCATACCTGAGATAGGTTGATGAACATAAGACCCTAAAGACATTACATGATTGATTATTCTAAAGGTGTAAAGTAGTTGCATGACCATCAAATGTCACGGTTCCATGAGGTCCCTTGAGGTGGTAGGAAATGAGAGTGTAAATGGTGAGAGGATGAAAAGTGGTTAGCTTTTATATGGTACTAGGTAGCATGTTCTTTGGGCAAGAGATCCAAGCTCACAATGGGTAATTCCATGACTAAAAGGCTTTTTGTTTTGATTGATATTTGAGATAGACTGATTGATGCAGGAATTCTATATGTGATGAGGAAATTAACTCCTTGAGGTCTTTGTGAAGTTGATCGATACGGGAAGCTTCAGATTCTTTGTATTATTATTATTATTATTATTTTATTTTTTAATAGGATTTACATAGCTGTCCTTCGAGGGAGTAGTCTATTTATAGCATCGATTGTAGAGAGAAAGATGTCTTTTTGAGGGAGTCATCTTTTTATTGGAAGTTTGACTCAAGGAGTTAGATCCCATGTGATGGATTTTAAGTCATGGAAAATACTAAGGTGAAGAATAGGATTCTTGCTTAGAAAATAGGGTGAAATAACCATGGGATCTCATATAAAGGTAGATAAAAAGTGATGGGTACGCACATGATTCTTATTTAATCATTGGTGATGGCGTAGGAAGTTGATAGCTCTCAAGGGATGAGCATGGAAAGAGGAAGAAGGTGAGGTAGGATTAAAATTCAACAATAGAATGGTCAAAGATGCAAGGCATTAAGGGGCTCAGGTTTGGTTTTACCCTCGAGTGAAAATAAATGATAAGCACCTGATCCATAAGTATGAGTCATGATGTATGGTCCTAGCCAATTAGGAGCAAATTTACCCCGTTTACTTTTTTTTGCTTTGGTTACATGTTGATTTTATTTCAAGACAAGGTCATCGATGTGGAAGGTTCATTCATAGACACATTTTTCATAGACATGTTTGATATGTTTTTGGTAAACTTGAAGATGGTCAAGAGCATTAAGATGGCATTCGTCTAGTAACTCAAGTTGTGCTAAACGGTCTCGACAAAATTCATCATCATTGAGCATGTCATGGAGAGAAATTCAGAGTGAGGGAATCTGGACTTCGAGAGGTAGAACAACCTCTATACCATAGACCAAGGAAAAAGGTGTGTGGCGGCAGTGGAAGTTCGAATACTAGTGTGGTATGCCCACAGGATGTAAGGAATGTACATATGTCAGTCCTTCCCAGTATTTGTTAACCACTTTCATGAGAATTTTGTTCAGGGTTTTGTTGGTGGATTCAGCTTGGCCATTGTTCTATGGGTGATAAGGTGATGAGAAAATTAGCTAAATGTTGAAGGCATCACAAAGTTTTTGCATGGTTTTATTTTTGAATTGTTTTTCGTTATCAGTCATGAGGTGATGTGGGACACCAAAGTGACAGATGATGTGATGATTGATAAACTCACATATTTTCTTGGCTTTCATGGAAATGAGAGGTATGGCTTCAACCCATTTTGTGTAGTATTTGGTAGCAGTGATGATTCATTGATGTCATTGGGAAGAATGGGGATTGATCTCTCTGAAAAGATCCAAACCCCATTGAGAGAAGGGCCTAAGATCACGTGTGACCTGTAAGGCATGACTGGGTGTATGATGATGTTTTGAATGTTGTTATAATTTTACATAATGCTTAACGTAGTTACAAGTCGGCCAGTAATAGCCTAGGAAAAGAATACGCTTAGCAACAATGAGGCCACTGAAGTGACCTCCACATATGCCATCATGGACCTCCTTAATGGTATAAGGAATTTCAAAACTCATAAGGCATCATAAGAGAATTCCATCAAAGCCATGTTTGTAGAGGAGGCCACCCATGATGACGTAATGAGAGACCCTTTTAAGAAAGTCTCATTGTCCATTACTAGTGAGGTCAGGAGGCAAGATGGAATGGGAAAGGTAGTCTAAGTATTATTTATACCAAAGGTCACTCAGGTCAGGGGTAGCGGTTCCAATGGAGTAAACCTTGTGAGGTAAATAAGAGGGTGATTGGAGTCTTTGTACGGTGAAAAATATTTTAGAATCAGCAGGTGAAGCGGGGATTTGAGAAGCAAGCAAGCCATGGTATCTACAAATTTATTGCTTAAATGTGGGATGGTTTGAAGGGCGTAGCAGTCGAAAGTGGTCAAAAATATGTCTACGTGATGTTTATACTTGTTGAGTGTCTCATTATAACATTTGTATATACCATTTACTTGGTTTACGACCAATTGGGAATCACCAAAGATGTTGATGGATTTGACATTCAAGGCATATGCAGCTTGGAGACCTAATACGAGTGCTTCGTATTCGGCAATGTTGTTTGTACAATCAAAATTGAGTTTGAAATACAAAGGCATGGGTTCACCATCAAGTGAAATGAGGATAATGCCTGCCCCACCCCCATGCTGACACTTGGAACTATCGAAGAATAATTTCATTTGGTATGTGGGCTCGTCCAAGGAAAGGGAAGCAATTGACTCATCTAGAAAGTCAAAATTAGAAGGTTGATCCCCAGAAAGAGGTGTGTCAGCCAATTGGTCGATGATGGCTTGGCCCTTGATGGACTTTTGGTGGATAAATTCAAGTTCAATGTCAGCCAAAAGCATGAGCCAGTGTGTAGCACGTTGATTTTGGTAAGGTTTGGCATACATGAAGTGTAAGGGTTTGGTGTTGGTCACAACATAGGTTTTGTGGTTAAGTAGATAGTGGCGGAGTTTGGTGGCAATGAAAAATAAGGCTAAGAAAAAAAAATTAGTAAGGGTATATCAGGTTTCATAGTCTAAAAGAGTATGGCTTATGTAATAAACCGCCTGCTCCCTATGTTGTTCATCACGATAAGCAAGCATGGCCCCCAAGGATTGATCAGTAGCTGAGATGTATAGGTAGAAGGGTTGGTTTTATTTAGGTGGAATGAGTATGGGTAGTTGGAGAAAATATTTTTTTAAGGCCTCAAAATCTTTGTGGGAGTCATTATCTCATTTAAAAGAGACATCCTTCTTGAGAAGATAATGAAATGGTTGACACTGATCAGACAATTGTGAAATGAAGTGGTGAATAGACTGCAACTTGCCCTATAGGCTACAGAGTTGCTTAAGATTAGTGGGTGAAGGCATTTCAAGAATGGCCTTGACTTTAGCAAGGTCAACCTCTATACCATATAAGGAAATGATAAATCCCAGGAGCTATCCTGAGAGAACCGTGAAGACACACTTCTTGGGCTGAAGACAAACGTAATATTTAATGAGGTGGTCAAAGATGGTTTTTAGGATGGTGAGGTGCTCAGAGTGGAATTTAGATTTGGCCAGGATATCGTCCACATAATCTTCTAATATACGATGCATAATGTCATGGAATATATAAGTCATAGCCCGCTGAAAGGTGACCCCAGCGTTTTTAAGGCCAAAAGGCATGACTTGATAGAAGAAGATCCCCCAAGGGGTGATGAATGTGGTTTTGTGTTGATCCTCTAGGGAAAGAAAGATTTGTTTATAACTGGAGAAGCCATCCATGAGTGATAGCATCTCGTGACCAGTAGTAAGGTCAACCAATTGGTCAATACTAGGTAGAGGGAAGTCATCTTTTAGGTAAGCTAGATTGAGGTCATGGAAATCCATGCAAATGCGGAGTCCCCCTGTCACCATAGTGATTGGGACAATGTTATAAATGCAATGAGGATAATCAATGGGTAAGATGAAGGAAACTGAAAGGAGGCACTAAAGTTCTTCTTTGACCAGAAGAACAATGCGAGGGTGCATTTTCCTCAGATTTTATTTCATGAGTTTGGCATCAAGAATGGTGATAATATTTTGGACAACTATGGTGGGGTCAATAACAGGCATGTCTGTGTAAGACCAATCAAAAGTGTGGTTATGGTTTTTGAGGAAAGAAGTGATGGCTTCTTGTTTAGCAGCATCTAAATATTGACCGATCTTTAGAATGTGTGGGTCATCCAGAGTATGAATGTTGATTTTGATAGTCAATTCATTCAACATGGTTTGCATCTTAGATGGTAATGACCTATGAATATATGATTCTTTGACACTAAGGCAGGTGATTATAGATTCATCATCCTGAAATTGAACGACGTTATTCGAAAGTGTATCGTTGTCAATTATTTAAGGATGTAGGAAGAGAAGAGAGGAAGGAGCCTCACCCTCACGTTGATAAGTCAGAGGCCCTAAGGAGATGGTGTTTATGAAAAAAAAAGTTAGGAGGAATGGATTTTGGATCCATCAACTTCGTCGGTGAAGGTGGTGATGGTGGTGAAGAAGTTGGATAAGGGCTGATGTCCTCAATGAATTCAATACGTTCCTTCTTGGTAGGTGGTTATGTAAAGCTGATACCACTACCATCTTTATGTTTGTGGGTAGTACATGTAGTAACAGTATATCGGCCTTGCTTGTAAAATCCAAAACCAAAACCTTTTCATGCACATTGGTGCAAGAAGGAGTGGTAGAAATGGTGAGTGGTGAGTGACTGGAGGTCAGCGAAAAATCGGTGGGTTTGTGATGGTGGTTTAGGTGTGTAAGTAGTAGTGTCAAGTACCCCATAGGTGAGACTGGTACAAAGGTGGGGAGGACCATAAAGGAGGTACTCTCCTCTACCATGATCATAACAAGGGTGTTGGTGAAGACTTCCGTCCTCTTGTGGAGTAAGGAATGTGTTGACACTATATAGGTGATACTCCCCCAGAGTGAGGCGTTGAAAAATGCCTTCCAAGGGATTGGTGGCTGGTATGTGGGTAGATGGAATAGACGATGTGTCAAAGGTCAGATTGGAGGTGGAGTTAATGGATTGGGAGGCTGATGGTTCGGCTGTGTAGGTTATGGCAGCGGTGGGAATAGAGGATGTAGGTGCGATTGAAGTAGCGGCTACACTAGTGGGTGGAGGTGTAGGTGAAGAGGCAACGGTCATCATTGGGTCAGTAAAGTATATTGCAAGTTTAAAGTGATGGATTAGCTGGGATGGTATAGGTGTCTCCTTTGTGCTCAAACTTTACACAACGATGCAAAATGGAAGGAACACAACCCATAACATGACTCCAGGGTCTACGCAGTAACAAGTTATATTGAAATTCCCCCTCCAAGACATAAAACAACTCTAGAATAGTGAGGGGGCCGACACGAACATGGAGGATGATGGTGCCAAGTGTAGAGGAGATAGATTCATTAAATGAACACAAAAGTACGAGATGTGTATGCATGCAATTGTCAAGTATGTGCATTTGAGAGAATGCATGAGAGGAAATGATATTAATGCTAGTGCCCCCATCGATCATAACACATCATACATGTATATCATCAGTGTGGATAGAGATGAAGAGAGCTGGGTCTGGGTCTTTAGTTTCATGCAGTGTGATCTCTTCCTTTGAGAAGCTAAGGGAGGCTACCTGGTGAGTAGGTGGAGGTGTGGATAAAGTTGGTAATTTGGTGAGAGAAGCTACATGATGAGGTGTAATAATGGAGGCTACGGGTGTAGGGTCATTTAGTAAAACCTCAATAGATTACAGGACCTCCATGAGAGTTTGATGATGGGATTCTGAGGTTTAGATGAGGTCATACAGAGACATTTTGAGGGGGGATTGGTGCAACTGTTTGAGCATGGTGCGATGTGTAACTCCATTAGAAATAGGATATGTGGGGCCGCGGATAGTGATTTTAGGTGTAGGTGTAGATGGTGTGTTGGGTATAGGGTTGGTCAGTGGGCCGGTTGTTTTTTCCTTTCCTTTGTCCTTCTAAGCATGGGTAGCAACGTGGATCATGTTGATCTGAGGTGGGGAGGTAGGCAAGGTAGGTGAGCCATGAAAGGTATAGCAACATGAAGGGAAAAATCCCAGTGGTGGGAAGGAACCTTGTGAGATGAATTGAGCACACTGAAATTTGGGTGGAGGTTTGGTGAGTTCTTTGATGCAAACCATGTTAATTTCAAATCTTGGGGGTGGCTCTAGGAGTTGTGGGGGTGAAGGTCTGGGTCTTTGAGTAGGCAGTGAGGGAAGAGCTATGGGAATGGGTGTTGGTGAAATGGGGTCCTCGTCAAGAAGGTCAATATCGTCAAAGTTTTCTTCAGGAAGACACAACTGGATAAGAATGGTTTTTAAAGCCTTGCATTTCTCAACATCGTGCCCTGACACACGATGGTATGTGCAAATTTTGGTGTCGTCAAACCCTTTAGGTTTGGGTTTGATTGGGTCATATGGTTTGAGAGGTGGTAATGTGATGACAAAAGTTTCAAGGAGGTTGGTTAATATTTTGGCATAGGAGCCTGCTAGTGGATCACAATGGGAAGTGAAGGTGGGTTTGGGTGTAGGTGCAGCTGACTGTAGAGGAACGGTCTTTGCATGAGGGGGAGTAGGTTGAGCTATGGTTTTAGGTGCTGGTGTGGTCTTAGGTGTTGGTAATTTTTGCTTGGGCATGGGTTTGGTAGATGAACTGGCAAGGGAATGTGTGGTTGGTTTGACTACCTTAGTAGAGGGTAGCGTATTTTTGTCTTTGGGTTGCACTTTCTTGGGTAAAGGGGATATGGGCACATGAGATCTAGAGGGAAAATTGGATGGTGGAAGAGGGTGAGATACTCACGGGGATAACTGAGGTGTTGTGAAGGTAGATGGCACAAGTCGTGAAGGAGGCATGGGGGAAAGAGACTGAAATGTCGGGGTAATGTAGAATATATCGATGGTATTGGAGGTATGGGTGGTAAAGTTGTTGCAAGTGTGGGTGGAAGTTATATCGGGTGCTTGGGTATGTTAGACGTCTATGAGGAAGGAATGGGCTGATGTGCTTTTGGTTTACCAACAAGTGGAGGTTTCTTAACTGTGCTGGAAGGGCGAGGTCCTAAGACAGATAGAAAGGGTGAAGGTGATGAAGGTTTGATCGGTGAGGTTGGAGTATAAGATCTATGGGATTGGTTCATCTATTTGGGTGCCAAAGTAGGTTTGGTATTGGCTTTGGAGGATGTAGATAAATCTAATTTGATGGGTGGATGAGTAAGGCTGGTGGTTGGGATGACCCCTAAGGTAGTACTAGGTTTAGGTGAGGAAGAGGATGTAGGTGTGGGTTTAGATTTAGATGCATGTTGGGTTATTAATAGAGGTGTGAGTTGAGTCATGAGGGGTATCGTGGTGGAATCTGTGATAGTTGTAGTTGTATTTGGTTTGATTGGCCAAAATATTTTTGGATAGATAGTGGAAGTGTTAGCAAGTGACATCTACATTTGTGTTGAGATAGGAAGCAGAAGATACCCCCAAAATAAGGCTTTATCCACATAATCTAGGCAATCGGCTAGGTGTGAAAAAGGCATTGTTATAGGTGAGTTTGATGAGGATCCAATGGAAATTCCCATAAAATGTGTCTTAGAGATGGGTAATTCGCTAGCTTTGGCTTCCGTGGGTAAGAGAGCTGAAAGTAAGTTCGCAGGATCTTGGGTAGCTGATGGAGAATGGTCACCTAGAGGGAAAGGTATTTCTATTGGATCCTTGATAGGTATAGGAGAAAATGGGTGCTCCTCTATGGGTGGAGGTGATAATGGGTGCTCCTTTGTGGGTGGAGGAGATAAACGAGCCTCTTCCGTGGGTTGGAGATGTGCTGTGGGTGACAAATCTCTAGGTGGAGAATCCAAAGGTGAAATGATCTCAATGTTAACAGGAGACTCCTTCACAAGTGAGGGAGGGGATGAAGGGTGTTCCTTTAAGTGGGTGGAGGAATAGGTGAGGTGGGTTTAAGTGCAGGTGGAGGAATTCAGGCTAGGATTTCCTCAATGGAAGGAATATGAGGTAATTGGGAAGCAACAGATGTATCGCTAAAAATAGCATGGACCTCACGGGTATGGCTATCATGAGTTGAGGTCTCTCCAATTTGATTGGAAGAAGGGATATGATTAGGAAAGGGTTTCTTGAAGATGTGTAGGTTTTGATTGGCAGATGCATTGGGATTATCTAAGGTTAACTCACCTTTCTAGAGCATTTTTTGGACAATGTTTTTGAAAGTGATGCAATTACCGTCACTATGACCATTTACTCGATGATAGTTGTAGAAGTCATGCTATTTATACCATGTGGGTGTGGGGAGAGTAGGTTTAAAACCAATGTGTGGTTTTATGGGAGGAAGTGTGATGGCCCCTTCTTTAATGAGATTTTCTAAGACATAAGAATAAGGTTCCCCAATCGGGGTGTATTTCTGTTGTTCCCATCTGAATTGAAAATTTTGGATAGGAGAAAGATTAGATGAGGGACAAGCCTAATTTGATGGATGAGATAGGCCAACCTTGAGTACCACTGCGTTAGTGGTTCCCTTGGATTTTGAATAATTGTTCTATGGTTTCGAAGAAGAAGAGGTATCATTTGGCTTGAATGCTGAGTTATTATTGCGTAGTTGGATTTTCTTTTCTTCGATGGCCCGAATCTCTAGCTTTCGTGCCATGGTGAATGCTTCATCAAAGGTTTGGAAATTCTGGACCTACAGGGTCGGTGAGATATGTCTAGCACAAGCCTACATGAAGATTTTGATGAGTTCAGTTTGTGGTGGTTGGAATGTGAGTTGATTGATTAGGCTATGCCAACAAGCAACAAAATCTACAATAGATTCATCGTCATACTGATGTGTAGAGTAGAGGTCAGTCATGGTAACTTTCTTAATGACATTGATAGAGAAGTGATCTAAGAAGGCTTGGGTTACCTGATTGAATGAGAAGATAGAATGTCTAGGTAACCCACTATACCATTCTAATGTAGGCCCAATCAGAGATATGGGAAAGGTTCTCAGAAGCAAAGTGTCATCATGGGCGATCAGATAACTCCCATGTTTGAAAGACCACAAATGTTTTTGCGGGTCTTCTTTACTATTGAAGCGGTTAAATTTAGAAATTTCCCAATACATGGGATATGGACGAACATGAATGGATGGGTGGATAGGATCATTAAAAATATTGTCATAGGTGAGAGTGTTGCGGGAGATAGAAACTGATGCCTCCAATGTCTACATCTTCTCCATCATTAACTTGATTAGGTCTTTGGTAGGTTATGATGATTGGGTGCCTCATGTAGTGAAAGGTGGTTGGTGTTGGGTATATGATGGAGGTGGAATACCAGTATATGGTGCTGCCACATAGGTAGATTGAGAAGGAGGAAGTGAAATAGGGGGGACGTACCAAGAATGAATGATAGACAAAATAGGAGACTACTGATAGTATGTATATGGAGGTGGAAGGGTCATGGTGACCCTAGTGGAAATGGGGGCTAAGGATTGTGGAATAGAAAGGACAACATTTTGAAAAGGGGTAGGGGTCATCGACACTGGGGGTGGTTTTGTAGCTATGGGTACATATGAAACCATAGGTGTGGATGAGGTTATGTTCTGGGTGATTGGCGAAAGTATAGTGGATGTGGCAGGTACAACAGATGTGGCAGACGTGGTGGTCATAGCAAGTATGGGGCCTAGCTAAGAAATGACTAGGGGCAAGGCAGGTGTAGGTAGCATGGAGCCAAAGGAGGTTGGAGAAAAAGTAGGAGTGAGTGTCAGAGGAATAGATATGGGCATACCATATATCAACTGACCCGAGGCATCTCAAGTGGATGAGGGGGAAAGATAAAACTGCAAGGCGGCAAGGTTTTGGTCAAGGAGTCATGTGAACTCCTCGTTTCTTGTGGTGATATTGATAGATTGGGTAGGATCCATGGGTGATAAAATAGAAGGTGGTGAAGGACTAGGTGGAAGTGGTTAATGACTGACATTGAATATGAGGGTGTTTTCTTGGCTTCGGGTCAGCACCATGTGAACAAGCACTTACATGGTAAGACTACTTTCTATAAATGACATAAATATACAGAGACAAGATAAATAGGTGGTGGTTGGTGAATTGGGGTTAAAATGTCATCTGAAAAAATTATATAGGATAATCGATACCTATTAGGTTAAACCGATGCTGGTCACAGGTAACCGCGGTCGGTCACTGTGGAAAATGGATAGTTTGTCAAAACAAGGAAAAGGCCAATACTTTGCCAAGTATGTAAGAAGATGATGAAATTACTAGGTCAGTGAATATGATAAGAGTGATATAGACTCTGAACATTCAAAGAAGGTAAATAGGTGTCCTTTTGGGTAAGTTAACCAAAATAATAGTGAACCGACGCCAATTGAGTGAAACTGATGATGGTCAGAGGGGTAACCATCGACGATATCTAGACCGACACTGATTACTATGAAATTGAAACAATGATGAAGAAAATGTGGTTGTGAGTTAAAATTAAATGTGGAATCAAACCCAGAATTCTAAGAATGATGAGAATATGGTCCAGGCACAATTAGATGAAGCTGGAATACACCAACTGTATTGAGGAGCATGCAAGGGGAAATAAGAAAAATGAAGAACATGACCTCTCACCTCAAAATGCAAGCCAAGTAGAAACACTAAGAAAAATATGATCCTAAGAGTTCTTTTTCTATTATGTTTGTTTATCTTATGCTATTTAAGGACTGACTCATGAACTTTAGAATAGAATTTTTTGGTGAGGATGGCTTCCTACGAAGAAGTAGATCTACAAGGAGAGGTTTTAGATATGTTATGGCAGGGGCGGGTCATCTTCTGATGGGGTACTGGACAGAGATAAGAAGTGGAGTGCCCACTATCTCGTGATCATGTGATCACCTACAGCTTCTTCTAGGTGAGATGTTGTTTAAGAATATGTATATATTTTAATTTTGTGATGTTTGGTAAGACTCAGAGAGAGAAAGAGAAAGGAAGTGATTTTCTACGATTCATTTATCAACCATCAACTGGGTATGACTTACAACGTATAGGTTTCCCTCAATTAATGTGAGCTAATGCAGAGAAGCATAATGAAATGAAAAGAGTTTTAAACCCAAATTGAAATGTTGAAATCGATGACACAAAAAGATGAACAAGAAAAGGGATGCTCTTTCACTAATGTGATACTAATAAAAGGGAAGAAGTGTTCTTTTTAAAGCACCAAGATACGATTGCTTTTAGACAATAGAAGGAGAGACGATTCTAGGGGAGAAATTTTAATGTAAGAACCTTTTAGAAAGGAAACAAACATGTAACTTTTCACCTAGAAATGAAAGAATGCAAAGAACCCCGAACAGGTCCCACCAGGCATGCCAAAATGTTTCACCTGATTCTAGAGCATTTCTTTAAATGTTGATGAAACAGATAAGGGTAAAGGGCTAGGAGGAATACTTTTTAAGATGTTGGTTGTAGGTTGTTGCACGCGTATGACTTCTAGATAGACAGCTGACTATGAGTGCTTCCTTTTTTCTTGGAGGAACTACCTAAAATGGAAAACAAGACCACCAAATAACAGTTAAACAATATATGCAGTGGACTACCCAGTGTGTGCTAGATCCAGGAAGTGCGATACTTCTTAGATGGCTGTCAATCCACTGTTTAAAACAACTTAATGCTAACAATAAATGAAATCCTACTGTAGTTAAAATGATTTAGGTATCTTATTCGTCTACAATAAAAATAATTGTTCACAACAGGCTAAGCAATGACTGAATCTGAAGGTCAAGGTCTTGTTCAGGGTATTGGTATAGGTCAAGGTGAGGTTCTGGGCTATTTTGGGTATTTGGTGGAGGTTTTAAAATTTGTTCTTGGTTTTTAGTTAAAATCACAGAGACCGACATTGGTCTGGTATGACCGATGTCGGTTTAGGTTAACCAGTGATGTTTGTGGGTAACTGGCATCGGTATGGTCAAGGTATAGGAAACTCAATAAAAACTTGGCAAGGTGATAGATCTGAGGCTAGGTGGAAATGGAAGGGCAATGGTCAGATTCGTATGGGTCCCAGGTATGCATAAGAATGATTAAAATCTAGATACGGGTAGTTCAAGGGTGTGGGTAAAGGGATGGTCAAGTTTGCATGGAGGTAAAATGGTGGGGAATGGGAATGGGAGTAGAAACTAACAACAAAAGTAAAAGGATCTTCTCAAATGATAATGAACCAGTGTAGGTTAACAAGACTTAATTTTTCTACAAGCATGATTTCTAGTTGGCAATGGTGGTTGATCAAATGGAAGGAACTCGGTGTGGTGCTGGCACTTCCTCATATACTCCTGTGAAGGAAAATGTCTCTGTAGTTACTTTTGGTGTTGGCTATGGATGCTCTGATGCGTGTATGAATGCTAGTTCTACTTACATGCAACTCTGGTTTTGTCACTTGTTCTCAGAAGATGTATCAACCTCTCTGAAATGTTCTAAGCTCGAAATAAAATTTTTTTGGGGGTTAAATGGTAACCAACGGTGGTTCCGGGTTGACCGACGGTGGTTTATGGTGATGGGCATAGTTAGGGCAGGATTTCCTATGTTTTCTAAACTAGGCAGATCCTTTCGATTTTTTGGGATCTCATTCATTTGGCTCCACGGATTAGAATGGAAGCTTCCCTTTTCAACATGTGGGAATGTGGTTGGAATATAGGCTTTGATTTTTAGGGTTTTGGTAGGTCTTAGTTAATTATGGCAACTTACTAAGAATAGGTCTTAGGGTGAGGTGGCTAGATGAGGTGGATATGGGGGCATTATCTCAATTAGGATATTAAAATAATAAATATTGTTAGGATAATGAATTAATTTAATTAAATTAATATTAGAGTGGGGTGAAGGGGACCATGGTTAGGTGAATGTGTTCAAGGTGTTTATTTGACGAGGGACCAAGGAGAGTGTGACCCAATTTTGGTGTCTATAATAAGTACATCAATTTGGTAGATGAGGATCATCTAACCCATTCATATGAATATTTTTTTTAGGGTTTTGATGTTTTGTCTGAGGTTTTACATGTGATTCTTCCATTACAGTTTTATCAATGCTTCAGTGATCACACAACGACATTCACGCAATAGGAAGTGAACATAGGAAAACATCTAATGACACTCTAAAGGATGTTTCCTAGTAATTTCCATATACTAGGGTGCCCAAATCTCATACCAGGGTTCCCACAGGTGCCCATATCCCTCTCCAGGTGTCCCAGTCTATCTAGATAGTCTAGATCTTCACTTTCTCAAGCTCTTGTGTGATGGTTTCCTCCTGTTCACCTGGTTTAAGCTGTGACATAGTCTCGTGACACTGGGGAATCAACAGAGGATTTTTTGACCCTCTTTACACATTAGAGTTTTACATTTTATTACTTAGATTTCCAGGGTAATATTTTAGTATTTGATTACTTCATTTATTTAAGTTATTTTACTACTCCTATAACATTATATTACACTAGAATAAATTCTATTTTAGTTAATCAGTTTAAATATGTGCTCAAGTATACACCAGTATTCATATCCCAATCAAATATCTTGGTGCCAATGAAAGCCAAAGCATTATCAGAAATAATTGTGGAAGGAGCATCAAATCTTACCACAATACCTTCATAAAAATACAGAATGTTGGCTTCATTTTATTCTTTAATTGTAACTGCTTTTGTCCACTTGGTCAAGTAATTTGTGGTTGTGAGGATCCATTTATGACCCAGTCTTGAGTTTGGGTTGATTACCCCAATGAAATCCATCCCCCATTGCATGAATTGTTCGTTTATAGAGATGGGGTGGGATGGAAGAGCCTCTAGTCTTTCCTTGCCTATGAAGAAGGCGCATTGATTACATTTTTTGACCCATGAATAACATTCATTGAAGAGGTTGGGCCAAAAATATCCATCCTTAATAATTTTTAGAGATGTGACTTGTGGTGAAAAATAACCCCCTACATCACCATCATAGAACTCATGCAATACATTTTCTACTTGATCTGCTTTAATGCATCTTAAGATAATTCCATTAACATATTTCTTGAACAAAATACCATCCAAAAGCACATATGGAATGTATTGAAGTCTGAAGTACATTCTCTTAGTTTTGATCCACCCTTGAGGGAATTGGCCTATTTGGAGAAAGTGTGTTGTATCTTAAGTCCAACAAGGGGTAGACATGGCATTACCTAGCTGCTCTTGATCATCATGAAGCATAAAAATGGCTTCTTCATCTACATACTGATTTGAAACTAGTTGTTCACAAATCCTCTTTCCTCTAACCAGCTTAGATATCTTGATATCAATTTCATACTCCATGAACTTGGTTATCTAACCAGCCCTCCTCTCATTTGAATCTTTGTTCAAGAGGAATTCTTGTATGCCATCATGTAATACTAACAAGCGGATATTTTTATTAGACACTAAATGTCTAAATTTCTTTAGACTTCTTATAACAGAAAGGACATCCCTCTTGTTGTCACATGGATCACGCAACCATTGAATATTTAAGTGATCCATTGTAACATGGGAATATCCCCAAGGTGTGGGACCTTGGCTCCTAGGGATGAACCTCCAGAGAAGGCCATGGATTCCTGCTAAACTACATGCATTCTGATGTAAGATCAAGGAGTAGAATTACAAAACTTTTAAGCATAAACTAATCTAGCTTTGTTCTTTGAGGGTAAAGGGATAGAAAGATAGCTGAAATATATAGAAAAGAGGTGATGCACCAAAGTTTTAAGAAGTATTAGATCTATCTCACATGCACAAAGTGTTATTTCAGATCTCTATATGATTTGCACACATCCTTACAATCTTCTTCAGTAAATGCTTTGAAAGAATATGAACTCAAAATAACATAAGAGACTTGATATTTTCCACAACTGAAATAATAAAGACCATAAACCAAAATTTACAAGATAACTAAAAAATATTATCTAATATGAAGGTAAAATAAACCACTGCATATAAGGAACTAAAACATTCACAAATATTCAATGAGATAATTTAAATGCACAACATATTAAATATTCAAAGGAAAAATATTTTTCTTAATATACTAAGGCTAAATATTGTTTCTTGGCTCTCCAAAATGACAGAGCCTCCTTATAAATAAGATCTAAAAGTAATTTAAAACATAATGCATTCTCCTATTTATAGACTAATAGGGATTGAGACAATTATAGTAGTGCCTCTTAACTACTACATACTAAAAATAGAATGCATTTATATTTAGGGAAATATCCCATGAAAATAGAAAAATGGTTGTGCAAGGTTTGACTGAGTCAACCCTGTAACTTCCATCAGTTTTGTAGCTTGCAGACTATGTTCAATAATGGTTGTCATTCCTACCTAGGACTGGTGCTGCATCCATTTTCTTGATCTAATTCTCCCTTATTTTCTTCTTCTTTTCCTTCTTCTTCCTTATTCTTCACACCCTTGTGCCTGAAATCAAGAAAACACTTGACAATCCCTTGAACCTCTTCATCATCAGGTCCACATGCATAATGATTCAGGATATTCATGTTGACTCAATTTGCTCTGACCAATTTCCTATGGACCAGTCTTCTAGTCTTGTTTATGACCTCCTTGAGCTAACTTGAGGAAGTTCCGGTACGATACCAATTTATGAATGGATTCAAGACCAAAATATTTAGTGATGTCATTATCTTCATTCACCATAGTTTTAAATCTGAGCATAAGTAATTTGCTTCAACTGGAAGTGTATCAATATTTTTGTCTAGAAACTTACAATTGATCCTGTCAAATTCCTTGTATGATATCATTTAAGCCATCAACTACTTCTATCCTTCTTTCCTCAATTTGATGTCCAAGACTTCTTACAAGATATCTTAACTCTAAATTTCATTGCTTCTTTAAATTCAAATGGTTTTCAAACATATCATAATGACACCTCCTTTAAAAGTAGATCTGAGTTGACAGTTTAAAATTTCCTTCCATGTTTCAAGAGCAAGTTCTAAGTTATCACTTTCCTGAGTGAGGAATTCATTCATCTTTTAGCATGGAATATTTCTCAGCATACAATTCACTTTATAAATCAACAGCAAATTTAATAACAATTTTTTCCTCCTGATATTATATTTTCCATCCAACCCCTATTGTTCTTCCCTTCTGTACATATTTTTTACCACATGGAGTAAAGATGTATCATCAAAGCTTAGAGGAATAGCTGAGAGTGGTAGTTCTGGACACGGGTTATGTGATATTAGTCAAAATAGTAGTTTAGTTGTTCAACCTTACCCTTAAGATCATCCTTAGTTACTTTATCCTTATCAAACTTATCCAGTAAGTTACCCAAGGCCACCTGAACATCTGTTCTTCATCTCCTTCATGGGTGGATTTTCCAAGAGAAAACCTGAGAAATCTGGTAGTCCACTATTGTGATTGTTTCCTTAGTTTTTCCTATAGGTAGAGTGGTTATCTCAAAAACCATTTCCCTTGTTTGATCAACTGATAGGTTAGAAATGAATCTCAGTCATGTTTGGCTTGTCTTTGAAGGGGTAGATCTATAACACTTAGATCAAAAAAATCAATGATGGGAACTTTCTTCTTCTATTTTGGTGTATTGTCTATGTAACCTACATGCTAGGAATAGAAGAAGAAGATTTAGAAGACTACATGGGACATTGTTATGGTAGTAGTTTGCTGGAGTTAGCGTAAAACTAGGAGCACTGGTCACAGTCACTGAAAGTGGAAATGATGTGGTAAAAATGGAGGGAGGAGTGGAAAGGATGGCCTCAGGTCATAGGTGATAAAGAAAGTGGAAATGGAAAGATTGTTTGGGGAAGAGGATATAGTAAATCCAAAATATATCTTGTTAACATATCATAGATGAAGGGAAGAGAGAATACATGGGCCATAGAGGGAGATGTGGTGAGAGATGTAGGAGAAGTGGGAATAGAGCAAATGGAAGACACGTTCAGAGGAAGAGTGAGAGGTGGAGGGGAATGAGGAACTAAGGATGGTGAAGATGGAAAAGATGAGGAGAGGGGTGATTGTGACACTTGAGGGATTTGAGGTGAAACACTCATATCAATGACCTTATCTGTAGATTGTAATTTGGGAGATGCAGCTCCCTTTGTAGAAACTTTAGAAGAAGATCCCAAACCTCCAACAATAAAAGAAATCTTACTGATGCCTTGAGATAGGTTTAGGAGTCGACCATCTTTCCTTTAGATGAAGTGGTATGGACCACCAATGACTGTGTCTTAAATAAGTTCTGATGGTGAAGTTGATTTGATGTTTTGGGTGTAATTCCCAAAGTTATAAACCATTGGTAGGTCTGATTTAGAATGGGACCCACCCTTTCCTTTGTGTTGTATACATTCCTCAATTGACCAATCAATCCAAGGTAAAGGCTGATTCATGACATTATTTTGATCATAAGAAGGATCTAAAACCTGGTTGTCATCCTGTAAGACCTCGGGGATGACTGCAATTCCATACTGGATGACCTCTTGAAGGGTTGACCTTTCAAATTCTATTTCCCTTACTACATTCTCATCTCGAAAATGGATCCAAATATCCTCTAGTTGAGGTATGTGAACACTGGATGATCCTATTTTTCTCAAAGTTGTCCCAGTAGTCAAAATTAGTGTGTGGGTGAAATGTTTTTAGAGTCATCTGTTGACATCTCTCCCTCAATATTTTTAGGCTTTGTATGTAGAAGTACACATGTATCTACCTATAGTTATAAGAAATTGGTCTCCTACTTTATGCCTAGTCATGTTGAATCTTGTGGTAACTTAGATGAACTAATTCCATTCGAACCCACTTGTTCATTGGGCATCTTGGAAGCTTGACAAGAGCATCCTATGAATCTAGGCATCCTGATGTATGTGAACATTGGGAATTATAAATAGATAGCTCCCCATTCCCTTACTTCCTTCCAAGATTCATCTGAAATTCTTTGGTTATATAAGAATTTTTATCAAATGAAATATAGGAGAACTGCGAAGAAAACATCATTTACTCTCTAAAAGTGCATCTAGGACCCTCTTCCATTGTGAGTTGGGGATATTACTCATATATTTAAACTACATTCCTAGATCCCTTTGGAGTTTAACCTTGGATAATGTCTCATACCTGCCACTGCTATGTACACAAGGTAGGAGGTCATGAAGAAATTTTGGAAGGTTAGAACATAAACAATTGAAAGATAGATAGTGCATTTCTTATGTGTTCCATCCCATCAAATGAGGTCCTTGTTTCTCTTAATAGTGGACAATGTAAAGGTACATCCATTCTTGGAAATCCCTAGAAGAAGGAAGACTCGTAACTTTTCTCAGCAGTGTAATGATATCATTTACTTCTTGAATGAAGTATGACCAAGGAATCGTCTTTGGGAATATAGATAATGAACTTTTAGTTTTAGCCAAATAGCTTTTGTTGATGACCCTTGTGCAAGTATCATTTTCTGTAACCAAATGCTCGAGAGAAGATTCCAAGGAATAGTGGTCATATAATTTAAACATCATGGAGTTTCAGGAGGTCTTCAAAGAAATCAGTTATCTAGCTTGATCACCATTATGTCATCCTCATATTTTATTGTATGTGAAACCTTATCAAATTTTGATGCAGAAAAAATAATGAACTTAGAGACATTTCCTAGATTGGGGAAGTTTGCAGAAACAAGAGGAAATACCGACTGTCAAAAAATGGCTTACAGCCATGGTTTCTTCTTTAGAGCCTTCATTCTCTTTCAAGAATTTGGGAATGTCAATATGTCCTAAGGTCTGTATCCCTCAATATTGTTTATATGGGATGAGATATTTGAAGGGGGTGGCTACCCCTTGGTAGCCATATTTCATCTTTTTCTTCCCCTTGGATGACAGATCCAAATAGTCTTCACTTGCTGAAAAAACATAAAAATAAAAAATCAGGGCGGAAGTGTATCCTTACAGATATCAACCTTGTAAACATCAAGTCTGTACTTACGAAAATATGAAGTCTAAAATTCTGAAATCAGAACTTAAACACTATGTCAAGTAGCTCTGAAAACTCTAAAATAACAAGCCCCATGAAATGTAAAAACCTCCAAAAATCCAAATTGTTGACTAATTGCCAAAACTTGAAGTCTGAAATGGATGAACTACCTAAATCCCAAACTCCAAAACCCAAACCTCCAAAATTTTGAAGCCTTGAAATCCAAACTTCTGAAGTCAGTGAAACCTGAGCTTAAGGTTGCAAAGTAATGAGGTTCCAAATTACAAAATATCCTGAACCGAGATCTAAATTTTTGAAATCCCACGAAAATTCCTTGTCTTCCTAAAATCCAATTATCTCCCCATATATAACCTTCTTCCTTGTCTTGTGAAATTTCTTGAAGTTTTGAATCCAAAAACAATAAAAACAATAAGCAAAGAAAGGCCAATGGTTTAAACCTACAGTACAACAAAAATCAGGAGAAAACATATCAAAATGAAGGATGGAAGAAAATAGAGAATTAAAATGATAGAACAAGAGCTCCCAAAATGAAATATAAAACTAAAACTTGCATAACTTACCCAAAATGATGAGAAAAATATGAAATAATGCTCCAAAAATTTCCTAGGGGTACAGTTGGGATGTAGAGGTTTTTTGTCCTGTCATATTACTTAATTTATTTCGGTAAAAATGATAAGTTAAAAATTGTATATTTAGTAGGAGGTTGTAAAATTAATTACCCAGGTCTGACACATACCAGGTGGTTGGGAATTTATTTCCATCAAAAATTAGAATTCAGAGGTCGAGGTATAGGTTACTTGTAGGGTGTACTTTGGACTCCAAACTTTGAAATTGCAAAGTTCCAAAATGGTGAAGGGATCAGGATTCAGGTATTCTGAGGAACCAAATTGAAACTTGCAATTTGGTCTCTGAATTCCGAAATGATGGCGCGGAGTTCAGACTTCGGGACTCAGAGAGTAAAACTACTTGCTAAAGGTACTTGCAGTTCTAAGTTCCATGGTTTCTAAATCTAATTAGATCAGACTTCTGGGTTTCGGAACTCAACACTCATTTTTCATGACAAAATTCATATTGACTTCTGGAAGGCTATGAAATTTGGTGAAAAATGATACTAAGGAAATTTTTTAAACAAATTTCCTAAAAAAAAGTAAGGGATGGGAAGGGTTTAAAATTACAAGAAAATAAAATTAAAAGACTCCCTAGCAAGGGTAACTTGTAAAGTTAACACCTCTCAATGAATAAATATCTTATCTCATAGTCTTCAAGGCCTTGGTTGAAAAAAAGAAATGGGTTTCTTTAGTCCTTCTTGATTCAGTTGTACTAGCATACCTGATATTGTCTTTGTACCTTCAAATGCATATAAACTAAAATCCTTTGAGAAATCTAGAATTTACAAGAGTTGGGGCCTATGCAATGGCCTATTTTATAGGTTTAAATCTTTCTTTTCCTTTAGCAGTCCACTTGAAAGATAGGTTTTTATTTAACATAAAATTTAGTCACTTGAAAATATTATAAAAGTTTGGGAAAAATATTCTAAAAAAGTTAATTCTCCCCAAGAAATTTTTGAGGGTTGTTTTATGACTAGGAAATGGAAATGCCATAATTGAACTGATTTCTCTCTGGATTAATAATTATCCCTTCTTTAGAGAAAATGTGACCAAGGTGGTTACCCTTATGAGCTAAGAAAACTCATTTCTTAGGGTTAAGACAGATACTCCAAATTCCTTGCACATTTCAAAAAATATGCCTAATATGGAAAAGGTGATCAGGTGTGTCTCCTTAGAAAATACTGTAATATCATCAAGATATACAAAAAAAAATTTATTAATCATCCCTCCAAATGCCATGCTCTATGGATCTTCAAAAAAATTCTCTAGCATTTGATAAGGTAAATGACATATTCCTATAGGCATACAGTTCCCCACTTTGTGGAGAAGGTATTCTTGAATTGATCTTCCTCTTTCACCATGATCTGGTTATATCCTAAATGCCCATCTATAAGAGAAAATAGTATTAGAGCCAGTCACCATCTATAAAATTTGTTCCATGGAAGGTAGTGGGTAATGGTCTTTTAGGGAAGCTTTATTTAGATCTATGAAGTCCAAACATAACCTAATCCCTCCATTATTCTTCCTCACTTATAACTAGATTGGCCACCCATGATGAGTGTTTGATGAGAAAGATGATACTTTCCTTTATTAATTTATTCAGCTACATTTTTCATCAGGGGTTCAATATGAAGATTTATAGGCATATTATTTCATCTTGACAGGATTATTGCAGTTGGGTCTCAATTCAATGATATGTTGGGATAAATTAGGATTAAAACCCATAAGGTCCTTGCATAACTCCAAGAAAAATATATCAGACAAACTCATGGAAAAGCTCTACAAAATCATGCTTCTCCTTTTTGTTTCTTACCTTTGCCAATGTTGAGGAACTTTCCCTCTCCAACTGAGATGGGATCTAAGTCCTCTCCCTTGACTGTTATGTTTTCTTTATCCTTTTTGGATTGTTTCATTGGGGTTGAAAATGGACTCCAAATTGGCCAGGCCTTTAGAAATATTGTTTGTTCTAAGTTGAACTACTTGATCTCCATTACTTATTTTCTCTAACTTATCTTGGTTTCTTGAAGATAATTCAGCCTCTTCTTGAAGGAAGTTGACAATTTTTTTATCACTCTCAAACACTTAAAAACTTGTAACATTATCTGGTATGGTAGGCCTTACTAACACCATTGATATGTGGTTCCATTTTTTCTCTTTTAATATCCTCAACCACATCAAAACCTTGCTCCAATTACAACAAGTCTATTGCAAAATCTTTCATTCTCTTTTCTTGGGATGGATTGTATATTAAAATCTATAAAATACTTCCTATATATACCACACCCTATGCTTGTATGCCTTCAGCAAGTCATTTTTTTTGTTTTCATAGTAAAATCTGTAACCTGGTTAACAATTAGCTCATTTTCACTCAAAATTATACAAATTCTTTATGTTCCTTTTCGTTGCCCATTGCATCCCATGGATGAGAAACTCATACATCTGTTGTTTTGTTGGATTAAGCTAGACTTATATCTAAAAATAAGAGTAATACTTCATTACTTTAGGGGACACAAGAACTACTTCTCCTCCTACACCTTTTATGCTCCTTTATCCATCAAGTAACATTTACCAAAAATCCATTTTCTTCTTCATGTCAGCTAGCTTGGTGACACTAGGAAGAGGTGAATTATCTTCATATAGGTAATAAACACCCAATTTAGATTCCTACATCTCCTTGTATGGATCATTTTTATGCCACTTATGTTCCCATTCATCAAGTATCAAGTCTAATAATACCTCCAATTTGAGTATCTTCCTCTCGAATGCTTGGGCAATCTTCTTGATCAAAAATTGTGCAAGCTAGCATTGATTGGGCTTGGACACATAAGGCTCAATATGGTACGTGGAAATTGGTTTCAGAATTGATAGTGGCCTTGGTGCACAATATTTGGTCTTGAAAAAGCATGTGATACCAATTAGCTGACAAGTATCCAGCAATTTTAGCATTGAAGTCCTTAGATAAACATAGGGAAAAGAGTGGGGAGTAGCTCAATTATAGATATATCTTGACAAACTGAGACATTTGGAAATGTGTGTAGTGTGAGGATTAGACCTTTGATTATTCCAATAGTTTACTATTGTTTTCCTATCCAACTACACTACTCTCTTTTAAATAGGATCATATTTGAGGCCCAACTAATTTGCAATTTGCTTTGGCATTACTGAGTTGCTTTCTCCAAAGTCAATCATACAATTATGTACCAAGTTACCTCCTATGCTTAGATGAAAAATAGAAGGATGTGGGTTTCAAAATTTTGTTTGGTTAACCCTCCTTTTTCTGCACTACATTAGTGAGAACTCTTTGTTTCTCCAAGTTGGGTTCCTCATTTGGGGTAGGAAATTTGGCCATGGACTGCTTGCAAGAGGTCCCTTTGGGCGTGGAATTGCTAACAAATACCACGATGGATATGCACACATCTATTTTATTCAGTTTTCTCCAAGATATTGAAAGGATTTGAATGATATTTATGTTGTTACTTACTTATAGCAACAACATTTTCTTGCACTTGAGTTAGTATGGAATGTACCTTATGCTGACTCTGCACGTTTGGAGAAATGTTTAAGTTATCACCTCTCTGAAATGTCAAAGATGATTAAGGAGAACCTACATTTGTTGATTTTCCTTCCTCAATAGCTCTTTTCTTGGACCTTTTGTTTACAGCTACACCTTGGGGGAGGAAGGGATTGGTTTATCCCAAAAAATTCTTCCACTTTCCAATTTACTAGTGAAGTGTCATTTTGAGGTGCCTTTTGATTGACAATTTGTTGTTAATTTTCTTTCTGTAGGTGTTTCTTTAGAAGAAAATGCACTGTTTCACCATTAAATCTTGGTTCAGGATGCCATTAGGGCATGTTGCTTGGTTATGTGGATGATTACAAGGGAAACACCACTCATAATATTGTACAATATTGTTTTTGATAGGAACTAGAGCTTAAGATGAAGAGGCTGCATTTGGGTTATAAGGTTGAAATGGACTAGCAGAAGGAAATTGACTTTGATTCTTATTTGTATCTTGGGAAGGAGGTTTATTTGGTAAATATATGGGGGATTTTTTGGTTGGTATTGAGGTTGATAAGGTCTAGAACATTTGGGCTTGCTACCTTTTAATTGACACCAACTCATTCCCAAGATTTTTCAATTGCTTCATTACCTCTTGAAGCTCAACTAAGGTGCTTGAGGAAGTAGATGCCTCACTAGAACTCTGATTTCTTGGAGTAGGAATATGAGCTAACTCAAGTGTTTGATGAGAATTTAGGTTTCTAATTTCTGGGTAAATGGGCATTGGTGGTCTAGGGGAAAGTTTTTCATCTTGGATAAGGCTATTTCAACTCTAATAGCAATTGTAAAAGCACTAGGTAGTGTTACACCCCCCATAGACTGAATCATGACAACAATATCAAAATTTAAAGCTCTTTAAAAAGTAAATAAAATCACCTTCTAGAGTCTGGTCTTACTAAGACTGGAATTTATGTCCCAAGTCTTCTAAAATCTTAAATTGAAGTCTGTCATGAGCTCATTGGGAGCCCTCTTAATATTTTTTAGTTGTTCTAGAAAGAAAAGATTATCTGCCTTCTCTCCAAATTGATTGCAAAGGGTTGTTCCCAACTGATTCCAATTAGTTATTGACCCTACTTCTAGACTCCTAAACCATTGTAAATATCTTCCCTTAAATGAAGAAGCTAAAATCTTGATAGCCACATCTTGTTCCACAATTTGATGGATAACACAAATCATTTACAATGTCTTGTATATGGTCAGTCATGGAGTGGTATGATTTTCCCTAATGAAGAAAGGAATACTCTTAAGTGCAGAAGGTGGAATGGGATTCGTGAGCATTGAGAGCAAGAGGAATACTATCAGTAAAGTTAAAAAAATCCTAGATTTTTCTTGTTGTGCCATTAAAATAGGTCTAATAAACTCTAGTAGATTTCAAGAAAGGGTCTTACTGGGTGGTGGTTTGGAAAGAGTTCTATTTAGAGGTGAAGGTGACCTTTGAACTTGTTCTTTCCTCTCCTTCTCCTCCCAAGTGATAGTTGTAGGTACTCAAAATTTCCTTCTTCTACTTTGTTCTAGACCTTGTCTAGATTCTTCTCATGAACTTGAGGCACTTTGACTACTGAAACTAGTAGATATATTGTTTGAAGTCGCTAGATGTGTTGTTTTATAGCCTCATAAAGGATAAAATTTTACCAAGATACACACCCAAACTTGGAAAAAATGGAAATATTAACTTCTACTCCCATCAAGACGTGCTTGAAAAATGTTATGTCAAAAAAGTAGCACCCTAAGGATTGCACATGACAGATCCCTAATTTTGGCTAACATGGGATGATATCACAAGTGTGGGACTTTCATAACTAAGATCAACCTCCAGAGAAGGTTAGTTCCTCTACCTAATCTTAGTGCTAAGATACTCTTGAGTAAACGAAATACAATTATCTACTCCTATTCTAATAATCCAAGGGACCATGGAGAGAGAGAGAGAGGTACATAAAATGGGGAAAATCCTAAGTTAAAGGAGGTAATAGCACCAATAAAGAGGGTGGAGAGACACTCTTAAATGAGGAAAATGGGAGAAAAAAATGAGGAAAGATATAGGATAGACATGAGTATCACAGTCTCAAACTCATTTAAACTATCATTTTGAAGACACAACAAACTTATACCCTGCAACGAGAACAAAAGATGAACATAACACCCATAGATGTAACGAAATTCATGAAATGGAAACATAAAAACAGCTGGGATTGATAGCCACAAAATAAATGTCTTAATGCTTTATAAGGATGCACAATACATTACAATGAAGAAGAAGGCAAGATTCACATGTAGAAATCTCAAATCTGATGTATGTAACTCATATATGTATATATATCCCGTAAAATAGAATGCACAAGCATTAGAATAATTTCTAACCCCTTCCAAAGAGTTTTAGCCTTACAATATATAGAGAATGGGGAAGAGAGAGAAGAGAAAAGATTGGGTTTGATCTTGTTATTAAATGAAAATATGTTTTCTCTACTACACGGCATGTCAAGCTTCAACCAAGCTCTTAAATGCATTAAAACATTATGGGCACCCTTTCAAACTTGTCATTCATGTCCTCTTACTTGTAGGATCAGGTAAGAGCCCATATTTCATCAATTCGAGTGGTTGAGCTACCTGTTACTGTACATTAATGGTTGGATTGACATTTTCTTACTTTATACCCCTCATGTGCCACCAAAATATGATTTTAGCAATGCCAAATTGAAGGGATCAATGATAACTTTATAATGATATAAATTTTGTCAAATTTGGAGCTTGGAGTCAAAATATATGGCCAACTAAAGTTATACATCTTGGGAGGTACATGAAATTGACGTGTGACAACACTTGATTTGTTCAGGGGTCAAGCTCTGCCAATGTATGTGTTGCTTTTCTTTTCCTATGGACATTGAAATACTATTAAAATCATCTCATTCCATGGATTTTACGTACACAGGAGCCCATCTGGTCGAAGTGTGTCGGAATGGTGACACATGTCACCCTAAATCGTTGATTGTTTATGCCTAGCTGACCATCCGAACCTGAAATATTATCCTCCTGGATTGATTTAGCAGGCCTCACGTCTATCGGGCACATTGTCTTTTTATTTTTATAAACTTTCAATGTGTGTCCACCATTGGCCCTTAGATCTTTGGCACGCGATGCCCTTCCTCAAACCATTGTGTGTCCCCTTGACTAACCATTGAGAACATGTTGTGTGCCCCATTAATTTTTGGCATTGAAATTGATAGGAATTTGAACATCAAGTTCCTTTTTTAAATATAGACTATTGATAAATAAGCTAATTCCCTACGGTATTTTGAAATCCAATGGCCAGTTGTTTTCAACAATGGAATTTGATAGCCGTATGACTATCACATACCTATAAAAATGGATAAGTCAATTTTTTTAGCTTGTTAAATCCAAAATAACCCAAGGGTAATTTTGGATAATAGTATGTATTATAATTTATTATGATATGGTGTTTTGATACATTGTGATTTGTGTTTTCACGTTTATGGTGTGCTTGTGTTTTATTTTTTTGGAATATTAGGATGAAGGAAATCAAAGGTCCTTCCTCAATACGTGTGGTTGAGTGATCCTTACAAGTGGTGCCATTGTGATCTTCATTGTGGTGGTTATGATATCGTGTCTGAATTAACCTCCCAAAAATTCTCACAAATTTTTAATTACACCCCATGATTATGACAATGTGTGACACTTTCTGGATAAAATGGCACTCCAATTGAACTCCGCTCAATGGAATTGCCCCCGTCAAAAAACAAACACTATTTCCAAGTGTAAAACAAATTCTCACATTTTGGATTTCTATCTTCTCAAAAAGTGAGAGGAAGCCTTAGTGCCTCAAATCCATCCACCATTTCTATACCATTCTCAATGATTCCTCCTATTTCGATGGATTTTACAACTCGTGCATATGCATTTTAGAGGGTAGTTTCCAGAGGATTGGGTGGGGGTAAAACCAAAAATCAATAGGGTAACAGAATTCAAAAGGATGAGTCAACATCAACAAAAACACACTGACTAGATATATTCATCACACATTTTCCCTATAAATTTCCTACATTGTTATTTTTTCTAATATAGGATTTGAACAACGTCCATAGGAACATTTTTCATCTCTTTTAGATTCACATTTTAATAGATACTTACAGTTTGGGAGTATGAATTTTCACAAATAAATTGATGTTCTATTTCTTAGAAAAATCATAGTTTAGATGAAGGTCATTATCCTTGGTGACAATGAGCAATGACACATTTTTATACTCTCCATTTGATTGGTTTTGTTATTCCTTCCCAAATCTAATATTTATTTTTTATAATTGTAATTTACTATTTCAAGGTGGTGTTTGCATAGAAATATTGAATTCATGAAATTTATTTCATTTTTTTTAGTTTTCATCCGGGACTTCCTAAAAATAAAGAAACATATTTACTATTTGATCCTTCATGCGTACTTTGACATGGTAATTTTTAGAGATCAACTTTAATTTTATTAAGATTTAACAACCAAGATTACAATTAGGTATGCAATTTAGTTAAAATTACTATTTCCTATGCCCTTTCTGAATTTCCTACATATCTTAACATGTGTAGACATAAAATCACGCACTTGAGTACATTTCTTGGTCCCATAACACATACTACATTCATATGATTCCAAAGTGATAAAAAAAGTAATTGAAATATATATTTGGCCTTTTTTATTTGTCTCTAGTCTTCTTTCTGGTATTTCACACCCAAAAACTAAGTCTGATCTTTATTGCTTTATCTTTATTGACTCTGGACACTAACACCCAGCTAGGATGCTAGAACCCAGGTGCCCCGACCCTTTTTGTATCTTACTCACCTATTTTGGGCCTTTTTTTCATTTTCACATCTTATTTTCTTATGGGTTTTCCTTTTAGCTGTCAATTGAAAAATTCAAACAAGGGAATCATATGAATACAAAGCTATGTGACCAAAATAAAATACTAAGCTCTAAACATATATTATAATCACCTAAGGTTGCATCCAAAGGCATTCTAAAAGCATCAAAGACATCCATCCAGCATTCATACAAGGGACAAGGGACTGCATTTTCTACATATACGCATAAGAGAGGGAAGTTCATTTTCCATCCAAAAATCTATCTACATTGCTACAGCTAGTTATCACTCGTTATCAAGTGCATCTTGCACAACAGCTTCCTAGGGCAAGATTTCTACAAACACTTCACAAAAACTACATGGAGTATGAGATGTAAGGCAGCACTCAGTCATAAGTTCACTCTATTAGGTGACCTCTGGGGTCAGTCTGACTCCCCATTTTCATATTTTTATTTTTAGGATTTGATGTGTTTTGGGGGTTTGTAGGAGATCATTTGTTTTGCGGGTTACATGTGAATTCTGTGACCATCTAGTGATATACAAGCAACCAATAGTGAAGGTTAGCGACCAAATGATGACACAAGAAAAATTAATTTCTGAGGTCCTGTGTAGTCATAGGCACTCAATAGATGTCTCTAGTGCCTAGGCGCCCTCACCCCAATCCATGTGCCCTAGTCCAAGCTCATTCGGAAATTACAAAATTTTCTTAGTGTGGTTCCAATAGTCTCCTCCTGCTCATCAGTTTTCCAGTCCAGCATACTTCAAGATTAAGGGAATATCAGCTAACTTTGTTATCCTCTCTCTTGTATATAGGGTTTTGTTCTTATCTAGCTTATTTCTTGTGTCAAATCAATGCTTTATTATTTATTTATCATACGTTATTCTACAATATCTTAGGGTTTAGCATATAATTCTATTTTTTATTAAATCATTTGGTGAGCCCCACTCATGATTGATCCTTCAGATCCTTCTTTTGTCCACTATTTTTTTCTTTTCATGGCTCCTAAGGTTTCTCAAGTCTCCTTGCATTAATTTCTTTGAATGCACCCCTCTTATAAATATGTTCTTCTAAAATCCATAGACATTATGTATCTTCCTAGCGATACACCACTTGCTCAAGTCAATGTTATCTTCAATCATATTGTTGATGACTCTATTGGTTCTAATTCCAATCAATATATTTTTTGAGTCACTCCAAGCTTTACATTCTCTATTTCAAGATAAATTTCAGGCTATGGAATCCACAATTATATCCCTTAAATCTAAAATTTAACATCTTAAAGATGCTTCTCATGATCATTCTTCTTCTACTCCTCATCCTCATTGTATGTCTTCTACATGTGCTCATATCAGTGAATTTCACATATTGCCACTCCTTGTGCCTATCAAGTTTGATCTTAATACTAAGAAATAAGATATTCTTCTGTAATTCCTCACTCATCAATTGATCAGATTACCCATCTACTTATTTGTTATAGTCCTTATCGGATTGCAAAATATAAAATTCATCTATATTGCAATTATCATCAAATCAACAGACATAATGACAATGATTTATATGCTCTTAAAGGACAAATTAAATACCTTAAGCATTATGATATTATTTCATTTACTACACAACATTATGCTACATGTTAATCTTCACTTGTTAAATCTCAATGGGTTCCTAAAATTGATTCATCTATGTCTCATGAGCATCGTGTCATCATTACTAATGAAAGTAAAGAGCCTCCTAAGCACCTTTCTCTCAAACTCATCCTAACTCTTCCTCCACTCAAGTCATCTGCAACATCACCAAGTCAAATTAAGCAACCACCTTTAAAAATCATTCCACCCTCTTCTTCTATTAAGTCATTCTACAGTGTTACCCATCCCAAATAAGTAACCACTCATTAAGCGAGATCAAAAAACTCTAAAAGGCCTCTTTTGAATTCCTCCATTCAAAATCCCTTCCCATCCTACATTGCTTCCATATCCAATTCATTTTATCAAACATAAAATTCCTTATAGCGATGTCCAAGACACATTTCAAGATCTGCCACCATGGCATGGTCCTACTATTGTTTCTACCTACTATTGTGTTAACTCTCTCTATTCTCATGACAAGGATAATGCTCTCCCATAATGGCATGATATTTCTCACATCATCACATATATCTCCATCCATTCACACACTTGGGGGGTTTCGTAGTCCCCCTCCCCTTTAGTACTATTAATTGTTTCTAAACATCTACTATCTTACTTAATGCTCTGAGCTTCATGATTCCTATTCCTAAGCACTTTCAAACCCTTTGATATATATGCTTTGTATCATCATTACCATATGACACACTTTATTTCAATGGTTCATACTCGACTGTTAAGGATCAAAATCTAAATTTAACCTCACCACATTCACACTCTTTACCTTTATACTTCATTGACCTATTTCTCTAGCACACATTATCAAACTATTACCCTATGACGCATTCTATTCCCACAGTTCATACTCTATTGTTGAGGGTCTAAATATGAAATGAACCTCACCACATTCACACTCTTTATGCTCTATGCTTCGTTAACCTATTTATTTTAGTGCACATTATCAAACCATTACCCTATGACACACTCCAGTTCCACAGTTCATACTCTATTACTGAGGGTCTAAATCTGAAATGAACCTCACCACATTCACACTCTTTATGCTCTATGCTTCATTGACCTATTTCTCTAGCACACATTATCAAAAAATTTCCCGATAATGCACTCTAGTTCCTTGGATCATACTTGACTACTAAGGTTCTAAATCTGAAATGAACCTCACACCATTCACTCTTTACGCTCTATGCTTCATTGATCATTTATTTCTAGTGTGCACTATCTATAAACACAAAATCATGCACATACTACTATTTTTACTATGCTAGCAAGTTTGTTCTTATAAATATGGATCTTGCGTGAGAAAATTATTCATTAGTGACACAACCCCTTGTCTGTTAGTTTGGTTTTATTATTTCTATTGTGTTTCTCTTCTTCTGTCACTTTTGTACTCCCTTCTAGATAGGTCATAGGTGATCTAAAAATCAATTTTAACTAGCAATTATGCACACACTTAACTTTTCTTTGTATTGATTTTTGATATAAAAATTGACTATTATAACCTTTTTTATTTTTAATAAAAGAATTAAAACTTAAATTACTATGTAAAAAAAAAAAATAAAGAGATGAATCACTAGTAATTTGACATAAGAATTGATAATGGAGTTCGGCACTTGTGGCCTACGTCTCTAGGTCTGGTTGAATGGGACTGATCTATAAAAATATTGAAAATTAAATATTTACAAATATTTCTAATAATAATATGATCTTCTCATCATGTTCCTCTGCCAAAAATAATAGGATTCACTTTTTACTTCATCTCAAAATTCCATCTCTAGCTCAATTTATGAGCAAAACAATAACACAATCACTTTCCTATGTCTATACTAGTAAAACATAGCTCCTTTTATAACATTTCATAGCTCTGGGTGTAATGGTTGGGCACCTATATTCTACCCAAGTGGCCCAGGTTCAAATCCCACTCTATGTGGGGTGCATTTTACATAGGGATAAGATCCCACATTTGTTGGGCGTGAAAATAGGAAGGCATCTATATAGGTGGGTGGTGTATGTAGTTATTGGCTTAAGAGCTATCTTATCCTGAAGGATGGGGTGCTCAATGTGGGTGATTGGAGAGATAAGAGGCATGACATGGCAGGTATTTTTGCTTGGCTATTTTAATAAATGGTAGTTTGGAAAATGTGCGTTGAAAAATAAGGATAATAGTTGGAAATTAAATAATGTGGAGTATTAAATGGGTGTGGCTAATTTTTTAATATTATTATTTATTTATTTTCCATATTGCCATGTGTCACTTTTCCATTGGTCCACTTCATGAGCGTGCACATGTTCAACCTGTGCATAATCCCCAAAATTTGTTAGTTACCCAAAAATTTCAGTGAGCCATAACTTTTGCATACGAACTTTGTTTCCTACAAATGAGATATCGACAGAAACATCTACTTTTTCTCCATGCCATGGAATTAACTACAATTGATTCTGAGAATATATTAGATCACTATTTCTCCATGAGGATCCTCTATATCAATAGGGATCCATGTTTTTCATTGTTTTCACATTTGTCATCATTTTTTCTAGGACACTAGAGCCCACTCTGGACACTAACGCCTAGGCACCCATGTCTAGTCTTGGGTGCTCTTGTCCTGCTTATTTCTCATTTTTATTTTGACATAGGTGGTTAGTATTTTCAGTGTTTCCCTCCTTATCTCGGGGTACTAGTTGGTATGTCATGTTAGTAATGTTGAAATTCAAACAAGATATCCTTGTATATACACAACATACATACCATTATAAAATGTTGAAATTTATCAAGGGTTGTCTATTTACATACTATCAAAGGGACTAAATTTTGGGTTGTTTATTCTACATACACTACATAGAAATGGGAATTTTTGAATTATATCCACACATTTTCATTCTATCTAGATTTTATCCCATTATCTTGGTGTCATTGGTATGAGGGAAACCTAAGGGCATGATTCTTACACACACACACACACACACACACACACACACACACAAATAACTACATGGATTCTGAGATGTAGTGCATCGCTTAGTCATAAGTTTACTCAATCATGTGACTGGTGGGGTTATAGGTGAATTCTGTGGACATAGTGCGACATACAGGTGATCAACAATGAGAGTTAGAGACACTTTCACAACACATAAAATCTCTAATTCTAAGCCTTTGCGTAGTCACAAGTACCCAAAAGAGGTCTCTGGTGCCTAGGAGCCCTAGCCCAAATCCAAGTGCCCTAGTCTAACCAAATTCAGAAACTCCATAATTTTATAAGCAGCATTAAGACAATATGTTATCTTTTTTTATCAATCTTCCAGCCCATCATACTTTTGGATTAAGTGAATATTAGATAAGTCATTCTATTTCTTGCCTTGCATTTATGGTTTTCATTTTATCGTCAAGTTTTCTTGTATCATATTTGTATTATATCATATATAACTCTGTAATTTTAGATTTAAAATCTAGATTTTATTAAATCATTTGGTAAACCCATCCTTAGTCGAATGCATTGCCCTAGGATTCCCATGGCTAAAAATTGATCTTCATCTCCTAGGAAAGCTATGCATCATGTTAGTGTGAATCCCATCCTTGATGATGAGGTTGAGGCTGAGCTTAATACTCTTTATCGCAATGTTCAATTTGATGATGATATCCAAAGACAACTTCTTACTCATGAAATCATCATTCCCAGTAGCTTTAGTAGTTATGGTCTTTACATAGTCTCACCTAACCAAAATTTTACTCATTGTTTTCCTTATTCTTCCATAGCCACATAGGTTGTTGTAGCTTCTTCTACTCCTATTTTCATACATGATGATTTTATTATAGATTGTTAAGAAAATAATACTTTAAAAAGGCACACAAGAGGTCCACGCGGGAAAATAGGGCATGTTCAAAGGTGCAAACGGATAAGGGAAACATGTGAGTGGAGGATAAGTTCATATTTCGAGACATATCCATTTTAACACATAAGGATCTATTTTTCGAAATGGCGTGTAAAGCACATAAACGAGGCAGAGACTTTTGCGCCACAAATTGGCTATTTTTGGAAGATCAGCTACAAAGTGCTTTGCATAAACACAGGTTGGAAATAGATCTACTACTGGCAGTTAACTAACAGTAGTCTATTGTTTTCACTATTGTATGTAAGCCTATTTGTGTAACGGCATGTGGCTAATAATAGCATGCGGCCTATTTTGGGATTAGATAAGCAGTGAAGGGTAATTCCCCACCCTTATAAATATGTAGTGAACTACATAGTATAAGAGACAATAATATATTACGAAATGAGTAGAGAAAAAGATATATGTATGTATGTGTGCAAGACTTGACTATTGTATCAGACCTGTACGTGTTTGGGCATAGAATTCCATTACTGTAAGAAGCTTCTGTTTAATTTTCATATTTATTACAATTGAGGATACTGGCTTAATCTAAGTGTTAGTTCTGTGTGTATTTGGATCTAGTATGTTCTTGATTTCACCATGGTTAATACTTACTTATGTTCTCCCTTAGAAATAGATCTAGCATGCTCTGTAGAATGATGTAATAATAATGGAACTGCATGTATTAATTCTTCATCATGCTAACATCCTACCACAGCAACCCTAAAGAGGGACCTGGTACCTTTTCATGCTTTGGGTGGGTGCTCATTCTAGGTTGAGTGATGTGCCCACACTTCTAGGGTCTTATTGTTGTATTACTGAATTCTAGGCTGCAATCATTGGTTCTATTATCAGGACCTCTTTTTCAAAAAAATTCAGGATGGTTCGTGATGAAGACATACCGATTGACCTTAGCAAGTGTTGAAGAGTGGATACATGATCTAGAAGAATAATACACATTGTAGTTCAGCACTTGATATGACTTTAATGCACGCGTATGGGTGGAATAGAAACCTATATGACAGTTTATATGAGATATTCTTCATTATCTTCCTAGTAGAATTGTATGAGTGGTTGACTGTGTATGAATCTAAGTGGAATTAGAGGTATCACACATTTTTTTGGACACAGGAAGAATTTCAGGCCTTTTATGATGCTGATATAATCTAGACTCAAGCTATGGATACAAGGTTCCATGGCATTTTAAACAATTATATCTTAGAGTACTCAATTTCCACTTATTCATGCCCAGAGGTAGCTAAATTATGGTTTCTATGATATCCAAGGGTAACTTACCTACAATGCATTCCACTGGAAATCAAGATCCTAATGGTAATTTTTAATTTGGAGAGTAAACTGATGGCTAACTAAAACCCCACCACGTGTAGGGTAGGAGCAAGTTTGGTGAAGGATGGCAGACCTAGTGGAAGAAAGGAAGAGAGAGGAAATGTGGCTTAAGTATAATGAGGCATGTGAGAGGGAGGTAGAGAATCAATGAGAAATTTCAGAGTGGATGGCGTTGAGGAGAGAGATGGCTCATGAAGGATTTGGAGCTCACTTAGAAGAAGAGGAGCCAGAGCATCAGGAATTCCCCCATCTGTGAAAGCATCACTGGGATCCCCCCTTGGCCTCACGTAAAAGTGTGCCAGCAGAGAAAACCTAGGCTATGAGCACACATTTGAATCCAACTAGCAACCTTGCCCTTGTGCTTGGCTTTCTAACATCTAGTACAACAAACAGTCAATAAGCTAATTCAAGTAGTGGGAGAGTAGGAGTAAGTCTTATAAGAGGCACAACAATGGCAACACAAATGGCTTCATTGGTATATGGGAGTACCTTTTCAGGTGTATCATCAACACAAAATACAAGAGTGACAATTTTGGGACTAACTTCTAGGAGTAGTAATGCTTCGCAAACTTTCGGGGTACAGTTTAGTTCTACTATTGGGACACGAGGAAGTGCATCTTCTAGTCTAACCCTAGCTATAGGTTTGGGATCAAGAGGCATAGGTAGCTCTAGTTCAAGTGGATCTGGTGGTTCTGGAAGTAGGGGAAACATATGAGGTTCTAGACCAAGTGGATAAGGTCTGCACAAACCCCAAAATATTTACATGGAAATGTCTCTTCGTCTTCCAGAGTATAGGGGCATAGAAGATGTTGTTGAACATGTGCATATGTGTGAAATACTATGGCATGCAAAAGGAATCATGGCTTCTGAGTGTAGGGAAAGCTAATTTTCTACTATGTTATAAGGGCGCGCACACAGTTGGTACAGAAAATTTGACCCTGATCAAACTTGCGTAGACTATCCAGCCTTAAAAGATGTATTCCTTAAAGATTTTCACATCCCTGAGTTTGAGTAGAAGAGTATAAGTGCACTCAAGGATATTAAGAAAGGTACTACTGAGAGTGTTAGAGAGTATGATGCCCATTTTAATAATGTTATTATCTAAGCTTTCTTATGATATATATGCAAGCCAGCATGCACAATGGTTCGTTTGGGGTATTATTACCCATTTTAGAAGGGCGCTGTCACATAAGACATACACTAAACTACCTGAAGAATTAGAGGTATCTCTATGTGCTGAGGCAGTTGGGAGTATTTACACTAGCATCATCCCATTCTTAGAGGCACAGATTGCAGCTATGGAAAAGTAGTTAGAGAAACTATCAGTAAATTCGGCCCATGAAATGTGCTCAAGGATTTGGTGTACAGATTATGAAGTGGAAGGTCACACCAAGGATATTTTTCCCCACATATCCATACGTTCATTGTTATTAGACTGCGAGATCTGTCATTTGAATCATGATGCTAGCCATTGTCCTTTGTTATAGTGCATGATAAGGAAAAATGTATCCTACTATTGTAAAATTTTCTAGTCCTCGACCCATGATACGAAAGATTATAGATTGATCAATCATATCCATGATGCCATAGACATTGGTGTATAACAGATAAGTGTAATTGATAATTATCAAAATAAGAATGAGCACCAAGATCGAGATCACAGTCAAGCGTGCTATGACAGGAATGAGGGGCATTTTGAGGGAGGTCATGGAAGAGGACATGGTTATCGAGGTAGATATGGAGGATGAGGCCGTGGTGGAGGAATAGGTGAGTTTCCTCATGGAACATGTTATACGATGCAGGTCTCTTGACCGCTATAGGAGTGAATGTCCCTATAATGTTACATGTTCTTTTTGCGGAAAGAATCATAGCTATGAGGAATTCCTAGACTTTTATGAGCATTTTAGTAGGCAACATAAACAAGCGAAACAAAGGTGAAGATATGGTTAGAATCCAGCGCATGGTGGAAAATCAATGGATGCCCAAGTTATGATCAGAACCTAAGGATTTCACCATGAAAATTACCACATGAGCTAAAGCGGTACGTGTAAAAGAGATGTTGCAGCAGAAGCCTACAATCATTAAGGAGGAAGTTCTTCATGCACGATACCTAGATCCTACCCATCAGAAGGAGGTTTACTAGGAGACCGTGGAAGTTCTCAAGATTCTTCAAGGTGAGATACAGTACTTAAAAGATCAATCACAGAAGATGGAGAAAAATAAAGTATCAGAGATGGTCCAAACTGATATAGATGACTTAAGGGAAGTATGTATAATGTTGCACCAGGAAAATATCATTCCACTATTAGGGAGTTGGTTAAAAGGAAACACTCCATGCTTAAGTTTTGAGACTGGACGATAGATTCTACATGCGAATCTTCCCCCTCATAGCCTAGATTATGACAAGGAAATCAATCTTAATTTTGTTTTGGATGGGTAGCTATTGAGTAATATATTGATTGATATAGGCACAAAATTCAATGTTCTTACCTTAGATGCATGGGTACAAATGGGAAGACCCCCATTGCATCCATCCTCTAACATGTTATTCATGGCTAATCAGACTAGAGGCCACTCCCATCGGATTTTTGAAACATGCATCCATTACCATACAACGAGCCAAGTTCACTGGAGACTTTGAAGTTTTAGCGTTGGTAGAGTTAGATAGTTTCCCATCTCTATTAGGGCATCCTTGGTGTTATGCAAATAATTTTTATCTTTGGTTCAACAAGGTCTATATGATTTTTGAAAACAAAGAGGAAAGAGTTATCATCCCGTTAACAAATGGAAAATCTGCACCCTATGTTGATCCCTTAAGTGAAAAATATTTGAATAGGATTTATGTTTGCACCATCCGAGATCTAGAGATAATTGAGCTAACCAAAGAAGGACTAATTCAGTGGGAGGATGCACATTCTATTAGTGATACCACAAGTGTTGCTTGTGATAATTGGGCTCACAACACTTATGAATTTTTAGGGCATGAAGTAAAGAGCATATTTCCTAGAGGCACAAAACTGCATTATGTCAGGAGGATAGGTAATAACTTGATACGTTATTACACAAGAGAAGGAGATCCTATGGTATTCCTACATGCCATGGAAGAACATTGGATAGACCCAATGGAAAGATTAAATATGCTTGCATATACATTACGTGGGATAGCAACATGCTGGTGGGTGGCCCACAAGGATAATCTTACAGGATGGAATGAAATTAGGATTTTTCTTACTACTAGGTTCTTCAGAAGTAGTGCACCTACTCAAATTTGTACTTATTATGGTGATCAACCTATTCAGTACCATGTTCACAAGTGTGAGAGACTCTGGACAGAAGGGCAGGAAGCTTTACCACCTTTGCTATGGGTGCACAAGTTTTATTTCACTTTACACTGATGCATGTGTGCTTGGTATGTATATGTAAAACTCCATCAAGAAACTGGAAATTCATAGGATTTAATTGCAGGAATGGCCCAGACATTTGAATTCTTCTATATAAAGCCTCTGATGGAAGAATTATTAAAATTTATAAAGTGCTTAACTATGGGAGATAGTGCCAAAGCTGAAGAACTCCTTCAGGAGTTATTTGATAAAGAAGAATCAGACATGTGTCTTGATGAAGAACCAGAGACCGATGCAACATTACTTCAACACACTTGCCTTATGAAAGAGAAAGGAAAAATGGTCTACTTAGTGGATCACAAAGAAGTAGAAAATATGAATGTAAATCATTCAACAAGTAAGCGTGAGGTGCTAGACAGTGTAGATATGGCCACATACACCTATCATGAACCTATTAAAACAAAGTAGGTGAATACTGGAACAAATACTGATCCTAGGGAAGCCATAATTAGAGACTACTAGTCAGACTTTGAAGTGGAAAAAATCATAGAGTTACTAAGGGATTACCAAAACTTATTTCCTAGGGGGTACCATGAACATAAAGGTGTGCATGAATCATTAGGGGAGATGAAGATAAAGCTTAAAGAGGGTGTGCTCCCAATCAGAAAGAGACCTTACAAGATGAACCCCAACTTGCGTGAAAAGGTCAAAGAAGAGATTGATAAAATGTTGAAGTCTGGGATCATCAAACCCCTTGATGAGTCAAAATGGGTTAGTCCAATGGTAATCAGTATCAAAAAGGATGGATGGATTAGGATATGTGTGGAATACAAGGAGATGAATGTTGCATGTGTAATTGATCCATTTCATACGCCATTCACTGAGTAAATACTAGAAGGTGTTATAGGGTGTAAAATATATTCATTTACATATGGGTTCTTTGGGTATCATTAGGTTAGGATTGCCTAGGAGGATCAAGAAAAAATTACGTTTACTACTGAATGGGGTAGCTTTGCCTATACTATAGTCCCTTTTGGTCTAAAAAATGTGCCTGCTGCATTTTCGTGCATAGTTGTTCAAGAATTCAAGGAATTTATTCATAACTTCTTACAAGTCTATTTAGACGATTAGACGGTGTATGGATTGGTTAAGGATCATTTTGAAAATTTGTGCTTAGTGTTTGAAAGATGCAGACAATTGAGTATCTCTTTGAACATCAAGAAGTGCATATTTGCTACAACATTTGGAATACTTTTAGGACACATAATTTGCAATGGTTTGTTGGTTGATCCAACCAAGGTTGCAGTCATTATAGGCCTAAGAGAGACTACCAGTCAGAGTGAGGTGTGTGGATTTTTGGGTCATACAAGATATTATAGAAATTTTATTAAGGGATATGCCAAAGTTTATGCACCATTGGAAGAGTTACTGAATGGGAAAGGTACGTTCTACTGGGGAGAACCACAACAGTGCACATTAGAGACATTAAAGGAAAAACTTACTACCTTTCCTATTATGCATTTTCCTTCATGGGACCAACTATTTCATGTACATGTTGATGCCTCTAGCACAGTCATTGGCACAGTGTTGGCTCCACTTGGAGAAGGTATTATAGATCATCCTATTTTTTTTCTAGTAGAAAGCTGACTCTTGCATATAAGAATTACATAACTACCAAGCGCGAAGCTTTGTCAATGATCTATGCACTACATAAATTCTGCCAGTACCTACTAGCTACACCATTCATCTTTTATAACATATCACATGGCATTGAAGTATTTATTAAATAAACATGTTCTATAAGGGTGCATATGTCGTTGGGTGCTCTTATTTCAAGAATTTGATTTCACAATCGTGGTAAACTTAGGAAAAATTAATTTTGGACCAGACCATCTATCAAGAATATAGTTAGGAGAAGAATCATAGGTAATTGAGGATACCATGCCAGATGCACATTTATAAAGGTTACAATGAGCCTCATCAGAATTGGAGGACAATGGTGTCTTTCTACGAATGGGGATGAAACTAGAAGGAATGAAATCCTTAGAGAAGAAACAGCTCACTATACGCGCCACACCCTATATGTTAATTAGGTTGGGATGAGGTATTGCATCATTGTGTATTGGAACATGAGCACATGGATATTATGGTAGAGGCTCATGGTGGTATTGCAGGTGGCCACTATGTCGGTGATGCCACTGCACACAAGATTCTACTTGCTAGATTATGGTGGGAGACCCTATATAAAGATTATAAGGAATTTTGTAAGGCATGTGATCATTGTCAATGTCTTGGAAAACCATGTCAATGAGGTGAAATGCCTCTGTGACCTATTACTAGCACAGAGCTGTTTGAGAAATGGGCTATAGATTTTTTGGGTTGTATTTCACTAGTTGTTCATAGAATGAGATCACGCTACATCATAACTTGCACAGACTATCTGAATAGGTGGGCAGAAGTAGCACCTACAAAGAATTTTACAACAGCTATAATAGTCTAGTTTCTATCTGAAAATTTTATTACAAGGTATGGATGTCCTTTATGTTTGACCAATGATAGGGGCACACATTTTCTTAATGAGACAATTAGAATTTTATTGGATGAATTCATGATTGCACACCATAAGACTACACCTAATCATCCTCAGGAAAATGGAACTGTTGAGGCTTTCAAAAAAATAATGAGCTAGACATTGACAAAAATCTTTGATGTTGGAAGAAAGGATTGGGATGATAAAGTATCTAGAATACTTTGGGCATATCAGACAACATATAAAAATTTGAACAAAGCCACACCATTTTAGTTATTATTTGGCACAGAATCCATTCTTCTTATGGAATTTATGTTACCTTCTTTGCATATTGCACCTGTTATAGGTCTAGATGATGAGAAATCTTTATAATAACGGATTGAAAAGATAATAAAGTTGGATGAGTGATGAGTTATAGCACATTGGAGTCAGAAGCAATAAAATGTCAGGCAGAAAGCATGACATGACAGAAACATAAGGGATAAGAAGTTTGAGATTAGAAAAATGGTGCTTCTCTATGACTCTAAGTTCTTGCTCCATCTAGGAAAACTTAAGGTCCATTGGTTGGGGCCATATGTTATCACTTACATCCTTGAAACAAGTTCTTTCTAGTTAGAACCACTTGATGGAACACGGCTACCTGGTTACTTCAACAGGAGTAGGCTGAAACCCTACTATAAATAAGTCTTCTTAGTGTTTGTAATAAGGTAGTATTGCCATTTAGATTAGTTTTTCAATTCTACATTCCCCTAATGTGTTCCTTCTTTATTGCTATGATTTTTCAATTTAGTTGTTGTGTTGTGTAATAAGCACATTTACGCACCAGAAGCTAATTACTATTTGAAGAATTTTTATGTGTAGAGGACTGCACATACTTTTAGTGTGGGGTGGTTGTTGATATCCAGGTACAAGAATGTTGGAATTGAATGACAAAAGGAATAAGCTACTATGGGTGCTATTCAAGTCAAAGGATTGCTTCTAAAAAGTGACCAAAGATGGACATGAATGAAGGGATAGTATAACATAACAACTACCAGTGGAAGGTGCAGTGACAAGGTACTCAGGCGTAAGGAAGCATGCTAAAGGAAATTCTATGACCAAAGGGTAGGAAGGTGCGCCGGAAATTTATAACTGGGTTTTATAGATGTACCACATGGAACGAATAAAATTGGTCAATAAATGAGAGGACATTGGGTAGGTAAAGGAGCAATAAATGCATAAAAAAATTTAAAATCTATATAAGGATGGGATGTGAGTTCATTCTTACCATTGTGATTAAGATAATTTTATAAGAGATAAGTGCAAAGAGCCTAGCAATTGTGTTAAGGTGCAAAGAGTGTGAAACCAGACGTGGAAAGGAGGTTTGTGCAAAGGAGAAGCTTGCATTCCAATAGGAGAAGGGTTTGAGAAAAGTAGATGTGTTACAACCAATCTAGGGCACGTGATTTCCACTAGGGCATGGATGTTTGAGCTAGGGTTTGAGTTACACATTGTAGAAGTCAAAAGATGAGTATTTTCAAAGGATTGGAGGGTAGAAATGGCACCAAAGAAGGTAGCTGCAGCGGGAGTTAACGAAAAGAAGAAGGTGGTCATGGAAGAAGAAGAAATGACCCCTGAGAGCAATTTTTTAGAAATGTAATATCCAGAGGGGGTTATAGTGGGCTAGGAATGGGATTCCCAGATTCTGAGAAGTAAGATAAGTGACTACAACCATCGTACCACATAAAATAAGAACAATTTGGATGCACTGTTGAACATGAAGACAAATAAGTGCACGGTGGAGGACATACTAGTCTATGACAATGTTGGGGAGAAGTTATTGAAGAATATTGGACTATATCAATTATAAAAGATCCCCTACTTTATAAAATATGAGCCCTTGTACCAATGGATCATGAGCAGTGTATAAAAAGACTTCTTCTACTTTGCAGAACATAGAGTAAGGATTTCAGCCATGTTGATCTCCACAATGACAGGGTTGAAGGCTACATGTGAAGAACTCGAGGGGTACTTAACAGACAAGGCCACAATTTTTGAAACTAGGATGGATTTGGGGTACACTAAGGGTCTGCACGGCATGGACATAGACAAGCTAAAAAATTACCCAATTGTGCAGGCATCTGCGCACCTTGTGACAAAATTAAATGACCAAGAGAGGTGGTCACAAGTGAACACCATGTGGTTGCACATTGCTAGAAGGATGTCTGAAGGAGTGGTCTACAACATTTCAGGTTACATTTCAGAAAATATCATTAAAGAAGCATATTTAGGAGGAAATTTCAGTTTTGGGGCGGTTATGTTGTCTCTGGTATTTCTGGAGATCGAGGTGCCAGATGGACCAAAGGAGAAGGTATGGGAGTATCCCATGGAGAACAAGTCATCTGCAGAATGATTCAGAAAGTACTTTTGTGAAGGAATGATAACCAAACAAGTCAAATAGAGGGCTGAGAAGTGATACGATAGGCTCCGCATAGTGTTCGAAGAAGAGTGGTGCATACCAAAGGATTAACCAATGGTGGTGGGTAAGGCATTTCAGTTTTCCGTATACCAACATTTTTCCATTGCAAAATTTGTGATGAAGGACAGGGCTTGGAGCCCATGGTGTAAACTATTGTATGCCTTTACAATGAGGTATTTTTAGGCTTTGGTTCATAGGTTCTCAGACAACCACCACCTAACATTCAATGCAAACAAGGTAGACTGCGACTACCACACACTGAGGAAGAAGTATGTATATCCAAGACGTAAAGCATATATTGAAAGGCTCATCTCATATGTGTTGAGCATAAAGCCAATATGAAACATTCCCATTTTAAGAATTTAGAAACAAGGGAAAAAAAATAAAAAATTGCACGAGTAATCTTCTTTGTTCTAAATACTTAATTTAGAACACACATTTCATAACAATAATTCTTATAACAGATAATTTTATGCAGCTGTAATGACTTGGTGTACAACTGATCTATTCATTCAATGACTTGGTTAACTACCGATCCATTCATGTATAACATTGAGTTTGGAGTATTCTACTAAATACTTCATATTCTTGGTTCTCTCACCCTATACTGGGTTCTGAGTGACCTGTCCAAGGAACCTAACTGAATAATTGTTACCAATATTCATCGGCATCACGAACCTTAGACTGGTGACATGGGACAATGCAATCAGCAGCTTGCGATACTTTGGCCAAATATTTATAAAATATTTTTTGTATTACTTATTCCATGACGGCATACTCGTCAATCCAGAATACATCCTTCACCCCACTCCATTGTTATCTCGAATGTCTTACAATGAATTCTGTCAGTCCCCTTGCCGAAGGTTTAACTCTAGCTCAGGATAATAACATATGTCATGATATGATGAGGCTCTTGAAAACTGAGGGTAAATTGGCATACTGGTTCAACCTAGGTTAACCCCGTGTGCCAAGGTACCCTGAGTCCTAAAGGGCTACTTCATATCCTGATTATGGTACCAACCAATGTTGGAGAGGAATCTTGAACAAGTTCAAAAGTGTGTAGATCTCAATGATCAATGTGGAAGGGTGTTTCCACATGTCATATGCACTGTTATATCCTCGAGAAGATCCTAATATTCTCGAAGTAACAACCTTGTAGTTGATGTGTGTCAACATCCCACGGAAAAGCCTCATAAAGATGTACATACCTCCAAGAGTTTACTTACATTAAGTTAAATTTGGGTTTAAAGACTACCTATATCGGCAGCCCACCAAACCCCGAGTCCAACATTCCTTTAAGTTCTCTTTTTAAAGTTGAGATTCATTTAATTCAATAACTTAATTAACTTAGGATTACTTCCTGAATTGATAGTTTTGACCTATCATCTCGTTACCCAAGAGCAGAATAGCAACAACTTATACTCCCTTAAATTAAATAACTTAACCATTTAAGGAAGTGTAACAACCCGTTAGGCTAAAACATATCAGACTTATTGTAATTAAGTCTTAATGATTCACAATCATATCTTCCTTTTTTATTTAATGCTTTACTAGAGAGGAAGGTGCTTCCTCTTCGTAGTTTCATTTTTAGGGCTTACCACAACCTACCATGTCATTTAAAGTTATAATAATCTTTATTATAGTTTTATTTCACATCACAAGATATAATGAAAAACTTAGATAAGAATGTTGTATTCAGCCACCTATTTAATTTCAATTTTCTGAGGGAGTTTATCTAAGTTCCCTTTTTAAATAAATCTTTAAGAATACACATCCAATCATATAGATAACAAGAAGATTATCCTCAATAATATGATTTACACAATCTATATAAGTAAATTCTCACTCTTTAATTCATTTCCAAACTTATACAATTACAACTTATGCTTTTTAGGCACGCTTTAAGACATCATCCTTCATTCAAAGGAGACAAACTTTTCTTTTTACAATACAATTCAGAAATCAAATCAGAATTCTTCACTAGAATCAACTTAGAGCATTCAATGCATCATTTAAGTTTTTTCCTTCTTTTACCACTTACGAAGTCCATCTGCAAAAATTGCTAGCACGGGTCAATTCAATGAACTGAGCATGATAACCACTAATCCTTAAAACAAGTACATTCCACTAATTGTTTCAATAAAACAACCCTGTTATAATGACAATAATTACTTCATACTCTCTAACCTTTAAGTAATATCAATACAAGAAGAGTCATAGTACACTGTTTAAACAAAGTGGATAGGATATATTCTATATTACTTGCCCTAAAATTTTAAATTATAATTGATTCCAACAATTACATTCACGATCAATAACATAATATAACACTGATTTTTCTTCCTAACAATTATAATACCACTCATATCATAACCTAAGTTACAAAAGTAATTTCAACATAATCTTTTTCGGATTCGTCTCACTTTTATGTAAGGAAGGAAGAAACGTTCCATTTACCAAGTACATATCCATCCGAAAAGTTGAAACGGTTTATATCATGATTTAAACAGATTATTAAAATATCTTCTATTTAAAAACTAAAGCATTTAAGGTATTAATCTAAAATAGGATCATACAAAATAAATTCAAACAGAAGTGATGGATTAACTACCACCTTCAATTTCTTCTGCCAACCTATCTTCTACCTTAGTCTTCTTAATTTTCAATCAATGAAAAGTATACAAGACAAATAAACATTGATTTCATTTTTACAATAAGAATAACAATCAGGAGGTTTAAAAACAAATACCTTATCCCAACTATACGATGAAAGGAGTCTTACCAGATTATGATCCCCCATCCCATTTATTTCTTTCAATTATTAAGATAGTTCTGCCTTCTCACAATCATACAGTTTGAGTTCATTACAAATTTCTAAGGAATGAGCACAATAACCATTCAAGGAAAAGAGTATTAAAATAACAGAATTCCTTTTTAAACCCTTTTACTTCTTTCCCTTTTCTCTGAGAGAAACTATGATGATCAAAACACTATTACAATCAAGTTTAGAAATAAATCAATCTTCCAAGACATAATAAACATTCATTAGACCAACAAGGAATGAGAAGTTGAGTATTTCTAGCACTTAAGTTCACCAAATAGTTCGGGCAAGGTAGAGCCATCTCATTGGTTTACCATTACATCCCTACAAGATCTCCAAACTGTGCATCCAATAAAAGTCAAGATCAATATTTAACATAAATCGTTACGAATCGATCAAGACTCAGAATATAATCCCGATCCAAATGAAATAAACTACATTTCCTCAAATAATCAAACCATTCGAGTTTAAAAATCAAGTTAGGGTAACTTCACGTTTCCCTTAATTACAAAGTAATCATAGACTAAATTAGTTGAACCGATACATCATTCAGTTGTTATTTTAATATGAAACACTAAAGCCAAATTGAATATACAGTATTGATTTACCGTATTCAAATCATAATTTTAAAAATACCCAAAAGCCGTAATATTCAAACCATTGTAATGAATTACACACTAACAGTCCGGAATAAAATAGGTCTTCCATTTGCATCCAAAACATTTCAACCCTATTTCTAACTTCAAAAAAAAAGTATTAAACTGGACATCGTTAAAACTTGTCAACTTTTAAGTTGGGTTTTAAAAGAGTTTCCACCACCATTAACATGGTCATAAGAACTAAATTTCACAAGCCATGTCAAAAATACTACAAGTTACAGTGTTTTTTGCCCAAAATAATAGAAAATTTTCTTTTAATACTTTTCCAAAAACAACCAAGATTTCGCAGGTATAACACAAACTAATCCATAAACTAGTCCTCCTGTGCATGCTAGTGTTACTAACATTCAAGGTTTCATGCAAGAATAAAGCAACTAACCATATACTGACTTATCCACAGTGCCCGTGAACTTAAAAACAGTCAATCCCCTTTCACAAGAGAAGTGCAGACTAAGCCATATACAATGTTTCCAAAATACGCAACTTTATAACAGTCAAAGTTTCACAAGGCGATACCAAACAAACCATCCACAAAGTTATTCATAGACCAAATAACCACGAGATAAAACGTGAATATCATAAGCAAGTAAACATAAAAACAAAATTGTTCCCTCCACTGAAACAAGTTTTTAACTAATGAGATTCAACCCAGTTTCAGTGTTTCCAGAGGTTAAAAATCACAATAGTTCACAACTTCAAACTTAACGAATACAGATGGATCTATTGCAACAATAAAGACTTCTAAAGAAATCAAAATCAATAAAAAAATTCAACCACTGAGAGCCCTATAAAGTTACCAGTACTGCTCATATGTTCACAAATCCACTACGAAAGAAAAATAATGCAAACAAATTCCAAAAGAATCAAGAAAACTCCCGATTCAACCCAAAAACACAAGTTTACACAAAACCCATAAAATCATTTTTGTACCAGACAAGCATAAATACACAGGGCTCATCAGAACAAAGTTCTTTTAATAAAACACTAAAAGGAAAGCAAATATTTTAGCAGTTAGGGCCTATCATGCCTGATAGTGTCACTGTAAAATTGAAGAAGACCTCTGGCTAAGCCCGCTCTTTCTCTTCTTCTCCACGAAAGGTCAAAAAACAAAATAATACTTCCACCATGCCTCATATATTCTCCACGAAACAAAAATAGATTTGAAACCCTCAAAATAGCCATGCAATGAAGTATAAACTACTGGTTTGAAAGACCGATGTGCATGCAGAGAGAAAAACGGAGTGCATGAAAAATGAAACAACCAAACAAAAATCTACTTGCATGCTTCCCAAAGTGATCTGGGCTCACGAAACCATGCACATTAATTTCATTAATTCCATATCTCTCGCCCAATCTTCCTTTCCACCACCCGCCAAATCTGGCAAGTTCTAAATCAAAATAAACAAATGTTTCCATTTCTAGAGGTACTGCCACCTAGGCCTCTGCTAGCCAAATTAACCTCTGCTAAAGTTGGCAATACCCAATTTCCTTACAACCTTATCACCATCTTAAATTCCATACAAACCGTCGCCCAACACTTGTAACCCTTAGGTTCCCATTCATAACATTTAGTTTAGGATAGGTTAATGACTTAGGTTAGATCTTATTTAATTTAAATTTAACACCTTAGGAAATAAAACTAGTCACTTACCTTAGCAATAGGTTAGATAAACCCTTATGTAATATCCAAAAATACATAGTTTAGGAACTCGGTTAGATTGATCATAACCTTGTAGTAATAGGTTCTAGTTTAGATTAATGTCTGGTAATCCCTTTCAAGATTTTGTTTGAATCAAGCTTAGGTTAGATTGAAATCACATTTCGACAAATCAATCATACTAAGACGTTTCAGGATGGATTCTGAATTCGCATTAAGTATAAAATCTTAGATAGGAAAACTCACATATCTTACCTAGCTTAAGGTCTAGGTTCTCTCCAATGCCATAAATGGCTGAAAACCAAATTGTGACTGTAATGACCTGCCGGGGTCAATTTCCAGAATCCAACAAAACTTTCCACAGAACGAAATATTTCCATATGAAGGAGAATTAAAGAACATATATATTCTATGTTCAGTCCATAACTAATAATTCATAGAATGTCAATTCATGGTTATTCATCCTAAATATATTTAAAACATTCATTGGATCACTGTAATTGATCCAAGGATGAGTCATAGAGATAGATAAGCTTACAATCCTCGTAAAATCAGATTGCACTCATCCACGAGAAATGAAAGAAAATGAATCCAAGCATATTCTAGTTCAATCAAATATCTCAAGAGTAGAAAAGACATAACCATATCAAGCATGATTTCCCATAATCAAAAGGACATATCCTCATAAGGAAAATCACATAACAACACTTGAACACAAAGGAGGAAAATAACAATAGTTAAGGGTATTACATGCTTCCCTCCTTAAAGAATCATCGTCCTGATGATTACATCCCTTTAATTATATTAAGGACTGTCAATTCATTCACTTACTTATTCAAAACCATATATTTCAAATTTTATAGTTCTCGAAATCAGTATTATATAACTATCTGCTCAAATTGAATAAATGTTTGCCCAAAAATGGATTTCTTAATGTCATGTAAAGATAAAATCACAGATTTTTTTTTTATCAGTCAATAGATTCAGTTCTATTCAAAAATAAAAGGAAAAGTAGTTTTCATATCTTTCAGATTTTCCCAAGTTGCACTTTCTTCGTTAAACTGGTCCCACTAGACCTTACATTGTCTTATTTCATGCTTTCTCAAATGAAACTAGTGAGTTTCTAGCACTCAAGTGGGTTTAACCACGATTATTCCTGGGTCTTAGACCTATAAGGAATTCCAATTTAACACATGTGACAAATATGAAACGTATTTCTTAAGCAAAGAAATGTATAAAACATCATGCATTCATGACAAAGTAGGGGGTAATGCTAATCAATAAGCTACGGGATTGATTACTTCAACAATTTCAAAAGGTCCCACATAACGAGGTGATAACTTAGCAGCCTTGCCAAAAGTTATAGAATTCTTTCTTGGCTTAACACGAAGAAAAACCTTCTCACCAAGTTCAAATTTCTGGTCAACCCACTTTAAATCAGCGTAACTCTTTTTCCTATCTTTTGTTTCTTTCAAGCGTTCACGAAACATTTTAACTTTTTGTTCCATTTCCGTAAGGATTTCAGGTCCAATTACTTCTCTATCCTCAATGTTGTCCCAACTAACATGGGTTCTACATTTTCTTCCATAAAGTGCCTCAAACGATGCCATCTTAAGAGAAGCATGGTATGTATTATTGTATGCAAATTCAACTAATGGGAGATACTCCTCCCACTTATACTGCTGATCCATACAATATATCCGTAACATATCTTCCAAAACTTGACTTAATCTTTCATTTTTTCCATCCGTTTTCGGATGATACGTAGAAATGAAGTTCATTTTAGTTCCAAGAGCTACATTAAGTGTTTGGAAAAATCTTGACGTCATCCTAGGGTCTCTATCAGATATAATTAATTCAGGTACTCCATATAAACTAAAAATTTCGTGTAAAAATCTTTTAGCTAAAACAGGAGAATCATCCTTTAAATTTCTAGTAATAAAATGAGGTACTTTCATTAGTTTATCAAAAACTACTAAAATAACATCATGTTTATTTCTTGACATAGGAAGCCCTTGCATGAAATCCATGCTTATTACTTGCCATTTGTACTACGGTATGCTATGGGGATATAATAAACCATTCAGGTGCATATGTTCTATTTTTACACACTGACATTCAAGACAATGAGTCACAAAATTAACATCTATTTTCATTCCCTTCCAGAAATAATGTTGTTTTATATCAGCAAGCATTTTAGTAATACCTCGGTGTCCAGAAAAGGGTGAATTTTGAAATTCAACTAACAATTTCTTTCTCAAATCATTAAGCAAAGGTATGTATACTTTGTTTTCATAACGTAAGATTCCTTCAATATCAAAATGAAAACCTTTATACCTTTCATCTTTTGGATCTACAGCAAGCGTTATTTTTACTTTCTGAAAGTACGAATTAGATTCCATTACACTTTTTACTTCATCTTTAAACTAAGTTCTTAATGTTATAAGAGCATAAATGTGCTTCTTACGACTTAGAGCATTAGCTATTCTATTCTCTTTTCCTTGGATGTAACTTATATCAAAATCATATTGAGACAAAAACTCTAACCACCTTGATTGTCTTGCATTCAAATTTGGCTGAGTAAAAATGTACTTCAGCCCAAGATAATCAGTTTTCAACTCAAATGGTTTACCAAGTAAATAATACCTCCAAACTTGAAGTGCATCAACTATGGCAGCAAGCTCTAAATCATGTGGAGCATAATTCAACTCATGTAACTTAAGTTTTCTACTCTCATATGTTATGACATGATCATTTTGTAACAAAATACCTCCAAGGCCTTCCCCAGATGCATCCGTTACAATAGTAAAGTCTCCATTAGGATTAGGTACAACTAAAATAGGTGCTAAAGTAAACTGAATTTTCAAATTTTTAAAAATAGATTCACATTTATCATTCCAAACAAATTTCTTATCCTTTTTCTGCAATGAAGTTATTGGTGCAGCCACCTTAGAAAAATCCTTAATGAATTTTCTATAATAACCAGCAAGACTCATGAAGCTTCTTACTTCATGTACATTCTTTGGTGTAGGCCATTTGGTTATAGCTACTATTTTAGAAGGATCTATAGCAATCTCATTCTTACTTATAACATGACCTAAATAATGAACTTCGGTATCAAAGAAAGAACATTTGGATAACTTACCATATAACCGTCTCTTTCTCAGAATTCCCAAAACTATTTTCAAGTGCTCTTTATGCTCCTCAACACTTTTAGAATATATGAAAATGTCATCCAAGAATACAAGCACAAACTTGTCCAGGTATTCTTGAAAGATATTGTTCATTAAATTCATAAAATTTGTAGGTGCATTAGTTAATCCAAAGGGTAAAACCATGAATTCATAATGTCCATACCTTGTCCTGAAAGTTGTTTTATGAATATTTTCATCCTTAATTCTTAATTGATGATATCCAGATCAAAGATCTATCTTGGAATATATTGTTGCTCCTCACATATGATCAAATAGATCATCAATCCTAGGAAGTGGGTATCTATTTTTTATTTTTTCTTTGTTTAACATCCTATAATCAATACACAATCTAAGTGTTCCATATTTCTTTTTCACAAATATCACTGGTGCTCCCCAAGGTGAAACACTTAGTCTAATCAAACTTTTAGACAAAATTTCTTGCAATTGAGCCTTAAGCTCAACTAACTCTATGGTAGTCATTCGATAAGGTGCTTTAGAAATAGGTTTCGTACCTGTTTTGATTTCAATGGTGAAATCAAACCCCCTTTTGGGTGGCAAACCTAGTAATTCTTCTGGAAATACGTCACTAAAATTCTGCAACAATGGGTAACATTCCATGAAATCGATGTTTTCTTTTGCAGATTCTGATATTTTTACTGCATACAAGGTATAACCTTTTTTTTAGCCTTTTTAAGTTGCATAGCCAACAATTTCCTAACTAAAATTTCTCATTTTACACCTTGAATCCCTGTTGTTTTCTGCATATCATCCAAACAACTAATATGTTTTTTAAAATATTCCACTTTTTCTTTATACACACCTAACCAATTAATGCCTATGACTATATCATAAGATCCCAAAGGTGCAACATAGAGATCAACTTCAGTGGAAAAGCTAGGTAAGTTAAGGATTGCCCCAAAAAGACACATACTAACTGTATGGATAGAATTATTACCATAATGTATAGTCCATGATTTATCCATTTTTCCAACTTTTATTTTAAGTTTCGAAGCAAGTTTACTAGAAATGAAACATTCAATAGCTCTCATATCAAAAAGAACAATTATAGGTATGCCAAATAACTTACCAAGAACTTCAATGGGTGTAGCTTGCTTTTCAACTTGCTTGTCAGCTACTACAGCATGTATCTTGTGCCGCTGATTATGATCATCCTTCTTCAAAGGACATTGATTTGCGTAATGGTCTTTGCCACAATTATTGTAGCCTCCTACAAGTCCCTTTTTAGGCCCAGAATTATTTCCATCCTTAAAATTGTCATGTTGGCCTCTATAGGACTTCTGCCCATTATTATTATTCTTTGCAAAATTATTCCTTGCATTTCCAGCAGGCTTGTTCATTGTTGTTTTCTTATTATTATCAGCTGAAAACTTATTTTTGTTACCAAAATTTTTCCATGGTCCCTTCTTAGGTGTAAGAGAAGCTGAAGAAGAGTTTGGAATTTTCTTCCGCACTTCCTCTTTATGAGCAGAAATAGCTTTTAATTTCTGTTCCTTCCTTATGGCTTTCTCAACAACCCCTTCCATAGTGGTTGGGCTATAAACATCAACCTCTCCCCCAATAACGGGATTCAATCCCATGATGAATTTTTGTATCCTGAACCTCTCATCAGTTTGATACTGAGGTACATATTTGAGGAGTTTCATAAACCGCTCCCAATACTCAGTTACAGTTAGCTTTCCTTGTGCTAATTTCTGAAATTTTGTCATTTTCTGATCATAATAAATTTTTGGCAGCCAACGTTGCCTAAAATAACCTTTAAATTGATCCCAAGTGATGTTAGTTTCATTAATATTTAACGCAGCCTTACGGCTATCCCACCATGAAGATGCCTCATGGGAAAGCTGATATGCTCCCCAAATAGCTTTGGTTTCCTCTGAGAAGTTTCTTATTGCAAAGTACTTCTCCATTTTGCTGAGCCAATTCTTAGCTCCATCTCCTAATGTGGTGGCATCAAATTTGGGTGGACTTATCCTTTTTATATCATTAGTGAATTCCGCTACCAACCTTGCCTTTTTTTTTCCGGTTGGACAGGTACATTACCATTGTTATTATCAACACCCAAATCAGGGTTGTCCTTAGGAGGTCGTTGATTGTTATTACCAGCTTCTTCATCCTCCTCATTTCCCATCACTTTTTGTTCAAGTAGAGCCAAAAAATCTCTTGTGTCAAAGAGGACAGCAAGGATCTCATCAAATTTTTGGGTTGTTGCTGCTCCTTCATCAGGTGGAGCATTATTCGCAGTGTTTCCCCTCTTTCTAACAATTTTTTGTTATAAGAAAATCCAAGTTTTTATCAAATTATGGACACAATAGGTCCAAGAGCTGCAACCTTCAGCTTTGATACCAAGATGTAACATTCCCATTTTAAGACTTTAGAAACAAGGGAAAAAAAAAATTACATGAGTAATGTTCTTTGTTCTAAATACTTAATTCAGAACACACATTTCATAACAATCATTCTTATGATAGATAACCATATGCAACTGTAATGACTCAATGTACAACCGATCTATTCATTCCATGACTCGGTTAACTACCGATCCATTCATGTATAACATTGAGTTTGGAGTATTCTACTGAATACTTCATATTCTTGGTTCTCTCACCCTATATTGGGTTCTAAGTGACATGTCTAAGGAACCTAACTGAATAATTGTTACCAATATTCATTGGCATCAGGAACCTTAGACTGGTGACATAGGACAATGCAATCAGTAGCTTGTGATACTTTAGCCAAATATTTATAACATATTGTTCATGTTACTTATTCCTTGATGGCAAACTCGTCAATTTGGAATTGTAACATTCCCATTTTAATACTTTAGAACAAGGAAATTTTTATTTTTTTTTGCATGATTAATGTTCTCTATTCTAAATACATAATTTAGAACACACATATCATAACAATCATTCTTATAACAGAACCATATGCAGTTGTAATAACTCGGTGTACTACCGATCTATGCATTTCATGACTCGATGAACTACCGATCTATTCATGCGTAACTTTGAGATTGAAGTTTTCAACTGAACACTTCATGTTCATGGTTCTCTTCCCTATTCTAGGTTCTGAGTGCTCTATCCAATGAACCTATCTGAATAATTATTACCACTATTCATCGGCATCACGATCCTTAGACTGGGTGACATAGAACAAGCAATCAGCAGCTTGCGATAATTTGGCCAAAGGTTTGAAACATATTGTACGTATTACTTATTCCTTGATGGCATACTCGTCAATCAGGAATACGCCCTTCACCCTACTCTATTGTTATATAGAACTTATTATACTGACCTTTGTCAGTCCCCGTGTCCCAAGTTTTCACTCTGGGCCAGATTAATATCATAGTTCACATTATAAAGATGCTCATGAAGACTAGGGGTAAGTTGACATACTAGGTCAACCGATGTTAACCCCGTGTGTCAAGGTACCCTGAGTCTTAAAGGGATGCCTCATAACTAGTCTATGGTCCTAACCCATCCCAAAGGGAAATCCTGATCAAGTCTTAGGTGTGTAAATCTTAACGATCAATGCAGAAGGGTGTTGCCATATGTCATCTACATTGTTATATCCTCAAGAAGATCCTAATATTCTCGAAGGTACAACCTTGCAGTTGACATGTGTCAACATCCTATGGAATAGCCTTGGAAAGATGTACATACCTCCAAGAATTTACTTTCGTTAAGTTATATTTGGATTACAGGTCCACCTTATTAGGTAGCCTTCCCTAACCCTGAGTTCAACACTCTTTGAGTTACCTTTTGTAATTAGGTTCAGTTTCACAAAAGGGTTTTAATTAGATTTAAGATTGTTTCCAGGTTTTCAGTTGGTACCTAAGCAACCTTGTATCCACAAAATAGGACAATAACCATTTAAGTTTCCCCATTAGGAAAATAACTAATCCGTCAAGGATATGTAACAACCTTATAGACTGAATCATATCAGACTTAATACCATTAAGTCATAGCAAGTTATAACCATATTTATTACTTTTGTAATTAGTGCATTACGAGAGGTTAAAATTCTCTTCCAGTTATAGTTACATTTTAGGGCATAGCTCACTCTCAACGTTCCCTAAAAATGTAGTGATCTTATTTACAATTTTTAATCACAATCATAAGATATAAAGAATCACTATCAGAAAAATGTAGTATTCAGCCATATAATTAGCTAAGGCTTACTTAGGAAATCCATCTAGACTCCATTGTATAGAACAATAAGAATGCACACTCATTCATATAGGTAATAAGAAGATCAATCTAACAAATAAGTAACACAAACCACATAAGTAATATCTCTCCATTTCATTCATTTCTAAACCTATACAATTACAACTTATGCACTTTGGCATACTTTAAGAGAATAGCCTTCAACAAAGAAGTAACTTTCTTCCATAATACAATTTGGAAAAACAAGTCGGAATTCTTCATAAGAACCAGATTAAAACAGTCATTGCATCATATCAGATTTTGTCTGCCTTTACCACTTATGATGACCATCTACAAAAATTACTAGCACAGGTCAGTTCAGTGAACTGAGCATGATAAGCACTAATCCTTAAAACAATTGCATTCCACTAATTTTTTTCATTAAACAATCATGTTTTAATGACATCGATTCCATCAAATCCCAAATCATGATTGACACTAGTTTTCTTTCTACCCATTATAATACGACTCTAAATCATAACTCAGTTACAGTTATAATTTCAACTTTAATCTATTTCGGATGATTCATCTTATACAAGAAATAAGAAGGAACAATCTGAATCTTAAGTACCTAACCATCTGAAAACCGAGAACAGTAGAAAATCATGTTTTTAATCATCTCCTAATTAAAAACTTAACCATTCTAAAGTATACATCCAACAGGTTCATATACAAGCAATTTGTGCAAAAGAATGGATTACTGCAACTTGCAAGTCCTCCTAACAAACTGCCCATAACCTTATTATACTAATTATCAATCAACGACAGGTATGCAAGCATTTGCTTCTGGATTATCTTTTTGCAAGAAGATAACAACTGAGTTCTAAATAAGATCTTAACACAGCTACAAAACGAAAGGATTCTTCCAAGCTAAGGTCTCACCACTTACTATTTCTTTCCACTTAATTTTAACAATTCTGTTATCCCATAACCATATTGTAGAGTTCCTTATAGAATTCTAAAGAAGAGCACACTATTATTCCAAAAGAGAGTATAAACACTTTCATATTTTGAAACCCTTTAACAATTTTTCCTTCTCAACTTAGAGGAAGAAAACAAAGAAGATTAAACTCTATTGTAATCAAGTTCGGAACTAAATTAACTTCCAAAAAGTAATATACATCTCAAGTTCCCTCAGGGAAGGAAAAGACAAGTAATCCAGACACTTAAGTTTAACCAATAGCTCAGGTCAGGTAGAGCCACCTTAAGAGTTTTCCAATGGATCCCTACAGTTTTACAACTATACATTAAACAAAATTCAATAACATTTTCTTTACATAAAACGTTATAAACGGTTAAAACTCAGACCACAACCCTGATCTAAAACAACAGTCTACATTTCATCCACTACTCGAACCAATTGAGTTTAAGGTCAAATTAGGGTAACTTCCCATTACCATCCTTTGCCAATGGATCGAAACTGAATCATTCCAACCGTCGCACTATTAGGTTGCTATATTATTTCAAGACACCAAACCAAAAATGCATGTACAGAATTAATAATTGAATTCTAAATACAGATTCAGCAATACGCCAAAAGTCACCCTACTCATACCATAGTAGTGAATAGTGCTTTATCTGTCACAATAAATAGATCATTCAGTTGCATTTAGAACATTTCAACCCAAATTTCAACTTCAAAAGGGATGCAATAGCTGAACATTGATAAACTTATCGACATTGAAGTCATTGTTTTTCTTGTAAAATAAAGAATTTCCAACATCATGTAACGCGGCCCAAAGAAATAGATTTCACAATCACCTCTAGGTAAAATAAAACACAGTCTTATCTTAACCACACATTAAACATAATTTCTATTAATGCAGATCCAAGATTAACCATGAATTGCCAAGGAACACAGAGCTTATCCAAGTACATTTCCTCCTGAGCATAACCATGTTCCTAATACCCATGTTTAATCACAAAAACAACAGTTAAACCAAATACTTCCTTACTCACAATACCTGCAATCATAAGAACATTCAAACCCTTTTGAAATAAAAAGTACAGGCTTAAACTTCATACAACATTTCCAACTCACGCAACTAAAACAGTCAAGTTTCACTGAATATACTAACATTCTAACCACAAAATCAATTGCCTATTTCCTTGAAAATGGAAAGGTAACAGCCAGAGTTCTTACGGTGAATCAAATAATCAGTTGATCCAATCATAAACGAAACAGTAAAGAATTACCATGGTGTTTTCAAACACGTAATCATTTAATATGCTTCTTTCCATGGAGCCAGTTCTTAATCTAATACATCAGTCAGATAAAAAACTTACAACACCTCCAAATAGATAGCAAAACTCCATATTAGATTCACAGCAAGGGAACAAGAATAATGAAGCAGGTTTTAACCAAGATCCAATTTTTTTTTATGTTTAACCCAGAACCCCAAATTAACATTAAACCCAAATCATTGTTACCAACTAAGCCAAAATGTGCATATATCATCAAAACAGAGTTATTCTAATGAAAAAATTTAAAGGAAAGAAATATTTTAATAGTTATGGCCTATTATGCCTGATAGTGTCGCTAAAAAGTTGAAGAAGACCTCTAGATGCGCTTGTCCCTTGTAATCTTCTTCCATGAAAGATTAAATAACAAAATATTGTTACCTCCATGCCTTATATATTCCCCATGACACAGAAGTAAATTTTAAACCTTTAAAATTGCCATGCAACGAAGAGTAGACGGATGGTTTCAAAAAACCAGTGCTCATGCAGAGCAAAAAAAGGAATGCATGAAAAACAAAACAACCAAGCAAAATTCCACTTGCATGCCTTCCCAAGTAATCCGTGCTCGAGACCCTATGCAAATTAATTGCATTAAATTTCATTCTCCCACCTATTTTCCATTGCCACCGACCACCAAAGTTGGCGAACTCTAAATCAAAATAAACAAAAGTTTCCATTCTTAGAGATGCTACCACGTAAGACCCTTCTTAACAAATTAACCTCCGCTAACCCTGGCAGCACTCCCTATCCTTCATCCTTATCCTTTCCTTAAATGCCATGGAAACCACCACCCAAAACTTGTGACCCTCCTTATGTCCCCTTTCATAGCATTAGCTTAGGATAGGTTAGTGACTTAGGTTAGATCATAGGTAAACTTAGTCTTAATGTCATAGGATATAACATTAGTCACCCACCTTAGTGTTAGGTTTAGATAACCCTTAGGAGTATCAAGCACATAGTTTAGGACTAGGTTAGATTAACTAACCTTACAACATTAGGTTATAGTTTACGTTAAAAACTAATAACCTTGCTGATTCTAATCTAGGTCCACTAGATAGGATTAATCAGTAAATAGAATTCAAACAGAATAAAACATTCCCAGATCAAATTCTGATTTTGCATCAAGTAATTAAGCTTTAGATGGAAAACTTACACATCTTACCTGGCTTAAGGTCCAGGTCCTTTCTGATGCTATGATGACTGAATCCAGATTCTGATTGCAATGATCAGCCAGAGTTAACCCCCGGAATCCAACAAAACTATCCTCTACAGAAATATTTTTATACGAAGGAGTTTTAAAAGAAATTGAACATTCAAAGTTCAGTCAGACTTAGTAACTCACAAAAAGTTAATACAAATCTTTTCATCTAAATAAAATTTAAAAAATTCCTTGCATCAATGCAACTGATCCAAGGTTGAGTCATAAAGGTGGATAAATCCACAATCTTCTAGAAATCACATTGTACTCATATGCGAAGGATGAAAGAAAAAGAGTCCAAGCATATTATGGTTCAATCAAAGATCTTAAGAGTAGAAAAGACATAACCAAATCAAGCATGAATTCCCGAAACCAAAAGAACATATCCTCATATGGGAAAATCACATATCAACACTTGAATGCAAAGGAGAAAGTAACAACAGTTCATGGTGTTACATTCTTCCCTCCTAAAAGATTCATTGTCCCGATGATTACAACCTTTTATCTATCTTCTAATCAGTTAATTATTTTACTCACTTATCATATCAACTATTTCAAACTTGAATAGTTTCTTAAATCAGTATCATGTTACTATTCATTCAACCTGAATAAATGTTTGCCCCAAAACTGGCTTACTTAATGACATGTAAAAGATAAATTCATAATAAAAAAATTTTTATCAATCAATAGATTCATTTCTGTTAAAAAAGAAAGGGAAAAGTAGTTTTCATCTCTTCTAGATTTTCCCAAGTTGCACTTTCTTCATTAAACTGGTCCCACTGGACCTTAAATTGTTGTATTTCACGATTCCTCGAATGCAATCGGCGAGTTTATAGCACTCGAGTGGGTTTAACCATCATTATTCCTGGGTCTTGGACCTACAAGGAATTCCAATTCAACACATGTGATAAATCTGAAATGTATTTCTTAAGCAAAGAAATATGGAAAACATCATGCATTCCTGACAAAGCAGGTGGTAATGCTAATTAGTAAGCTACGGATTGATTACTTCGACAATTTTGAAAGGTCCCACAAAACGAGGTGATAACTTGGCAGCCTTGCCAAAAGTTATAGAACTCTTTCTTGGTTTAACACGAAGAAAAACCTTTTCACCAAGTTCAAATTTTTGGTCAACCCACTTTAAGTCAGCATAACTCTTCTTCCTATCTGCTTCTTCCTTCAATCGTTCACGAATCATTTTAACTTGTTGTTCCATTTTAGTAAGGATTTCAGGCCCAATTACCTCTCTATCCTCAATGATATCCCAGTTAACAGGGGTTCTACATTTTCTTCCATACAGTGCCTCGAAAGGTGCCATCTTAAGAGAGGAGTGATATGTATTGTTGTATGCAAATTCAACTAATGGGAGATACTCTTCCCATTTATACTGTTGATCCATGCAATACATTCATAACATATCTTCTAACACTTGATTTACTCTCTCAGTCTGTCCATCCATTTCCAGATGATATGTAAAACTGAAGTTCATTTTAGTTCCAAGAGCTACATTAAGCGTTTGCCAAAATCTTGATGTCATTCTAGGATCCCTATCTGATATTATTAATTCAGGTACTCCATGTAATCTAAAAATTTCATGTACAAATCTTTTAGCTAACACAGCAGAATCATCCTTTAGATTTCCAGCAATAAAATGTGCTACTTTTGTTAGTTTATCAACAACTACTAAAATAACATCATGCTTATTTCTTGACATAGGCAAACCCTGTACAAAATCCATGCTTATTACTTGCCATTTGTACTATGGTATGCTATCAGGATATAATAAACTAGCTGGGTGCATGTGTTCTACCTTCACCCGTTGACATTCAAGACAATGAGTCACAAAATTAACAACATCCTTTTTTATTCCTTTCCAAAAATATTGTTGTTTTAGATCGGAAAGCATTTTAGTAATACCCGGGTGTCCAGAATAGGGTGAATTATGAAATTCAGCTAACAATTTCTTTCTCAAATCATTTAGCAAAGGTACGTATACTTTGTTTTCATTACGTAAGATTCCTTCATTATCAAAATGAAAACCTTTATACCTTTCATCTTTTGGATCTGCAGCTAGCGTTGTTTTTACTTGCTGAAAGTATAAATCAGATTCCAATTCACTTTTCACTTCATCTTTAAACTGAGTTCTTAATGTTATAAGAGTAGAAATGTACTTCCTACGACTTAGAGTATCTACTACTCTATTCTCTTTTCCTTTTATGTAACTAATATCAAAATCATATTGAGACAAAAACTCTAACCACATTCGTTGTCTTGCATTTAGATTAGGTTGAGTGAAATATATTTTAGCCCTAGATGATCAGTTTTCAACTCAAAAGGTTTACCAAGTAAATAGTGCCTCCAAACTTGAAGTGCATGTACTATGGCAACAAGCTCTAAATCATGTGGAGCATAATTCAACTCATGTAACTTTAGTTTTCTACTTTCATATGCTATGACATGATCATTTTGTAACAAAACACCTCTAAGGCCTTCCTCGGATGCATCCGTTACAATAGTAAAGCCTCCATTAGGGTCAGGTACAGCTAAAATAGGTGCTGAAGTCAACTGAATTTTTAAACTTTTAAAATCATATTTACACTTATCATCCCAAGAAAATTTCTTATCCTTTTTCTGCAATGAAGTTATCGGTGCAGCCACTTTAGAAAAATCTTTAACAAATTTTCTATAATAACCAGCAAGGCCCATGAAGATTCTTACTTCATGTACATTATTTGGTGCAGGCCACTTGGTTATTGCCCCTATTTTAGAATGATCTACAACAATTACTTCTTTACTTATAACATGACCCAAATAATGAACTTCGGTATCAAAGAAAGAACATTTGGATAACTTACCGTATAACCTTCTTTTTCTCAAAATTTCCAAGACTAATTTCAAATGCTCATTATGCTCCTTGACACTGTTAGAATATATGAGAATATCATCCAAGAATACAAGCACAAACATGTCCAAATATTCTTGAAAAATATTATTCATTAAGTTCATAAAATTTGTGGGTGCATTAGTTAATCCAAAGGGTGAAACTGTGAATTCATAATGTTTGTACCTTGTCCGGAAAGCTATTTTATGAATATCTTCTTCTTTAATTCTTAATTGATGATACCCAGATCAAAGATCTATCTTGGAATAAACCGATGCTCCACACATCTAATCAAATAAATCATCAATTCTAGGAAGTGGGTATCTATTCTTAATTGTTGCCTTGTTTAACATCTGATAATCAATACACAATCTAAGTGTCTCGTCTTTCTTTTTCACAAATATCACTGGTGCTCCCTAAGGTGAAACACTTGGTATAATCAAACCTTTGGACAAAATTTCATGTAATTGAGCCTTAAGCTCAGCTAACTTTGTAGTAGTCATCTGATAAGGTGCTTTAGAAATAGGCTCTGTCCCTGGTTTGATTTCAATCATGAAGTCAAATTCCCTTTTTGGTGGTAAACCTGGTAATTCCTCTGGAAATACGTCCTTGAAACTCTGCAACAATGGGTATCATTTCATGAAATTGATGTATTCTTCTGTACATTTAGATATTTTTACTGCATATAAGGTACAACCTTTATTTTTGGCCTTTTTAAGTTGCATAGCTGACAATTTCCTAACTAAAATTTCTCGTTTTACACCTTGAATCTCTGTTGTTTTCTACAGATCATCTAAACATCTTATATGTTTTTCAAAGCAATCCACTTTTACTTTATGCTCAGCTAACCAATTAACGCCGATGACAACGTCATAGGATCCCAAAGGTGCAACATAGAGATCAACTTTGGTGGAAAAGTTAGGTAAGTCAAGGACTGCCCAAAAAAGACACATACTAATTGTATGAACAGAGTTATTACCATAATGTACAGTCCATGATTTATCCATTTTTCTAGCTTTTCTTTTAAGTTTTGAAGTGATTTTACTAGAAATAAAACATTCAGTAGCTCCTATATCAAAAATAATAGTTATAGGTATGCCAAATAACTTACCAGGAACTTCTATAGGTGTCACTTACTTTTCAGCTTGCTTGTCTGCTACTACAGCATGTATCTTATGTTGTTGATTACGATCATCCTTCTTTAAAGGACATTGGTTTACGTAATGATCTTTTCCACAATTATAGCAGCCTCCTACAGGTCCCTTTTTAGGCTCAAAATTATTTCCAGCCCTAAAATTATCACGTTGGCCTCCATAAGACTTATGCCCATTATTATAATTCTTGGCAAAACCATTCCTTTCATTTCTAGCAGGCTTGTTTGTTGTCATTTTCTTATTATTATCCACTGAAAACTTATTTTTGTTGCCAAAATTTTTCCATGGCCCCTTCTTGGGTACAAGAGAAGCTGAAGAGGGTTTGGAATCTTCTTCCACACTTCCTCTTTATGAGCAGAAATAGCCTTTAATTTCTGTTCCTGCCTTATGGATTTTTCAACAACCCCTTCCATAGTGGTTAGGCTGTGAACATCAACCTCTCCTTCAATCACGGGATTCAGTCCCATGATGAATTTTCATATTCTAAACTTCTCATCAGTTTGATACTATGGTACGTACTTGAGGAGTTTCGTAAACTGCTCCCAGTACTCAGTTACAGTCAGCTTCCCTTGAGCTAAGTTTTGAAATTCTGTCATTTTCTGATCATAGTAAAGTTGTGGCAACCAACGTTGCCTAAAATAGCCTTTAAATTGATCCCAAGTGATGTTAGTTTCATCAATATTCAGCTCAGCCTTACGGTTGTCCCACCATGAAGATGCTTCATGGGAAAGCTGATATGCTTCCCAAATATCTTTGGTTTCCTCCAAGAAGTTTCTTATTGCAAAGTACTTCTCCATTTCACTGAGCCTTTTCTCAGCTCCATCTCCTAATGTGGTGCCATCAAATTTAGGTGGACTTATCCTTTTTATATCATTAGTGAGTTCTGATGCCAACCTAGCCTTTTTGTTTTCTAGTTGACCAAGTACATTTCCATTGTTTTTACCAACACCCATATCAGGGTTGTCCTCAGGAGGTGGTTCATTATTATTACCAGCTTCTTTATCCTCCTCATTTCCTATCACTTGTTGTTCAAGTACAGTCAAACGATCTCTTATGTCCAACAGGACAGCAAGAATCTCATCTAGTTTTTGGGTTGTTGGTGCCCTTTCCTCAAGTGGAGCATTATTCACAACATTTGCCCTTGTTCTAACCATTTTCTGTCACAAGAAAATTTAGTTTTTGATCAAATTATGGACACAATAGGTCCAAGAGTTGTAACCTTTAGCTTTGATACCAAGATGTAACATTCCCATTTTAATACTTTAGAAACAAGGAATTTTTTAATTTTTTTTTTGCACGATTAATGTTCTCTATTCTAAATACATAACTTAGAACACACATATCATAACAATCATTCTTATAACAAAACCATATGCAGCTATAATGACTCAGTGTGCCACCGATGTATTCATTCCATGACTCGATGAACTACTTATCTATTCATGTGTAACTTTGAGATTGAATTTTTCAAATGAACACTTCATGTTCGTGGTTCTCTTCCCTATTCTGGGTTCTGAGTGCTTTTTCCAAGGAACCTATCTGAATAATTATTACCACTATTCATCGGCATCATGATCCTTAGACTGGGTGACATAGGACAAGGCAATCAGCATCTTGCGATACTTTGGCCAAAGGTTTAAAACATACTATTTGTATTACTTATTCCTTGACGGCATACTCTTCAATTGGGAATACACCCTTCACCCTACTCTATTGTTATATAGAACATCTTACACTGGCCTCTATCAGTCCCCTTGTCCCAAGTTTTTGCTCTAGACCAGATTAATATCATAGTTCACATTATAAAGATACTTTTGAAGACTAGGGGTAAGTTGACATACTGGGTCAACCGATGTTAACCCCGTGTGTCAAGGTACCCTGAGTCTCAAAGGGTTGCCTCATAACCAGTCTATGGTCCTAACCTGTCATGGAGGGAAACATTGATCAAGTCTCAGGTGTGTAAATATTAACAATCAATGCAAAAGGGTGTTGCCATATGTCATATGCATTGTTGTATCCTTGAGAAGATCCTATTCTCGAAGGTACAACCTTACAATTAACGTGTGTCAACATCCTACGGAATAGCCTTGGAAAGATGTACATACCTCCAAGAATTTACTTTCCTTAAGTTATATTTGGATTACAGGTCTACCTTATTAGGTAGCCTTCCCTAACCCTGAGTTCAACACTCTATGAGTTACCTTTTGTAATTAGGTTCAGTTTCACAAAAGGGTTTTAATTAGATTTAAGATTGTTTCTAGGTTACCAGTTGGTACCTAACAGCCTTGTATCCACAAAATAGGACAATAACCATTTAAGTTTCCCCATTAGGAAAATAACTAATCTAGCAAGGATATGTAACAACCTTATAGACTGAATCATATCAGATTTAATACCATTAAGTCATAGCAAGTTATAACCATATTTATTACTTTTGTAACTAGTGCATTATGAGAGGTTAAAATTCTCTTCCAGTTATAGTTACATTTTAGGGCATAGCTCACTCTCAACGTTTCCTAAAAATGCAGTGATCTTATTTACAATTTTTAATCACAATCATAAGATATAAAGAATCACTATCAAAAAAATGTAGTATTCAGCGATATTATTAGCTAAGGCTTACTTAGGAAATCCATCTAGACTCCATTGTATAGAACAATAAGAATGCACACTCATTCATATAGGTAATAAGAAGATCAATCTAACAAATAAGTAACACAAACCACATAAGTAATATCTCTCCATTTCATTCATTTCTAAACCTATACAATTACAACTTATGCACTTCAGTATACTTTAAGAGAATAGCCTTCAACAAAGAAGTAACTTTCTTCCATAATACAATTTGGAAAAACAAGTCAGAATTCTTCATAAGAACCAGATTAAAACAGTCATTGCATCATATCAGATTTTGTCTGCCTTTACCACTTATGATGACCATCTACAAAATTACTAGCATGGGTCAGTTCAGTGAACTGAGCATTATAAGCACTAATCCTTAAAACAATTGCATTCCACTAATTTTTTTCATTAAACAATCCTATTTTAATGACATCAATTCCATCAAATCCCAAATCAAGATTCACACTAGTTTTCTTTCTACCCATTATAATATGACTCTAAATCATAACTCAGTTACAGTTATGATTTCAACTTTAACCTATTTCAGATGATTCATCTTATACAAGAAAATAAGAAGGAACAATCTGAATCTTAAGTACCTAACCATCCGAAAACTGGTAACAGTAGACACTCATGTTTTTAATCATCTCCTAATTAAAAACTTAACCATTCTAAATAATACATCCAACAGGTTCATATACAAGCAATTTGTACAAAAGAATGGATTACTGCAAATTGCAAGTCCTCCTAACAAACTATCCATAACCTTATTATGCTAATTATCAATCAACAACAGGTATGCAAGCATTAGCTTCTGGATTATCTTTTTGCAAGAAGATAACAACTGAGTTCTAAATAAGATCTTAACACAGCTACAAAATGAAAGGAGTCTTCCAAGCTAAGGTCTCACCACTTACTATTTCTTTCCACTTAATTTTAACAGTCATGTTATCCCATAACCATACTGTAGAGTTCCTTATAGAATTCTAAAGAAGAGCACACTATTATTCCAAAAGAGAGTATAAACACTTTCATATTTTGAAACCCTTTAACAATTTTTAACTCACATAATTAAAACAGTCAATTTTCACTTAATATACTAACATTCTAACCACAAAATCAATTTCCTATTTCCTTGAACATGGAACGGTAACAGCCAGAGTTCTTACGGCGAATCAAACAATCAGTTGATCCAATCATAAACGAAACAGTAAAGAATTACCATGGTGTTTTCAAACACATAATCATTTAATATGTTTCTTTCCATGGAGCCAGTTCTTAATCTAATACATCAGTCAGATAAAAAACTTACAACACCTCCAAATGGATAGCAAAACTCCATATTAGATTCACAGCAAGGGAATAAGAATAATGAAGCAGGTTTCAACCAGGATCCAAAAATTTTTATGTTCAACCCAGAACCCCAAATTAACATTAAACCCAAATCATTGTTACCAGCCAAGCCAAAATGCGCATATATCATCAAAACAGAGTTGTTCTAATGAAAACATTTAAAGGAAAGTAAGATTTTAACAGTTAGGGCCTATTATGCCTGATAGTGTCGTTACAAAGTTGAAGAAGACCTTTGGATGCGCTCGCCCCTTCTCTTCTTCTTCCACGAAAGATTAAATAACAAAATATTTTTACCTCCATCCCTTATATATTCCCCACGACACATAAGTAAATTTGAAACCTTCAAAATTGCCATATAAATTAGAGTAGACAGTTGGTTCGAAAAACCAGTTCACGTAAAGCAAAAAATAGAATGCATGAAAAACAAAACAACCAAGCAAAATTCCACTTGCATGCCTTCCCAAGCAATCCGTGCTCAAGACCCTATGAAAATTAATTGCATTAAATTTCATTCTCCCATCTTTTTTCCATTGCCACCGACCGCCAAAGTTGGCGAACTCTAAATCAAGATAAACAAAAGTTTCCATTCTTAGAGATGCTGCCACGTAAGACCCTTCTTATTAAATTAACCTCTGCTAACCCTAGTAGCACTCCCTATCCTTCATCTGTATCCTTTCCTTAAATTCCATGGAAACCACCACCCAAAACTTGCAACCCTCCTTAGGTCCCCTTTCATAGCATTAGTTTAGGATAGGTTAGTGACTTAGGTTAGATCATAAGTAGAATTAGTCTTAATGTCATAGGATATAACATTAGTCACCCACCTTAGTGTTAGGTTTAGATAACCCTTAGGAGTATCAAGCACATAGTTTAGGACTAGGTTAGATTAACTAACCTTGCAACATTAGGTTATAGCTTACGTTAAAAACTAATAACCTTATTGATTCTAATCTAGGTCCACTAGATAGGATTAATCAGTAAATAGAATTCAAACAGAATAAAACATTCCCGGATCAGATTCTGATTTTGCATCAAGTAATTAAGCTTTATATGGAAAACTTACACATCTTACCTGGCTTAAGGTCTAGGTCCTTTCTAATTTTATGATGACTTAAACCAGATTTTGATTGCAATGATCAGCCAGAGTTAACCCCCAGAATCCAACAAAACTATCCTCTATAGACATATTTTTATACGAAGGAGTTTTAAAAGAAATTGAACATTCAAAGTTCAGTCAGACTTAGTAACTCACAAAAAGTTAATACAAATCTTTTCATCTAAATAAAATTTAAAAAATTCCTTGCATCAATGCAACTAATCCAAGGTTGAGTCATAAAGGTGGATAAATCCACAATCTTCCAGAAATCACATTGTACTCATATGCGAAGGATGAAATAAAAAGAGTCCAAGCATATTCCAGTACAATCAAAGATTTTAAGAGCATAAAAGACATAACCAAATCAAGCACGACTTCCTGAAACCAAAATAACATATCCTCATATGGGAAAATCACATATCAACACTTGAATGCAAAGGAGAAAGTAACAACAGTTTAGGGTGTTACAGGAATACATCCTTCACCCCACTCCATTGTTATCTCAAATTTCTTACACTAACTTCTGTCAGTCCCCTTGCCCAAGTTTTAAATCTAGCTCAGGTTAACAACATAGGTCATGATATGACAAGGCTCTTAAAAACATAGGGTAAATTGGCATACTGGGTCAACCTAGGTTAACCCTGTGTGCCAAGGTACCCTGAGTCCTAAAGGGCTACTTCATATCCTTATTATGGTACTAACCAATCTTGGAGAGAAATCTTGAACAAGTTCAAATGTGTGTAGATCTCAACAATCAATGTGGAAGGGTGTTGCCACATGTCATCTACACTATTGTATCCTCGATAAAATCTTAATCTTCTTGAAGGTACAACCTTGTAGTTGACGTGTGTCAACATCCTACGGAACAACCTCGTAAAGATGTGCATACCTCCAAGAGTTTACCTACGTTAAGTTAAATTTGGGTTTAAAGACTACCTATATCGGCAGCCCACCAAACCATGAGTCCAATATTTCTTTGAGTTCTCTTTTTAAAGTTGAGATTCATTTAATTCAAGAACTTAATAAACTTAGGATTGCTTCCTGAATTGATAGTTTTGACCTATCATCTCATTACCCAAGAACATGACAGCAACAACTTATATTCCCTTAAATTAAATAACTTAACCATTTAAGGAAGTGTAACAACCCGTTAGGCTGAAACATATTAGACTTATTGTAATTAAGTCTTAATGATTCACAATCATATCTTCCTTTTTTATTTAGTGCATTACTAGAGAGGAAGGGACTTCCTCTTAATAGTTGCATTTTTAGGGCTTGCCACACCCTACCATGTCATTTAAAGTTACAATAATCTTTATTATAGTTTTATTTCACATCACAAGATATAATGAAAAACTTAGATAAGAATGTTGTATTTAGCCACCTATTTAATTTCAATTTTCTTAGGGAATTTATCTAAGTTCCCTTTTTAAATCACTCTTTAAGAATACACATCAAATCATATAGATAACAAGAAGATTATCCTCAACAAGATAATTTACACAATCTATATAAGTAAATTCTCACTCTTCAATTCATTTCCAAACTGTTACAATTACAACTTATGCTTTTTAGGCATGCTTTAAGACATCAGCCTTCATTCAAAAGAGACAAAATTTTCTTTTTACAATACAATTCAGAAATCAAATCAGAATTCTTCACTAGAATCAACTTAGAGCAGTCAATGCATCATTTAAGTTTTTATCTTCTTTTACCACTTACAAAGTTCATCTACAAAAATTTCTAGCACGGGTCAGTTCAATGAACTGAGCATGATAACCACTAATCCTTAAAACAAGTGCATTCCACTAATTGTTTCAATAAAACAACCCTATTATAATGAAAACAATTACTTCATACTCTCTAAGCTTTAAGTAATATCAATATAAGAAGAGTCATAATGCACTATTTAAACAAAGTGGACAGGATATATTCTATATTACTTGCCCTAAAATTTTAAAGTATAATTGATTCCAGTAATTACATTCGCGATCAATAACATAATATAACACTAGTTTTTCTTCCTAACAATTATAATACCACTCATATCATAACCTAAGTTACAGAAGTAATTTCAACATAATATTTTTTGGATGATTCATCTCACTTTTATGTAAGGAAGGAAGAAACATTCCATTTACCAAGTACATATCCATCCGAAAAGTTGAAATAGTTTATATCATGATTTAAACAGATTCTTAAAATATCTTCTATTTAAAAACTAAACCATTTAAGGTATTCAGCCAAAATAGGATCATTCAAAATAAATTCAAACAGAAGTGATGGATTAACTGCCACCTTCAATATTTTCTACCAACCTGTCTTCTACCTTAGTCTTCTTAATTTTTGATCAATGAAAAGTATACAAGACAAATAAACATTGATTTCCTTTTTACAATAAGAATAACAATCAAGAGGTTTAAAAAAAAGACCTTATCCTAGCTATACAATGAAAGGAATCTTACCAGATTAGGATCCCCCATCCCAATTATTAAGACAATTCTACCTTCTCACAACCATACAGTTTGAGTTCATTACAAAGTTATAAGGAATGAGCACAATAACCATTCAAGGAAAAGAGTATTAAAATAACATACTTGCTTTTTAAACCCTTTTACTTCTTTCCCTTTTATCTCTGAGAGAAACTGTGACGATCAAAACACTATTACAATCAAGTTTAGAACGAAATCAAGCTTCCAAGACATAATAAACATTCATTATACCAATAAGGAATGAGAAGCTAAGTAGTTCTAGTACTTATGTTCACCCAATAGTTCAGGTAAGGTAGAGCCATCTCATTGGTTTACCATTACATACCTACAGGATTTACAAACTGTGCATCCAATAAAATTCAAGATCAATATTTAACATAAATAATTATGAACCGATCAAGACTTAAAATATAATCCCGATCCAAATCAAATAGACTACATTTCCTCAAATACTCGAACCATACAATTTTAAAAATCAAGTTATGGTAACTTCACATTTCCCTTAATTACAAATTAATCAAAGACTGAATTAGTTGAACCGATACGTCATACGGTTGCTATTTTAATAGGAAACACTAAATCCAAATTGAATATATAGTATTGATTTACCATATTCGAATCATAATTTCAAGAATACCCAAAAGCTGTAATATTCAAACCATTGTAATGAATTACACATTAACAGTCTAGAATAAAAATAGGTCTTCCATTTGCATCCAAAACATTTCAACCCTATTTCTAACTTCAAAAATAAAAGTATTAAACTGGACATCGTTAAAACTTGTCAACTTTTAAGTTGGGTTCGAAAAGAGTTTCCACCACCATTAACATGGTCATAAGAACTAGATTTCACAAGCCATGTCAAAAATACTACAAGTTACATTCTTGTTTGCACAAAATAATAGACACAATTTTCTTTTAATAATTTTCCAAAAACAACCAAGATTTCAGAGGTAGAACACAAAATCATCCATATACTATTCCTCCTCTGCATGCTAGTGTTACTAACATTCAAGGTTTCACACAAGAATAAAGAAACTAACCATATATTGACTTATCCACAGTGCCCGTGAACTTAAAAACAGTCAATCCCCTTTCACAAGAGAAGTGCAAACTAAGCCATATAAAATGTTTCCAAAATACACAACTTTATAGCAGTCAAAGTTTCATAGGGTGATACCAAACAAACCATCCATGAAGTTATTCACAGACCAAATAACCATGAGATAAAACGTGAATATCATAAGCAAGTAAACATGAAAACAACATTGTTCCATCCACCGAAACAAGTTTTTAACTAATGATATTCAACCCAATTTAAGTGTTTCCAGAGGATAAATATCACAACAGTTCGCAACTCCAAACTTAACGAATATAGGTGGATCTATTGCAACAATAAAGACTTCTAAAGAATTCAAAATCAATAAACAATTTCAACCACTGAGAGCCCTATAAAGTTACCAATATTGCTCATATGTTCACAAATCCACTATGAAAGAAAAGTAATGCAAACAAGTTCCAAAAGAATCAAGCAAACTCCCGATTCAACCCAAAAACACAAGTTTACACAAAACCCATAAAATCATTTTTTTACCAGACAAGCATAAATACACAGGGCTCATCAGAACAAAGTTCTTTTAATAAAACACTTAGAGGAAAGCAAATATTTTAGCAGTTAGGGCCTATCATGCCTGATAGTGTCACTGTAAAATCGAAGAAGACCTCTGGCTGAGCCCACTCTTTCTCTTCTTCTCCACAAAGGTTAAACAACAAAATACTACTTCCACCATGCCTCATATATTCTCCACGAAATAGAAATAGATTTGAAACCATCAAAATAGCCATGCAATGAAGTATAAACTGGTGGTTTGAAAGACCAGTGTGCATGCAGAGAGAAAAACGGAGTGCATGAAAAATGAAACAACCAAACAAAAATCTTCTTGCATGCCTCCCAAATTGATCTAGGCTCACGAAACCATGCACATTAATTGCATTAATTCCATATCTCTCACCTAATCTTCCTTGCCACCACCCACCAAATCTAGAAAGTTCTAAAACAAAATAAACAAGTGTTTCCATTTCTAGAGGTACTGCCACCTAGGCCTCTGCTAGCCAAATTAACCTCCGCCAAAGTTGGTAGTACCCAATGTCCTTACAACCTTATCACTATCTTAAATGCCATACAAACCGTCACCCAACACTTGCAACCCTTAGGTTCCCATTCATAACATTTAGTTTAGGATAGGTTAATGACTTAGGTTAGATCTTAGGTAATTTAAATTTAACACCTTAGGATATAACACTAGTCACTTACCTTAGCAATAGGTTAGATAAACCCTTATGTAATATCCAAAAATACATAGTTTAGGAACTCGGTTAGATTGATCATAACCTTGTAGTAATAGGTTCTAGTTTAGATTAATGTCTGTTAATCCCTTTCAATATTTTGCTCGAATCAAGCTTAGGTTAGATTGAAATCACATTTCGACAAATCAATCATACTAAGACGTTTCAGGATGGATTCTAAATTTGCATTAAGTATAAAAGCTTAGATAGGAAAACTCACATAGCTTACCTAGCTTAAGGTCCAGGTTCTCTCCAATGCCATAAATGGCTGAAAACCAAATTGTGACTGTAATGACCTGCCGGGGTCAATTTCCATAATCCAACGAAACTTTCCATAGAACGGAAATATTTTCATATGAAGGAGAATTAAAGAACATATATATTCTATGTTCAGTCCATAACTAATAATTCATAGAATGTCTATTCATGTCTATTCATCCTGAATATATTTAAAACATTCCTTGGATCATTGTAATTGATCCAAGGATGAGTCATAGAGATAGATAAGCTTACAATCCTCCTGAAATCAGATAGCACTCATCCATGAGAAATGAAAGAAAATGAATCCAGTCATATTCTAGTTCAATCAAATATCTCAGTAGCAAAAAAGACAACCATATCAAGCATGATTTCCCATAATCAAAAGGACATATCCTCATAAGGAAAATCACATAACAACACTTGAATACAAAGGAGGAAAATAACAACAATTAAGGGTGTTACACAATAAGTTTGGTTGTAGGAGACATTGGAGCAACATTTGTGTACCTCCAACTAAAGCCAAATTTGGAAAACAACAAATATGTGGAATATGATTTCGTGCTCCCAGGGTCACTGAAGTGTAAGCATACCATGAATAACATTCCACTGCCTAAGCCCAAAATTACAATCAAAGTAGAGGATGAGGAGGATGAGCACGAGGGTAGTGGTGGTTTGGAACAGAGAGGTAGAAAACAACCCGCAAATAAGGATGAAGCAGAGCACTCAACTACACCACCTCAACCATAAGAGGGGGATGATGAGGACTTGGATGCAGTCCAAGGAGTGCACCAATTAAAGAGAGTGTTTAGGAGAACAAGGACCCAAGGTGCTACTCTGAAAATAGTTTGTAGATCACCCCAACTTTCTCCACAGAAGGAGACAATTGAGAAAAGAAGAAGAAAATTAAAATTGAATGAGGAAGTGAAAGAGTTAGAGGAAAGTGTGCCCAATTCTCCTACACCTCTAGAAAATGTAGAAGAACACAAAGATGAAGGAATGAAGGATGGAGAAGAGGAAGAAAAAGGAACAGATGAGATAGCAACTGAGACTGCTCAGGATATAGAAGCATAAGTCCCAATTCTAGAAGCTCAAGTTCCTAAGAAACCTAGGTTAAGAAGAAAAATTTGGGAACACATTCCACTAGCCATGGGTTATGCTGAGTACACAGGTAAAATTTAATGTGCACGTTTCTAGAGCACACTGACACAAAAGTAGTTATATGGATGGGAGTTAATAGATGAATATATGACAATAGTGCGCGCAAGAAAGCAATTACCATGGTCGATGCACACGCACATGGATGAACAAGATTTTGATGTGTGTGAGGAGTCATGCATATCGAGGAGGTTAAAAAAGACACCTCATGCTAGACACATAACAATAAAGCCTATTGTTATGTTAGATGAATAGGTGAGCAATGCATTGGTAAAATTCTTGATGAAGGTCGCACGTCAGAATATGGATAAACCTGCCACAATTAGGGTTCTGAGGGAAGAGATCAAAACTAAGGACGAGGAAATAGCTTACCTAAATCAGGAAAGAGACTTTGCATAGAAGAAGAACGATGTTTTTATCAGCATCGCAGAGGAGATAGGTGACAATGTCATGAAGGTTAGGCCACACTTAGAGCCAAAGGTACCAAAAATGTTTCCTTTGGCAATACATTATGTAAGTACATTGGTGGACTTAGTGCTTGAAGATGAACCTCTGTGGATGCCAACACCAAAGGATATAGCACAAGATGCAGAGTGATAAAAGGCTTTAGTGATGCAAAAGATTGCATCATATGAAGGACTACTGTAAGTGCTGTGAGAATAACTAAAAAAGGCATACCAATCCTTGAACATTTGTACAGCTCCAAAGGCACTCATCAAAATAAAAACCTTGGAAGAGAATAATGAGGTCCAGAAAGTGATGAAGGATGACACATTGGGCCGTGTAAAAATATTAGCACTAGTTAAATAGAAGCGTGAGGCCCTGGTAATAGCCCAAGAACCACACAAGGATTGGCTAGAGGAGCTTGGGAGACTCATTTTGTAGAAGATGGATTTGTTAGAGGGAAGGATGACTGCAATGTCCAACATTTTTTTGGTATTACAGAATGTGAAAGGAGAGATTGCGCAAGATAAATTGGATTCCATTGCTTTGGAAATTCCAAAAAAAGTAGAAGAAGCACTCGTTGAGTGGCAGACCTTAGAGAATGAGATAAAGGAGGAATATCTCGAATTAATTTTTTAGGTTAAAGCAAATGAAGCTGCAGAGTAACATCATTCTTTTATACATATAGATTCATTCCTATTCTTTCCATTCAAATTCTTTAATTTGTTTTTGAGACAACCATTACTGGGGAGGCAATACAATTAGTGTGGGGTAATATATATCATAGAATACTTAACAAAAGGCACACAAGAGGTCTGTGTGGGAAAATAGGGCATGTTCAAAGGTGTGGATGGATAAGAGAAACACGCATGCAGAGTATAAGTTCATATTTCAGGACTTATCCATTTTTACACATAAGGATCTATTTTTAGCAATGGCATGCAGAGCACATAAACGAGGCAGAGACTTGCGTGCCACACATTAGATTTTTTTGGAAGATCAACTACAAATAACTTTTCATGGACACTGACCAGAAATAGATCTACTATTGTCAGTTAACTAACAGTAGTCTATTGTTAGCATTATTGCATGTAATCCTATTTGTGTAATGGCACATGGCTAATAATAGCATGCGGCCTATTTTGGGATTAGATAAGTAGTGAAGGGAAAGTCCCCACCCTTATAAATATGTAATGAATTGTGTAGTAGAAGAGACAATAATATATTATAGAATGAGTAGAGAAAGAGATATAGGTATGTATGTGTGCAAAACTAGACTGTTGTATCATATCTGTGTTCGTATGGGCATAGAATGCCATTACTGTAAGAAGCTTCTGTGTAATTTTCATATTTAATACAATCAAGGATACTGGCTGAATCTAAGTGTTAGTTCTATGTGTATTTGGATCTAGTATGTTCTTGATTTCATCATGGTTAATACTTAATTTTGTTATCCCTTAGAAATAGATATGGCATGCTCTATAGAATGATGTATTAATAATGGAACTGCATGTATTAATTCTTCATCATGCTAACATCCTGCAACAATAACCCTAAAGAGGGACTTGGTACCTTTGTGCACTTCTGGTGAGTGCTTAGTTTATGCTGAGTGATGTACCAGTGCATCTAGAGTCTTATTGGGCTTGTATTACTGAATTCTAGGCTGCATCATAGATCCTATGCTTGGTGATATGTTTAGTTCCATAGATGCAAATAAATATATTTTTGCAAGATACAAATGAACATGTGTATGATGTTGTTTCCACTCATAGTCAAGATAAATGGAAAGTTATATCTCATGCTTATTTTATTTCTGAAAATGTTTCTAATGATTACAATGATATATCTCATGCTAGTTCTCATGTTCTTCTTTACATGTTGATGATAGTCTTGACTAATTACTTGCTTGTGAAAATTTGACTGATAGTAATGTGGATTATATTTTTGACCACAAACATATTAGTGAGGATGTTACTTCTCTTAATACGAATAAATGTGAATTTTCTACCCCTCCTTATTCCACTTTTGTGGTTGTTTCTAAAGTAATTCATGATGATTCTTCACCTTCCATTAGTCCACCTCTTATTGAAACTCCTAAGTCTACATCTAGAATACCTATATAGAACCTCCATATTCTTCACCTCCTCCTCTTCATTCCTCATCCACTCCCCCTTCTCAAGTCCTCGTGATAACTCATAATGGAAAGCTCCAACCCCTCAATGTGCCTCTCATTTTATCCACCATTCCTTCCCATGATATCTTATCACTCATGCGTGATGTTGGCCATTTGCGATCTCAAGTTTAATATCTCACTCTCAAAAGTAAAGCATGTTATCCATTTTTCGCACCCCCTACAAAATAGACAACTTAACAGGTTAGAGCATCGACAGTTGATTGAAAAAGGGGAATGCCTTTGTAATATGTAGCGTAGCTCATGTGTTGGCTCAACCGAGCGACGGTGAATCTTGAAGTTGGCAATCAATTTCATTGGAGATAGGGTTGGTTAGCTTGGGGTTGGTCAGCTCATGGTTTTTCATCTCAATATTTTTTGGCTCATGGTTGGTCAGCTCATGGTTGGTCAGCTCATGGTTGGTTGGGTCAGGGTTGCTCGGCTCATGGTTGGTTAGCTCAGGGTTGGTCGGCTTGGGGTTGGTCAGCTCGAGGTTAGTTGGCTCATGGTTAGTCAGCTCATTGTTAGTCGGATGACAAGTTAGTCAGTCGGGTGTGTTAGTTGAATTTTGTGGGAGCTCGGGATTGTGAGGTTATGGTTGTTCATATGGACAGCGTACGAAGAGGTTGGTCAGCATACATGGACATTTTCTGACCCCTTAGGGTTTGACAGCCAACATAGATGGTTAGCTTACAATTGTATGACATATTTGGGTGAGTCACCAGGTTGGTCAGCTCATCGGTTCATCGGCTATAAAAATGGACAAGTTATAAGCCTCACGAGGGTAGGTGAATGAATGATAGCCCAGCGACTAGAATTAATGAGGCATGGTTGCCCATGACCACCCATATAGGAAAAGTACCAAAATGAATGGTTGCCCATACGGCTTTAATGCATCCTACCGGTTGGTGACCCAAATGGCCTATATATTTTAAAATTCACCTCATTTTGAGAGGGATTTTTTCTAAAAAAGCAAAGGAACTTTGTCAAAAAAATTCTAGAGCTATTGTGAGCTAAAGGCTTCTGATTTGGGCTTATTGTAAAGGATTTTATCTTGTGTTTATGATATGATGGATTTTTCATGTTTCTAAGTAATTAAATTCATGTTTTATGGCCATTTTCACCCTATCTTGTATGAATTGCATCTCCTACCTTCCATTCTATGTATAATTATATTGTGCATGTATCTATCTCTTTACAGGGTCTATAGTTTGTTGTGCTTTATGAATATAGGGAATCAAATATTGTCTTAGACTATGGCTTTTCTATTGCACTAGTTGCCTCATGCACAAAAATCACAAGCAATCAAAGATGTAATTTTGCATCAACAATTTTGGCACACCTAGTGGGACAGAAGTCAATTTCTCTATTTATTTAGGATTGGGTGTGTGTCTTGGTGAATTTATAGACTTTGAAGGGTTTGTAGCAATGCATCTGGAAACTCCAAATATAAAATTGACCGGTTTCAGCATTACTAGTGGTTTAGCTCATGAGAAGGATTCAAACTTGATCCAGAGGAAGAGAAGAAGGTGTCTTTGAATACTTTCAGTTATCTCCATACAGAGGAAGGAGAGGGAGAGGAGTACAAAGGTCTCCATCTCCACCAAACATAACCTTATCAACACCTCCACCTAGTAGACCCTTCCTTCAATCGACTAAGGTTCTTGGGCCAATCATAATGGCACATCTGCAAAAACCACCACCATCGAAAAATCCATTTGTCAATTTCACAGGTGGCATTCCACTCGCCCTCAATTCACATAATCCTATTCTAATGGAAACATTGAAGAGCATTAATTACTTCACTGGGGAGAATCATATAACCCCCATTGATCATATTCAATACATTTCAAATGTCTATACCATTCACGAGATAAATGAGATGGGTGTTGCAATTAGTCTCCTCATTTTTTCTCTCAAAGATAAGGTGTTACAATGGTTTAGGAGCCTAACAATAGGGTCAGTTACAAACTGGTATGTGTTGTGTTCATCCCTGTGCAACTAGTTTAGAGAGAAGACAGATAATTTTTCTTTATTGGAATAATTAACCACAATCAAGAGGGCCCCGAATGAGAAGATGACTGACTACAACTTTAGGTTCCAGTGGACGTGGGAATGGATTCTTATTGTCGTGAGGCCAGTAGTGGAAGGTGCATTCCTATCCTTTTTTAGGGCTCTATCTTTTGACATAGCTATGGTGATACAATCGATGGGGGGAACAACACTGTCATGGGGCATATGATATAGCTATCAGGGCATAGAACGACTTAATTCAAGCAGGCAAGCTAGTGCCTAGGAAACCTATGCCTCTATATCTAGAATTTGGGAACCCCTCTACTAGTCAAGTACTTGAAATATCCCCCACCCCTACTCCAAGAAATAAATTTCCACTGAAGATTCTATCTCATCTTCTAGCACCTCAAATGAGCTATAAGAAGTCATGAAGTAATTGCAAAACTTAGGAAATGATTTGGTGACAATTAAGAGGCAGCAAGCTCAAAATTTCAGGTCATATAAGCCTCAAGCTCAACCCAATAGGCCCTTGTATCAACCTAATAGACCACCTACTCAAGCTACAAATCAGAACCAAACAAAACCTCATGCGAGTAGGCCATTTCAATCTCACAATCCTAGTGTTGCGTCTACACCTAAAGCCTTGGTTCTAGTGAATAATAACATGGCTCAAGAATATGACCAGTGCCTCCCATGAAATCAACCTCATAATCAGTCAATGTGTTTCAATGGTGCTTTTAATCAAGCTCTTATGGTGACAACAACATGTGTGGAACAAGAAACAGGCCAAGAAATAAATTAGCAGCACGAAACAACTCAGCAAGAGGCACCTCCGAATGAGACTACACTTGTCAATTGGTAGGCTAAATATTTATGTGGTATAAATCAAGCCCCTTCTCAAAGTGTAGTAGAAAATACATGGTCCAAGAAGAGAAATATTGGATAGGGATATTCATCCAATTCAAATGATCCACAGCCCTCTATCACCCAACAAGGTATCGGCAACCAAAATGTAGCTCCCAATGTGTAAGGTCAGCCCAAGCCACCTTCTAGACCAGCTCAAGTGTCAGTTGTAACAACTCATGTGCAAGAGAAAACTATCAAAATAAAGGGTCAGTAGAGAGATAACTCATCTCCATTCAACATTATTGAGCAGATGAAGAAAACAAATGTAAACATCTCAATGTGGGAGTCATTAGCTATCCCAGGACAAAGAGACCTATTTCAAGATATTATGGCAAATTGGTCAACATCGAATCAATCATCCAAAGAGAAAGAGAAGGTACTCACCAGTGAAGCTCAGCAATGAGGAAATTAATGAGGCAAACAAGGTAAAAATTTGAAGCCCCCACCATTCTATATCTCATTGATCATCGGAGATAAGTTGGTGTATAATTGCATGATAGATTTAGGAGTAAGTAGCTATGTAATGCCAAAACATATAGCCAATTATTTGGGTCTTCAATATGAATTCATTTCTAGAGGTGTGGTGCAATTAGATAGGATATTGGTAACAACAATTAGATTAATCAAAGTATTGAGCCTTACGTTGCATGCATTTCACAATTAGACCATCTTACAAGATGTATCAGTCATAGACTTGCCGCCACTCTTTGAATTTTGTTTGTTAAGAGAATTCACCACTAAAATGTGAGGCTATTTGTCTGTTGATTGGTCACACATGTTATTTAGAACAAGGTATAGAGCTAAGGCTATGATCAGATCTGAACCTATTGTAAACTTTCATATTGAGCCTTATACACTGAGTCCAATCAATGTAAATTGCTCAGCTCTCGATTAGGAATATTTTCCAATAACTTATGAAATAGATACCAAATTGGGAAGCATTCTAGACTTAACTCTTGATGATTGGGCCAACAAGAGACATGCATTTGACCCTTATAAGGAAATGGAAGAATCTGAATTAGGGGTCTATTGTTTGCACAAGGAAAACTCGTTGTTTCCTATTATCACCAAGCCAGATGCTAAAGATGATATTGAGTTATGGAAACTATTCTTTGATGGATCAAGGAGTAGGCAAGTTTTTGGAGGAGGTGCAATGCTTTTTTCACCACAAGGTATAAAGTACTACTCAACTTTTTTTTTTTTGTTTTCTTATTCAAACAATACAATTGAGTATGAGGCTTTAATCCATGGGTTAAATTGGGAAAGAAAGAGAGGTATTAAAAAATTACAAGTGTTTGGGGATAGTGAGTTAATTGTCAACCAAGTTAGATGAAAATATGCTACTAAGAATGATCTACTCAAATCCTACAAGCATCAAGTATGGGATCAAATCAAATACCTTGAAGCGTTCAATATTCAGGCCATACTGTGGAATAACAATGAGGCTGCGAACAAGCTCGCATCAGTTAGAGAAACATTTGATATGGTGGATAGTATCAAGAGAGATAAAGCACAAACACATATTCATGTCATTGTAAGGCCAACTATAATCGATAATAGCATAAGCTGACAAGTTTTTTAGAATGAACGACAGATCATTATTTTTTATAGGAGGTTTATTTCTCAGCTAAAAATCAAGAGAAATAGGAGCAGCAGTATGGGGATCAAGTAGTGCAGCTGTGGACAAATGAATTACCAAAGGGTTTAGTGACTTTAGAGTCAATATTCAACCCAACTGATCAATTCTGGAAAGAGAAGGCCAACATTCAAGTCAGAAAGGAGGATTTTGAACCCATTTTGGCTGGAGAAGGTGAAATGCTCCAAATAGGCAAGATGAGACAACAAACAAGAAAAGTATGACCTTGTGCAGTCTTTGTCCAGAAATTCCTCAGATGTTTTTGCATGGAGCTATGAGGATTTGACAAGGTTTTAACCAAAAATTGGTACACAACACACCATTAAGTTGTAACCATGGAGGCTAATCCCGTCAAGAAAATACAAAGGCCAGTCAACCCTCATATAGAGCCTCTCATGAAGGAGTATCCGAATAAGCTCATTGAGGCGAGTATCACTTTCCCAATCAAGCACTCAAGTTGGGTGGAAAATTTAGTGTTGGTTAGGAAAAGGAATGGGGAAATCACGATGTGCATTAATTTTTTGGGACTTAAACATGGTCCTCCCTCAAGGATCACTATCAATTTCCCTCCATGGAGTAGATTCTACATGTAGTGGCCAGTTAAGAGATATTCTCTCGTCTTAGATGGATATTCAAGCTATAATCATATTATGGTGAAAGAGGAGGATCAGTTCAAGACAACCTTCACCACAAAATTGGAGCACCTATGCATATAAGAATATGTCATTCAAGTTATCAAACATTGGGGAAACATTTCAATGAGTAATGGATATGGCATTTAAGGGGTTGTTAAATAAAATAGTGCTTGTATATCTTGATGACATCACTATATTTTCTAAAAATGCAGAAAATGTAGAAATTCACCTCTTTCATCTCAGACATGTCTTCTAAAGGTACATGAGGTTTGGAGTGTCTTTGAACCTGAAAAAAGTGCATATTCATGGCACAAGAGGGTAAACTTCTAGGCCATATTGTGTCAAAGGAAGGACTGACAATTGATTTGGAGAGGGTAGAAGCCATTCTATGTTATACCATTGCCAAGTCATAAGAAGGCTCTCCAAAGATTCTTGGGGAGGATAAACTTTGTTTGAGAGGTTTGTACCAAATTTTTCCTCTCTTGTTAAGCCATTAATGATGATGCTGAAAAATAATTTGGCTTTCAAATGGATAACAGAGGGAAAGTAAAGTTTCAAATCTATCAAGCAGGCCATATCTCAAGCTCCAAATCTCATTAATCTAGATTTCTCCGAATAATTCTTTCTATACAACTTCAGTGGTTCAAACACCATCTCTACAATCATGGTGTAACAAAATAAGGAAGGGCTAGAATAACCTATTACATTCTTCAGCCATGGCCTTATGGACTAAAAGGTAATATATTCATTCATTGAGAAACATTTCCTTTCTATGATTAGAAGCTTGAAGAATTTCAGACATTTAGTGTCAAATAATAGGATTCATCTACTAGTCACACATGTTGGTATAACAAATTTTCTTTTAAACAAGGACCTCAATGAAAAAAGGGTTGGTTGGGTAACCAAGGTCATGGAATATGAACATTGATATTAAGGTGGCCAAGCTGGTCAGGGGGAAGGGATTATGTGAATAACTAGCTTCGGGATAGCATGTCGAGTTAAGTGATAAAGAAGAGGTTGTTTTGGTGCTACGCGGAAATCAAGAGTAATCATTTGATACCTCACCCAATCATTGGTGGACTTAAGATATAGTTCCATTTCCTTCAAATAGGTCAAAGTCCTCAAGGGCCGAGCAAGGCCAAAAGAATAAATTTTAGGCTCCATTATATCCCTTTTGTATTGGTTGATGGTATCTTGTTCAATAAATATGTAAATGGTGTCCTCCTAAGGTGCCTTAAGGTAGATCAGATAGACAAGGTGCTACATGAAGTTTCATGACGGAGAAACAGGTGGCCATTGTTTCCACAAGGGTGGTAGCTCTTAGAATTATGAAGGTAGGTTATTATTTGCCTAACCATTTTCATGATTGTTCATGCATGGATTAGGAAGTGTAAAAAAGTGTGCCTTCTTCACAAGCAAAGAGAGGTTAGAAGCCCTTCCACTCCACCCCATTTCTGTAAATGAACCATTCATGCAATGGGGGATAGATTTCATTGGGGTGATTAATCCAAATTCTAGGTTGGGCCACAAGTGGATTCTCATAGCCATAAATTATTTCACCAAGTGGACAAGAGGTAGTTGCTACTCAAAGAAGAAAATGAGGCCAACATACTAGATTTTTTATGACAGGATAGTGACAAGGTTTGGAGTTCTAGCCACCATTATATCAGATAATGCTTTGGCATTCCTATGTGCCAAGATCACAGAGTGGGTGGTAAAAAATTGGATATACTTGAGTGCCTCATCAAATTACTGCCCACAGGGTAATGGGCAGGCCAAGTCCACCAACAAAAATCTTTTGAATATTATAAGGAGAACTCTAGATGAGAACGAGAGAACTTGGCATGCCAAGTTGAAATCATCCTTGTGGGTGATAAGATTACTCCCAAGAAGTCAATAGGGAACTCTCTTTAAAGGTTATTCTATGGAAGGGAGGAAAGGCTGCATATATCCCTTGAATTTCCTACATTGGAACTCATGAAGTAGCTAGATCTATCCAAATTTAAACCCATGGAGGCTAGATATACAGCTCATGGAGTTGAAGGAGATGAGGAACCAAGACATACACATCATGGAGGAGGATCAAGCATTGATCATGAGGTGCTTTGACAAGAAGGAAAAGTCTAGAAAATTCAAGGAGGGAGATTTGGTCCTTAAATGGGATGTAGACATGGAGAAGCCAGTAAGGCACTCCAAGTTTGATGTTATATGGAGTTGCCCTTATATGATTTCAAGCTGATAAAGAAAACAATGTTTTCTAGCTATCAAGGTTGGATAGAGAAGGACTACATAGGTTCCAGTCAATGGACTCTATCTCAAGACATTTTTATTGAGTGAAGGATCCATATTCTACATATTATTTTAGGATTTGTAATTCCTCCAAGTGTTTATAGCACATTGCATTATTTTAGTTTAGGTTTCTTTTGTAATAAGTGCTTTTGCACTCCCTACATATTCTATTTGGAATATGTATGACCTTTTCTATTTGTACATGTTGTTCCCCTTGTTGATCTTGCACTTTCTAGTTTTAGGAAAATTTTGGTGAAGAAACGACCAGTCCTCAACCAAGGGTTTCTTTTGAAAAAGAAAATATCTAGTAGTGCTCTAAAGGTTAGAAGATAGATTTTCAATTGATGGGATAGTTCTAGAAATTGATATGAATCCATGCCCAATGGATCCCCTAAGGTCACTTGCTCTTCCAGATCAAGTAGGTAGATCATCCCGTAAGTCACCAATTGCTATCCATTTTTTGCACCCCCCTGCGAAATGGACAACTTAACAGGTCATGGGACATCGACAGTTGACAGAAAAGGGGGAATGCATTTCCAATATGTAGGGCATCTTATGTGATAGCTTGGCTAAGTTCCACGGAAAATCTTGGAGTTTTCAATTGATTTCATTGGAGATAGGGTTAGTCAGCTTAGGGTTGGTCGGCTCATGGTTCGTCAGCTCATGATTGGTCAGATAAAGGTTGATCAGTTTGGGTTTGGTTAGCTTGGGGTTGGTTGGCTCGAGTTTGGTCGGCTTGAGGGTTGGTCAGCTCAAGGTTGGTCAGACTCGAGGTTGGTCAGCTCAGGACTGTTCAACTCAAGATTAGTCAGCTCAAGGTTGGTTAACTCGGGGTTGGTCGGCTCAAGGTTGGTTGGCTCATTGTTTGGTTAGCTCAAGGTTGGTCAGATCAAGGTTAATTGGCTCATGCTTGGTCAGCTCAAGGTTGGTCGACCTTGAGGTTGGTCATCTCATGGTTAATCAGCTCATGGTTGGTCAGATCAAGGTTTCTTAGCTCATGGTTGCTTGGCTCATGGTTGGTCGGCTCACATTTAGTCAGCTCAAGGTTGATCTAGCTCGAGGGTTGGTGAGCTTAAGGTTGTTCAACTTGGGGTTGGTTAGACTCCGAGTTTGGTCGGCTCATGGTTGATCGGCTCATAGGTATTCATGGTTGGGTCGGGTCATGGTTAGATCAAATAATGGGTTATTCAGATCAGGGTGTTTTGTTTGACTTTTTTGGTGGCTCAGGATGACAAAGTTATGGTTGGTCTTTATGGATGGCCTACGGAGAGGTTGGTTCGGGCATACATAGACATCGAACGACCCCTTGGGGTTTGACAGACAACACATATGGTCGGCTTACAATTGTATGACATGGTTGGGTCAAGTCACCAGGTTAATCTGGCTCATCGGTTTGTTAGATACAAATATGGATGACTTACAAGCCTCATGATGGTAGGTGAATGAATGACATCCTAACAACCAGAATTAATGAAGCATGGTTTCCCATGACCACCCATGTAAGAAAATTTCCAAAATGAATGGTTTCCCATACCTCTTTAATGCATCCTACCAGTTGGTGACCCAAATTTCCTATATATTGTAAAATTTAACTCATTTTGAGGGAGATATTTTTCCAGAAAAGCAAAGGAGCTCTATCAAATTTGTTCCAAAACTATTGTGAGATGAAGACCTCGAATTTGGGCTTATTGTAAAGGATTTTGTCTTATGCTTATGATATGATGTATTGTGCATGTTTTTGAGCAATAAAATTCAATGTTTTTTGGCTAATTTCACCCTAACTTTTATGAATTGCATATTTTTCCTTCCATTCTATGTATAAGTATATTGTTCATGTATTTATCTCTGTGCAGGGTCTATAAATTTGTTGTGCTTTACGAATATAGGGAATTGAATGTTTTCTTGGACTGTGTCATTTCTACCATCCCTCTCCTACTCATTTTTCTCCCTATCCTTCACTCACTCATGGATTTTCTCAACCCTTTCTTGGTGCATCACCTTCACTTAGAGTAGTTTTATTTCATGCATTTTTCTATCACTTGTCTCCATGGAAAGCATTAGAATGGGATTCATTTTAGCTTTCCATTCTCTGCTCTTTGGAGAAGTTGGGACTAGGTTAGATGAAGAAGTCAGATTTCTCTAGAGGATTATCCTCCTTGCAAGGTCCCACACTACAGGATAATCCCATGTTATGTAGGTTGCACTGGTTGCCTCATATGCAAAAATTAAAACCAATCAAGGGTGTTGTAATTTTGCATTAAAAAAGCCTATTATGTTTCCATTAAAAATAATTCTCTTCATGGCAGTCATATTCCAAAGAAAATTCACAATTCATATTTTCCTAAGGATTTTATCATGCCTACATTTTCATGTTTTGATGGTTCCGGAAATCCTTATTTTGCATCTTCAAGCATTACCATTTAGCTGTGACTTCTTATTCTAATGATTGATTATTACTAAAAGCTTTTTGCCATAGCCTTTTTGATGATGCTCTCCAATGGTATACCATTTCCCTTATGGATCTATTAGTACATATTGTGACATGGAAGATGTTTTTCTTAGACATTTTATTATTAACAATGGTCCTATGATTACACATGATCGCTTACCTAGCTTGCATCAAGGAAAAAAAGAGCCCATTCTAGATTACATTTTACGTTTCAATTCTTGCATGCATCAGTTATTATTTCATCCTATTGATCTAGAAAATCAATTTATATTTTTTCATGGTTTGATTCCTGCATTGAAATAATAATTACAATATGATACACGTGAATCATTTATGTTTTTGTGTTATAGATTTATTGATTTAGAACAATATTTAATTGTTACACATGTTATCAATCCTCCTTCTATTACTTCTCTTGCTTCATCATCTATTACTTCTTCACCTCTTCCATTTATTAAGCATCCTCATCAGTCTCTATCTCCTCCACCTTGTAATCATTTCAAATCTCCTCCACTACATAAGTGTCCTCCATCTCCTCCACCCCATTGGTCTCCACCTAAGTATTCTTCATCTCCTACTCATAATCCATTGCCTTTCTCACATGCTATTAAGCCTCATGATGTTTTGTGTGCTCTGGTGGAAAATCACTTAATTATTTTACCATCTAATCAACATCACCCTCCTCATCACTTGCATCACCAATGTGATCACCATTATTACAATTTCCATCGCATCAATGGCCATCGGGACAATGAGTGTTGTACCTTACATGACAGATTACAACAATTAGAAGATCTAGGTGACATTGCCTTTGGCTCTCACTCTTTGGAGCGGTCTCTTTCACCCATTCCACATAATTGTGCTTCCATTTCTATTCACTTGTCTCCTCTATCCACTCCCTAAAATTTTCATTCGTCCACACTCGGGTTATAATTCATCTACATCCTCCACCCACTACATCTATGGCTACTATATCTCATTGACTTCCTAAGTCGTCATCATCTGCATCTCCTACCACTGCATCTACCATCATCAACATCATTTCATCTGACATTCATATTGTCTCTTACACTCATGCTCCTACCACCTCATATTCTTCCACCATCCCTCGCAGGCCTTTACATATTTGGTAGGGCTATTTCCAAATGGTCCACCTCATCACCTGATGATGAACTCATGTTCTCAAGCTTCTTACATGACTATTGAGGGATCTATTGCAAAATTAAACTTGCATCAGTCACTCTCCATACTCTATCTTTCTAGCATACACTCTCAAACCATTTCCTGATGAAGCACTCTTGTTCCATGGTTCATTCTTGATTGTCGAGGGATCTTATATAAATGAACTTAATTTTCCTACACATATGTTGGGGGAATATCTCTTCTTCCCCCTATTCATCATACTTACACATAACTACGTATATTATTTTACATCTTTTTCATCCTACACCTAGTCATGTATCATTCTATTAGTGTATATCATCTCAATACCATGGCTCATTAGTTTTATCTATTACACTACATTCCATACATCTATTACTATTTATCACATATTATTAAATCATCATACATTTTTTTATTATATCAACACAATCGTTTACACAATGGTAATCCAATATTACCAATCAAAAACCAAAATCATCACATCATTGATCATTACATATCAACACAACACGATGATACCCAAAATTCCATCTCTAATATATAACATCAAAAATCATAGTTTCAAAATACATTCACTAGGGGGCAAGATCTCATCCATCACTACATACATATACATCATATCTCATCCTCACTATAACTATATACAACTACAAGAGCTCTAGAACTAGATACTTCACACTATATCATTAGTTGTGGCCCTCTATATCTCTCCACTTGTCTCTGCAATATCGATACCATTGGCCGACTTTCTCCGTGAATTGGCCTTAGCAACTTCACATATTTTGTGAATACATACTAAATCATGGATCCTCCTCCCATAGACTCCCTTGCTCACTGAGTCTCCACAAAGTCCTCATCTCACCAGCTCAATAGTACAATATATGTGTTTTCTGTTATATCCACCAGCTTAAAAAAAAAGGGGAATGTCCGCCCGCAACAGCATTTACTTCGCTCCACCATCCCACCTCCCATGAGATCATTTGGAGGTATAATCCACATCAAGGTGCAAATCGATGTATTAATTATCAATGACCAATCAACATCATCTGCAACCATGCAATAAAACACATTAATCAATACACACATTTTCAATACACAAAAACCAAATCACAACTCACAAACAAACAAGAAATAATACTTAACTTCCACAAGTGCGGCTTCTAGAACATCTCCATCGGGGGTAGGGACTTATCCCCCTACTCATCCTACTAGTGGCTTACCCCACCACATCCATGACAACTAGAAACAATAATACCCACCGATGGACTACCCACAACTCATTATAGGTCGTGGTATATCCTATATTGTCTACCTATATCGACTCTAATGGTCGGATCCATCTCATCTAGACCAGGATGCATGAGGTATAATCTAGTAGGACCTATGATGAGTAAATTATTTTATTTATTCATATCATTTATACGACTGATAATTTTTTAATTTAAACATGATTTACTAGTGCATGGGGATGCTTTATATGGTTATATCTTAGTGAGTTTAATGCATTTTCCTTGCTCTTGTTCATGCAACTTGTTAACCATATAACTTCCTACTAATTTCCTTTGTAAGTGAAATGTGGCAATGTGTGCAGGATAAAAATGAACATTTACTACTAGTCTTGGTGTGCAGTCAAGGAGCCCGAATCTGGAGTAGGTGTTTAGTTGTGGAGGAATTTTTCCATTAACGGCCTATAAACATGGGTCTTGTTTCTAGTAGTTCTGTATGGGTTTTATGAACCTTAATCAAATTTTTTTACAGGGAGAACTTAGTGCCTACCATTTTGGCATGATACGTAACCAATTATGTCTATATAAAGACATCTTCTTGAGGAACAATTTAGTAGTTGGATAATATTGATATTCTACAATATACTTCGTAACAGTTTGTATTTACTTTCCAGATGCATTGTATATGTCATGGCTTTGAATTAATATAAGTGGATATTTTTTTGAGTATCTTGTGTTGTTAATATCACCTCTATCCCAAGGAATAGAAAGGTCCCACTTGACCAAAGCGGCTGGAGGTTGTTTATGTTTACGCATGAATGTGGTTTTCTGATAAGTCATAATTTTCTCATTTCCCTCTACTACAATTTCCATTCAGTGTGTTTATTTTTGTTATCATAATTTCCATTCAGAGTGTTTATTTCCTTTTATGCAATTTCAATTCGGAGTGTGTTATTTCAATTCTATAAATTCAATTCAAAGTGTGTATTAATTGAATTCAATTATATTAATTTGGTGTGTGCATTATAATTCTAGTAAAGTATTTCCATTGAATTAATTTCATTACAACAATGTTGTTTACATAGTTTAGCATTACATTTCCGTATATTACAGAGAAATAAAAGCATAATAGTCAAAACCCCCAATAAGGAATCACCAAATAATTGAGTTTCATAGAGCTTCATTGCATCAGCCTTGAACACACAACCATGGTTTTATAATGACACTAGAAGAAAAAATTGTTAGTTAAATGATTGGAGAATACAACGACCCATCATTTTTAGCATCATTTCCGGGGACACCATAAGCACAACACACCATTTTATTCACTTTACATGTTATGGGTGTTAATGAAGTTAATCTATGCAACCAGTGGAAGTCCTATGCCTTGTTTACATGACCAATATTGATGCATAGGCCATGAGACATTCAAGGTAGATTTATACCACGTAATATCCAAAGACTATCTCCAAACTGAGCAAAATTAGGGAACACTGAAATTGATACTAAATCTAATCCAATGCCTAGAATCCCTTCTAAACATTATGCATCATCTTATTTAGAACCAAAATTAACATTCAGAAATGGGAGACAATGATAATAATGAGAACCGACCCTTGGGTAGAGCCTTTACATATCCCATTTTCTTAGATGAAGATTAGGATGCACCTATGAAAAATATCTCATCATCCATCATCCCTATTTTCCACAGAATGTCTACAGAAGAACCATATCAGTTCTTGTTTGAAATCAAAGTTCTTTGCTAGACATATAACTAGATAACAGACAATCAAAAACTCAAACTATTTCCTTCCACTCTAAAAGACTCTGCTATGAGGTGGTTCATGGGATTTTCCCCTAACTCCATTCATTCTTGGGAGGCCATGGAGAAGTATTTTTTGGATAAATATCAAGACTATTGTAAGGGGATGGGATAGGATAGTAGAGTTCTTCTAGATAAAACAAAAAGAAGATGAAAATCTAAATATTGTCTGGATAGATTTCTCTTTCTCCATCAGAGGAGTGGTTATGAGTTACATGCAGAAATCAATAAGAAAGTTTTCCTTAAAGGACTTGATGAGGAAACCAAGGATTCCCTCCATCTTATCGGAGGAGGTGATGTGCATAAACTTAGTATGGAACAAATCACTGAGCTATGCAGAATTTACTCTAGAACACGAGGAGGTATAAGGAAAAGAAAAACATCCAAGCCTATCCTAGGTACCTCAGAACTTCTAGAGGAAATGGATAACATGAAAACAGAAATTTTTTTGCAATTAACATCAATCATAGATCTGTTGAAATCAAAGACCAGTGTTGTAAAAGAACCTCTAGACATATATTTCCCTAAATGCAAAGAATATACATCCTTTGAGAAAGTGTCCTCTGGATTTCATAGACATGTGTTTGATCTGTGATGTTGTTGATCATGATACTAAGCATTGCACTTTATTACCTTAGTTGAAATAAGGATTGAATTTTGTCTCTCATGCAGATGCAAAGGTAAACTTTTATTCAAAGGCCAAATAATTAGGTTGTGTATGCCCTTCGACCTGCTTATAACCCCTGGAGGATGTCATGGCCCAATCAGGCCCCTCAGCCTACTTGGGGACAACCTGAGTGGACACCACCAAACTATGATGGTTTACCCACATCCACCACCATGGATGACTCCCTACAATCAGAAGGGTTGGACACCACCAACCAATGCAAATCCATGGAAAAACCAACAGTAAGCACCTCAACAGAATTCTAATCAAAACCAACAATGGGAACCTCAATAGAATTCTAATCAATAGAGGAGGTTTTATTAACCACAACAAGATTTAATTTCCCCCACCACAAAACTATCAACAACATGGGAAAGTAGCACTTAAAGTCAACTTCCATCCTAGCCTGTAGTGAACCCTAAATATCAGCAGACAACTTCAATTAATGAAACAATACAAAGTGATACAATGTAGGTTAATACTATCAATAATTTGTGACTAAGGTCTGGGAGAACATTGAATCATCCTCCTATTATTATCACATAAATACCTGAATAAAATGAGAAAGAAGAGACACCTGAGGAAAATGATGAAACTAAACATGTTCCGCAAATGCAAGACACTAGGAATGGTCAAAGAAAAGATAATAATGTGCATGCAGCTCCTTTTCCAGAATGATTACAGGAAACTGCAAACTGCAGAAGAAACAACACCAGTTCAAGAGTTGAAAAAGATGAAACATTGAGGTCCCACTTCTGAGAGCAATAAGGGACATTACTAAATTAAACCAAACCATTAGAAACGAGTGTATAAAGACACCAGGAAGGAAGAAGAAATACCCAAAAATAGTCAAAGTGGAAGGGAATCTAGCTGATCTTGTTGCTGGAAAGCTTATTTCACCAAAATATGGGGATCCTGGGAGTCCATTCATTACTATTTTTATAAATGGTCATTCAATATCTAATGTTTTTCATGGATCTTGGTACTTACCATCAATGTTATAACAACAGATTTGTTCAATCCACTATCTTTAACATGATTACAACCAGCCAATATCATTCTTCAATTGGTTGATCAATCTCTTACCATACCAGATGGAGTGATTGAGGTGGTCACAGTTGAATCATGGTAGTATCCATCAATTTCATGGTATTACAGCCTAAAGCTTAGAATTTGGGATATCCAGTCATCTTAGGATGGCCCTGGTTGACTATTTTTGCTACATATATTGATTATAGGTCAGGAAAAATGACCATTTTAAATGGGAAAAAAATCAAAGAATATTTCATTATATCTTCCTGCCTCGCCCTATGTGCATGATTGTGAACATGTATGGGTAGATTATTCTGATACTAACCCTCTGAATTCTTCTTATCTAGCCACTATTGCAGTGAAAAAACACATGATAGAAATTGTTGAGTCATACACAATGTTTGATGAAGAGGACATTGTGGCTACATAAATTAGAACTAAGGCCACATAGCCATCTATTCTAAACACATTAGATAATATTACCTTGGTATGTGACATTTCCAATGAACATTGTGAAGAAACCTATGTTTATAATGTGGAATGTGTAGTCTCTGATTTCTATTGTCCTTTAACCAAGATTATATCTCTTGAAAATATGACTATTTTGCACATTCTTCAGCCTCATGTTTGTCCCTTGAATTCTTTAATTATTGGTTCAGATCTCGTTATTTTGAATGATACCCAGCAAGTGACTGTTGACATAGGAAAAGAGTTTACCATTGGTAATAACTTAGAGACCATCCAAGAGACTAGGGTTTTAGAAATCTTATGGAAGCATTCCAAAGCCTTTTCTTGGGATTATACTAATATGAAGGGAATTCATCTAATAATATGCACTCACCATATCTACACTGAGGATGTTAAGCCCGTAAGATATCTGCAACGAAGAATTAATTCAACAACAGAGACATAGTAAAAAATGAGATAAAAAAATTGTTGAAGGTAGGATTCATCTATCCTATATCTGATAGTCAGTGGGTATCACCACTAGTTGTAGTTCCCAAGAAAAATGGTAAATGGAGAGTCTGTGTTGACTATAGGGAACTTAATAAAGCCACCAAGAAAGACTAATTTCCCCTGCCCTTTATTGATCATGTTCTGGACAATCTTAAAGGTAAGAAATATTTCTCCTTCTTAGATGGGTTTAGTGGGAATAACCAAATTTGTATTACACCTACTAATTATGATAAAACCACCTTCACTTGTCCCTGGGGTATATTTGCATATAGATTATTACCATTTGGGTATATTTTCATATATAAATATTACCTACTACTTTTCAGAGAGTAGTTTTGGCCATTTTTTGTAGATCTTACAAATGACTTTGTTAAGTTTACAATGATGACTCCACTTTTGATGAATCTTTGGACAATCTTGAAAAATTATTAACTATATGTGAGAATCATCAACTCTCCTTGAGTCATGAAAAATTTCTTATTATAGTTGATCAAGGAATTGGCTTAGGTCAACATATTTCTGCCAAAGGAATACAAGTCAACCCCAAAAAATATTGTAGTAATTACTCAGCTACCTACGCCAACAAATCATACTAAAATCAAGAGTTTACTTGGACATGCAGGGTATTATAGGTAGTTCATCAAATACTTTAGTAAAATTTATGCACCTATGCTTTCTTTGCTAACAAAAGATTATGTTTTTGAATGGTCCCCTTAATGTCAGCAGGCTTTCGAGATTATCAAAGAAAAGCTAACCACCGCTCCATTCTTGAGAGGACCTGATTGGGGATAGCCTTTCCATATTCACACTGATGTATATAATACAGCCATGGGATCTTTTCTTAGAAAAAAATATGAAGAAGATTAGATGTATGCCATTTATTTTATTAGCAATAATTTGACCCCTACAGAGAGAAACTACACCACTACGGAAAAGGAAATTTTTAGTTCTTGTTTACTCCCTGAATAAATTCATACATTACATTACTGGGTAAAAAAATACTTGTTTATATTGACCACTCGGCCATAATATATTTGATGATTAAACTAGTAGTCAGGGGTTGGATTATTATATGGTTACTCTTGTTACAGAAATTTAATTTGACTGTTATTGATAAGCCAAGAAAGACTAACGTTGTTGTTGATTTCTTTTCAAGATTGAATGATTTGGGTGATGAAGAAACAGTCCAAGATCATTTTTCGAATGAAAATTTATTTGTAGTATCAACTCAACCTCCATGGTTTGTTGATCTTGTAAATTATCTAACTACAGGGAAATTTCTTGCCTATTTTACTAATAAAGAGTGACAAAGATTAGTTTAAAATAATGCAACATATAAGTGGTGTAATGGAATTTTATTTGAATGTTGTCTTGATATGGTTCTTCACAGGTGTGTTCGTGAGGATGAAGTATATGACATACTATGAGCTTATCATGATGATCCTAGAGGAATACATTACTCAGTGAAGAGGACAATTCACAAGGTCCTTGGAGCTGGGTATTCTTAGCCTTCTCTTCAAAATTTTGTCAAGAAGTATGTGTGGCAATGTGATGCATGTTAAAGAATGGAGAAGCCCACATTATCCATTAAAATTCCTCTCAACCCTCAGCTGGTCTTAGGACCATTTGAGAAATGGAGAATTGATTTTGTTGGACATTTTGATCCCCCATCCTTTGGGAAAGAATACATGTTAGTGTGAACTGATTATGTCATGAAATGGGCTAAGGTTTAACCACTGAAATATGCCAATGAGGAGGTTGTTGTTGACTTTTTATACAATCATATAATGTTGAGATTTAGTGCCCCTAGAGAAATTATATTTGATCAAGGTCCTCAATTCATGTCTAACATGATTGAATATTTTTTGGAAATCTACCGAATCAAGCACCATAAATCATCACCATATCACCCCCAATCCAATGGGTAGGTGGAAATCACAAATAGAGAACTTGAGAACATTTTGACCAAAGTGGTCAATGTAGACAGAAAAAATTGGGTACCGAAACTCCCAGAAGTGGTATGGGTCTATAACACAACCTAGAAGACTACTACTAGATTCTCCCCTTATGAATTGGTATATGGGAAAAAGACACTATTACCATGGAATTCGAGTTCTGAACAAGGAGAACAACATTGGAAATCAGAATCGACTTGGATGAAGCACAACATGAGAGAGTGATGCAGCTGTAGGAATTGGATAAAATGAGGATGGAAGCACAGCAAAAAACATAAATTCTCAAACATCAGAGGAAAACATGGCATGATGCTCATATAAAAATACATGCAGTTTAACAAGGGAGAATGGGTCTTAATTTTTTATTTAAAATATCAACAGTTCAAAGGAAAGCTGTAAACACAGTGGTTGGGACCATACCAGATTGAAAAAGTGTTTGATAACATCTCTATGTGATTATTTCCAATTGATGGAGATAAAATAACTCTTCTTGTGAATGGACACAGACTAAGAATGTATCAGCATCCTCTAGATAAGGAAACTTTCAACAAATATATATTGTTATGCGAGGAAATGGATTCAGTGGAGGTGCTCAGCTCCTCCTGTCAGGAATGATTATTTTTTTAATTTGAATAAAGGAATATGATCATGCTTTTGATCTTATTCCCTTAGTTAGATGTTTTGTTTTCAATAAGGTAGAAATATTCATTATTTGAATGAACACTGATCACATTTTATCTAAGAGTGCAGGATGTGTAAATCTACGAATATCGAGAAGCTGAACTAGCAAGGGTAAGTGCATTTTACTTCACTACGGATATTTCCTTTTGATGTAATTCCCCATTGCATGTACCTATCATGATTAAATCACTACACAATGGTCAATGCATTTATTGGGAATATCATTCCAAATCTTAAGAAATAGAGTAGGGTGTAATCAGGCATAACTACTGAGGAAATTGTTTGTGTTGATTTTCTAATAGAGGACGCACTGCTTTATAGGAAGGATAGGTGGCATTGTTACTCAAATTGATGGGATATGTGTCATACCACACATCAAAATCTCCCACACATACCTAGTCCTTTCAAATTTTCACACTGCCAAAATTTACACCAACTACACACAACTAAAAGATTGTTGTGTATTTAAAATTGTGACTCGTTAATCACTTCTTGTCGTTGCTTTGTGGATTCGAACACACGATTATCACTTCCTTCCGTTACTCTATGCATTCAAACACAACCTTATTCTTGTCATTTACACTGTCTAGATTCGTCTACACTATGTGGAAAAATAAAAAATATGAAGCAGACTCTCCGAACCCACTGCTCTAGAATGTTACAATTTCCCTGGTATTTTATGATGTTAGTTAGCTGGAATTCATTAGGAAATTTGAAGGATTTGATGAAAATTGGTGGATGAGTTCTTCGTAAATTTTAAGCCACATGCTCACGCATTGGGGGAAAGCGGGTAGAAATCAATAGTCTGGTTGTTTCTGAACTATCTAGTTTACCGGAATTTGGTCTTAAGGTTTTGAAAAATGATCCTCTTAGGGACCTGATTCCCCTATTTCATGAAGATGGCAAAGCTTTTCCAAAGATAATCCTCACCTCAAATGGTGTTCAAAAGGGGATTAAGAGGGAAATTCTTCTTAGCATTTGGAAAGAAGTGGCTAAATGATTTAATAGATACTTCATCTGTGATGGACACTCATTTGTGCTTGAGCAGGGATTCACTAAAAAGTCTAATTCATTTAAAGAATGGTTGTATGAACCCTATACTTAGGGTAAATTTACCTGAATATTTAGCCAATGACAAAAATATGAGAATGTAGGAGGTAAGGTAGCACTAAAACATCCAGGGCTTATTTAATTGCTCTTCTTGCATCAAGTATTCTATAGAACAAAGAGAAGGATCGAATAGATAAGTGCAGGGGAGGGTTCCAAACCAATAAAAATTGATAAGGGGTCATCTTCCATTCTTCAACCCAAGCTCGAGTCAGCCTCTTGGCCCTCACAGGAGAACTGGAGGGAACCTCATAATTAGAGGCGCCCAATCTTCTAGGCCTCACAATTATAAGGGGTAAGGGTACCTTTCCACTTTGTTCTACTATTTAGTTAAGACCAATGCAGTTCTGTACTTTGTGAAGACCTGGAAGTTCCCATCTTGAATTTGTTGATGATGATTCTACTCCCATTCGAGAAGAGAAGGAAAGGGCTGGTACCTTGACTATCCCCTACTGACCAATCTCAGGATGTTGCATTCACCACAGCTATCCCTAACCACACAGAGGCTCTGATATGCCTACATCTTCAAAAATCAACTCAGCAGCTTTGAAAATACCCTTAGTACCTGAAACACATACCCCAACTCTAGAACCGGTTACGATGGAGACTGGTGGTTGTGCATTACATCAAGATGATGTACCAAAGTGTTATTTGGAGGAAAATTTCCTCCCTCAAAGAAAATTTAAAAGGTATTGTTATCCAATTTTACGCACATGGAAAAATTGGAAAACAGGGCCTTATTACTATCAACTCATGACATTGGTCCCAGGGACCCACTTCTAGTCATCAGGTGAGATCACTCATTTTTTCCAAGAATGCGAGCCATCAAGGAGTTCGATAAGCTTATCTCGCTCGGTCGAGCTAAAAACAGTTCCAAATTGGGAATAAAGAGACGAGTTATCAGAGGATTTCGTGCCTTGTCCTAACTCAGTCATAACTCAGATCACAAGCCTTAGACGAGCTCATGAGTAGGAAATGTAATTTCGGTTGTCCAACTTTGGCTTTTCATAAAAGACTCTCGATATGAGTGGAGGATGTTTCGATGGTTGGCTCAATGAGGTAGAGAAATGATGAGCTCGACTCGGTTTAATTCAACATGGAAAGATTGATGCTTCCTCGTTGGAATATGAACTTAATTTTAATGACTCGACGGAGATAATAGCATAAATGACCGAGGCCCGGTCTTGATAAGATAACCCACAAAGAGAAATCATGTCGAGTTCTCGGTGAGTCATAGTTAAAGGAATGAGTCAACCACCATACATAGAGGTCGATATGATGTTGCTCACAATGAGACTGATGGAGCTCAAGCTTGGACTAATAAAACCCAATGCATAGAGTTGGATAAAATGTGAGAAACGAGATGAAAGTGGAGGTAACACACCTACTTCACTAGCTTGCAGCTTCATCTATAACCACCATATCGAACCCATGGGCTAGGCACTGGAATAACTTCCAACCATTACTACAAATAGTAGTGAACAAAATCTCAGCCTCATTCGCAAAAACTTGCCTCAAGATTTGATCGAGCTTCTTCCATGGAAGTGACTTTCCAAAGTGAAAAGGCGAGATAACTCAACTAAAACTTTATCTCGTTCTTCTACTACAACGGCAAGATTTTACAACAACTGATCACGGCTGTGGTCACATGCAACCAGAACATCAAGGATCAACACCAACGGTTCCTTGGGATCACCCTGTGGCAACTATCGCAATTAACTCTCTCTAGAGGTGATTGTTTTTCTGAGATAAAGTTTACTTCTCTACCATGTAGTTGTTGCGTATAGCCAATTCAAATTTCCAAGTGAAGGCATGATCATGGAAAGAGAACAATATTTCCGCGCATAGGAAATATTTCACTTGATTTCCAAGTGGATTTTTATGAATGGCAGGCCAAGCTGAAAATCCCGCGCGCTGGTGGAAATTGCGGAGATAAGGAACGAACTTTCCAAGGTTACGCGGAAAAGCTGATGCCGAGGACCATGGATTAACTTTACCAAGCCGTTATGGGGAGATTTGGAGCTATTATGCCAGGCGTGGAGATATTGGTTTGGAAAGCCATGACCAAACTTCCGTGAAGGGGAGATTCGGGCAAGCACTGCCAAGCGTGGAAATATTAAGATGGAAAACCATGATCAGAATTCCACACGGGCCATGTAAATAGGATCATAGCATGTTGTGTGAGTCAAGAATGACGCCAGGTTGGAGGAACAAGTCAAACGCCGAGTGAAGCAGTGAGTGCATGGAGATCAAAGGATGCGTGTTGCAATGGACTGTGGATTGGGTTTCATAGATCATACAAGAAAGTGTCTCCTTTCATATAGATCCACCCTTGTTAGGATTCCACTGAACTTTCAGACTTTGAATCGGCTAAGATAGCTCCATGACCTTCTCCTCATCCTCTGTACAGTTCTAAACTAATGTGGTCGCGAGACAGATCAACCGCAGGCGACAGGCACGGACAGCACAGTAGAAGTCTTTTGAACGCTTCCAACAAGCACTGCAGGAAACAAATATTCACTGGCGTATACAATGGATTGGAGTCACGCCATTCAAGGCTTTATAAAATTTTCCCGAACCAGGAGATGAAGGTTTGAAACGGTGCAGAATGAAACGATTCATATTGCTCAGCATGTTTTCTCCTAGAAACGATTTGAATGTGAAGGCCAACTCTGAAATACCTGGCCGGCCGTTTTGTATGCCCACATCTTTGTCAGTGTAAATGGTCTCTTTGAAAAACTCTGTGGGTAGTACGCAATATTTATACCCTTCCATTATGTATGTCCAATCAGACAATAACAGTATTCTTTTACCAGGTTCAGAGAAGCCTGTTTTTTAACAATGGATGATTATACTGTAGTTTCAAGCTATTTTTATCTAGCTCATTTCTATCAGCTTTTATCCACGACTAAGGAAGAATTCATATGGTTGTTACTGTACATTTTTTCCAAGGTCCTCTTGGCTGCCCCAGTTGTTCAATTTATTTTTTTCTGAAGGGCTTATTTTACGTGTTGCAGATTGTAACATAAAGGATCTGTTTAGTTTCTGAAAAAATGAGTATATTGTGTAGCTCACAGCTACCCATTCCATACTAAGATCCCAATAGTGGCATAATTTTTGGTTGGAGCCTAGATTGCAGAGTGCATTGCAAAAATACCGAAGGTCTCTTTGTCTAAGAATCAAACTTAAGGGTGTCTATCAACATGTTATGGGCATGAACCTGGGTCATCATCATGGCAGCATTAGGTCTTTATTGATAATGGCATTTTCTCATCGTTTGGAAGGTACAAATTGTGCTTATTATGGCCAAGCTAAAACATTCTTACTGCAAGTGTTATATGATAAGGAAGAACCGTGAACATTATGGTAAAACCATTCTTTTTAGAAACGTTGGGTTAAGCACGACATTCAAGTGAGTTTGAGCCAATCGAGTGCTCGGGTTGATATGTAAAACAAAGCCAAGTTGAATCAGTTGAAGAGCTTGTGGTGTTGTTTCATGGAGTTTGAACGTGGAATGCATGTGAATATGTGGTCCAAAACAAGAAGAAATAACTCTATCTGTCAAGTTAGAGCTATTGCAAAGAAATCAATCAATTGAATGTTGACAGGGCCACGTAACGTGATCCCTAACAATTTTCATAGCTCGAAAATCATTTCTAAATGGTGCAACATGTAGGAGTGAAATAATTTAAATTCATTGAATTGTTTAACCTCTGTGGGTACAACCAATGTATTATGGATCAAATCCACTAAGTATGATTTAGAGTCAAACTTTTCATATTGTGGAAACGTTGGTACCAAGTCGAGATAAAGAATAAGCTCGTGGGTGTTGAAGTTTAATGTATTTGTAGAGGCTTTCAATTTCAGGCTTAAAGCTTCATGTTCAAAATGCATATAGGTGGCTTGGTAATTCAGAATGGCTTGATTTGGAGTTTGAAGCAAGACCGTAGTAGTGGCATTCGTGAGGCGAGTCTTAATTTGCGTCAGGCCATGTTCACAGGATCTACATGCATTTTAGCAAAATGATAAGAATCAAGTTTGATAGCTCACCATTTGAAGGACTCAATGAAAAAGAGCTCGATTTCCAAGACGAGGAAAGAGTTAGTGTGGGGTTCAAAATCGATTGCAACACCGAGTTAGAGGATTCGAAGCTCACCAAGTTGAGATTTGTGTAAACTCTATCCACATGGAACCCTCTCCTCTTCAAGTCAAACGGGTCAACGGGGGGGTCCCAACATTATGTTAATTAAATTAATATTTTTATTTAAATATTTTAATAATAATATTTATTATTATTATTTAAATATTTTATTTAAATATTCTTTTAATTAATTGAGAAGACTAGGTCATCAGGTAATTAATGACCCATGATGAAACCTTCTCAGGTAGTTCAACTAACTGCAATAAATACATCATGGGCCTTCATTTTAGGAATGCAATTATGACCATTTCCTCTTCTTTCTCACATATTCTTCTATAAATGTAAGTTGGAAGCTCATTTCAAAGGGTTCCAACAGTTCAGACAAGTTGGACAGTTAGATATCTCATGCGAGTGTATACTATTCAAGAATCCTCCCTCTTCTACAAGTTGTTCTTGTGTGTTGAGAGAACTTTCAAGCCTCCTCTTCAAGACTGTAATGGCAACTATTGCCTCTTCTGAATGTATGATGCATTGTGCATGTTATTGAAGCAATAAAAGTGTGTGTTTTGTGACTAATCTCGTTCCTTTCATCCTTTTGTGCTTCTTTGTGCCTTTCTCGTACTTACAGGTACACTGTGCAAGTTTAAGTTCTATTGCAGGTTCTTGGAGTTTTGTGCTTATCGAGTGGTGAAGTATTGCATGCAGTTGAGTTGTGGTGTCTGTTCACCCTTCTTGAGTTCATCCTTCTTCACTGGGAAACTGGTATATTTCTTGGTCTGATAAAGTTTAACAAAGGGAACGAATGTCTCTTAGTTTGTGGTATCCTGTACCCTCTCTAAGTTGCAGTAGGTGAAGTTGACCTGTGGTGCACACACCCTCTTCAAATTAACCCTTCCTGAATCTGAAGACACCCTTTATTTGGTGCATCACCATCCCTAGTATATTTTCATTTCTGTAAATCTCTTTCCCTAAAACCCCATGAAAATGTTAGCATAGGACTAGATAATCATTTTTGTTACACTAGGAGTACTACAGCACTTAGTTTAGGAAGAGGAAGCTGGCCTTCTCCAGAGGTTCACCTCGAGCCCAAGTCCCATAGCTTGAGAGGTGATCCCATGTGTCCCAATCACACCGAATGTCCTATTCACATCCTGGCCATTCGGTGGGTGCAGTGATTTGGCGACAACAGTTTTTGGCACGCCCGGTGGGACAGAGTTGGTACTTCTCTTCTCACTTACATAATTCAAAGTAGCTGGTGACTCTATATCTCTAGATTCCAAATCTCAGTGCAGTAACTTATGCGAAGAATTCAGACAAGAGCTTCTTCAAAGAAAGGAAAGTATCAGCATATCAAACTTTCCTTGTCTCCTCCAAAGAGAAGCAGAAGAGGCATTTCCACATCCCCAGTTACAAATTTACCTAGTAGGGGTCATTCAACTCCTCCTTACGAAAGATTTCCTCCACCTAGGAACAATCAACCTTTCGTTGCTATGGCGAGGAATCAAGTTTTTCCCCCTTTCAATGCAAGCAGTCCTCTCATGTTGGCTCAACGTGACCCGATACCTGTTACAGCACTCAAAAGTTTACCCTTCTACATGGGGGAAACTCACGTTACTCCAGTGAAGCATATCTTTGATGTAGCCAGCATCTGCGTAGTACATAATATCACCGAAGACAATGTTGCAGTTAGACTTCTTGCTACCTCTTTCAAGGGAAAAGCACTTCAATGGTTTCGCGGGTTAGGTGTTGGCACTATAACCACTTGGGACGAGTTGGGAGAAAAGCTATGTAAACAATTTGAAGACAAAAGTGATCACCTATAACTTTTGGAACAACTTACTACCATAAAGAGAGCTTCCCAAGAATACATGAGTGATTTCAACTTCCAATTCCACAGAACTTGGAATAGGATTCCGGCGCTCGTAAAGCCTTCTGCGCATAATGTATTCTTGTACTATTTGCAAGCCTTGAATAGTGATGTAGCAGTTATGATCCAGTCCATGGGAGGGACTAACACTTCTTGATGCTTCTACGAAGTTGCCATAAGTACAAAGAATTCTTTGATTTAGGCTGGAAAGATAGCTCCACGACCCACCAATGCCCTTTTCTCCAGATCTTACGAATCATCAGCCTATCATTGCTCCTATTCCAGTAGAGCTCCAAGAAACCATCTCAATCTTCCCATGCCTCTTCAAATGACCTATTTGAAGTCAAATCACTTACTGCAAAATTTTGGAAATGAGCTTGTTGCACTCAAAAGGCAACAATTTCAATACAATTATCCGTATCAGCCATAAAATCTCGCAGTATCAAGCTAACCGTTCTCCTTTTCAAGGGAACAATCTAGCCTTGAAATCAAACTACAAGGTCAATCTTGCAAATGTCAAGCCCTTGAACTTTCAGACCCCTCTTGCAGCTAGCTCATTTAGAGCCTATAGTACCTGTTCAAAATAATCTGGTTCAAGACTACGAATGGTGTTATCCTTGCTCTCAAACCTCACAATCAAAATATTTGTCCCCAATGGGGTTCTTAGCTAGGCCCTTATGGTTCAAAGTGTATCTGCCCCTTCAGAGTTACACAAACAATTCACCTACGTAAGAAGCAACAGATCAACCGTAGGCACCTGAAGAATCCACTTTGCTAAACTGGCAAGAAGAAGATTTTTGTGGATTGAATATAGATTCTTCATCAGTGGCAGCAAACACTCATTCCAAAAAGAGAGCAATGGAGCCTCAACCTCACGAAGCTGATCTGGCATCCACTTCTCAACCGTAGGTTACAAATGGCAGTTGATAAAAATGCGGGAAAGAAATCACCCAGAAACACCGGCTAGCGCCACACCGCAGGGAAAGATGGTTCTCTAGGCATCACGGTACCCAACAAACATTTTCCAAAGGAGGACCCCAATGCCCAAAAAAAGTTTCATCAAAGTTGGATCAATTCCCTTTAGCATAGTAGAACACAATGAATGAAAACCAATCTGAGTGTTACCATGTGGGACGACACTCTCGATCCCTTCCTCAAAGAAACCTATTGCGAGAAGCTCTGAATAGTTTTAGTACAACCAGCGGACTCACCAAGCCATGGAGTGACAAATGCTACAGAACTTTGTGTGCAACCGGAAGGCGAAAAATCATTCTCTACGGCAAACTAAACCACTGCCGATTCTACATTTCCTCTGATCATTGGCGACCACATGGTACATAATTGCATGATCGATGTTCTGGTGCCAGTAGCTTCTTTCATGCCGAAACAAATTACAGATGTACTAGGCATACAATAATGTGCCAGTTGCAAGAGGGGTTGTTTAACCTGGATGGCACATCTGTTAATGACTATTGGGGTTTATCAAAGGACTTCAACTTACCATTCATGCATGCCCAAGTTTGTCATTCACCCAAGACATATCGGTCATTGATCTCCCCTCCCCTCTTTGTCATCTGCCTATCACGGGCATTTTCACTCGCCAAGATGCGCGGTTACCTATCAGCCGAGTGGTTGCATATGATTCTCAGGACTCGATACGGAAACGCAAATTAACTATAAGGGTAGAACCAATCTGCCATAATCATGTAGAACCCTACACTGCTAGTCCCATAAATGGAAATTACACCATCAGCGATCCCGAAGAGGAAGAGTGCCGATCACGAACCAACGCACCCTTGTTGAAGAAGTCCCTGATACTTTGCTAGATGAAGTAAGTAGCAGATCATCAGTATGATCCCTACGCTGATGTATTGGCAGAAGAGAAGAAGTTGGTTTGCTGGTCTTGGAAGAAACAGGATTAGGTACCTACTGTATCCATGAAGAAGATACGATAATACCACAACTTGTCAAAAACACCCAAGTGATTCTAAAGGATTGTGGCAATTGTTCTTTGATGGCTCAAGAAGTAAGAATGGATACGGTGCTGGTGTTATGTTAATTTCTCTAGAGGGAGATAAGTACTGTCTCATATTTCCGGTTGCAGTTCAGTTGCACTAACAATGTTACTGAATACGAGGCTCTTGTGCAAGGAATTCAGCTAGCCCAAAGGAAGGGAATCAAGGCCCTGACTATTTTTGGAGATAGTGCGTTATTTGTTCATCAAGTTTCGGCACATATTGCATCCAAAAAATGGTCTTTTAAGATCATACAAGAATCGAGTCTCGGACCTGATTGAAGATTTCAAAGCTTTTGGAATCCATGCAATCCCTAGAAATCAAAATCAAGATGCAGATAGGCTTGCTACAATTGGTTCACAATACAACATACCAGTTGATATCATGAAAGAAGGGCAGCAATTTGTTAAAATGGTGGTTCGACTCAGTAGTCCCTGATAATGTGAGTAGTTGGCAAGTGTTTGATAGTGACAAACAAATTGTCCCTCTTCCTACAAGAAGAGGCGGAGTTTGCTACAAAGAATCAAGATAAGTTGCAGGAGTCATATGGTGAGTAAATTATTCAATTGAAAAGCAACAAGTTACCAAAAGGTTTAGTCACTTTGGAATCCATTTTCAATTCAGATGACCAAGCCACAAGACAAGCGCCCTAACATGGTGGTCAGAGAAGAATATTTTGAGGAAGTTGAAGTATCAAATGAAAATTTTCTTAAGATCGGAAAAGTGTGTACTTCTGAAGAGAAAGAAGCTTTCATCAAAAATTTTTTCAAGAGTATCATGACATCTTTTTCATGGAGCTATAAAGATCTACGTGGTTTTGATCTAGGTCTAGCACAACATACCATTCAAACTGGATCCTAATGCTAAGCCAGGTTCGTCAGAAACAGAGACCAATTAATCCGCAAAATTGAGTCTGCTAATGAGAAAGGAGCTAACCAAGCTCATCGAGGCCTATATAATTTTTCCCATCAAGCATTCCTCATGGGTAGCCAATTTGGTGCCCGTGAGGAAGAAGAACGGAGAGATCCGGTTATGCGTAGATTTCAGGGATTTGAATCGTGCATCATTAAAAGACCATTATCCTCTTCCATCGATGGAGCAGATCCTTCAAACGGTGGCAGGAGCTCAAATATTTTCTTTGCTCAATGGATATTCAGGTTACAATCAAATCCTAGTCCAAGAATCCGACCAATTCAAAAACGGCTTTCACTACCAAGTGGGGCACATATGCCTACAATAAAATGCCATTCAGATTGTCCAATGCTGGGGCCTACTTTCCAAAGAGCCATGGACATGGAATTTAAGGGACTAATCAACAATATTATTTTATTTTACCTTGATGATATAACTGTATACTCTAAGCATGCAGAAGATCACATCACGCATCTAAGGAAAGTTTTCCAAAGGTGTAGGGAATTTGGGGTTTCACTTAACCCCAAGAAATGTATTTTCGCAGTGCACGAGGGAAAATTGTTGGGGCATGTGATTTCAGCAGAAGGATTATCAATCGATCCAGCCAGGATTCATTCAATTATGTCCTTATCTCTCCCAAGTCACAAAGAAGGGCCTCCGGAGTTTTCTAGGAACCATAAATTTTCGTGCGGAGATTCATCCCTCAATTTGTGACATTGGCTAAACCACTGACAGCCATGCTAAAGAAAAAACATGCCATTCTCAGGGACAAAGGAAGGATGAGAAAGCTTTGAAGCCATCAAAACATCCATTTCTCAAGATCCCACACTTGTGAGAACCCAGGTTTGACAAAGATTTTATCCTTTATGCTTTTTGCAGGTCAAGAGAGCATTTCAGGGATCCTCACCCAACAAAACAACAACCTGATGGAGCAACCAATCACTTTCTTCAATCAATCCCTCAAAGACTATGAGTTCAAATACTCATTCATTGAAAAAGCAAGTCTTTGCGGTTATTCGAAGCTTTGAAGAAATTCAAGCACATGTTGTCCCAACAACAAGATTCATCTGATGGTGTCTCATCCAGGTGTCAAGGAGTTTTTGCTAAACAAAGAAAATGAACAAAAAGTGTGCTGGATGGATCACAAAGGTAATGGAGTATGACATGCACATCAAAGTCACTAAACTTGTCAGAGGTAAGGGTTATGTCAGCAACTTGCAATAGACATGGAATCAAAAAGTAATGAGGACGTAACACTCCTAAATACTGATGAGGATGTTGATCAAGCTGACTGGTTATCCAAAATGAAGAATTTCATCTTCTCTGGAGCATACCCGGCAAACATGGATAAAAAACCAAAGACAAACTTTCCGTCTTCAATCTATCCCATATGTTTTGGTAGATAGTGTTCTCTTTCGAAAAGATTTGAATGGCGTTCTCCTTCGGTGCATAGGACCAGAATAGGTCAGTAAGATACTAGAAGAGTTTTCATAATGGCCTATCTGGAGGACATTATTCTGCACAAACAACAACTACCAAGATCATGCGAGCTGGCTACTATTGGCTAGATTTATTCAAGGATGCCCATCTCTGGGTAAGGAAATGTAAGGAATGTGCCTTTTACACAGGTTAAGCAGAAGCTGGCAGCTCTTCCGCTGCATCCAATTCAAGTGGATCAACCCTTTGTTCAATGGGGAGTTGGACTTCATCGGAATGATTAATCCTCCATCCAGTGACGGACATAAATGGGTCCTTACCGTAACAGGACTATTTTTACTCGATGGACAGAGGCAGTAGCATTAAAAGAGAGCAATGAAAAGGTAGTTCTAGATTTTTGGAGGGTATAATGACGAGATTCGGTGTTCTGTTTACAGTCATTTCAAAAAATGCGCTAGATTTTCTTGGTATGAAAATTGAGCGAATGGGCTATTAAAAATGGGGTATACCTCAAAACTTCATCCAATTACTATCCTCAAGGAAACGGATTGGCTGAGTCTAGCAACAAAAAACCTCAAAAGGATTATTAAGCGCACAATGGAGACTAACAAGAGGACCTTGGCATACACAGCTTAAGGCTGCCTTATGGGCAGATCGGATCACACCTAAAAGGGCCATCAGAAATTCTCCTTTCGTTCTTGTATATGGAAGAGAGGAAAAACTCCCACTCTCATTGGAGTTACCTTCTTTGGAGTTAGCTCATCAACTTAAAGTTATAGAGAATGATCCTCTGACAGTAAGGTTTTGCTGAAACTCATGGAGTTAGAGGAAGTACGAGACAAGGCTATGAAAACTTTGGAGCAGCATCAGGCTCAAGTTAAGAAATATTCTGACAAGAAGGCATCTAACAGGTGTTTTCAAGAGGGAGATTTAGTTCTCAAATGGGATGAAGACAGGGCCAAACTAGGAAAGCATGCCAAGTTTGACGCTCTCTGGAGTGGGCCCATACATCATCACAAGTTACAAAGAGGCAAATTCATTTCGTCTATCTAGGCTCAATGGAGAAGAACTGCCCATTCATGTGAATGGGATACATCTCAAAACTTGTTTTTGAGAAGCGTTCCACCCCCTGTATAGTTAAAATTAGGTGTTTTCATCCAAGTTCTTATGCACATTGTTGCGTGTTGTTTTTTTTCTTTCCTTGTTGTTGTGTTTTGTGGTGTTCTGCACTTTGTTTCATCATTGGAAGGTGTCAAGGAGAAGAAAGGTTCAAGGTTTCCATAACAGTTCAAAATCTACTTCATTCAAATTTTTGCAGTGTTCCATGGATGTCAAGCATTCAACAGATTCAGTATACTTCATGCTTAGCATTCCAGGGAGGTCCAGGATATCGGCAATGCTCAAGGAGATTCTGGGATTGTGTCAAAGAAAATCATACTACTATTAGGATTCCAACACAGACTCCATGCCCAATGGATGACTTAAGGCTACTGGAATCATGCTTAGTAGGCAATCATCCCCGAGAGGTCGCCAAAAATGTTATCCAATTTTAAGCAGATGGAAAAATTGGAAAACAGGGCCTTATTACTATCAAATCACGACATTGGTCCCAGGGACCCACTTCTGGTCATCAGCTGAGATCGCTCATTTTTTTCCAAGAATGCGAGCCATCGAGGAGTTCGATAAGCTTATCTCGCTCGATCGAGCTAAAAACAGTGCCAAATCGGGAATAAAGAGACGAGTCATAAGAGGAGTTCGTGCCTTGTCCTAACTCGGTCATAACTCAGATCACAAGCCTTAGATGAGCTCATGAGTAGGAAATGTAAGTTCGGTTGTCCAACTTTGCCTTGTCATAAAAGATTCTCGATAGGAGCGGAGGATGTTTCGATGGTTGGCTCAATGAGGCAGAGAAATGACGAGCTCGACTCGGTTTAATTCAACATGGAAAGATCGATGCTTCCTTGTTGGAATATGAACTCAATTTTAATGAATCGACGGAGACAATAGCATAAATGACCGAGCCTGGTCTTGATAAGATAACCCACAAAGTGAAATCATGTCGAGTTCGCGGTTAGTCATAGTTAAAGGAATGAGTCGACCACCATACATAGATGTCGATATAATGTTGCTCGCAATGAGACCGATGGAGCTCAAGCTTGAACTAATAAAACACAATGCATAGAGTTGGATAAAATGTGAGAAATGAGATGAAAGTGGAGGTAACACTCCTACTTCACTAGCTTGCAGCTTCATCTATAACCACCATATCGAACCCATGGGCTAGGCGCTGGAATAACTTCTAGCCATTACTAGAAACAGTAGTGAACACAATCTCAGCCTCATTCACAAAACTTGCCTTAGGATTTGATCGAGATTCTTCCATGGAAGAGACTTTCCAAAGTGAAAAGGCGAGATAACTCAACTAAAACTTTATCTCGTTCTTCTACTACAGCGGCAAGATTTTACAACAACTGATCATGGTTGTGGTCGCATGCAACCAGAACATCAGGATCAACACCAACGGTTCCTTGGGATCGCCCTGCGGTAACTGTCGCAATTAACTCCCTCTAGAGGTGATTGTTTTTCTGAGATAAAGTTTACTTCTCTACCATGTAGCTGTTGCGTATAGCCAATTCAAATTTCCAAGTGAAGGCACGATCATGGCAAGAGAATGATATTTCCACGCATAGGAAATATTTCACTTGATTTCCAAGTGGATTTTTATGAATGGCGGGCCAAGCTGAAAATCCCACGCGCTGGTGGAAATTACGGAGATAAGGAACGAAATTTCCAAGGTTGCGCGGAAAAGCTGAGGCCCGGGGCCTGAGGATTAACTTTGCCAAGCCGTTATGGGGAGATTTGGAGCTATTATGCCAGGCGTGGAGATATTGGTTTGGAAAACCATGACCAAACTTCCATGAAGGGGAGATTCAGGCAAACACTGCCAAGCACGGAAATATTAAGATGGAAAACCATGATCAGAATTCTACACGGGCCATGTAAATAGGATCAGAGCACATTGTGCGAGTCAAGAATGACGCCAGGTTGGAGGAACGAGTCAAATGCCGAGTGAAGCGGCGAGTGCATGGAGATCAAAGGATGCGTGTTGCATGAACTGTGGATTGGGTTTCATAGATCATACGAGAAAGTGTCTCCTTTCATACAGATCCACCCTTGTTAGGATTCCAATGAACTTTCAAACTTTGAATTAGCTAAGATAGCTCCACGACCTTCTCCTCATCCTCTATACAGTTCTGAACTAATGTGGTAGCAAGACAGATCAACCACAGGCAGCAGGCACGTGCAGCACAGTAGAAGTCTTTTGAACGCTTCCAGCAAGCACTGCAGGAAACAAATATTCACTGCCGTATATAATGGATTGGAGTCACGCCATTCAAGGCTTCATAAAATTTTCACGAACAAGGAGATGAAGGTTTGAAACGGTGTAGAATGAAACGATTCATATTGCTCAGCATGTTTTCTCCTAAAAACGATTTGAATGTGAAGGTCAACTCTGAAATACCTGGCCAGCCGTTTTGTATGCCACATCTTTGACAGTGTAAATGGTCTCTTTGAAAAACTTTGTGGGTAGTACGCAATATTTATACCCTTACATTATGTACATCCAATCAAATAATAACAGTATTCTTTTACCAGGTTCAGAGAAGCCTGTTTTTAACAATGGACGATTATACTGTAGTTTCAAGTTGTTTTTATCTAGCTCATTTCTATCAGCTTTTATCCACGACTAAGGAAGAATTCATATGGTTGTTACTGTACATTTTTTTCCAAGGTCCTCTTGGCTGCCCCAGTTGTTCAAATGTATTTTTTTAAGGGCTTATTTTACGTGTTGCAGATTGTAACATAAAGGATCTGTTTAGTTTCTGAAAAAATGAGTATATTGTGTAGCTCACAGCTACCCATTCCATACTAAGATCCCAATAGTGGCATAATTTTTGGTTGGAGCCTAGATTGCAGAGTGCACTGCCAAAATACTGAAGGTCTCTTTGTCCAAGAATCAGTCTTAAGGGTGTCTATCGACTTGTTATGGGCATGAACCTGGGTCATCATCATGGCAGCATTAGGTCTTTATTGATAATGGCATTTTCTCATCGTTTGGAAGGTACAAATTGTGCTTATTATGGCCAAGCTAAAACATTCTTACTGCAAGGTGGTATATGATAAGGAAGAACCGTGAACATTATGGTAAAACCATTCTTTTTAGAAACGTTGGGTTAAGCACGACATTCAAGTGAGTTTGAGCCAATCGGGGTGCTCGGGTTGATATGCAAAACAAAACCAAGTTGAATCAGTTGAAGAGCTCGTGGTGTTGTTTCATGGAGTTTGAACGTGGAATGCATGTGAATATGTGGTCCAAAACAAGAAGAAATAACTCTATCTGTCAAGTTAGAGCTAGCACAGAGAAATCAATCGATTGAATGTTGACAGGGCCATGTAACGTGATCCCTAAAAATTTTCATAGCTCGAAAATAATTTCTAAATGGCGCAACATGCAGGAGTGAAATAATTTAAATTCATTGAATTGTTTAACCTCTGTGGGTACAACCAATGTATTATGGATCAAATCCACTAAGTATGATTTAGAGTCAAACTTTTCATATTGTGGAAACGTTGGTACCAAGTCGAGATAAAGAATAAGCTCGTGGGTGTTGAAGTTTAATGTATTTGTAGAGGCTTTCAATTTCAGGCTTAAAGCTTCATGTTCACAATGCATATAGGTGGCTTGGTAATTCAGAATGGCTCGATTTGGAGTTTGAAGCAAGACCGTAGCAGTGGCATTCGTGAGGTGAGTCTTAATTTGCGTCAGGCCATGTTCACAGGATATACATGCATTTTAGCAAAACGATAAGAATCAAGTTTGATAGCTCACCATTTGAAGGACTCAATGCAAAAGAGCTCGATTGCCAAGACGATGAAAGAGTTAGTGTGGGGTTCAAAATCAATTGCAACACCGAGTTAGAGGATTCAAAGCTCACCAAGTTGAGATTTGTGTAGACTCTATTCACATGGACCCCCCTCCTCTTCAAGTCAAACGGGTCAACGGGGGGGTCCCAACATTATGTTAATTAAATTAATATCTTTATTTAAATATTTTAATAATTATTATTATTATTATTATTTAAATATTTTATTTAAATATTCTTTTAATTAATTGAGAAGACTAGGTCATCAGGCAATTAATGACCCATGATGAAACCTTCTCAGGTAGTTCAACTAACTGCAATAAATACATCATGGGCCTTCATTTTAGGAATGCAATTATGACCATTTCCTCTTCTTTCTCACATATTCTTCTATAAATGTAAGTTGGAAGCTCATTTCAAAGGGTTCCAATAGTTCAGACAAGTTGGACAGTTAGATATCTCAGGTGAGTGTATACTTTTCAAGAGTCCCCCCCTCTTCTACAAGTTGTTCTTGTGTGTTGAGAGAACTTTCAAGCCTCCTCTTCAAGACTGTAATGGCAAATATTGCCTCTTCTGAATGTATGATGCATTTTGCATGTTATTGAAGCAATAAAAGTGTGTGTTTTGTGACTAATCTCATTCCTTTCATCCTTCTGTGCTTCTTTGTGCCTTTCTCATACTTACAGGTACACTGTGCAAGTTTAAGTTCTATTGCAGGTTCTTGGAGTTTTGTGCTTATCGAGTGGTGAAGTATTGCATGCAGTTGAGTTGTGGTGTCTATTCACCCTTCTTGAGTTCATCCTTCTTCACTGGGAAACTGGTATATTTCTTGGTCTGATAAAGTTTAACAAAGGGAACGCATGTCTCTTAGTTTGTGGTATCCTGTACCCTCTCTAAGTTGCAGTAGGTGAAGTTGACCTATGGTGCACACACCCTCTTCAAATTAACCCTTCCTAAATCTGAAGACACCCTTTATTTGGTGCATCACCATCCCTAGTATAGTTTCATTTCTGTAAATCTCTTTACCTAAAACCCCATGAAAATGTTAGCATAGGACTAGATAATCATTTTTGTTACACTAGGAGTAGTACAGCACTTAGTTTAGGAAGAGGAAGCCGGCCTTCTCCGGAGGTTCACCTCGAGCCCAAGTCCCACAGCTTGAGAGGTGATCCCATGTGTCCCAATCACACCAAAAATCCTATTCACATCCTATCCATTCGGTGGGTGCAGTGATTTGGCGACAACAAGTATGCAAGAAACTAACTTATCTTTGCAAATTGCATTTACACTGAGAACTGTAGAAAAAGTGAGGGAAATTACTTCTTTGAAGATAGAATTTAGTAGTCTCAAGAGACAAAGACATATAGGTCTTAAAGTATGGGATGATTTAAATCTGTTATCTCTTCAGAATAAAGCATTGAAGAAATAAAATCAGAAGCTCAAAGAAGATATTGAGGCCAGTGTAAATAATAATAAGAAGTTAGAGTCTATTTTTATACTATGTTTTTCTATTATCTTGTAAGCTTCTGGCCAATAGGAATCCTTCTTTTGTCTATAGCATGTTTTTCCAAGAGAAATTATATGCTTGGAAATTAATGAGAATGTGCAGTTAAGAACCTCATGAATCTCTTTATGGAAAAACCTTTTTTGTCAATTTATCAAAATAGTACCCCTGTGATACAAAACCAATTATGTGAGTTTTACCTCCACAACATGCTAGTCACTAATGTTTCTGACTTCTTTATTAACATGTTTGTGGGATATTTTCAGTTAAAGGCCTTCCAATCACTACTTAGGAATCAAATTGTGTGGGATGATCAAATGGAAAATTTCAATAAAATAACTCGTACCATCAGGTTCTACATTAGGCCTACCCATCACAATGACGTGGCCATGAAGAAAAAAATTCGATCTCTTTATTATCAGGCTAGTGTGGGGGAAATAGTTTGAATATTCTACTGAAATGTGTGCAAGATTTTGAGGCCTATAGTCAGCATCATTTTGGTGAAGCAAGGCAGGATTGTGATAGAAGGTGGGATACCTTAAGCCTTCCATTAAAAGGAGGGAATTTATCTTCCCTCAAAATCTCAATTAATGTATACGAAGGGGTGATGCATTGGTCACAATAATTCGGCAGTTTTCTGAGAAAAAAGACAATGGTTACAGTAATGAGTGGGTAGGAACATAGGTGAAGCCACATCTTCTCTTGAATCTTATTACTACTTGGCAGAATAACACTTCCTATTCACATGATAGTTTCATATCTTGAGTGAAAGCTACACTTGGGGATGTAAGGGAACCAGAAAACAATATGTCGATCAATTTGAGGAGTATGACATGTCTCAGCAGCTTGGCCAAAGGGTAGGAAAAAGATGATTTGCATTAGGACATGCAATAGGTAAAGTGTAGGGGAGATGATGAGTACATTATTTGAATTATTCATATCATTTATATGATTGATAATTTTTCAATTAAACATGATTTACTAGTGCATGGGGATGCTTTATATGGTTATATATTAGTGAGTTTAATGAATTTTCCTTTCTCTTGTTCATGTAACTTGTTAAGCATATAACTTCTGACTAATTTCCTTTGTAAGTGAAATGTGGTAATGTATGTAGGATAATAATGAACATTTACTACCATTTTTGGTGTGCAATTAAGGAGCCCGAGTTTGGAGTCAGTGTGCAGTTGTGGAAGACTTTTCCCATTAATGGCCTATAAACATGGGTCTTTTTTCTAGTAGTTATGTAGGGTTTTATGAACCTTAATCAAATGTTGTTAGTGGGAGAACTTAGTGCATACCATTTTGGCATGATATGTAACCGACTGTGTCTATATAAAAACATCTTCTTGAGAAACAATTTAGTAGTTGGATAATATTAATATTCTACAATATACTTTGTAACAGTTAGTATTTACTTTCTAGATGTGTTGAATATGTCATGGAACTTCTTTGAATTAATATAAGTGGATATCATTTTGAGTATCTTGTGTTGTTAAGATTATATTTTTCCCAAGGAAGAGCAAGGGCCCACTCGACCAAGGTGACTGGAGGTTGTTTACGTTTATGCATGAATGTGGTTTTCTGATAAGTCATAATTTGCTCATTTCCTCTACTGCAATTTCCATTCAGTATTCTTATTTTTGTTATTGTAATTTCCATTCAGAGTGTGTATTCCATTTTATGCAATTTTAATTCAGAGTGTGTTATTTCAATTCTGTAAATTCAATTCAGAGTGTGTGCTAATTGAATTCAGATATATTAATTTGGTGTGTGCATTATAATTCTAGCAAAGTATTTCTATTGAATGCATTTCATTACAGCAATGTTTTTTCCATAGTTTAACATTACGTTTCCATAGATTAGCAAAGAAAGAGAAGCATAATAGTCAAAACCCCCAAAAAGGAACCACCAAACAATTGAGTTGCATAGAGCTTCATTGCATACAACCTTGAACACATAGCCCTTGTTTTATAATGACACTAGTAGAAGAACATGTTAGTTAAATGATTGGAGAATACAATGACCCGCCAACTTGGCCTTGCTCCTGGCTGTCTTAGTGATCTAGTAGCTCTAACATATACATATGGCTCTGGGGCAGCATCTTGGGCCATACCAAACTACCTTGACACATGCTCGGCCTTAAAAAACTTGATCACTCTAGGAAATCGGTCCTCTAACCACATGGTGCATCGAATACACTACAACTCAACTCCATCTTCTTCCCACCCACTGTAGTCTTTATACGACATCCATATGATGGCCCTAAGGCCCATATAATCAAGCATAGATATATATAAATATTGGTATCCATCCTCCTATTTTGGGTTCCTACCCATAATGTTGTGAATATCCGGTCTCACTCAATCCACATGTGGCCCACTGAGTGGCCTCAATATAGCAATGTGCTCATAGGCCCACACATGTAACAATGTGGTGGTTCCAAGTCCACACCCCATAGTCCTTCTGTGTGAATATGTATAGATCTCTATATAAAAGGGCCAACATGCACCTCACCCATGTAAATATAGTCACATGATCCTCTATGGACTGACAAATATCATGCATCTTATACAAGATGCCCACTCCACCACCTTCCATTTCTATTGAGGAAGGAATCACTATTATAATGAACTTCTGTAACAATGGAACACCTGATCTAAGTATGGAATCTAGGATAATATGGGTCTTTTTTTGTACTCATGTCCCTGTAAAGTATTGTCTCGCTACTCTCATCTACCTCTAAGCATCCTCCACAACCATCACATGTACTCTCTCACCCACAACTGGTAATCATAATATATGATATAAATCCTCTAGGGTCACAGTCATCTCTCCAGTAGACAACCAAAACATGTAAGTATCCAAACACCACCTCTCACACAATGCAGTAATCATAGGTATATTATGTGGTACCTCCCCCAATCTCGCTATATGTCAGGCATGGTCTAATATGTCCCACTCAGCATCTGACAATCCCACAGTCAACAATGTCATCAAATAATGACACCCACAAAACTCCCTCGAGTGTATATATCTTTGCAAAACACAAACACCAACAAACTCTTAACATTAGTGCCCAATATATGTTTAAAAATAGTCACTTGCACTACAAATATTCATCAGAATGTTAAAATTTCACATTACACTATTAAACAACTCTCCTAGGTTACTAACACCCAAGAGCAGGTCACTTGTGCCTAGTAATAGGTCACCAATTCCTAGAACTGGGAACTAGTGTCCTAAAGGATGTCAATGCTCTGGCTGCTACCACTTAAGTCAAAAATGCACAAAAACATAAATTTCAAATTTTACAAAAATTAAAATAATCGGGAACATTTCACAAAAATTTCCAAAAATAATCATACGTACTAACTCTTCAGTCATCAGCGACACCACATCCACTTCCATCCTCTTAAACCTATTCATCCTCACTACCATAATCTATGGCATCCTTGCAAGCTCATAGCTCAAATTCACACTCACACATGGTTCAAATGAAGTTTTTATTCAGTTTTACAATCACTATCTCTAGCAATTTTCAATTTTCCATCTACTATGGTTACCATTTGCACTCATTATTCCCACTAATGCAATGCATACGGTTTCACTCATATCTTGAACTTCATTACCCTATTTTATTCTTTGTTTATGTTATTTGGCTTAGATTTCCTTCTACCATCACACTATACACATGACATACTTGTATATTTAACGCTGACACACGTATTCATCAAAATTCACTCAATATCACAAATATCTTCTACATTGTCTATGGTTCACTATTTCATCTTTTCATCTCTACTTTCGGCTCAGTGCTTGGTATCTCCACCCCTCACCATTTCTCTTAAAGGGGGCCATATAATTGGGATCACCTTACGATCCCTCTCATATAATTAGTCAATCACATCAATACATTAATATCATAATTATATTTGATTATATATCATAAAAAATTCAACATATTCTAGCAAATGCTTCTTTAGCAGGACTTGGAGGTGTGTTGATGCAGGATAGCAGGGTTGTAGCTTTTGAGTCTCATAAACTCAAGGATCATGAACTTAATTATCCTACCCATGATCTTGAGCTTGCAGCAGTTGTGTATGCTTTGGTTAGATGGAGACACTTTCTTCTTGGATGGAGATTCACACTCAGGATTGATCATTTGAGTCTTCGCCACCTCTTCACGCAACCCAATCTAAACGCTCGTCAGTGGAATTCGATGGAGTTTCTTTGTGAGTATGACATGGAGATAGAGCATGTGAAGGGGAAATAGAATGTGGTAGTAGATGCTCTCAGCAGACGGAGACACGTGACTATGGCCACCTTAGTGAGCACAGATTTACGAAGCAATATTCTTTAGCAGCTTCCTCTTGACAGCTTCTACATGGCAGTACGAGCAGAGATTGAGTCACAGAGAGCCCTTGAGGGGAAGTTTGATGGTTTTTCCATAGAGGTATATTTTCTTCTCAGGCACAAAGGAAGGATATATGTTCTTAGAGATGGAGGCTTGAGGCAGGACATCTTGGTAGAGGCACATCGTGCACCCTATCCAACCAACCCGGGGTGAAGAAGATGCACGCTACCTTGCGATAGTTATAACACTGGAGAGGACTTCATTGAGATGTGGCTCAGTTTTTGTCATAGTGTTTAGAGTGCCAAAGGGTTAAGGCCGAGCATAAGCATCCAGCAGGCCTTCTTTATCCTCATGCCATACCAGAATGGAAGTGGAACACCATTTCTATGGATTTCATTGTTGGGCTACCTATGTTGAGATATCACCATGAGGCCATTATGGTCATGGTTGATAAATTGACAAAAGTGGCTCACTTTTCTCCAGTGAAGACCACTTATACAGCTAGAGCAGTGGCACAAGTTTATTTAGATGAGATTGTCAAGTTGCATGGGATTCCATGGAAGATCATCTGTGACCATGATCCTTTGTACACTTCACACTTTTGTACTACCATGCAGTATGTCCTTGGACTGAGCATTAACTTTAGCACAGCATATCACCCTGAGACAAATGGATAGACTGAGTGAGTGAATCATATTTTGGAGGATATGCTCAGGATGTATGTGATGAATCAGCAATCTAAGTGGGAGGAGTACCTATACTTAGTGGATTTTTCCTACAATAATAGTTTTCAGAGTTCTATAGGCATGGATCCTTTTATGGTGTTATATGGTAGAGAATGCAGGACCCCCCTTAGCTAGGATAGGTTAGAGGACAGGGTATCTCTTAGACTAGCTCTTTTGTAGGACATGGAATAGTAGGTAGTGTTGATCAGGAAGAGATTGCAAGAGGCACAGGACAAGCAGAAGAAGTATGTGGATCAGCATAGGATTGATCGTAGTTTTGATGTGGGCATGAAGGTGTTCCTTTGTGTTATACCACATATGATCCCTATCCGTTATGGAAAAGGTTCTAAGTTAGCTCCTAGATTCGATGGTCCTTTTGAGATCTTGGAGTGTATCAGCCCTTTGGCCTACCGTCTAGCATTGCCACCCAACTTGTCTCGTGTACATGATATGTTTCATGTTTTTGTCCTTACGAGGTACATTTTAGATCATTCTCATGTGTTGGACTAGACATCATTGCAGGTGCAAGATCAGGGGCAGCTGATGGTGGATCCTTTCCATATCATAGATCGTAGGACCTTGGGCCTTTGAGGCAGAGATATTGATTAGGTATGAGTATAATGGGAAAGATACGACGAGACTGGAACCACTTGGGAGGATGCCATAGTACTACGAGTGCAGTTTCCACATTTGTTCTAGTGACTTCTAGGAGGAAGTTGAGTCTAAGGGGAGGGGGATGTAGTGCCCACTTCCCTTTTGACACTTTTAGACACTGATCTTAATACTATTGATTGTATTATGGACACTATTATGTTTTGTTTTAGTATGATGGTTAGATGTTAGATCATGGATTATTATTGATCTGGATGTAGTTAGTATGCATGATGATTACTAGATGCATTTCCTTTATGTGGATGACGATATATTGTTTGACATAGACATATTATAGATGTTGATTTGGACTTGTGACATTTGATATTTTGATTAGACCTAGTATGGAATAGTATTGATGATAATATAGTTGATTAATTAATTGAAAATATTAATGTTCAATTCTTGATGTTGTTGTGATTAATTGTGTTTAGATTATCTTGAAATGTTTTTTATATCATTTTGGATGTTCTGATATGGCCACAAGGCCAAAGGAGGTATTTGCATTTTTGCAAGTTAAAAATCACAACAATGTCAGGGGACTGGAGACTTACCATATTAGAATTCTAGGTGAAATCATTAAGGTCACCATGGAAATTGTTTTGTGTGTGTGTTTGTTAGGGATTCCCATGGGGGGAATTTCCTTTATATGTGACCATGGGATATGTATTTTATTATGTGTTCCTTCTTGTAATTAATTTAAATGTGGTAGATTAATGTGAGAGATCATATAGTTAAACTTTAATTAAATTAAATTTGGATATAGAATGTAATTAATAAAGTTGTTGATTTTAAATACTAATGTTGGAAGAGTGTGTAAGTTAATGTGTAAGAAGGTGTAAGGGATATGTAAGAGTTATGTAAGAAAGATTTTGGAAGGTAAAACACTTCATCTCCTTAGGAATTCGAATTTGTCCTTGGAGGCCAAATTTGGAGGCTTGTGGGACAAGTTAAACTTGTCCCACACCTCTTAAAATGATACACCAACCATACCTATGGTTTGGAGGTTAAATTTAGGTATTTTTATTGCATTTTGGAATGACAATTTGTAAGTTTTAATTGCACCTCTCGTACATATTTTTAATTCAGTCCTAATGGAGTATGGGTCATTTTGGAGTGTGTAAGTCATATTGTCATTTTATTTATTGTAATTTGGTGTGTGATGTTGATTTCCTCTTGGGGTTGAGGAAGAATGATGTGGTATCCCACATGGATCCACATCATCCTCTTCTCTTCCCTCTCCTATAAAATTGAAACTCCTTTCTTGTTTATGGTTGTTGAAACTTTTTCCATTTCTCTTGGGGGCGCATTTTTCTTGTTGTTTTTGGAGCTTGTTATGGAGGAAGTTTGGAGTCTTTTGCATGCTTGAACATTGCTGGTTTTGGAATGCACTTTGACAGTTAGAAAGCTTGTGATCTTGGAACAAACTCCATTATGGAGAGGTAGGATCTTGAGCTTGTTTTTAAATGTTTTCTTTCTCTTGCATGTATGTTTAAATGGTGAATGTGTTTTGTGTTCTTGGCTGGTTGGGTAGACTGCTTAGGACATGGTGTAGGAGAAGGCTATGGGGATTTCTAATGGGGTGCATAAGGGATTGTCAATGTCACCAGTTTTATTGTGGAGGGATTTTTGGATTGGAATCCACCTTGGAAAAGAAACTAATTGATTTTCTTACTCTTGGGGGGGCATAAGGGAGTAACTTTGGGGGGGCATAAGGAGGGGTTGGGAGGCATAAGGATTATGGGATTTTATATGTTTATTGGCAGCATGATTTAGGTGGATGCCCAATTCCAAATAGGGAGGCATAAGTATATTCCCCATAGTTTCTTACTCTTGATGGCTTGCTTGATCAAGCCTATGTTTTGTATGAATGGTTTGAAATGCAATTGTGAATTGTTGTCATTTTTTGGAATGTGTATTTTATTGATCTGTGTATGTGAAAATGTTGCTTGTATGTTGTGGAATCCATTGTTTCCATGAGTTTATTTTCATCCTCTATTTCAATATGGTTGGGGCTCAGGGGCCAATGAGGAAGTATGGCTTCTCCTTTCTCATTGTATGTCTTGGTTAGGTGGAGAGCGTTGCCTTTCCCCCTTCCTTGTTGTGATAAAAGATGAAAAGATGGAGAAACTAGCATGCTGCTATTTGGAGCAAGAAGATATACAGTTCTGACAGTCCCATTCTTTTGAGAAAATTCATTATAACCTTTCCCACCTTGAGTGAACGAGTTGTAAAATGTTTGTAATGTGAAACCATTCATATTGAACATGGAAGTTTGAATTTGAATTGATGAATGTAAAGAGATATATTCTCACCTCTGTTTGTAAAGAAATGAGAAGAATGTATATGTATGGTTATTGTATTTCAAAGTTAAGAGAAAGAGATAAGTTTTAAAGATGTTCTATGTTTGAGTTCAATAAAAAAATTGCAAGCTCATTTTTATTCACATTGTTTTAATTGAAATGGGAATATAAAATGGTGATTGAGGCCGTGTTTTATTGCAATGGAAAGAAATTACGTATGAGAAAGCTAAAATCTATTGTTCTCATTTGAATTGTGTGTTAGAATTGAAATCTAAACTATAATTTAATTTATAAATGAATGGTTGTTTTAATCAAGCAAATGTATTCGACTAAGCTTAGGAAACATATACACATTCAAATGAAAAAATTGATAACCAAATTCAAAAGAAATAGTTCACTGTTATGAACTCCAATTTGGCAACTCAGTTTTAATAAAAATGAGCATTTATAACTTATACCAAACAATAAGACAAGAAACATTAAAATTCAAACTTAGTAAGTCCTAAGAAACTCAAATTTACCATAACAGTTAAGAAAGAACCTCCAAAACTTAATAAAAATCCAATTGGAAACTTGCATAGTCATTCTTCCTATCTATTTCCGGAAAAATACAAGTTGAAATCAATTGAACAAATTTACTTCCCTACAAAACTCTAAACCCTCCCTAGACTAATCCTCCATGTTTGTTCGACATGTTGAGTGAAGGAGGAGTTCTAATTTAATCAAATTAAGAAGTTGATAAAATGTCAGTTCACTAATTAAAACCTTGCAGATTGTTTTCATTAAATTTACATCTCAAAATTCATCAATTCCCAAAATTAATGATCAATGTGCAAAGATGGCATCGAGGGCTTTCTGAAAAGTCCTTGTTTTCCCAAAACCGAGCTTTCTAGCTCAAGTTATGGCCATTTGAAGTTTTACCTCAATTTGGCATTCAAAAATAATAATAAAATTTAATCTAACTATAGAAAAAATTAAATTTTAAACTTTGGAAAAATTTCCCAAAAAGGCCCGCGGCCCCTGTCATCCCACAACAAATCAGGGCCTACCACAAGGCACCCTAGGAGGGGCAAACCAAATTTTTAAACTTAGTCTTTTGAAAAGTTTACCTTGGGAAAAAATTCCCATTTTACCCCGTAAACCCACCGGCCCATAGCCAATCACATGTTGCCACATGGCATGGTGAAATGTTGAACTCCTTCCAAAAATTGAAACTTTTACCTTTGAAAATTTTTACTTGGGAAAAAATTTCCTTTTCCCTCCGCCAGCCGCAGCCAATCAGAGGGTGACACGTGTCCTCTAGGGGCTGAGGCAGAGGCGCAGATTATTTTAACTTTTTAACCCTTTTGAAAATTTTGGGGAAATTTTTCCATTTTGTACCCGCGGCCCGCAGCCAATGAGAAAGTTCCATGTGGCAACTCGGGGGTGATAGCGGGTTGGACATAACCCCTTTGTTTCTTTATTTTTCGGCCCTTGGAAAAATTCTAAAATTTCTCCCACGGCCCGCTTCTCCACCTTCCCCTTAGACTTTGTTCTTCCATAGGTGCGCAGACCCACGTACCTTTTTTCTCCCTTTTCTCCTCCGTTGGGTACAAGGTGCTAAATCCACCCGCCGCTCTGCCCTTCCCTTCTTCTTTTCCACTTGGCACTAGGATTTGACACGTGTCCCTAGGGACCCACTGGGGCATGGAATGTTTTGTGCCTTTGAGCTTTGTGGTGGGAAAATTTCCCTATGCTGCCCTGTGACCCAGCAATCCATCCAAAGTGCTTCCCCCTCCTCTTGCCATGTGTCCCCTAAAGGAAATTTTGATCTTATAACTCCGCCCACTCATAACTTGAGTTCTACAAGGAGTTCGGAGGACTTCCTTATATCACCGGAAAGGTGAGAAAATTTCCTATCCATTAGGAATGGTTTAGGGAAATTTTGGAAGTGTTAAGTAAGAGGAAAATTCAGTTGAAACTCTGAGCCTGTTAGAGAGCAGGCATGGACGTAAATTACTCCCTGAACCTGACTAAAACATGGAACCCAAAAAAAAAATTGAACCCTGTGAACTTGATATAAGTTATTAAAGGAAACCTATGTTTTAGTAAATAGGATTTGTTCTAGAGCCTGTTAGTGAAAACTAATGTTTAGCAACCTGAATGTAGATACTTCCAATCAAAAAAGAAAATTATTATTCCATAATTTTCTAGTTAACCCTAGGTTGTTTCTTCGGTCTCAAGTGGTTGTTTAAACCAGCATTACAAGGGTCAAGAATTAATCCATCCCTACCCCTCACAATCTCCATTGGCAATAATTTGAAATCTCCAAATTCTCCAAATCAAGTCAAAATTTTCTCTAAGTGCTCCTTACAATGGTTGGATATCTCTATCTATGCCATATGGATCAACACATCGATCCATAGTTTATCACACTATGTGTTCTTATATTTTACATGTACTTCTGTAACAGGGATTCTTAGGACTTCTCACCAGTATGTTCCTTACTTACTTTAAACTACTTGAATTTCATTCAAATAGCATAAAAGGGGGGGGGAATGTAGACAAAAAATCATGCACATACTAGTATTTTACTATGCTAGGAAGTATGTTATTATATTATGGATCTTGCATGAGAAAAGTATTCATTGGTGACACAACCCCTTGTCCATCTATTTGTTTTGTCTAATTTCTATTGTGTTGCTTTTCTTCTATCACTTTTGTACTCCCTTTTTGTCAGGTCACAAGCATCCTTGTCTGTTAGTGTTTTCACATCTATCATTATTTATTCCAAGATATTATCACCCACCTTGGACACTAGCACCCAGAGGCTTGTTTCTAATGTTGGGCACTCATGTCCTACTTATTTCTTCTTTTTATTTTGATAATGGTGGTCAGTATTTTTAGTGTTCTGATCCTTACCTCAAGGTTCTATTCGAAATCTTGTGTCACTAATATCAAAATTAAAATAAGAGATTCCTATATATACACAACATACATACCATTATAAGGGGATGATAATTATCAATGGCTATTTATCTACATTCTATCAAAGGGAATACTTTTTGGGGTGTTTATTCTACATACACTGTATAAGAAGGGGAAATTATGAATTCCATCCACACATTTTCATTCTATCTAACGTTTACCCTGTTATCTTAGCATCATTGGCGTGAGGGATGACGAGCGTCGTTGATACTCACACTTTAGTTATATCATATTTATCAGTCCATGGTGGTCTCCATGGTTGTTTACAATAAAGGGAATAGTAGGAATTGTTCTCAGCTCGTACTTAACAATGAAATTAACTAAATAATAGAATTCTTTCAATTAGGAAATGAAATGCATTGAAAGCAAAAGAATATTAAAGATAATATTTAAAGGTATTTAACACAGTTTAATGCTGAAATGGTAAATGCATTAGAAATTACAGAAAGGAAATAACAGTAAATATCACTTGTCATTGGGGAGGAGTGGCCCTTGTTCCTTCCCTTCGATCAGGTTCAACGTTGGAAGTCAAACAACAAAGTTTTTCCCTGAATATGGAATTTTATTAAATTGAAAGAGTCTACTTTTTACAATCATCAACTAACTGAACATGAATATTAATACATTAGCTCTCTCATACAAGAGTATTCTTAGTCCCTCTAGGAGACAACTAGTGTATTTTGAATTAATAACACCTACCTAACTAGACGATGCCTAAAACAATGACTAACTATTCTAAAAATTATAATTGTGGAAGGAGTAGTCATTTCAGTGTTTAGATTGAATTAATCTTTCTAACTATAGAGGATGTCCATAATTGATTCCATTGAGAGATTCAATTGGTGTTGGAAGATAATTCAAATCTTAAATTGATTTCAGAGAATCATGGTGATAATAAATCCATAGGGGTCAGTCGTATCACATCTCTAAGAAACTGAAGTTAAGCTTCCATATAATCCGTGTGCAAGTAGATTGAAGTAGTAACACAATTTTCACGCTCATATCATTATGTTAACTGATGTGCCAACTATACCAACTCAGAGTTCAATTTTCTAAGTAATTTATCTCCTTTGCACAAGTTCCTTATTTCAAGGAAATATGAATCGATGATTTAGACAAGCCCGACACTTTATGGTGAGTTCTACGCTAATGCAAATGTGAGTCATGTGCCATAAGGTGAGTCTTGCACTAGTGCACCAGCAAGTCCTGTGCTAGTCTGCAACTAAATCATGTGATCACTCAGTATATGATTTTCCAAATGTATTGTTAATGCTCATAAAAATATTAATTTAAGACATTTTTGAAGAATTAATAACAAGAATATGCACAAAAATTCCTTCCAAAACATAGTAAAGTACTAATTATAAACCACCAACATTATACATAGTGTAACATGATATCAAAATAATATGGGGTTTCACATTGGTTTGAACATAAAAAAATGGGGATTCATCACTCCCCCAAACTTAAGATTTAGCAATTCCTCATGTTACCTATTTAGTTGTTCCACTATCCTTGAACAATTATATTCATTGGAAAATGTTTGCTATATTTCATCCAATCTAGTATTACATAACCCAAAGAAATCAATAGTTGACTTCCTCCAAGTGTTATAACTACCCTCTGGTTGTTCATCTGTAGAATCACATCGTGGTACTAGTGTAATGAATAATGAAGGCCTATACCACATCCCAATCCACTTCTCCTGCATCTCTATAATGATTTTATAGAGGTTCTTGGCCCTTTTTAGTGACCAACGCAGGTTAGTGGGTGAAATAACCTCCTTTTTTCTTATAGTGTTCTATAAAAATTTGATACCTTACTTGATAGGAAAGGAAGGATTACTTGCTCCCTAAAATTTCTGACACAATTTGTAATAATATCTTTGTACTTGTCCACCAACCGTAAACAATATACTTGAGACTGAAATTTGTTGAAGAACTGAATTGTGACAGGAAGATCATGCCTCATCAAGAGGCCTATATTATATTCTTATTAAAAAAATGTTGCCCTTTGTTTTCTCCATTTGGACTAATTGTTGAGAGTAGAAATAAATGCTCGTAACTATACTTCTCCCACATATAAATTTATGGGAACATCAATCTGCTCAAGAAGAATAAGTTTTTGAACATAAAATTCACAAAGAAAATTCTTTTCAACATCACTTCCTGATGTATATGCACCAAAAAATTGCATGTCATCATCACAATCAATGTCTTACATAGCACGAGCTCTAGAGATCTACCATTTTAGAAATTTTTCTTTCGAAAATAATGCATAAAAATTGGAAGGGGGCATACATGAAATAAATTGATCATATAACTGAGAAATAGTAATAACGTTCTCCTTAAGTAGTTTTTTTTCTTCCTTCAAAGCCTTATTCTCATCAATAACTACTTTGAGCTTATAATATTCTTCCATACATTTAACCATTCTCGTCTGAGTTGTATGCTCTTCAATGGCCACAAGATTTGTTTCCTACCTATTTTCATGCAAAACTGCAAGGGACACATTCATCTCATTTGTTTTTTCTTGAAGGGAGTGTATTTTATGTTCTTCTTCTTCTAGGGCATGTTGGAGTTGAATAGTTTCATCTTCTTGTTGCTCTATAGTCTGATGTAACTGTTGGATCTTTTGATTTTTACCATCCTCCAGCTGGAAGAAATTGGCTTCCTTAGCTTTAAGAAGGAGTTGGAGATATTTAATTATATCCTAATATAATTATAGCTCAAACTTAATTTTATACAAGGACAATACTTGTGGCATAATTGTATCAGAGTCAGGGGAGAACTAGGTTCTCCTTCCACCATAGGAGCTTTACCTTTTTCCAACATAGGGGAATATACAATAGAGGTTGGAGTGTGCTCAAATTCCTTCTCAGTAATAGGAACATGGGTGACATTGATTGAGGGGGAGACATAGGTGGTGTCTTTACTAGGGTTTGTATTATGGTTGTTGCTTCTTATTTTATTAGGAAGGAATAGTTTCAGTTAGTATTTCATTGAGGGCTTGAGCATGCCTAGAGGTCCTAGAGCACTTATTAGGTCTTTATGAAGTGGAGGGATTTTTTTCCAAGACCAATTCAGACGCTAGGGCACACTTCTTTTGGAATTTTAACCATTTCCTAAGGCCATTCCTTTTCCTAATAAATTGATGTTTGCAAATCAAATGAATTAGGCCTTGTAATTTTAGGTAGGAGGCCCCCCAAAAAAAAATTTAGTGGCCGAGTCAACATAATCATACAAAACCCGAGGAAATTTTATTTTTTGTTTGGGTTTAGTTTGGCCATGGCGAAGGTGTATCATAATTCTCAACACAGGTCCCAAAATGATCTCATATTGCCCTTCACAAGTGAAATATTTGATTTCCCATTTAGCAACTCTTGCCCAAGGCTCAGGGAGAGTGTTCCTTTTTATACCTTTTTCTTTACCCTTATTTTCCATCACCAATTTTTATTTTTCCTTTTTACCAACTAAAAACCTTTTAAATAATTTTAGCATACAATGTTTTATTACTAACTGCTTTACCTTCTTTGGGTATACCAGAAAGATGACTAAATATAGTGGGATTAAATGGAATTTCCTTACCTTGTATAATGGAGTACCCTTCTTCCATGTTTTTGGCAAACTCATCTGTCATTTTTGTGTTGAATTCTTCATAAGCAAGCAGCAAATCGAGTCATCCTGCCTTTGCAAAAATATCTATCGACCTTGTATCGGCCAATAGTTTTGTTGAATTATTTGGTTCATGCCTTAGTCTAGGCCCCATGACTAGCATATAGAGAAGGTAAGTGAAAGATAAAGGACAAAAGACTGGAAATGTGAGATTTGCATAGATGTGGATAGGAACAAGAGCATAATGGATAGTGGTGCAAGAGTGGGAGAGCAGAATTTAGAAAGTGACAGTGGAGAAGAAATGGTTCTAATTAAAATAACTGAACTGGGAAAGGTCTAATCAAATCCCAATGTGATAAAGATAGTTATTGGGCATGTGTGGTGATTATTATGGAGGTGGTGTTGTTGCTAAATCATTTTACCCTTTTTTGTATCACCCCACACTGAGCCAAGATACTCGGCATCACCTTACCACTGAGCTTCCAACACATCTAGCTTACCACTGATGAGCTCCCAGAATGATCTCTCCACCATAACCGATCACAACATCTAACTCTAGTTCCCAAGCTTGAGTTCTACAAAACCATGCACCAGTGATCATCAGTTTATGTACGAGCTCCTAATCAATGTCCTACGAACTCAACATCGAGCCAATTCGAAACACTATTTTGACATGGAACGATTGAGCTCCTCGTATATTGAATGGATGAGTTCCTCTTGTAACCACACTGAGCTCGGTATGTCATCTGAGTGTCGAGACCATATGCATGATTTTTTCCATGAGCTCCATACATACGTTCACTACCTTGGAACTACATCGTCAACTCAGCTTAATGTGTGGCCAACTCGGCTTATACTTCCAAGATGCTAGTTTACTTTGTTTTTATATGAGCTTAACCACACTCAACCTGATTCATTTTGTTCCACGTTGAGCTCTTCCATCAACGCGGCTGAGATGAGCCATGTTCTCCATTTTCACAAATGAGATCTTCCATCAACATTACACTCCAACATTGTGACCATCGATCACCTTGCATTGGCCAAACTTTCTCAGTTTCAACTCACCAAGAGCTCCATGAATGAGTTTTTCCACAAGCTCCCATGAGCTCATTTGGTTTGATTTCATGACCCCATTCTGAGTTCCCCTATATGTCACAACATTACGTCAAATGGTGAGCTAACCTCTTCATGATTATTTCGAGCTTGTATTTACCTTGAATGAACGACCTTCTTCCTTTTCACGGCTTACTACCTATTCAAGATCCTCTGCAACTATTATATTTCTGATTTATACATCTTCAATGACGAGTTCAAGATTGGTTCTCTCATCCATCGCTCTGTTTGATATTCATTGAGCTATTCCTCATTTGAGTGCAACAACTGAGCTCACCATGATTTTTCCTTTGAGATCTTCACCACCAAGACCCATCGAACCGTCCATCGAGTGATATGTGTCAACATTGAGCTCACTTTCGGCTCACCTAGTACTCGGACACCTTTCCTTCCTTGTTTCATTGAATCGCCCTCTGGGAGAGACGAGCTCCTTCCACCATCTCGGCCTCTCATCCTGGCTCATGACCAATGCATCACCTCGCATTGGTATGAGTTCTCCTCATCACCCTACTGTCAAGCTCTCCTTCTTGCCCAACAAGCTCCCTAAACTAAGTTAACTGAGCTCACCATGCATGTGAATACCGATTTCTTTTCGATTTTTGAGCCATTGCTGACTCAACTTGCCTCGACATTGATTGGGCACTAAGGTCATCAACGATCTCAGTCTCTTATGAGCTTACTTTTGTGTTTCCCAACATGAACGAGCTCCCTTGAATTTTAACTTGAATTACCCGACTCTTTTTGCATCGACTCACACATTGAGCTCGCTCGCTTCTACCCACCTATGAGCTCCTTCAATTTACTCAGCCTATGTTTTGAGCTTCATCTCTGAACGAATCATTCCATGTTGACTCAATTTGTAACAACATTCCTCTATGCATTATCTACAATTTTTTCTCCTTTCGAGCTTAGACACAGCCAAATTAAACATCGAGGTTATGCAGAGATGGATTTTGTAAGATAGAATCTATCTAAGTGATTTTGTATGCCTATGTATTCATCAAAACACTCATTCATTAAGTATTTCCATTACACCAACCGTATTCAGAGCCATATTCAAGGAACCATGTCCCTGAATTCATTAGATGACCGGGTCTTATGTAGATTTTCTAGGTTTCTCCTAACCTCCCACTTAACTTAGCTTAGATGGCATCTAGAAGGAGGGATCGGAACACCTTGGCTACATTCCCATGAAACTCCACATGTGGGGAATACACCTTGGCCTGCCATCATTGGAACACCACCTAGCGAAGCTTCTCCCGATCCCCGTGAAGTGAAAAGCTCATGTTAGTTTGTCACTATGTTTTTCCCCACTCAGCGATGCTCACCTGAATCCCCCATATGGAATTCTTGGATTGGAATTCCATCTAGTTATGGCCACAACCTTCGAAATTCCTTGAATTGGATTTTTCCTCACTATGTTCCCCACATGGTAAGAAAATTTCACAGGTCATGCCAACCCCGAGCTGTGACCTCACCAAAGCATCACAACAACTCGGTCTCAAACTTGCTATGGGCTCACTTTTTCCTCAAGTATCCCTTAAGTTATACTTTTCATATTCTTCCTTTGCATTCGTGAGCACCGAGCCCAAGTCGAGCCACTTTATTCTTTCAATGAGATGTGAACTCTTTACTTGACCACCTGAGTTTTGCTTATAATTTGACATGTTTGTTTGTGTGAGATTTTGATCTAAGCTACCACCAAGTTAACAATAGAGATGACATTGAGTTCCTTTACTATCATGGATGAGACTCATTGAGTCCATCCTTAAGGCTTAGCTCAACTGAGCTATTCTTGGAACTATATACAGAGTTGATGACCAATCTCACATCGAGCTATCAACCAAGAAACTCCCTTAAAGCTTGCATGTGTGCCACTTATGTCTTAACTATTATGGGTTGATATTGAGCTTAACTCCTTGAACTGAGATCCATTTTGTCTTAATGCCTTCCTAACTCGACCAACCCATCAATTTGAGCTCCAATGATAATAATTGAGTTCTCAACCGAGCTAACACTGAGTTGTCACCAAGTTGAGCTCAATTTGACTTCGTTCAATACTAGGTAAGCTCTCCTATGCAAATTATTAATTATTTTAATCATTTTATCTTCATGATGACCCGACATTGGGCCCTTGGGACCAATGTCATAACTTGATCATAATAGGATCCCATTGTCCAATTTTTCCCTGTGTGCAAAATTGGATAACAGGTGGATTAGGAGTTTTTGGGTATTTTTGAAGCGTGGGAAGTTATGAGAAATGAAGAAGGTAATCAATTTGCATGAGCATAATAATTAATGGTTCATAAATTAAAACTTTTCAACATTTAAGTAGGGAATGAGTTATGCATACCTCATTGAATTAGCTTGTCACATCATTGGCCATCATTTCCATGTTGTTTTGATCCTCCATCCACATGTGGTCCTTCATTTATTTCATGCTAGATTCAGGGGTGGTGACCTCCATTCTTGGTTTTCGATCACATGAATATATATATATAGAATTTTTCTCTCTTTTTTAGAAGCAATGGCCACCATTGCTATTTTCAGCCAATGCTCCAGAGGATGATGACCACCATTTATGGTTTTCAGTCATCTCCTCTTTATTCCATGATGAAAAACAACTCGATTCTTAGTTTTTTTGGACAAAGAGATTTTGTCCAAACAATTTAGAGTTGAATCTTCTTCAAGTTCATTCTGAAACTCTTCTCTATATGTTGGTTTATGGTACAACCTCAGTCTATGCCCATTAACCAACATTACTTTCTTCTCTCCACTGATTGGAATTATTTGGACAGCCCCATTTTTGAATACTCATTCAATCTAATATGGGCCTATCCATCTTGTCTTCATCTTCCCTTTGAAATCCTTATAAATTGAATCAAATAATAGATCTCAATCCTCTTCTTGGAATTTCCTTGGCTTTATGTGTTTATCATGTCATATCTGCCTCTGAGGTTGGATGATTTTAGTCTGATGTAATTCTTGGAGTCTAATTTCATCCAATTCATTTAGTTGAACAATCCTTGCCTATTGTGCCTCTGATTTTTCTATCCCCACCTTAGCAGTTGTTCTCAAGTTTTGAATCTCAAATTCTATAAGGAGAATGGGCTTCTTCCCATAGACCAATTCATAAGGAGTATACCCTGTGGTTGTTTTCCAAGTAGTGTTGTAAGCCCATACTAATTCATGAAGTTTTTGAACCCAATTTTTCCTTGAGATAACCACTATTTTTGTTAGGATATTCTCCAATTCTCTGTTAGTAACCTTTACTTGACTGTTGGACTATGGGTGGTATGGTGATGCCTCCTTGTGTTTCAAGTGGTATGTTGCCAAAAAGGAAATGATTAATCCTGACATGAATTGTGGTCCTTTATCTGAAATAATGGATATTTGTGCTCCAAATCTCTAAAAGATATTCTCATATAAGAAATATGTAACTTTCTAATCTCTTGTATATTACAGTGCTTGCACCTCATCCCATTTAGTGACATAGTCTATACAAACCAAGATGTATTCCTTCCATTGAGAAGTTGGGTCAATTAGTCCAATGAAATCCAATCCCCACTTCTCAAATGGTTTCAAGACAACTTGAGGTTGGAGAGGCATCTCATATGTAAATGTTGGTTTCCCCATCCTTTAGCATTGATCACATCTCCACACATACTTCTTGACATCCTTAAACAAGGAAGGTCAATAGTAACCAACTCCTAGAAATTTTTGAATGGTCCTTTGAACTAAATAATTCCCTCTTTTTGGTTCATCATGACATGCTCTAAGCATCTTGATTACTTCATCCTCAGTTACACACCTGCGTAAAACATGATCAGGTCCACATTTGAAAATAATTTCATTTAACCATGTATACACCACACTTTTTTAATTAATTGTTTTCTTTGATTTTGTGTGAAAAAGGTTGGGAACTTCCTTGTAGTTAAGTAATTACCCATATATGCATGTCAAGGAGAGGTGGTAGAAATTGCAAACATATGTTCATCTAGAAATTCATCATTGGCCTGCTCTTCCTCATCTAAAGTAGTAAGTCTTGATATAAAAATAGCTACCATGTTGGATTTACCTAGTTTGTCGATGATTTTAATCTTAAATTCTTGCAGTAATAATAACCACCTTACAATCGATCTAGATTAGTCTGAAGGGAGTGATGGAAAAAGGGAAACGGCAGTACCGTGGACCAGAATGGTCATTTTTTTCAAAACTTAGCCTTTGAAATGGTCAAAAAGCCTCACCTCCCCATGATGTTGTGTTGGTGCCCCCTACATGCTAGTTCCTGTCAGAAGCCTTGCAGAAGCGTCTGGGTCCCAGACAACCTGCTTTGGGTAATGTGCTTGAAGGTAAAGGCAAAAATAGTCCATGTCAGAAATGTCTTCCCTTGGATTCGACTAACTTCATCTCCATGTCTTTAGAGGATTCAGTAGATCTACCCACCCAAACAAACCTTTTCGCAAATAGAGAAATATTTGCAAAAAAATTTAGTCGTCGGCTGATGGTGGAGGGAATTCAAAACTGGTGTGAGGTGCAGTGGGGTAACAGCCTGAATATCCGCTTCTTGGAAAGAGGTTTTTCTATGGTTATCTTTCACAGTGCCGCTCAAAAGAATGATATCATGGTGAGAAAAGACTTTCTTCTGGCAAACTCAGGCCTGGAAATTCATGAATGGGAGACTCATTTTGACATGGCTAGAGTGGAAATGGAAGGACTATAATTTTGTGTAATACTCTATTCACTACCCAATGAGTTTTGGTCTGCCCCCATTCTCAACAAAATTTTCTCCAGTATGGGACGTGTTGTCCGCATCGACCCTGTCACTCTGGAAGGTACCCTTTCATTCTTTGCCAGGATTTGTATTTATATCGATTATAAATAGAAGCTTTAGGATCTTCTATTCATCTCTACCCATTTCGAGATTTGGGAGCAGAAGGTTGAATATGAAGGCATCTCCAAAAACTCCTTTAAATGCAAACATCCTGGCCATTTCAAAAAATCCTGTAAAAATCCCCCTGCTTTGGGAAAAATGAAATGAAGGAAGAAATCCTCTCCCCTTCTTACCTCCACTCCCTTTGTTCCTTCCCCTTTAAATAAAACACAACCCTCAGGCGAGGATATTAATGACTCCACCCCTACTTTTGAGTCTGTGTCCTTGGATCCGAGTACCATTTCTTTGGTTAAAGAAATGGCCGCAATGGTAAAGGACTCAACTAGGATTTTATCCCTTTTTCATGATGGCATTTCTCTCGGCCTAGGAAGGAACACCGTTTCTTTGGAAAAATGGGTGAATGAGAAGGATGAACTAATCCAGTCTAACTATGGTGACTCCAGTGGTTCTTTGGAGATTGTCCCTGATGAACAATCTTTAGACAACATGCAGTTGTGCCTGATTCTTCCAACACCAACACTTCTAAACATGGATTTAGGGCCAAAAGGCATACTGGGTCATTCATCTAAGAGTAAAATTTCCCTCAAAGAGATTGCAGTAGGGAAGCAACTACAACTTCGTTCCTTTTTTTCCCTCTATGAGTAAGAGAGGCGAGTCCTCTCTAAAGCCCAAATGATTCTCTTTTCATGGAACGTTAGGGGCCTAAACTCCCCTAACAAATAGTGTCTTTTAAGATGTTATGCTCCCGATGCTACTACTGATATATGCCTTATTTAAGAAACTAAGATGTCTATGGAAGGTTGCAAGAAAGGAAGGTTTCAAAAATGGAAAGTTTGGGAAGGATGCTTTTCAGATTCATTCAGTGCCTCAAGAGGCCTAGGTATTATGTGGAAATCCATCTGCTACATTCTTAAACCTCTCCTTGTTGATTCAAATTTCATCTGGTGCAAGGTTTTTATCAAACATTCTAATGAGTCCTTATGAAATGTTTATGGTCCTTCTAATCTGCTCAAAAAAAGAGATCTTTGGTCTAAACTTCATCTGGTCCTTGATTCAACTGTCAACTCCAAGATTGTAGTTACAGGCAATTTTAATGCAACTCTTTCTGACCTCGATAAATGAGGAGGTATTCAATGGTAGCCACGTTCTCAAGTGGACTTCACCTCCTTTGTGTCTTCCACCAAATTGGTTGATGTGGAGCCGAGTTTGGGCTGGTTCACATGGAATAATCAGAGGCCTGGGTTCAGTTCAATGGCAGTGTGTCTAGATAGATTTCTTGTCTCTGAAATCTGGCTGTAGAATAATTTTCTTCTCAAATACTCTATTCTTCCCCTTTCTGGCTCGAATCATTTCCCAATTTCTCTCAACATTTCCTTTGATCTTCCCCCTCGCCACTCGCCTTTCAAATTTGAAAACATGTGGTTGTAGGATCCTTCACTCAGGCCCCTAATTAAATCTTGGTGGGACACCTTCAAAGTCAAAGGGACCAGGATGTTCAAACTCTCCAAAAAGTTATCTATGGTAAAAGATAATTTATGTAGCTAGAATATCTCTTGCTTTAAAAATATCTTTCTTGAAAAATTGAGAGTCGAGAAGGAGCTCCGAATTCTGAATGAATCTATTCTCTCACAAGGGATGCTTCAGGTTGATTTCCTTAAGGAAAAATTGCTTCTCAGGGAACTTGGTGATCTTTTTCTTAAAGAGGAAATTTATTGGTGACAAAAATCCAGGGAAGTCTGGTTGGCCAATGGTGATAAAAATACTAAGTTCTTTCATGCTTTAGTCAAATCCATAAGAAATTTCAATTACATTTCATCCCTCCAGCTAGATGATAATTTTGTGGCATCCAATCAATCATGGATCAAATCTAAAGTAGTGTTTTTCTTCAATAAGCTTTTGAATGGTGATTCGGCCACCCCCTTGGTGATTAGTCTTCTTTCTTTAATCATGTCCTGGACTCAATAACTGATGTTGATAACAACATACTTCTTTCCCCATTCACCAAGGAGGAGGTTCAAAAAATTATTTTATCAATGAAGAGAGATAAAGCACCTGTCCCTGATGGTTTCCCCGCCTCTTTCTTTCGGGGACTTCTGGGATGTCATTGGGAATATAGTTTGGAATGTATTGGAGGAATCATAGCACATGGGAAAGCTATTAGGTGCTCTCAATCACACTCTCATCTGTATGTTCCCCAAAAAATCCCTTGTCGAGTCTTTGGATGACTTCAGACTGATTTCCCTTTGTAATACATCATATAAAATAATCTCGAAAGCTATTGCAAATAGAATGAGTCCTCTCTTGCCTAAAATGGTGGCTCATGAACAAAGTGGTTTCATTCTTGGGAGGTCTATTTCAGATTGGATCATCATCTCCCATGAACTGATTCACACTCTTCACTCCTCTTCTCGAGCTGGCATGATGCTGAAACTGGACTTTAGCAAAGCCTATGACCGCATCAACTGGAGATTCCTCATTAAATCTCTTCAAGCCATGGGTTTCTGTTGGTAATTTTGCAATTGGATTTTCAACTACATTGCCACCCCTTGTTTCTCAGTCCTGGTTAATGGTTCAGCTGAAGGCTTCTTCTACAGCAGTAGGGGATTGAGACAAGGTGATCCCCTCTCCTCTTTTCTATTTATTTTGGTTGCTGAGGCTCTTAGCCGAAGCATCAAATCTACTATTTTGGGATGGATCCCTTAAAGGTATTCAAATTACCTGCAATCTTCCTACCCTCACGCACAAACAATTTGTGGATGACACTTTCCTTTTTGGTCAAGGATCAATTCCAGAAGCAAGGTGCCTCTCTTCTATTCTAGATTCTTATTCTTTAGCGGCGGGACAGGTTATTAACTTTCATAAATCTGTTATTTTCTTCTTTAATGTTGCCCCAAGATTGTAATGCAGGATCAAAGCAATTCTCAGACTTCACCGTGGGTGTTCTCCCCCACAAATATCTAGGTATCCCACTTTTTCATGGGAATGGTAAAGTGCTTCTTTGGGACAGGCTTATAAACTCCATTTCTTCTAGATTACTCTCATGGAAAGGAAAATGGCTATCCCTAGTGGGACGAGCCCTTTTAATTAATTCAGTTCTCCTGGCCATTCCGAGTTTACATGATGTCTGTCTTGCAGATCCCTAAATCTGTTTTGCTCAAAATTGAAAAGATTGTCAAATCCTTCTTATGGCAAGGAAACAATGAAGAGTGCAAATTTCACCTTGCAAACTGGGATACAGTCAAATTACCTAAATGCCTTGGTGGGTTGGAATTCTAGATCTTGCTCTTTAGAATTCAGCCCTCGGAGGAAAACTTGTCTGGAACTTCATCTCAGATTGCCAAACAGCTCGCATTCCAAGTTCTTTCGCACAAGTATCTCAGGGGGGTCACCCTGAGCTACTGTTATCCAGCACTGAGCTCCCCAAAGGATCACAAAGATTGGAATTTATTCTACAAGTCCAAACCCCTGATTGCTGAGTCAGTCTCTTGGAACATCAATAACGGTCAGCTCGCCACCTTTTGGGAGGAAAGTTGGAACGGATCCCCTCCCCTTAATCTCACTGCCTGAACTCAACAGAGTAATGAACATGACCAAGATTACTTGGGGATATTTGGTTGCTGATTATGGCAGTCAGAATCCTGATGGTCTCACTGTCTTGGCTTTGGAAAGATATCTCCAATATTGGGGCTAATGCACAAGAATCCAATCTCCTCAAGGGCACCTTACAGGATAGAAATGCACACTTCCTTAATAATGATGATCATATGATTTGGCTAGGGGATGCAATAGGATCTTTCTCCATGAAAGATGGCTATAATATTCTCATCTCACGGTTTGGCCAGGGTCTTCCCTGTTCCTACGGCTGTTGGCATCCTAGTATTCTCTCCCAAGGTGGAAATTTTCAGCTAGTTGGTTATGAAAAAGAAAGTTCTGACTCAAGTTAGGTAGAGATCATGGGGTTATGCTAGTCCATCCAAGTGTGTGCTCTGTGGTGCCACAGAGGAAGATCTTGATCATCTCTTTCTATTTTTCCCATTCGCGTCTAGTTGCTGGGGTTGGCTCCTTAGGAAATTAAATCTAGCTTGGGTGTCATATAATAATATAAGAGAGATGCTTCTCTCTTGGATGAGATATAACAACAAAAGCTCCCTCAGTTCTATTTGGTACATAGCCCCCCTTCTTCCTCCTGTGGCATATTTGGTGGGAACGCAATCTTCATCTCTTTAGGGAACAAACTGCCAAGTTGCACGCTTTTCTCAACAAGCTGGAAGTGGCCATCTTGGAGAAAGTCAGTGTTAATTATTTGTCACAATCCACTTTCTCCTCTAGGGATTTTGATATCATGAATTCCTGGCCCCTCATAAAGCAAATCTAGCCCTGGCTCTATTGTTAATAAAAGGCCTCACTCAAGTTGAAAAATTAATTCGTAGAAAAAGGGACAAGATGGCGACCCCCTCTAAAGGGCTCATGGAAACTCAAATTTGATGGCACTTCTAGAGGGAACCTAGAGTAAATCAGGTGCAGGTTGTATTCTTAGGGATGAATCTGGTAATCTCATCAAGGCTGGTTCCTACCCACTTAGAGATGGTTCTTGTAACACTACTGAAGCCCAAGCGCTTCTAGAAGGGGTCAAGATGGCAGCCAAGTTAGGCTGTTCTCATCTATTTATCAAAGGGGACTCCCAAATTATCATATGTGTAGTTTCTAGAGGCACATCCCCAATGTGTAAAATCAATACCTTTATCCCTCAAATTCTATTTTGGTTGAACAAAATCAGCTCCTGGTACATTACCCATAATTACATAGAGAAACTAACCAAGCGGCTGATTTTTTGGCAAACTATGCAATTGATTACCCCACCGCCATCATCACTTCAAGTACTGATAAATATTGGCATGGGATGTCAAGCCTAATCTCCCACGAGTGGGCCAGCTCAACTCAGCAGCTCGGATGTGGCCTCACGCATGTACAAGCGCTCCATTTAAGGGAGGATGGTTTCTGACTCTCTGCTTTGTGTCTCTCAGTCTCAATTTCCACGTTGCTTGTTCTCCAACATCTTACTATGGCATTTCTTGGGTTCCCCTTTGTTACCCTTCACAGCTCGGTGCCGAATGTCACCTCAACTCTGGAGATTGATCATTCCCATCTGTCAGAAGTCTTCCATTATTCTTCAATCCTGGAAACTGAAGCAATTGAGACTATTTTGGGTGACTCATATCGTTTTCATTCTCGCCAGGCATGCACAAATGCAGACATCACTGCTACCTTTCATCTCCTTCTACCTACTTTTGGAGGAGGATTTAGTCGTCATGGAATTCCTTTCAAAAAAATGTTATCCTTCCCGCTCACCCTGCCGGTCTCCGTGATGAACTGGTCGACTTCTCCCTGTTGGATCCACTCCTCTGGGTTGAGGAGGTTGATGATCTTACAATCAGCTCAGGGCATGGCATCAAATGGATCCGTGGCCAGTATAGGGACCTTCTCATCCATGCCCAAAGTGTCAACATGTTGTTCATGATGGGAAGGCTCGATCATCATCTACTGCCTGAAGTTGATATTGAGGCTGTTGGCTTCCCTGTTTACTCTGCTATCGATCAGTGGAATACTTTAAAGGATCGGGCTCAAAGTGCATACAGGATCCTTCTTCATGAGTCCAACCACCAAGCTGGTACCAATTTTGGTTGATGTTGAGGCTCCCGTGCTCCTCCCTTTTTGCGTTGTTTTGTTTTGGTTTCGTTCGGGTTTATGTTTTCAGATTTCTCGCCACGTTGTTGGTTGTTGCCTTTCCTTATCCTTTTTCTTCTTCTTCTTCCCCCTTGTCCCCCCTCTTTTCTTCCCTTCTTCCTCTTATTCCTCTTGTAATGTTGGGTTCCATCCCCCCGGTTCATAGCTCCGGTCAAAAGTGTTTAAATATCAAAAAAAAACAACCACCTTACAATCCTGCCATGCACTAAAGGGTTGTTCATTAGATACTTGATAGTAGAGTGGTCAATGTGAAAATCACTTCATATCATGTAATATAATGGAAAAAAATTATTGATTGCATATACAACTACAAGAAATTTCTTCTTCATTGTGAAGTAATTCCTTTCAGCATGGGAGAGGTTTTTACTGATGTAGTAAATAACATGCATAGGCTCTCCCTCCTCTTGTTGTCCAAGAACAACACCTACTGCTTCATTAGAGGCATACATTTGTATATGGAAGGGGGAGATTCCAATTCAGGCCTCTCAACACTGGTATACTTATTAACTTACCTTTAATAGCATTCAAATTTTGTTGGCATGCTTTTCTCCATTCAAATTTAAAATCTTTAGTTAGGAGAGAAAATAATGGAGAAGTTATCTTGCTAAAATTTGAGATAAACCTTCGATGGTAATCGACATGGCCAAGAAATATTCTTACCTCTATTTGGTTTGTGGGAGATGGGAGTGTTATAATGATACTTACCATTTCTGGTTCTACCTTGATTCCCTCATTTGAAATATGATGGCCTAATACTATCCCTTGTTCCATCATAAATAAACATTTCTCATGGTTTAAGGATAATTGATGTTTTTCACACCAAGCAAGGAATTTGTCTAGATTTTCCACCGCCTCTTAGAATGTTGCTCCATAAACTATGAAATCATCTATGTAAATCTCTACATAATCATGGGTGAGATAAGAAAATATTACCAACATGGCTCTTTGAAAAGTGGCAGGAGCATTACATAAACCAAAAGGTAACACCCTATAAACAAATGTTCCCCATGGACAAATGAAAGTTATTTTTTTCTTGATCTTCAGGTGCTACTATTATTTGATTGTACCCCCTAAACCCATCAAGGAATGAAAAGTACCCTTTTCCAAATAAATTTTCTAAGACTTGATCAATAAAAGGTAATGGAAAATAATCCATATGAGCTACCTTGTTCAATTCCCTATAATCCACACAAACTCTCCATTTCCCGTTCTTTTTAGGAATTATAATCAATGGATAAATCCACTGATTATAAGAGATTGGATAAATGATTCCCACCCAAAGGAGATTTTCAATTTCAGTTTTTACTATGTCTCTCAAGGTAGGGTTTATCCTTCTTTGAAGTTGTCTAACTAGTCTAGAATCGGTAGTGTAGATATGGTGTGTACAAATACCAAGATGAATACCCTTGTTGTAACGTCTTGATTTTTAGAAGCTACTATGATAACCTCTTTTCATGATGTTGTAACTGTGGAAATGAGGATAATTATGTTAAGATATATCTTTTAATCTTGAAAAATAATGTGTTACTGATCTGAACCCTTATTTTACTGTAACTTGTTTACTTGGGACGGAGGTCATTATAACTTGTGTTTTGCAAAGTGTGAAAAAAAAGACTTACTTTTGCATGTTTGATGAACTCTTATTGTTGTTGACAACACACCTTGAATCAATTCCATTGATCCAAGGTATGTTGCGGCCTTCTTTGTGATCACTTTGTCGATTTACTTTCTATATGGAATGAAGTCTGAAACCAGACTGAAGGTCGTTATAAATTTTACAGAACCTGGTTACAGGTATAATTATTTAGTACCATGTTGCCAATGGAAAGGTTTGATTTCCGAACTACATACACATAGCAATGCCGGAAGAGCATGAGGCAGTAAGAGCCTTAATGCAAGTGAGCACATGGTATATGTCATGCGTGTTGGACGAAACGTCCTGCATTATACTAGTTATGAATGCCAGTCGGTAAAACTTGTTGGAATCCATTAAGTAAAATACTATGGGAATTAAATTATAACCTATAACTATGTTTTAGCCTATAACCTAACTACTACCCTATGTGGATTTTAAATTAAATGGGATGTAAAATATGGCAAATCCTAATGACTTGCGACCTAGGTGGAAAACCTAACTATGGACAATACAACCTAAACTATTGCTAACCTAAGGAGGGGACCTATGGACACATGCTGATGAGTCGGATAAGAAGGGAAGGTTAGAAATTTAATAAAGGACATTAAATGATGTCCTTGAAGTTTTAAACACAATTTTGGTGGGAACATGGAAAGTTGGAGATATCCAACTAGCAATGTAGCTAAGAAGGAAATTACATGCAAAAATTTAAAAATGGAACTCGCCAAACCTGATTCGGTGGTGGCATGGAAATTAAGGAAAAAGTAATGCATTCAATGCATTTATTGATCTTGGTCTTGGTGACCAGCTCACCTTGGAAAGGGGAAAGAGGAAATTTTGTGGTAATCGTGTTCATTTGGGTTTCTGAGTATTCGCTCTGCATTTCTTTTATGGTTCTTTCGAACCTGCAACCATTCTGGTCATTGTTGTTGTTGTTTGGAGTAACCACAACTATTTTTGAGCCTGTGGAAGTAAGGAGATTGTTGGGAAATCCTTTTTGTTTGTCACCATGGAAAAGAAGAATTCCTGAGGGCGCGGACGCAGTTTTCTTCAAGCCACAAGAAATTTTACAGGCATGTTGAGCTCTTCTCTTTAAACCATTTTGCTCTTTGTTTAAGCGTCTTCATTAAAAGAACTCTGCTCTTATGTTGGGTGTTTTTGTAAAATGAAAATGTTGATTCAATTAATGTGATTTCTGGGTTGAGATGTCTATTGGAGATGAATATGATTTGGGTATTTTCTTTGCAAAAAGAGTAAATGAAATGAAATCTGTCCTTGTTGTATGAGTTTTTTTTACAGTATTGGGTATTCGGTTTTATTACCCATTATGGGTTCAAGTTGATGAATGTACCAGCGATGTGAATATTGTTTTCTGAGTTCTGTGCGTGTAAATGATTTGGGAAAAATTGTTATAATGCTTGATGAAACTATTTGTGTGATTTATTATCCTAGTTGTTTTACATTGCATAGAATACGATTTCACCAGGGACAATGAATTCATTCCATTGTCTTACCCTTGCTGATTAAAAATGATTCAATATCTCCACGTGGGTTGAAGGCCGTGAATGGTTTTTGGGGAATAAATTATTTAAACACTGAGAAGGAATAACTTGGTTATTTGGTGAGTGAGTAGAGTGTATTGTTTATCTTTCTTTGAATCCATTGAAATGTATATATATAAATAAAGGAGTTGTATATCTGAACCTCATCATGGTGTTTGATTAGAACCATACTAGAGTAAAATCTTGTTCTTGTAGTTAAAAAGAAGGGTTCTTTATTTAATACAGTGATATTTTGGTCATATAGCTGGTTGTTCATCCTTGCTTGTTTCAAACCTAGCTGGGAATGTTTATTTTTGGTGAATTTATATATATACATGCAAATTGCAGTCTAAACTTCTTTGTTGCTTGCATTAAAACTGAATTCGAAACTGGGTTCTTAATTTGGTGTTTGGAGAACGAATCCTTTTATTATTATGATAAAAAAATCATGATTTTGTTGTTAGCTGTACACTCTTACTTGTTTGAGATCTAGATGAGAAATGTTTGTTTGGGTGAATAATTATTGAAAGGAAAATTTAATTTAGATATTCAGTTGTTTTGACACTTTCGGAATAGATGCAAATGAACTCTGGCATGCGTCCATGAATAGTAGTTAGTAAGTTTTATATACTGAAATAGACTTGTTAGAAGAAATCATCTTATGGGAATAGGTCTGTGCTAACTAGTTGATATTCGGCTAGGCAGTGAGAAGAGGTAATATGATTCTTCTTCCTTTCATTCAATTATTGACTTTATTTGCTCTCTCTCTCTCTCTGGCTGTTATCATTGATTGATATTACTTCTTGTTTAAATCATCCAGTGCAGTTGCGATGAAAAGAAAGGGAATATTGGATGGGTAATTGGAAGTAATAATTATTTTCTTCTCTTAACCAGTTGAAATTCTATATTTGATATTGAATGAATTTCTTACTACCTTAGGCATAAGCATCTGCATTTAACTGTTGTTTTCCTTCTTTTCTGATTTGAAAGAAGTATTATGTTGCTTGTTGAATTCTGAGAAATGACACCAGTGTTGTCATGATGAATGACTACTTTTCTCTTCTACATTTGATTGTTTGAAATTAAATGAGTAGTACGAAAGGGAAGTAGTTCTATTTGAATTCTTAATTAAAATTCATTTCTTGAAATTTCAACTATTATATGGGAATGGAATTGATAGTAATTGCATTAGAACAACATTATATACATAAGTGTATTAGCTCTTACAGATGTTTTTAATCTGGAACTATTTAGAGGAAATTACTTCTGGTAGTAATTGTTTTAAATATGGAATGAACCCCCTTGCGTTATTGGAATAAAAATAGTAAGGAAATATGAATAAAGTGTTGCGGGTTGTAGTAATTATTTGGGAGAAAGTTAGTAAATCTTTTTGTCTGATTGTGATGGTAATTAGAGGATTGGGTTGTTAAGTTGTTCATCCTTATCAGCACTTAATTCATAGATGATGTCCATCTCAATTTATTAACGTTTCATAAAAGCAGAGTTATTTTATTGAGACAGTTAATTAAGAGCACCTCATTTTAATGATAAGTGCTTAATATGCTCAGTTCGATGAACTGACCCGTGCAAGTAAATTTTGCAGATGGTTTCCATGAGTAAAAATGAAGACATGTTGTTTTTTTATGCTTCTTTTGATTAGCTAAGGATGGATCATATCTGAGAATTTATTATTCTTCTACGAGGAAATGGAAAAAGAGAAAGTTGTATTGTTCTTCTTTATGAGTTGTTAATGTTGTTTGGCATGAATGAAGTCTGGTTGTATGGGCTTGTAAATTTTATAAATTTTAATCTTGAGGATTGAGTACAAAGGAAAGGTGTGTTATTTTAATGGTTGTACCACCTTGGAACTATTTGAATAAGATTGAGAATATAAATTTTATTCATTGAATTTGGATATATTCAAATGATGGTTGATAGATTTTAAAAGGACATAATATCTATTCTTTACTTGAATACAACTTTTAAGTTGGAATGTACAATTAATTCATACTTAGGTTAAATATGGATTTTAAATTGACATTTGAAAAGAGTTAAGTGAATATGAATTCTTAAATGAACGATATTCGGAACTGGTATATAAGCTAATGAATATAAATAAAAGAGACAATTGAATCTTGTATTCTGATTTCGTTAATATCCTTGAGATGTTTGATCCAGAGGATATTCGGTATGAGGAATCATATCTCCTCGTAACAAACCTTAACTGAAGTAAGGTTATAGTGAATAAATGAATACATTCATTTGGAATTAGGCCTCATTTAAATGACGTCTAATAAGATGGAATTCTGAATTTAAATTCAGTTGCGAATAAAACTTGGTTAAGTTTAGTAAGTTGATCTTACTACATTAAGTTGTAGTGGACTATTAGTCCGAAGCTTAAATTAAGGAACTAAGATGAAATTAAGAAATCCTTTAGTAAGGAGGAGTAAAGGCATATTAAGCTTTAAAGACAATTTAAGTCTCTCTTAGCTATGCAACTGTAACAAACAGTGAGGTTAGAAGATCAACATGGTTGCTGAAGCTTATTCTTAAAATACTTAAGATTATAATCTAATCACACTTCTAGCTGGATGTGTATCCCTTGATGAGAGGATTCCATAGGACCTTGGCACATGCTAGCTGCAATCTGGTGTCTTCATGAAGGCAGGGCCTTCATGACGACACAATGTTGCAGCTGACATGTTACAACGCCCTCCCGAATCGAATCATCAAGTTTACATAAGTTGGGACCAAGTTACTTGGGATGATAGGAATGTGACTGTGGGGTGACTCAGGAAGACTAAAGGTAACTAGACACACAGTCATCTAGGGTTGACAAAGTATGTCTGCGTACCTTTAGTCACCACGAGTGTCTTCCTATACTCTTTCATATTGCTAGTTTGGGTTAAAGTTTAACCTTGGATGAGAGGACTGACAGAGGTCAGAAAAGACCATTCTAGATAACAGACGAAGTGAGGTGAAGGATGTATTCCATTGATGTGTATAACGTCTAGGAATATGATCATGTAAAGCATGTGAAAATCTTTGGCCAAAGTACCGCAAGTTGCTGGTTGCGTTGTCCTAATCACCTAGTTTAAGAAGTAGGATTTCAGATGAATATCGGTAACAGATATTAAGATAGGCCTCTTAAATGGAATACTTTGATAACTAAAATTGGTAGAGAACCAAGTATACTTAGTATACAATGCATGGATTAACATGAAGGATCGGTAAGTAGCCGAGTCATGAAATGAGAGATCGTTGAAACTCCGAGCCATAAAATGGGAGATTGGTAGTTCTTCGAGTCATTTACAGCAGCATATGGTATCTGTTATATGATTGAATGGCATTGAATGTGTGTTCCATATTGTAAATATGTGAACAGAGAACATTGGTTTTAAAAGTAATTGTGTGATCTAAATTACATTAATTGGACAGAGAACAATTATTAAAACTTGGTCGTGTGTTTTGAATTACATAATTCAGAACAGAGAATGTTATATAATAAAAAAAAATTCCCTTGTTCTAATGTCTTAAAATGGGGATGTTACATCTTGGTATCAGAGCTGAAGGTTGCAGCTCTTGGACCTAATGAGTCCACAATTTAATAAGGTTTACATTTTCTTATTGAACAGAAAATGGTTAGAACAAGAGGAAATGCTACGAACAACCCGCTACCGGGTGGAGAAGCAGCTACTGCTCAAAAGCTAGATGAAATCCTTGCTGCCCTACTAGATATGAGAGATTGTTTGACTATTTTGGAACAACAAGCAATGGGCAATGAGGAGGAGGAAGAAGAAGCTGATATAAATGATCAGCCACCTCCTGTGGACAACACCAATGGAGGGAATCCGGGTGTTGATAATAGTAATGCGAATGCTCCTAATCATCCTGAAAATAAAAGGGCAAGATTAGCGGCTGAACTTACAAATGACATAAAGAGAATAAGTCCTCCAAAGTTTGATGGAACAACACTTGGGGACGGGGCTGAAAATTGGCTCAGTGAAATGGAGAAGTACTTTGCAATAAGAAACTTCTCGAGGAGACCAAAGTGATATGGGGAGCATATCAGCTTTCTCAGGAAGCATCATCATGGTGGGACAACCGTAAGGTTGAGTTGAATATTGTCAAAACAGACATAACTTGGGATCAATTTAAAGGTTACTTTAGGCAACGATGGCTGCCTCAACTCTTTTTTGATAGGAAAATGACTGAATTTCAGAACTGGTCGCAAGGTAGGCTGACGGTGACAGAATACTGGGAAGGGTTTACTAAACTCCTTAAGTATGTACCGCAGTACCAAGCTGACGAGAAGTTTAGAATATGAAAGTTCATAATGGGACTGAATCCCATCATTGGTGGTGAAGTAGATGTCCATGGTCCAACCACTATGGAAGGAGTTGTCGAAAAGGCAATAAGACAGGAACAGAAATTGAGAGCAATCTCTGCTCATAGGGAGGAGATTAGGAAGAAGATTCCCAACTCTTCTTCATCTCTCGCACCCAAAAAGGGACCCTGGAAAAGGTTTGGTATGAAAAAAAATTTGTTGTGGATAACAATAAGAAATCAGTAATGAACAAACCTGTTAATAGTGTGTGGAGCAGCTTTGCAAAAATTAGTGGTAATGGACAAAAGTCCTATGGAAGCCAGAGTGATAACTTCAAGGCTGGTAGTAAATTCGAGCCTAGGAAGGGGCCCGTCGGAGGCTGCTTCAACTATGGAAAGGACCATTATGTGAGTCACTGTCCTCTGAAGAAGGATGATCATGATCAGCAGCACAGGATACACGCTGCGGTGGCTAACAAACAAGCTGAAAAGCAAGTCACACCCATAGAAGTTCTGGGTAAGTTATTCGGTACACCTGTAGTCATACTTTTTGATACTGGAGCTACTGAATGTTTTATCTCTACTAAACTAGCAATGAAATTAAAAAGGAAAGCTGAATGAATGGATAAGACATGGACAGTGCATTATGGGAATAATGTTGTCCATACAGTCGATATGTGCCTTTTTGGGGCAATTCTTGACTTGCCCAGTTTCTCCACAGAAGTTGACCTGTATGTCACTCCTTTAGGGTCATATGATATAATTATAGGAGTTAATTGGTTGGTGGAACATAAGGAAAAGGTCGACTGTTATGAAAAACAGATTTGTTGTTTTGATGACCTGCAGAAAGCAGCAGTCATTCAAGGTGTAAAGTGTGAGGTTGCAGTTAGGAAACTAACAGCTATGCAACTAAAAAGGGCTAAAAATAGAGGCTACACTTTGTATGCTGTAAGAATGACAGAAAATGCTGAGGAAGATAATGATTTCATGGAAAAGTATCCATTATTAAGAGATTTCAGTGATGTATTTCTGGAGGAGTTACCAGGTCTTCCGCCCAAACGAGAGTTTGAACTTTGCAATAGAGATCAAGCCAGGAACTGAACCCATATCTAAGGCACCATATCGAATGACCACCCTTGAGTTGGTGGAACTTAAGGCTCAGTTACAAGAACTTTTGACAAAAGGGCTGATAAGACCGAGCGTCTCACCATGGGGAGCGCTGGTAATTTTTGTAAAGAAGAAGGATGGCACACTTAGATTGTGCATTGATTACAGAATGTTGAATAAGGAAACCATTAAGAATCGATATCCACTTCCTAGGATTGATGATCTGTTCGACCAGATGCATGGAGCATCAGTCTATTCAAAAATAGATCTTCGATCTGGATATCACCAGCTGAGAATAAAGGAAGAAGATATTCATAAAACAACTTTTAGAACAAGGTACGGGCATTATGAATTCACGGTGTTACCTTTTGGGTTGACGAATGCACCTGCCGCCTTCATGAATTTGATGAACAATATTTTTCAAGAGTATTTGGATAAATTCATACTTGTCTTCTTGGATGACATTCTTATATACTCCAAAAATGTCAAAGAGCATCAAGAGCATTTAAGGTAGTGCTGGAAATTTTGAGGAAGAGAAGGTTGTATGGTAAATTGTCTAAATGTTCCTTTTATGATGCAGAGGTGCATTATTTGGGGCATGTTATAAGAAAGAATGGGATAGCTGTGGATCCTTCAAAGATCACAGCTATAACTGAGTGGCCTGTGCCTAAGAATGTGCATGAAGTAAGAAGCTTCATGGGCCTGGCAGGGTACTATAGAAAGTTCGTTAAGGACTTTTCAAAAATTGCTGCCCCAATCACTTCACTACAAAAGAAAGATAAGAAATTTGTCTGGAATGAAAATGTGAATCTGCCTTTAAAATTTTAAAGGAACAGTTAACTACAACACCTATTCTGACTGTACCTGACCCAAATGGAGATTTTACGGTTGTAACGGATGCATCTGGAGAGGGTCTCGGAGGCATTCTGTTACAAAATGACCATGTCATAGCTTATGAAAGTAGAAAGCTTAAGTTACATGAACAAAATTATGCTCCACATGACCTAGAGCTTGCTGCCATTGTTCATGCACTTCAAATGTGGAGGCATTACCTTCTTGGTAAGCCCTTTGAGCTAAAAATTGACCATCTAGGGTTGAAGTATATTTTTACTCAACCAAACCTGAATGCAAGACAACGAAGATGGTTAGAATTTCTATCTCAGTATGATTTTGATATAAGCTACATCAAAGGCAAGGAAAATAGGGTAGCAGATGCTCTGAGTCGTAGGAAGCACATCTCTACTCTTATAACATTAAGAACTCAATTTAAAGATGAGGTGAAAGATGTCATGGAATCTGACTCTTATTTTCAGCAAGTTAAAACAACACTTACTGCAGATCCAAAGGATGTGAAGTATAAAGGATTCCATTTTGATAACGAAGGGATTCTGAGGTTTGAAAATAGGGTATATATACCCTTGGCTAATGATTTAAGAAAGAAATTATTAACTGAATTTCATAATTCACCTTTTTCTGGACACCCTGGCATTACAAAAATGCTTGCTGATCTCAAGTAGCAATATTTCTGGAAGGGAATGAAAAAGGATGTGGTGGAGTTTGTGACACACTGCTTGGAATGTCAGCATGTTAAGGTGGAACATATGCATCCCGCCGGATTATTGTATCCCCACAGCATTCCGCAGTACAAATGGCAAGTGATAACTATGGATTTCGTTCAAGGATTACCTATGTCAAGGAATAAACATGATATCATCTTGGTTGTCGTTGAAAAACTAACCAAAGTGGCACACTTCATTGCTGGTAATTTAAAAGACGATGCACCAGTGTTAGCAAGAAGATTTGTACATGAAATTTTTAGATTGCATGGAATACCCGAATTGATCATATCGGACAGAGATCTGAGAATGACATCAAGATTTTGGCAAATGCTTAATGCGGCCTTGGGAACTAAATTAAACTTCAGTTCTGCATATCATCCAGAAATGGATGGACAGACTGAAAGAGTCAATCAAGTTTTAGAGGATATGTTAAGAATGTATTGCATGGACCAGCAGTATAAATGGGAGGAATACCTTCCGCTGGTTGAATTTTCCTACAATAATACATACCACGCCTCTTTAAAGATGGCACCTTTTGAAGCATTATATGGAAGAAAATGCAGAACCCCTGTTAGCTGGGACAGCGTAGAGGACAGAGAGGTAATTGGGCCAGAAATCCTTATGGAAATGGAACAACAAATTAAAATGATTCGGGAACATTTAAAGGAGGCTGCCAATAGGCAAAAGAGTTATGCAGACTTAAAGCGGGTTGATAGGAATTATAAACTTGGTGAGAAGGTCTTTCTTCGGGTCAAGCCGAAAAAGAGTTCTATAACTTTTGGCAAGGCTGCCAAGTTATCGCCTCGTTATGTGGGACCTTTTGAAATTGTTGAAATAATCAACCCTGTAGCTTATCGTCTAGCATTACCTCCTGCTTTATCACAAATGCATGATGTTTTTCATATTTCTTTGCTTAAGAAATACGTATCAGATTTATCACATGTGCTGAATTGGAATTCCTTGCAGGTCCAAGACCCAGGAATAATCATGGTTAAGCCCATTCGAGTGCTGGGAACTCGCCAGTTGTACTTAAGAAATTGTGAAGTGAATCAATGTAAGGTCCAGTGGGACCAGTTTAGCGAAGAAAGTGCAACTTGGGAAAATCTCGAAGAAATGAGATCTGCTTTTCCATACTTGTTTGATCGAAATTGAATTCGAAAAACTGATAATTCTACCAAATATGGACAATTACTGGTCTATTTTACAGTTATCTTAAAACACTGTTTTAATGATTAAATCTATTTTTGGTATGAACTTATGAATGGAAGGATGATAATTGAATTTTTTCCTAAAAACTCTATGAATTGGCTAATTTGATCATCGGGATGATGATTCTTTAAGAAGGGAGGAATGTAACATCTTGATTTTTAGAAGCTACTATGATAACCTCTTTTCATGATGTTGTAACTGTGGAAATGAGGATAATTATGTTAAGATATATCTTTTAATCTTAAAAAGAATGTGTTACTGATCTGAACCCTTGTTTACTGTAACTTGTTTACTTGGGATGGAGGTCATTATAACTTGTGTTTTGCAAAGTGTGAAACAACAGACTTACTTTTATGTTTGATGAACTCATATTGTTGTTGACAACACACCTTGAATCAATTCCATTGATCCAAGGTATGTTGCGGCCTTCTTTGTGATCGCTTTGTCGATTTACTTTCTATATGGAATGAAGTCTGAAACCAGACTGAAGGTCGTTATAAATGTTACAGAACCTGGTTACAGGTATAATTATTCGGCACCATGTTGCCAATGGAAAGGTTTGATTTCTGAACTACATACAAATAGTAACACCAGAGAGCGTAAGGCAGAAAGAGTTTTGATACAAGAGCACAGGGTATAGATATGCGTGTTGGACGGAACGTCCTGCATTATACTAGTTATGAATGCCAGTCGGTAAAACTTGTTGGAATCTGTTAAGTAAAATACTATGGGGATTAAATTCTAACCTATAACTATGTTTTAGCCTATAACCTAACTACTACCCTATGTGGATTTTAAATTAAATGGGATGTAAAATTATGGCAAATCCTAATGACTTGCGACCTAGGTGGAAAACCTAACTATGGACAATACAACCTAAACTATTGCTAACCTAAGGAGGGGACCTATGGACACATGCTGATGAGCGGATAAGAAGGGAAGGTTAGAAATTTAATAAAGGACATTAAATGATGTCCTTGAAGTTTTAAACGCCATGTTTGGCGGGAACATGGAAAGTTGGAGATATCCAACTAGCAATGTAGCTAAGAAGGAAATTACTTGCAAAAATTTAAAAATGGAACTCGCCAAACCTGAGTCAGTGGTGGTGTGGAAATTAAGGAAAAAGTAATGCATTCAATGCATTTATTGATCTCAGTCTTGGTGACTAGCTCGCCTTGGAAAGGGGAAAGAGGAATTTTGTGGTGATCGTGTTCATTCAGGTTTTGAGTTTCGCTCTACATTTCTTTTATGGTTCTTTCAAACCTGCAACCATTCTGGTCATTGTTGTTGTTGTTTGGAGTAACCACGGCTATTTTTGAGCCTGTGGAAGTAAGGAGATTGTTGGGAAAGCCTTGTTTTTTGTCACCGTGGAAAAGAATAATTCCCAAGGGCGTGGACGCGGTTTTCTTCAAGCCACAAGAAATTTTACAGGCATGTTGAGCTCTTCTCTTTAAACCGTTTTGCTCTTTTTAAGCGTCTTCATTAAAAGAACTCTACTCTTATGTTGGGTGTTTTTGTAAAATGAAAATGTTGATACAATTAATGTGATTTCTGGGTTGAGATGTCTGTTGGAGATGAATACGATTTGGGTATTTTCTTTGCAAAAAGAGTAAATGAAATGAAATCTGTCCTTGTTGTATGAGTTTTTTTGACAGTATTGGGTATTCGGTTTTATTACCCATTATGGGTTTGAGTTGATGAATGTACCAGTGATGTGAATATTGTTTTCTAAGTTCTGTGTGTGTAAATGATTTGGGAAAAATCGTGATAATGCTTGATGAAACTGTTTGTGTGAGTTATTATCCTAGTTGCTTTACATTGCATAGAATACGATTTCACCAGGGACAATGAATTCATTCCATTGTCTTACCCTTGCTGATTAAAAATGATTCAATATCTCCACATTGGGTTTGAAGGTCGTGAATGATTTGGGGGAATAAATTATTTAAACACTGAGAAGGAATAACTTGGTTATTTGGTGAGTGAGTAGAGTGTATTGTTTATCTTTCTTTGAATCCATTGAAATGTATATATATAAATAAAGGAACTGTATATCTGAACCTCTTCATGTGTTCGATTAGAACTGATACTAAAGTAAAATCTTGTTCTTGCGGTTGAAAGAAGGGTTCTTTATTTAATACAATGATATTTTGGTCATATAGCTGGTTGTTCATTCTTGCTTGTTTCAGACCTAGCTGGGAATGTTTGTTTTTGGTGAATTTATATATATATATATACACACATGCAAACTGCAGTCTAAACTTCTTTGTTGCTTGCATTAAAACTGAATCGAAACTGGGTTCTTACTTTGGTGTTTGGAGAACGAATCCTTTTATTATTATGATGAAAACATGATTTGTTGTTTGTTGTACACTCTTACTTGTTTGTATCTAGATGAGAATGTCCGTTGGGTGAAAAATTAAAGGAAATGATTTTATTTAGAGTTGTCAGTTGATATTGATACTTACGGACTCAGATGCAAATGAATTCTGGCATACGTCCCTGGAATGGTAGTTAGTAAGTTTTGAATACTGAAATAGACTTGTTAGAAGGAATCATCCTATTGGATCAGGTCTGTACTAAATAGTTGATATTCGGCTAGGCAGTGAGAAGAGGTAATATGATTCTTCTTCCTTTCATTCGATTATTGACTTTATTTTCTCTCTCTCTCTGGCTGTTATCATTGATTGATATCACTTCTTGTTTAAATCATCCAGTGCAGTTGTGATGAAAAGAAAGGGAATATTGGATGGGTAATTGGAAGTAATAATTATTTTCTTCTCTTAACCAGTTGAAATTCTATATTTGATATTGAATGAATTTCTTACTGCCTTAGGCGTAAGCATCTGCATTTAACTATTGGTTTTCCTTCTTTTCTGATTTGAAAGAAGTATTATGCTGCTTGTTGAATTCTTGAGAAATGACACCAGTGTTTTCATGGTGAATGACTACTTTTCTCTTCTGCATTTGATTGTTTGAAATTAAATGAGTAGTACGAAAGGGAAGTAGTTCTGTTTGAATTCTTAATTAAAATTCATCTCTTGAAATTTCAACTATTATAAGGGAATGGAATTGATAGTAATTGCATTAGAACAACATTATATACATAAGTGTATTAGCTCTTACAGATGTTTTTAATCTAGAACTATTTAGAGGAAATTACTTTTGGTAGTAATTGTTTTAAATATGGAATGAACCCCCTTGCGTTATTGGAATAAAAATAGTAAGGAAATATGAATAAAGTGTTGCGGGTTGTAGTAATTATTTGGGAGAAAGTTAGTAAATCTTTTTGTCTGATTGTGATGGTAATTAGAGGATTGGGTTGTTAAGTTGTTCATCCTTATCAGCACTTAATTCGTAGATGATGTCCATCTCAATTTATTAACGTTTCATAAAAGCAGAGTTCTTTTATTGAGACAGTTAATTAAGAGCACCTCATTTTAATGACAAGTGCTTAATATGCTCAGTTCAATGAACTGACCCGTGCAAGTAAATTTTGTAGATGGTTTCCATGAGTAAAAATGAAGACATGTTGTTTTCTGATGCTTCTTCTGATTAGCTAAGGATGGATCGTATCTGAGAATTTATTATTCTTCTACGAGGAAATGGAAAAAGAGAAAGTTGTATTCTTCTTCTTTATGAGTTGTTAATGTTGTTTGGCATGAATGAAGTCTGGTTGTATGGGCTTGTAAATTGTATAAATTTTAATCTTGAGGATTGAGTACAAAGGAAAGGTGTGTTATTTTAATGGCTGTACCACCTTGGAACTGTTTGAATAAGATTGAGAATATAAATTTTATTCATTGAATTTGGATATATTCAAATGATGGTTGATAGATTTTAAAAGGACATAATATCTATTCTTTACTTGAATACAACTTTTAAGTTGGAATGTACAATTAATTCATACTTAGGTCAATATGGATTTTAAATTGACATTTGAAAAGAGTTAAGTGAATATGAATTCTTAAATGAACGATATTCGGAACTGGTATATAAGCTAATGAATATAAATAAAAGAGACAATTGAATCTTGTATTCTGATTTCGTTAATATCCTTGAGATGTTTGATCCAGAGGATATTCGGTATGAGGAATCATATCTCCTCATAACAAACCTTAACTGAAGTAAGGTTATAGTGAATAAATGAATACATTCATTTGGAATTAGGCCTCATTTAAATGATGTCTAATAAGATGGAATTCTGAATTTAAATTCAGTTGTGAATAAAACTTGGTTAAGTTTAGTAAGTTGATCTTACTACGTTAAGCTGTAGTGGACTGTTAGTCCGAAGCTTAAATTAAGGAACTAAGATGGAATTAAGAAATCCTTCAGTAAGGAGGAGTAAAGGCATATTAAGCTTTAAAGACAATTTAAGTCTCTCTTAGCTATGCAACTGTAACAAACAGTGAGGTTAGAAGATCAGCACGGTTGCTGAAAATTATTCTTAAAATACTTAAGATTATAATCTAATCACACTTCTAGCTGGATGTGTATCCCTTGATGAGAGGATTCCGTAGGACCTTGGCACATGCCAGCTGCAATCTGGTGTCTTCATGAAGGTGGGGCCTTCATGAAGACACAATGTTACAGCTGACATGTTACAACGCCCTCCTGAATCGAATCATCAAGTTTACATAAGTTGGGACCAAGTTACTTGGATGATGATAGGAATGTGACCGTGTATACAGGGTGACTCAGGAAGACTAAAGGTAACTAGACACACGCAGTCGTCTAGGGTCGACAAAGTATGTCTGCGTACCTTTAGTCACCATGAGTGTCTTCCTATACTCTTTCATATTGCTAGTTTGGGTTAAAGTTTAACCTTGGACGAGAGGACTGACAAAGGTCAGAAAAGACCATTCTAGATAACAGATGAAGTGAGGTGAAGGATGTATTCCATTGATGTGTATAATGTCTAGGAATATGATCATGTAAAGCATGTGAAAATATTTGGCCAAAGTATCGCAAGTTGTTGGTTGCGTTGTCCTAATCACCTAGTTTAAGAAGCAGGATTTCAGATGAATATCGGTAATAGATATTCAGATAGGCCTCTTAAATGGAATACTTCGATAACCAAAATTGGTAAGAGAACTAAGTATACTTAGTATACAATGCATGGATTAACATGAAGGATCGGTAAGTCACCGAGTCATGAAATGAGAGATCGTTGAAACTCTGAGCCATAAAATGGGAGATCGGTAGTTCTTCGAGTCATTTACAGTAGCATATGGTATCTGTTATATGATTGAATGGCATTGAATGTGTGTTCCATATTGTAAATATGTGAATAGAGAACATTGGTTTTAAAAGTAATTGTGTGATCTAAATTACATTAATTGGACAGAGAACAATTATTAAAACTTGGTCGTGTGTTTTGAATTACATAATTCAGAACAGAGAACGTTATATAAAAAAAAAATTCTCTTGTTCTAATGTCTTAAAATGGGGATGTTACACTTGGACTCAGTCAGATCTATATTCTGTGTAAAAGGAAAGATGATAGGTTGGTCACTTTCACCCATAAAATGATCTTGTTTCCATTAGTTGTAGCGTAGGACTTGAAATGAACCTAGCGTAAGACTCGGGAATAGGACTTATATTGTGTCCAATGTAGGGTTCATGATCACCATATTGAATTTGGTTTGAGTGTTCTTGAATTATGACCATGGCCATAGAAGAGATGATGTCATCTGAATCATCTGAGTTGTCTTTACACCATTGTTTATTGTATGTGGCCAAAAGGTTTTGCAGCAAGTTAAATCGATAGTTTTTTTTAATCTTTCCCATTTGTAATCACCATATTCCTTGTTCTATGGTAAATAAGGGCTACAGTTGTGACTAACCAAGGGCATCCCAAGATTAGAAGGTATTTAATCTCCCTATTCTTCATTTTTATGATAATGAAGTCCATCGAATAGTCTCATGATTCAATGGTGATGGTGATATATTCTATAATTCCCTTTTGCTTGTTTACAGACTAATCTTCCATTTGTAAAACTATGGAGGTTGATTTTTCTTCAGGTAGTGATAGTGTAGATGAAGTATTTTTGGTCATAACATTGATCGTAGCTCCTAGGTCAATTAGAACATTAGGAAATTGGACATATCCTATTCTAGGTTCTTCGTATTTATGAGGGGTCTTATTCCCTTCCATAATACTAAAAATTTTCCCATAAACATGGATGGTTTTAAGTTGATTCTTTCTTCTTCTTGGAGTCTTAAAACAAATTTATTTGATAGTTTTTTTTAATTTAGGAATTTCCTTAAGATCTTGTAATAGGGGAATCCTGATACTCAATTTCTTGAGTCCCTGAATCAATTCAAACTCTGGTTGATCAGGAACTATAGTGTTTTTCTTTTATAATAGTTTGGATGGAAAGAGAATGTCAGTTTTTGGTTGAGGAGTTTCTTCAAAAAGAGTCTAGGCTATATTTCTTTTGGTTTTTCTATTTCTTCAGGGATTTCTTCTATCACATGAGATGAATATTTTGAGGTAACCTTCCCTAAACGCAACAGGATATTCTTACAATCCACAGAGTTTAATGTGGGATTTTTATATGATTCCATGGTGTACATTAGGTTACCTTGCCTCACATTTTTGGGATTTTCCATAGTTTGTGCTGGTATCTATTGTTGGGTAGGTTAATCAGATGGGGCAACATTTGTAGGTCTAGTCAACAAGGCTCGTTGACCTTGGGGTATTCTATGATGATAATATTGTTGCCCAAATCCTTGAGGTACATTCCACTATTGTTAGTATTGAGGATTAAACTATTGAAATAGTGGAATGTTTGGATGTGGAGACCAAGGTTGTTGATAATAATTTGGTAGGGCATTCCACTGTGGACTCCACTCCTATGGTACTTATTGAGCCTAATGTTGGGTATATGGCCATGGTGCATTCCATTAATTTGGGACCCATTGTGATTTTGGCATGTAGGAATGATTCTGGTTGGACTTAAAATTTCCTCCTTACCTCTGACCTATATAACTTAGCTCAACTTCATCTTTTGTGTTCTATTTTATATGATTCTTCAGTAAGGGAAGCAACCCACATTAGTCTATGACATGGTTGAGTTCACAAAGAAGACAAATGTATGTCTTGTCTAAGGGGTAGTCCTTAATTCCATGTTTGTCTCTACATCTTGGCTAGTAGATGAAAAAAGCCTTTTTGTTCCTGACTTTCTCCATATCCATAGTTATATTGAGTTGAACCAAAAGGTTTATTCTCAAATTTGTAATTTCTTCCCTGAGCTTGGATATATCACCACCGGCCCATTTTTGCTTTTTGTCTACGAAAGTTGGGGTGAGATTGGGAGTAATTCCTACAGAGGTCAATGACTTCTATAAATTATATTTTTTTCATGTCTCCCTTTCCCATAAGAATGAAGGCTTCTTGTGTGTCCTCATCTAACCCCTTGAGGAATAGAGTTTTGAGCAGATTAATATCCACACCAGTACCACATCTCCTATGAAAGAAGAGGAACCTATCAAGATAATTTTCCACACTCTCATCTTCCTTTTGTTTAATTCTAAAGAGTTCTTAATTCTTGTCCCATAATTTGCAGTACTCTTGATATTTATCAAAGAAAACTATTTCCATCTCCTCCGAACTATGGATGGAGTAAAGGTTAATCCCATGAACCATCTCACAGTTATGTCTTTTAAAGTGGAGGGAAATAACTTGAGCTTCTGGGAATCAAAAGTGTAATCATAAGTTTAGCACAATACCTTGAATTCAAAAAGGAATTGGTCAGGGTCTTCTAAGACTAATCCCTGAAAGGTGGGTGAAATTGAGGGAGACATATTTTTCATAGGATCCATTTGTATGGGATAGGTAAATGTTATGCCAATTAGAGGGTTTCCATTTTTTACACCATTGGGGTTCTCTACTTTACCAGCCATCCTTTGTTGGTCATTTTCCACATGTTGGTTTTGAGGGGGGTTTCGAAAATTTATCCTAATGAATTTACTTCTATGGTCTCTAGGTTTAAACATAAAATCCTATCATACTGAGGATAGTTCCCTAACCATCAATACTTAACTTGATTGTTTGTGTTCCATATACTCCAAAGCATAAAGGATTCTTGTTGTCACTACAAGGTCTTCTTTACTTCTTAAGAAAGAGTTATGGAAATTAAATTTTTGAATGAAAACTTACCAGACAACACTTATAGTTAGCACCTTTAACATTTGATAACACCTTGAATTCCATGGCAATGGATCCAAAAAGTTATGAGCATCGTTGATACACACACTTTAGTTATATCATATTTTTCAATCCATGGTGATGTCCATGGTTATTTGTAACAAAGGGAATAGTATGAATTATTTGCAACACGTAATTAACAACAAAATTAATTGAATAACAGACATATTGTGATTAGGAAATGAAATGCATTGAAAGCAAAAGAATATTAAAGACAAGATTTAAAGGTATTTAACACAATTTAATGTTAAAATGGTAAATGCATTTGAAATGACATAAACGAAATAACAACAAATCTCACTTCTTATTAGGGAGGAGTGGCCCTTGTTCTTTCCCTTCGATCAGGTTCAACGATGGAAGTCACACAACAAATTTTTCCCCTAAATCTACAATTTTATTGAATTAAAAGATTATACTTTTTACAATCATCAACTAAGTGAACCTGAATCTTAATACATTAGCTCTCTTATACAAGAATAGTCCTAGTCCCTCGAGGAGAGAACTAGTTTATTTGTAATTAACAACACCTACTTAACTAGATGATGCCTAAAATAATGACTAACTATTCTAAGAATTACATTTATGGAAGGAGTAGTCTTTATAGTGTTTGGATTGAATTAATCTTGCTAACTGTAGAAGATGCCCATAATTGAATCCTTTGAGAGAGTCAATCGATGTTGGAAGATGCTTTAGATCTTAGCTTGATTGTAGAGAATTGTGGTGATAATAAATCCATAGATGTCATTCGCATCACGTCTCTAAGCAACCGAAGTTGAGCTTCCCTATAATTCACATGCAGGTAGATTGAAGTAGTAACACACGTTTCATGCTCATATCATTATGTTAATTGATGTGTCAACTATACCAACTCATATCTCAGCGATCTAAGTTATTTATCTCCTTTGCGCAAGTTTTTTTTATTTCAAGGAAATATGAATTGGTGATCTAGACAAGCCCGACACTTAATAGTGAGTCCTATGCTAATGCAAAGGTGAGTCCTGCGCCAATGCACCAATGAGTCATGCACTCAGCATATGTTTTTCCAAATTTTTTGTTAATGCTCATAAAAATATTAATTTAAGTCATTTTTGAAGAAGCGATAACAAGATAAAAATAACAAGAATATGTGCAACATTTCCTTCCAAAACATATTAAAGTATTAATTATAAACCGCCAACATTATACATCATGCAACATGATATCAAAATAATACGGGGTTTCACATGGGTTTGAACATAAAAAATGGGGATTAATTAAGGGAAACCTAAGGGAATGATTCTTGCACACACACACAAAGAACTACAGGGAATATGAGATGTAGTGCATCACTTAGTTGTAATTCCACTTATTTGGGTGACTGTTAGGGTTACAAGAGAATTCTACGACATAGTGTGACATACAAGAAATCAACAGTAAGGGTTAGCGACAATTACACGACACAATTAAACTCAAATTCTAAGCCTCTACATAGTCATAGGCACCTAGAAGAGGTCTTTGGCACCTAGGCACCCTAGCCTAGATCCAGGCACCCTGGTCCAGCCGAATTCAACAGCTCCATAATTTTCTGAGCAACATTACGATAGTCTGTTATCTTTGTTAATCAGTCTTCCAACCCAACATACTTTAAAATTGAGTAAATATCAGCTAAGTCATTCTATTTCTACCCTTGTATTTAGGGTTTTCATTATATTGGCTCATTTAATTGTATTGGATCTCTATTATAGCATATATGACTCTGTAATTTTAGCTTTAATAATCTGAAAAAATTTAAATCATTATCAAACCATTTCCTGATGACACACTCTTTTTCTATGGTTCATTCTTGATTTTCAAGGGGTCTTTTATAAATGAACCTCATCTCATACATACTCATACACATCTGTTTGGGTGTCACACTACTCCTATCACATTCACAGTGCATACCATTCCATCTCATTCATTCATAGTATATTGCATATCTTGGTTACACTTAATCTTTCTTACTTATGATTATATGTACACTTTGTTTCACATGCTAGACAGATACTTTGTATGTCATTATCTTTTCTATATACACGTGTGTATTCAATTTTTTTCTAGTTATGAATGCATATTTTCTACAAATTTGTACACACAGTATGGATGTTTGGCACTTCACCTCTTACCAATCCCACCAAGGCTCTTGAGGGCATCTACTTATGTACACATTACAGGTGTTATTGTTTGTAGTCATTTTTACCCATATCACAAAAGAAAGGAACCCCGTGTGCGTTGGCCTATCACCCAGGGGATGTTGGGCACTTACCCGAGGTGCGCATGGGTGTCGAGTCTCTCTTTTATGTGAGTTAAGTGGGAAACATCATCTATGATTTGTGTCTAAGAGATTTAAAGATGATTTATGACATACAAGAACCATAGAGCTCAGAACGGCCTCTAGATTCTTGCAGCCATTCCAGATAGATAGTACTTCACATACGATATGACTTGTATCATAACAGAAAGAAGTATACAAATATCCATACCTACCATAAACATAAATGAAAGAGAACCTATGAAAAATATGTATGTATCAAAGCCATTGATATTCATATATATAAACCAGTAACCTCATTACATCCATGGAGCCATTACAGAATGTCACAGAGAAGCAGACCGCAATCATGCATTACAACTAAACTAATGTAGCTAGGCTAAAAAAATAAAAACTACAATCCCCATACCCAATACATCCTTTCCCAAGTGCAATTAATCACTAACAGAGTTCTTGCAATATTTCTAGAGCTTCGCCCACTCTCTTGTTCTCTTCTTTTCTTTACTCTGTAGGTGCTTGTATTTATAGCCTTTCTGGACTACCAACTCATCCTCCAATGCCCTCAGATTCGATGCCAAGTGTCTGCATGTGGTCCTCCATGCGAGCATGCTCCTCCAGCCTTGAGCTTTCCACTTCATACCATGATGTGCTTCTAGAAGCTTCTGCCGTAGGCATGCTCCTTCCTGGGCCAACATGTCGCTAGGCTGGCACCTTATCCATGTGCATTCAGGTTATGCTTTTCACGTGTTCTACCCCAAATGCCCAATTTGACTAAGTCTCGAACCCTTGGTTCTATCCATGCACATTACATGTGCCACAGGCTTCCATATACCCTTCTCTGCGCACTTTGTCCTTGCGCGCCTTTTGTAATTAGTCAATATTTTAGGGGCCCGACATCACCCCACACTACGCCTGTTCTCCATCCGCGGGAACACTTCCCTTAGTGAAAGAAAGAATGCAATAGGCTTACACCTAGGAGAAAGAATAAGGGGATGAAATAATGGGGAAAGAAGAAAAAATGGGGAGAGTGAAAGAATCATTGCAACAAACTAGGAAAATCCTTTTACAAGTCAACATCCAATTTATTCCAAGCATCAACTTCGTCCTGTGCTCTTTGACAGATGTCGCCAACCAGCACGCTCACCTCCCCAAAATTTAGTCCATCTCCTTGTGCACTCATGGTATCAATGATCTTCTCCAATTCCTTGCATATATCCTCCAGTGCGTCCATTCTTCATGTAATGTATGGATATAGTTCCTTCAACTCGTTTTTTATTGAACCTCTTAAGGTTTCAATGGCTTCAGAATTTTTCTCAACCTTGGTAAGGATTTTATCCCTTTCTACCCTATTTCCCTTGTTCTTCTCTTGGAAACTCCTTGAGTTATACTTCATGATTGACGACCAAGGCACCTGCCACATTGTCCCTATCCACGCAATTTTCGTACGTGGCCTTAGCAGTCTGAGAAGTAACCCTTACATCAGCAAGCACTTTGATGTATTCCACAACGAGCACTATGATCTACAACTTATCTTCCTTCTCCATGCACATGGCCACTTCCTCTGCAGACTCCAAGGCTAGCGGTTGTCTCTCCATGTTAAGCACCCTCGTTAAATCCACCAAGCATCCCAAGGCTGATCCATACTTCTGCGCAGGCGATGCTAGGTCTGGATGCTTCAATAGTATAGCCTCATTGATGGATTCCACCTTGTACACAGCACTCACCTTGGCCTTTTCATCCTTCAATTCACGTTGCCACTGGTTGCTGATAAACGTCTCCTGGCTTAGCTCATTTGTCAAAGCAGTGATCTCTTCCTCTTTCTTCTTTAGCTCCCCTTCCAAGTCTTTGACCCTATCATTCCACCCAAAGAGCCTAGCCTTTATCTCAAAGGAGATATTATTGAGCGCATTGCATAGTTGTTCATCTGAGAGCTGCTAGGTATCCACCACTGGGTTATCTTCTCTTAGTCCTGGAAATGTTATTATTGCCTCATGTCTTACCTCAAAATCTAGCTCATCAAGGTGGGACTCTATATCCCATGAGAGCATCTTCCTTGTCTGTGGATATGCAGCCTCCTTGTCAAAAAATGACATTGCTACAAGCTCCTCTACCAGAAGGGTACTTTGGAACCATGCCTAGAACACTTTCTTGGGGTCATCAATATAACCCATCTCCAGCCTCTCCCCTATGCTCGCCTTCCTCCCATGCGCGTACCCTTGGGTATACTTACAGTTAAAATTGGGCCTCTAGTGTTTTCGTGTTCCTCTTCTGTGCTCTCCTTCTCTTTGTTCAATATTGGTTCAGCGTTGTGTTCCACTTTGTCCTTCACCAAGGTCTCAATTTTCTTGGTCTTTTCTTCTTCTGCCACCCTGGCTATCTACTCCTACATAGAGCTTTAGAGCCTCTTGCTTCTACATGCTAGCCTCCTCATATTTTCCCATATCATGGGTGCTTCCTCCTACCTAGCTATCCTTGCACCGCACAAAAGGGAACCCTTGTTCTTCTTCTATGCCTTCCACCTCTGAATCATGTACATTAAAAACAGGTAGCCCTTGATCTTCTCGGGGTCCTCTTCCCCACTTACTTCTTCTTCACTATCATCCTTTTCTCCCATGCACTTGTCAAAAATTCCAACTTCTTCTGAGGTGGTCTCCTCTTCTACCCTCTTCTTCTTCCTAACTAGAGATTCCAATGTAGGTGACTCTGTATCTTCCTCTCCTGATGACTCCTTGTCTGATGGCTTTTCTAGCTCTGGAGTCTTCTCTTTTACTATGGGATTTTTCTTGCGCGTGTACATATTGGTTTTGGCACTTGTCCTGGGGGAACCTATTGCCTGTGTCTGCACCACACTTGGTATTTTTTTTTTGGTTCTTTATCCTCTTGTTTAGGCACGGGGTCTCTTCCTACCAATTAGATCCTGAGCTATCGATACCATCGTTCTCCAGATATGTACCCTTCTTAGACTTGGGTCTTATGTGGATGTATACGCATGTCATGGATCCATATGCAATGGGCAGAGCCATGGGCCTTGTCATCTAAATTTCATGTGATACGTACCACTCCACGTATGCATGTTTGCTGGGGTACACCAACCCTTTGCACATTTCCTTGTGGTCCTGGTCCAGATTACCAAGGTCCAACTTAAACTTTTTGTACTCCCTGATTCTATTTACTCCCACTTGGAAGTATTGAGATGTGAAGGAAAAGGGGAGTTTGCACCATGTGATCCATGTCCCATCTGACAGTTTGAATCTGCCCAAACAAAAATGTTAGTACACAGCAAATTATGCTTCGCCCCTAGTGGTTGCTGGCAGTTGTTCGAGAATTCTCCATTCTACCCCGAACAGTGTCTTTTAGGCATATATACCTAGTGTCCCCAAATTTCATACTAAAATTTTTAATTTTAAAATAATGGGTCATTTTGTGTTTTTATTACCAGAAAGTTCTTGTATTACATCAAGATATTCCCAAAGAGCCATTTTCGCCAAATACCCAGATGCCCCAAAATTGTTATATACTGTCGTCAGGATTTGTCTGCAGGAAATTTGTATTTAATTATTTTAATCCCCGTTTGAGGAAATTTGCACTCCAATTTAACCCTATTGTGATCAAACATATCATTATTCCTATATACCAAAAGGGTTTTAACTAGGAATGAGTTCTGCACTTTATTTATGACTTTTGGCAATTTTTTGTGTTTTGTGTTTTCCCATTTCATTTTTTATGAAATTTCTCTAGATCAATTCCTTTTCTAGTTTATCCTGGAGTAGCTGGGGATCACATACGCATGTTTTTCCAGAAGGAATTCACCATCGGATGTCTGGTTCACTGGGAAAAGACGAATTCGTGCACCAAAAAGCCTCTTATGGGCTGGCCGCATTTTTGGAAAAAGAAGAATTGAAGTGGATCATGGGAAAATTAGAGCAGAAGGTAGGTGGGAATTTTATACCTAACTAGCAGGGTACTTTTTCCCATAGAAGCAACACCACTTAAGTGACAATGGGAAAATTAGAGGCAGCAGGCAGGTGGGAATTTATTACCTACCTTGCAGGGTAAAAATTCCCATTGTGGAATAAAAGAAAGATCACTTAAGTGAATCATGGGATTTTATTGCCTGCCTTGTAGGGTAAATAATCCCATTATGAAATTTAAGTGACTTAAGTGAATCATGGGATTTTCAAGGCTTCCTTGCAGGGTAAAAAATCCCATTGTCATGTGATTCTTAAAAATAGAATTCTTTATGTCAAAAAGTGCGCCCCCTTTGGAGAAGTAAAGGCAGCCTTAAAATTGATTAATTTAATTAATTATTCACCCAAAATAGGCACCCAGGCTTGTGGAAAAGTCAACAAAGGAAAAGGAAAAAAGGTGGTTGAAAATAGACTGTTCTAAAATTAAATAAATTTATTTATTTAATGGTAGCCCCTTTATGTCAAAAAGTGCACCCCTTTTGGGAGAGAGATAATACTTTTTAAAGTATTAAATGATTAAATTAATTCCTATTTTCAGTGGTTAAGGTCAAAACACATTGTGAGGATTGAGTTAAGTAGAAGCAGAAGTCTAAAATTAAATAAATTTATTTTATTTAATGACAGCCATAAGCATGCACAAAATAGGCACCCCATTTGAAGAGTGAAGCTCATTAATTAATTAATTAATTGCCAGTAATAGCAAAGGCATTAATTAATTATAGAATCACAAAGGTTATATAAGCAGGGGCTGCCATAAGGATTAATTAATTAATTCACAAGTAAAGAAGTGCAGCCCAGGGGAAAAGTGTGCCCCATTTGAAGAGGATTTTTGCTCAAAAGAAGGTGAAATCAAGGCTAAAAGCTTCCAATTTTGGCGCACAGGTTGAAGGAAGTTGATTTGTGTCTAGATAATTGTTTGCATAAGTGATACAGGTGCTCAGGTGAAGTTGGAAAAATTCATGCTCACTTTGCATGCAAATAAAACATCAATTTTTGGGGCAGTAGGCTTGAATAATGCGTATTTTTATGATTAAAATCCAATCTTCATGTTCCGGTTGCCATCTTTGTCTGAATTCATTACAAGAATTCATTATATGTGCTTTACAAAAGAAAAGGAGCTTTAATCAATGTCTAATACATTGAATATATCCTCCGAATCTGAAGAATTATCCAGATCTGCACCAATTTTGAAGAATTCTGGACAAATAAGAAGAAAAAGAATTGTTCAGACAAAGATAGAAAAAGCCATGGCAAAGAGGGATGAAAAAGAAAGCAAAACAGATTCATGCATCACTTCCAAATTTAAAGACATAGGAGACACAGATCTATGTCCAGAACCTCTTTCTAAATTGATTGATAGATCCAGAGCGAGAAAGACTTCACTCATGCGTGTAATTAAAAGCAGTGGAATTATTCAAGCTGCAGCCTTTCCATACACAACCCAGTTGCCAGAGTTTGTTATGGAGTGTGCTAGGTCTTATCATCCTTCATCTAGATCAGTGTGAGATGCTACTGGGAAAACAATAATTTGGTTGGATGTGGATTTCATCAATTATTGTTTGAAGATTCCAGCTCAAAAGGTTATGACTTCCATTGGCATTCAGGATACCGGCAGCAGGTGGGAGAAGCATAGAGTTAACTGCGTGAACATAATGAATAGCAGATACATGAAGAAGACCATATCTCCTTCTCAGTTCCCAAGAACTCTTCCATGGTCCAATCTGGTGCAGGATGTAGAGGATATTTCCAAATTGTTATGCAGGATAAATGGTGAGGTGAATTCTCACACTTTCTGTACATGGATGTATGCTTTCATCAGGACCATTGAATCCAACAAGGTTGATTCCATAATCAATTGGTCAAAAATCATTAGCGATAAGATTGGTGATCAACTGCAGAACGTGAAGCGTACTTTTAGCTTCAAAATGAGTTCCTACTTGGTGTACACTGCAACTTCACAAGGCATCTTCTCCAAGCCTAATAGATGTGGTGTTCTTTCTAAGGACCCCATTTTCAAGAGCTACCCATAGCTTACTATACCTACATGTGAGAAATATTTCAAAGTGGTCAATGATGGATTCTTCTATGAATTCATTTGTAGGCTAGACAGGAACCTAAAGACCAACAGGGTAAGCAAGGAAGTGTGGGAAGTTGTATCTAAAGTTGGCAGTCTATTCATTCAGTTTATAGATTTCACATACCTCAGGGTTACTAGCTTTTTTGGAGAACAGGTTAAGCTACCCAGATATCTGAATGATAGATTAGTCACCATGGAGCTGAGTAGAAAACTTGTGGAGATACACAACCTTCAGTCGAAATGGCACAAGTCTACGGGACTCTTCTCAATCACTTTGGGACATTATAGTTTCCAGAGCATTCATAAAGCTTGAGGGATGGAGATGGAGATGTTATCCGAGTATGAGCAAGAGTTCTTTCTAGCATGACTAAACTTTGATCCATCCGGAGTAGCCAGGAAGACGATCTCCCATGAGTATGCACATGTTCCTTCATTAGAGGATTTATGGATGAAGTGCAAAAGTGAGTACAAGGTTAGAAAGAAGGATTTCAGCAGGCTATCAGCATGGCAAGTGTTTAACTTTGGACTAGCACAGATACCTGCGGATCTTAAATATGATGGGAATGTGTTACTTGATGCTTACCATCAAATGGGAGGAGATAGAGCCGTACTTCAGGATAACGTAGGGGGCTACCATATAATTGAAGAAAGGTCTAGCATTGTTCTAGTGAATACTTCAAACTAGTTGCTGACGAAGGGATACTGCCTTGATGAAGCACTGATGAATCAAATCATGGAAAACTTCAAAACAGAAGATTCCCTCAAGAGAAAGCACGAAGGAGAAAGAAGCAGAAGGGCCGAGAAGATGAAAGTACACATAAGACCTCAATCAAAGGAGAAGATCACTTCCATGGCTATGACTTTAGTTCCAGCTTCTCCAGCACCCAATACTTCACCAACTGTTACACCTCTGCAAGACACTTCCATGCCTCCACTGAATCCGGTGACATTTATCTTCTCTCCTTAGCCACTCCATTCAGCACCTATTTCAGAAGAGACATTGAAGCTGTAGATGGCAAAATTTGAAAGAGCTTTGTCATTGGATGATTCAGAAGATGGCAGCCATAACACTGTAGCACTTTCTGATGGAGAGGAAACAAAGTAGGAGATAGCAGTGCACTCAGCAACTTCTCATTCTTTGAGAAGTAACTTCTCAGAATGGTTGGCTTTGCAGTTGGTTCCAGAAGCTAGAATGGAGATGAACTTGGAAGAACACGACTTGCAGTTACTCCAGAGACTAGGTGGAAAAGATAGAAGACCTAAAGTTACTAAGGTAACTTCAAGGTTGATCATCGAGGAGTTAGGGCAAAAGTTTGTTGAGATGTCAGTCCCAGCAGAAGGAAAGAAGGAAGATGAGCTCACGGTAGAATATGTAACACTAACCAGAGTACCCATCGGTCAAGCCACCACAGAAGGATTGAAGTAGGATACGAAGACATTGATAGATGCTCTATTCCTTAGGCTTGACAAAGAAAAGGCAGAGAAAGATGAGCTTCAGAAGCAGGTATCTCAGTTATGTGAGATCATAGCCAAGGTTGTTAAACCTTCCACTCAGCCCATTTCAGAGCAAAAGAGTGATCATCTTATGCAGGAGATGGAGGATGCAAGTAATCAGATGAAAGCTATTGATGAATGGAAGAATCTGATTATTCGTCAAGCTTCTGTATAACTTGGAGAGGTGTCATCCTGCCTGAAGGTCATGAATGATGCATTAAATCAGTTGAAGCAACTGGTGATGAGCATGGTAGATATGAACACAATTGTTGAGAGTAATCTAAGTACTTTGGGTGAGATCAACAAGCTATCGAGAGAAGTATTGGTTGTGGAGCAGATTGTACAGGATGGATCAGTTGAGAAGGGGAAGCAGCTGGAGTTTGTAGTATCTTTTTGTTTAGAGACCTGTAGAGTTTTGCTCAAGAGGATGTAGGCACTTGATAGTAGGATATCATCCTTACTAGACAATATCATTTCTTTCACTAAGGAGAAAGTGGTCGGAAGTGTTACTTCATACGTGCGGGTCATTCCTATCAGAGTGCCTAATTCCCTGGAAGGGTTTCTTTTGATGGTATAAAAGAGAATTGATGGAGTTACTACACCTTTCACGATGAATTCCATTAGTAGACTGGTGGCACTACAGGTGGATATTGCGAGGTTCAGGCCAATCTTGGAGGATGTGGAAGAGTGTATCAAGATGTTAAACTAAGGATTGTTGCAGTTCATGATAGAAAAGGAAGTAGTGGCTAAAACAAATGGGAAGATGTTAAGTTACATGTTTGATAAGTATATCCAGTATCAGAACAAAAAGAAGACATAAATGTTATAGTTGGCATGACTTCTTCTTCTATTCTTTCTTCTTCTATTTTCCACGTTCCCAGATGAAATTGTAAAACTTTAAAGTTATTGGTTTTGAAACCATTACTTAAATTTATGTGGAACAGTTCTATTAGTTAAGTGATACATATATCACTTAAGGAGAAGTTAGTGGAGGATGATTGCCAAATGTCATCTTTACTTGTTTTTTATGTTTCAGTTCAGTTGAGTTTCCCATTTGTACTTTCCCTCCTACATTCTATAAGTAGGAGAAGAACCTCTAGGTTAATGATCAAAATTTGTAAGCAAAATCCTTGTGTTCCAAAATTTTTGTTGAAACCCTTGAGAGCCACTTGAAGCAAAGGAATATATATGAGCAGATTTTTGGAGAACTTTGTGTCACAGTGTATTTTGTTTCTTGCTTTTTATCTTAGATATTTTAATAGACTTTTTGTTATTTCAAATCTAGATCTAGAGCTACCTTTACTTATAATTCTGTGTTTATGTCTATTGGTTTCTTCTATGTGCATGCAATCAACTCTGTTATCTATTGATTGGGATGCACATCTTCCCCATTTCTTCTCTGTGTTTATATAATTCCCTTCTTCTATAAATATTTCCTTTCTTAAACAGCTACTTACCTGCTGCAGAACTATACAGCTATGGTTCATGAGCTGAACAGTTAAAGTAAAACCCCATATAGATACTAGCATATTTTAATTGAAAAATCTGACACTGGAGCCTCCTCGGTAAATGAGGGAGATTTATCTCATGACTTCCTAGGTTTTATGCTATGCAGAAAATCTAGCTAACAATACCACTTTTCCAAGCGCGCCTTGTGCACTGTTGTCATAGTGTCACAAGCATATTTCTCAAACCTTTTGGTAGGAAAGGGGTCTTCAACAAGGTACTCCCATACAAACTTATCTAATGTATCGGGTATCCTGATTTCTGAGAACATGATGGTTAGCAGCACATTTCTAAAGAGGATCCTATCACCTTCTTTCGCGCAATTGATAATTTCATCCGCGATGAATGTGGACAAGTTGTAGATGGTGCCCTCTAAAATATTCTTGCACACATTCAACCATGGCTTATTGAATTGGTTCCATCTCTCCTAGCCATTTAGCTTTGACACCAGGTGCGCGGCCATCTTCATCACTGGATCCTTAATGTCTGTGACATCATAATACCTTGACCTCTTCTTGCATACAAAAGTGGCAATATTTTCCTTAATGGCTTCTTTGTCAGTCAAGTCATCCTCCAAACCATCTCCTTGACAAATGAGGCCTGTGAAATGTGAAATGAGCTAAGGAGTTATGCACATCTAACACCCTACGAAGTGGAAATAGTCCTCATGTATGCGTGACATCAGCCATTGATATAAGTGCTCAAGTTTCCCGAAGTAGGGCAACTCAAAGAGTTGTAATAACCCTACCTTCTCCAATTTGACCTTCATGCCATCATTATATATGGGCAAACCCTCTGGTGTCCTTTTGTTCATTGGGCACATCAACTCCAACACCATTTCCTTCTCGATTTTGTTTGTTTGATGATTATAATCATTTACAGACATGTTCCTAATATGGGACTCCCACTCCTTCCCCAACAACACTCCATCTGGGTACTACATTTTAGCATACCACTCCTCATTTGTGTGTGCTTCAACTTCTTGATGCTTTCCCGTGCCCTTTCCCTTGCCCTTCTTGGGTGTACTAGCTAGTTTCTTAGGTGTCATTCTCTAAGTATTCTTCCCACTTCAATCACTGTGTTACTTTGTTCTTCTAGTCTCTCCAACCTTAGATCTTGAACTTGTGAAGAAAATTACTTAAACCCAAGCCCTATTTCTTCAAACCCTAACTGGGATACTCCCTTCACAAGATGGCACCTTCTCACAACTTCTCCTAAGCCCATGAAATCCCTTCCTCCTGGTTTGCAAACCTGAATTGGTTACCCACGCTTCAATCTCTCCAAATTTTTCTTCACACAAATCATTTTTTTGGAAGCCCTAGTTTGCAAAGGTGTAAAAAGTGCTTCGTTCTCCTTCTACACAACGTGAAAAAAATGAAGTGCCTCGACCCATTTATTTATAGTTTTTTCCCTTTTTAAGCATTAAGTACTACTTCACCTACCTGTTAGGAATTAGAGAACAAATATGTAGAAACAATTCCTCAAACCATAGCAGTAGGAAACTATATAGCAGAATTATACTTGCAAAAATATAACATCATAAATGAATCATTCATAAAAGAAGACAAGACAAGATTTAACATGGTTCACCCAATGTGGGGTACATCCACCAAGAACTTGCTCAGACTTTATTATCAACAAGAGTAAAACAACTCTCACAGTATTCTCTCAATTATGAACTCACAACAAAATTCCAAAGATGTTAAACCACATCTAAATCACAATTAACACCCAATTGCTTAACCTTGATCACTCTTGATCACCTCTTGATCTCTAAGACTCAAGACCTCTTGAACACTCAACATATCTTCAAGATACCCTAACACCTCTATTTATAAGATTAAAATCCTCTTAAGAAGCCATAAAGTTGACCCTAGAAGATTGAAAGTCATGATCTTTCAACTTCCCATGGCTGGAAAAATAGTCCCGACATTAAAAGCCAATTAACAACATTTTAACAGCAACGTCATAGCAATGGCATAGTGACTACATAGCAATGTCACAACAAACGACTGCAGAATTCTCCTGAAGTCTCCAAACTTAACCGTTCGAGTTCCAGCACTTCAACACTAATTTAAGAAGACCAAAAATAGGCTCCACACCCCAACAATCTCCCACTTGGAGACTGTTTCCACTGAGAAAAGTTCTTAACCCTTCATTATCAACCATGAAGGCCAATCAAAGTTGAACACAACTTCAACTTCTCCCTTGTGACCGCCTTAGTCATCATATCCACAGGATTCTAACTGGTATGAATCTTTTCCAGCTTCAACTTATCTTCTTCCAAAGCTTTCCTAATGAAATGATATCTCAGCAGAATGTGCTTCATCCTAGAGTTTAAAGCGGAGTTCTTCACCAAATGAATAGCACTCTAACTATCACTGTGCAGTATCCCAACTTCCTGCTTATGACCCAACTCATCAAGCAACTGCTGTAGCCAAATCATCTCCTTACTTGCCTCTGTGGCAGCAACATACTCAGCCTCTATGGTTGACAAAGCCACAACCTTTTGTAATTGTGAAATCTAACTCTTTTTTGTATCACCAACCGTAAATACATAACATGTTGTGCTCCTCCTACTATCCAAATCTCCTGCCATGTCTGAATCTACATATCCACGTAATGTAGTATCTGATCCACTGAAACACAATGTTGCTCCCATGGTCCCTCTCAAATATCGAAGGATCCACTTTACTTCCTATCAGTGCTCTCTACCTAGATCACTCATAAACCTTCTCACTGCTCCCACCTTATAGGAAATGTCAGGCCTGGTGTATACCATAGCATACATCAAGCTACCAAGTTCTGATGAGTACGGTACCTTGGACATCTGTATTCTATCCTCCTCGGTATTGGGACTCTACTCCTTTGATAATTTAAAGTGACCTACCAAAGGAGTACCAACTGGTTTAGCATCCTACATACTAAACCTCTCCAAGACCTTCTTTATGTACTCTTATTGAGATAATACCATCTTCCTCTCCTTCATGTTCTGAGTTATTCTCATACCAAGGATTTTTTTTTCTGCCCCCAAATCCTTCATAGCAAAGGAGTCACCTAGCTGCTTCTTGAGTACCTTTATTTCCTACATGTTCTTCCCTACAACAAGCATATCATCTACATACAGGCATAGAATAATATAACTACCATAAAGAAAATTCTTGATGTACACGTAATGATCTGAGTGACACCTGGAGTAACCCTTCTCCTGCATAAAACTATCAAACTTCATGTACCACTGCCATGGATCTTGTTTCAAGTCATACAAGCTCTTCTTCAATTTGCACACTAACCTATCCTTCCCTTTGACCTCATAACCCTGTGGCTGTTGCATGTACAATTCCTCCTCCAACTCACCATGAAGGAATGTAGTCTTCACATCCAATTGTTCTAAGTGCATGTCTTCTACTACAACTAAACCAAGAATAGTCCTAATAGAAGTCATTTTAACATCCAGAGAAAAAATTTCAACAAATTATATACCTTTCTTCTGTGAAAATCCTTTGACCATCAACTGGGCCTTGTATCATTTCCTGCCTCCATTTTCTTCTTTGATTATATACACCCACTTGTTCTACAATGCTCTCTTGCCCTCGGGCAGCTCCACCAGATCCCAAGTCTGGTTTTCCATAAGAGATCTATGCTCTTCATCCATGGCCTTCCCCCACTTCTTCCTAGCATCCACCTACGCTGCTTCCTCAAAGCACTCTAGCTCTCCACTGTCAATGAGCAATAAATAATTCAAAGATGGAGTAAATCGTTCAAGTTCCCTTCTTACCCTAAAATACCTTCTCACCTCAGGATTTTGGGGTTCCTGATGAGTAGGTATCTGAACTTGTTGTGTCAGAACATGTTGTACCTGAACCAGCCCCTTGGACACCTTATTGTCCGCAATTTCCTCTAACACTGTGTATTCTTTCTTTGATTCCTCTTTTTGTTCTTGCAACTGATCTTTATACATGATTTTTTCATTAAAGACAATATCTCTAGACAAAAATATTTTCTTGTCTTTAAGAATCCAAACACGGAAACCAAAATCATCTTCACCATATCCAACAAAGGTGCATTTCTCAGACTTAGCCTCTAACTTGGTCCTATCATCTTTATCAATGTGAACAAATACCTCACATCCAAATACTCTAAGAAATGAGTGATCAATTTTCTTACCAGACCAAGCCTCCTCAAGTATACCTCCATCCAAAGCCATAGAGGGTCCTCTGTTAATCAAATAAACAACTGTGTTGACCGCTTCCACCCAAAACATGAGTGGCAGCCCCACATGTAACCTCATGCACCTAGCACGCTCCATGATTTTCTTGTTCATTATCTCTGACACTCCATTTTCCTGTGGATTATTTGGAACCGTTCTTTGCCTGCGGATCCCATTTACCAAATAGTAATCAAGAAATTTATTGTTGTAATATTCCCCTCCATTATTTGACCTGAGACATTTTAACTTGAGACTTGTTTCATTCTCAACCAAGGCTTTCCATCTTTTGAAAGTTTCAAACACATCAGATTTCTTTCTAATGCAATATACCCAAACTTTTCTAGTTGCATCATAAATGAAAGTGACATAATAACATGAACCTCCAATAGAGTTTACCTTAGTTGGCCCCCATACATCTGTATGCACTAACTCCAACTTACCATCCTTCCTGGTAGGTCCAATCTTGAGGAATCTCACCCACTTCTGTTTCCCATAAACACAGTCCTCACAAAAGTCCAAATCTAACTCCTTTAATCTGGGCAACCTGTCCTTTATAATCAGCATGCCCTTATGACTCATATGATTGAGTCTCTGGTGCCACAAAGTTACATCTCCATCTGCAGCAACTTAATTGTAATAATCATCACCACTGGTTAAATACAAAGTACCATTTTTCTTAGCTCTTACAACCACAAGAGCTCCCTTGGTAACCTTCTAAGAATCCACTGTAAAACTAACTGTATAGCCATCACTACCCAGCTGTCCCGCTGATATCAAATTCTACCTCAACTTAGGCACATGACTGACGTCCTTAAGTAGCCATGTGTTCCCATTTTGCATTTTCACCTAAACAAAACCTTTCCCTACTATGCTGCATGGTTCATCATCACCAAGATATACATGTCCAAAATCACCTTGAACAAAATCAATAAAGTAATGTCTATGTGGGGTGGCATGGAAAGAAGCCCCTGAATCTAACACCTAAGATTCAGTAATATTATCTAAAGAAAGAATTAAGGTGTCTTGACAAACATCACCTACTGCCAAATTTACCTCTTTAGTTTCCTCCTTGTTCTTCTTATCCCAAAGAGCCCAACAATCTTTCTTAGCATGACCAACCTTCCCATAGTGCCAACATTCTAACTTACTCTTGGACTTTGACCTTCCGTGATCATTCAACTTCCCACAGTTACATTTCCCTCTGTTCTTTTTTCTCCCTCTGCTCTCCACCATCAAAGCATTTCGAAAAGTAGAAGAGTCTCCGGTGCTCTTCCTTTGCATTTCCTTGCTTAGGATCACACCTATTACATCCTCAAACTTCAACTTTGAGTTATTAGAGACTAAATTACTTATAGCCATAACCAAGTTGTCCCAGCTATCTAGTAAGGAGCATAAAATCAACAAATCCCTGACATCATCATCAAAGTCAATTTTTACTGAGTTTAACATACTCACAACCGTATTAAATTCATTCAAATGATTAGCAATAGAACCATTCTCAGACATCTTCATATTAAATAACTTTTTCATCAAAAATATTTTATTAGAGGCAGAGGGTTTTTCATATAACTTCCCCAATGCACTCATGAGACCTTCTGTGGTCTTCTCCTGCAATATGTTGAAAGCAACTGAAGATGCAAGGCATAAACAAATTGCCCCGAGCGCCTTTCTATCCAACAACTCTCAATCCTCATCCGAAATGGTTGTAGGTTTCTTTACTTTTCCAGCCAAAGGAACATGGAGGTCCTTCTGATATAAGTAATCATCCATTTGCATCTTCCACAAACCAAAGTTCTTCCCATTGAACTTCTCAACCCTCGATCTTCCCTCATCTGCCATAGCTCCCACTCAAGCTAAACTTTCCCTATGATTTACAACTTCAGCAAAAAACCACCAAATCTCTAATACCAATTGTTAGGAATTAGAGAAAAAATATGCGGAAACAATTCCTCAAACCACAACAATAGGAAACTATATAGAAAAATTATACTTGTATAAATATAATAGCATAAATGAATAATGCACAAAAGAAGATAAGACAAGATTTAACGTGGTTCACCCAATGTGGGCTACGTCCACCAAGAACTTGCTCAGATTTTATTATCAACAAGAGTAAAACAACTCTCGCAGTCTTCTCTCAGTTATGAACTCACAAAAAAATTCCAAAGATGTTAAACCACATCTAAATCACAATTGACACCCAATTGCTTAACCTTGATCACTCTTGATCACCTCTTGATCTCTAAGACTCGAGACCTCTTGAAAACTTAAGATATCTTCAAGATACTTTAACACCTCTGTTTATAGGATTAAAATCCTCTTAAGAAGCCATAAAGCTGACCCTAAAAGATTGAAAGTCACGATCTTTCAACTTCCCACAGCTGGAAAAACAGTCCCGATGTTAACAGCCAATTAACAACATGTTAATAGCAACGTCGCAGCAACAGCACAGTGACTACATAGCAACGTCACAACAAATGACTGCAGAATGCTCCTGAAGTCTCCAAACTTAACCATTCGAGCTCCAGCACTTCAACACTGATTTAAGAAGACCAAAAATAGGCTCCACACCCCAACACTACCACTATACTTTTTACATTTATTGCAGATTTTTAAACCAAGGCCCATCTTCAGTGCTTTCACACATGTGCCCCAACCTACGTGAACAAACCTCCAACCTTCTGGCACGCAATCAATCCAACCTAACAGGAGACTCTTACGCACACATACCCAGTGCTGAAGGCACTTCTTCTGTCCTGAATTTTGCTCTCGCCTACCTCATGTTGCTTAATGCACTTTCTCCTCATTTGTACATGGGATCTGAAAGTAGCTCTATCTTGACACCAACCATCCTTTTTCCATCTTTTTTTTTCAAGAACCTCTTTTAACAGGGCCATTCAACTGAGATTTTTAACACAGACCACGTTGGTACTTTAACCATGTGCTCCTTCACATTACTCCACCCCACACTAAAATGATGCACGGTCCTCTGCACACTCATAGATTCTCAAAAAGTAACAATAAGGTTACCGGTGCCTAAGGCACAAAACAAAACAACAACATGAAAGGGAAACACAAGAAAATAAATGCATAAAGGAAAATTCTAAACTAACTGGAAAAACTTTATTATTTACAAACACCAAGAACACTTATTTATAGTAGGGCTTCAGCCTACTCCCATTAAAGTGTCCAGGAAACTTCATCCTATCCAACACTTGTAATTGGCACAAGCCTGAATCAAGGATGTATGAGATTGTGTAAGGACCCAACCAATGGACTTTCAACTTCCCAGGATGGCGTAGAAATTTAGAATCATAAAGTAAGACCATTTTCCCAACCTCAAACTTCTTGTTTCTTATGTGGTGATCATGCCAGGCCTTCTACTTTGCTTTCTCTACTGTTTGGCTCCACTTGGTGAGTGATCGTCTCTCGTCTAGCTTCATTAACTTATCAATTCTCTATTCCAACACTTGCTCATCAGCTAACCCTCCTACACGTGCTATTCACAGAGAAGGTAACATGAATTCAACTAGCAGAATAGCTTCCATGCCAAACACCAATTGAAATGGTGTGGCTTTGTTCAACCTTTTTATAAGTTATCCTATAAGCCCATAACACTTATGATAATTTTTCATCCCAATCTTGTCTGCTGACATCACAAATTTTGGTCAGGGTATGACTCAGTATTTTGTTGAATGCTTCTGTGGCTCCATTTTTTTATCGATGATAGGGTGTATTCTTCTGATGAGCCACCATGAACTCTACTAACATGATCCTCATAGTCTCATTCAAGAAATGCGTACCCCTATCATTGGTTAAACTCAATGGAAATCCATACCTCATGATAATGTTCTCCCATAAGAATCTTGCCACTGTGGTTACTGTGTAGTCTTTAGTTGGGGATGCCTCTATCCACCTTGTCAAATAATTCATGCAAGTTATGACATAATGTGACCCATTCCTATGTATCGTTGGTGTAATAGGGCATACAAATTCTATTTCCCACTTCTCAAAAGGTTTCACGCTAGGTATAGGGCACAAAGGCATTTCATCTCTCTTTCTTGGCTTACCAATTGGCTGACAATGGTCACACGCTTTACAATAGTCTTTACAATCCTTGTACAGGGTTTCCCACCACAAACCTACCATTAATATCTTATGCGTGGTGGCATCACCTGCATAATGCCCACCCGCACTTCCTCCATGTGCTTCCTCCATGATGGTGAGGTGCTCATGCTCTAATACACACCTACGTAACACCTCATCACGTCCCAACTTATACAAGTCTCCATTGATCAACATGTAGGGCACGACACATATGGCTAGTTGCTTCTTCTCTAATGCCTTTATTCCTTTTGGAGCCACACCTTCCTTTAAAAATACTGCAATTTCCTCTAAATCTGAGGGCGTGCGCCCTAACCTAAACAGTTGCACATCTGGCATTATCTTCTCAATACTCTGCATGTCCTCCCCTGAATCAATTCTTGATAGATGATCAGGTCCACAATTACTCTTCCCATGCTTCACTACTATGGTGAACTCAAACTCTTGAAATAACAATACCCATCAACATATGTGCCCTTGCAGAATGGGCTTGTTCACTAAATACTTTAATGTCATGTGGTTAGTGTAAAATGCAAAGGGTGTTGCCAACAGATACTACCTAAATTTGAAAAGTGCATAGATCATTGACAATGCTTCGTGCTCAGTCGTGGTGTAATTCTACTCTACTGGTGTCAACTTCTTGCTTTCAAAACATAAAGGGTGATCAACAATACCTTCACCTGGTTACACGAGCATTGCTCCCATAGCGGTTCCTGAGGCATCTACATAGACATGGAAGGGCTTGTCCCAAGAGGGAAAACATAATATAGGTATGGTGACAAGAATATCCTCTAATGTATCAAATACCCTCTGTTGTGCCTCTCCCGAATGGAAGGCACTTTTATGTCTGAGTAGCTCCTCTAAAGGCACGGTGATCTTGGCATACCCCTTGATGAATTTCTTGTAATAACCTATATGCCCAAGGAATCCACACACAGCACTCTAGCTAGTAGGCTCCCCTAACCCCACAATAATTGTAACTTTAGCGGGATCTACCAGCAAGCCCTCCTTACATATGATATGCCCCAATAATGTGTCAAAGGGTGTACCAAATACACATTTCTTAATATTGAGGGATATCCTCAACTACCTACACCTCTCAAACATTAACCTCAAATTGTCACAATGGTATTTTACTAGACCATACACTGTCCAATCATCTAAATAAACCTAAAGAAACTTATGGATGAAGTCTTAGAATGCTTGCACCACTATGCGCGTAAAAACAGCAGGTGTATTCTTCAACCCAAAGGGCATGACTGTGTATGCAAAACTTCCCCACTCAATGGAAAATTTTGTTTTCTCCCAGTCTTCCTTTGCAATTTGGACTTGGTGGTACCCCAAGAATTCATCTGTGAAGGAATAGATTTCATGCCTAGCGGCTCCTTCCAAGATTTCTTCAGGAAAAGGATCAATAACACAAACATCGTTTAACTCCCTATAATCCATGCAAATCCTAATCCACCCATCCTTCTTGATGCTGATTACCATCAAACTTATCCATTTTGATTCCTCTGTTGCTTCAATGATCCCAGAAGCTATCATTTTGTCTATCTCCTCCTTAACCTTTACGCGCAAATTGGGATTCATCTAGTAGGGTCTCTTCCTGACCAGGCACGCATCGTCCTTTAGCTTTATCTTCATCTCCCCTAAGGAATGGTGAATGCCTTTGATCTCATGGTACCCGCATGGGAATAAATCCTCAAATTCACGCAATAGATCAATGATCTTATAGACTTCCTTCTTCGACCAATAATCTCCAATAATAGCTTCTTTAGGTTCTTCTCTTAAACTGATGTTAACCTTCTTTGTCTTTAAGGGCTCAAGGTAGGCGTGCATGCGAGTATCAGCATTTTCCACCACCTCACGTGTCCCTATAGAATGGCTAACATCCAATTTTTCCACTTCCTCTCCATTAATCACATACACTAACTTCCCTTTCTCTTTTCCCAAACACGCGCACTCAATTTATAACTCTTCTATTTCCTCTACTTCTTCTTCAAAGCACGCTTCCAAACCTGGTCCACCTAGTAACTCCAATAGCCTATCCTCTGCCACGGCACTATCCCCCATGGTAAGGTGCTTGATACCCTACAATGACTTATCAACTGATGGCTTGGTACTCCGATACTCAAAGGTTTGAATTAGGTCAGCTATGAGCTCTTGTCAATTCCCTATCTGGTGGCGTGTCTCTGAATGAATGTACCATGCGCATGCACAACCCTACAGTGTAGAATACAACTTGTGTACCCAGAGGGATGGTGGAAAATCTTCTACACCTTCTCTCCAGATCCTATCACACTCCTAGATATGGAAAGAGGTGGGCTCCTTCCCATTGCAGTCCTTGATGGTGGTGAGCACATTGCTCCTAGAAAATTTGACAGAGAGAGCAATTCTTACCTCGCAACATTCCAAAAGGCTCTCCTGATGGGTAGCCCACCACTGTGCCACTGTACCAAGTAGGACATAGCCTAACATCCCCCTCTGTTCCTTCTCATTCTTCCACTAAGCTTCCACCTATAAAAATATCTTAGGGAAGACTCCTCCTGAATACATAGGTAACTTCTTTCCTCCTAAGCGTCGCACTGTGCACACCTTTGTCACCTTGGTCACCGACCCTCTCAACTATCCTCCCATCAATTCGTAAGTTCCATGCACCCAATTGTCACATGCTAGACTGGTGGTATCACTTTCTGACTAAGCATCTTCAAAGTGAATTACTCCATTGGTAGGATGGGTTATCTCTGGGTCCCTGATTAAGCACACATATATCCTATCCAAAACTTCTTCTCCCAGGCGTTCAGGATAGGGTGTTGACTTCCCATCAGCCAGGGGTATAATGACCCACTCCTCCTTATTTTCAAATTTGATGTACCCTTTGTTGAACTGAAGGTCTGCATTGTTCTTGTAACACCATGGGCACCCAAGGAGTGCTAAAAAATTGTCTACCTCAGCAAGTGCCAAGACTTTGAAGTCTCCAGTAAACTTAGCTCCCTAGATAGTGATAGTTGCATCCTTTAAGACACCGATGGGCATCACCTAGTCTTGTTTTCCATATATAACACATTCAAAGATGATTTTAATATAGGTCTTCCCATCTGATGCCATGCATCCAAAGTTAGAACATTAACCTTCATGCATGTGTCAATAAGGATATTAAAAAGGAGCCATCCATCTACAACTGCATTCAATTTGATCTCCTTATCATGGTCGAGGTTGTGAGGGGGAAGGTTTATGTGTAAGACCTTCCTTTCATGCTCTCCTTCGGTGCGCAGTACCTTCTCTCTCAACCATGATCCTAGCAAGGGAATAATATTCTCTTGCCTTAGCATTTTACACACCTCCTTGACCTCATCCAGGTCATCCTTTGGTGCCTCGACTCTCCTTTCTTGTTCCTCCCTCCTGGACTACTCCTTTAGACACTATATTTCCCCTTGTAAACTCTAAATAACATCCATGGTGTCTTGATATACCTCATTTTGATGTGCGGGGTCTGGGTACTTTCCATGAACTACTTCCTCCCTTGAAAGCAGGTTCTTCTACCTTGGTATCTCTCTTGCATGCATGGATTTTTCCCTTGTTGTTACCAAGACAAGCTCTAAACCTACATCCTGTGTTACCTAAGCCATCCACTGTGTGGCTGCCTTCTTAATACTAACCATTGCAGCGCCCTTTTCTTTCTGGTGCTGTTGATTCATGTGCTCAAACAACTCCATGCACTCCTCATACTTATGCTTCTTTCCACACCATGAGCATTGCAACAGGTTTGGGCATTCTCATTTGTAATGCTCTGTACACCCATAATTAAAACAAGTTCCACACAGGAACTTAGTCCTTCCTCTTTCGCGGTTACCACGACCACAGAATCCTCCATGAAAACCCCTTCCGCGCACGCCTCCATCTGCGCACTCCTCATAATGGCGATCATCACCCTTGGAACTACTGGCAATGCTAGTCTGGCGTACCCCATGATCAATGGCCTCATGGATCTAATCAATGAGCCTACAGTCCCTAGTATCATGAGTTGTAGAGGTGTAGATCTTGTAATAACAAGACACATTCTTTTGGATTACGTACCTTAGAAAGGGGAACCTACTTGCATCATGGTCCCCATGACAAATTTTACAGTCTACTTTCATGGTGCAAGCTATCCTCTGGGAGTAATTATCCTTAACGTTCCCCTCTACCTCACAATTTGTGCACCATAAACCACTGCAAGTCTCATGGGCTAAGTTTGCAGAAAATTTTTCTAGCTGCTTGGCCATAACAACAATCTGAGCCTCCAGGAATGGGCTAACATCAGTATCAACACTACCAATAGCCTCAGTGCGTAGAGAAGCTTCCAATGCCTCGTGTGGGTCTATAAAATTTTTATGAGATAAGGCCCTTTTAAAGGGTGTGATCAATCCTCCAACAAACCACTGAGCATGTTGTGAAGGGTGAATATCATATGATAATTTAGACAAGAGAGTTTTAAAGCACACATCATACTCCCACACACTCTCTGCCATTCCTTGTTGAATCTCCTTCAAAGTGTTGATGCTCTTCTGTTGAAACTCAAGAATGTGGAATTCTGCCAAGAATGTGTTCTTTAAAGTAGTATAGTCCACCATTGTTTGATGAGGGTCATATTTCCTATACCAGCTATGCGTGCGCCCTTACAACATGGTTGCAAACTGAATAGCCTTCCATTCTGGGGTTATGATACCCTTTGCGTGCCATAGTAGTTCACACTTGTGAACATGTTCTGCAACATCCTCAATACCTCTCTAATCAGGTAAATTTGGAGACATTTCAAAGAAAACTTGTGGGGGTGGTTGGGGCCTGAATCCTCCTTAGCCAAAGCCTTGGTTTTTACCTATGTTTCTTCCACCGCCTAATCCACCAGGTCCACCAGGTCCTGAACCACTAGATCCACCAGGCCTTGAACCACCAAAGCCACTAGCTCCTATACCTCCTGAACCACCAAACCCACCAGGTCCTATAGTGGTCATGCCAAGGGTCCCCACAGTTCCACTGAGCTACATGTCTATGGTCTATGACAATGCTCCAATACCAATAGTATACCCCGTGCCACTCCCATACACGTGAGAGCAAAATCTTGTGTGTCTATACCTTGCCCAAAAATTCCTAACATTGGGTTAGTGTTTACAGCCATAGAAGGCCTGAAAGAGAAATTATACCTCCTGGGTGTAGACTGATCACCTCTAATGTAACCAACTGGACTAGCAATATTTTCCCCCTAATCTGGAAAACCAAGTGCCAGGGTTCGGTCACTAGGTGGGCTCAGATGTGTACCAACGGTTCTTCTTTCTCCGCACGATGAACTCTCATTAGAAGTCAAAGGGGTCTCTCTTACATGCTTGCCAAGATGGGATTACACAGACTGCTCAGGTTCCACATCCTTTGTGTGAACCTTAAATCCCTCCCACAATATTTGTCGGCCATACATCCATCACACCTATAACCTCGTGTTGTCTAGCAATCTCCCTTTCACACACTTCACCATACTTGAGTTTTCTCTCCTCCCTTTCTTTCTCCGTCACAACATCTTTCATCTTCCTCCACCCTAGCTTCCTCACCCAGCACTCAGAATGGTTTAGCCGGCCATTGGGAATGCCTTTAAACTCATGGTAACCATCAAGATTTTCATAGCTAGAGGGACAACATGTATAAATGATCCTCTGGGATCCCTCAGAAACTCAAACTCAACAACCTATGGATAAGAATATGTGGAAATGGCATACCCTATAGTGTAGCTAGCCAGTAATCCTTTCCACCAATGATCCACAGCATGGGTCCACAATAGATTTGCATCCTATAGCCTCTAGTATTCTTCTTGGGTCCACACACATGATCCATAATGAGAGCCATTTATACAGTTCCACTGGGAAGCAGCAAAAAAAAGTTTCATATAGATCATGGTAGAGGTTCTCTTCTACCCATCTATGTGCATCAAACTCAGGTCCAGTGTTGAATCTTTGAGCAAACTCATCCTCCGTGCTCTTGAACCATGATTCAACACTTTCCAACATTAACCACTCTGTCATTACTCACTACACAGATCTTGATGTATGTTATTTCCCACTACAACTTTGAAAAGAGGTCCCAGTAACGGAACCAAGATGTAGTCATTTTTACCCCTATCACAAAAGAAAGGAACCCCATTCGTGTCAGCCTATCACCCAACGGATGTTGGGCGCTCACCTGAGGCATGTGCGGGTGTCGAGTCTCTCTTTTATGTGATTTAAGTGGGAAACATCATCTATGATTTGTGTCTAAGAGATTTAAAGAGGATTTATGACATACAAGAACCATAGAGCTCAGAACGGCCTCTAAATCCTTGCAGCCATTCCAGATAGATAGTACTTCACAGACTATATGACTTGTATTATAACAGAAATAAGTATACAAACATCCATACCTAGCATAAACATAAATGAAAGAGAACCTATGAAAAATATGTATGTATCAGAACCATTGATATTCATATATATAAACTGGTAACCTCATTACATCCATGGAGCCATTACAGAATGTCACAAAGAAGCAGACCGCAGTCATGCATTACAACTGGACTAATGTAGCTAGGCTAACAAAAAGAAAAATTACAATCCCCATACCTAATACATCTTTTCCCTAGTACAATTACCCACTAACAGAGTTCTTGTAGTATTTCTACAGATCTCCACCCACTCTCTTGTTCTCTTCTTTTCTTTACTTTGTGGGCACTTATATTTATAGCCTTTCTAGACTATTAACTCATCCTCCAGTACCGTCATATCCGATGCCAAGATTCTGCATGTGGTCCTCGATGCGAGCATGCTCCTTTATGCCTGAGCTTTCCACTTTATACCATGATGTGCTTCTAGAAGCTTCTATCATAGGCATGCTCCTTCCTGGGCCAACCTGTCGCCATGCTGACACCTTATCCATGCGCAGTTGGGTCATGCTTTTCACATGTTCTACCCCGAACGCCCAATTTGACTAAGTCCTAAACCCTTGGTTATATCTGTGTGCATCACGCATGCCATGGGATTCCTTAAACCCTTCCCTGCGCGCTTTATCCTTGCACGCCTTTTGTACTTAGTCAATATTTTAGGGGCCCAACATTGTTTCATTTTATAATACTTCCTATTCTTACTAACACACTACTTATTCCATTGATCATACACATTTTGACATAGTTTTTATCTTCTAACATGCTAACGGGTGCTTCATGTGTAACATTTGCTTTGCAGAAACTATTTGCTACCATGGTTGTTTGATACTTTGCTTGTTAATTTTTTCCATTGTCTCTCATTGAATGCCATATTTTGTGGGCTTTACCCTATGTCTTGTGTGTTCATCGCTTGTATGTTTTTGGACGTTTCAGCTTCGATTGTCTTATGACATTATGAGTGATGTCCCATTTTTAAATCCCACTTTTCACAGTCTACTTTGTCTACACTATTACTTGTTACATATTACATGTTTATTAATTTTCTACTAACACATGTATCTAACCACTTTGTTTGCATGTATCTTATTTTCTACCATCCATATTCCCTCCCTTTGCAAGGTTTCAGTTTTAGCTCAACATTAAGTCATCTCTTTTGGGCCACATCCTCCTTGCAACATTGCATGAACTCCAAATGAGGGGAAAATACATTGGGCGAATCAGTCATCCCTTATATTATCTCAAAGATATAGCATAGTACAACACAATCTACAGTTATAGAAATATCCCAAATTCTAACATGGGTCCTCAATTAACCACAAACGCCACCACCCAGACATAGAAACTAGTGCCAGGGTAATCCTGGCCTTTCCTAGGTGCATATGAATAGGGGCAGTTACAGTCACTTTATCATATCAACATAATTTTCAACAATTTACATAGTAGTTTTCATAGTACAATCAGTGTCCTCCAACAATCATAATACATTATATCTTCTTTTTTTCCTTGGATCAAACTAGATCGAATTAGAACAACAAGGGAAAAAGTAGGATCACACCATCTGTAATGGTGTATAAATTCGGGAAGTAGTCATGGATGGAGAATAATGTTATCACATGGATCGCGCACCCATTGAATCTTTGAGTGATCTCATGCAACGTTGGAACATCCCTAAGGTGTGGGACCTTGTTGCCTTGGGATGAACTATTCAAAGAGGGTCGAATTCCTTTGGAACTTAGATCACTTGATTTATGATCGAAGTATAAAACTAAAACACTTATAAATATCCTAATGTACTTAGTTTTTAGGATTAAGGTTAGAGATAAATAACAATAAAAATTTCAATAAGGTGATGCACAAAGTTGCAAGCTGAACAGATAGATTCATTCAAAATCACAATTAACATATCACAACAATTAATTATATGCAAATTTCATGTGATACTCTCTAATATTTTACTGGTAAGTATGATTAACTTTGATAACATAAAGGGAATAAATTTTCCATCACTGAAACACAAAGGTACTATGTCACGTTCCTCAAGATTAAAGAAATATAACTGATATAAAGGTAGATCAGTCAATCCATATCAAGGAATTAAACAATCATAAATTAGAGATTAATCAATTGGAACACAATACACCATACATTCCATGGAAAAATATTGTTATGAATATTATCAAAAGACTCAAAGTAGCTTAAAAACTCTTCCAATATTGAAGAGTATTCTCACCAAATTGAAAAGTGATCCAGTGCTTAACACCTCTTATCTATTTATAAGTTCAAGAGGTTGGACATTACAGTCCTACCTTTAGCTAACTAATTACTAAAAATAAAATGTATTTAAGTTCAAGGGAACATGCTCCCATAAAAATAGCAAAGAAGTTTCAAAGGTTTGACTAAGTCAACCATGTAACCTTTGACCAACCAAGAACTCAGATCCTATTCAACAATGACCACCAAGCTCAGTTTGGCCCTACATTATCTGCTTTAAGTTCATATTTATCTTGACTCTCCTTGCTTGCAGTCGTACATTGCTTAAATTCCATGAAACACTTCACAATTTTCTGTATGTCTTCCTCTTCATGTCCACATGCGTACTAACTTACTACATTTTTTGTTTCCACTTCCCTTGCAACCTTAGCTAGTAACCTTTTCAACTTGCTTATAACTTTCTTGATCAATTTATGAAATTCTGGCATGAAAAAAGTATGTAGATTAAATTAATGTTGAAGGTTTTTATAACCTCATCATCTTGTTTTACCAAACTCCTGAAATTAGTCTTCACTTGATCAATTGGAAGGGCGTAAACTTTATCATTGAAGAACTTACAATGGATCTCCTCAAATTCTTCTGAAATATCACTCAACGCATTTATTATTTCAACACGTTTTTCATCCAATTTTTTGTTCAAATCTTGTAGCACTTATGACCTGAATTCTATGGCCTTTTTAAATTCAAACAACTTGTAGGCACTACTCACCACACCTTCTTGGAAGAGTAGATCTATATCAATACTTTGGATTCCTTCCTAGGTAACAAAACTAAGACCCAAATTTTTGCCTTCTTCAGACAAAGATGCATCTAGTTTCCTTATGGAATCTTTCTCAGTATTCAATTCATTGTATAACTCTACAACCGTTTTAATCAATGGATTTTCTTCTTGAAGTGATAAAACACTTAGTTGAACTTGCACACAGAGTCCGCGCGGAAGAACAACACAGGAGCAAAGGTGCGAAGGTATAGGAAGGCGTCACGCATGGAGGTGTAGAGTCAGACTTTCAGGACTTAGCCGATTTTGGAGATCAGGTCTATTCTTAGAGATTGGCGTGCGGAGCACACAAAGTGATGCCGAGACTTACACGCCACTCTTCGTGGAGATTTTTGAAGAGCATGTCAACTCACTCTTGCATGGGCATAAGCTAAGAATAGATCCACCACTATAGTTAACTATCAGCGATCTATAGATAGCATACTTGCATGTATGGCTATAGTTGTAAAAGGCACGTGGCTGTTATTAGCATGCGACCTATTTCTGGTAGAGTTAAGTGGTGAAGGGCTAGTTCCCCACCCTATATATATGTAATGAATTACTTAGTAAGAGATATACAGAGACACATGCTTTGAAGGATGAGAGATACATGAGTACATGAGACTGGATAATTGTAACAGATCCATGCACGCATGTCTGGTATTGTATGAAGCTTTTGTACTGTTGGTACGATGAATATATAAAGAATATTGGCCAAACAACAGTGTCTGATATGTTTTGTCAATGTATATTATTATTATCATGATGATTTACATTTAAGCGCTTATAGATCTAGTTCAGTATAATGATGAATAGATGGATTAGTTTCTAAAAATATATGTTTACTGCTTTATCATGCTACCATTCTTGCTACAGCAACTCTTAAGAGGGACCTGGTACCTTTGCGCGCTTCGGGTGAGCGCTCAGCCTAGGCTGAGTGATGTGCCAGCGTGACTAGGTGTTAACTAAGAATTCTAGGCTGCATCATTGGTTCGTTGCCGGGACCTCTTTTTCAGTTGTTTCAGAATGGTTCGCAATGAAGACATACCGGCTAACTTTGGTGAGCGTTGAAGAATGGATTCACGATTTGGAGGAAGAATACGCACGGAGGTTTGACACTGGATCCAGATTTAGCGCACGCACTTGGGTAGAGTAGAATCTGTATGACAGTTTGTACGAAAGCTTCTTTGCTATCTTTCCAGTAGAATTATATGAATGGTTGACTGCATATGCATCTAAGTGGAATTGGAGGTATCACACACTTGTTTGGACATAGGAGGAATTTCAAACACTATATGATGCTGACCTAAGCTGGACTCGTGCGGTGGATACCTAGTTTTGCGGTGTCCTAAACAACTATATTTTAGAGTATTCAATTTTGACTTATTCATGCCCGGAGGTAGCAGAGTTCCAGTTCCTACGGATATCCTAGAGGGACGTATTTGCAAGGTATTCCACTGGCAATCAAAATACTAATGGTAACGTTGAACTTGGAAGCTAAACCCATGGAAAGCTAAAAGAATCTCCATGCATGGGGGCAGGAACAGGATTGGTGAAAGATGGCAGACCTAGCGGCAGCACGACAGAGGGAAGAGAGGTGGCTGAAGTATGATGAGGCACGCGAGAGGGAATTATGCAAGAAACAAGAAATTGCAGAAATGGATGGTGTTGTGGAGAGAGATGGCTCGTGAAGGATTTGAGGCTCATGGGGAGGAAGAAGAGCAAGAGCATCAGGAACTCCCCCATCTAGGAAAGCATGACAGAGAACCCTCTTCGGCCTCACATGGAAGCATGCCAGTAGATATGACCTGGGCCATGGGCGTGCATCTAAGCCAACCTGCTGACCTAGCCCTTGCGCTTGGTTTTCCAGTATCTAGTACAAGCAGGTAAAAATAGTTTTAATTTAGGAAGTGAAAGCACAGAAATAGGTCAGACAACAAGTACATCAATGGCAGCATAGACAGCTTCATTATTCTTTGGGGGTACATTTTCAGGCTCATCATCTACACAGAATATGAGTGCGCCGAGTGTGGGATTCACCTCTGGAACTGGGACTACTTCACAGACTGTAGGGGTCCAGTATAGTACCACTGTAGGGACACAGGGGAGTGCATCCATGGGCCCTATTCCAAATCCTGGAGGAGGATCGGGTGGTATGGGTAGTTCTAGTTCCGGTGGTTTGGGTGGTTTTGGAGGAAGAGGAAACCAAGGAGGTTCTGGGTCAGGTGGTCAAGGCCCGCAGCAACCCCAGAACATTTATATGGAGATGTCCCTTCATCTCCCAGAGTACAGAGGTATTGAGGATGCTGCTAAACATGTTCATATGTGTGAAATATTGTGGCGCGTGAAAGGTATTACGGCCTCTGAGCGCAAGGCAAGTCAATTTGCTACTACATTACAGGTGCATGTGCGCACAGCTGGTATAGGAAGTTTGATCCCAATCAAACTTGTATTGACTATGCAGCATTGAAAGATGCTTTCTTGAAAGAGTTCCATATCCCAGAGTTTGAGCAGAAGAGTATAAGTGCACTCAAGGATATAAAGCAAGGCACTACTGAAAGTGTACGTGAGTATGATGCCCATTTTAAAACACTTCTATCCAAACTCTCTTATGACATTCATGCAAGTCAGCATGCACAATGGTTTTTCGGGGGATTGATTACCCCATTTCGAAGAGCACTGTCGCATAAAACTTATACCAACCCGTGAAGCATTGGAAGCCGCTTTACGTGCTGAAGCAGTTGGGAGTATTGACACTGGAGTTAGTCCATTTTTGGAAGCTCAGATAGCAGCTATGGCAAAACAGTTAGAGAAATTATCGGACAAACTCAGCTCATGAAACGCGCTCAGGAATCTGGTGTACAGATTGTGAAGTGGAAGGCCACACCAAGGATAGTTTCCCCCACAGAACTGTACATTCGTTGCTATTGGACTGTGAGATTTTCCATTTGAATCATGATGCTAGTCACTGCCCCCTACTACAACGTGCGATCAGAAAGAATGTATCCTCCTTTTGTAAAATTTGTAGGTCCATGACCCATGATACTGAGGACTGTAGATTGATTGGCCAGATCCATGATGCCATTGATATTGGGGTAAGACAGGCGAGTGTGGCTGATAATTCTAAAGGGAAGAATGAGCATCAGGATAGGGATTATAATAAAACGCGCTATGACAGGAATGACAGAAGGTTTGAAGGGGTTCGTGAAAGGGGATGAGGATATCGAGGTGGATATGGAGGATGAGGCCTGAGGTGGAGGAAGGAGTGAATTCCCTCGAGGAACTTGCTATACATGTGGTTCACCTGACCATTATAGGCGCGAATGCCCACAGAATATTTCCTGTTCATTTTGTGGAAAGGGGCATAGTTATGAAGAGTGTCTGGACTTGTATGAGCATCTCAGTAAGCAGCACAAGCAAGAAAACAAGGGTGCGGGGATGGTTAGAATCCAGTGTGTGATAGAGAATCAGTGGATGCCCAAGTTAACACCAGAACCTGAGGCAGTAACAGTCAAGATAACCACATGAGCTGAGGTGGCACGCGCAAGAGAGGTGTTGCAACAGAAACTGACAATCACTAGGGAGGAGGTTTTGCATGCTAGGTATCCAGATCCAGCTCATCAGAAAGAAGTCTATCAGGAAATGATGGAGGTCCTTAGAAGCCTTCAAGGTGAGATACAAGGTTTGAAAGAGCAGTCTCAGAAATTGGAGCACAAGGATACAGAACAGGCCCCATCGGATATTGACGACATCAGAGAGGTATGTAGAATGTTGCGCCAGGAGAATATTATTCCTTTATTAGGAAATTGGTTGAAGGGGAATACTCCGCATGGGAACTGAGACTAGAAGACAAATACTTCATGTGAATCTTCCCCCGATAGCATTGATTACGACAAGGAGATCACTTTGAATGTTGTTGTGGATGGGTGGCTGTTGAGCAATATTTTGATTGACACAGGTGCAGAAGTAAATGTACTTACATTGGATGCGTGGGAACAAATGGGGAGACCCCCATTGCAGCCATCATCTAATGTATTGTTCATGGAAAATAGAATGAAAGCTACTCCCATAGGAGTTTTGAAGGATGCATCTATCACTATACAAGGGGCCAAGTTCACAGGAGACTTTGAAGTGCTAGCGCTTGCGGAAGCAGATAGCTTCCCAGCTTTGCTTGGGTGCCCTTGGTGTTATGTGAACAATGCTGATTTGAGGTTTAACAAGGGGTATATCAGCTTCGAGAACAAGGAGGAAAGGGTTATAATACCATTGACAGATGGGAAATCCATGCCATATGTGGAACCTTTAAGCGAAGAGGACTTGAACAGAATCTATATACGCGTTATTCGGGACCCAGAGGTCCATGATCCATCTAAGGAAGGAATCCTTCATTGGGAAGATTCTCAGTCAATCAGCGATACTACCAGTGTTGCTTGTGATAATTGGGCTCATGGCACTTATGAACTGGTGGGGCGCGAAGTTAAGCACGTGGTTGCTTGCAAAAAGGGTTTTCACTCTGTTCGGTGTATAGGTCGCTCAGTACCCCGCTATACTGGATCTGAAGATTTGGCTGGATTCTTACAGGCCATGGAAACAAACTAGGCTGACCAGCTTAAACGATGAGATATGTTGTCATATACTTTGGGTGGGACAGCTACGCACTGGTGGGTGGTCCACAGGGATAATCTCTTAGAATGGGGAATGATTGGGACCACCTTATCAACCAGGTTTTCAAGAAGTAATGCACCTACAAAAATTTTCCCTTATCATGGTGATCAACCTGCTCAACATCATATCTAGCAGTGTGAGAGACTCTGGACAGTAGGACAGGAAGCATTACCACCCTCACTTTGGGTGCATCAGTTTTATTCTACTCTACAAGGTTGTGCGTGTGCTTGGTATGTATATGCTGAATTACATCGTGACACTGGCAATTGGAAAACTTTGACTGTAGGGATGATCCAAACTTTTGACTTCTTTTCATCTACACCACCAGTGAACACAGCTTTAAGCTTTATCAAGTGCTTAACCATGGGAGACAGTGGGAAAGTGGAAGAACTTATTCAAGGAATTATTTGGTGAGACAGAGACAGGGGCACATTTTGCAGATGAAGAAGATGATATCATATTACTTGAGCGTGCTTCTCTGGAAAAAGATAAGGGGAAGATGGTTTACATAATTGATGAGGAGGAAGTTGAGCACTTGGATGTGGATCATTCACATGGAACACGTGAAGTGTTAGCCAGTGCGGATGTAGATGCGCGCGCATATCATGAACCTATGAAGACAACAAAGGTCAATATAGGCACAAAAGCTGAACCTAAGGAGGTGATAATTGGGGATTACTGGTCAGAATCAGAGGTAGCAAAGATCATAGAGTTACTTCGAGACTATGAGGACTTATTCCCAAGAGGATACCATGAACTTAAAGGTGTGCATATATCACTTGGAGAAATGAAGATAAAGCTCAAGGAAGGTGCGCCCTGTTAGGAAGTGACCATATCGGATGAATCCCAATTTGCGTGAGAAAGTAAAGGAGGAGATTGACAAGATGTTGAAATCTGGGATCATTCGACCATTGGATGAATCAGAATGGGTCAGTCCTATGGTGATAAGCATCAAAAAGGATGGTAGGATTTGAATTTGTGTTGATTATAGAGAGTTGAATGCAGCATGTGTTACAGATCCCTTTCCTACGCCATTCACGGAGGAAATATTAGGAGTGGCTGGGCGTGAGATATATTCATTTACAGATGGGTTTTCAGGGTATCATCAGGTTAGGATTGCCCTGGAAGATCAAGAGAAGACCACCTTCACTACTGAATGGGGAAGCTTTGCCTATACTGTGATGCCCTTTGGATTGAAGAATGCACCTGCTGTATTTTCAAGGATAGTGGTACAAGCCTTCAAGGATTTTATTCATAACTTCTTACAGGTCTATCTTGATGATTGGACCGTCTATGGGCTAATTAAGGATCATTGTGACAATCTGTGCTTAATGTTTGAAAGATGTCGATAGTTGAGTATCTCATTGAACATCAAGAAGTGCATCTTTGCTACTCCCTTTGGCACACTTTTAGGACACATTATCTGCAAGGAAGGGTTGTTGGTTGATCCAGCTAAAGTTGCAGTCATCATAGGCTTGAAAGTGCCTGCCAGTCAGCGTGAGGTGCATGCAGATTTTTGGGTCATACAGGGTATTACAGGAAGTTTATAAAAGGGTATGCAAAATTTGTTGCACCCTTAGAAGAATTGCTCAAGGGAAAAGGTACATTCTACTGGGGGGAGTCACAGCAGCACGCGTTTGAGATATTGAAGGAGAAACTTACTATCATGCCTATCTTGTGCTTTCCTTCATGGGATAAACCTTTTCATGTTCATGTGGATGCCTCTGGCACAACCATTGGTGTTGTCTTAGCTCAACCAGGAGAAGGTATTGTGGATCATCCCATTTGCTTTGCTAGTAGGAAGTTGACCCCTGCAGAACATAATTATACCACTACAGAGCGCGAGGCCTTGTCCATGATCTATGCCTTGCACAAATTTCATCAGTATTTGTTGGCTACACCATTTGTGTTTTATACAGATCACATGGCATTAAAGTATTTGGTGAACAAGCCCATTTTACAGGGGCGCATATGCCGATGGATACTCTTATTTCAAGAGTTTGACTTTACAGTTGTGGTAAAACCAGGCAAAAGCAATTCTGGACCGGATCACTTGTCTAGAATTCAATCAGGAGAAGAGGCACAAACAATAGAAGAGACCATGCCTGATGCACAGCTGTATAGGTTACAATGCACACCATCGGAATTGGAGGACATTGTTGTCTTTCTAAGGACTGGTATGGCACCAGAAGGCATGAAAGCTTTAGAGAAGAAGCAACTTGCTATTCACGTGGCACCATTCATGTTAATCAGTGGTGATTTGTACAAGTTAGGCAGAGACGAGGTGTTACGCCGTTGTGTATTGGAGCATGAACGAAAGGATATAATGGAAGAAGCACATGGTGGTATTGCAGGTGGCCACTATGCAGGTGATGTAACAACGCGCAAGATCCTACTTGCTGGTTTGTGGTGGGAAACATTGTACAAGGATTGTAAAGAGTATTGTAAGACATGTGACCATTGTCAACATCTCGGTCGACCAGGACAAAGGGATGAGATGCCTCTACGACCAATTACAAGTGCAGAACCCTTTGAGAAATGGGCAATTGACTTTTTCGGGCCTATTTCACCAGTCGCGCGCAGGACTGGATCACGCTATATCATCACTTGTACAGATTATCTTACCCGATGGGTAGAAGCAACACCTACCAAGGACTGTACAAGTGCAGCTACAACAACAAGGTTCTTATGGGAGAATGTTCTTACAAGGTATGGTTGTCCTTTAAGTTTAACAAGTGATAGGGGCACACATTTTTTAAATGAGACAATAAGAATTCTTTTAGACGAGTTTATGGTTGCCCACCATAAGACTACACCCTATCACCCTCAGGAAAATGGGACTGCTGAGGCTTTTAACAAGATTTTGAGCCACACATTGACCAAGATTTGTGATGTTGGAAGGAAATATTGGGATGATAAAGTATCTACTGTTCTTTGGGCTTATAGAACAACATACAAAAGATTGAACAAAGCCACACCTTTTCAATTGGTGTTTGGCACGGAAGTTGTTCTTCCTATAGAATTTATGTTACCTTCTTTGCGCATTACGTGCGCTGGAGGTCTAGCTGATGAGCAAGCCTTGGAAGAATGGATTGAGAAGATGGTTCAACTAGATGAGCACCGAGCCATCACACGCTGGAGTCAGAAATAGGAGAAAGCATGCCAAAAGGCATGGCATGATCGACACATCAGGGATAAGAAACTTGCGGTGGGACAAATGGTACTTCTGTATGACTCCAAGTTTTTGTGCCATCCAGGGAAGCTCAAGGTGCATTGGTTGGGGCCATATGTTATCACTCATATACTTGAGTCAGGTGCTTGCCAGTTAGAAACAATTGATGGCACAAGGTTTCCCGGTTACTTTAACGGGAGTAGGTTGAAGCCCTACTATAAATAAGTCTTCTTGGTGTTTGTAATAAGGTAGTATTTCCAGATAAATTAGGTTTCCCTTTCTGCATTTCCTTAATGTGTTTCTTTCATCGTCACTATGCTTTGTCAATTTAGCTCTTGTTTGTGTAATAAGCGTGCTTGCGCGCATGAAGCTAACTACAATATGAAGCATGTTGATGCGCAGAGGACTGCACATCCTTTTCATGTGGGGTGGATTGTTGGTGACTCTCAGGTATATGCTACGAAGATTTCATGCTGCGGGTGTTGAGAAAGAAGGTTACTAAGGGTAACTGACAAAATATTGCTTCTCAAGATAAGAAAGGATGAAGATGGATGATGGAACGTATAACGTGAGGTAAGTGGCGGCCATGGTAACTACCAGGAGATGATGCAGTGATGAGGTACTCAGGTGCTAGAGTGCACGCTGAAGAGAAGTCTGTAACAAAGGGTAAAAAGGCACGCTAGAAGGTTATAGTGTTTGGCGTGAAGGTATACCACGTGGAAATGATAAAAATGGGTAATAAATGAGGAGAATTTGGTAGGTGGAGGAGCAATTAATGTAGCAAAAAGTGGAAATCTATATAAGGATGGGATGTGATTTCATTTTTACCCTTGCGACTATGAGAATTTGACAAAGAGCTACACGTGAAGAGCTAAAGTAAAGTGATTCAAGGTACGAAGCAAGTGAACCAGGCGGAAAGATAGATCTATTTATTGGAAGGGCTTGAATCCCCTAGGAAAAGGGTTTGAACGAAGCAGAGTAACAGAATAGAGCTAGGGTGTGTGATTTCATGATTGCAAATTAGGGCACGGTTGAATTGAGGTAGGGTTTGAAGAAAACTACTCAAAACACACAAGCAAACGGTCTAGAAAACAAAACCTAAAAAGAAGAATGGCACCAAAGAAGAAAGCAACACCAGTAAAGGAAAAGAAGAAGGTGGTGGTGGAAGAAGAGGAAGAGATGGCCCCGGAAAGTAATTTTTTAGAAATGCAGTACCCTGAGGAAGTTATTGTGGGCCAGGAATGGGATACCCACATACGAAAGAGTAAGATAAGTGAGTATAATCACCGGACCAACGAAAACCAGAAGAAATTAGATGACCTGCTCACTTCTCGAATGAACAGGTGAACTGAGGATGGCATGCCAATATATGATGATGCCGGGGAAAGGCTACTGAAAGGGAATGGTGTCTACCAGCTGTATGAGCTCCCATACTTTGGAAAGTATGCACCATTGTATAGATGGCTGATGAGCGAGTCCATGAGGACTTTTTCTACTTTACAGGATGGAGGGTAAGATTGACACCCATTCTTATTGCCACAGTAACGGATTAAGGGCAACAGGTGAAGATATTAAGATTGACCTAGCTGACAAAAGTGTCCATCTTGGAGACACAGAAAGCACTGGGCTATCAGAAAGGACCACGTGGAATGGACATTGACAAACTGAAAAATTATCCAGTAGTACAAGGTAGCAGCACACCTGGTTACAAAATTGAATGACCAAGAACGTTGGTCACAAGTTAATTCTATGTGGTTGCATGTGGCAAAGTGCATGTTAGAAGGAACCACTTATAACATTTCTAGCTTCATTATAGAAAAAATAGTAGAGGAAGCACGCGCACAGGAAATAAAATAAGTTTTGGTTGTATCTTACTAAGTTTAGTCTTCATGGAGATTGGGGTACCAGATGGCCCAAAAGAGAATATATGGGAATACCCCATGAATCATAAGTCTCCAGCTAAATGATTCAGGAAGTATCTATACAAGGGGTCAATGACGGATGAGGTGAAGGAGTGAGCAGAGATGTGGTATGATAGGCTCTATGTGACGTTTGGAGAGGAATGGTGCATACCCAAGGATTTTCCTTCGGTTCTAGGGAAGTAGGTACAGTTTGCAGTCTACCAGCATTTTTGTATTACGTGCGCTTTCCAATGGTAGATGGGTCATGGAGCCCCTGGTGCAAACTACCTTATGCATTTCCCACGTAATACTTCCAAGCTGAAATTCATCGGTTCACCAACACACGGAGGTTAGTGTTTAATGCAGACAAGGTGGACTGTGAATACCACACCCTGCAGAAGACGTATGGATATCTAGGGAGGAATGCATACAATGAGAATAATATCTCAGAGATTTTGAGCATTAAGTTGGAAACACTGGTGCCATTGCGGATATCGGGGCCACACTGATATATCTCCAACTGAAGCCCAAAATGGAGAATAACAAGTATGTGGAAAATGAGTTCACACTTCCAGGGCCACCAAAGGGGAAGCATACCATGGAGAACATTCCGGCACCTAGGCCCTCTGAACCCAAGCAAGATGATGAGGAAGAGGATGAAGAACACGAGGATAGTGGCGGCTTGGTGCGAAGGAGGAAGTAGCCATCTGGCCAAGAGAAGGAGTGCATGACAACTTTCCAGGGAGAAGGAGTTATGGGTGAGGAGCAGGGTGACCAAAGATTTAAGAAGGTATTTAAGTGCACAAGGGTGCAAGGAGAAACCCTGCAAGTGAAGGAGCCAGAGGAGAAGAAAAGAAGAAAACTCAGGCTAAGTGAGGAAATAGAAGAATCTGAGGAGAAGGCCCTTCATCTCCAGCAGAAGAAGAGCCTCAACACAAGGAGGAGAAAATGGAAGGAGAAGAAGGGGAACAATCAGAGGCTACACAGGACAAGGGTGGGGATACATCTAGTATTCCTAACCTTGATGCAGCCATTCCCAGAGGGCCCAGATCCTGTCGAACAGGGGAGGATGCCAAGGCACATACCATGGGGTATGCAGAAGACCCAAAGCTGATTATTCATGCTTGATTTTAGAGCACCATCGAGCAGAAGGATTTATTTGATGGGCGCTCATGGACAAGGACAAGGTGACTCTGTGCACAAGGAAGCAACTTTCATGGTCTATGCACACACATATGGATGAGCTAGAATTTGATGTCGGTGAAGAATCATGCATGTCAAGAACAGTTGAAGAAGGCACCTGAAACATGCCACATGAAAATTAAGCCAAATGGTGATGTCAGATGAGAAGGTGAGCAATGCTCTGGTAAAGGTATCTTCTGAAGTAGCAAGAAGAAACATTGATAAATCTTCTACCATTAAGGCACTGACGGAGAAATTGAAAGCCAAGAATGTGGAGGTAGTGCACCTAGTACAGGAAAAGGACTTGATCAAAAGAAAATATGAAACTTTTTTTAATATGGCAGAGGAAATTGGAGATGATGTTCTAAAGGTACACCCGCATCTAGAATCCCAGGTACTAAAATAATTTCCTTCTGCGATGCACTATGTGAAAAAAATGATAACATTAGTGTTTGAGGATGAAAAGGTACGTGTATCAACACAGTCCAAGGACCTCAGGGAAAAGTCAGAGAAAGCATAGGCTGAAGTAGCAAGGAAGATTGCTACTTATGAAGGCCTACTGCAAGCCACCCACGATGAACTAAATAAATCTGATCATGCGCTATGATATGCACAGCCCCAGATTTTCTCATCACGGTGAAAATGTTGGAGGAGGAAAATGAAGTACAAAAGGCTATGAAGGATGTTACCCTAGGCCGCACTGAACGATTACTCCTTGTGAAGCAAAAGCACGAGACACTGGCTGTAGCACAGGCACCGCATAAGGAGAGGTTAGAAGAGCTTGGAAAGCTCATTGCTTAAAATATGGATGTATTGGAGGGGGTGCAAACCTCTATGTCAAGCATAATGTTTATGATACAAAATGAGCAAGGAAAACTCACTATGGAAGAGCTGCAGTCCATCATTACAGACATGTCAGAGATGGCAGGAGCGGCGTTAACAGCGTGGGAGAACCTAGAAGCAGATATAAAAGAAGAATATCTGAAGTTGTTGCTTCAGGATGAAACAGAGGGGCCTGAGGCTTGAAAAAATTTGTTAGTTGTGTATACCTTATTGAAAATTCTTTATTCAACCATTCTTTATTTATCCATTCTTTGTGTAAGTGTCACGCGCAGAGGTGTAGAGTCAGAATTTCAAGACTTAGCCAATTTTGGAGATCAGGTATATTCTTAGAGATTGGCATGCGAAGTACACAAAGTGATGTCAATACTTGCATGCCACTCTTCATGGAGATTTTTGAAGAGCATGTCAACTCACTCTTGCATGGGCATAAGATAAGAATAGATCCAACACTATAGTTAACTATCAACGATCTATAGATAACATACTTGCATGTATGGCTATAGTTGTAAAAGGTGTGTGGCTGTTATTAGCATGTGACCTATTTTTGGTAGAGTTAAGTGGTGAAGGGCTAGTTCCCCACCCTATATATATATATATATATATATATATATATATATATATATATATTACTTAGTAAGGGAGATGTACAGAGACACATGCTTTGAAGGATGAGAGATACATGAGTACATGAGACTAGATAATTGTAACAAATCTATGCACGCATGTCTGGTATTGTATGAAGCTTTTGTACTGTTGGTACGATGAATATATAAAGAATATTGGTTAAACAATAGTGTCTGATATGTTTTGTCAATGTATATTATTGTTATCATGATGATTTACATTTAAGCGCTTATAGATCTAGTTCAGTATAATGATGAATAGATGGATTAGTTTCTAAAAATATATGTTTACTACTTTATCATGCTACCATTCTTCTACAGCAACTCTTAAGAGGGACCCGGTACCTTTGTGTGATTCGGGTGAGCACTCATCCTAGGCTGTGTGATGTGCCAATGTGACTAGGTGTTAACTAAGAATTCTAGGTTGCATCAATATCTCTCTCCTTGAATATCTCAATCTTATCCCTAGGATCACTCACACTCCAAAATAGCTACGTGAGTTTTTTATTCAACAACTTCACTCACACACAACTATTAACTATATTATTAATATGAGTTATATTAACTCATTATTAATAATATTACAATTTATTAATAATGTCACAATATATTTGTAACATTCACTCCCCTATTGTTAACATTATTAATTCCCAATATACACTCCCCTAATGTTGACATGGTGGAAAAACATTCACACACTTATCTGCGGTATGCTCACCTATGTGGCATGCCCAACTTAGTTCATGACCTTGATCAAAAGAAAGGCTATCTCTTTCCATGGTTTTAACCAGGTTTACCACAAACCTTGACGTGACAGGAACCATCAACTGTCCACCTCATGTGGTTTTCTGGATCTTCCACAAACCATTTCAAGATCCACAAACTGACTTACATTAGTGTTTTTGATCTTCTGCAATGTTCTGACATCAAGAGAAAATATAGGAAATATTGCTCACGCAAGATCTCGCTTATTACAATAGATGAACAGGTATAAATCATCTGTTCTTATTTTCAGAAAGTAAACACACAACTGAAATAAAATGCTACAACACCATTGTGCGGCCCTGTCACTTGTGGCTGACGAGAGGTCGTTGATTGACCTCCTTCCTCCATTGCCTCCTTCCTCCATGAGTGTCGCTACTTACTCAGCAGATTGGACCATAGAGCTCAAATTTGCACCACCTTTTTTCGATGCATCTTCCCCACAAATCTTCTCTTTGGTTCTGAAATTCCAAAGTGGGGTTCTAGGGGTGGTAGCACCTAGTAGGGTCAAGGGGCAGCGCCCCTTACAGGGTCCCGAGGAAGCACCCTGGGTGCACTCCCTGTCATGATACAGGGCGGGGTCGAGGGGTGGAGCCCCTGAAGCCAGACATATTTTCCTTCTTTGAAGTCATCAAAAATATCATTAGAACTGTAATATTATTCATCTTAGTCTCCTAAAAATTGGACGTTGGGTAACACCAAAAATGTGTCCGTGAGGCAAATTTTTTATTTTTTTTTCAAACTTTTGACTCTAGCAAGACTCACAATGACTCTTGACAATATTTTGTCAACTTGTAACTTTAACGGTGACTACAAAGTTTGACAATAACAAAACATAACATAAGACATCTTTAAAAAAGGTTTTTGATAACAACATATAAAATGAACTCTATTGTAACACCCTGAACTGTTGTTACTTTCTCCTAAGCATTCAAGTGTTGATATGTGATTTCTTGTAAAAGGATGTGTTCCTCGATTCAGAAATCATGCTTGATATGTACTGAATTTCTTGCAGATTGCAGATCTTGACTGAGTCAAAATATGAATAGACTCTTTTATTTATTTCATTTTGTGTATGAATATTAATCTGATCACGGAATGAATTATAGAGATATTCTTCTATAATATCTAGACTTGGATCAGTGGAATTGATCCAAGTAATGCTTTAAATCTGTATGTGATAAATTATATCACAGACCTTGAACAGGTTGCAAGGTATGGAAGTATTTATTAAGCTAGTCAGGATTACGACTCAGGCTGATCTTGAGAAATGAAACGGTTCCCGATATCAAAGTATATCTGGAAGGTTTCGATTGTAGACCAGGTAATAATTCGTTGACATACAATTCTGCAATAAGAACGGGAGCTAACTCTGTTCTAGAAGGTATGTTACAGGTCTTTCCGAGTTTTCAGGACGAGGACCAAACTGAATTATTAAGGGTTAGTAACCTAAAACTAAAACCTAACCTAGGGATTAGATTATTGTTAGTCTAACCTAGACCTAGGCTATTTGTTAATATCCTAAGTTAGTATCTTTGTGTAAAATTGTTAGTGTGGGCATTACCCTAAACTCTAACCTAAGATACTAACCTAACCTTGGAGGAGATTATGAAGGGGCCTATGAAGGGTGGCGAACCATGGGCGGTGTTTCCCATGGCAATAAATGTAAGGGATAAGGATGAGGGACAGGTCATGGTGGAGGTTTAGGCGACGGCTAAACGGTGGGGACGTGGTAGGTCGCTAAGTTTGGAAATGAACATGAGTTTTGGATTGACTGTCACCAAAGCTGGCGGTCGGTGGAAGTTGAGTTTAAGCGGGAAAGTTGGTGTAATGGCATTTAATTTTCTCGGAAAGCGAGCACGGAACTCGCGAGAAGGCATGCAAACGGGAAGTTTGTGGGTTTGTTTGGCTTATCGCGATTTTCAGTTGTTGCTTTGCTGGTTTACTGGTTCTTCGCACCAGTTCTCTTTGAGTTGCATGGCAAGAATGAATTTCTCTAGCTCTTTTCTCTGTCATGGAGGATATATATGTGATAGAGACAGCAAAATTTTGTTGGTCACTTTATCGTGGAAAAAGAAAAGGAAGTTTGAGCTCTTCCTGTGGTCTGCTTCGGAAATTTGATCAACATACAGGCATGCTAGGCCCTAACCTTTAAATATCTTGCTGTTTTTCAAGTGCTTTCATTAAAACAACTCTGTTCAAATGTTTTGTGAAGATTGGATGAATTTTCTATGAGATCTAGTTTGATTTCTGGCACTGTATCTCTTCTGGTTCGATTTTTCAGTTTCCTCTTGTTGGGTGTTTGTTGAAATCGAACTTCGACTCTATTTGTTTGTGTATTCTTCCTGGCTTATGCATGTGAGGTATTTATTTACAAGATTCGAGTGTTCGGCCTGTTTGGCGTGAGCCCTTAGAATATACCTATGTGTAGTATAAGACTGTTGTGTGCTTTTGTTTAGTGGTCGATGTTCTTGTTATGGAAACCGTATGGAACGATTTGATGAATACTGTAAGATTTGTCAGTATTATCGCTTCTTTGGAAACTCTGTCGTGGGCTTTGTTGACTGTGTTTAATAATACCCTTTTGGGTTTTCATTGCTTCCTAATTTTTAGTTTGGAACAGGCAACTGTTGTGTTACCGTAGTCTTTGCGACCCAGCAGAAGAGTTTTCCCTGTTTTTGTGGAAACGGGATTAATGTTGACTCTGTATAATATTGTTACTGCAGAAGTTGTTTTCCTTGTTATTGTGTTAGCGGGATTACTTGTGGACTGTGTGTAATGTAAATACATCTATGTTTTTTTTTATATAACGACTCAGTGGAGTCCTTGATTGAATCACATATAAACTATCTACTGTTGTGGATGTTGATTCCTCCTTGTGTTTTGGTTGTTTGCTTTCATGGAAGTCCTTTAGAGAAAGGAACAGTCCTTCTGACCCCGGTTATTTGTAATAAATAATCAGTATAGAATTCCTGGGTATGCTTTTTCATTTCTATGTGGAAGCTGTTCGAAAGTTCGAAGCGGCTCAGTTGCTTTTCTTGCTTGAAATGGGTATTCGATTTGCTTCACTTGTTTCATTCTGAATGTTAGCCATGAATGGCATATATGTATTTATCAACAAATTTCATAGTATGTTGCTGTAGGGTTCAGTGGTTATAAGTGCAAAACCTTTAACAGTTACATTGTGATTATATAGATTTAGACTATTGTGGCTTGGACGACTCTGAGGAGTCGATTGAATGATTCATTTTATTTTTGAGCCAAATAAAGTTAAGTTGTTGGTATTTTAAGTGCCGGCGACTTAATGGAATAACATGTATTTCGATTTTGTTATTGCGATTGGAATTCCTTCGTGTTTTTGGGATTTTGAGGTACAGATTCTTAGGTGGACATGTACGTCTTCAACCTGTGCAAATTAGTGTAAAATGATTGGCAGAGAGTAATTTGTTGTCTGATTATTGTTATGCTTCGTTGATGAATGTCAGTATGAATTCTTATGCATTTGCTTGAATTGATACCTCCGTTTGAATCATTGGAATTCTGGAAAGGTAACTAGTACTTCTGTCTCTTTTTGAGCTTGACCTTGGACTGTCTTTGTTACTTTTTGAGGTCCTTGAGTATGGATGACCATTTCATGTTCTGACCTTGTTGGGTAAGTCACGAATATCACTCCAAGACTTGCATGCGGCAAGGTAAGGATCGTTGGCTGAATTCCTTTCTTTTACTTCAGTCCGATTTTGACTGAGCAAGAATATGTATGCTATGTTCTATTCCAATTAATCTGTCCGATTTGACTGTGCATGATTTGGAAATACCGTGTGGGCAACATAGCATAGTCCTTTGGGAAACCTTAGATTGTTGATGCAATAAGGTTGTTGTTTTCAGCGATACGCTTGTAGTTCTTGTTTTCAACTGGTGTCAATGCCTTACTGTGTAAAAGGAACTAGCATTGGGCTTAAGGTTGTTACATGAATTGTTGATGTGTTAGTTGCTGTACAGGAGTTTTGCTGAGTTTCTATTTTCGCGATTTAGAACAGTGATCTTGCTTGCGGCTTGTCTAACTTGTTCATTTTTATACTGGTTGAATGTTTTCATATGTGAAGGCAGTACAGTGATGAACTTATGTGAAAGGAAGTATGAATGGTTTGGTTCTTTCTCTTCCTTTATTTAATATTATTGATAATTGACTAGCTGTGGGAAATTGTTTGTAACATATTGGTGGAATCCCGAATTGTTATGATATTTCCTTTTTGGAGAATGAAACAATCTGACCAATGTTGTGATTTTGGATTTAATGATTGTTGTGTACATTCGTTCCTTGTTTCTTAATATTTGATGAAATATTAGAAAGTGATTAAGACTATTTGTAACAATGATAGAGTTACATATTTGTAATCATTTTGTGTTACAAGGGCATAGTCTGATTATGTTTACTTATGTGAATATCAGATCTCATTTAAACAGGGTGTTTAATGAAAACAATTGATGGATTGCAATTGTTTTAAAAGTTAGTGCTTATCATGCTCAGTTCATTGAACTGACTCATGTTGACTATTTTTGCAGATGGTTGCCGTAAGAGGTAAAAACAATGCAGATCTGGCAGGCTGATCAGATAGTTTATTCGATTTATAAAGAATTACAGCTTGATTTTATAGATGTACTATATGTGAAAAGATGTTTCTTTTCCGTTAGCATTATATCAAGCATGCTGCTGCATAAAATGTAATTGTATGAGTTTCGAAAGGAATGAAAATAAGTGTTTGATACTTATGTGTTGTATTCTATTCTGAAAGATGAACTTCTTCGGTTTATGTAACGAAGGGGCATAGTTATCTTTGTATAATATGGATGCTTTTGTGATTGACAATGAAAGCTTGTAAGTAATTAGACTAAATTCTTATGAGTATTTAGTAGTTCTAATTTGTTCTAGCAAAAGCAATATTGTAATTTAATTATTGTCTCTCTAGAAGATAGGTTAAAATTGAGCCTAAAAGAGAACGCTAAACAAGTTGGATTGAATTACTAATCCCTAGTCCTAAGTATAACAGGACAATAGTAAATTGGATTCTAAATCATTTATATCTTTAAACTAAAAAGTATGATATAAATTCAGTTAAGAGAACTGATAGGCAATCAATGGAGTTCAGATGGCAATCTCAAGCATAGGTTATGAGATATTGTCCCATTCTGTTGCTTTAGAATTAGGTGTATTCTAATGACTCCTTGATGAGAGCGTGACCGTAATACCTCTACCAATAATGAGTCTTTTAGAGGAGGGTCGTCTTAAGACAAAGAATCCAGGGATTTGGAAAGGCTAACCTTAGGGAAAAGTCTTTAAAAGTAATTTAAACTCAAGTGCGTAACGCTTGTTATTGGGTAGATCTTCTCGAGGCGGATTTAAAGGTTGACGACATAAAGTCGACTGCAGGGCTGTACCTCCGAGAAGATTAGGATCTTCTCGAAGTTACAACAATGCAGGTGACTTATGGCGACACCCTTTGCATTCATCGCTAAGATTTACACTTGATTTCGCACGAGTTACCCTGGGACCGATTAAGAACGTGGTCATGTTATAAGACTGCCTCGGAGATTTGGGGTATCATGACACACTGGTTGAACTGCAAGGTTGAACCAGTATGTCATCATATCCCTAATCCTCGTGGGCATCCATATAACATTATCACCTTGTTAATCTGCCTCCAAGTGAATCAGCTGTGAAAGGAAGGACTGACAGTGGTCAGTATAAGACATTCTATATAACATATGAATGGGGTGAAGGACGTATTCCAGATTGACGAGTATGCCGTTAAGGAATGTGAGACATGAACAGTATGTTTCAAATCTTTGGCCAAAGTATCGCAAGCTGCTGATTGCGTTGTCCTAATTCACCTAGTCTAAGGGATGAGATGCCGATGAATAATGGTAACAGTTATTCAGTTAGATTCCTTGGACAGAGCATTCTGAATCCCAGATTAGGGAAGAGAACCGCCAGAGTGTTGTGTTAAATAAAAAACAATAACTCTTTTTACTCATGAATAGATCGGTAGATTACCGAGTCATGGAATGAATAGATCGGGGGTATTCCGAGTCATTACAGCTGCATATGGTTGTCTGTTATATAAATGGTTATTTGGATTGTGAGTTCTAAATTATGTATTTAGAACCAGTATGCAATTATCAAAAAAAAAAAATGACTTGTTCTATTGTCTAAAATGAGGATGTTACATCTACATTGGACCAATGACATTCATTTAACTTATGGACACAAGAAATCCCATAAAATTATTAATAAGAAAAAAAAGAGGGATGAAATATATCTAAAAGGACCTAACTCCAAAAAACAATATGGACTAAATCCCAACACAAAATTATCTTGACTAACTATATTTCATAGACTTAACAAAAAATTAAAATAAACTAATAACATTAACAATTTGAAGCCAATCTAAAAAAAATGACTAATAAACACTATAACAACTCATTATATAACTAACCATAAAAATTAGTCCAGTTAGAATATTTTTATGTGACGGCAAGGGAATTACTCCAAAATGCATAGTCCATGTGTATTCATGCAATGAAGGTGAGTATACACACTGGTCAAAATATAGAAGGGTGGAGAGCAGAAGTCGTCTTCACTAGAATGTAGAAATATTTATTGTTGTAGATCAATGCACAGATCGATCATGTGTAGGAGAATGCAATGACGTTTCTTTCAATGGAAGTGTTGAATTCGTAACACATTGTCAATGCAAATAGAATGCACAATAGATCCGATAGTTTGTGGTGGATGCATTGATCCAAAGCCAAATGTCTTCCACAGCTTCCTTGCCTTGGAGTCTTGTACTTTCATTAATGCAAAACACAAAGAAAATAAGCAGATCGCAGACTTGTAATGGCCAAAGAATTGTACGATGCCATTATAATGGTATGGACCCAAACGCATCAACAGAGGCTCAAAATTTTAGAGATAGATTAGACATGACACTTAGCTGAGCATCCTTAGGAAATCGAACAGGTATAGAATGAAATCCACAACCGAGTCTCTTGAAAACAGTCTAAGCCAAGATCAAAAGCATGAAGTGCAACAGATTTCTGTAAAATTATTTGATTAATCACTGGATCAATACACGTTGTCTCCTTTATAGACTCTCATCTAGACTCCATAACAGGTGTGAGACCAACCTGCTCTGATACCACTGTTAAACTTTGGTAAAAAATATTATAATAAAACTCACTACATGAACATTGAAAATATAATATGAAAAATATTGATTTGTATTCATGCGGGATATTGTATTCATCTAGAGATGGCTTCTTATAAAAATGCTTGATCCTATAATCTAGGATTCAAGTCTTATCACTTAGTCTTCCTCATATCTCTCTCCATGAATATCTCAATCTTATCCCTAAGATCACTCACACTCCAAAATAGCTACGTGAGTTGTTTATTCAACAACTTCACTCACACACAACTATTAACTATATTATTAATATGATTTGTACTAACTTATTATTAATAATATTACAATTTATTAATAATGTCACAATATATTTGTAACAAAATCCTTATCCTTGTAATATTTTTCCAAAAAAATTCCCAGAGCCACTTGCACATATTATTTCTCCCCTTCATGTGTTGTTTTTCTCGGTGAAAACCTAGAAATCTAATAATCTATTACAATAATAGTTTCTTTGGTTTTTCCTTCCTCTGGGGTAGCCATCTCCACAAACCTTTCAGCTGACTGATTTCTTGATAAGTTAGAGATGATTCTTGGTCATTTGGTGTGTCTTGTGAGAGTTGGTTCTATCACACTTAGGTCAATTACGTCCATCAGGGGAACCTTTTTCTTTTACTTTGGGGTTTGGCAATACAACTAATCAGGTATGACAGATGTAGATGAAGATTTCATTACTAAAATTGAAACTGGGGTATTGGATAAAATCATGGCACTAGTGGAAGTGGTAGAAAATGGAATGAATGTGGTAACGATAGAAGGCATAGGTGTTAGAATAGGCTCAGGAGTGGATGAAACGGGAACAAAAGCAAGATGAAGTTGATGAGAAGGTGGACTAGAATATGGGGAAACAATTATCTCTCCAACTGAAAGAACGGGTAGGGATGAGAAAACCTAGGCCATTGGAGGAGATGGAAAAGTTGAAATGGAAGATAGAATGATAGATGATAATGGAAGAGGAGGAACCACGGGTAGTGACAATGGAAATGATGGAGTTTGAAGTAAATCTTGAGACTCAAATGGAGAAGCACTAACATCAATAACCTCAGACACTTGTATATTTGGGGGCACAACCTTAGTAGTAGAAACCTTAGAAGAAGAACCTCCCATTACAAAGGAAATATTTCTTGGAGTTATGGTAGTCTTTTGAGTGGATATTTTTTCCTCAAATATGTGGGAAGGATTAATGTTGTCTGAACTTGAACTAACTTTATAGGTTGATCCTTAGGTGAAATACCTAGAGTATCCAACCAATCATATGTCCTTTGCAAAATGGGCCCCCACCTTTCCTTTCATGTTAGAACATTCCTCTTGATACTAATCGATCCAAGGTAACAGTTGATTAACAATATTATCACTCCTATAAACCGGGTCAAATACCTAATCGTCATCTTCGATGTCATCTGGAACATTTGCAATACCATATTGTTTAACCTCTTTCAAAGTTAATATTTTGAATTCTCATTGTCTAATGATGACTTCATCTCGAAAGTGGATCCAGATGTCTTCTAACTGTAGCACATGGGAGCTTCCCAAACCTGTTTCACTAAATTTTCCCTAAAAATCAAAATTTGTCCTAGGAAGAAAAGTTTGCAAGGTGACCTCAGACATTTCTCCATCTACGTTTTTGGATTTATAGATACTGGCACAAGTATACCTTCCAATTGAAATAGGAAAATGGACTCCTAATTTGTGTTGCTTATTCTAAATCTTATTATAATGAAGTAATTGATGAACCAATTCTAACATGACCCATTTATCATTTGGACATCTCGGTAACTTATTCAGAGCACCCGAAAACCCTAGAACCCTGATATATGTAAAAGTCAGAAATTGAAGATATATGGCTCCCCATTCCCTTACTTCCTGAAAGGCCTCATCAAATATTCTGTGATTGTACAAATCTTTATCAAAATGATATAAAAGAACAACAAAGAATGCATCATTTACTCTCCTGAAATGCTTGTTTCCCTCCTCCATAGTGAGCTTAGTATAAAACTCATATATTTGAGATGTGCTTCTAACACCTTTGGGGTTCAATCCAATATAGTATCTCATAGCATCTGTTGCATAGACAAGGAAAGAAGTCATGAAAAATTCTTTTGAAAACAAAACAATTTCCAATTAATGACATACTGAAGTACTGATATGTTCCCCCCATCGTATGAAATCCTTATTCTTTTTTATGGTGGTGATATATAGGAACATCCATTCATGAAATTATTTCATCGAAGCAAGAACCGAAACTCTACTCAAGAGAATAATAAGGTCGTTGACCTCCTGGATAAAGTCCAAGTAGAAATTTTTTTTAGGGAGCTTAGTAGTACCCTTAGCTAAGTAACTTTTCATCATGAATTTTGTACATAATTTATACTCTTTATCCCAGTGTTTGACTGCCATCGCAAGAGAAATTGTTGCATATTCCTCAACATCTAGAATTTTGAATAAATCTTCAAATAAATCAGCATCAAATCTGATTACGATATTTTCATCATCATCCTTAACATACTTAGTATCTTTATCGAAATGAGCTACCTCTAGGTAATGCATAGATGCAGGAAATGTGGCTGTAAGAGGAAGCCCACTCTCAAAAATAGATTGCATTCAGGTTGTTTTCTTGGGAACCTTTAGTCTCTCCCAGAAATTTTCCATGTCCACCTATCCCAAATCAGTGTCTTCGATGTTTCCTACATCTAACAAGAAACAACTACGAGGATAGACTCCTAAGAATGTATACTTCATCTTTCCTTTTCCTTTTGATGAAGAGGTTGACATGAATTTGTGGTTTGAAATCTGATTGAACCTTGAAAATTTTATTAACAACCTCCTAAAAACTCTGAAAAACCGAATCCCGAAAGTTTGAAATCAATCCAACTCTAAAACCTGAAAGCCCGAAAATAATCCAACTCTGAAACCCAAAAGTTGAATAGTTTCGGAAGTTCAAAAGCCTTGGTTTTGAAAGTCTTGGTTTCAAAAGTTTGAAATAAAAACCTTCGAAATGTAGACCTCCGAAAGCCCGAAAAGGTAACTCCCGAAATGGTGACTTCCAAAATCCTAAAATGGTGACTTCCAAAAGCTACTAAGGAAACTTTTGCACAACCCTTGATTTCGATGAGGTTTGATGCTTGTTTGCAAAATTGAAAAAAGTCCAAATGACATGCTTAAAAAGACAAAATAAATAGAAAATAGTAGTGGCTTCCATATTTGAGCAAGAGAAAAAATGGAAAGAAAATGATAATAGAAAATAAAAACCATGATCAATCTAAACCAAAAAGATTGAATAAACTCAAAAAATGACCTTGAAAACGATGCCTTAAGGTATGATATGACACAGTAAAAATCAGGGTGTCAGAGTGAAAGCCATGTAAAAATGACAGCTGAAAATCTAGGTTTATATAGGTAAACCTAAAATTAATGCCCACGGGCTGACACGTGTGGGGCAGTTGGAAACTAAATGTTCCTTAGAGATCCCAAATTTTGAATTGTAAGCACGATAGTTTCAATACGAAACATGAAACCCAAAAGCTGAAAGGACAAAGTTCTGAAATTTCATAACTTTAGAATTTCAGACTTCGGAAGTGTTCAGACGAAAGTATCCCTAGGTGTGAAATGAAACCCTGAAACCTAAAAGGCTGAAGTTTTGAAATTTTTGGAACTTGAAAATTTTGGATTTGGGAAACGAAATATGAAAATAAATGAGAAATGCTAAGGAAAACTCCAGAACCTGAAATCTTGAAGTTACAAAATTACAGAACTTCTAAGTTTCAGACTTTGGAAGTTTGAGAAAATTTCCTTCTTATAAATAATGAAAAACCCCAAATAAGAGAACTCTGAAATCTGAAACCCGAATTTCAGACTTCAGAGTTTGGAAAAATCCCAATTTCTCAGAAAAATTTTAGGTAAGAAATTTTTGTGGGATGGCAAAAAATTTGAAAATTTTTGAAACCACCTTCCCGTTAAAGGTAACTTAAAAGTTAACAAATAACACTAGACCTTTCTCCCTAACACTCTTATGTCGTGGCATGAGATTGCCCCTAAAACTTGCTCTTGGCGTGAGATCACCCAAAAAACTCTTTCTTGGCATGAGATCGCCCAAAAAACTAGCTCTTCTACATCAGTTCAGAACATTTTTCTATCCCTTTCACTCGTCATGGATCAGGTACACACTTTCCTTTTACTACTTCTGTATATTTTTACATACTTTTACATGTTTTTACAAAGTTTTCATAATACATGACTTTGACCACTCTTTTGCTCTTCTTTTGCTGGTCTGTCCTTAATATGCAACAAGAAGTAACCCTGTATAAAGCTATGACAACAATAGGTACAACATGACACAACTCATACGCTTCACCCCTATGGTCACTTCCTCTTTCTTATCTTCCACGCTTCATTTTTATCACTCCATGCATTTACTTATATCTTTAGCACGCTATCGCCATCACTTTCTACATGGTTATTAGGCATGCATCTCTTATCTACTTTATGTTATCGAGTATTCAATCAACCACATAAAGTGGGGGTAAATATAGACACAAAATCACGCCCTTGGGTACATTTCTAGGTCCATAGCATGTACTTGTATTCATATGATTCCTAAGTGAGAAAACTAGTAATTGACAACTATCTTTGGCATTTTTATTTTGTCTCTCATCTTTGTTCTAGTCTTTCACACCCTGCAACCCATTTTTATCTTCATTTCTTTATCTTTCTTGACTTTGGACACTAGTGCTTAGTCAAGACGCCAGGGCCTAGGCGCCCACATCCCCTCTGGGCACCCCAACCTCTTTGTATATTACTCACCTCTTTTAGGACTCTTTTATCATTTGGGCATCTTTTTTTCTTATGGGTCAACCTTTTAGTTGTCAATTATGAAATTTAAATAAGCCAATCATATAAATACAAAGCTACGTGACCAAAATAAAAGACCAAGCTCTAAACATCTATTATCATCACCTAAGATTGCATCCAAATGCATTCTAAGGGCATCAAAGGAATCCATCTAGCATTCATACAAGGGACAAGGGAATGAATTTTTTGTATACACGCATAAGAGGAGAAGTTCATATTTCCATCCACACATCTATATACATTGCTACATCTAGTTATCGCTCATTATCAAGTGCATCTCGCACAAGAGCTTCCTAGGGCACGATTCCTACGCACACTTCACAAGAACTACATGGATTCTAGGATGTAGTGCAACTCTCAGTCATAAGTTCAATATATTGGGCGACTTTCATGGTCATTCCGACTCCCCATTTGCATCTTTTTATTTTTAGGATTTAATGTGTTTTGTGGTTTTGTAGAAGATCATTTATTTTGCAGGTTACATGTGAATTCTATGATCATCCAACGACATACAGGTGACCAACAACGAAGGTTAGTGACCAACTAGTGACAAAATAAAAATCAGTTTTAGAGGTCCTGCATAATCATAGGAACCCATTAGAGGTCTTTGGTGCCTAAGTGCCCTCACCCCAATCCAGGAGCCCTAGTCCAGGCTCATCTACCAATTATAGAATTTTCTGAGTGTAGTTATGATAGTATCTTCCTTATGTTCATCATTTTTCTAGTCCAACATACTTCGGGAATAAGAAAATATCAGCTAAGTCTTTTATCCTCTCTTGCACCTAGGGTTTTGTTCTTATCTAGCTTATTGCTTTTGTCAAATTTGTGCTTTACTATTTATTTATCATATATGACTCTGCAATATTTATTTTAAAAAAATGGAATTCAAGCTAAAACCTAATATATTAAGAGTTGCAATGCAATAATAAAGAATAAAGCACAAATTTGACACAAGAAATAAGCAAATAGAAATTGAAACCGTAAGTGCAAGAGAGAGAATAGAAGACTTAGTTGATTTTGAAATAAATCCGGAGGTGTTCTAGATTGGAATACTAATGAAAAAGATGAGGAAATTGTCACCACTGTGCCTGATAAATTATGTAACTGTCAGGTATTTCTGGATTTGGGTGTTTATATTGGGTCAGGGGCACGTAAGCGTTGGAGACCTCTGTTAAGCACATGTGATTGCGAAAATGGTTGGAAAATGATTCTTCTTGTGTCGCACCAATATCACTAACCTTTGTTGTTTGTCGCATGTATGTCATTGTATGATCTCAAATTTTTCCTGTAACCTACAAAACAAATGATCTCCTACAAAACCCCAAAACACATCAAATCCTAAAAAGAAAAAGATGCAAATGGGGAGTCGGAATGACCCTGGTAGTCACCCGACAAAGTGAACTTACGACTAAGCTTTGCACTACATCTCAGACTCCATGTAGTTCTATGTGCATGTGTGTAGAATCATGCCCTAGGAATCTCTTATGTAATATGCACTTGATAATGATAAATAACTAGATATGGCAACATAAGTAGATGTGCAGATGTCAAAATGAAATTCCCCTCCTATGCATGTATGCAGAAAAATGAAGTCCCTTGTCCCTTGAATGATAACTAGATGGATGTTTTAATGCTCTTAGAATGCCTTTGGATGCAACCTTAGGTGGTGATAATATATACTTAGAGCTTGGTCCTTTATTATGGTCACATATATTTGTATTTATATGATTCCCTTGTTTGAATTTCGTAATTGACAACTAAAAGGCCGACCCATAATAAAATAAGATGCCCAAAAGATAAAAGAGGCCCAAAAGGGGCTAACAAGATATAAAGAGGTCGGGGGGAGGCAAAGGGGACGAGGGCGCCCAGGTGTTGGTGTCCAGAGTCAGTAAAGATAAAAAAATGAAGATCAAACTAGGCTTTGGGGTGGTGTGTAAGACCAAAGAGGAAACTAAAAATGCATACAAAAGGCCAAGGATAGATGTCAATTAGTAGTTTTCTTGCTTATGAATCATATGAATAGTAGTATGTGATTAGGACCTAGAAATGTACCCAAGTGCATGATTTAGTGTCTACATTTTCCCCCACTTTATGTTGTTGAGTGAATACTTGATAACATAAAATAGATAAGAGGTGTGTACCTGATAACCATGTAGATTGATGGTGAAAGCATGTCGAGGAGACAAGAAAAAGTGTGGAGTGATAAAATTAAATGTGGAAGCTAAGGAAGAAGAAGTGACCCGAGGGGTGCAGTGTATGTGTTATGTCATATTATACATGTTGTCATTGTTGTGCTTGATGTGTTTGTTGATGTGACTGTTGCTTCTCATAAGGATAAACCTATAAAAAGAAGAGCAAAATACCAGTCAAAGTCATGTGTTATGAAAACTCTATAAAAAGTATGCAAAAATATGTAAAAATGGGAAAAAATATTAAAAGGAACATGCGCACTTGATCAGTACCGAGTGAAAAGGATAGAAAGATGTCCTAAAAATGTTATAAAAGAACGAGTTTTTTGGGTGATCTCTCGCGAAGAGTGAGTTTTTCAGGAGATCTCACACCAAGAACGAGTTTTTCAGGTGATCTCACGCCATGAAAGAAGAAGTGTTGGGGAGAAAGGTCTAGTGTAATTTTCCATCCCTGACTGCTTCCTGAAATTTATACACCACTGTAAATGGTGTGATCCTAATTTGTTCTATTTTGATCAAGTTTGATTTAGTTTGATCCAAGTAGTAAAGGAAGATAGAATGCATTTTGATTGTTGGAGGACGGTTCCTGTACTGTGAAAACTATTATGTGCAATGCTAAAAGCTGCCTTGATCTGAGAAAGTAACTGCAACTGCCCCTTGGTCCTAGGCACCCAGGAAAGGTAAGGAGAGCCCAGGTGCTAGTGTCTATATCTGGCTGTTGGTGCCAGTGTTGTACTGAGGACCCAAGTCAAATTCTGGGTCATTTATGTAACTGTAGACTACTTTGTTCATGTGATGTGTAGATCTAAACTGTGGATGTGTACTGTTGAATGGGGTGATTAATTCACCTAATGTATGACCCCTCATTTGGGGTGTTTTTGATGTCACTAGGAGAATGCGGCCCAAAGGAGAGGACTCGATTTTGATCTAAAACTGATACCTTGCAGGGGGAGGGAATGTGCTTGGTAGAAACCAAGGAACATGCAAACAAAGTGGCTAGGATATGTGTTAACGCAATCAAGAAAAATACACATATAGAAGACAATGTGTAATCTAGCAAGAAAGAAGATAATGTAGACCAAAAAAAGTGGGTTTCGAACATGGGACATTGCTCACAATGTCACAAGACAATCATGGCTGAAGCGACTAAAAGCATATAAGAAATGAACATAGAAGACACAAGGCCTAGGCCATAAATAATGACATACAATAAAAAACAATGGCAATCAGTAGCAAGAAAAGTATCAGAAAACCATGGTGGCAAATAGTTCCTACAAGGAAAATGTTGCACATGAAGCACCCATTAGCATGTTAGAAAGATAAAAATTATGTCAAGATGTGTATAGATTGATATAATAGTGTTCTAGTAAGAATAAGAAGTAGCATAAAATGAAACAATGCACTTATAGTGTGTACAAAAGTAGATGCCCCCAGGAGCCTTGGTGGGACTGGTAATAGGTACAATGCTAAGCATCAATGTTGCATGTAAGGATGTGTAGAAAAGATACATTCACCACTAGAGAACAAGTGAAAGTGTATGTGTATATAAAAAGGTAATGACATACTAGATATATGGCTAAGCAAAGTGTAACATGTGAGTATAAACAAACAAGAGTAAGTGCAAACAAGATATGTAACATTATGTGAATGAGTGAGATGGAATAGTATGCAAAGTGATTGTGATAGGAGAAACATGCCCCTCGAGTGAATGTGGATGAAATATGAGATGAGGTTCATTTATAAATTCCCCCTCAATGGTCAAGAATGAACCATAGAACAAGAGTGTGTCATCGAGAAAAGGTTTGAATTGTACGCTAGATAGATATGATCAATGAATCATAAAGTGTAGATAGTGAGAGATTAGGTGAGTTTCCTTGTAGATTTAGACCCTCAGCAGTCAAGAATGAACTGTGGAACTAGAGTGCGTCATAGGGTAGTACGATGTGTGAAAATTGAATGTTAGAGTGATGCATCATGAATGCACATAATGTGAAATGCATATTGTATATGATGTGAGGTTCATGAATGTAGTATGCCCTCAACAGTCAAGTGTGAATGTAGCACAAGAGTGCATCACATGGTAATGACGATACAAAATGTGTGTATAAATGTGTGTATGATGAATGAGAAATACTAAATGCGAAACACAAAGCATATGAGTAGAAATGTAAGACACTTGAAGATGCTAGAAAGGGGGGAGAGTAAGCATGATGCCCCCAAGTGTATGGCGATGATTATGCTATCCAAAAAAGGTGAAGGGTAAGGGTCCTCCACTCGATGCTTGTGGAGATAAAGTTGTGTGACAATGCTCTGAGATCAGTGATGTATGAGACGGATGATGTATCGGTGAATAAGACCCATGTGCATGAGATTGAGGAGGTGACAAAAACCTATGTGAAGGAGACCATGGAGGTGATGTGCACCTATGTGAAGGAGAATGTGGAGGTGATGTATATCTATGTGAAGGAGACCGAGGATGTGTTCCTATGTTAAGGAGACCTAGGAGGTGATGTGTGCCTATGTGAAGGAGACCGAGGAGGTGATGTGCACCTATGTGAAGGAGTCACCCGAGTAGTGGCCTAGGCTGATGATATGGACTAGTGGACCAATGAGAGCGGGTAGGTCATGTACGAATATGAGAGCTAAGAGGAGATTGTGCCTTAGATTTGAGAGGTCCAGGAGACCTAGATGCTCCAACGAGTGCAATGACAACCTCAAGAGGAGGCTATGACCACGGTGTGCATGGTGGAGCACCCTTGATGGTGATAAATTGTTTGTTTTGAATGAAATTTAGACATAAGTGATTAATATAAATGATATCTTGAGCAACAAGAAGCCAAGGAAGACTTAAGAGTATGTCACACCTTGTGATTGAAGGTGCCACAAGGAATGACACAAGCATGGTAAGAGGACCAACTGTAACTGGAAGCTTGACATAACCGTAAGATTTAGGAACTGGATACGAAATATGCGAGAGTAGATAGTTGATAGCAACAAGAAGTGTAATAGAGGACACTGTATGATGGAAAAGTGACAAGCGAGCGTGGGAATCTACAAGTAACTCTTCCTCACACCTGACCTCTTGAGGTCGTGTTGAGACAGCCGGTGGGGATGGAATATGCGTGGGATGTAGACAAACTAGTTAGGCAATCTTATGTCTTTGACGTGCACTAGTGGAAACTGTGAATCTAAGGCAAAGAAGGCCCTCCTAACCTAAACTAGTGTGATAGATCGATCGGCAAGGATGAATGTTCGAAGGCTCCAATTGATATCGAGCTCTAGCGTGATTCGGTCTATGGGTTGTGGAATACGTGGAAAATAACCTGGGATAGTTTCGTGTATATCTCCAGATAGGGTCATAGGGTGGATGATGGGTATAGCGGACTCTACGGGTGATTCTCTGGCCTAGTCCAGAAATTCTTAGCTTTGTTAGCTGCTATGTCTAACAAGGATAATTGTTCAATGATGATAGGTGGAAGTGGAGTAGATCTGAATACTAATGTGTGTAGGCCAGCATCTATGTCTGATTCACCTATGGATTCGTTGGGCTATGGGATTTGTGGGTCACAACCATAGATTCACGTTTGTTGTGGTCCTGTTATGGTCATGTGCAGACTCAGTCCCTAATCCCTAGTATCCAATAGTCATATGCCTTCTCAGCCTCTATATTCAGAGTTAACAGTTGTGCGATCTTTTCAGAGTATCTCACAGGCGTACGTGCAACCTGAATTCTTAAGTTGGTATCTATATCTGTGAGAGTGTCTCCTGCGTCTGGCTGTGGGACCAAAGGATCACAACCAAACGTTTGCTCTCTTTCAAGCCCTTCCACAGTCATGCGGATATATATCTAGGGTAATCTGTAGTTTGGTTGATTTGACCAAACCGTGTGTGCTTAGTCATCCTCTATGTTTAACCTGCTTAACTGGAAGTTGATCTGTTGTAAGTTTGTCGTTGTTTGGAAGACTTGGATCCTAAGATTCTGATTTATATCAGTTATTGTTGTGACTAGATTGGGTTTTGGGGCACGATTGGCTCGAATACGTATTCTCTGGGCTCTCTAGGTCCCGTGATTGTCATACGAAAGCAACAATGTAAACCTAATTACAACAAAGTAAAATTGATTATGTGAAATATATCTATAACATATATAACTTCTCTATTTTTGTATTTTTCTAATGAATTTGCATGAATGAAATTGAAGGAGCAACTATTTTTAATATACCTAGAAATTGACAATTAATCTAATAATGAATTTAAAACAAACAAAGCAACCGAGTATAGCTACTTGCCTGTGCAGTTGTGAATCTATTGATAATAATGAAATAACTAATCTAATATATTTGAAAGACTCTCGATCCTACCTCAGAAATGAGGAATGAATCATAGTTTCTCATAAAATTTCAATCCCCACAGCTTCCCTGGCAATATCGAAAGTAAAATTGACTGAAATAAAGTGATTGGCTACTCTATTTGATAAGCTTCTAACTAGAACTTTGAAAGCTAGAACTTGGATTTTGCAGAACAGTGGCGAATCCGATGGTGTGTGTGATTTTGTCCCCTCAGTGTGATCTCCTCATTCCTTCGTGCTCACGTGGATCCAGAAAAGCGTGTAATGCTAACATCAACAAAAGTAGATTTTGGCACAAAGGCAGCTTAGGATACAGACTTAATACAATGCGATTAGGAGAGGGATAACGCAAGAGTACAGAGCTTGGCTTATGCAATTCCTAGCAGGATTTATTGCAAGTCATGCAACATAAAACGTCCAGAACCTGAAACTATCCTATTTGACAAGTAAAACCTGCAACTTTAATGGCTTCCGGCTGAGAATTAAATTGCTCTATTTCAATGGACTACATGAAGTAATGACAACATTTGCACAAGATGGATATGTGGCTTTCTAATAGCAAAATAACATTAACTAAGCATGCAATGAACTAAACTATGAATCCTAAGCAAAATAAAAGACTGAACTACTGAAATGAGAAATTGAGAGGTAAATTTGAGGGCCATTTGCTTGAGCACAAGCCAACTATTTATAGCATTTGCATTCACCCAAAGGTAAAAACCAAATTGATCTCTTAAACCATAAACAAAGCCAAAACACTATTCCAGGGAACCAGAATCATTAATGCAAGCCAAAGGTGGTGAAAAAAGCTGGTAAACGTTGAAATTTACGTGAGTCACGTTAAAAGGAACATTCTGGAAAATGCGTGAAGGATGCCGCGCTGAGCAGGGCGGTGGTTACAGGACTGCCACCCTTCCTGGGCGGTGGTCACGAGACCGCCGCGCAGGCGGCGGTTTCTTCATTGAAGAACAAAACACAAAGAAAAGAGGGGAAAAGAGAACAAAAAAGCATGCAGGGGCTAAGCGAGGCATGCGGGATGTTAACGCACACTTGGGGAGCTTTTTCAAATCCCGAAAACCTTGCAAGGAGACCTGTATTATCATTGGGGCACGTGTTACGTTGTTCCAGCAGTGCAGTACCTTACAATTTTGGGTACATACAGACACCCCCATATAAATTGATGGATCAATCATTATATTATTTATAGCATGGGCCCAATAGAAACATTGATATGTAATGTGTTAGAAGAGAATGTAGCATGATAATCACGATCAGAGAACAAAATGAATGGTGGAGATGCATCGACATGAGAAACTACAAAATTAAGAGCCCCCGATAAAGGAGGAGGAACTGTACGATAAGTATGAATGGTTGAAGATTCAACTTACTTTTCATGGTTAGAAAGAGGATCATTAAAGATTTTGAGCTTTTTGTTTTCATTTACCGACGCAGATGTCACAGGCTCAGGAAGCTCGATTGAATTGTTGTCTATAAGATCTTGAATGAGATGTTGGAGTTTGAAACATCGATCGGTAGAAATCCCAACACATTGATGATAATTCCATCTAAAATTTTCGTTATAATTACGGCATTTAGGTCAAGATAGATCCAAATTAAGCAGAGGAGGAAAAGTAATAATATTTCTTTCAATAAGTTACAACAATAGAACATGCGAAGCACAAGGCAATTTAGTGAATATAAAATTTTGAGGTTGTCATTGAAGCTTTTCAATAATAGAGACAACGTTGACAATAGCTTTTGCTTCAGTAGGTTTAGTAGATGCCTTGAAAGCTGACTTGCTTGGAAACTGAGTAGAAGATGATGAAGCTTGATCGTGATATTCAAGTTTTCCCGTAGAGATAAGTTTTACTTCACGTAATTTAAGAGTATGACATAATTGATCAAATGAAGGAGATTTATCGAAGATGACACTCTCTTGTATAGGTGGTAAGATACTTTGGACAAATAGATCTTGCAATTCAGAGTCTGCGAGTATATTAGACATCTTAGCTAAGTTCTTATATCGTAAAACATAGTCTGCTAGATATTCGTTAGATCCTTGTTTAATTTGTGTGATTTGAGCATAGGATATCTTAGAACCGATATTGATTGAGAAATGAGAGAGAAAATCATCGGCTAAATACGTAAATGATGTTACCGAATGAATAGGGGGATTATAAAACCAATGCATTACTTAATCTTAGAGGCTTCTAGGAAAGAGCTTTGCTAGTAAAATATAATTATTCACATAATCTAGACATACCACATGAAATTCTCAAAGATGCTCTTAAGGGTCACCATGGCTGTTGAAGGTGGACAACTTAGGAGTGACGAAGTTTGGAGGAAGTGCATAAGAAGAAATGACGGGTGCGAAAGGAGTATGAAGGAGTAAAGTGGAATCAAGAGATGAATATGCATGAGAGGTAGCCTGCTGAAGTTGATGGATTTGAACTTGGAGATCCTAATAGATAGAGGCTAGGTCTTGAGTGTCAGTGGAAGAGACTTGTTGCATGTGAGAAATAAGAGGCAAAGTGAATTGGTTAGTGGGAGTAGGAACATATACGAGAAAAATAGAAGAAAGTGGAAGGGTGGAAGTATGGGGTTGTGTAGTAATAGGAATAGAAGTAAGAACATGTAACTCAACTAGATTGGTGGCCTCCTCATGGGAAGTGAATAAGAGTAGATATAGATCTTTGGGATGTTTAACAAGATGATCATTAAGCTCTTGAATGTGGGCTTCAATAAATGGTCCATAAGATTGAGCCATGATAAAAAGATGACAAAATACATAGAAGCAAGGTTGGGTTTGAGCGATGGGTTCACCAAATAATTTAGCAAAAATGGAATTTAAGCTAAACCTTATGATATTGCAGAGTCACAATGCAATAATAAGCAATAAAATACAAATCATACACAAGCAATAAGTAAATAGAAATTTAAACCCTAAATGCAAGCGAGAGAATTGTAGACAGTTTATTTTGCAATAAATTCCAAGTTGTTCTGGATTGGAAGACTAATGAACAAGAGGAAATGGTCACAACTGTGCCTGATAAATTTTTTAACTGTCAGATATGTTTAGACTAGGTCAGGGGCGCCTAGGTGTTGGAGACCTTTGCTAGGTGCCTATGATTGTGAAAATGTTCAGAAATCGATTATTCTTGTGTTGCACCAATGACACTAGCCTTCACTATTTATCTCTTGTATATTGTTGTATGATCAAAGCGTTTACCTATAACCTGCAAAATAAATTATCTCCTGCAAAACCCCAAAACACATCAAATCCTACAAAGAAAAAGATGCAAATGGGGAGTTGAACTAACCCCAACGGTCACCCGACAGAGTGAACTTACGACCGAGTGTTGTACTACATCTCAGACTCCATGTAGTTTTGTCTGTGTGTGTAGAAATTGTGCCCTAGGAAGTTATTGTGCAAGACACACTTGATAACAAGCAATAACTAGATGTAGCAATGTAGATAGATGTGTGTATGGAAAAATGAACTTCCCCTCCTATGTGTGTATGTAGAAAATGCAACCCCTTGTCCCTTGAGTGAGTGCTAGATGGATGCCTTGATCCTCTTAGAATACTTTTGGATACAACCTTAGGTGGTGATCATAAATGCTTAGAGCTTGGTCCTTTATTATGATCACATATATTTGTATTTATATGATTCCCTTGTTTGAAGTTCGTAATTGACAACTAAAAGGCCGACCCATAAGAAAATAAGATTCCCAAAAGATAAAAGAGGCCCAAAAGGGGCGAGCAAGATAAAAAGAGGTCGAGGGCTCCCAAAGGGGACGAGGGTGCTTGGGCACTAACATCCTGGTTGGATGTTGATGTCCAAAGTCAATAAAGATAAAACAATGAAGATCAAACTGGGATGTGGGATGTGGAAGACCAAAGAGGAAACCAAAAATGACAAAAAATATGCCAAGGATAGATGTCAATTACTAGCTTTCTCGCTTAAGAATCATATGAATAGTAGTATGTGATTAGGACCTAGAAATATACCTAAGTTTGTGATTTTGTGTCTACAAATATCTTAGGGTTTAGCATATAATTCTATTTTTGTTAAATTCAAACATTAGTTTAAGAAAAAAGGCTTTTAAGAGATCATTATTATGTATGAGAAATTAATGAAGTTTAATTTCTTCATCTCCCGTAATTTTTTGGAAACCAACTATTCCATTTGAGGATGGATGCAAATTATTTCTTTTATTATTTCATAATACAATTTTTATTTTAAGATGAGAGTGGGAATTTTTTCAAAGAACAAATTTCCACCACATAAAAAGTATTCCTCTCCACATATGCAAGTTTATCCAAGCTCCTCGTCTCCAGACAAATCGTCATCTAAAAATTATTTATAAGAATTTTTCTTGATTCAAGAAGTAAAACTAATAGGCGTGTCTCAAAATACAACAACGGAAAAGGGCTTTGGTGAGACACACATAAAATAAATAAAGCAACGAGTTCTTCTATTTCCCATTAAGGATTAATAGAGCCACCTACCTAAAAAGCGTTGGGATTTGTTCAACAAAAAGGAATATCTATGTTAGGGAATTATTACATTTGAACCTATAACTTTAATTCTTAAGAGATTCATGGAAGGGTCTCATATAGGAAGCAGCAATACCAATATTTACGCCGAAGGCGTTCCCCATATGGGAAAGGCCCTTGCGGACGTTTCTATGACTATCTTAAATTTGACGGTTTGACGCCCATCTAAACGTTTTTGCTTCTTCACAGTTTTTGAGGACGTTTTTATTTTTTGGAATTAAAATGAACAAGAAAGGCTTCAAGTATAATCACACGATGCCATCCGCTGCCAATCTCAATCTCAATCTGGGAGCACTATGTAGAGAGGGTCGGTTAAAGGATGTTGTGGACATTGTGCTTTCCACACACAATCCCCCTGTAGACTCTAACACATATCTTCAACTATTGAACACCTGCATTGCCAGGAATGCGCTTTCAGAGGGTAAGAAAATCCACTCTTTCATCATTGATAGGGGATTTGCATTTGCTACACGCACATTTCTCCAAAATAAGCTTATCAACATGTATATCAAATCTGGTAGTTTGTTAGATGCACGTGAAGTGTTTGACGAAATGACAGAACGCGACAGCTTCTCATGGAATGTGATAATTACAGCTTACCGAAGACATGGATGTCCTCATGAGGCATTGACAATGTTTAATGATATGCAACGAACAGATGTCCAACCCAATCAGTTCACCTTTGCCAGCATTCTTCCAGCCTGTGCAAACATGGGTACTTTGGAACAGGGTATTTATATCCATCGAGGCATAATGGAAAGTGGGTTTTTCTCAGATGTTGTAGTTGCAAGTGCCCTGGTAGACATGTATTCGAAATGTGGAATGATTGCAGGATATGCACAAAATGATGTTCTTGACGAGGCTTTAAATATTTTCAAACAAATGCCATAACCAGATGTAGTCTCATGGAATGTGATGATTGCAGGGTATGCACAAAATGGACTTGTTGAAAAGGCCGTGATGATTTTTAAACAAATGCAATTGGCAGGTGTAAAGTCAAACTCCATAACCTTTGCCAGCATCCTCCCAGCCTGTCCCAAAATGGGAGCTTTGGAACAGGGTATCTACATCCATCAAGGCATAATTGAAAGTGGATGTTTATTTGATGTTGTCGTCGTAAGTGCCCTGATAGACATGTATGCAAAATGTGGAAGCATACACAAGGCATGGGAGCTGTTTGACAAAATTCCTCATAGAAATATCATCACATGGACTACAATCATCGCAGGATATGCACAAAATGGTAATTTTGACAAGGCTTTAAAACTTTTTGAAGTAATGCCTGAAAGAGACGTGGCGTCATGGACTGTAATGATTACTGGATATGCACAAAACAGGCTTGTTGAAAAGGCTTTGTAGACTTTTAAGCAAATGCGATTGGCAGCTGTAAAGCCAAACTCCACAACCTTTGCCAGCATCCTCCCAGCCTGTGCCAATATGGGAGCTTTAAAACAGGGTATAGACATCCATCAAAGCATAATAGAAAGTGGATTTTTGTCAGATGTTGTAGTTGGGAGTGCCTTGGTAGACATGTATGCAAAATGTGGAAGCATAACGAAGGCACGTAAACTGTTTGACAACATGTCTCAACGAGATGCTATCACATGGAATGCAATGATTGCAGGATATGTACAAAATGATCTTCTTGATGAGGCTTCAAGGCATTTCAAAAATATGCCTAGCCAAGATGCAGTCTCATGGAATGTGATGATTGTAGGCCACACACAAAATGGGTTTGTGGAAATGGCCCTGGAGACTTTTCAGCAAATGCAATTGGCAGGTGTAAACTCAAACTCTACTACTTTGCCAACATCCTTCCAGCCTGTGCAAAAATGGGAGCTTTGGAACATGGCATGGACATTCATAAAAGCATAATCAAAAGTGGATTTCTGTCAGATGTTGTAGTTGCAAGTTCCTTGGTAGACATGTATGCAAAATGTGGAAGCATACAGAAGGCACGTGAAGTGTTTGACAAAAATTTCTAAACGAGATGTAGTATCATGGAATGCAATGATTGCAGGGATATGCACAAAATGGTGTTCTTGACGAGGCTTCAAGGCTTTTCAAAGAAATGCCTTTACCAGATGTAGTCTCATGGACTGTAATGATTGCAGGGTATACACAAAATGGACTTGTTGAAAAGGCCTTGGAAACTTTCAAGAAAATGCAAGTGGCAGGTATAAAGTCAAACTCCACAACCTTTATCAGCATCCTCCCAGCCTGTGCCAAAATGGGAGCATTAGAACAGGGTATGGACATCCATCAAAGCATAATCAAAAGTGGAATTTTGTCAGATGTGGTAGTTGCGAGTGCCCTGGTAGACATGTATGCAAAATGTGGAGGCATATAGAAGGCCCGTAAACTGTTTGACAACATATCTCAACGAGATGCAGTCTCATGGAATGCAATGATTGCAGGATATGCAATGCATGGATTTTGTAAAGATGCTCTAAAACTATTTGAACTGATGAAGCACTCAGGAACATACCCAGACCATGTAAGTTTAGTTTGTGTTTTATTTGCATGCAGCCATGGAGGTTTAGTTGATGAGGCCTGTAAATATTTCAATGGTATGAGTGACCCTTATTGCACAATGCCTACAATGGATCATTATATATGCATTGTTGACCTTCTTGGTCACGCTGGCTATATTGAGGAAGCTCTAAACTTTATTATCAAAATGCCAATTAAACCTGCCTCGGTTGTGTGGGTGTGTTTGCTTGGCGCTTGTAGATCACATAAGAATATAGGACTTGGGATATCTACAGCAACTCTCCTTTTTCAGTTGAATCCTAAAAATGCTGCACCTTATGTTCTCCTGTCAAACATCTATGCAGAAGTGGGCAGGTGGGGTGATGTTAAAAAGGTAAGGAGATTGATGAAAGATAGAGGAACTAAAAAGATACCTGGATGTAGTTGGGTTGAAGTCCGTAAAATGGTACATGTTTTTTGTGTAGGAGACAGGTCACACCAACAAACAAAAGATATCCATGCAAAGCTAGAGAAATTGTCAGGGGAGATGAAGGCAACAAGGTATTTGCCAAATTTAAGACAGGTACTGAGTGATGTTGAGGAGGAGGAAAAGGAATTATTCCTTGGCCACCATAGTGAGAAGTTGGCAATTGCATTTGGATTGGTAAACACATCCCTTGGAACAACTCTTACAGTGGTCAAGAACCTCCGAGTATGTGATGACTGCCACACTGCAACCAAGTTTATCTCCAACATTGTGTCAAGAGAAATTGTTGTGAGAGATGCGAACAGGTTCCATCATTTCAAACAAGGATGATGTTCTTGTGCAGATTATTGGTGATGCTAAGTGAAGCAAACTGTAAACACAGGCTTTCACTATAACAAATTGTATAATATTAAACATGCAGTGATAAGAAGGAATCAAGTTTTATCTTCAGTTTCCAAGAAACGTTTTTGCTGTGTGTTTGGAGAGTTAGCATGATGTTGACTTGATAAAATCAGATGTATAGTATGCATTGCTGCCTATATATTGATGGGTTGTTTTGTTAAAGCCCTATCTTATAATACCATGGAGTAGTCATGACATTGAACTGTTTTTCAGGAAGCCTGTTTTTCTTTGGAATGAAAAGCAAAAGAAAAGGGATGCTTTAAGGAAATGGAAAGATGCATGGCAAGCAGGATTTGCAAGAGAAAGGCTTACAATCAATCTAGTACTTGGAGATGACGAGGAAAGCATCTCTTGATAGTTCTTTACTCCAACCTTTTTCATTTTGTATAGTCCTTTTGTGTGTATTGATTGTACTATCTTGTATCTCATTTTGGCTCGGGCAAAAGGTGTCCACAAAACATTATAGATACAGTTTGAAATGAATTGAATCTACAGTGGCCGTAGTTATTTGAGTGAGTCCACTAATTTATTTAGCCTACTTATATTTTTTTAGATTTATTTCACTAAATTATTTAGCATTGTTATCTGTAGGTTAGATTATTTCACTAATTTATTTTCCATTATTATTCGTAGGTGGTTCTACTTTGCCTAATCTGCAGCAAGCCCTGTAATATTATCTACATGTTTTTCTAGGATTAAAAAAGGTAGCTAATTTACATATTAGCCAAAGACTTTGTTGTTATCTTGTTTCGTTTTTTTGCTGTATTTTGACAGTTTGGACATGGGTTGTGACATTTTTACCTTTTTAATGTTGTTTTTACTGTTTTTGTCAGGGTGAACTCCAGTTGCATGCCCACTTTTGAGGAGCAATTGATATTGATATTGATTTGTGTTATATCTTAAAAATGAGCCTCGTTTTGTTACTAATATATTTGTTCATAAATGCATGGTTTTGTTTGGTTTTGAGTGTTTTTCTATTGTGAAGCCTCAATTTTTTAGTGGATGGGCCTATATAGGATGCATTTGGTTTTCATCATTTTCATGTAACTATTCATGCTTAACAGTATTGATCCATTTCTTCTTTTGTTCAGATATTCTCTAATTTAATGGTAGGCAGCACCATAATCAAGGCAACAAAATTTCCTTGGCCTTGACTTGAATTGCTATTAAGACAGGTTGTTGCTGCTGATGCATTTGTCTGTTTTCCAATAACTAATTGCTAACCATGATGGAGTTATAAGGAAATTAATACTCTTCGTACTAATCTTCTTAATTCTAGATGAGCTCTAGGACCAATTCTCCTAGGAAAAACTCGTTCTTGTATGCAAAACAATTTGTGCAAATACAAAGGCCAGCATTTTAGTTATATAGCCCATTCCTCCACTTTCATTTTAGTTATATTAGAGTTTAGTTCATTCATAGAGGGCAGCCATGGGTGCAGCTAAGGATCTTTAAGGCTGTTTGGTGCCGAATTACTGTTTCCAGCCTCCTAAATTAATTTGTTGATAATTAGATTTTCCAACAAAAGATATTCTAATGTTTATCCAGTGTATATGTCATCAGTGCCTACCCACACTACAATCACAAATTTTTGCATGGCAAATATGTTCTTCAATTATCAACTGGAGGAATGCCATTATAGAATATTTCATTACTTCACTTTTTTTTGCTGATGTAGCTGTCTGCAAACAAGCCGTATAAATCTGTAGCTAAGTGAGCTGTAAATTTGGCAGATATTCGGTTGTATCTACAGTAGACAGTGTGATAAACATCATAATCCTACCAAATTGAGGCTTCACAATAGAAAAACACTCAAAACCAAACAAAACCATGCATTTGTAAATTAGCTACCTTTTTTGCATGTAGTGGTTTCATGGCACAGCAAGTCAACTAGCATGGATTTTTTGTGTATTGTGAGTGTTGTTCACAAGACCATTATTTGGCGCTAGAAGGAGACCAACGTGTAAATCAATACAACCAAGGAGGATAAACCATTTCATTGTTGTTTGTGAAGACCAAGGAGAGACTTGAGTGCATTGGAAAGGCTACTGGTACAAACTTGCGTAAAGTATAAATTCCCTTCACGTAGAGCACAACCATGAAGAAGAAAGAACGAATTGCATGCGAAAGATCACAATTGATGCAGTACGAGGTGATATAAGCCATGTCCTCACCCAAGTTGCTTCTCTCCAATGCTCGTCTCTTGAAAGGGCCAAATTATGCCACCTTGAAGAAAAAGACGATCATAAAATAAAATAAAATAAATTTCTTTGATCTTCCCTTTATTGTGTTGTGTTGTGTACAACGCTATCAAGTTTTCTTCTATACCCTTTCAACATATTTTTATTACATTTAAAAGTCTTTTATTTCATTCCCCAAGTAAAGCTTACGCAGGCTTAGGGCATTGCGGCGATGGATTTTTTAAGGTGTACAGGGACTTATTTAAAAAAATATTTGACATGGAGATGGCGTTCACCGGTGCAAAAGGGCTCGAGAATTTTGTCCCGGCACCATTGTTTGGGATCCTCAGAACTCCATAGAGTTAAGTCTTTGATTTCTATAATTACTGGATCAAGTTTTCCAGTGTGAAGGATTTTTCGTGGGAAGATGGGTTTGACATTACTACTGCCCATAGTCAAAGGGATTGAATTTTTCGTGGGACGAGCTTTTACGGGCTCGAGAGAGTCATAGTGGGTGTGTGCTATAAAAAGCTCAAGGATTTGCAGACACTGGTGAGTGTGTCTGCTCCCTGGAATTCAAGGATCTGAAGAAACATTTGTTATCAAGTGTTGTTGGAGGATTTCAATGATGACTTCAGACACTCTTGTAGCATAACAAGGTTTTGTTCCTGCCATTTCTTCATCAACTAGATTCTAATTTACTATTTGATCAAATTGTATCACACCCTGAGTAGATCTCTTTTTTCTACAACAGGGCTCGTTCGTTGCATCTCTTTGTCAACATCCACTTCTTTGGCTCTTTGTAATTCACACAAATAATTGATAAACACCAATAAAACTAATTTTGAGTATGAAAATGATGGCAGTGTCATTGTGGTAGGAGTAAACTGACAAACAATGCACATTTCCAATGCCATCCGCTTCGAATCTCAATCTCAGTCTAACAATACTATGTAGAGGTGATCTGTTGAAAGAGGCGTTACACATTCTGTTTACCTGCATTTCCAAGAAAACCCTTTCAGATGGTAAGCAAATTCACTCGTATAGCAATCAGAGGGAATTTAAGTTTGCCACAAATAAACTATTACAAAATAACATTATACTCATGTATGAAAAGTGTGGAAGTTTATCAGGTGTTCGCCAAGTGTTTGACCAAATGACCGAACGAGACCTCGTCTCATGGAATATCATAATTGCATTTTACACTAGACACGGGCATCCTCACCAAGCATTGACACTGTTTCACCAGATGCAACCAACAAGGTTTGAACCTGATCAGTTCACCTTTTTTGGCATACTCCCAGCTTGTGCCAAAATAGTTGGTTTGAAACAGGGTATAGATATCCACAAAAGTACAGTGGAGAAGGGATTTTTGTCAGATGTTGCTGTTGCGAGTGCCCTAGTAGATATGTATGCAAAATGTGGAAGTATACAGGAACGTGAACTATTTGACAAAATGCCTGAAAGAAATGTAGTCACATGGACTGCAATGACTGTAAGTTATGCACACAATGGGTTTGTTGAAAAGGCATTCAAAACTTTTAAACAAATGCAATTGGCAGGAATCAAGCCAAATTCCACTACCTTTTCCAGCAGCCTCCCAGTGTGTGCCAAAATGGGTGAACATGGCATGGACATCCATCAAAAAATAATTGAAAGGGGTTTCTTGTGAGATGTTGCATTTGCAAGTGCCCAGGTAGATATGTATGCAAAATGTGGAAGCATTAACAAGGCACGTCAACTGTTTGACAAAATGTCTCAAAGAGATGTGATTTCATGAACTGCAATGATTGCAGGATATGCACAAAATGGGTTTGTTGAACAGGCTTTGAAAATTTTTTTAAACGAATGCAATCGGCAAGTTTCAAGCCAAGCTCCATAACTTTTGTCAGCATCCTCCCTATCTGTGCTAAAATAGGAGTTGTAGAACAAGCTATGGATGTCCATCAAAGCATAATGAAAAGTGGTTTTCTGTCAAATATTATAGTTGCAAATGCCACGATAGATATGTATGCAAAATGTGGAAGCATACATGATGCACATGAAGTGTTCGACAAAATGTGTCGAAGAGATGTGGTCTCATGGAATGCGATGATTGCAAGATATGTACAAAATGGGCTTTTTGAAAAGGTTGTTGAAGATTTTAAGTAAATGCAATTGTCAACTATAACTCCATACTCCACAACCTTCGTCAACATCCTCCCAACCTGTGCCAAAATGGGAGCTTTAGAATAGGGTGCGGACATCCATCACAACATAATTGATGACTTCAGACACTCTTGCAGCATCTGAAAAGAGTGACAACAAGTCCCCACTGCTTCCCGAGAGCCACCATGATATACAAGATTCTGATTGCAAGGATGCTTCATTTTCAGGAGCAGTATTCAATCTATGAACAACCATTGTGGTGTATTGCATCTGGCTTTAAATTTGATCAAGTTTTTATGAATGTATTTCCTTGGGTTGTGAGCTGAAAAAGTGGTTGTTGTTGCTCTGTTCTTCCTTGAATTAAAACTCAAGGAAGAAATTCTCTAGGTATCCACAAATACATGCCCTCAATTTCGCATCCACAAACTTTATGAAACATTGTGCAAATGCTTGGGGAAAATTTGGCAAACTCAGCGAGTCTCGTGTCAAGACTCGCGAGTCTCGCATTTGGCCTCGACGAGGCCTATTGTTTATCATTATTTTTTAACATAAATTTTTAAAAAGAACATATTTGAATTTTTTGAAGACTTTTGAAACCCATTCTACAAGAAATAGTCATCAATCATAGCATACCAGGTTATGGGAGCACACTTCAATCTATACAACACCTCTTTGAGGCAGCACATTAGATGTTTTCTGCTCTCTTTTGCATATCCACATGGCTACTCCATATAGACTTCCCAAGTAAATTCATCATTAACCAAAGCATTCGAGACTAATATCACTCAACAAAATCAACCCATCGTAAATACTAGCCTCTACTTTGATAACACCTCCACTACTACCTTACTCAAACTTCTTGTATCCAAAGCAGTATGAAATGTATAAATGTATTCATGTTTAGTGCCAAAATACTTGGCCACAAAAGACTACCACTCATGATATAAAATCTGCAAATGTACGAAAGTTTTCATGTATTCATGTTTAGTTCAAATAAAATAGCCTCCAAAACGTTACCACTCATGATATAAGATTTACAAATGTATATGTACGAATTTGTAACAAATTTCAAATGTAGAGATAGAACCTTTAAATGTAATGCTTCATCTATATTCCAACACTTACAAAATCAATCACGCCCCTTATCAACAACAACTACAAAACTAATAACTATCCCTCTAAAATCAAATAACATATACCGTTCGGCGTTCACATTGCATTGTGCACATGCGATTGCTAGTTTTAAAAATATAATATTATAAATTTGAGCTTTCTTTACAGCATAATTTAATTATTTAACCAGTTTTTACATTGTTATGATCGATGGGTCATTTTGTTTGTATTATTAGATTTTCCCTTTTTATTTAAGGAGCCAATCTGTTGGTGATTTTTTTTTTTAAATTCTGATTTAAAAAAATTATTCATAATTTTTTTTTTCGTGTGTTCTTGATTTATTATTGTCGTATGAAGTGTAAAGTATTTATAGTGTTCTTCATCATCGAAGGGATGATCCAATATTTGCCCTTAGGCCAACCCTTCAAATTTGATCCCTCGCCTCGACCACGTGGTAACAGCCTTATATCCGCCTTTAGTAATATTTCGCATTCCGCATCAAATTCTAGCTCCAATCACTATTTCTTTTCCTATCCGACTTCAAAATATGGAATTAAAATTTGAGACTGGATGCTTTCCTGGGACTGGATCTGATTGTTGCGTGGGTGCTCATGGGCATGCAGCCCTTCTCGGTGTCGATGAAGGGTTGGTTGCCCCTTCTCCTGTTTCATGTTTGTTCTTGGATGGCCCAGTGCGCAGAGTCCATACTTGATCTCTGGTTTGTGTTGGAGCCATTTCCTGGTGCTGGTTGCTTCATGTAATGCTTGCAGCTTGTATCGTTAAACCTTTGATGAGCATGATTCATTGTGTGATTGGCTGGTGTTAGGCAACACTTTTAGGCCTGGCTCTTTTTTTCCCTGTTTCTGGGTAGCTTGTTTGGGTCCGTATGATGGCTACAAGCCTGGTTGCACCAGTTTCAGATGTTGATGTATGGGAGGTTCGTGTTGTGTTTGGCTGAACCTCACGCGAGCCAGACTCATGTTTGACTGAGGTGAGATATTGGGAGGCTCGGGGACTCAAGGTTTACTCTTCGGTGAGCCAGATTCATGTGATGTTTTGTTGTTCCTGCTGATTTCTGCAGGGATCCCTTTTTAAAACAGGCTTATTGGGTTGGTTGACAGGCGGGGGAAGCTCTGCGAGCCTGACTCACGTTCTGGATTGTTGTTTCGCTTCTCCAGGTGGCTGCTATTTCGTTGACCCATGTTACCTCAAGTTGGAAATTGGTCTTTTTTAGTATTGAGTTGGTTTTATGTTGCAGTTGAACTATGATCTATGTATTGTTCTACTTCTGTGTGAGCTCGCTGGTTGTGTGCCTCTATGAGGCTGATGATTATATTGTCTCTTGTTTGTTGGTGTCATCTGTGTTTGGGCTTGGAGGCTTACACTGACTGTTTGCTGACCCTTGTTGTAGGTTTGTTTGTTTGATCAATCCTTATAAGCTCTATGGTTTATCCTTCGTGCTGGTTTTTCTGGTGTTGTAACAGGGAGGGGGACCCTCTCAAAACCCCTTATTTTACCCAATAATAATTCGTCGGTAGGCATCCACCTTTGAAGATGGCTTGGCTGGAAAGTGTCAAATTCCGGTGGCTCTAATATTTGTTCTCTTAACTTTAATTCAAGTTGCCGGATTTTAGATATTTTCCTACAGTCCTAGATATTTACTATGGTAGATATCTACAAATTTTAGATATTTCCTATAATAATATCTAACAATATGATTGTATCTACTTTTTGGATTGTATGATCACAAATTTTAGATATTTCCTATGATAATATCTAACATTATGATTGTATCTACTTTTTGGACTATATGATCGGGTGCTAAAGAAAATATTAAATCTGCTCTCTTTGTGAGTGATGTGATTTATTTATTTATTTATTGTTCATTAAAGAGGATGACGGGTTGTTAAGGTTAGAAAATATTTCTTATATGACACAACAACAGGAAATATGATTCAGTGTTACCCATGAATTGCAATTGAAAAGGATAGAAGAAGGGATCACGTGGCAGCTGCTAAAGATGCGACCCCTCATGTGACCAGGGGCCTATTTCTTCGACATAAGTGTTTATAGTTGTTTTGTAGTTTACCACAGCGGACTGGCGTTTGTCCGTCACACAGAGTAATAATGAGGAGCATAGGCCAGCTCAAAGATAGAGTGAATTGTTTGGCTTCCTTATCAGTTGGCTAATCTACAAAAATATCATTTGAAAGGAATGTTGTTACACAGTAATGACAATGGTCTGTAATGTTTACGGAAGGCCATAACATATTAAAGGCTATTTGGATGCTTGGATAGCAAGTTAGCGCATGTCAACCCATACAAATCAATTTAAATTGGAACATTCTGCAATATTTTATGCACCCAAGAAAAGGCTAATTGGGTTTGCAGTGCCAAGCTGGATATGTTGTATGGCAAATCTTTGGGCACTCAACTTGGATTATTGTGATTGTAGTAATTATCTAGAATTATAAACATTGCCAAATTCAATGAGTTGGAACTTTTATGGTGATCAATTTTGTAAAGAGCTGCCAAAGTCATTTGGAAATTCGGGAGGATTTTCAAAGCTTCTGGGGAGAACTGCATCAAAACTGGAGTGCCCGTTGGAACGACCAAAAGTTCAATCTCCCATCGATATATTGGTGATTATTGAAATATTGATTTTTGTGATTATTGAAATATTTTGGTGATGCATAATTAGATAAAATGGACAACATGCAGCAGTAGTATTGAAATAGAGGGGGAAATATACAGACTTAACCAAGGCCACTGGCACACCCCCATTGAGCACACCATCAACGACATAAGGTATTGTTCTAAAAAGTAAAACTTTTATATTTGTGATAAGTGCACCTCTAATATTTGCCAATAAAACAATAAAACAAATATGAATATAATGCACAATACAAATATTTGTTATACAGGGCTACTACAAGTTTGGGGCATTAACAATACAAATTTGTATGCTCCATTAGCCCCACTGCATATTTACATTCCTCCCGGCGTAACTTGCGACTCATGTGCAATTGCTAGTAATAAAAGCTATCATCTGAACTGTATGAAGCCAGAAGAATAAGACCACGTCATAAGCATAAATAATCATTATATAAATAACATACTACGTTAGAAACAAACCTATCTAAATCATGGTCTCCACATTCATTAAGTGTTGCAAACACTGCCATAACAGGCAACAAGGTCTTCTAAATACTGGCATGAAATTGCGATAACATGTATGTGAACCCAGAAATTTGCCTTATGCTTTCCTATGTATCATCTGAACTACATGAAGTGTTGAGCTCAACCAACTAAATAATACCTCAACATATAGTTCTAGAGGGACACTTCGTTTAGCTCTCTCTTCAAACCTTAAGAGGAACACCGATGAAGCCAAATAATAAGTTCAGATTTATGAAATTGATGCAGACCAATCTTATATTGTAAGTAGATCCTTTGATGAGTGAGTGGTTGGCAAATCGATCAATTGATGAGTGAGGAGATTGGGAAGAATATCATGTTGCTTAGTATTTAGATCAAACTTGAGAGGCACGGGGAGTAGTAAGACTTGGAGTTCACTTATATAAACACATGTAGCAAACTTATAATGAGATGTAGAAGGACTAGTATGGGATTGAGAAGCATCCTTGAGATGTTGGATTTCAACTTTAAGAGATTCTTGTAATCATAGTTTCCAAAGCTTGAATTTTGTCTTAAAATAAACAATTTAAAGCTTGAATCGACTCTAAGATGGGTTGATTGGATGGAAGATTAGGACCGATAGATTTATTAGATAGATGATTGAAAATGACACTTTCTTGGGTGGGTGGTATATTACGAGGGATATATATAGTGTCTTGGGTTTTTTTGGAGAATAGCTTTGCAATGTGGATGTATTTGAAGTAAGTCATACAAAGAGATTTGAGGAATTTTAATAGCCATGAAAGAAGATTGGATAGAATAAGAAAAATGAGGATCAAGTGTATGATCACGAGTGGGGTTCACCAAATGATTTAATTTAATTAGTACTAATTAAATCTATATATTGCAGAGTGACTTATTGAAATAAACAGTAAAATACAAAAATGTCGTGCAAGCAAGCTAAGATGTAAATATGATAAGGAAGAGACGAGATAAGAAGACTTAGCGGATTTATGCTTGATCTCGGACCGATTTGGACTGGGAGAAGTGATGAACAAAATGAGAAGAGTGTCGTTACTGCTCACTTTAAATTTTGAAATGCAAGAATGAGGTCGTACACGAGTGCCTGTGATAGGTCAAGGGCACCTGGGCACTGGAGATCGCTTCTAGGCGATGATGACTATACAGGAGCTCAAGATATACTTTTTGAGGTGTTGTAGGGTCTTCGTTGTTGTCTTCTATTAATCTCTTGATAGTCATAAAATGACTACTGAGAGTACCTGTAACCTGCAAAAAAGAAGAGTTTGCCTGCACAAGCTCACAAATCGCATCAAACCTAAAAAGAAAGATGCAAAATGAGGAGTCAGAATGACGCCGACAGTCACCCCGAGAGTGAACTTATGACCGAGCGTTGTACTAGATCTTAGAATCCATGTAGTTCTTGTGAGTGTGTGAAGAAATTGTGCCCTAGGATGCCCTTGTGCAAGTTGCACTTGATAACAGGTTGTAGCTAGAATGTAGAAATGTATAGCATGTGTGAATGAAATAGAATGAACTTCCCCTTTCTATGTTGTGTATGCAGAATATGTAGTCCCTCATCCCTTGAATGCATGATAGATGAGTGCTTTGGAGTGCTTTAGGTGCCTTTTGGATGCAAACTTAGGTGATGATAGTAATGCTTTGAACAAATAACTATGTATTTATATGATTCATTTTTCTCAGGTTTAAACATCTTCGTAATTGAGTCAGCTGGAAATTTAATTTTGACCCATATGTGAACAAATCATTGCCCAAAATATCAAAAGAGACCCTAAAGGAAGTGAGTATGCCAACGTGTATTTTAAGGGTCACAGGGCGCCCATAGGGGGCAGGGGCACTCTGGGCACTTCTATCTATGGATGTGGGCGCTAGTGTTATGAAGCCATGAAAGATAAATAAGTTCAATTTCGATTGGGATAAAAGGGTGTGTAAGACCGTAATAGAAAACAAAAGCAAAGTAGGTAGGTAACGCGAAAGGTCAAAAATGTGAAAGCCCAGTTTTACCGAAGAGAAACAGGGTGGTGTGGCCCCACAGCTACTCGGTGGTTTCCATTTCATCTGAATTATTATTAACTTCAAGAATGGGATCCTTCCTACTTAAGAAAAGAAAAGAATTTGATAAGTACCTAGGGCGTAAGAGAAGAGAATCCAGGGTCCGCGTCATAAGGGACCCGGGATGGTCTCGAAGAATGTGTCCCATTCGATTACAATACTCGCTAACCTCTTCTAGATGCCTAAGACTTTTGACGAAGGAATTCATACTCAGCGAAGGGTAAGGGAAGAGAAAATCAGAGCTCCTCCTCCCATGCCCATTTCAAATGTGTAGATGCGAGCGTTGTTATCCAGGATTTCTTCGTTTCTGGACTCATATTGTCTCAAAAACCAGTACCCACATGGGATGATATGAGTATTATGCTGTACCATACAAGCATTGATGGGAAACTGTTTAGGTGGAGGTGACTCCATTGGAAGCAAAGTTTCCTCACACAGACAAGGTAGGTCAAATCACTTTTCACTGTCTATTCACAAATATCAAATTCGACAAACCTCCTCAAGGGTTTAATCAGTAAATGCAACTTGAAATCATAGATTCTTGGATTACTATTTCACTGGTATATACTTAAATTATATATTCGCAACATCTCTTAAGGTATATTTTGATAAACCTTGCTGGGTTCTTGGATGTAACAGACGAATTCTCCTAGGTTTATGCTCTTTGTTATAATATTTTTTTTAAATTTTTATAGAAGTTGGCTTCTTCAATAGGGATGAAATTTTTGAGGATCAGATTCATACCCTCGTTAAAGTAAAGCTGCAAGACGTTTTCTATACAGGGATGGATTCGTAGAGCTTTCTCTGTAATGTTAAACAAAATTTTGAATCGAGATGAATTTTTTTAGGTAAATTTAAAATTTTTAATGGAAGGAATAATCGACCTCCAAATTTGCTCCTACTATTGAATGTCAAGGATTGAGGAGTATCTATTCTGTCAATTTGTCTGTTCTCCTTCCATTCAATGCATGAGGGGTATTTATTCTGCAAAATTTCCTTGGCCTCCTTCTATTTCGTGACAAGGATTGAGGGGTATCTATTCTGCCAAATTTGTCTGGGACTTGCACTAGAATTTATTCTTTATTTGCTACTTTCAGGGAATCGAACCTTGGTGGGCTCTTTGTGGGGAAGCATTCTCCACCAGTCCTACATCGGCTCATTTTCATTAATAATATTATTTATGGTTCCATTGTAGAAACAAAGCATAATTGCTCATACAATTTTTTAATATGGCTATTTGTGAGTCCCTTCTCATCAAAAGCAGCTTCAGCAATTTATTAACAGAAAATAATAATTTTTCAAGCAATTGGATTTGGATGGTATGTTATCTGGGTATAATTCAGTACAGGGGAGAACAACTTGTTGAATGACACATATTTCGTAGCACTAGGTGATATGTGTTTAGCGAGGATGCGATATGCATTCTCTGCCATTCTTGATCTGAGTATAGATTCCTAAAGATGGTTTTATCTTGATGATTTCATTAACAAGGAGCACAGATGGATAGGGTTGATTGTTGCTCGTCAATGAAAACTGCTTTAGTTCACATATAATCAATACATCCAAAACTTGATACCTAGTCATTGCAACGTGCATTACATTTGTCTTTCACATTCTTTGTATTTTTTTTTCTGGCATTTTTACAGGCACAAAGGACAAAAGGCTTGGACGAGGATAATTAACGAGGAGGGAATAAATATAATTTTCTGTAGTTATCATCCATGTGTTTTTGGCACAGAAGCCATAAAAGAGCTATCGGTAGAATCAGAAAACATCAACAGGTTACTAAAGCCTGTCATCAATTTTCTGTAGTTATCATCCACGTGGTTGGCACAGAAACCATAAAAGAGCTATTAGGAGAATCAGAAGTGGTAAACATCAACAGGCAAATAAAGCCTGTCAACAAGCATGTGGACTCTGGAAACATAAAATTTGCAGGATCCAAAACCAAGGGTTTTCTGCTAGCTGGAAAAGTATCCATAAGTGGTTAAAGAAATTAGCTTGCACCTATTGGGTGCCTTTCCTTTACTGGAGAAGTTGTTCCACAGCTTGGGCATTGGAATCATATGCCTTTTCTTGCCCTCGTCACTAACCTTGTACTCAAACAACCGCAATGCAAGTCTTATGTTGTCTAAGAATTTGGAGGCTCCCACAGATGTACGTTCTACTTGTCTCCCTCGTCAAATGATCTCTTTCCCAGTCACATTTTCTGAATTTTAGGAATGGAGGCATTCTTAGTTTGGCTCTGTCCATTCTCACAAATACTTACTATTCACTCATTAGCCGTTTGTGACCATCTTGGGAGGTCTTCCTCCATGTCTGGTGGTAAATATGCTCCCCCTCAAGAACAGAGCATGGGTCAATGGTTATCAACTTATCTGTGGGCATCTTCCTCTGAGATAAGGATACCCGTCTGAGTAAAGTTCATCTTCATCCCTCTGAATGATTGGAACAGGCATCTCAACAACACAAGTAATGACCCTAATAGCAGCTTCAGCCTATTTGTCACCCCCTATAGCGCCATAGCTGTTGGATGGAAAACTACCTTATGAACTTCCATACTGAGATGCGGGTTCTCTCCTTTAGTAAATATGATCTGAAAGTATGCTCTTAATCCAAAACTGTTAAACATTTAAGAAATCCGCATCCGTACTTCATAATACATCTCATATTATCATTTATCTTCCAAATCTATTCTTGTACTAATTAATACTTCTTGTTATAACCCTAGTGATAGTAGATACAACTACAGGTTAGTATGACTCATAAAAGTAACACATCTATGCACATTCATGTACGACAGGTGCGAGAACATAATAGAATCTGGGAATACTTTATATAATGCTCCAAAAGTGATTGTATTACGGCAACTGGCATATTCCTTGAATTGTGTTTATACCTCTTAATAGATCATAGTTCTATTTCTGACATTTTCTAGAGCCTTCTTCAATTTTATTTGTGAGCTTCAAGGGTTACAAAGCCACATATGTCAAAACCTTTGATAATTTTATGGTGAATAGCATAACCAGATGGTAACATATCTCCTACAACATTTATGCTGGTGCTTAGCACTGTACTGTTTCCTTGCTCTGGCGCCAATGTGGCGCTGCTTCTTGCTGATGGCACCACTCTGTTCTCAGGTTTTGAAGTTGGCGCTAAATCTGTACTCAAATGTGGTGCCGTCCCTCCTCCTGTATCTATCCAGTACAATGAATAAGTCACCTGCCAACAATAGCAGTCTGGAAAATTGTAGCAGTAGCTGTACAATTGCACACAGAGAAGAAATTTCAGATGAGGGGAATTGGAAAAGAGTTAGGGACATTGAATATAATGGGCCCATATAAAATCCTGTGTGACGGGATCTGGGATTGCCAATCTGACCATCTTTACAGGCACAAAGGACAAAAGGCTCGGATCAGGATGACTGACTGGCAGGGAATAAATATTTTTTTCTGTCGTTATCGTCCATGTGTGTTTGGCACAGAAGCCATAAAGAGCTATCAGTAGAATCAGAAAACCTCAACAGGCTAAAAAAGCCTGTCAACAATTTTCTGTAGTTACCTTCCATGTGGTTGGCACAGAAGCTATAAAAGAGCCAACGGTAGAATTGGAAAACATCAACAGGCTAAAATGGCCTGTCAACCAGCATGTGATTCTGGGAACATAAAAGTTGCAGGATCGAAAGCCAATGGTTTGTTGCTACCTGGAAAATTATCCATAAGTGGTCAAAAAAATTAGCTTGCACCTATTGGATGCATTGCCATTACTGGAGAAAGTGCTCCACAGCTTGGGCATTGGAATCATATGCCTTTTCTTGCACTCCTTACCAACCCTGTAGTCAACCAACTGCAATGCAATTCTTATGTTGTCCAAGAATTTCGGAGGCTACCACAGATGTACCTTCTACTTGTCTCCCTCATCAAATGATCTATTTTCCAGTCAGATTTTTTAAATTTAGGTCTGAACGCATTCTTAGTTTGGCTCTTTCCATACTCATAATTGCTCACTATTCACTGGTTAGCATTTTGTGACCTGTTTTGGAGGTCTTCCTCTATCTCAGGTGGTAAATATGCTCACCCTCAAGAACTGAGCACGGGTCAGTGGTTATCTGTGGGCATCTTCTTCTGGGATAAGCATGCCTATCCAAGTAAAGTTCATCTTCATCCATCTGTATGATTGGAATAAGCATCTCAACAGCTTGAGGAATGACACTAATAGCAGCTTCAGCTTATTTCTACACCCCTATAGTGCCATAACTGTCTGATAGAAAATGACCTTAACTACTTTCATACCAACATGTGGGTTCTCTCTTTTAGTAGATATGATCTGAAAGCTAGGTAGCCGATATGTGGTACAGTTCGGGTACAGGTACAGGGATCTGGTACACTGGTACGGCATTTTTTTTGGGGAACCCAGGTACGGAACTTGGGTACGGCCATACAAAATATATATAGCCAAATAAGCAAAATTATCATATACATGCATAAAGTAAACAAAATAAGTGAAATAGCCACAAACCATACCGATAATATCATAATTCTGTTATAAAAATCCACCATGCCTACACCAATAAGAGCATTGGAAAATGGTAGATACATCTTCCCAAGCATAATCATAAGCAGATTTTATCAAAGGCTGAGAGAGATGTGGTCACATGAAATACATTAATAGTAGGGTATATCCTTGCCAGGAGTAAAAACATAGTTTTGAATTGCATTACCCATCTCCTTGGGAAGAAGGTATAGGCATTAGTTGCTCTTTATGCTTGGCAGGTTGTACACCACTCACTGCGTAGAAATACTCATGAAATCTGCACACTTGTCTCTTAGTGGTGCATTGCTTTCACTCTACTGAAACTGATTATGGTGTAAACGACTCTTTTTGATCATTGCAGTAACAAAATGGTTGAAAAATATCTTACAAGGTTAGAGACCCTTCAATTAGAGCAGATTCATTGGGAAAACTCTTGCTATCATTCGTCAATTTTCACATTCATTTGAAATAAGGAATGACATCCAGCCTTATCAATTCATGCATCTGATGACAAAGTTGACTCTTTTTTGACCAAAGAGATGAGTTTTTAAAAAAAAAATGCTGTATTTTTACCGGTTTGCTCCGGGTATGCCCAGACATACCTGGGTATGTCCGGGTAGATCCTACCTGGGTATGTCTGGGCATATACCCCTGGCATACCAAACCTGTACTCCGTATCCGGTACATATTGTTCCCATACCCAAGGCCTCCAGGGGCGTACCTGGTAACATGGTCTGAAAGTATGCTCTTAACACAAAACTGTTAACATTTAAAAAATACACGTCACTACTTCATTATACATCTGATATTATCTTTCATCTCCCAAGTATATTCTTATACTAGGCAATACTTCTTTTTATAACTCTAGCGATACTACTACAAGTTTGTATGATTCATAACAGTAACATATCTATGCACATTGACATACAACGGGTGTGAGAACATAAAATGATCTGAGAATATTTCATATATTGCTTCAAAATTGTTTGTCTTGCAGCATCTGATATATTCCTTGAATTATGTTTATATCTCTTACTATATATCATACTTCTATTTCTGACATTTTTTAGAGCCTTTTTAAAATTTTATTTGTAAACTTCAAGGTTACAAAGCCACAGATGTCCAAACCTTATAGCATAATCAGATATTAACATATCTTCTACAACATTTATGCTGGTGCTTAGCACTATACTGTTTCCTTGCTTCGACACCAATGCTGCTCTGCTGCTTGCTGATGGCACCACTTTGTTCTCAGGTTCTGAAGTTGGTGCCAAATCTGTACTCTAATCTGGTGCTCGCCCTCCTGTATCTATCCAGAACAATAAATAAGTCACCTGCCAACAATAGCAGTCTGGTAAATTGGAGCAGTAGCTGTACAAGTGCACACAATGAGCAAATTTCAGGCAAGGGGAGTAGGGTAAGAGTTAGGGACATTGAATTTAATGGGCCCATACAAAATCCTGTGCTGATGAGATTGCCAATCTGACCATCTTGCATTTTGGCCATGGTCCTTTGACATCATGCAATAATTAATAGATAATCATATCTCTAATGGTGTCATCATTATTTCTCCCTATAGGGTTATTTTTTAATGTTGACGAGGGCTGTTGAATAAGCCCCTATCTGCGACACATAAAATCTTTAATAGTTTCCAAGTCCTTATCCCTTAGATTGATGACCTCCACGAGATCAAAATTTCCATAGAGGGACTCTCTACTTAAGGAATTTTGAACCTTGTTGATTTGAGGGGGGAGGGGGATCAACTCCCATATTGTCTCACCAATCTGCCACTCTGCTAGCCTCTTGCTAGCAGTGGAAAAGGTTATATTATCAAATTTGGATTTAAGATCCCGTGTCTTATGAGAGCAGAAAGATGTCAATCAATACGGTCTCTTTGTTGACCAAATCTATTACAAACCTTTTTTCATCTTTAGCCTCAAGATCATAATTGATAATTGCCTCTCTCAGGGGTTACTTTAAGGCCAATATTAAGTTCTACTTCGGCTATATTATTTGTTGTTCTATTAGAGGAGAGCAATTAACAATTCAGTATCTCATCATTTAGAACCTGGAGGACTCCTTCCACAACCAGCTAGGTGGGAAATGCTTTTGGACTTTTGTACAATGGAAACCCATAGTTACCAGAAGGCTCCAGTAAAGGGACGCAGACCACATCACTGTCCCCGTAACCCCCATCTTCTGGCGACTATATTTATATATAATATAGACTTACCCTTATTCATTTACTCCTGTACCTTGATTTGAAAAGGCGTGACCATCCCTGCACCTGTACCCCCTCATCCGTAAAAACAATGGGGGGATCTTATCAAAATTTAACTTGGCATGAATTTCCTGAGGAGAAGTCTACTTGGCTTTAGATCTTACTCTATTTTTACTACATATTCCATTAAAAGGAAAAGTTTACTGAATTTTGTCATTAAAGCTTAAGGTTTCCAGTTCAAAATTTGTTTCTGTTATTTCTGTCCACTTGGCCTTAAACCTTACTCTCTTTTTGTTAGAAATCCCATAAAGTGGGAATAGTTGACTGCATTTTGTCATACACCGTTTTGTAGTGAAAGACTTGATAGTAAAATCTATAGCTAACTTAAAACTTAAAAGCTTAAGGTTTCCAGTTCAAAATTTGTTTGTGTCATTACTGTTCTGCTTTAAGTTTTGATGTTTTGACAAAGAAAAGTAAAAATGGCTGTGTTTAAACTTTTAATTTATCATTACTATATCTGGAAACTTTCTCCTGTTTTTCAACTTCTGGGTTTAAAACTCTAATTTTATTATTACTTTATCTGGGAACTCTCTTCCATTTTTCAACTTATTATTCCGTAGAATCTCCACCTTCAATCTAGATTCATTTGGATCTTTATCCTCTAATTCAGTAAGTATTTATAGGAATCTCCCCTTGGGTTACTATTTTTATGACGTATATTGTAATTAAATCTTTCAGATTTCCATCGGTAAATATTATAGTTACTTTAGTGTATATATATTGTAGTTGTTAATCTCTATGAAGTGTTGATTTTCTTCCTCTCAAAGAATATCATAGAGGTGTGATTTTGTTGGCTTGCTGATATTGGGTTCTCGGCCTTAGCAGAATTCGGAGCAATTGAACCGCAGTTACCAGCAAAAGTGATAAGTAGTGCTTCAATTGCATCAGAAACTAGCAATGGAGGAAGTGTTCCTCCAACTCCCAGGGGTGTAGAAGACCTGAGGCAGAATTCTGGTTCAAATGTACTTGTATTTACATATAATGAATTAAAGCTTACAACAAAAAATTTTCGTTCGGATCATGTGCTTGGTCAGGGAGGATTTGGCATTGTCTACAAAGGCTACATAGATGAGAATGTCAGACCAGGTCTGAAAGCCCATTCAGTAGCAGTTAAGGTTCTCAATCAAGAGGGTCTTCAGGGGCACAGAGAATGGCTGGTAACCACTTTAATCCTTGTTCTAAGAAAAAATTAAAAAAGGATTTAAGATTAGGGATTGGTAGGTTAATGATATAATTAATAGTTAAGACAAGCTTTGGGATTGTCGACAAAGATGTTGATAAACAATAACTGATACTGTTTGAAATAGAAACAGACTTCATCTGATGCTTATATTTTGTATCTTTCAGGCGGAGGTCATCTTTCTTGGGCAGTTAAGCCACCCGCACTTGGTGAAACTTATAGGTTACTGTTGTGAGGATGAACACAGGTTGCTGGTTTATGAGTACATGTCTCGTGGCAGTCTCGAAAACCATCTATTCCGAAGTATTTCTTTTTTTGTGTATTCCAAGTTTCTAGGTTCTGTTTGAGCTAGCAGAATAAGGGAATAATTAATGAGCATGGCTTTCTAGGTTTTAACTTTTAGCTTTGCAAGCCTCATAAATTTATTAAATTTCAGCTGTAAAGAGAAATATGATGATGTTGCATGTTGACTTGATATTTACAGAAGTATGTGTTCCCATACCTTGGTCAGTAAGGATGAAGATTGCACTTGGGGCTGCTAAAGGGCTTGCTTTTCTTCATGGACTGGAAAAGCAAGTTATCTATCGTGACTTCAAGACATCCAATATTTTATTGGACTCGGTTAGTGTCTTTTTAAACTCAGAGTTGACCTACATTTTATGTTGGTATTACAAATGCCCTTGTAACATCAGGGGTCAAGGTTTTGGTAGAGAATAATATGAATGCTTGATGTTTGTTTCTAAGTCACAAGGTTTGACAAATATTTCGCTTGAAATTTGAAATTTGAAATTTGCCATATTTGTGATATCAATACAAAATTCGTCTAAATTCGCCAAAGTTCATCAACAAAATCGCAGGAAAAAGGGCTCTCCACATTTCAATGTGCTCGTTTTCTCACCTACGGGCCCTAACCAGATAATCAGATCTCTAGATATTTGAGAAATTGAAAACAAGAGACCCGAGCATAAAAATCAATTGGGATTGTCGAGGTCCAGTTTTAGCTTTTTAGGGTTTGATATCACTTGGCTGGTGTTGTTAAGGCAAAGCTGATTGCATTCGTGGCGCCTGCCTTTGTTTCTCTATTGCGAGTAGCCATCACGCTCGACCAGTGGTTCACTGTCATGATCAGTTTGAGAATACGAGCCCTGCCTTGCCCTTCATGCCCTGCCTGCTCGTAGATAGGTAGAACTGTAGAAGTTTATTGTAATTTTTTATGTTTTTTAATTTTTTTGTTAAGTTTTATGTGGTCTTTTATGTTTATGTTATTTGTGTTTAGTTTTTTTTAATGTTTTTTAATTTGAAATTTTAATTAAGTGATTTGCTATCACTATTTTTTATGTTTTAATGTTTATTTTAGTGATTTTAATGTTGTTTATTTGTTTATTGTTATTTATATGTTTTTATTTAAATTTATTTGTTATAATTTTTTAAATAAAAGAATGTATTTATTTTCATATTTAATTTTTAAAATTTTGAAGTGTATATTTTATTCATATTTTCTATTATTCAAACTTAATGGCGATTTTTTTTACCTTTATTCATTGGGCGAACTTGAAACAAATTTTATCCTCATCGAACTCGAACTTTGTGACTTAGGTTTGTTTATATATGGTTTCAACTATTGCTGATACAAAGATTTTTAAATTATGCTAGTCAAGTTCTTTGCTTATTCACTCTGTATTTATGTAGGATTATACAGCAAAACTTTCTGATTTTGGACTTGCCAAAGATGGTCCGGAGGGCGATCAGACTCATGTTTCCACTCGTGTGATGGGTACATATGGTTATGCAGCTCCTGAGTATGTGATGACCGGTAAGCTCAATAGATCTCATCTTTAATCTTTCATGGTTAAAATTTTCTTGTGAAACTTCATTGTTCTCGAAAGAGTGTTGTCTGATCTAGATTTAAGCCACTAATAATAGTATTAGAGCTTTTGAAACCCACAGGAACTAAATATTGGTCTGGTCACTCAGGATCAAGATTCATACTTAATTCTCTTATGCTTTTATCAATAATAAAGAAACCTTAACAGTTGTTCTTTTGGTTTTACAGGTCACCTAACAGCTAGAAGTGATGTCTATGGTTTTGGTGTTGTATTACTGGAGTTGCTGCTTGGCAGGCCATCCATGGATAAGACTAGACCAAGCAGAGAGTATAACCTGGTAGAGTGGGCTCGACCGCTTCTGAACAATAATAAGAAACTGCTTAAAATTATAGATCCAAGGTTGGAAGGACAGTATTCTGTGAAAGGTGCCCAGAAAGCTGCTAGCTTGGCCTATCAATGCCTTAGTCAAAATCCTAAAGGTAGGCCTGCCATGAGTTTTGTTGTTGAGCAATTGGAATCTTTGCAAAACACAATGGGCTTGACAGATGCATCTTTCACGTACACTGTAAGCAGTGGGGTGACTATCTATGAGGTTCATAATCAGCCGACAATAAATGGTGGCACCCCCAATGGTTCTCAGAGTGACAAAAAATCACCCTCTCAAAAAGCCATGTCGAAAAGGTCACCTAATGTCGATTCTGATTTGTATAGTCAATCTCCGTAGCAGCATGGTAGGCGAGTGTAAAATTTTGAACTTGAGGTTGGAACATTTTTTCTACTATTGCTGCCTTAATGTAAATTTTTGTCCGCATCTTCATTAACCACTGAAGATACTCTCCATTTTGGAAGTCTAACAGAACAGGACCAATCCTAGCTCCTTTTGTGGGTCACTTCTGCTCCGTGTATTGAAGAAAGCCATTTTTCTAGACTATACTAGTGGGAAAATTCTCATGCTTGTTTGCTAGGAATTTTGGGTGGCATTTCAAATGTAGCGTTTCATATAAAAAATGCATTATTTCTTATTAGAAATTGTGTTGTAACTTGTATGTTATCAGACCATCTTACTTTCCATGGAATAACTGCTATACTTTCTGGTTCCGCAATCAAATTTATAAGTTTATGTACAATCTAGAGTTTCTGTAAAAAATGTTGAGTGAGCCATCAATTGTGTGGAGAAAAGCTTGTCATTTGTGGTGGGTTTCTAAAACTTTTCCAAGGAGAATGCTATCCTCACAATTTGGGAATCTTATTTGAGCGAGTATGTTAGATTTTCAATTACAAACGTGATGAGTTTTATGCCAATCAACTTCAAAAACATCTATTCTTGTCAGCCAAGAATATAGGGGACCATCACAAATTATTTTAGCTCCGACATTCCAGTTACTCATGTGTGGCAGCATGATGTTGGAGTGACTGTTTATTTTATATTTAAATTTTGTAGCACTTATCCTATATAGGATGATAAATGGCTACACAAGCCTTATTTGATAGTCATAACGAAGGACCTTTATTAACTCAAAATGTCAGAAAAAATTGAGGCCATAAAGAATTTTCTTTCTTTTGCCTTGTTTGTCATTTTTGGCGAATTTGAAGGTTTTGCCTGTAGCATTTTTACAGTAAGCCTCTCAATATGCATATACTTAGGAGTGCTCGAAGTCTAATGTTGTTGACAAGGTGTTGATTTCACGTAATAACATGTTCTATGTATTTCAGCAAGGAAGCTACGCCTAAAAATTCTGAATGGCCATTTTTTTAGGAGAGTTTGAGTGGGCACTAGGAAGGTGGGACTGAAGGTTTGCAACTCCTGCTTGAAAGAATTTTGGAAGTTCTGTTGACAAATGACAGTTGTATAAGATTTTTGATTTCTTTTTCAACTATCTCTGAAGTTATTCACACAGATTCCAAAGTTTCTGTCGCACAACAGCAAATTTAAGTTATCATGGGATCATTTTACCTGCAATATTTTTTGAAGCACTCAGTAATATCGAATACTAAACTCTTTGGCACCACTAGGTAAGGCCATAGTCCCATCTTGTTAAGAGCCTTAAAACAAAGGGGCCAGGCAGGGGAGCGGGTGCAGTGGTTGGGATATAAGTAGTCAAGACCCATATAAACCTATGGTTGAATTTTGTTGTCCATAGATGACATTCCCGATGTTCTTATATTCTGTCATACGTTGTTCTCATCATTAAGGAAAAACATGTGGATACAGAGATGTTGGGAGTGGTGCTGGCAAACATTAGACTTGGGTATAAATGAATTTGAGCTAGAAGTATAAGAAAAGTGGAAGAAACTCTAAAATTACAATAGAAAGCGTACTGCCGCCAACAAACAAAGAAAGATGGATTACCAACACTCTTGTGGTTGACCACAGTTGGGACATAACACTAATAGACAACTAAAACATGAAGAATTACATTTCCTAGTGACCATTTTCTTTTGCGTATTTGTCTCAGAAGCTGCTGTCATTGTTCGCACTACCATGGTGATTATGGTAAAGCAATTTGGCGGATGATATATACATGTTCCTACATAAACAGCAAGCATAATTTTTTTTAATTGTTCTTGATATACTCCGATTATTGGAGGCAATCCCATCTCGACATCATCAAGGTTCGCTTCTTTGATAATTACCTTCCTTACATCCTCTTGACTTCATCAAGGATTGCTTCTCCAATGTTTCCCTTCCCCACATCCTCTTGACATCATCAAGGTTTGCTTCTCCGATAATTCCCTTCCCTACATCCTCTATTTGAGGAAGACCCCTCTGACCTCTTACCAGGAGTGGAGTGGATAGATGGTTCAAATGCTCCAACTTCATCTTTTTGCTTAGAGCCTTTTAACTTTTTGTTCGTTAACAAAAACCTCCCACCAAAGGAGAGATAAAAGTCCACATTAAGGTGTCTTTTTGGGTGTATTAACATGGGACATGTCTCTAATCCTCTAGTCATCCTTTGAAGTTCTTTTTCCATTCAAAATTGAACCTTTCAAACTATGGGCCTCCTTAATTCCAAGTTCAATTGTGTGATCAGTTAACCTTTTTTCTAGGCTCTCTCTAGCTTTGATGTATGAGCGTCCAAGGTGTACAAGTAATCTTTCAATAACAAAAAATAGTGGGTTTGTGTATATGTGGACTAGTTGGTCCTTTCATTGTTTTGACATGGTGAAGTTGATATGTGAGAAACATCAACATTCCAACACCTCAAAGGCATCAAACACATAAGAGGATATTAGTTTCAAGCACCCACAATAATCCAAGTGAGTCGGTTGAGTTTCTTAACAATCAATAAAATTTGGGAGTTGCATTTGTTGAAGGGCTAAACGTGACAGACATTGGGACAAATGTAAAAATACTTGAACATCTCCAAATAAGAAGTTGATTATACGTTTGTTATATACTTTCAAACAAACAGTGCTTGATTTCAAGTGTATGAAAAAGTATGGCCCTTCGAATTTCCAAGCTTTTGCTCTATTAATTGGCTTAAGTGGTGGATTCGAAATTGTTAAGGTGGTTTTGCAAGTATTGGTCTACAACAACGAATGGTTTTTGCAATTGTTGGTCCATTAAAAGGGGTGGTTTTCCAATTGTCTCGACAGTTACACAACCACCGTTGTGTGAAGTAGTGGGTTTGCTTGCAAGGAACATACAATGACAATAACAACCCAAAATGACTGGGATTCTCTTCTTGAGCATTTATAGCATTCTCGAGAGTTTGAAGAGACACTCTAGAAGGTTAGAGAATGTTAGTGGGGTTCAAATTCTTGGACATGAGTTAGTTTTGCAAGCAAAGAGGTAGAGCAAAAGCAAGAAGACACTTGCCAGAGACCAACGAGGATGCCAGTTTGGAGTAGAGAGATAGATTAAGTCCACAAGGGACTATGAGAGGTTGAGAGATCTTCTTCATGTAATGTTTCAATAAACTTGTAATGACATGTTAGTGTGAGTGAGTGTGTAATCAAAGCTTTGTAACATGTCGAATTCAATAAAAAGTGTGTTGAGTTTCAAGTTTGAGTAGAGTGCTAGGGTGTGTGTGTCCATGTTAGAGTAAGCCTAAGTACCGATTGTGGGAGTAAGGTGGCCATTAATTTGGTCACCTCATCCCTGTCTACATCAAATTGGTATCAATGCAAGGTGTTTCTTGTTGGGTTGGGTGTGTGAGGCTTTTGTTGAATGTAGTTGCAAGTTATGTAAAGTAATCATGTTTTGTTGAGATGATATGGCACATAGTGTCATGCCCAAAACTTACATGAAGAAAAACAACAAAAAAAAAGAATAATTTATTTTAGAATGTACAATGCACAATTTTCTTACGAGTAGCCTTCAATCGAAACACGATGACACAAAAAATCCAAAGTGTCAAACCAAAGTAAAAATCCTAAATTGAATGATTACTAATGTGTAAATGGTTGTGCAAACACTAATTATTGGTATTAGGCTCACTTGCACTAGTTGGCCTACAGGGGCCATGATGACTTGCAACCAAATTGAGAATTTGGTGGGCCCCACAACCCAAAAGCCTAATCTGACTACCTAACTAAGCATAGAAGAGTACGATGGTCATCTAGAGACGAATGATGTAGTTAGGTCAATGGCATCTAAGAAAGACTTTATGTAGCTTTGGCCAATCAAAGGGCCCAAAATATACATTAAGACTAAAATGTTTCTATTTCTTTGTTGGAAAAGCCAAAAGGGGTATAACTAAAGTTCGTAACACTCTCATAAGATTACTAAGATAGCTTAAACTATTTGGTTTGGGGCTAGGCCCCTTGTGGAGCAAGCAATCTCCAACATTGGATTAAATGCGTCTCATATGTTGGATTGGGATAAGGTTTGAAGATTACCCACAAATTTGGTGAAGGCTATAAGGTATCTTTTTTCATGCCAGGATTCCAAAATTTAGTTAAAAAATGGGAATGAGAGTTTGGGGGTGAAATTCCTCCTTGGCTTCCCCCTTTGACACCTTTGCCCTTGAATGACCTCCATTAATGGAACCTTTAAGCTTTTTGAGAAGTACATGTGCAATGCATGGTTGGGTCGATCACAAATCTAATGACACTTACAACATGTCGCTAGGATGTCCTAGCCACTTGTAGGTGTGTGCATGTGTTGTTTTTAAACTAATGCTAATATGAGTAAAAGACTAACACCTAATAACCTTAATTAGAAAAAAATAAACAAACTACTAAGCACCTACATGATAAGAATTGAACAAAGTTAGATGCTAACATTCATCAATATACAAAACTTTGAAACTAACAATGTTAAGCATCTAAATCCTCTATTCTCTAACAACAAATAAATGAATGGACCCATGTAAGCTCCATGGCTATCAAAAATGGTTGTCTTTATTTGTGTTCCAAGAACCTAGGAATGAGGGCTTATCAAAATTGGGCTACAAGACCCTTTTGACACCTCCCATATGACCTAAGCACTTAGGAAAAAGGCTTAACTCTTCAAGATAATGAACTCCCAAGAAAACAAAAGGCAAGCTCTTAGTCTATTTTGCTATATGCTTTGCATTTGCTTTCTCAAAGAGTTTAGGTGTCGGTATAAAAGTAGAAGGAGGACTCCTTATATAGCCCAATGGATAAAGGAAACACTTCATCCCTTTGCATGTGGGATAAAGGTAAAACATGATTAGGAATGGATAAGGTTGCTTTATTAAAGGTAACCTTACTTTAGAAGGGTTTAATTTATGCTTAGCAAGTCATGGGAGTTGGGGGGTGTTTTAATTAATCAAAGGTGATTAACTAATAGGTAGATGTAAGCTTATAGAAGATAATTAGAGGAATATTAGTACGATTTAGGCTATTAGAAGGGGATTAAATCAATTAAATATTGATTTATTAGTTAAATGGAAGGGAAAGCTAATTAATTTATAATAATTAATTAGTCTAGATAGAAGGGGTGAATAATTAACAGAAAGGTCATTAATTAGGTTGTTAGTTAGATAGGTGACTTAACTAATTAGCGTATTGTAATTAATTAATGAAAATAAGAGGGAATATGAGTGCTTTTGACGATATGTCATCAATTTGCGAGAAAGGGGATAATTAAGCACAATTTAAGTATTTAAATTGCTTGGGCGTAATTATGGGTGTCTACATTTGCCCCTCTTTGGGGTGGCATAAGTGACGCCACTTCAAAGATAGTAGATGGAAGAAAATTTTGAAGGGATAGAAGAAAAATTAGGAGGGAGAGATGCCCCCTCGAGTGTCGATGGGTGATGAAAGAAGCCGATCGACAATCGAAAAAGATGAGAGATAGATAGAAGAATGGGAAGGGGTAGGATGCCTCGGTGAGGGAGAAGATTAGGGGTGAGAAGAAGAGTGATGTAGAAGAAATATGGAGGAGGGGAGAGAAGATCTTAGCTTCTAGCTGTGGTGTATTGATAACAATTTTGATGTCATCATATTACCATAGGAGCTACGTCATTGGTCCTTATTAAAAATATAAGCATATGACAAAGGTAGAATGACATGAAAATCCATACTACGAACAATTTCCCATTGCTATAAAAATACCAAATCCACACAACATACAACAATGCAATGCAATACGAGAAGGAAACAAGCTCATCTAACAGGGAAAACAAGTACAGGGAAAACAAGTACACATACATACTCAACCCAACAACGGTCAAGACAGTTGTACAAATGTTTTGTTATCAGTGCTGAAGAGATCCAAAAGTTCGTGATTGATGAAAAGGGTTAAAAATGATGCCCCAAGCAAGGATATATGCAAGGGGGAATGATAATGGACACAGGGTCCAAGAAAAGTTTTTGTGCGCAATGAAACAACACCAGGCAACAAACGTGCCCCAGAGTATAGACGAAGCAAGCAACTAGCTTTGTGAATGGTTGTGAATCCGGTGATCTGTGAGTCGTATTAATCAGGGAAGATGTGAGACAAACCAATAGGATATGGAGAAAATACCATGCGCAAGACACAAGTTTCAGCCGTGATAAACAAGTTACCATTTTTGTAGGTTTTTTACTTTTTAGGATTTTGTGAAAAAAATTTGCCCTGTTTTTTTTAGATTTTTGACATATATATTGTTTTTATTTTTCTGTTTTCCAAATTGTGGTGAATAGTAGAAGAAAATAGAAGAAAGAGAACGAAGGGCCTAGGGGCAACAGAAAGTGCCCTAGGTGGAAGAAAGAAGAAACAAGTGACAAATAATGTCCGTGTTTAGTGGAAAAATTAAAAATAATTAAAAATAATTATTTGCGAGAGTGTGGATAAGAAGAAAAATCACCAAGGAGCAATAAAATTGTCTGAGGGAGAAGAAAGGGGTATCAGCCAATAAAAAATGCCCTAATATGGTGAAAAATAATTATTTAATAAAAATAATTATTCCATGGTGAACAGAGGAGAAAACGGTGATCAAAACGGGCCTCCAGGCCCTCCCGATGGTGAAAAATGGGTTAATATACCCACCTGGGGGGGGTAAAAACATCACGACCAATTCATTTTAACCGAGCTATTTAGAATTTTTACTGTGAGGCTCTGATAGTGATGAGGACAATGGTGATTGCACGAGACCGTAAGTGAGGCATGCACAGATGTAGTTCGAGGGTACCAACGACATGCAGACGATGGCCCCTTCGTGAGTATCGAACCCTTGCTCATTAATTTCGGTCATTAATGCTCTAAATTCCACTTTTAGCCCTAGGAAGTCGTCGTCACGCATGTGCATGCGTGCAGGTGTAGGTGTTGCAGGTTGGGGGCGTAGGTGTCCTTTTGGGGGCACATGCACTATAAACACATGCATGTGCACATGAAGTGCACACACCCACGTGCATGCGCACACACAATCATATGTGCGCGCACGTGCACACACACAAAAAGAGGCACACATGTTAAAAACATGGTGCATGCACAAAAGGGGAACACACACCCATGGGTATATGTGTGCAAGTGCAAGCACCAATTGTGTGGCGCACATGCCAAAAAGGGCACGCAGGTGCCTGAAAGAGGGCGCAAGTGCTAGAAGATAGACACGTGCATGTGCACACACCCAAAAGGGGGCGCAGGCATCCAAAAGGGTGCACAGGTGCCTCAAACCTGGGTAGAAAAGATAAGAAAATGTCAAAAAGATGACACTTAGAAGAATTTTTAGGATTTTTGGGTTAACCCTAAAATGTAGATAGTTTTTTAGAAGAGATGTTAGTAACTGACGAGTGATTTGATATTTTGCAGAGATGATTTCCAGTTTTACAGATGTGGGAGTGCCACACCTCGGATAGCAGAGCTAGAGGGGAGTATGCGCCGGTGCGACCGACGAGCCATGGCGATACTTCTCGAGGCGGTGGGGCTAGGCCCTGTGTCTTGGATGCCTTCCATTACACTGGATCATGGTTTACTGACTGCGCTAGTCAAGTGATGGCATAACGAGAGTCAGTGTTTCAGATTACCCACAGGGGAGATGACCGTGACTCTTGAGGATGTATGGTGGATCCTCCGCGTGCCGATCATAGGCACCTTGATTGAGTACAACGCAGATGTAGGACTGATTAGAGCAGCCTGCAGTGACCTTTTTGATATAGATGATATTCTGCACGACGAGATGACTATAGCCCTGCATGAGTGCATCTCTGACCCCACATTGCATTGGGGGCCTCTTTATATTATGTCTCTTATCAGTGGGTTTTTACTCACTGATAAGATAGGGATGTCGTTCCCCAGAGGATTGTTACCTTTGGTTCATGGCATCTTCAGCAATGAGAGATACTGCTGGGGACAGTGCATTTTGGCCCACTTGTATTGGGACTTACATTTGATTACATACCATGGTCAGAAGACTGTGGGTCCAGCTTTGTTACTTTAGATCTGGTCATGGGACCATATTGCCATTGGACGCCCTGTGGGCACTTTACGTGTCTGAGACCCAGAGGAGCCATCTTACATGGCATGGGTAGTAGCAGGTGGTGATATACGCGGCCACCTTGGCAGCCTATTCAGATATAGGTGAGAGTTTGATGAGCTGCCAACGATAGATGTTATCTGGTGGCCATACAGACATTTCCAGTGGCCATAGGATGCCACAGAGCTCAGCGTGTGCTCAGTAGAGCACTATATCATTGGCAGTCACAGCTACATTATAGAGTTATATCAAGTTGACAGGTGCTAACGACAACTTGGCAGAGTACAGGGGGTCCCACAACCAGACATTTGGTATGCACGTAGAGATTTAGAGAGGCATACCATGGGGCCTCGCATACTGGTGGCCCGAGCTCGAGTGAGTTTTACACAGGTGGTCCCTCAGGCATGGGACCTAGCATGACAGGTGCGGGATCTGGGGACCATAGCAAATTACACAACTTGGTATGCCACTGTATTACCCCGGCATCTCACCATTCCGGAGGAGGCCTGGGCAGCAGGTGCTCATCCACCTATAGAGATATGGCATGGTTCAGAGCATAGAGTGAGAGTAGTGGGGCTGGATCCAGAGGATCCTTTTGATGGTATTCCTCATGATGGGTAGGGTGCCACACAGGCACAGGGACCGAGGCCATAGGGCCTAGTATAGGCACCAGTTCAACCATCTAGAGTGAGGGTCCTAGAGTAGGGCCAATCCTCTAGAGCTCCTCAGGGATCAGTCCCTAAGGCACATACAACCTCCCAGCCAGTGGCACAGATAGCCACAGTACAACAACAGTTATAGCAAGCCCTAGCTGAGAGAGATACAATGAGAGCAGAGAGGGATGAGGCCCGAGGTTGGTGTGTGACAACCACAACAGAGTGTGATGAGGCCCGGGCCCATATTGTTACATTACTTTCAGAGCGAGATCAGGCTCGGGCCCAGGTTGGCCCAGGAGATGAAAGAGTAGCATGGCAGAGTCAGATTCGAGAGACAATGGCACAAGGGGCTCAGATATTGAGCCTTCTTCATTAGTCCCAGTCAGGTGTGGATGGTTGTTGCGTTCAGAGAGATCATGTATATGCACGATCACAGGGCCTTCTTACATAGAGGGATTAGGAATGAGCTGAGTTGCAGACTAGTGACTGCTGAGAGAGATCGAGAGGCTACCTTTGTGAGACAGGTTGAGGCTGATTTAGGCAGAGTGACAGGTGAGCGTGATGTTTCCCTTCAGGCAGCCCTCACCTCCGGAGATGCTGACTTGATACATGATGCCACGAGGCTTGGTGGCGAGGATTTATTTTATAGGACTTCCTATTACAGGGTAGTCCCCCCAGAGTAGCGAGTGGTACTGCCTCGACCAGTCAGGGTTGAGTACGACAGGCTCTCGGTCATGGAGATCAGGCCAGTCTACGAGATCAGTGAGATAGCCCATACTAGAGTAGCCGACCGGACCAGGACCATCTCAGCCTCCATTGTTCCGTTGACCAGGTGACAGACCTGGGAGCCCCGGTGAGGGCGAGAGCTGTGGTTGAGCCCTATATTTTTGTTGTACAGATTATTTGTATACATGCCTCTTATGAAGGCTGATGTTGATGTATAGCTTTGTATACTTGTATTTTGATGATGCCTCATGATGAAGGCTTGATTCTTTCTGATGCATGCCCCTTTTTGATGGCACTTTGTATCTATGATGTATCATTTTGAGTACCGATCTAGATAGTTTATACTTGTATAGATATGTGGAATTTTTTATGTATCATCTTTGTACGCCTCAGACTGAAGGCATTTTTGATATAGAGTATGATGTATATCCATTTTTGTTGATATAGATGTATATGACACACATGTATATAGAGGATTACTTTTTGGGACTCAGATACACATGTTTATGAGATGATGTACTTTATTGTTTTGTGTCCTGATGCATGTGACATGAGTGGGCATAATTCTATGATGTAAAATACCCTTTATCATAAATTACTCTATGTTGAATCCCATTGCATGTTGCGTGTTTTGATTCAGCACTTATGGATGTGTTATGATGTTGTCTGATTTTGTACTTGCATGTATCTTATCTTGATGTTTGATGTATACATGTGTTGTAGATGTTAGATGATGATCCTTAGATGATATCAAATGCATTTCTCATGTGTTACTATAGATGTATATGGACGGGATGATATGATGATAAGGGTGCGGGGGGGATATATTTTGATATTTGCGATCCCTCTTGCCCCCATTTGATGATACGATATGTGATGATTAGCTTAGCATTCATGTATGATGTATACTTAGCTTTTTCCTTGATATATGATGTATAGATGATGTTAGATGTGATGATAATGATGGTAATGTGATGTTATGATAACAAAACAATGCACATGCAATAAACACAATCAAATGCTAACAAAGAACACAAGGAGATAACATAATACACCATGATTCCCTATGATTCACTAGCATGTAATAAACACAACCAAATGCATAAAGAACACAATGAATTAACACAATACACCATGATCCACATGCACAAGCAAGAATAAATCTAATCTAAGCAAGAAGAGATGAATCCTAACAAAGCATGCCCAAGCAACAAACAACCCAAAAAGCAAAAAACAAAACAACTATACAAGCAACAAGCAAAAGCAAGAAACAAAACAATGCAAAAAATGTAAGTAAATGTTTTTGTAAGATTTGTTTTCATGCAACAATTTTCTATTGTTTTTGGTGTTTTCAAAACAATTTTCTATTGTTTTTACGTTTTTGTGAAACAATTTTCTATTGTTTTATGTTTTTGTGAAATAATTTTCTATTGTTTTTGTGTTGTTTTCTAACGGTTTTCCAGAGCTATGTACAGGTAACCAAGAAAGTGTGGATGCCCCCAGCGTTAGATGGGGAATATATAAGGGCAGAAGCCACGCGCTTATGAACAAGAAGGTGAAGTTGTTGAATTTCCCTCAGTGTAAGATGGGAAATAGTGAAAGACCATACCCCTCACAGATGAATAAAAGAAGACAAAGCCTAGATCAAGGCTTGATAGGATGGGGCTCACAGGGAATCTCGAAGGTAGAACTAGGGCCAGGCCAAGGAAAACTACCCTCCAAATGCAAGATGCTTGTGAACAACGAATCCTCCCAAGGTGTCGGAAACTAGTTTTCACCCAAGGACTTATCCAAAGTGCCACAATTGCGTGGTTTTCACTTGTGGACGACCTGTTTTCTCTTTTTCTTTTTCTCTTTTTAATTTTTTTGTATTTTTGATCATTTTACCATATTTTTTGATTTTTTTTACTTTTTGGCCTTCCTGCGCCATGTTTAAGCATAGAACCACTTAAGATGCATGGTGTTCATGGGCTCTCGGAGCTCATCACCATTGGGGTGAGAAAGTTTGTATGCCCCTGTGCGTACTTGGCGACTATAACATAGGGTCCCAACCAATGTGGTTCAAACTTCCCTTTCTTTTCTCATTCCACTCTGGTGTTGAACTAGTTCTCCTTCATGACTAAATCACCAACCTCAAACTGATGAGGGATGATTCTCTTGTTGTAGTTTCTAGAGACTCTATGTTGATATAATTTTAGGTGATTAAGAGTGCGAATGCGCCTCTCATCTAGGAGCTCTAATTCAAGCCAGTCTTGCCACCCAATAATCCTCATCCTTATCCAGATAGTCCCCGAAGAGAAATTCTCAGGGAAGGAAGTTTGATCTCTAAGGGGATGATAGATTTTGTCCCAAACACTAGAGAATATGGTGTCGTACCCGTAGGAGTGTGAATGGAGGTTCTGTAAGCCCAGAGGGCTGGATGGATTTGTAAGTGCCAATTACAACCTATTTTTTTGACCATCTTCTCCATTATCCTCACCAAAGTCTTGTTTGTGGCTTCAACCTGTCCATTACCTTGAGGGTAATATGGCATGGACCATTTTAACTTGATTTGGAATTGTTGATAAAGACCATTTACATTTTTGTTCTTAAATGACTTCCCATTATCTGTAACGATGGCTGTAGGAATGCCATATCGACAAATGATGTGATTCATGATAAATTTAGAAATCTGGGCTCCAGTTACATAGGTTAAAGGGACAACCTCCACCCATTTTGTAAAGTATTCTGTAGCCGTGATGATGTGTATGACCATCAGATGAGGTAGGAGTAAGTTTTCCTATCAAGTCAAGTCCCCACTTGGAGAATGGCCATGGGGTAGTGATAGGTTGCAATGGTTGCGATGGAGCATGAATGAAGTTTCCATACTTTTGGCAAAGTACACATTTCCTGACATAATTGCAACAATCAGTTTCCATGGTAGGCCAATAGTAGCCTACTCTTAACAATTTCTTAGCTAAGACCATTCCATTTGTATGTGCTCCACACACCCCTTCATGTACTTCTTTGATTGCTTGGATTGACTCCGTCACATCCAGACAACGTAATAGATTCCCATCATAGCCACGATGATAAAGTGTACCTCCTAAAAGGGTGTAACGGCCTATTTGGTGAATCAGGATTTGCTTTTCAGAATGGGAGATATTGGGAGGGAACGTGTTGTCTTAAGATAGGTAAAGATGGGTTCATACCATGGGGAATTGGGACCAACAACATCACAAGCCAGGCAAGATTCTGGCATGTCATACGCGGGATGGCGTAGATTTTCTACAAAGAATGGCATGTCATTATTCCTTAGTGGAATACAAAGCATAGAACCCACTGTCACCATGGCATCTACCGATCTGTTCTACGCTCTTGGGATTTGTTCAAATGTAATGCACACAAAGTACTCCTTTAGAGTTTCTACTAGATTTTTGTAAGGTATGAGCTTGTCATCCTTAACCTTATATTCATCATTAACCTGTTTGATAATTAGCTTGAATCACCCACAACCTTGACATGATGAATATTCCACTTGATAGCTAGCTTCATTCCTGACAATAAGTGCCTCATACTCTGCAATGTTGTTTGTGCAAGGGAAGCCCAGGTGAAAATCCTGTGGTATAGGATCACCAGAAGGAGTAATAAGGACTACTTCTGCACCTGAACCATGAAATGTAAAGGATCTGTCAAAATGTATCTGCCATACGAAAAATTCTTCAATGTAGAGCAAGGAGGCATCTGGCAGATCCAGATTCAAAGGTTCCATGCCTTGCAAAGGTGCTTCTGCTAGCTGGTCAGCAAGTACTTGTCCTTTAACCAATTTCTGATGTACAAATTCTATGTCAAACTCACTGAGTAGAATGATCCAATTAGCCATTCTACCTATGAGGGTGGGTTTAGACAGTAAATACTTGAGTGGGTCAACCTTGGATATTAGCTTGGTTTTAGTATTCAATAGGTAATGGCAAAGTTTTTGAAAAGTAAAAACAACAACCAAGCAAGCTTTTTCAATTTGAGGATAATTGAGCTCATAGGCGATGAGGGTGTGACTCAGATAATACACCACTTTTTCCTTATGACCAAGGTCATATTAGGTGAGCAGCGCACCAATAGACAAATTACGTAGCAGAAATATAGAGCAAGAGTGGTTCTCCAGGAGTTGGAGGCATGAGGACAGGATGGATTAGCCAAGTATTGTTTAAGCAAAGCAAAGGCTTGCTATTGCTCAGGTCCCCAGATGAAAGTGACATATTTTTAAGCAAGTGGGTGAATGAGTGACACTTATCTACAAGCTGGGAGATGAAGCGGTGAATGGCTTGAATTTTCCCCTGTAAGCTGCGCAGTTGCTTGATATTCTTAGGTGGAGGTATTTTAGTAATAGCAGACACTTTAGCAGGGTCTACCTCAATACCTCATCTTGATACAATGAAGCCCAACAGTTTCCCTGATAGCACACCGAAGACACACTTCTTTGGATTCAGCCTGACTTTGTATTCTCGTAGGCGTTCAAATATATGCCGCAAAATGACAGGTGATCCTCTCTTGTTTTAGACTTTCCTAGGATGTCATCCACGTAGTCCTCCATGATATCATGAATCATATCATGAAAAATTACTGTCATGCCCACTGATAAGTAGCTCCTACATTTTTGAGGCCAAATGGCATCACCTGATAATAGAAGGTGCCCCAAGGAGTCGTAAAAGTTGTTTTGTGCTGGTCTTCTTCAGCTATCTTGATTTGGTTGTATCCTGAAAAGCCATCCATGAGAGATAGCATCTTGTATCCTACTGTTGAGTCAACAATCATGTCAATATTTGGCAGTGGAAAATCATCTTTAGGGCAAGCCTTATTAATGTCCCTAAAATCCGTGCAGATTTAGATACCGATAGGATTTTTCTGGATAGGAAAAATGTTTGATATCCATTCAGAATAATCAATAGGCCATATAAATCTTGCCGCAAGCAATCTTTCCATCTCTTCTTTAACCAGTAAGGCCACTCTTGGGTGCATCTTTTGGAGTTTCTGTTTGATAGGCTTAGTATCTGCATGCACAACTAGGTTGTGCATGACCAAAGTTGGATCTAAGCCTGGCATGTCTTTGTAAGACCATGCGAACACATCTATAAACTCTCGTAGCAACATAGTGAATGTCTTTTGTTCTCTATCCGAAGAGGGATGCTCCCAATTTTACTATCTTGGGATCTTCTTCTGTACCAATATTCACATCAATGGTTTCTTCGACTAGTAATTTTGATAAGTCCTCCATACGCGTAGGATCAGGAGGTAGGTTGAGATCTTCATCCAAGGATGTCTCCACAAGATTTTCATCCTTGGCGTGGTCACTTTGTTTGTCCTTTGATTTTTTTATTTTTTGGTTAGCCAGTGCCTCAAAGAGGTTTTCACTGTGTGACTTGGACTTTGATTTTTGCCGAGGCTTTACGTTGGAACTTTTGCCCTCACTTTTCTTTAAGTTTTGCTGACCACGAAGCTCAGTCTCCTCGCCAAAGTAGGCACAGGTATCTAAATCAATAAAGAAACCCTTCTTGTGATCCCCAATGGGAATTGTATCCCTTATGCCCATGAACTCTGCGATAGCTTCGTCATTCTTGAATAAATCTAGCGACATGTGACGTTGTTGGTCCCATTCAACAAGGGAAGGGTATACAAGGTCAAGGGTTGGTTCTGTGGGGGTTATGGTTAGGACAATGTTGTTCATGAAAAGGTTTGTGGAGGCCAGATCCTCATATTGGCTACAATGGGAATCCATATCACTGTCTAGATAGTCAGAGCTATCCTCACATTCAGAACAAGTAGCGTCTCGGTCATTGGGGTGTGCTCCATAAGGGTGAATCCCAATGCCTAATCTTTTTTTTTTGAAATGTGGAAGAGGGACCAGTTCTCTTTGTCCTTGTTCATTTCTTCCACATCCTAGGCCCTTGTAGCCCATGGAGTACATCATTTTACTAGATTTTTCATATTCTGGGGTTCGATAACAGGATGTTTGAGTATCCTCTGGGACCCAAGTTGTAGGTGGATCAAGTAATTTTTCCTCAGCTAACAAGCCTCCAGGTAAGAATGACCCAATAGTGTGTTCCTTTCTAGGTCTTCTGAAGTGGTAGTTGGGTCGACCTCTAGTCTTGGGTGACAATGAGAGGTCTGAAACCAAGAGCGCTTGTTGTACATTATATTCCCCGCAACCATATTCAAGGATTTTCATCTCCCATGAATCAAAAGGAGATGTTGAAGTAGACGCACCATGAGTGCAAGAACTGAGAGAATCCGAATCCACCCAAGATTCCATGGCCTCAGATTGGAGAGGGACAACTATATCATGGAGGGACATGCATATGTACCCTTTCGTGCAAAGCTATTGAGAGCTCTACAATGAGTGAAGGGCTCTGAATCTCCTTGTATTGTAATGGTGTGTCCCTCATGCTTCAATTTAATGCATTGATGAAATGTTGATGACACGGCCTGCATGGCATGAATCCATGGTCGGCCTAGAAGCATATTATACGGAAGTTCCAAGTCTAGGACATGAAACTTTGTTTGATGGAAAGTGGGACCCACCTCCATGGGCATCATGATTGTGCCTGCTGACTCCCTTTCCACGTGTTGTCATATGCGGTGATAGTGATGATATTGGACTCAAGATCTTCCTCAGTATGTCCTAACTGTTTAACCAACTTGAGTGTGTAAATGTTCAACCCAGATCCATTATCCACAAGCACCCATTTGATCTTCCTGCGGGTGACAACTACCTCAATATATAAAGGAAGATTATGCGTTGGATTCTTAGTAGGGATCTCCTATGGTTGAAGGAAATATATTCATTTGGTATGATGTTTGCCACTGCGGCTTGAAGGTGTGTAGGATCGACCTCTAAAGGCACTCTCGACCCCTGAAGAGTTTGGTATAGAATGTCTTTATGCACATTGGATATCTTGAGAAGATCTAAGATCGAAATCTTAGCAGACGTCTTCTCAAGTTGTTCTAAAAGGTTATATTTACCGGTTTGTGGGGTTGACGGAGAAGGTTCTGGAATTGTGAGGTGGGCACGCCTTGTTACTGCAGTGCAGTCCTTTCCCTTAATTTGGATGGTGTTGACATGGTCAGTAGGAGAGCGAATACATCCAATAAGTGAATCATAATGATTTTTGTCTCTTTTGGTGTACAAATAATTTGCTGCTTTATAACCTTGGGATGACTCTCCCCGATCCGGCTTTGACTTCTCTGACTTATCATGGTTGGGGAATGGTTCTTTATATATCCCCATTTTCTCGTTAGGTGTTTGTGTTTTTCCTGGGTTATCCACCTCTATCTCCCCATTGTCAATGAGGTCCTGAATATAATGACAAAGTCACAGACATTTTTCTATCTTATGTCCTTTGACATGATGCATTTCGCAATATTCATGCTCCTTGTACCATGAAGGTTTTGGAGTGTTGTCATCAAATGGTTTGCGTTTTAGGATATGTCATCATGTGGGCCACATCCAATTGTTTTAGTATAACTGACAAAGGTTCATTAAGAGAGGTGAACGTTCTTTGCTTTGGTGGTGGTTGAATTGGTCCCTTGGTCAGTTTAAAAGGTTGACCAGTTTGGACTGTTTGAACACGTTTGGAATCAGTGATTCCGTCTCCCACCACATTTTTGTTTTTGTTAAAGATCTTCAGCTTTTCCATGGGTTTGACATTTTGATTGTCTCTAGATTGGGTTTTGAGGGTGCCTTTGGAAATGAGAGCTTTCTCTATCTGAACCCCTTTTTCGATGACCTCCTCGAAAGTGTGAACAAAATGCATTTGGAGGTGGAAAGCTATATCTGGGTTGAGGTTGGGGATGAAAATACTAACCAGCTGTTTTTCAAGGAAAGCAAGGGAAGTGACTAGCTATCCCTCTCCACTATTGGAGGAAGCTGGCGAAAGTCTCATTAGGGAGTTTCTTGGTGCCACATAAATCTACCATGGTGACATCACTCTCTATGTTGTACGAGAAGTGATGCACAAACCTTTCTGCCAATTCTGGCCAGGTGAAAATTGATCCTTGTGGTAAGCGTGTAAACCACTCCAAGGCTTGGCCTCTGAGACTCTTGGGGAAAAGTCTGATGACATAATTGTCACTATAAGACACCTCTTGACATGCCATGTAGAAATATTTAACATGATCCCATGGATATCCTTTCCCTTTATATTTGTCAAACTTTGGCATATCAAATTTCTTCGGAAAGGGTTGAAGGGTCATTGTCTTGTCAAAAGGATAGGGGCATAATTCTTTGTATTGATATTTCCTAATGCTCCCTATATTTATCTCTTGTAGGCTCATGTCGCTTTCATAGACTGCACCTCTTGTGTGAGAAATTTTTCTCTAGTGGGAGAAGCAGGGATGTATACGCGATGATATACCGTGTCTTCTTCTCCTTGGTTTTATCTATGGATTTCATTGATCTTAACCTTAGGCTTCGACTTTTGAACATTCTTGTTTGCTTCCTTCTTTACATGGGAGGTTAACAAAGCTAGTTGTCATCTTAGGTTACTAATTTTTTGTTGGATTGTGGTTTCTTCTTTTAAAGGTTCTTACTCCTCGTATTGTGGAGGTTCTTCACCTATCTCATGTTCTATCTTGTTTCTATGTGGCACTTTGATAAAGTGCATTCTATGTCCCACCACTTTATCATTCCCTATGTTAGAGGTAGAGGCATGTCCATGCATCAAAATATCCTCCATATTGATAAGTGGCGTTCTTCCTTAGTAGCGTTATTCGCAGGTGGGATTGTTTCATTTTTAGTGGGCAATTTGGCCCCTAAATCTACGACCTGTGTTAACACTCTATCTTTATTTTTGAAAAGAAACTCGTCTAATAAAGTGGGGTCAAAATTGAATTCTACATGTGGGGATTCTAATTCATTTCCACTATGATCGACCATATCTTCTATTTCTTTTTCCGCAAAAAACAGAGGTCCTACATCATGTCCAATGAAGGGGTTTGACCCTTGTCTATTAGAGGCTTCCCAAGCTTGCACTTTTTGTTCCTCATATGTCTGTTTTTTGAGTCCTAGTTGTGTTTTAGGAGCCATGTTTTTGTGATATTTTTCATTAGGGTAAGTTGTAAATGTGTTCAAAACTTTGTGACCACCCCTAAGTGAAATGCAAGATGTATTGTTAAGAATATGAGTGAATCAACAATGTGAGAATACCAATGTGATAGAGTGATAAATCACTAGTGACACAAGCGTTTGGTATCTAAACCTATCAAATGAAGTACCTCCTAGACTATATTTCAAAAAGAAGTTTCATGTCGCAAGATAATTAACGAGATGTTCTTACTTATGTTAAGTTCACGAGAATGAACAAAACATAAGTAAATACAAAAGGTCAATGTGACCTCCTAACAAGATATACTAGGAGCGAGCTCAAACTTGATTAAGACCTACATATCAAAAATTTCCAATTACAATTCGTGAATGACATGACAATATCACCAAAATATGTTAACCAACTTTGTGAGAAAGTAAGGTATTGATATCAAGGTGCTATTGATATATCACGCACAAATGGTAACACCCAACACTCTTCAAAATCGAGGTAATAATAGAACCAAACTAAAAAGCTCAAAGTATAGCTAGGAATATTTAAAAATGCGTGCAACATAACCTTACAATATAGATATTTATGTCGAGTTTACAAGAAACAAGACGTAAATATCAAAATTGTAGTGATACGATACAAACAAGCTAACTCTTCTAAGGAAGTCCAAGATGATGAACCACACCTAACTACAATGACGATCTTGACATGGGTATCAAGATCACAATGGACACCAATGATATGAATACGTCTCCGTGCACTTTAGACATTTAACTTACCCAGCAGTAAACATGGATGGGCGTAAACGGACAAAACAGTGGCAGAAAGAATTGATTGGTAACACAAAGGTAGTCACTCTCCTTCTGATCAACAAAGTGTCAAAAGAATGTGAAGGAAGTAAATCAAAAAATGGGATGAAAAATGCTAGTTTCAATTTGGCATAGTTTTGCCTCACCCTAAGGAAAGTAAAAACTAAGCGAAAGTAACGCGTCACACATTTCGCAATAAAAAGATGGTTCACAACTCAACACTATTTTACAATAGTCAAAGTGGGATCCTGGCCAAAGTATATCTTCCTAGGTGATTATCTCATCATAGGTGTCATGAAGATTATCCACGAGCGGGACCATTTACCCAAATAGTCCCGACTATCTTGGGAGTATCTTGACTTTTCCCCCTTTAAGCACAGTGGGCATTAGATGCATCCATCATGTACTTAAAAGGGTCGTATAGGGACAACTCGTAACTCTATCTCATAAAGGAATCACTAGTCAAATAGGTAGTGTGGAGAACTTCCCATTTCGTCCACAAGGTTCCCTCTTGTGTGGACTACTTTGGGGTTCTTGGAACCACCCCCATTGTTGTAGCTTAAGGTGTTATACCAAAGGGGTTATGTTCCAGTTGAGCAGAGAGGGACGTACCCTTTTCCAAAACCTGCAATATAGTGTTTTGAATATGTTGTTTGTTTTATCTTTTTTAATTAGATGTGGTTTTCTTAAACACCGTTTGGCAACCTGTATAACATCTGTATTAGTAGTTTTTCAAATTTTGTTTTGATTCCTTTGTTCTTTGACAAGCGATGGTGTTTTGGTCCTATATGACGATTTTTAGTAGTTTTCCATCAAATGAGAAGGCACCATTTCTAATTCTCCAGATCGTCCAAGGACGCAAGAGAAGAGCATATGTGATGTCTTCAAAATCCAAAAATATTTAAACTGGAAAAACACTTTAATTCAACTACGCCAAGTTAACCAATTCCTGCTCAAATATTCTTAAAAACCTCAAAGCATCAAAAGGACTTAAGAATCATTTATGATTCCCAAGATTGCCCCAAGGGACATGAGGGAAAAACATACATGATCTTATTCCTATAAGTAAACAATGTAAAATATTATCTAATCAAGTACAAACATGTAAAAATAGCCTATAAAGACAAATATATGATTAGATAAACCTGCAAGAATGTTAGAACCTCAACACACTAATTTCAAAAATACAAAAGGACACTTGCACCCCTTTTTTAGCACCTGCGTGTGGGTTAGGGCATATATGCCACTCTGCGTTGTTTTGGATTACAGTGCACCTGCACCACCCGAGAGGCGTGTGTGCCATGAAAACAATGCATGCGCCACTCTGTGTATTTTTTCTTACCATGCACCTATGCCACCAGAGATGTGTGTGTGCCACAGAAACAATGTATGTGCTACCTTTGAGAAAAACAGGCATAACTCTCGCGCCATCGGGAAAACATGTGCACCACCAGAAAAGTGTGTGCACTAGCGGGAAAACGTGTGCATCATTGTTTTATGAAATAGTACTAGATTCCGACAAAACATCTTCATCACCAAAAATGTGTCTGCACCACTAAAACAACATGCACACTCTGGTTAGGGTGTGTGCACCGATATGACAGGTTTCAGAATGTAGTGAAGGTATAGTATGAAACAACATTTACACTCGGTTAGTGTATCTGCATGCTGGTTAGGGTGTGTGCGCCAGGGTTAGCGCGCATGCACTAGGGTCGGTGAAACAAAGAACCTATTTTTGACAGTGTGCCTACGCCACAAGAGAGGCGTGTGTGCCACCAAAACCATGCCTGCGCTCCTAAAAAATGTTCCTGTGCCAGACCTGCAACCAAAATATGGCCAAAAACACAAGAAAACTCACAATATCTCAATTTTTGACAAGTTAGCTTAAGAATGTCAATAACCCATTAAAATGATGGCTATGAACATGAGGTTACACATATCACATTAGCAAAAATTCCAAGAAAATGGACATTAATTACTACATGTGCATATCAAAAATTAGCCAAAACAATGAAACTTAAACTAAAATACCATGGGACTAAGGTCATGCCAAATGTGTGCATGTGTTGTTTTTAAACTAATGCTAATATGAGTAAAAGACTAACACCTAATAACCTTAATTAGAAAAAAATAAACAAACTACTAAGCACCATCACGATAAGAATTGAACAAGGTTAGATGCTAACATTCATCAATATACAAAACTTTGAAACTAACAATGTTAAGCATCTAAATCCTCTATTCTCTAACAACAAATAAATGAATGGACCCATGTAGGCTACATGGCTATAAAAGAGGGTTCTCTTTATTTGTTTTCCAAGAACCTAGGAATGAGGGCTTATCAAAATTGGGCTACAAGACCGTTTTGACACCTCCATATGACCTAAGCACTTAGGAAAAAGGCTTAACTCTTCAAGATGATGAACTCCCAAGAAAACAAAAGGCAAGCTCTTAGTCTATTTTGCTATATGCTTTGCATTTGCTTTCTCAAAGAGTTTAGGTGTCGGTATAAAAGTAGAAGGAGGACTCCTTATATAGCCCAATGGATAAAGGAAAAAATTCATCCCTTTGCATGTGGGATAAAGGTAAAACATGATTAGGAATGGATAAGGTTGCTTTATAAAAGGTAACCTTACTTTAGAAGGGTTTAATTTATGCTTAGAAAGTCATGGGAGTTGGAGGGTGTTTTGATTAATCAAAGGTGATTAACTAATAGGTAGATGTAAGATTATAGAAGCTAATTAGAGGAATATTAATACGATTTAGGCTATTAGAAGGGGATTAAATCAATTAAATATTGATTTATTGGTTAAATGGAAGGGAAAGCTAATTAATTTATAATAATTAATTAGTCTCGGTAGAAGGGGTGATTAATTAACGGAAGGTCGTTAATTAGGTTGTTAGCTAGATAGGTGACTTAATCAATTAGCGTATTGTAATTAATTAATGACAATAAGAGGGAATACGATCAATTTTGACGATATGTCATCGATTTGCGAGAAAGGGGATAATTAGCACAATTTAAGTATTTAAATTGCTTGGGTGTAATTATGGGTGTCTACAGTAGGAAGGAAAATAATGAAAGAGGGAAGAATCAAGATTATGCCAACCACTAATGGTCACTACATTTATTGCTAGGCACCATGTGGTATCTAGGTTTTATAACATTATCATTGTCTTATTCCCAATGTGTGGTCGGGTGGATTTTTTGGCCATGTGGCTGGTCAAAATGTCCGCAAGAGGTCTTAGGTTCATGTTGTCCAAAATAACACTCATGTTATTTAGATAACTTAATTCGAGTCATAGAATCCCACAACTTCAAGAAAGACATCCGTGGAATGAACTTAGTGTTTCGCAGAAATTAGAAGGCATAGTGTTCCATGGAGTTTGCAAAACTTATGTAATAAAGGAACATAACCGTGGAAACATGTGTTACAGAACAAAAGTAGAGGACCATGCAAGATTGTGCGTGAAGGAAAGTAAAGCGTGAGAGTATTGGAAAGGCTCGTGGGGAATAGGCCCACACATGTTTAAAAGTTTTGTGGAACAAACTAAGGTTAAGATCCATGGTACAAGGCAAGTAAAAAATCTGTGGAACAAAGAATCCACCTAACAAAGGAAATGCTGTGGAAGGCTAAAATCTGTAGAATGAAGCATACTTTATAGAATGAGAAACGATAAAGGCGTGGATGAGGGAAAGTAATTGTGGAGTTAAAGGTTGTTATTGGATTAAGGCAGAGATCAAAATGAATTCGTGGGACATTGGAAGTTTTCCAAACACACAGAAAGCCACAGAAGATGAGATCGAGGTGACTGAACATCAAAACTCCAGGAAACTCAACAAAACTGTGCCTAATTCAAAATAGACGCCCATCCACTCTAAAAACCAACATTAAGTTTTGAACAACAATGTCCTCTTACACTAAAAAATTGATGGTGTGTGATTAGAGAAATGTCAGGCACCCATATGTGGCCTGTAAAATCAATGGTGATTGGTCCTTGGTGTTAGCAGGATGGTTAAATTCATTGATCATTGGATGTGATCTTTTCCCTCTTCCCCTCTCTCTCTCAAAATTTTCTATATATGTAAGTGTAAAAACACAAACAAAGAGTTCAATTTTTCTGCTAAGTATGAGAGCTTTGCCATTTTAAGATCAAATATTTTCCTCATAGACCTCTGTAACACACTCGTGAATGTATCACACGCCTCAACTCTGTTAGATATGAATGGATAAGTTCCTGATATTGTATGCAAGTGTGATCTCTTTCCTTTGAATACATTATTTTTTAATGTGAATATTTCAGTCCTTTTGCCCACCTTCAATCTTATTCTGTTCATATCTTTCAAGTCTCGTGTGCATTATCTTGGATCTTCACATGTATTGTTATATATGCATCTTTGGAGCCATAATCAAACCCTATTATAGTTTGGTGCATCACCTCTCTTTATTTCCATTTCTCTCTCTCTCTGTCTCAATCCTGGTCCTGTGGAATACTTAGGGTATGATTAGATAACAATAGTTTAGTGCTAATTAGTTAGCCACAGTGAGCTATAATAAGAGCCAACCTTCTCTGTAGATTGACCTCAAAATGCATCATTGTCCAAAACTTTTGAGGTCTTTCCATGTTTCACTATTGTCCAAAACTTTTGAGGTCTTTCCATGTTTCACTAAAGTGTTGAATGTGGTAGACTCAACAAGGGTGCAATCTCATGTGATTACAATTTTGTGGCACGCTTGGTGGGAGAGTTTGAGTCACTTATAGCTCACCATTGTCATTCTCCCCTAAGATTGGTGTATTTCTTAGTGGATCTTAGCATTTGGAGGAATTTTTATACACATATGACGAATCCCAAGTTCAGATCTACTGGTTTTGAAGCGGTCCAGAATCCATTTTCATGAGAAAGATACAAACAAGACAAAGTACAATTAGATGAGAAGCCTTTGAATATCTACAACTCTCACCCAAAAGAAGGCTAGAAAGATCAATCTAGAGGTCCCTATCACCTCATATCAAAAGCCTTTCAACCCCTCCTCTTGGTATACCCTTCTCTTTCTCTTTCAAAAATCTAAGGCATGTTCCCTTAATGACACATCAAATAAATTTACCCTTTGTAACCTTTAATGAAGGTAGTCCTTTAGCCTTAACAACTCATAATGATATTCTAGTTGCTACTTTAAAAGGTGTTCCATTTTTTGTCGGTGAAAATATTACTACCCCCATAGAACATATCCAAGATGTTGTTAAGGTATGCTCAGTCCACTCTATAACTGATGATGACGTAGCACTCAAAATTTTAGCTTCTTCCCTAAAAGGAAAAACACTTCAATGGTATAGAAGTCCATGGCTTGCTTCAATCCATTCATGAGATGAACTTAGAGAAGCACTTTGCTGATACTTTGAAGAAAAAGGTAGACAATATTTCTCTACTAGAGTAACTGACAGCTATCAAGAGAGCTCCTAATGAGATTATGGCAGATTTTAACTTTAGATTTTTGAAAACTTGGGACAAGATTCTATCTCTTTTGGGACCAATCCCACTAGGTGCATTTCTATATTTCCTAAGATATCTTAATTCTGATATTGTAGTAATGATTCAATCTATGGGAGCTACAACATTACTTGATGCATATGTAATAACCATTAGGGATGAAAATTGCTTGATTCAACCTGAAAAAATAGCTCCTATATTACCTACACATTTGTTCCTAGAGTTTATACAAAATATTCAACCTTCTCTTGCTCTCATCCCAGTGCCATATGATTCACCATCTGCCACCACATCTTACTCCTCATAAAAGCAAGATGATAGTGATGACCTTAGAGCCTTGGTAAAAAAATCTATCGAATGCAATTGTCTCCCTCAAAAGGAAATGAGATTAAACACTTATGAATTACCCAAGTTTCAATCAAGGGCAATATCCAGGTCAAATGTTTAATCATGGTTATCAGCACCAGAGATCTCAACATCCAAATCAGAGATACAACCAAAATAATCAAAAAAATAGGTTATAAGGCCACAATCCAAATCTACCTCTTCAAATAGTTGCTCCTACACAATAACTTCCTTTCACAAGCACTAGAAAAGCTCTTGTCTCGGTGCAAAATAATGTAATACAAGAACCTGAGTGGTTTTTTCCATGAAACCAACCACATGATCAAAATACTTATGTAAATGGTGTACAGGTTCAGACTCTCATGGTGAAATTTTTTGTCAATCAGCAGGAACCATTGAAGGAAGTGATAAATTCCAATGTGGAAATAATGCAAGAATCCGTTATGGAATCCAATTTCATGTTTTATAGTACTGAATATTTTTTTGTGGTTAATCAAACCACATACAACTTAAACAAACAAAAACTTCATGTCGCAGATAATATAAGGTCAAAGAAGTGGTAATTGGGAATTTTTGAACCATCCCCTCCTATGCAAAGTCCACCTCTCAAAGATAAAAAATCCATGGAATTAAGTAGAAGCACACCGGTGGTTTCATCCACCGTCTCCGTCCCTTGGACAAAGAATTTGAGGTAAAAATAAATTCCACCATCAAAATTACCAATTTGGTCAGTTGAGCAAAGAATAAGAGAATCCTTCACACCTTTGATGTATAAATTCATGGTTATTCTTTTGAACATTGTCGAGAAAATGAAGAAGAAAAATATGAATGTGACAATGTGGGATGCCTTATCTAATCTATCTTAGAGGGATATTATACAAGAAGCTCTGAAGTAGTTGCCACAATATAAACTGGTTATATGGAAGTCAAAATTTGCGGTTAACCTATGACAACCAAAGGATGAGCATGTACGTAAGGTCAAGAAGCCTCCAACCTTATACATGTATTTGATTGTGGGAAAGCACCTAGTACATAATTACATGATAAATTCTGGTGCCAGTACTTCTGTAATGCCTAAGAAACTAACAAACATTTAAGCATTGAATATAACCCAACTTCTAAGGGATTTCTGTAACTTGATAGATCAACTGTCAAAATATTAGGGGTTATAAAAGATCTTGAGTTGAATCTTCATGCTTGTCCTAGCTTAACCATCATTAAAGAGGAATTAGTTATTAAATTACCCCTATCTTTGCCATCTTATTGTCAAGATATTTCATAGCCAAAGTGGGTGGGTATTTATATTCTGATTGGTCTCACATGCTCTTAAGAACTAGATATGGAACAATATGTACCATTAGAGCTAAGCCAATTTCCTTTTACCTCATTGAATTTTATGACCCCACTCCCCTGAATTATAACTATATGATTCAAGAGGAGGAAGAAAATGATGTAGTGTCAGTACAACAATCTACTCCTCCTTATTCAGTCCTTGATCTTCTATTAGATGAGCAGGCTAAGGAGAATTATGAATTTGATCCTTATGACAGCCAAATAAACTAGTTTGTGTACTTATTGTATCGTTGAAGAATACTTCATAGCCCCCATGTCATATAAAGAAGAATATAATGCTTCAATTTTATGGAAAATGATCTTTGATGGCTCTAGAATCATAAATGGGACTGGGGTAGGTGCAATTCTAGTTTTTCTAGTAGGAAAGAAATTCTTCTTTGCACATAGGTTGTAGTTTGCATGTTTTAACAATGTAGTGGAATATGAGGCCTTGATTCATGGAATGCTATATGAAAAGAAAATACATATTAAGGACTTGCAAGTAATTGGAGACACCGAGTTGTTTATTCATCAGGTTAGAGGGAGGTGTGATGCCAAGAATAATCTTCTAAAAATATTATAGACAAATTTTGGGATCTAATGGAAAGTTTTGATGTTATCAACCTACAAGTGGTGCCAAGAAAGTTAAACTCAGAAGCAAATCAAATGGATTCTATTGGATCACAATTTTCTCCATCTAAACACTTCATCCAAGATAACAAGAAACATGTTAGGATTGTAATAAGGCCATCAATTCCATATAATGAGGTCTTTTGGTAGGTTTTTGACAATGATAAGCAAATTGTCCAATTCATCTAAAATGAGGCGTAATTTTCATTAGAATTGTAACCTGAATTGCAAGAAAGCTATGGTGAGAAGATCATATGATTGAGGACAAATAAATTTCATAGAGAATTGGTCACACTTGAAGACATCTTTAGCCCTGATGATAAATTCAAAGGGGAAAAATAACATAACAACAAAGACTACCAACCAGTCACCATTATGCAAGATAAAGAGTTGTTTCTTGGAAAGGGTGATGAAACTAAAAAACAAACTTTTATTTCATTGTGTCAAAAGCACAGTGATGCTTTTTCATGGAGCTATGATTATATTAAAGGGTTTGATCCAAATATTACTCACCGTGCTATATATCTTGGCCCTAATGAAAAATCAATAAGACAAAAGAAGAGGCATGTTAATCTTAAAATCACAAGAAAAGAATTATCCAAACTCATAGAAGCCAAAATCATATTCCATATCAAGTATTCTTCTTGGGTTGTTAATTTAGTCCATGTTAGGAAGAAGAATGGATAAATCAGGATATGTGTGGATTTTAGACACTTAAATAGAGCTTCCCTCAATGATCACTATTCTTTTCCTTCCAAAGAACAAATTTTGCAAACAATGAAGGGGGAAGAAAGGTTTTCTTTTTTGGATGGTTATTCCAAATTCAACCAAATCAGAGTCAAGGAGGAAGCTCAACATAATAAAACCTTCACAACCAAATGGGGAACATATGCCTATGATAAGATGCCATTTGGTCTAGATAATGTTGGTGTTACCTTTCAAAGGGCTAGGAATATTTCATTCAAGGGTTATATTAAAATATTTATTCTCATTCACTTGGATGATATCACAATTTTCTCAATAGTAGGTGAAGATAATATAAAACACCTTGAGAAAGTGTTTGAAAGGTGTAGGGAGTTTGGAGTATCACTCAATCCAAATAAGTGCATATTCATAGCTCCACAGGGAAAACTTCTACGTTATGTCATCTCAAAATAAGGTAATGCTATCAACCTAGAAATGATCTCATCCACTCTTTCTCTCTCATTACTAATGTAAAAGAAGTTATTACAAAATTTCCTTGGAATGATTAATTTAGAATGACTGCTATATCAATAAGCTTTTCAAGGTAGAAATGCTCTTATCATGTGCATAGAGTAACATTGGTATGTGTGGTGTAAAGGTGTAAGATTGGAAGGGAGGTACTAGGTCCTTTATATAGCTTACTAATTTGGGAGAAGCTAGAAACCTAGAGAATGTGGGACAAAGATAAAGTAGAATTAGAAAGGGATAATCATGATTAGAAGGAATTAATTAGTGATTAATAATGCATGGGAGTTGGAGAGGATTTAATTAATCAACTAGGATTAATTGATAGGCCAAAATAAGCTTAAGAAGCCATTTGGTGGCGATTTATAAGGAAATTAGTAGAATTTGAAGGATTGGAAAGGGGAATTTAACCAATAAGAAGGTTTATTGATTAAATAGAAGATTAAAAGTGCTTGATTAAATAATAATAGTTAATTCAAAGAGGATTATAACTAACAAAGTGTTGTTAATTGGCATCTAGAATGAAAACTAATTAATTAACAAAGTGTCGTTAATTGACCAAGATGAAGGGGAATGTTAGCTAATTAGCGAGAAATCACTATTTACAATGAAAATGACAGGAAAGATGATAAACAGTGCAACTTTAGTAGTAAAATTACATAGTCGGATTTAGGTGTCTACAAGTACATCATTCACATTATGTATATTAAATATTCTCGCATATATGCTCATATAATTTTGTTACTCACTTATTACATCTAGTGCTTCATGGTAACCAATTTCTAATGAGATCACCATGATTTATATCAAGGCGGGTGGCCCTGTTTTGGGTCACTCTTATACTTTAAATTTAAACATTGTGCTGACCCGATATGGAATCTACCACACTTATATTTTAAATATAAGTTATATTCCATGACCATTTAGTATTTAGTGGGTTTCTTATTAAGTCAAGTTTCCACCTAATATTACAATCACAACACTCCCCCTTAATGTTAAGTAGGGAAACATGTAAAATTTCCTTTTTATATAAAAGGACATACAATCTATAAATCATCACATGAAGGATTAAGATAACATGCAAATATATATAACTTGTTCCAAATAACACATGCGAATTCATCTTTTTGTACAAAATGAATTATAATCCATAAATCATCTAAGTGATTTAGGCTAGCATGCAACCAAAAACATTTCTTCTACAGATTTTTTAATTCCGCAGTATGCTACTTCAGTGTTCTACAGTACACTACCATAGTATCCTGCAGAGTTAAAGTAGCCACAAACCATGTACATTTTTCACATGTTTAAGAAAGTTGTGGTACACTACTTTAGTATTCTATAGACTTCAATAAGCCGTAACACAAAGTAAATGTTCTGCGGGTTTTATTCAAATTGTATTACACAAGAACAACATAAATTTTCAAGATAAAGTGATTACCTATAAAGTATTACATAAGATTATGGATTCAAAAAATCTCATATCTAATTCTTCACTAGGTATTACAAGTAAACTCATATAAAGTGAAATTTTACTTAAACAAAAATAGAAATAGTATAGGGAGATTTTACATTTGATACAATTAGGTCGATAAGAGATGACATTGTAAAAGAGGTGGAAATATAAAAAACATGCAAAAAATGCTCAATCCTCTTTACTTACCCCTCAAGGGAAACTTTGAGAGGCCAAATATCATATGATTCAAAGGTGAATATCAACGTTGTTCACATGATAATTTGAGTCTTGCTCATCTAATTAAGAGATGGAGATCAAAGCCATGCACATGATCATTTGAGTCTTTCTCATCTGACTTAGAGGTGGAGATCAAAGTCATCCACATGATCATTTGATCCAAAATCTAAAATTCCCAACGTAGAATAAAAATTACATAATTTTGTAACACAATGGTTTTGTAAAAATATCTGCAACATGATCTTCAGTAGAGTACAACTTGAGATAAATGTCACTGTTTAGAAATTTATCTCGAATGAAGTGCATATGGATCTCAATATGTTTATTTCTTTGATGCTGAAATAGATTTCTTACAAGAGAACTGCAACTTTGGATGTCACATAGAATAATTGTTCTTCCTTTGATGCCCTAATGAAGTTTATCCAACAATCTTTTTCAGCCACATAACTTCCTTTAGTGCTTCCATAAGACTTATATACTATGCTTAAATAGATGATATAGATACTATTGGTTTCTTCTTACTACTCCAAGTGATTCCACTTACACCCAACTTGAAAATATATCCATAAGTATATTTTCTATCCATAATAGTAGTAACCTGGTTAGAATCACAATAGCCAAATAAATTTGCATCATCACAAGAAGAATAATACAAACCATAATTTATTGTACCTTTGATATACCTCAGAATCCTTTTTTCCATTTTCCAATGGTCCTCATAAGGATCCTGCATGAATATAGAAACCATTCCAACTGCATAGGATATATCAAGCCTAGTGATAGTCAAGTAAATTGAACTACCAATAAGATGCATATATAAAGTCATATTACATTTATCACAAGTAGGTTTTGAATTTAATTTAATTTCAACTTCGATAGGATTAGAGATAGTATTAAAATCAATCATGTTAAATATTTTAAGAAGCTTAGAATCATACTGAGCTTGATATGAAACAATATATTTGTGATTTTGACAAATAACCATTGCTAAGAAATGATTTAATAGTCCCAAATCAGTCATTTCAAAACATTGTCTTAGCTTATTTTTTATTATAAGAATTATATTTTTATCACTATTATTAATCAAAAGATTATCAACATACAAGACAATAATAATAATAATATGATTGTTTTCATATTTTACAAACAAGTCATTATAAAAAAAATAGATTTTGAAACTAAGATCTTGAAAAAACTATTTATCTTAGCATACCAAGCTCTAGGAGTTTGATTTAGACCATATAAATTATTTTAAACTTACACACATATAATTCCTTACCAGGTTCTTCAAATCCTCTAGGTTGATGCATGTAAATTTCTTCTTTCAAGTCACCTTTAAAAAAAATTAACATCCATTTGGTGAATCTCCCATCCATGTTGAGAAAAAAGAGGAAGAAGAATTCCAACAATGCTCATTTTTGTAATAGGAGAAAAGGTTTCAATATAATCTAAACTAGGGAAAATTTTAAGGAACCCCCCTGAAAAAAATTACAGAAATCATGGCGAATATACCTATAAAAAGTTTCATGGTTTTGAATATCCCTATAACCTGTTTCGTTATTTCGACGAAAATGGTATAAATATAAAAAAATAGTTGGAAATCGATTGGTGAATCTTTTGTAACTAGTTTTGTGAATAACCTTTGTCGAATTTTACTATAATAAGGCCAACATTTTTTCATTTATTTTGCATGTCATATCTTTACGCTCAAGTTCCTGGAATGTGTGACACTTGGCCACTTAGAGGAATAGAAAAATGACACGTGGTATCTTCTGATTTCTCACTGCCACTTTGCCTTACCTCACTGACACCGTGGACCAAAAAAATTATTGAATCTATTCTGTCCGTAGGCTTAGAGTCTAGGGAATGTATAAGTATGGAGGACACATTGAGGAATATATGATTTAAATATTATTGTTCTCAAAACTAGATTGTACCTTCCTAAGGAAAAAAATAGAAAATTTGCATACAATTCGGGACATACCTCTTACATATTTGTTAAAACCTATAATTCAAGAAGTATAAGGTTATTGAAAAGATTTTTTTATAAATATAATAAAACACTATACATTTTTTGGAATAGGGTAAAGTGGGGGTTTTGAAAGGACCCTCATCCTTTTAAAAAAATCCCATATGGCTAGATATAACATAAACATTACATATCATAACATAGGCATACCAAAAAATCTATAACTAGATATAACATAAATATTACATATCATATTAAATTTTACAGTTTTTGTATTGATTTCCTAGATGCATCAATATCGATATTCTCCACTACATTGTATACCAGGGTTATTATCTTGACACATTATTTATCAATGATAGCTCTGGTGTTGTCTGTATAGTATTTCTAGGTTTTAAGCACTTCAAAAGATCACTGCAACTTTATAGGGATGGAAGACACCATTTTGAATTAACTGTCCATCTTAGGGGTCTCTGCCAGGGGTTGATTGTCATCAATTTCCTTATCCACATTTTTTGTAGTAGCATTTAAAGATTACATAATTTTTGGGTCAGGGGATTCTAGATAAAGAATAGAGAGTTCTAGTAATGCTTTGGCAATTAGTTGCTCAGACAAGGAATTCGGATGGAGCTCTGTAGGAGAAGTTATAGGAGAATGAATGGGAACAGGGGAACTAGTCGATTGGCTAGAAGAGGGAGGGTCGGATGGAATCACCATTAGAAGGAGAACTAGAAGCTAAGAGGGTGTAATATTTCCCAACAATAACCACGTCTGAGTCTATATCATAAGAAACCTCGATGTCCTCCATGTATTCATCACGTGATACTTGTTTGATGTGCTTAATTTCACCACACATGATTTTGAGTAAGTGTTGCAAAATGACCATGGGCTTTGAATTTATAACTTTTGAGCGAGTTCTTCAAATGGACCTTTACACGTGTCCTCTGAGTGGGGGTATGATGGTTAATATTAAATGTAAATCTTGTCCAAAAAATTACTTTTAAACCGACATCACTATCGCACGTGCCTTTGCATTTTAAAAGTCCTTTTATCATGATGAATATGATATTATTAAGGATAAAATGCTATAAATTGAATCAATAACATAGTGCCCACTTCCCTTTGACACCTTTTGATGCTTATTTTGATACTGATGTTTACATTATGGACATTATTATGATTTTGATTTAGTATAATGTTAGCTATTTGATCATGGATTATTGTGACCTTGATTTGGTTACGATGCACGATGATTATTAGAGACACTCATATGTAGATGATGATATACTACTTGACATGTGATTTTGTATATTGTGAGTAGACTTAGAAATGGACATTATATGATGATGATATAGTTGTTGATTAAATTATGAATGATATAGTTGTTACTTCGATGTTGTTGTGATTCATTTATTTAGATGATTTTGCGATTATACTTATTCATGTTGGATGTTATAATATGGCCACAAGGCCGAAGGAGGTATTTGTGTTTTGCAGGTTAAAAATCACAACAAACATCAGAGGATTGGAAACAAATCACAATGGAATTCTAGATGAATTCAAAATGGTCACCATGACAACTTGTTTTATTATGTTGTGTTTTTTGTTGTTAGGGATTCTCATGGGGGAGATCACCTTTATATGTTACCATGGGTTTTGTGTATTTTATTAATGCGGTTTCTTTTTTTTTATTGTTGTATGTATTTTATTAGTGATGTGTTCCCTTCTTTTATTTAATTAAATTGTGGTAGGATTAATGTGAGAAATCATATGGTTAAATTTTAAATAAATCAAATTAGGATATGGGAAAGTAATAATGGAAGTTGTTGGCTTTTTATATTAAATATGTAAGAGATGTGTAAGTCAGATTTTGGAGTATGAAATACTCCACCTCCTTGGGGGTTGTTTTTGGAGGCTTGTGGGACAAGTAAAACTTGTCCCATGCCTCTTAAAGCTATTTACCAACCATACCTATGGTCAGAGGGTTGATTTTATCCCTTTTTAATGCATTTGTATTAATCATGTTGCATCTTTTAATTGCACTTTCTTCATGTTTTAAATTTGTAGTCCTTTGGGGTGTGGGATTTTTGGAGTGTGCAAGTAATTTGTCATATTTTCACCCACCTCTTTATTGTGCTTGGGAGAATGAAATTTTGTCTTTTGTGATTGGAGTTGAGGATGTGTGATGTGAAATCTTGTATGGATTCACATCATCCTCTTCTCTTCCCTCTTCTATAAAATTCAAACTCTTTGCTTGTTTTGGGTTGTTGAATCATTTTGCATGCTTCCTTGGGGTGAATTTTCTTATGCTTGGAGCTCTTGATTTTGGAAGGAGTTTAGAAGGCTTTGCTTTCTTGTTGGATGCTATTTTTGGGACTATGTTCTTGGCATTGAGAGCTTGCTATTTTGAAACACAAGCTACCATGGAGAGGTAGGAACCTAGCTCTTCCTTTTGCTGTTATTTATTTTGTGTTTGTATGAATGGTGTATGTGCTTTGTGTAATTGTTGGCTAGTTGGGTAGATTTCCTTAGGGATGGTGTAGGAGAAGGCTATGGGGAATCCATGTGGGGGGGGCATAAGGGAATGCCAATGGCATCATATTTGTGGAGGGAGTTTGGGTTTGGGATCCACCATGGAAAAGAAATAGCTTGCATTTCTTATTTTGTGGAGGGCATAAGGAAATCTGTGGGGGGCATAAGGAGGGATTGTGGGGGGCATAAGGATATGTGTGGCGAATTTTTATTGGTGATTTGTTACTGGTAGATGCCCAATTCCCATTGGGAGGCATAAGTAGCTTCCCCCATAGTCCTTGCTCCTTTGGCTTGCATGATCAAGCATGAGTTCTTTTTGAATGTCTTCAAATGTAGTTGTAAACTGTTGTTTTTGTTTGGACTGTGTTTTACATTGAATTATGCATGTTGAAAGAATTTTGTGTGTCTAATGGAAGCAAGTTGTTGCCATGGGTTGAAGCACACATTTTATTGTATTGTGGTTGGGGCTCGAGGGCCAATGATAAAGGATGGCTTCTCCTTTCATTGGATGTCTTGGTTGGGTGGAGAGTGTTGCCTTTCCCTCACTTTTGTTGTGATCAATTTGGAAGAAAAATAAAACTTGCATGTTGCTGTTATGGAGCAGAAGAAGACAGTTTTGCAAGCCCCTTGTGAAACAAATTCATTTGTAACCTTTTCCACTTAAAGTGGATGAAATTGTAATATATATTTGTGAAGAAAATATGTTGTAATTGGTTATGAAAGTTACTTATTCGAATTGTGAAAGATATTTATATTATGTTCTGTACATTTGAAAGAAAGAGAGTGAAATCTACTAATTGTATTCAAGGAATGGAAGAATGTAAAGATGTATTTCTTTTTGAATTAATAAATAATTGCAAGAATTTTTCCTCATTTGCATTGTTGTGTTGAATTGGAATATCAAATTGTGATTTGAAATCCCTATTTTGGAAAATGGAAAAATGAAGAAACACGTGATATGTAATTGTATTATTTTGCCTTGTTTTCAAATATATGATTTTGGGAAAGATAGAAACTGGATTCTTGTTTTAATGATTGCTTGAAGAAGGAAAAAACTTAGGTCTACCATGACTTGAATTAAATGTTTTATTGTATGGAAAAAGAGATAGTTAGATCTCTATTTGAAAAGAACAAATACGTATGAAGGAATTATATTACTTTGTCTCTTTTGGAAATATATTAAATTAGAAACCAGACTTTACAATTTAGCTTTTAAATGATTTGTTTATAAACAACTAAATGCCTTGGACTAGAATAGAAATTAAATTCCACACTTGAATGATGAAATCGATAGACAGATTCTCTAAAAATGGATCTCTGTTGCAAATTTAAAACTGGAAAATAAATTTAATCAAAATGTACAGTTCGGGCCTGCACATAATAATCAACTTGGAAACATCAAAATTTATCATGTTGTATTATCAAGGAACTCAAATTGACAAAGAACACTTAAGAATTAATTTATAACATTGCAAAATCCAAGCATAAACCTTTTCACAGTTGTTTTCTGTCAATTTTTGGAAAAATTCAAATTGGAATCAATTGAGCAAATTTACCTTCCTAAAACATTCTAAATCCTTCCTAGAATAATCCTCCATGTCTGTTTGGCATGTTGAGTGAAGGAGGAGATCAAATTGAATAAAAATTTATAAGTCAAAATTTACCAGTTGGCTTTTTAAAATCCTATAGAATGTTTTCTCAAAATTGACCCCTTAAACCTTATTGAAATGTAAAATTTATGATTCTTGTGCAAATAGGGCATTAAGAGATTTCCAGAAAGTCCTCATTTTCCCAAAACTGAGCTTCCTAGAAAAAGTTATGGCTATTTGAAGTTTTCCTTCCTTAGCAGGAAAATTTGGGAAAATTTTCCTGGTGGGTCTGCAGCCTGAAATTTCACCATTGAAAAATCCTTTGAAAATTCTTCAGAAAAAAAAAATTCTTGGGGAATTTTTTTAAAATTTCCTCCACTGACCCGTAGCCTATCAAAGGCTTCCATGTGTCCTCACAGGGCAACGATGGAGGCGCGACATCATTTTTTTCCTTGGGGTGTTTTTTTATTTTTTTTGAAAATTTTACCTATTCCCCGCCAACCCATTGGCCAATCACAGGCTTCCGCGTGGCAGCATGGGGTGATAGTGGAGGGGGAAGAACCCTCGCGACCCTTCAATTTTTTTGAAATTTTTGTTTGTGAAAAATTTAATGTTTTCCCTCGCAGCCCTACACTCACGCCCTTGTGCTAGAGAGACCCTTCCATGGGTGCGCAGACCCACACGTGCCATTTACCCCTTTTCCGTCCCTTTGGTAAAATTGACCAACTATCCCTGCTGCTTCGCCCATCCTTTTCCTTTCTCCCTCACTTGGCTAGTTGAGTGCCACGTGTCCTTGATGGACCCGTGGGTACATGACACAATTTGGAAATTTCCTCCTGTGCATGAATGAAATATCAACATTGCCCTGCGACCCGCCAACTTGAAAAAGGGTCTTCTTCTCCACTCGACATGTGTCCCCTTGGAGGAAAATTTGACTCCCAAGGCCCACCGGCCCATAACTAGAGTTTTATAAGGAGTTAGGAGGACTTCTTTATATCATTGGAAAGGTGAGAAAATTTCCTATCCAATGAAAATGGTTTAGGGAAATTTTGAGTGCATTAAAGGTGAGAAAAAATCAAGTTGAAATTGTGATCCTGTTAAAGTGTGGGTATGGTGATATTTTATCCCCTGAACCTAACTGAAACTTCTAACCCTAAAATTTGGACCTTGTGACCTCTGATAGTTGTTATTATAAGTAAAGTATGTTCTAGTAGATTAAACTTGTTTCGAAACCTGTTAGTGTCAACTGTTGTCTTGTAACCTGGTTGTAGACACTTCTAATAAAAATAAAATAATCCTGACTAATCCTAGGTTGTTTCTTGGGTCTCAAGTGGGTTGTTTTAATGGGAATCACACTTGGTATCAGAGTAGTGGATCAGAAGCTTGGACCATTGGGCACATTAGAAAACTTGGGACATGAAACTTAAACCTAGCACATTTTTTTAAAATGTAAGATAAAATAACTTAGTTTAGAAATTACATCTTTTAGTAAACATGGAAATTGAGTAGGACCTAGAATAATGAACTAACTCTCGCTTTGGTCTGTGCAAGAGGCACAAATGGGGTAGGGGAAATTTTAATATAGACTCAGACTTGCCACCATCACCACTACTACCGGATCAGGGTGTAGCATCTATCCTACCCTAGATTTTGTAGACTCTTCAAGATGTCAATGCCGCTCTATGCAGAGGATTAGGAGGAGGACATGTAGCCAATCGTGACAGAGCCCCTTCTTTTGAGGGTCAGGTATCTCCTCAACCCAATGAGGAGCATAGAGGAGAGAAATCCCATGTGGAGTTAACTAGGGAAGAGTCACCATAGAGGGGACAGGGTGACCGAGTTTCAGAGTGTAGAGAGAGGTCTCGGAGCCCTAGGGTTAGGGATGAGCAAATCGAGATACCTAGAGGCTATTAGAACATAGCTGCAGATCACATCAGGGAGATTTTGAAGCTTCAGCCATCACATTACTCAGGTGACATAGGTGGATTCTAGGTAGAGGCCTGACTAGTGAGCTTGAGTAGTTACTTAAAGATTTTTCCTTTTTCTAGCAACACGAAAGATTGTGTGTTGCGATCCATCTACTGAGGGATGGAGCATGAGTATGGTGGAGGAAAAAGGAACAGAAGCTCCATGTAGATTCTAAGACAGTGACCTGTGAACTATTTGAGGAGAGATTCAGGAGAAGGTATTTGTCATGGAGGTTTATACAATAGAGGATCGACGAGTTCCATGACCTCTAACAGGCATATCTTTTAGTAGCAGAGTATGAGAGTAGATTTCTGGATCTACTCTAGTATGTTGAGCACATGCAGGATGAGGAGGTACTTTTTCACAGGTTCATCTGGGGCCTAAATTTAGATGTTGGAGGGATAGTGTGGATCCACTGCCCACATACATTAGTAGAGTCCGTTGAGAAGGCCTACATAGTAGAGGAGACTTAGGGGAAGACCCAACCGGCTAGATATCGAGTCCGGAGCCGCATACAACATATGCAGGACAATAGATTGAGGGGGTCAATACCTCCTCCTCATGGTGTCCAGGGTTTAACATAGTCATCCTTTAGGCCACAACAATAGCAGCAACAAAACAGTAGTCCTGCCCACCTCATAGACCTCCACAGAGAGCTGATGCACAGAGAGGTCAGAGTATGGGGCCTCCTCCTAGGGCTCCTATCAAGACACAGGGTGGACCTAGAGCTTAGTTAGTAGAAGCTCACCAGTAGAGACCTCAGAAAAGCGTATCCAGATCATCAGGATCCATACCAAGACTTCCAAGGCACCTACTGGAGGTGATACTCATTGGGGAGGATCAGGAGGGTGTTTTTGTTGCGGAGTTACTAGACACTTTTGGAGAGATTGCCCACATAACCCTAATAACAAGGGTAAGACACAGATCTCAGAGCCTACGGTTGGTGACATGGGATGCAACCACAAGATTTATGTAGTAGTTGAAAACCACTAGGTAGAGCATCAAAGCACATTCATTGAGACCACATGTAGCATTGGTGGTATTCCTACCTATGTATTGTTTGATTCTGGTTCTTCTGATTCTTTCATTGCACCATCTTTAGTAGAGCGATGCAGGCTGGTTACAATTAGGTAGGGTCTTAGTTGGGATGTCGAGATGGCTTCTGGAGCCAAGATCTTTATAGACTCCTTAATTAAAGAGTGTGTAGTGGATTTGGGACCTTTCACCACTACCTCAGATCTTTGTATCCTTCGTTTGGGCTCATATGGAGTCATTTTGGGTATGGATTGGTTATCTACACACAGAGGCAAGATGGATTATTACCACAAGACTATATCTTGTGCAGATGATTTTGGAGTTGAGTCGGTGATTTTAAGGGTCAGGAGACCCATTTCTATTCACACCATCTCTGCTATGTAGCTTAAGCGGTGTGTGCGACGGGGTTGTCAGATGTATTCTGTTACTATTAGTGACCGATCTGAGGATGAGACTAGTGGACCATTGCTAGATGATCATCCCATTTTGAGTGAGTTTGTAGATGTCTTCCTAGGGGAGCTACTGGGTTATCACCCCCACATGAGATAGATCTAGTTCCTGGAGCAGAGCCTATCTCACGAGCACCTTATCAGATGACCACCCCAAAGCTCCATGAGCTCAAGTTACAGCTTGAGGGCCTTTTGGAGAAAGGCCTTATCCATCCTAGTGTATCCCCTTGGGGTGCATTGGTGATCTTTGTGAAGAAGAATGATGGATCCTTGCGGTTGTGTATTGATTGTTGCCACCTAAATAAGGTAATGATCAAGAATCGTTATCCCCTTCCACATATTGATGACTTGTTTGATCAGATGAAGGGATCCATGGTTTTATCTAAGATTGATCTTAAGTCAGGCTACCATTAATTGGGTATTTCAGATGCGGACATTCATAAGCATGCCTTCCGCACAAGATATGGGCACTATGAGTTCATAGTGGTGCATTTTGGTTTGACTAATACTCCCACAATGTTCATGAGTTTGATGAATGGGGTATTCAAAATATTATTAGATCACTTCCTGCTCGTCTTCCTAGATGACATTTTGATATACTCATGTACACATGAGGAGCATGAGGGGAACCTTCGCCAGGTTCTTCAGTGTCTTCGGGAGCAGTAGCTTTACGGGAACTTGGAGAAGTGTGCTTTCTTTTAGACAGAGGTGTAGTACTTGGGACATATCATTTATGGGGAAGGTATCGCCGTCGATCCTTCCAATATTAGAGCCATTATGGATTGGCCAGCACACACTACAGTGACCTAGGTACGTAGCTTCATGGGATTAGCAGGATACTACCAGAGATTTGTTTAGGACTTCTCTAGGATTACGCACCCTATCAATTCCCTTCAGAGGAAAGGGAATAAGTTTGTTTGGTTAGACAGATGTCAGTAGGCCTTCAAGACACTGATGGAGTGCCTCACTATAACACCTATTCTTGTAGTGCTAGATCCACATGGTGAGTTCTTTGTTTACACGGATGCTTCGTTGGCAGGCCTTAGAGGTGTGTTGATGCAGGAGGGTAGAGTAGTGGCTTTTAAGTCTCACAAACTCAAGGATTATGAGATCAATTATCTGACTCATGGTATTGAGCTTGTGGTATTTGTGCATGTTTTGGTTCAATGGATGCATTTTATTTTTGGTCGGAGATTCCCACTTAGGACAGATTAGTTGAGTCTTCGTCACCTCTTCACGCAACCCAATCTCAATGCTTGTCAGTGGCATTGGATGGATTTACTTTGTGAGTATGATATGGAGATAGAGTATGTGAAGGGGATGGAGAATGTGGTAGTAGATGCTCTCAGCAGAAGGAGACATGTGGCTATGGCCACCTCAGTGAGCACAAATTTGTGGAGTAGGATTCTTCAGCAGGTTCCTCTTGACAGCTTCTACATTACAGTACGAGTAGATATCAAGTCATAGAGACCCTTGAGGGGAAGTTTAATGGTTTTTACTTAGAGACAGATGGTCTTCTTAGGCACAGAGGCTAGAGATATGTTCCCAGAGATGGAGGCTTAAGGTAGGAAATCTTGGTAGAGGCACATCGTGCACCCTATTTAGCCCATCCTAGGGTGAAGAAGATGCACGCCACCTTCAGACAACTGTATCATTGGAGAGGACTTCATAGAGATGTGGCCTAGTTTGTGTCATGATGTTTAGAGTGCCAAAGAGTTAAGGTTGAGCATCAACATCCAGCAGGCCTTCTTTATCCTCATGCTATACCAGAATGGAAGTGGGACACCATTTCCATGGATTTCATTGTCGGGCTACCAATGTCAAGATATCACCACGATGCCATTATGGTCACGGTTGATAAATTGAAAAAAGTGGCTCACTTTTCTCTGGTGAAGACAACTTATATAGCTAGAGTAGTGGCACAAGTATATTTGGATGAGATTGTAAAATTGCGCAGAATTCCGTGGAAGATCATTTGTGACTGTGGTCCCTTGTACACTTCCCATTTTTGGACTACTATGCAGTATGTCCTTAGGAAAAGAATCAACTTCAACACATCATATCACCCTGAGATAGATGGACAGACTGAGAGGGTGAATCATATTTTTAGAGGAAATTCTCAGGATGTATGTGATGGATCAATATTCTAAATAGGAGGAGTACCTATACTTAGTGGAGTTTTACTACAATAATAGTTTCCAAAGTTCTATAGGCATGGCTCCTTTTCAAGATTTGTATGGTAGAGAGTGTAGGACACCTCTTAGCTGGGACATGTTAGAGGAAAAAGTATCTCTCAGACCAGCTCTTCTATAGGTGTTTCACTCGGAATGTTTCGGCTTTTGGGAATAGAGTTGCTTCTATCCTTTCATTCCTTTTAGAAACAGATGAGGTTAGGGTTAGGAGGAATACCTGTTGAATGTCAAGATGGTGTGCGCGTACCGTAGAGAAAGATCAGGCTGACTGCGGAGAACTCTTTTTTGTCTTGGAAGGACTACCTGCAAATAAGAACACAAGACCACAAGATTTTGATTAAACAATAAATGAGGAAATTGCCTTGGGCCCAGGAAATATAAAACTTCCTTTCGAAGGTGGTCAGTTCCCCTGCTAATATGAATTAACACAAAAGACTACAAAATATCAATTAAATTATTTCGTTAAACTGGGTAGGGGGAAAGGCTGGTTTTCTGGTTTTGATCAGAGGAACCGATGCCGGTGACTGATAACCGATGCCGGTTACTGATAACCGATACCGGTGGGTTCTAGGATCTTCTTGGTAGCTATGGTGTTTGTAATGGCTGGTTTTTGGATGGTATTAGGAAATGGGATGGTTAGAAGCAAAAGAATGACAGTTAGATGCAATGGCACGTTGGGTAGTGGATTCAGAAACGGATTTAGGAGGACTGAGATTCAAGAAGCATAAGAAATGTTATAACAAAGGACATGCAAGATGTGACTTACTGGTTTTGACCAAGATGCAAGTTGATCTCCTTGGTTGTAAACACTTCTGGTTTCTTTACTCGTCTCTGCTCTGTCAAGTGAAGATCTAGACTCTGTTCCTCGCTCACAATGCTCTCTGTTGATCTGGAAATTCTTTGACTGATCTCCAAAATGAAATTCCGATCCGTTGTTTTGGTTTGGGGAGCCCATTTACAGGGAACCGATGGTGGTTGCGTAACCGACGGCGGTCGAGTAGGAACCGGCATCGGTAAGGAAAAAGTAGGCTATTTTTAGTAAAATAGCCCACCTTCCCTGCTTTTCTCCCGAGAGATCAGTTGCGGGCTTGGTCAAGTGGCTAGAAGGTTGGCTTTTGGTGCGAGTAAGGAGGAATTAGTTATGGATGTGAGTCTAGACCAAGTCATGGGTCTTAATTAGGTTAGTTTAGGGTTAGGGCTAGGTCATGATGATGTGGCAAAGTGAGGTGGTGGGTAAGGTGATGTGGATTTATCAATTACAAGGTAATTAATAAATAATTGTGTAAAGTTTAGGTAATGAGGTTAGGTTGCGAAATGGGATGCGGGTCACAAGGGGTCGTAAGACACGAATTTGGTGTCTACATTAGCCCCTTATTGTCGTGTAGCTTGTTCTGTAAAGCTGCGCGGACAATAATATGAAGTGGTTTCTCATGTTAAGGATATAGGTAATCCCCCTCAAATCTATCACGGATTGAGTGAACGGGAAATCAGGGATAGGGTTGATAAAGGGTATATGTGGTAGAGAGGATGGTAAGGTGGTGGGGTAGGTCCAAGGAAGTAGACGCATGTTGAAATGCAATAGTACGATGAGGGTACATGATTTGACAAGCAAACCAGCAATGTGTAGGCAAAGGTCGATAGTTTATCCAAACAAGGGTGATATAATCCTGGTATCCAAGGCATAGGAAGTAGCTCCAGGGTATATAACAGGTGAGGTACATGAACGTTTAGGCATGTTCGGTAGTACCAAATAGTTGGTTTGGTTGAGATAAACGTCACGGTCTAGGTCTAGGCAAAGTTGGTCTACAGATCAAGTCAAGGACCCTAATCATGCTAAAACACGAACATGTGAGCTCGATTGAACACAAGGTACATGATGGATGGATAAAATAAAATGTTGATTGTGGGTATGGTATTGAAGTGATACGGCCTTGGGTCAGGCCAAGTGGTTGGAGCGGTGGCCGTGGGTCAGGTTAGATGGGTAGGTTGAGGCCTTGGGTCGGGTACAAATTGTTAGGGCGAGGCCTTAGGTCGGGCCGGATGGGTAGGTTGAGGCCTTGGGTCGGGCCGGATAGGTAGGTTGAGGCCTTGGGTCGGGCCTAATGGTTAGGTTGAGGCCTTGGGTCGGGCCAAATGGTAGGTTGAGGCCTTAGGTCGGGCCGAATGGTAGGTTGAGGCCTTGGGTCGGGCCGAATAGGTAGGGCGAGGCCTTGGGTCGGGCTGAATAGGTAGGTTGAGGCCTTGGGTCGGGCCAATTGGTAGGTTGAGGCCTTAGGTCGGGCTGAATGGTAGGTTGAGGCCTTGGGTCGGGCCGAATAGGTAGGGCGAGGCCTTGGGTCGGGCCAAATAGGTAGGGTGAGGCCTTGGGTTGGGCCGAATAGGTAGGTTGAGGCCTTAGGTCGAGCCGAATGGTAGGTTGAGGTTGTAGGTCAGGTTGGACAAGTGAACAAATGTTGTGCAGCAAAGGTGGATAGAGGTGATATTGGTGAAAAAGAGGCAAGGAGTAAATAAGGGCAAAGAATGGGGTGAAAGTTGGGTAGCGAACCGATGTCGATTCTGCATGACCGATATCGGTTAAGGGACCGATACCAGTTCCTTAGGGCAAAATGAAACCGATATCGGTGAAAGGTGAAAAACCTTTAAAAAGAAAAATACGGCTTGTCATTGTCACTTTTGTTATTTGCAATCCAAATCGACTTGTCTGACGTGGAGACTTGGGATTAGAGGCTGGATTGAGTGAGGTGGAGCTATTGTATTGGCGGAGAGAGTTGATAGTGGGCCCGATTAAGGAGGAGGCAACAGTTGATTGGCCGGGGACCCAGCAGATCAGGATTGGAGCCATGGCACAGGCAGGAGGAGCTGGAGGGGCTGGACCAGCTGGACTGCCACCACCCATCCACCACGACGACGTGTCCGTGTTCAGGTAGATTCGAAAACTCTTAATTTGGGGATTGGTTGGATATGCTAAATTGGGGGTTGGGTAGAATTAACCTCTTTAGGACCATACGGAGAAAATGGAAATGAGTTTGAGAAAAAGGAGGGGTAGCGATAGCGTTAGATAGGCTAATGGGTAGGTGGGTAAGTTTTAGGGTTTTTGGGTGGTAGATGGGGAGAAAATAGGTAAAAAATGGGTTTTGGGGGACGCGAAAGGGGGTTCGGCTAAGGAGAGGAAAGTGACCGATGTCGGTACTAAGCGACCGACACGGTCACACAATTTAGGGAAAGGCGAGGCTTGTGGTGACCGACGTCGGTCAGTATCGGACGGAGTCAGGGTGTGGGTTTATGTAGGGGGTTGGGTTGGGTGGGGGTTGGGTCAGTGAAGGGTGGGTATTGGGTTGGTTGTTTGGTGGTGGGTGGGAGCACTAGTACCTCCGAATGACCAAGCAACACCTCAAAGGCTCACGTTAAAATAACGATTCGGAAAACACGCCAAATAAAAAAATGCATACATCTGCCTTCACTCACCCCACACAATCGGGAACACCCCAGCCAGCACCCACCCCCCCACGCCCCACAGCCCCGGTAGAACCAGGCAACTTTCTTACACACACCCATAATACACTAAAAATACCCTAAGAACGAGGCCCTACATGACTTACCTCTCGCGCACCACACAAGCAACTCCCTAAAAATCCCTAGAACCCCACCCTCACCGAACAAGATCGCAAAAAAAATTACAAGCTACATAACCCACAATAAAACCAGATACTCACAGACAATATAAGGAGGTAAAAACCCACCCCTAGCCCAAACGACACACGTCACAAAAAATATAAAAGTCTTCATTGTACATGACAACTCAACTCCGCGTCCCTCGGGCGAGATGGCGGCGGGATGAGCATGAACTGGCAGAGAGCGGAGGAGTCCACCAAGGAGACGGGGAAAAATATAACACAACATCCAAAACAGCCCTAATTCGCTACCATCTCCATTCAGATAACCCCATATACCCCACACAGTAACCACCTAGCCCACCTTTGCTCCCAATACACCCCTAGCTAGCAACACATCCATAATAGTTTCCTACCGCTTTGACCCACACCCAACCTGCACCACCATCCCAAATCCACAATCAACAATCTATCGCAACGCCCCGAGCCCAAAATTAAAACCCAAAGTTTTAAAAAAACCAAACTCCCACTACCACATGAATACATCCAGCGCTTGTAACTCCATGAAATAAATTAGGCATCAAGGTATCAATCTCAATTAAGTAGGTTGAGTGCTTTGGGGTTTGGTTAGTATACAACCACCCTCATACATCCCGCTCACCCACACCCCGAGAGACATACGATACACGGTGGCCCAATCAACGACTCAGCGACACTGAATAAGCACCGCAAGAGAGACGCCCCTCCCCCGACTGGGTTTATGTAGGGGTTGGGTTGGGTGGGGGGGGGGGTTGGGGTTGGGAGTTGGGTGGGTTGGCGTGGGGGGGGAAGTCGGGAGTTGGGGTGGGGAGTTGAGTGGTGGTGGGTGGTGGGGTGGAGTAGATGGGGTGGGGTAGGGTGGGTTGGTTGGGGTTGGTTGGGTTGGGGGTGGTGGAGTGGGGGTTGGTTAGGGGTGGAGAAGGGAGGGGTAGGTGGTGGGGGGCAGGTTTGGGTTTTTGGGTTGGGTTGGGTTGTTGGTCTGTGGGTGTGTGGGCCAGTGGGAGGTTGTTAGAGGGGGAGGTTTGGGTAGATGTGGTAGGGTGGGTTGGTTTGGTTAGGGCTGGTCGGGTAGAGTGGGTTTAGGGTAGAGAAGTCAGGGTATGGGCGGGGGGATAAAAAGGGGTAGGTGTGAGATGACAAAGTAGATGTTGTATAAAGAGTAGGTCTAAGGAGTGGTTGGTTTTGAGCAGGCACGTCAGCAGTGACGATGCGGATAGGATGCCCCCACGGTTGGTGCGGATGAGGCCACACGTATTTGCGGCTCATTGGGCCATCATTGCGTGAGGTGGGACTCAGCGGAGTCTAGAGGTACAGAGCGATAGAGAGAGATCACAGCCTGATGGTCGCCCTCATCGAGAGATGGGATCCGGCGACCAATATGTTCCATCTCCCGACTGGGGAGATGACCGTCACATTGGAGGATGTGTATCGCATCCTTCGGTTACCTATCGAGGGAGAGGCAGTCTTCCAGGTAGATTCAGAGACTGCGATGGACAGCATACTGCAGGTTTTTGGGGATGCAGCCGCGCTACTGACCTACCATAGCGCGAGTATCGGGTACGGTGACATGTACCGTGCGCATCGTCACGAGACACGACTGGCTATGTTGATGATGGTTGGGATCACCTGCTTCGCCCTCCCGGACTCAGAGGGAGGCCGCTTCCCACGAGCATTGATGGGGGTACTGCTGGAGATGGTGGAGGAGCACACCTGTTACACCTGGGCACCAGTATATCTGGTGTAATTATACAGGGAGCTATGGGGCTATCGCCGGAGGAGGTGATTTGGTATTTGTTCTACATTTTTGTTGCATTGTTGGGCATACGAGCACATCGTATGCATCAGGCCAGTAGGGTTACCCCAGTAGCCAGGGCCATAGGTCATATACCGATATGGCTTTCAGAGGTGGTTGGGGGTCGTGGGCCAGCCACGAGCAGTTATGGCAGGTCGGGATGTGGCATACTATAGACATCTGCTAGAGGGCCTTACAGCAGTAGACATTGTATGGAGACCCTACAGAGGTCACCATCGTGGCAGAGGAGCCCGCTTACAGTTGCGCCTAATCCAGAACACATTCTGGATAGCAGGACGGAGGCCAGGAGAGTACGAGTGGATACCCCTGGAGAGGGTACGCAGGCAGATGGGGCTGCGACAGGATGAGCCACCTCCTGTTCCTTAGTACAAGAGAGATGATGTAGAGGCCCCACTACCTGCACCACAGCCTTGGATCCAGATTGGGTAGCAGAGAGGCTAGCAGGTGAGGGTATAGATGATGCTGGGTGCACGGGAGCATACAGGGTGTGGTGGGCTGGGTAGAGAGAAGCCAGGATAGTACCGCCTGCACAGCCAGACTTGGCTGCAGTGATAGGAGAGAGAGATCAGCTCAGGGGTCAGGTACAGCTCTTACAGGGGCAGCTAGCTGCAGCACAGGCACAGATAGGTGTCTTACAGGGGCAGCTAGCCCAGGCTCAGGCACAGGCACAGGCAGCACCACCACCAGCACCACAGCCACAAGTGCAGGTACAGGTACAGGTAGCAGCACAGGTACCAGCACCACCACCAGCAGCGGTACAGCCACAGCCCCAGGCACAGGTACAGGTGCAGGTACCACAGCCACAGGCACCACCAGCGGCACCAGCACAGGCACAGGGGGCACTGGTAGTAGGTGTCAGGGGACCAGCCCCAGTACTTATGGTGGCTCGAGAGCGCTACATGGAGGCTAGAGCGGAGGCCCGATACTATCAAGATATTCTTGATGGTACCGGGGCTGATTATCAGCCCTATGCGGCACATAGAGCAGAGACCTCTCGGAGCCAGAGGTCTCAGGGAGGTGCAGCCACAGCTGGTGGGTCCGTCACAGGCAGGAGGCGAGAGGCACCACAGGGACCAATGGGGAGAGGTGCCGAGGGTGGTGGGAAGAGCTGAGGGATCCCAGACATGACTTTTGTATTTAGAGATGGGCACCGGTCTGCGAACCGGGTGTATTGATAGAGGCCTGCATGCCTATGTATTATTCATGTATTAATGTATTCATTTATTGTATACTGGCCTGCGAGTCGAGTAGGGGTTGTATAGTGGATACCAGCCTGCGAGCTGAGTATATATCTATTTTTGATACGAGGGACCGGCCTGCGAGCCGAGTCGAGATTTTTTGACAGTTATTGCGGCCTGCGTGCCGGCTTTGGTGGATTATGAGATCACAGAGGCCCTGATGTAGGGCACATTGTATTTTTAAAAATTTGTATATATATAGAGACGATGTTTTGATCCTCGTGCAGTGTTCAAATGTGTTTAAATATTTTGTTAATGGTTGGTAATATGTAATGTATGATAAGTTTTAGTTGACATGTTGATAGATGGATGATGTTGATGTTTTTGTTTTTTGCACGTATATATGAATGTCAGGTTATGTGATGAATTGGTGGTTTTGTGACATTGTGATATATGTAACTGATGAGTTGGATCCAAATGATGTATAGATTGATAGTTTCTTGATATCCGTAGTTGATGGTTTGTGTATTTGTATAAAATAAATGATGTTAATGAAATTGTAATGCTATGTGTGGTGGATGAACAAATGTGGTAAATTGTGTTGTTTATGCAGGAAAAGAGGTGGGCGCGACAAAAATTTAGGTGAGAAATGAAGAAAAGAACACTGCTGAGAAAATATAGGTGTGTAACCGATACCGGTTATTTAGGTATGAGCTTTTCTAAAAATAAAAAAGCTAGGGTGGTAACTTAAGTTTTAATTTTAGAGCCATGCAAGAGGTTAAATACACGAACGCGACGCTTTTTGACGACTGAGACAGGTATTTGCATGAGAGATTTGAGTGATAAGGAGAAGAGAGACATGAATTTGTATGAGAGATTTTGGGTGATAAGAAAAGAGACTGGGAAGGTGAATGCGATCGGAGATTCAGAAAGTAGAAAGGCGAATTTGAAAAGAGTGGTGATAATGGCAGGATGAGGAGAAACATCCAACAGGCAGGGACAAGAGGGAAGACAAGGGCCACCTCAAGCTACTGCAACCCCAGAGGTAAATGTTTTGGTTGTGATTTGATTTTTGCATGTGTTATGAATAAGAGATTAAGTGGGTAGATATGAAGAAGAAAAACATGATAGCAAGGGTTATAAGTGAGGTAAGTGTTACGTGGTAGGTAATCACGGGTTTCGGGTATGTCTGTGTATACAGAGAGGAATAAACGAGCAATTTATTGTCGTAGGTGGTTATTTTAGGCAAGATGTATGTAATTGACAGTGACCAGTAGCAGTTAGAAAGAACCGGTATCGGTTACTCAACCGATATCGGTTATGTATAACCGATACCGGTTACTGGAGGAATTTCCAGAATGTTTGAAAAACCCTGACAGATTGAATGGTTGTTTGTTGTTTTGGTGTATGCAGGCAGAGGCAGGATTGAGGATGAATGATAGTGTGCCAGCGCTGTTGTCATGAATCCGAGCGGATGTAACACCAGCTGAATGGACATTTATAAATCGTTTGGGGTTAAGTGGAATCCGCTATTATTCACGAATCGCACGTAATCATGCTATGTTGCAGGCATTGATTGAGAGATGGAATCCCGAGACAAATACCTTTTATCCGCCAACAGGGGAGATACAGTACATGGAAGATTGTTTCTGGATTTGAGACTCCCTATGACAGGAGAACCAGTATTCAGAGCACTACCTAACGCGGCACGGGGAGCGATAACAGCAGTATTTAGGTCCCATAACGCACGAGATTTGACACAGCGAGGGGACTTAGCTTTTACATATGGGGTAATGTATGCAGCAACACCTGAAGACAAGGTTTGGCAGTGATATTATGATAGCGGTAGGGTATTATCGTTAACCGAGGGTGGAAGGGGGAAGATTTCCACAGCATTGATGTTGTTAATTTGGGAGATGATAGAAAGGACGTGACTTTTGCATGGGACCCTGCATTTTGTTGGAGCTATACAGGTTTATGATCTTGTAGGAAAATCATACAGGACAACACTGGATGATTTCATACTTATTACACTGTTTCGCCTATGAGCACATTGTTTGTGTGCGACCAATAGGCCGACCCATCCAGTCGGGAGAAACTGGAGTGCAGAGGTTGGGATTCAGATGATGGGTCCAGACAGAACAAGAGGCCAGATCCCAGGCCGTGACGGGTGATATTGAGTATTACAGGCAGGTATGGGAGAGAGTGATGGTTGCGGATATCTGTTGGAGGCCATACGGAAACTATATGGTAACAGAGAACATAGCTGAGGAGTTGAGGGGTGTAGAGCGATTGAGGTGGATCGCAGGGCACAGGCCGGGTGAGTATGAGAGGATTCCTATAGATCGCGTGCGGTGACAATTTAGATTTGTGCAGGATATACCCCTGGCTTATAGACCATATATGAGGATCGACGCCGAGGCAGCATTCTCACCTCCCCAGCCAACACCTCCAGAAGGGCCTGAAGAGGTAGCAGCCGATCGCAGGGTAATGGATGCGGGGAACGACAGAGGCCTATAGATTATGGTGGGTAGCAGAACTGCGAGGTGTACGTGAGCACCTTGACATAGCGGTGATTACAGCAGAGAGGGATCGTCTGCAGTGTTTGGTTCAGCAGCTCCAAACGCAGGTGAATGAGACAAGAGGATTGTTAGTGGTTGCGGAGTCACGGGCGGGGAGACTAGAGGCTGGAGTCCTCCATGCGAGAGGACGTATTCATATGTTACAGGAGAGATTGGTAGATCAGTGGGTGGTACCAATAGCCATGGTACCTTTGAGGACAGAGAGGCCCGGCGAGAGGGGTCGACGATCACGATCATCACCTAGTTTGGGATGAGGCGTGAGGGTCTGAGTAAATGTTAGCAAGGTATAAGAATAAATAAGGATGCTGACCTGTGTGTCGATGATAGAGAAGATGTATTTGTTTAACATCTAAATAAAACTGAATATGTATGTTGATTTGAGTTACGATAATAATAAGATTGTGTTTTGATTTTCGGTGTTTTGAAAAAGGATAAAGAGGACTGTGATTAAATAGAAATACACAAAAATATTTATATTCACCACACAGGATAGGTTATGGTAGGGGATGGTCGAGCTAACCTTGGGAGACCTCATGTCTCCGAAGTGCTGCCTACATAGCCCATTGCACAAAGTAAGGAGGGGCCTCAGACTGATGTAGTTCTCCCTTAGGATCAGGGAGAGGCGAATTCAGGCAATTGGGTACGGTTTAGGTAATTGGTTGGTTGGTAAAAATATTAAGATTAGTAAAGGTAAGGTGGATGGTGTTGGTAATGAATTGGTGATGCAGTAAAAGGTATGAGGGAAGCAAAAGTTAGCCTACCCAAGTAGTAGGGAATCGGGTCCTGATTAAGGTCAACACACAATCCTAGATGTGAGGCAAAGTAGAAAGAGTGCTCCGTAGATGAAGAGAGCTAAACAAACCACACCACATAGAATGAGCTTGGAGCCCTAGGTACCGTGCATAGACGAGAAGTCAATAGGTGAAAAGAGTTGTGTGATCACAATATATCGAGCGTACATTACGTCCCTTGAGTTGAAACAAATGGTGAGGTGAGGTGGATGATATAGCTGAGGTACAGAGAACTTATTACAAAGTGAGTGTTCTGACGAAAGAGAACCTACCCTAAATAGACAAGTCCATGACTCAAAAGTCCTTTTGAATGAGGCTTTTCTTTTATTGAATGTAGACTGATCGATGCGGGAAGTCTACAAGGGATATTGATTGTATTATTCTTGAGGTCTTCACAAAGCTGATCAATGCGAGAAGCTTCTAATAAAGGCTGACTGTGTATAGCTGTCCTTCGAGGGAGCAGTCTATTTATAGTAGCAGATATGATTGTAATGCATAGCTGTCCTTCAGGGGAGTAGTCTATATATAATAGCAGCAATAGTTCGGCATATAGCTGTCCTTCGAGGGAGCAGTCTATATTTAATTTAGATGACTAGATGTTCATTTGGCGTGAAGCATCTAGTTTAGTAGGAAGTTTGACTCAAGAAAATCCCATAAGAATACGGCTTATTTTAATACTTTGAAGTCATGGACTAGACTAAAAAGGGGAAGGCATCATCAAGGGGAGGTGAGGATCAAACTATGTGAGCTTGATTGTTATTATGAAGTGTAGGAAACAAAGTGTATGTAGTGGTAAGTGAGCTCAAGGGACGAGTGGCAGGTAGATAAGAAGTGATATAACACTAATTTCAATAGTAGAATGGTCGAAGATGCAAGGCATTAAGGGGTTCAGGCTCAGGTTTACCATTAAGAGAAGCTAAACGATAAGTACCAGATCCATAGGTATGAGTGATTATATAAGGCCCAATCCAATTGCGAGCAAATTTTCCACGTTTGCTCTTTTCTAGTCTGGTTACATGTTGATTCTCTTTGAGAACAAGATCACCAACCTTAAAGGTACGCTCATGAAGTCACTTATCATAAGCACATTTAATGCGTTTTTGATAGATTTGAAGGTGATCAAGAGCTGTAAGACGACGTTCGTCAAGAAGCTCCAATTGGGCTAACCGCTCTTGGCGGAAATCATCGTTGGTGAGAATATCCTGAAGAGATATTCTAAGGGAGGGTATTTGTATTTCGAGAGGCAAAACAGCCTCGGTACCGTATACCAAAGAAAAAGGTGTGGCATTAGTAGAGGTACGAATGCTAGTACGATAAGCCCAAAGGGCAAAGGGAATGTGATCGTGTCAATTTCTTCCGGATTCATCGACAACTTTCATGAGGATTTTGGTTAGTGTTTTATTAGAGGACTCGGCTTGCCCATTGGCTTGTGGATAGTAAGGTGATGAGAAACTAAGTTTGATACCAAAGTTGTCACAAAGGTCTTGCAACAGCTTGTTTTTGAAAGATTTTCCATTATCTGTTATCAGGCGATGAGGAACACCAAAACGACAGATAATGTGGTGGTTAATGAACTCGACAATTTTTTCTTTCTTGATTGAAATGAGTGGAATAGCCTCCACCCATTTTGTGTAATATTCGGTCGCTGTGATTATCCAACGGTGACGTTGTGAAGAGGTTGGGTGAATCTCACCAATAAGGTCTAAACCCCATTGTGAGAAGGGCCAAAGATCTCGAGCGATCTGGAGCGGGTGGCTAGGAGTATGTTGAAGGTTGGCATGTTGCTGACACATAACACAACGCTTAACATATTCGTAGGAGTCGTTATTGAGAGTAGGCCAATAATAACCAAGGCGAAGGATTCGTTTGGCCACGGCAAGGCCGCTAAAATGTCCACCACAAATACCGTCATGGACCTGTTGGATGGTATGAGTGGCCTCCGCGCCAGTTAGACAGCGAAGGAGGATGCCATCAAAGACACGTTTATAGAGGAGTCCCCCCATGACAACATAACGCGAAACACTTTTAAGAAAAGCACGTTTTCTGTTACTAGTAAGGTCAGGTGGGAGGACAGAGATTGTAAGGTAGTCGTGAAATTGGTGGTACCAGGTATCCTGTGAATTAGTAGACACAGTATTTATCATACAAATTACCGGGGTTGAATAGGATGGGGCAAAAAGTTGTTGGACCACGACGAATAATTTAGAGTCAGTTGGCGCGGCGGGAATTTGCGAGGCTAAGCAAGCCATAGTATCCGCAAATTTGTTAGTGGAGCGGGGAATGGTTTGTATAGAATAGTGGGTAAATAAGGCTAGAAGTGAATCCACGTAGTGTTTGTATTTTTGAAGTTCCTCATTTTTTCATTGGTAGACGCCCATAACTTGATTGACTACCAATTGAGAGTCGCCAAAAATGTTGATAGATTTGATACCTAAGTGTAACGCAACTTGGAGACCCAGAACAAGGGCCTCGTATTCCGCTGTATTATTAGTGCAAGGGAAATCAAGTCAGAATGAAAGAGGCATAGGTTCAACGTTGAGAGGAATGAGAACAACGCCGGCTCCTCCGCCGCGCTGGCATTTAGATCCATCGAAGAAGAGGGTCATTGGGTACGACTCCTCCGTGAGGGAAAGAGTAGCGATTAGTTCGTCGGGAAATGTGAAATTGGTAAATTGTTCCCCAGGTAAAGGAGCTTCTGCAAGTTGGTCTGCGATGGTTTGTCCTTTGATTGATTTCTGGTGGACAGACTCAAGGTCGAGGTCGGCGAGAAGCATGAGCCATCTAGCAATGCGTTGGTTCAGATGAGGTTTGGCATACATGTAATGGATGGGGTCTGTATTGGTGATGACGAAAGTCTTGTGATTTAGAAGGTAGTGTCGGAGTTTGGTGGCCACGAATGATAGGGCAAGGCACAATTTTTCTACATGTGTGTACCTAGTCTCATAGTCCACCAAAGTACGACTTATATAATAAACGGCTTGTTCGCGATTCTCAGAGTCACGATGTGCAAGCATGGCTCCTACAGCATGGTCGGTGGCGGAAAGGTAAAGGTAGAAAGGGCGGTCGTCTTGGGGTGGGATAAGCACGGGTGGCTGCAAGAGATAGGATTTGAGAGCTTCGAAGGCTTGGTGACATTCTTCGCTCCATTGGAATGCAATATCCTTGTTAAGGAGGTGATGGAAAGGTTGACACCAATCCGAGAGTTGGGAGATGAAACGTCGGATAGATTGAAGCTTACCTTGTAAACTACGCAATTGTTTGAGATTTTTGGGTGGGGGAATTTCTAGGATAGCTTTGACTTTAGATGGATCGACCTCAATGCCACGCAAAGAGACGATAAAGCCAAGAAGTTTTCCCGAAAAAACACCAAAGACACATTTCTTCGGTTGAAGGCGGACAGAATATTATAACAGGTGATCAAAAATGATGGTTAAAACATCGAGATGTTCACTACGATGTTTAGACTTGCCGAGAAGATCGTCGACATAATCTTCAAGGATAGTGTGCATAATGTCATGAAAAATGTAGGTCATAGCCCGCTGATAGGTAGCACCAGCATTCTTAAGGCCAAATGGCATGACACGATAACAGAAGGTTCCCCAAGGAGTTATGAAGGCAGTTTTGTGTTGATCGGTAGGGGCAACCAAAATTTGGTTGTATCCTGAAAAGCCATCCATGAGAGAGAGCATCTCATGACCTGCAGTTAGATCAACAAGTTGGTCAATGCTAGGTAAGGGGAAGTCATCCTTAGGGCAAGCGAGGTTAAGATCCCAAAAATCTGTGCATATCCGAAGTCCCCCTGTCGCTTTAGTGACAGGTACGATGTTAGAAATCCATTGAGGATAGTCAATAGGCAAGATGAAGGAAACAGAAAGGAGTCATTGGAGCTCCTCTTTGACCAAGAGAGCAATGCGTGGATGCATTTTTCTCAATTTCTGTTTGACTGGTTTGGAATCGAGGTTTAGGGTGATGTTATGGATGGCGATGGTAGGATCAATTCCTGGCATGTCAACGTAAGACCATGCGAAAGCTTGGTTGTGAGCACGGAGAAAGGTAGTAAAGGCGGCTTGTTCTGTTGTGTTAAGGGATTGTCCAATCTTCACAATGTGAGGATCCTTCTCCGTGTGGATGTTGATTTCTATGGTAGATTCATTCAGCATAGTTTGGGTTTCAGATGGTAAGGCTTGTTGAATATAAGAATCATCTGCGCCAAGGTAAGTGAGGATGTAGTCGTCATCCTGGCATTCAACAACATTAATCAAAGGTGAATCCTCTTCGATCATGTCTGGATAAAGAAGGGGCAAAGAAGATGGGTCGTCATTATCGCGTTGATAAGTGAGAGGACCTATGAAGATAGCATTTATGAAAAAAAAAAGTTAGGAGGGATGGATTCAGGGTCTATAGATTCTGCGGGTGATGATGGAAAAGTGGGTGATGATGGTTTGGTAGGGGCGACGTCTTCTTCTTCCAGGATACAGCTGACAGGAGGTGTCTCCTGTGTAGGTGTTTCGGGAAAACCGAGACCACTGCGATCATTATGTTTACGGGTAGTCACGGGAATGAGTGTATGTCGGCCTTGTTCGTAAAGGCCAAAACCAAAGCCTTTCCACGCACAGCGAGTCAAGAAGGTGAGGGTGAAACGACGATTTGTCAAGTATTGAAAATCAGATTGGAAGGGAACCACACCAAGAGGAGGTTCAGGGGTAATGGAGGATGCGTCAACACCCCCATACGTTAGGTTAGTGCGGCAATGGGGTGGTCCGTAAGAGATTACCTCCCCCACGCGACGGTTGTAGGTGGGATGTGCATGTAATTGTCCGTACTCCTGCGGGGTAGGGAAAGAACTAACGTTATATAGGTGGTACTCCCCCAGCGTAAGGCGCTGAAAGACATCTACTAAGGGGTCAGAGGTTGGAATGTTAGCTGCGGTAAGGGAAGTGGTTTTTGCGATGGTGGTTTCATCAGTTGAAGGCGTAGGCGTGGTTGAGGTGGATGGTTGAGGTACATTTGAGGAGGATGGTTGGGTTGAATGTATGGGTGTCTTGATTGGTATAAGCACATCGTTAGGGCGGTATAACATATTGCAGGTTTTAAAGGGGGGAGGGTCAGCTTTTACGGTGTAGGACTTCCCCTCATACTCAAATTTTATGCATCTATGTAATGTTTAGGGAACGCATCCCATGGCTCGGATCCAAGGACGACCCAGCAATATATTATATTGGAACTCTCCCTCCAAGACATAGAAGAGTTCGGGTAAAGTACGTGGTCCTACCTGAATGTTGAGGATCACGGTGCCTAAGGTAGAAGTAATAGAATCATTGAATGACCGCAACATGATGGGGTTGGCACACATGCAACTAGAAGGGATATTCATGTGTTGGAAGGCTTTTGAAGAGATGATTTTTAGGCTAGCACCCCCGTCAATCATAACCTGACGTACTCGAATGTATCGGACGTAAGCGGAAATGAAAAGGGCAGGGTCAGGGTCTTCTGTACCAAAGTCAACAATTTCATCTTCAGAGAAACTGACTGCAGCAGGTTGTTGTACAGAGACAGAAGTGGTTGGGGGCAGTGGGTTGTTTGGTGAGAGAAGCAACGTGATAGGGTGTCAGAATGGAGGCGACAGGCAGGGTTTCATTAGGTAAAACCTCTATCCCTTGAAGGATCTCAACGAGAGCTTGTCGATGAGATTCAGAAGTCTGAATGAGATCATACAATGTCATTTTTACGGGCGATTGGTGAAGGTGTTTAATCATATTTCAGTGGGCAATGCCATTAGAGACGGGATAGGCGGGTCCGCGAATGACCACTTTAGGTGGTGGTGCAATCGGGATGTTTGACGGAGAAAGATATGCCACAGGTGTGTTTTCTTTTGCTTTCCCATTGTTTTTCTGCCCTCGAGTAGCGACACTAATCATATTAATCTCGTAGACCTGAGATGAGGAAGATGGTTGGGATAACTCATGGTCTTCAAGAGGTGGGGTTGTAATAATGACAGATCTTGGTGAGGCGGGGACAGATGGTATAGGAGAGGGAATGGAAACTAAAGGTCTCTCCCTTCGTAAGTTGTCTTTCTTAATCTTTCTATCTGGGAGAGGTGACTGACGAAGGATGGTTTTTAAAGCTTTACATCCCTCCACATCATGTCCTGGTGTGCGGTGATAAACGCAGATCTTAGACTCATCATAACCTATAGGTCGAGGTTTAGACGGGTCATAAGGTCTAAGTGGGGGTAGGGAAATGGTCGCATTATCTACCAACATAGCAAGGATTTTGGCGTAAGATCCTTTGAGTGGGTCAAAATTGGAAGAGGATGAGGGTATTGGTTGTGCGGGTTTTGGTAATGTTTGGGCATGATTGGTTTGTGGTGGTTTAGTTGAGGGGTGTTGATACATGGTTTTTACTAAACGTGATTTCTTTGGCACAGAATCTATATTGGATGATGAGGCCGCAGATGATGTGGTATCAGAAAACAACCACGGGGAAATAGGAGTGACTGAAAACAAATCTTTTGATTATGGAATTTGTTTAGGGTTGATAGGTGGACAGGATACGTGGAGTGACGGTGTTGCTATACCCTGGAATTTCTGTATAGGTGCGGAAGGCGTAGGTTGTTTTGAAAAAAACGCAGGAGGTATGATATATTGATGTAAGGTAGAGGGATGGGGTCCCAATATGGAAGGTAGGTGTGACGATGATGGTTTTGATTGTGATAGGGACGCGGATTGAGTTTGTCTCCTAGGTGGCAGAGTGGATTTATTTTTGGATAGATTGAGTCGCTTAGGCGGGTGCGTTAGACTGGGCATTGGTGAGGTCCCAAGCGTAGGGGAAGATCTGGTTAAGTTGATAGAAGTGGACGGGGCATTTGGTAGAGGTAAGGGGGGTGAAGTTGAGAACAGGGGCATTTTAAGCTTCTGTTAGAACTTCGGGTATATGGTGGAGACATCAGGATCAGTCATTTGCATTTGAGTAGAAAAAAGGGTACTCAAACGTTCCCATAGGGCCTGTTTATCTTCTGTGGAATGATAGTCTCCAGGTGTGATTTGTAATTTTTGTACGGAAGAAAGGTGGGTTGTAATTCCAGTCCACTGCGGGTGTGACACAGGAGGTAGATGAGGCACTGTATCAATAGATGTTAAGAGGTCAACCGGTCGTTGAAAAGATTTAGGCGATGAGGGACTAATAGGTAGGAGGGCGTGTTCGAGGGGATCTGTCACGTTTAAAGAATGTGGTGATGTTAGTGTAAGAGATTTCTCATCTAAGGATGTCAAAAGGAGTGGCGAGCCTTCCTCTTGTGTAGCAAGAGTGGTAGAAGGGGACGTTTGGGAAATAGATAAATTAGATAGCATCCGCTCACAGTCTTGTAGGGATGTGGTGTAAGAAGACTCGTCGATGAGAAGAGAAGTCCGGGCAGTTAACTCTTCTATGGGTAAAGAAATGATTTCACTTTGGCTTGATGGTGGTGAAGGAGGTTCAAACTCCTGTGTTGGTGGAGAGGCTTGATTTAAAATTTTTTCAATAGAGGCTTTTGGCTGAGGATCGAAGACTGCATGGATCTCATGAACACTCTCCTCGGCTAAGATATCTTGGTTCACGTTACTGTTGGACGAGTGATTCGGGAATGGCTTGTTGAAAATTTTCAGATTTTAGTTAGCAGGGGCGTTAGGATTATCGAGGGTTATATCCCCTGCGTCAACCATTTCCTGCACTATGTTTTTCAACATCTTGCAGTTTTCATGACTATGTCCTTTTACTCGGTGAAAGTTACAAAAGTCATTTTCTTTGTACCAGGAAGGTATTGCGCGGGTGCAGTCAAACCCAGAGTGAGGTTTAACAGGGGACAAGGTGATAGCCCCAACTTTGAGCAATTTCTCCAGGATGACGCCATAAGTTTCTCCCAAGGGAGTGTAATTGGTGGGCTCGGCTTTGTACTTATAAGTGGTTTTCGGCGGAGTATTGGACGGTGTTTGATATTTGACCATTATTGTGTGGACAGCTCCTTTTGATTTAGAAGAAGTGGACACGTGAGGAGTGGTGGTGTTTGGCTTGTTGGTAGAATCAGGAGTTCGGAAATTGGGGTTTTTGTTACGCAACCGCAATTTCTCTTCTTCTAAGGCTCGAATTCCAAGTTTCCGAGCCATGGTAAAGGCCTCATCAAATGTGCGGAAAGTTTGAATTTGGAGGGTAGGGGAGATGTGCTTAGCGCAGGCCCACGTAAATAGTTCGATGAGTTTGGTTTGAGGCAAGGCATACGTAAGTTGGTTGATAAGGCCCCGCCATCATCCAATGAAATCTGCGATAGATTCATCTTCAAATTGTCGAATGGCATAGAGGTCAGTGATAGATACTTTCTTGGCAATGTTAATGGAGAAATGATCCAAGAAAGATTGGGCTAGTTGGTTAAAAGAGAAGATTGAGTGCTGGGTTAAAGCACTGTACCACTCCAGGTCCTGATAAGGACATGGGAAAGGTGTGGAGTAACAAGGCATCATCATGGGCAATCAAATAACAAGCATGTCTAAATGATCGCAAGTGTTGTTGAGGATCCTCTTTACTGTTAAAACGAGTAAACTTTGGCAACTCCCATTGAGGAGGATATGAATGAAGGGGGACAGAAGGGTGAATGGGCTCCTGACAAACTTGCTCGTATGTCAAGGCGCTACGACTTCCTGAAACGGAAGCCTCCAGGTTTTGCATTTTGTCCATCATTTGTTTGATGAAATCTGTGGTTGGATGAGATGATGGTGCCACAGAATAGGGATGTCCCATATAAGGTGTTGAGGTTACTGGATACGTGTATGGGAATGAAAAGGTAGGCGGAGCTTGAGAAGGAAAGCTCGTGTGAATAGGTGGCAGAGAGTAAGTCATGAATGGAGTGGTCTGAAAGAGAGATGAGATAGGGGTAGTTGGTGGTAACGATACGTGGGGTCCAAGGTTAACCAAAGGAAAGCTAATCGGGGTCGTATGAACCTCTGAAGCTGTCAGATTGGGAGACGGGGCTAGAGATGCAGGAAGTAAGGAAGTGTTATCAGGAGGAGTGGGAGCTAAATGAGCAGCTATACTAATAGGCATGCCAATAAGGAGCTGACCATCAGGCGTACGGTCGGGGGCATGAGACAAATATTATTGTACAGCGCTGGGATTAGCATCCAGAAATTTGGCAAAGTCCTTGTCTCCTACAGGAATTTGGGGGATCTCACTGGTGTCCGTAGGGTTCCCTATAGAATGTGAAGGGGGTGATTCAGGCAAAGACACAGAGCAGGCATGTGAAACCATGGCGGCGGCTTGCTTCCGAGTGATGACAACCATAGACAAGAACACACAGGAAAGTTCTCAATCTATCAAGAACAAAAACAACCTCAGAATGATGAATTTGGCAAGTTGCTGGTTTGTCAGGGGCTGATGAAGACAGTAACCGATATCGGTTTAGTAACCGGTTGTCGGTCACAGAGCAAACGACGTCGGTCCCTTAACCGATGCCGGTGTCAAAAGTCTAGGATAAGAAGATATAAAAGGCTACTAATTTGATTTTTAGCAATGTTGAGTATATTTATCAACTTATTGATCACATAAGACAAAGTATGACAGAGAAAACAGAATTTGAAAACAAGCAAGAGGCACACGCAAATCTAGAGACTAAATCCTAGGGTTAATTTTAGTTATCGTGGGCTTATGCCTTTAGACGTAAGATGATGTCAGAATCCTAAACAACAAGACCTAGGGGAAATGTCAAGTTTGTTTTGGCTTATAAGGTTACCTCAATCGGGCGGAGGAATACCGCGGAAAAGGGGGGATGTTTGAGCTGTTGTGTTAATTGTGAAGTGATTCGATATGTGTTGTGCAGTGAAAATAAGGTTAATTTCCTGTCAATACTGTGGATATCACCCCCACATGTACGACCTGTTACTTAATCTATGTTCACTAGAATTGAAGAACAACAAGCAGGAATGCAATGCACGGTGTTTTAAACCCAAATCGAAAATTATATTCGATGAAGCAAGAGAGATGACTTTCACTAATGAAAAACTAGGAAAGCAAGACAAATTCTTTACGAAATATATAACAAAAGCGAGCAACAACAAATATGCTTCCTAAAATGAAAATAAGCAAGAGAAAGGAAACCCAAAATGGGTCCCACCCGGGGCGTGCCAAAATGTTTTCGCTCGGAATGTTTCGGCTTCTGGGAATAGAGTTGCTTCTATCCTTTCATTCCTTTTAGAAACAGATGAGGTTAGGGTTAAGAGGAATACCTGTTGAATGTCGAGATGGTGTGCGCGTACCGTAGAGAAAGATCAGGTTGACTGCGGAGAACTCCTTTTTGTCTTGGAAGGACTACCTGCAAATAAGAACACAAGACCACAAGATTTTGATTAAACAATAAATGAGGGAAACTACCTTGGGCCCAGGAAATATAAAACTTCCTTTCGAAGGTGGTCAGTTCCCGCTGCTAATATGAATTAACACAAAAGACTGCAAATAATCAATTAAATTATTTCGTTAAACTGGGTAGGGGGGAAAGGCTAGTTTTCTGGTTTTGATCAGAGGAACCGATGACGGTGACTGATAACCAATGCCGGTTACTGATAACCGATACCAGTGGGTTCTAGGATCTTCTTGGTAGCTATGGTGTTTGTAATGGCTGGTTTTTGGATGGTATTAGGAAATGGGATGGTTAGAAGCAAAAGAATGACAGTTAGATGCAATGGCACGTTGGGTAGTGGATTCAGAAATGGATTTAGGAGGACTGAGATTCAAGAAGCATAAGAAATGTTATAACAAAGGACATGCAAGATGTGACTTACTGGTTTTGACCAAGATGCAAGTTGATCTCCTTGGTTGGTAAACACTTCTGGTTTCTTTACTCGTCTCTGCTCTGTCAAGTGAAGATCTGGACTCTGTTCCTCGCTCGCAATGCTCTCTGTTGATCCGGAAATCCTTTGACTGATCTCCAAAATGAAATTCCGATCCGTTGTTTTGGTTTGGGGAGCCCATTTACAGGGAACCGATGGCGGTTGCGTAACCGACGGCGGTCGAGTAGGAACCGGCATCGGTAAGGAAAAAGTAGTCTATTTTTAGTAAAATAGCCCACCTTCCCTGCTTTTCTCCCGAGAGATCAGTTGCGGGCTTGGTCAAGTGGCTAGAAGGTCGGCTTTGGGTGCGAGTAAGGAGGCATTAGTTATGGATGTGAGTCTAGACCAAGTCATGGGTTTTAATTAGGTTAGTTTAGGGTTAGGGCTAGGTCATGATGATGTGGCAAAAGTGAGGTGGTGGGTAAGGTGATGTGGATTTATCAATTACAAGGTAATTAATAAATAATTTTGTAAAGTTTAGGTAATGAGGTTAGGTTGCGAAATGGGATGCGGGTCACAAGGGGTTGTAAGACACAAATTTGGTGTCTACAATAGGACATGGAGCAGTAGGTGGTGTTGATCAAGAAGAGATTGCAGGAGGCACAAGATAGGAAGAAGAAGTATGCGGATCAGCATAGGATCGACCATAGTTTTGCTGTGGGCATGAAGGTGCTCCTTCTTGTTAGGCCACATAAGAGCCCTATCCATTATGGAAAAGGTTCTAAGTTAGCTCCTACATTCATTGGTCCTTTTGAGATTTTGGAGCGTATTGGCCCTTTAGCCTACCATCTAGTATTGTCACCCAGCTTGTCTCACATACATGATGTTTTTCATTTTTCAGTTCTTAGGAGATATATTGCAGACCATTCTCATGTGCTGGATTGGACATCATTGTAGGTGCATGATCAAGGGAAGGTGATGATGGAGCCCGTTCACATCCTAGATCACAGGACCCTGTGTCTTCGAGGCAGAGAGGTTGATCAGGTTTGGGTGCAGTGGGACAGATATGATGAGACTATAGCTACATGGGAGGATACTACCTTATTATGAGTTTAGTTTACACATTTGTTTCAGTGACTTCTAGGAGTAATTTGAGTCTAAGGGGAGGGGGATGTAGTTCCCACTTCCCTTTGACACCTTTTGATGCTTATTTTGATACTGATGTTTACATTATGGACATTATTATGATTTTGATTTAGTATGATGTTAGCTATTTGATCATGGATTATTGTAACCTTGATTTGGTTATGATGCACGATGATTATTAGAGACACTCATATGTGGATGATGATATACTATTTGACATGTGATTTTAGATATTGTGAGTAGACTTAGAAATAGACATTATATGATGATGATATATTTGTTGATTAAATTACAAATGATATAGTTGTTACTTTGATGCTGTTGTGATTCATTTATTTAGATGATTTTTCGATTATACTTATATCATGTTGCATGTTCTAATATGGCCATGAGGTCGAAGGAGGTATTTGTGTTTTGTAGGTTAAAAATCACAACAAACATCGGGGGATTGGAGACCAACCACAATGGAATTCTAGATGAATTTAACATGGTCACCATGGCAACTTGTTTTATTATGTTGTGTTTGTTGTTGTTAGGGGATTCCCATGGGGGGATCACCTTTATATGTGACCATGGGTTTTGTGTATTTTATTAATGTGGTTTCTTTTTATTATTGTTGTATGTATTTTATTAGCGATGTGTTCCCTTATTTTTTTTAAATTAAATTGTGGTAGGATTAATGTGAGAAATCATATGGTTAAATTTTAAATAAATCAAATTGGGATATGAGAAAGTAATAATAGAAGTTGTTGGATTTTTGTATTAAATATGTAAGGGATGTGTAAGAGTTGTGTACGTCAAATTTTGGAGTATGAAATAATCCACCTCCTTGGAAATTCGAATTTGTCCTTGGGGGCTGTTTTTGGAGGCTTGTGGGACAAGTAAAACTTGTCCCATGCCTCTTAAATATATTTACCAACCATCCCTATGGTTGGAGGGTTGATTTTATCCCCTTTTAATGCATTTTTATTAACCATGGTTGCATGTTTTAATTGCACTTTCTTCATGTTTTAAATTTTGCAGTCCTTTGGGGTGTGGGGTCTTTTTGAAGTGTGTAAGTAATTTGTCATATTTTCACCCACCTCTTTATTGTGATTGGGATAATGAAATTTTGTCTTTTGTGATTGGAGTTGAGGATGTGTTGATGTGGCTTCCTACATGGATCCACATCATCATCTTCTCTCCTGTCTTCTATAAAATTCAAACTCTTTGCTTGTTTTGGGTTGTTGAATCATTTTACATGCTTCCTTGGGGTGAATTTTCTTGTGCTTGGAGCTCTTGCTTTTGGAAGGAGTTTGGAAGGATTTTCTTGCTTGTTGGCTTATATTTTTGGGACTATGTTCTTGGCATTGAGAGCTTGCTGTTTGGAAACAAAAGCTACCATGGAGAGGTAGGAGCCTAGTTCTTCATTTTGCTGTTATTTCTTTTGTGTTTGTATGAATGGTGTATGTACTTTGTGTAATTGTTGGCTGGTTGGGTAGAATTCCTTAGGGATGGTGTAGGAGAAGGTTATGGGGAATCCATGTGGGGGGCCATAAGGGAATGCCAATGGCATCATATTTTTGGAGGGAGTTTGGGTTTGTGATCCACCATGGAAAATAAATAGCTTGCATTTCTTACTTTGTGGGGGGCATAAGGAGGGATTGTGGGGGGCATAAGGATATGTGTGGTAAATTTTTATTGGTGATTTGTTACTGGCGGGTGCCCAATTCCCATTCGGAGGTATAAGTATCTTCCCCCATAGTCCTGTTGTTACAAATCAACAGCACCCCTAGATGCAAATCAGGTTTTCTAAGTTGATGTTTCAGGCATCCAGTGTGATTGCACAACATTAAAACCTCTCTCCAAGTGTGAGACTTGTAAAATGAGAGAGGAATCTCCAAATTAGAGGCTGGTTCCTCAAAATCCTCTGATCATATCTATTATTTTCACAACTGCAGAGGTTCAGATCCTAATTTTATCTTAATTTGCAAGGAGATAGGGATAAGAAATGCAAAAATTAAACTAAACTGATAAGGGTGATACACCAAAGGAGTGGTGAGCACTTCTTGCTCATGCAAATTGACAAAAATCAGAAATTACAACATAAAACATCATGCACAGGTTGATAAGCTGTAAACAAGGGTTTGAAATGAAACAAACAACACATACAAAGGATTGAAAGCATTCACAAAGCCTGCATTGTGATTTTCAACTTCAAAATCCTTGTATTCCAACACCAAAGAGGTAGAAAAACTTGTTACAATCCTTGGAAGGTTTGATACTTGCCAAAATCACTTGTTGAAAGTGAAAACAGAAGCTTGCTGTGTAAAAAAAGTGTTCCCCCCTTTGAAAAATGAGCCAAATCCAGCTTTTACAGTGCATGGGTCGAGCCCAGGAGAGAGAAAACATGAAAAAACATGGGAGCCATTCCCCATTAACCAAAATGCATTAAAAACAGCATGGAGGTTCTTACAAACCCATGCCTTGACATTTTTTACCATGTTGGAGAAGAATGCGACCCATTTTGCATTAAAATTGGTTGTTGAAACGTCAGTTCTGTCCATGGGCGCATACCAGAAGCATTTTTTGATTTTCTCCCTCCAAACTAAACCAAAATTCAAAATTTACCATGGAATATTGTAGAGCATTTCACCAGATTTCCATTGATATAAAGAATGCAAAAATTCGAGCTCTGGATCGAAAGTTATGGTAGTTTGAAGTTTTAGGGAAAAAATAGGCCAAAATCGGATCGCTTTGATATTTTTGACTTGGACACGTGGCGAGTTCTGATTGGCTGTGGACCTTGCAAGGGAAAATTTCCCACAAAAACTCTTCCGACCCATAACTTGAAAAATATGTGGAGTTAGGGGGAAATATTTACCTTTCTAGAAAGCTTAGAAAGAGCTCTATCCAATGGTGTCATTTCCAGAAGGTTTTGAGTGCCTAAAAAGTAAAAATTTATGACTGAGGCACAATAGAAGGAAAGAATGAAAGGGAGTTAGCCACAAAATGAGTAGGGGGCACATTTGGATAACAATTTTGATGACTCAGAGGGGTCATCTGCCTGCTGGATGAATGATCAGTAGCCTGAAGCAATCCATTGGGCATGTAGTCATGAGTAGTAGCCTGAAAACTGATCTGAACTTTGAAAACTTCCCTCTGAACCACTTGAATCCCACTGGACATGGAGTTGTTCCCACAAAAATGCCATCAAAATGAACCGTGCAAGAGTGAAACTAGCAGCACCAAAACTATGTACAAACTGAAAATCATACATGCTCCAAATGGAACATGCAGAGTGTGCACAAGCACTTTTTCTACTGAAAGCAAACCTACCTACTCTACTCTAACTGGAAGCAAAGGTGAGCTAAATGAACCTTGCAACTCGTTGTGCAAAATAGCTTCCTTTCTTCAAAATTGGCAGCCATGCAAATGATTTGGAGCTAAGTATGGCTGATTGGATGAGTGGAAAATCAACAAGAAACTGGTATTCTACCCAAATTAGCAAGGTGTCAACTAAAAACAAATCCAATACCTCTTTTAGTTGCTCTGCATTTGGATTGGAGAGGTATGACAGCTGATCCTTGGAACTTTGCAGCTCATCCTCATGCTTAGAAGCAAGCATGACTAGTTGTGGCTTCTCCTTTGGCTCCAATGAAGCCAAATACCTGATTGGGAAAGGTCTGATCCGTTGAGTATGCCCATAATTCTAATTTTCAACTCCAAGAATGGAGTTCTCTTATAGACCTTGAATGGATGGTGTGGAAGCAATAGTAGAACCCTTCTGCCCTTTCTCTTCCTCCAATGAAGGACATGAAAGATTAAAATATTCCAATCTTGGTTCCAAATAGCTTCTATAAGATGCAGGCTGCTACAAATGAATACTCTCCTCCATGATAGCAGGCTCTTGTGTTTGGAAGATGGATGATGAAAGAGAGAATGGTGGAAACTCAACCGGTTCTTCTTCATCAAAACAATCCTCCAAATTAGATAGGTAAACTGCCTCATTGCTATCCTGCTGCAAATGTTCAACCTCTCCCATGGCGTTCTCTTGATCTGTAACTTGATCACCATGGTTTCTTTCATCCTCCAGCATTGAGTTTGAGGGATCAAACTCTTCTTCAGTACTAGAACTTGAGAGAGATGAAGTAGAGAGAAGAACTGAAGGTTCTTCTATAACCTGCTTTGTGCTCAAAGCCTTTGGATCTGCACTTTTCTCTCCCACAGCTGGAATGTGCTCCTCTTCTTTTGGATTTGGAGCAGCTTCTCCTTCCTCTTGCTGTCCCTCATGACTGATTTTTGCAATTTGAATTGGATCAGCATTTCCTTCAAATAGGGTGCCAACATGGACACTATATTTTGAACAAATTGATTGCTGATCTGCAACTCCTTTTTGCTCTTCTTCTGCTGCAACAAAATCAGTCCTAACCACCATTTGTTCTGTAACTCCAACCTCTTCTGAAGGTTTCATCAGCAAAGGGATCTTCTTCATCCCAAATTTAAGAGCCCAACTCTTCAAAATTTGAATTTCTTCATCCTTGTTTGGCTTCTCTTTTTGCTGTCCTTCATGACTGATTTTTACAAATTTTTGTGGTGGTGGAGGTAAAATCTCTTGTTTCTTTGGAGAAGAGGGTGTTTCATTTAGCTCTTGTGGAGGGGATGACTATTTGGAAGGGAAAAGATAGAAGAATTGAGATGAGGTGGAAGACTGGGGGTGGAGAAATAGATTCAACACTTGGGACAGCAGATGGAGAGTTCAAAACTTGACACTGCTGAGATAAAACAGATTGGGAAAGAGGAAAGAAAAGGCATGAGATGGTGTGCTTACCCGTTGAAAAGGTTGCTGAATACTCCTCTCATACACCTCTATTCCTTCAATCCACTTTGCAAGCAATGGTAGCGTTGCAATCATGAAGTCAAGATTCTCTTGAGGGCTGTAATGCCTTGGGAAAGGTCCCACCCATGGATAGGGTGCTCCACAACCGATTCCAAATGCTTTCATTTGTGCTTGAGCCCTAGATTGCACCATGTTTACCTCCATATTTTGGATTTTCTCCAACAGACCAGCATCTTGCATCTAATTGTCTTCATTGTATGCACACCCTTGCTCTTGGAAAGCTCCATAGCCAAACTGATTTTGGCATTGCTGCTCATATGGGTATGTATGCTGATTTTAAATTTGTTCAAAATGCTGATTTGAAGGATTTAAAAAACATGTTGGAGGTGGGAAACATTGCTGCTGTTGTAAGTGTGAGTTCCATGATGGAAATGAAGTCATGATTGCACAACTTCATGGAATGGAAAAGAATGAAAGAGATGGAAAGAATAATGGATGGAAATGGATGAAAAATAGGTCTGCAACTTCAGAAATGGGTTGCTGATCAGATGGAGTCGCCATATGTGTTTGCAAGTGCATCTAAAGGCTGAAATCTTCACAGGAACACACCAACCTACAAAAGATGAAGTGGAAGACCTCTAAGGTCCCACCGGACATGCCAAAACTGTTGTTGCAAATCAGCAGCACCCCTGGATGCAAATCAGGTTTCTAAGTTGATGTTTCAGGCATCCAGTGTGATTGCACAACATTGAAACCTCTCTCCAAGTGTGGGACTTGTAAAATGAGAGAGGAATCTCTAGATTAGAGGCTAGTTCCTCAAACTCCTCTGATCAGATCTATTATTTACACAACTGCAGAGGTTCAGATCCTAATTTTATCTTAATTTGCAAGGAGACAGGGATAAGAAATGTAAAAATTAAAACTAAACTGATAAGGGTGATACACCAAAGGAGTGGTGAGCACTTCTTGCTCATGCAAATTGACAAAAATCAGAAATTGCAACATAAAACATCAAGCACAGGTTGATAAGCTATAAACAAGGGTTTGAAATGAAGCAAACAACACATACAAAGGACTGAAAGCATTCACAGAGCCTGCATTGTGATTTTCAACATCAAAATCCTTGTATTCCAACACCAAAGAGGTAGAAAAAACCTATTACAATCCCTGGAAGGTCTGATACTTACCAAAATCACTTGTTGAAAGTGAAAACAGAAGCTTGCTGTGTAAAAAAAGTGTTCCCCCCCTTTGAAAAATGAGCCAAATCTGGCTTTTATAGTGCATGGGTTGAGCCTAGGAGAGAGAAAACGTGAAAAAATGTGGGAACCATTCCCCATTGACCAAAATGCATTAAAAACAACATGGAGGTCCTTACAAACCCATGCCTTGACATTTTTGACCATGTTGGAGAAGAATGCGACCCATTTTGCATTAAATTGGTTGTTGAAACGTCAGTTCTGTCCATGAGCGCGTACCAGAAGCATTTTTTTGGTTTTCTCCCTCTAAACTAAACCAAAATTCAAAATTGACCATGGAATCTTGTAGAGCATTTCACCAGCTTTCCATTGATATAAAGAATGCAAAAATTCGAGCTCTAGATCGAAAGTTATGGTAATTTGAAGTTTTAGGGCAAAAATAGGCCAAAATTGGATCGCTTTGATATTTTTGACCTGGACACATGGCGAGTTCTGATTGGCTGCGGACCTTGCAAGGGAAAATTTCCCACAAAAACTCTGCCGAGCCATAACTTGAAAAATATGTGGAGTTAGGAGGAAATCTTTACCTTTCTAGAAAGCTGAGAAAGAGCTCTATCCAATGGTGTCATTTCTAGAAGGTTTTGAGTGCCTAAAAAGTAAAAATTTATGACTGAGGCACAATAGAAGGAAAGAATGAAAGGGAGTTAGCCACAAAATGAGTAGGGGGCACATTTGGATAACAAGTACTTGCTCCTTTGGCTTGCATGATCAAGCATGAGTTTTGTTTGAATGTCTTCAAATGCATTTGTAAACTATTGTTTTTGTTTGGACTGTGTTTTACATTGAATTATGAATGTTGAAAGAATGTTTTGTGGTCTAATGGAAGCAAGTTGTTGCCATGGGTTGAAGCACACATTTTATTGTACTATGGTTAGGGCTCGGGGGCCAATGATGAAGGATGGCTTCTCCTTTCATTGGATGTCTTGGTTGGGTGGAGAGCGTTGCCTTTCCCCCACTTTTGTTGTGATCAATTTGGAAGAAAAAGAAAACTTGCATGTTGCTGTTATGGAGCACAAGAAGACAGTTTTTCCAGCCCCTTGCGAAATAAATTCATTAGTAACCTTTCCCACTTGAAGTGGATGAAATTGTAATATATATTTTTGAAGAAAAGATGTAATTGGTTATGAAAGTTACTTATCTGAATTGTGAAAGATAATTATATTCTGTTATGTACATTTGAAAGAAAGAGAGTGAAATATAATAATTGCATTCAAGGAATGGAATAATGTAAAGATGTATTTCTTTTTGAATTAATAATAATTGCAAGAATTTTCCCTCATTTGCATTGTGTGTTGAATTGGAATATCAAATTGTGATTTGAAATCCTTGTTTTGGAAAATGGAAAAAGGAACAAACATGTGAGATGTAACTGTATTATTTTTCCTTTTTTTTAAATATATGATTTTGGGAAAGATAGAAACTGGATTCTTATTTTAATGATTACTTGAAGAAGGAAAACACTTAGGTCTACCATGGATTAAATTAAATGTTTCATTGTATGGCAAAAGAGATAGTTAGATCTCTGTTTGAAAAGAAGAAATATGTATGAAGGAATTATATTACTTTGTCTCTTTTGGAAATATATTAAATTGGAAACCAAACTTTACAATTTAGATTTTAAATGATTTGTTTATAAACAACTAAATGCCTTGGACTAGAATAGAAATTAAATTCCACACTTGAATGATGAAATCGATAGACATTCTATAGAAATGGATCTTTGTTTGCAAATTTAAACTGGAAAATAAATTTAATCAAAATGTACAGTTCAGGCCTACACATAATAATCAACTTGGAAAACATCAAAATTTAGCATGTTGTATTATCAAGGAACTCAAATTGACAAAGAACACTTAAGAATTAATTTATAACATTGCAAAATCCAAGCCTAAACCTTTTCACAGTCATTTTTTGTCAATTGTTGGAAAAAATTCAAATTGGAATCAATTGAGCAAATTTACCTTCCTAAAACATTCTAAATTCTTCCTAGAATAATCCTCCATGTCTGTTTGGCATGTTGAGTGAAGGAGAAGATCAAATTGAACAAAAATTTATAAGTCAAAATTTACTTGTTGGTTTTTTAAATCCTGCATAACATTTTCACAAATTTGATCCCTTAACCTTTTCCAAATGTCAAATTTATGATTCTTATGTAAATATGGCATCGAGATCTTCTATAAAGTCCTCGTTTTCCAAAACTGAGCTTCCTAGCAAAAGTTATGGCTCTTTGAAGTATTCCTTCCTGGTGGGAAAATTTGGGAACATTTTGCCTAGTTTTCCCGTGGCGAAATTTTGCCATTGAAAAATCCTTAGAAAATTTTTTAGGAAAAAAAAAATCTTGGGGAGTTTTTTAAAATTTCCTTTGCTGACCCACAGCCAATCAGAGGATGCCATGTGTCCTCCACGAGGCAACGACGGAGGTGCGACATCATTCTTGGTCCTTGGGTTTTTTGTAATTTTTTTGAAAATTTACCTTTTCCCCGTCGGTCCAGTGGCCAATCATAGGTTGCCACATGGTAACATGGTGTGATAGCAGAGGGGGATGAACCCTCGCGACACCTTCTGTTTTTTTTTTTTTAAATTTTGTTTGGGAAAATTTTTACGTTTCTCCCCCGCGGCTCCACACTCACACCTTTGTCTTGGAGAGACCCTTCATGGGCGTGTGAGCCCACGCCCGCTATTTACCCATTTTCCTCTTTTGGTGAAATTCCGCCAACGTAATCCTTGCCACTCAACTATACCTGTCCCTCTCCTTTCTCGCCCGTTGCCTAGCTAGGTGAGCGCCAGGTTGGTCCGCGGACGGACATCGTGGGCGCGCGGCACAATTTGAAAATTTCGTCGCTATGTTGCCAGGCAAAGGAAATATCAACACCGCCCCGCGAACCTGCAAAGCCCGAAAAGGGTCTTCTTCCCCACTCGAACAACCTGTCCCCATTGGGGGAAACTTTGACTCCAAGGGCCCGCGGGCCCATACTAGAGTTTTTAAAAGGAGTTAGGAGGACTTCCTTTATTATCAATTGGAAAGGTGAGAAAAATTTCCTATCCAATGGAAATTATTTAGGGAAATTTTGAGTGTGTTAAGGGTGAGAAAAATCAAGTTGAAAAATCTGAGCCTGTTAGAGAGTGGGTATGGTGATATTTTACCCCTTGAACCTAATTGAAACTTCTAACCCTTAAATTGGGCCTTGTGACCTCTGATAATTTTTAATATAAGTAAAGTATGTTATAGCAGATTAAACTTGTTCTAGAACCTGTTAGTGTCAACTGTTGTCTTCTAACCTGGTTGTAAACACTTCTAATAAAAAAAATTATTCCATAATTTTCCTAACTAATCCTAGGTTGTTTCTGGATCTCAAGGTGGGTGTTTAATTGGGCATACCAAAAATAATCAAACCTTATAATAAACATATCGAGTTACTATAGTAAGGGAGAGAGGATTTGATTGAATCATTGAGCATGGACCAATAATTGTATTAGTGAAGAAGTAACGTTAGGGGACTCATAATTGCTAATTTCACTTAAAATTTGATTACAAAAGTAGTAGTAAATACACATATGGTCACATCAAATCACATCAAGAGAATACTTCAATCACTATACCTATAGGAATTATTCAACACTATTCCCATAATCTAGCTGTACAATGATGCATTTATTATTTAGATATTTAGATGCATCACCCATCCCATGCGGATACACATTTGGAAAAAAAAAGAAAACTAATATATACAAATCCTAAGAAACGACATTTTAGAAACTTCAAGACCAACCAATAGATAAACTACGACCCAAAAAATGAGCAGCAACACCACTCCGTCGATTGCCTTAAATCGACCGGCACCCCGGTCATGTCCATGGGGAAAGGCAAAACATAAATCTATCGGCACACTAACCGACCATCGTCGGCATGCGGGACAAAATACAAACCTGCGGCCCCACGGGGTTTTAAAAGTCTATGTCAATACCCGCCGCCACCACCAACACCACCATCTCAATGACAAATCATTAACCCCCATTCCCCACACACCAGGACCCAATACAATTCACCTGACCACTTGGTTCCCAATCCTGCAAGGCTTGCGACGTCTCGGGGAATCCCTTTTCCTTGAGGAGGATTGGAATCCTACAACATGGTCTCATGATACACTCAATTTACACTCTCATTCTAATATATTAAGATCAAGACCGAATGATATACTTTGGCGACGACAGGCCTGACACACTCACGTTCTTGAATCGAATTTCCCGAATGGACCCCTAGGTACCAGTCGCACAACTATACTCCCATCCGCCTACAAACTGTAATGTTGCACAAGGAGAATAAATTTGCTGTATACTCCCACCACCCCCCCCCAGACATTAAAACCAGACCATAATCCACTTTACAGTGACCCTCGATGGTACCCCTGCTGTGCTGGCACCCCCCCGTTATAGGGTGATATTAAAAGTTCATTGACAATTGAAAATTCTTTAATTCTATTTTTGGAAAGGCATACTACAGCACCGCACAGGTGGATGGAATAGCATTCATCAGAAGTGTGGACCCGCACCTGTGTAAGACTAAAATTTTCACACATTCGAGCCCCCCGTAAGTGTCATCCTCCCCCCCCCCTACATTTGATCTTGATCTCTTCACCAATATCGAAATACTTTTTTTTTATCACAAGTACATGGTAATAGCTTATGATTTGAAATATTATACTATAAGGTTGATTAAATCAGGGTTGAGGGTTTCCAGAATCCAAATTTAAGCAGTCTACTTCCACACGGACCCCAAAGTAAAAATAAAAACCTGAATCCCATACTCCAAAAGTACTTCTTAAACCCCTAGTTTTACTAATGAAATTATGAATTTATGACTATAATTGGCACAAGACTTCACAACTTTATATCAATGGAAAATAAGAAAATTGAAAGTAAATGTTGGAACCCTTAGGTAGACTAAGAAATAATGGTCGGATGATAGCATGGGGGGTGGTTAAATGAATGATCTCCACGAGGGGTTTTACCCTTACCGTCGAATTTTCCAAGTCTATGTGCCCTAGAATACGATGCGACAAAATATTCAATTGTTACACAATAGACAACCCCCCGAACACAGACGGAAAACTTTGTCCATGAAGAGGTAAAATCCCCTCCCTTGGCAACCGTGCATTGAGGTTTGAAAGAAAATATTTAGGAACCATCAGCATAAACACCCTAGGGAAAAAAATTCTTGATTATATGCAACCATCAAAAATATAGAGATGAGTTTTTTGTGAAAATTAATGAGGTGATGGAATGGTACAAAAGGGAAAAGCCTACCCCCAACCCACATGCAATTGAGATGTTTTAAACCATGGGCCAGGGGATTACGAACCTTCTATGCTTCATCCAGTTTTCCAATTGTCTTGGCCAAACCACACACGAAACCAAACGCTTAAGCTGACTGAGGCACACAAGTGAATGAAACCCGACCCTAGAAATGGTACATCCACATATCTATCTTCGATGTCCCACCTTATACAATACGATTTGTTGAGACACATTGCAGAATCTATGCATAAACAATTCTCAATAATCAATAAGCTCCCGGATGTGTTTTTTTTTTTTTTCTAAGGCATTTAGGTTCACACCTATCTTGTGCTTGGCTATTTAATTCATGGGGGTTTTTGAATGGTAGGCAAAAAATACTGTAAGTGAGCCCTTATAATGTGAGGGCCAACCATAAGTGATGCTCCATTAACTACGTGGACCCCCAACGATAAGGTGTTTGATAATAGAAGGGACCACAGTCAATTTGTGGATTATTTTTGGGTTTAACTTATCAAGAAAAATTTTCATAAACTACACTACCCTAGATGTCTATGAACTGTAGAGATTGCTTCCCATGAGGCATTAGGATCAGAGATCATATAGTTAACAGAGGTACTTAATGAGGGAATATATGCTAAGGTTTATGGATCAGGAGGTACAAACTTGTAAAATTTCCAAAATACGGTGACAGAGATATTTTTTACCTTGGAATATACTGGCAGAAGGAAAGAACAAAATAAACTCTATTTTTTAGTAGAAACCAGAGGATCAGTTCCTCCAATTGTTTTAATCTGTGGAGGGTTCCACATTTAAATAAAACATTCAATGTGGCACATGAAATCCTTACAAAATTTTCAATCTTTGATGTTGAATCTTATTGAGTGTAGGATCCTGTGAGATGATTAAAGAAAGGGTAGTGGCAAACAAGAAACTCTACCACTAAAATTCAACATGAATAAACCCTTGTGATAAAAAATTGAAAAAACAAGAATCTGGGATGAAGTAAAAAAATAAAATGGATGAAAGTTGTTGAGAAAGGAATTAGTTTTCAGATGTGTCAACACAAATTTTGGGATGCTTAGCCTCAAAAAAAACAGGTAGAGGATTTACCAATCTATAAATCTAACAAAAAATTCCTCTAAAAAACAGGTCCCAAAGCATAGTAGATCATGAATTGTGAGAGAAAAATTTAGACAAGGTAAAAATTACTACATATTTGGGTCTAGGAGGTAGGACATAGGCCATCCAAAATCTACTTTAGAGTTATGGTTATATCTAGAGATTGCAATGTTTTGTTATAAAAATTATGGAAATGAAGTGCATTCACTATAGAGATAAGTAGGATGATGACACTGACTTGGTTGAGGAATAACACACTCCCCTTGATGCATTATAAACCAAAGTCTCGATGAAACTATTTGAAACAAAAATATTCGATGGAGCAATTAGTGACTGCAATATGGGTTTTAATGGTGATGGTTTGGACCTGCAACAGGACAAGGCATTTGGCTTCCACCCCAAAGGCACACAAACCTAGAAGCAAAGTTCTAATAGGTCATGCCTTAGAGCGACCACCTTTAGAGAAAGGACCATTACATCAATACAACTATCTACAAGGGTATCTAATGCAATTTCTTCTAGAGTCAAATCCTCAGCAAATAGTTCCGCCACACATGGAAAATCCTAGAGAAGGGCATGAATTAGTTAGTATTGCTAACGTGGTGGTTTAGTAATGATGATAGTAGTGGTCAGAAATTACCACAAGAACATATTATTGTAAAGCTACCAATAATAAAATTTTGAAGTTCCTATTGGTTCCAACAAGGGAACCAGAAGAGGCCAAAGGACAAAGGTAGACATAAGAACAATTACTCTTGCTCAAGGAAACTAATTACAGAACTAGGAGGGTGGTGTCATTTCCTCCCCTCTGAAAATTGCCATCCATAGGGAAATTATCCCCAAAACTTCAATTATTCCTTCTCCATAAAGGGTTGAAAACATTCATTCCTACAAACACCTAAGTTTTTTATTCAGAGTGAGTTTGCATAAATCAGATAAGGATAAAAATAAGAAGAAAAATTTGTGGCTACTGAAGTTTCATCCTACCACACATTGAGGGTATTGCCAAACATATAACAGTCAAAAATAACATGGGAATACATTTATGATGTCCAAAGTTGTAAAACTAGAGAAATCAAATGGTTTTTAGTGACTCTGATGTTTGTAACCTCCCTTCAAATGGATTTAAGGGAATGAAGGGAATGAAACTTTTGATTAAAATAAATGTCTCAAAAAGGAACAATGATGTTGGTGGCACAAAATTCAAAGGAAGAGAGGGAAACAATAGTTGAATATACGATTCAAAATTTTAGAGGCCAGACCTGGAAAAAAATGAGAAAGGAAAAAGGAAAAATGACACTTAATAAGATAGGCAAATAAGCCAGAGGAAGATAAAATCATCTACCTCCATGACTACAGTGCAGGAAAGAAATAGGTTAGATATAGAGAGCCAAAAAAAAAATCTATAGGAAACCAATGATGCGAATGAAAAAGAATAGGTATAACTAGAGAAGAAAGAAAACAGTTACAAGATAACAATTAAGAATAATAGATTTTAGAACAAACATTGGGAGAAGAATGAAGAGGTTCTGAAGGAATAGACATAAAAATGCCAAAAAAAATGGGAACAAAGCCTAGATGAAGAGAGAAAACTTAGGGGGACTAATGCGAAGGAAGAAGAAAAAAAAATTAAATATTACATAGGAGTTTGCGAAAGCAAAAAAGGCATATACATTCTTCCAAACATCAAGATTTGAATTTATAAAAAGGAATTGATTAATATGACAGATAAATGTTTGGGGGGAAATAAAACCTAAAATTGTATTGGATTTGATTTTAGATTGTTTGAATTCATGGTTTGATCTATAGAGAATCTTTGATAATCTCGGCAAATAAATTATCTGGTAGCAGAAAAGTACAGAAGGAAAAATTTTGGAAGAAAGCTATCCTAAAACGTGAGACACAAAAAACTGGCATCAGAGGAATTTAGAACGGTTGATGCCTCAATTAAAGGATCATCTACATTCAGAAGTGTGTGAGCTAGGTGCAGCACAAGAAAATTGTTGAATAAATGATAATAAAAATAATGTTAACAAGAGCTGTATGGAAAAGGTTTACAGAGTTCAAATCTTGGTTTACCAATGCTTTGACAAAACCACAAAAAGTATTAAGAAGGATGCATTCCGTAAGAAATGAAAGAAAAAATGATGCAAGAGAAAACCAAAATTCCTAAGAAGATAGATAAGATAATTTTTTGGGGCTTTATAAAACCATGATAACCTGTCAGTAAGTTTACATATAACAATAAAGGAAAAAGAAGATCCACTCTATTATGAATTTATAACAAGTTACAGGCAGAGTTCACTCTGATTTACAAAACCAAATTGTAATTCCAAACATAGAAGGTGGAGAATGTTACAAAAGATGATATAATTAAGAGTATATTTAATTTTTAAAATTGTTCATTTGTTGTAATCTTAATTTTGAAAGGGAATGATAAACACATATGTACCAAGCCAAGAACACAGTGTAATCAACACCACGATCAATAACATGAAAGAAATTCACCAAAATAAATTTACATTTAAAAAACATTTGTAAAAAAAAAAGAGGGCAACATATCATCTATATATATGGAAACTCAATGCCAATACATGATGAATGGGCCTTGCCTTAAATAGGCAAGGAATAACAATCAAGAACCATCAAGGTCGTTAGATCAAGACTGAAATCAATGAACATAACTTGTCATCAAAGAAACTAGTCAGACCATAGATTTAGGAGAGAACTAGACATCAAGGGATCTAGTCAATACCCTAGATCAAGAAAGGAACTATACACTAACAACTAGATATATTCCTAATATCTAAATAGATAAAAGAAATATCCACACACATAAGTGGGTGAGGATTACCATACCAAAAAGGTAAAAATGTACCTAGGTGAAATGAGCTAAGGTTCAATAACCTACTCTCTAACACCCCCCATAAGTGAAGCTAAGGGAAAAAAAATAGAAAGGACATGTCCCTGTATGAGTCCCGACAAATAGGCTGTTGACGGTACCATGACATAACTGGGAAAAAAGGACATAGGCACAATGGTACCCAAAACCAGTAGTAACAACAAAAGTAAAGTAAAGAGAGTAAAAGAACCCACTCCAAAGGGGGGCATCCCAAGAAGATCGGCTCAAAAAAATCATTACAATCCGGAGAAGTTTAGTGTGCACCTGTGGGTGAATCATACTTGATCACCAAAACTCCAAAAAACAACTTGACATGGGCTTACCAGAATAGCTCCATACAGTGAGACTGTCAATAGCGTGATTATCGAATGTGGAAAAAAAAAACAAACATAATTCGATCAAGTACTGCAAATAGGTGGGGGTGCCATGATCCAAGAAAAATAAACCAAAGCAATAAGGAAATGACACAAATCAGAGTGTCATGATCAAGAAAAGCCAATGGTCGGTTAGCAAGGCCAAGGAACAAAAACCCCGAAGAAGCAAGATCATCACCACACCCCCATACTACTGAATGGGTGGAGTGGCGCTTACAAATCTGTATGGAGTTATCAAAATAAACTACTCAAAACAATGACAAACTAACACTGGGATACACCCAAATAAGCTCCCCCATAAGAGAGAACTTGTCCAACAGCCAAAGTGTGAGTGTCGAAAAGTATAGATACAAAATCTACTCAACAAACAAGAGGACATATATCTAAACCTGTAAATAAGATGCCAAAAGTTGTCAAAAAAATAGAAACATAATCTCTCAACAAACAGAGACATTACACTACACCTGGTAATAAAAATTTGCTCGAAAACAAGAAGAATCACAATGCATAAGGTATAGGAACAGTGGAAGCAAGAGGCCGAATGGTGAGGAGCCAACCTGTAGAGTCATTCAACGAATGACTCTATGTCGCCTCCAGGAGTGATCAAAAATCCACCCCAAATCAACACGGCATGGGATGAAGAAGATGCTTGCATATTGAATTGGTGCAAAATGCCACAATGGGTGACATGTAAAAGAAACAATCAGAAGTGTTGTCAGGTTTGATCATTGTATGACAGTTGAAATCTCAGTTTCTCAATCCTGAAGTGAAGGTGCATAAACTCATGTGTTGCTCACACTCTCAAGAAAGATTCGAGTGAAGAAAAAGCGGAGTTCTATTAATCGTGTGATCCCAATGAAAAAGTATCTGCTCGAAAACCAATGTCTTGATTAAAATTCCACTTAACTGTGGATGGAATAGAGGAAACAAATGACCCTGTGAATTGTCTACCAAGGACCTCCGCTAGTGAGACCCATAAAATGGAGCAGCGAGATATGAAATGCAGTGGTATCTTCTCTAAAAGCCCATGGCAACTGAGCAGAAGTAGGATACACAAAATGTGGTACTGTAATAGGCACAAAATGTGGAGAAAGAGCATGCCAGAAGTATAGTAAACAACGCCTCAAGGTTTAGAAGCATTCAACGTAGGTCAGAGCTCAAACGACTGGAGAAAATGGCAGTGGGTTACAAGAAGCAAAAACTTGAAAGTGGACTAGGAGCATGGATATGGTTGTCCATAACATGATGGTGTGTTGTAGGCTAGCAAGTTTGTTCTGTAGGGAGTCTTATTATTGTGTCCCTCGTGAAGAGTGTATTGTAGAGAGAATTTCACTTCTTGAGGATCATTTTAGTCCACACTCTCCATATTTGGCAATTTATAATTATAGTGAAAGTCTCAAAAACATATTTCCAATGGAAAGAGAACAAAGAAACAAGCACTTTTACAAAAAACGGCACTCAAAACCGAGTTACCTATCAAAGGGTTACAAGCTTTTTAATTTAGGAATCACAAGCTTTAAGCCCTCATATGACCATACCATATGTACCAAGGGCTAAGGAACTATTTTGAAATGTAAAAACATGCACAACATCGTGTGACCATTGCAAAATAAAACTTACAGGAGGATGCCAAAAGAATCTCCAGCTTTGATACCATGAAAAAGGAACGATAACCAGATCGTACCAACCCAAGAACATAGATGCTATCAAAAAACCACGATCAATAACATGAAATAAATTGCAAAAATCACTTACATAAAACCTTTACAAACAAAGGAGTAGCAAGATCATATATTTATTATGGAACATCAATGCAAACATTGAGAAGGGCCTGCTTAAATAGGCAAGGAATAACAATAAGAACAGTCAAGGTCATAGATCACGCATGATCAAGGAAATGGAAATAAACTAGTCATGCAAAGAACTAGTCAAGACCATAGATTTGGGAGGAGAACTAGACATCAAGGATCTAGTTCATACATAGATCAAGGGGATAGCCCCAACTTTGAGCAATTTCTCCAGGATGACGCCATTAAGTTTCTCCCAAGGGAGTGTAATTGGTGGGCTCGGCTTTGCTACTTATAAGTGGTTTTCGGCGGAGTTAGTATTGGACGTTTGTTTGATATTTGACCATTATTGTGTGGACAGCTCCTTTTGATTTAGAAGACTGTGGGACACGTGGAGGAGTGGTGCGTGTTGGGCTTGTTGGTAGAATCAGGATGTTGGACAATTGGGGGGGGGTTTTTGTTACGCAAACCGCCAATTTTCTTTTTAAGGCTCGACAATCAAGTTTCCGAGCCATGGTAAAGCCTCATCAAATGTGCGGAAAAGTTGGAATTTGGAGGGTAGGGGAGATGTGCTTAGCGCGGGCCCACGTTAAAATAGTTCGATGAGTTTGTTTGAGGCAAGGCATACGTAAGTTGGTTGATAAGGCCCCGCCATCATCAATGAAATTGGATAATTCATCTCAAATTGCGAATGGCATCATAGAGGTCAGGATAGATACTTCTGGCAAGGTAATGGAGAAATGATCCACAGAAAGATTGCAGGCTAGTTGGTTAAAAGAGAGATTGAGTGCTGGGTTAAAGCATGTTACCACTCAAGGTCCTGATAAGGACATGGGAAAGGTGTGGGGAGAACAAGCATATCATGGGCAATCACAAACAAGCATGCTCTAAATGATGCAAGTGTTGTTGAGGATCCTTTTACTGTTTTAAACGAGTAGGTAACTTTGGCAATCCCATTGAGGAGGATAGAATAAGGAAGGGGGACAGAGGGTGAATGGCTCCTGACAAACTTGCTCGTATGTCAAGGTCGATTTACGGACTTCCTGAAACGGAAAGCTCCAGGGTTTTGCATTTTTGTCCATCATTTGTTTGATGAAATCTGTGGTTGGATGAGATGATGGTGCCACAGAATAGGGATGTCCCAATATAAGGTGTTGAGGTTACTGGATACGTGTATGGGAATGAAAAGGTAGGCGGAGCTTGAGAAGGAAAGCTCGTGTGAAATAGGTGGCAGAGAGTAAGTCATGAATGGAGTGGTCGTGAAAGAGAGATGAGATAGGGGTAGCTTGGTAGGTAACCGATACGTGGGGTCCAAGGTTAACCAAAGGAAAGCTAATCGGGGTCGTTATGAACCTCTGAAGCTGTCAGATTGGGAGACGGGGCTAGAGATGCAGGAAGCTAAAAGGAAGTGTTATCAGGAGGAGTGGGAGCTAAATGAGCAGCTATACTAATAGGCATGCCAATAAGGAGCTGACCATCAGGCGTCTACGGTCGGGGGCATGAGACAAATATTATTGTACAGCGCTTGGGATTAGCATCCAGAAATTTGGCAAAGTCCTTGTCTCTACAGGAATTTGGGGATCTCATGGTGTCCGTAGGGGTTCTCCCTATAGAATGTGAAGGGGGTGATTCAGGCAAAGACACAGAGCAGGCATGTGAAACCCATGGCGGCGGCTTGCTTCCGAGTGATGGACAACCATAGACAAGAAACACAGGAAAGTTTCAATCTATCAAGAACAAAAACAACCTCAGAATGATGAATTTGGCAAGTTGCTGGTTTTGTCAGGGGCTGATGAAGACAGTAACCGATTCGGTTTAGTAACCGGTGTCGGTCACAGAGCAAACGACGTCGTCCCTTAACCGATTTGCCGGTTGTCAAAGTCTAGGATAAGAAATATAAAGGCTACTAATTTGATTTTTAGCAATGTTGAGTATATTATCAACTTATTGATCACATCAGACAAAGTATGACAGAGAAAACAGAATTTGAAACAAGCAAGAGGCACACGCAAATCTACGAGACTAATCCTAGGGTTAATTTTAGTTATCGTGGGCTTATGCCTTTAGACGTAAGATGATGTCAGAATCCTAAACAACAAGAACCTAGGGGAAATGTTCAAGTTTTGTTTTGGCTTATAAGGTTACCTCAATCTGGGCGGAGGATACCGCGGAAAAGGGGGGATGTTGAGCTGTTGTGTTAATTGTGAAGTGATTCGATATGTGTTGTGCAGTGAAAATAAGGTTAATTTCCTGTCAATACTGTGGATATCACCCCCACGTGTACGACCTGTTACTTTAATCTATGTTCACTAGAATTGAAGAACAACAAGCAGGAATGCAATGCACGTGTTTTAACCCAAATCGAAAATTATATATCGATGAAGCAAGAGAGATGACTTTCACTAATGCAAAACTAGGAGAAGCAAGACAAATTCTTTACGAAATATATAACAAAAGCAGCAACAGCAAATATGCTTCCTAAAATGAAAATAAGCAAGAGAAAGAACCCAAAATGGGTCCCACCGGGCGTGCCAAAATGTTTCGCTCGGAATGTTTCGGCTTCTGGGAATAGAGTTGCTTCTATCCTTTCATTCCTTTTAGAAACAGATGAGGTTAGGGTTAAGAGGAATACCTGTTGAATGTCGAGATGGTGTGCGCGTACCGTAGAGAAAGATCAGGTTGACTGCGGAGAACTCCTTTTTGTCTTGGAAGGACTACCTGCAAATAAGAACACAAGACCACAAGATTTTGATTAAACAATAATGAGGAAACTACCTTGGGGCCCAGGAAATATAAAACTTCCTTTCGAAGGTGGTCAGTCCCCCTGCTAATATGAATTAACACAAAGACTGCAATAATCAATAATTATTTCGTTTTAAACTGGGGTAGGGGGAAAGGCTAGTTTTCTGTTTTGATCAGAGGAACCGATGCCGGTGACTGATAACCAATGCCGGTTACTGATAACCGATACCAGTGGGTTCTAGGATCTTCTTGGTAGCTATGGTGTTTTGTAATGGCTGGTTTTTGGATGGTATTAGGAAATGGGATGGTTAGAAGCAAAAGAACTGACAGTTAGATGCAATGGCACGTTGGGTAGTGGATTCAGAAATGGATTTAGGAGGACTGAGATTCAAGAAGCATAAGAATGTTATAACACAAGGACATGCAAGATGTGACTTACTGGTTTTGGACCAAGATGCAAGTTGATCTCCTGGTTGTAAACACTTGGTTTCTTTACTCGTCTCTAGCTCTGTCAAGTGAAGATCTGGACTCTGTTCCTCGCTCGCAATGCTCTCTGTTGATCCGGAAATCCTTTGACTGATCTCCAAAATGAAATTCGATCCGTTGTTTTGGTTTTGGGGAGCCCATTTACAGGGAACCGATGGCGGTTGCGTAACCGACGGCGGTCGGAGTAGGAACCGGCATCGGTTAAGGAAAAAGTAGTCTATTTTAGTAAAATAGCCCACCCTTCCCTGCTTTTCTCCGAGAGATCAGTTGGCGGGCTTGGTCAAGTGGCTAGAAGGTCGGCTTGGGTGCGAGTAAGGAGGCATTAGTTATGGATGTGAGTCTAGACCAAGTCATGGGTTTTAATTAGGTTAGTTTAGGGTTAGGGCTAGGTCATGATGATGTGGCAAAGTGAGGTGGTGGGTAAGGTGATGTGGATTTATCAATTACAGGTAATTAATAAATAATTTTGTAAAGTTTAGGTAAAGAGGTTAGGTTGCGAAATGGGATGCGGGTCACAAGGGGTTGTAAGACACAAATTTGGTGTCTACAATAGGACATGGAGCAGTAGGTGGTGTTGATCAAGAAGAGATTGCAGGAGGCACAAGATAGGAAGAAGAAGTAATGGCGGATCAGCATAGGATCGACCATAGTTTGCTGTGGGCATGAGGTGCTCCTTCTTGTTAGGCCACATAAGAGCCCTATCCATTATGGAAAAGGTTCTAAGTTAGCTCCTACATTCATTGGTCCTTTTGAGATTTTGGAGCGTATTGGCCCTTTAGCCTACCATCTAGTATTGTCACCCAGCTTGTCTCACATAGATGATGTTTTTCATTTTTCAGTTCTTAGGAGATATATTGCAGACCATTCTCATGTGCTGGATTGGACATCATTATAGGTGCATGATCAAGGGAAGGTGATGATGGAGCCCGTTCACATCCTAGATCACAGGACCCTGTGTCTTCGAGGCAGAGAGGTTGATCAGGTTTGGGTGCAGTGGGACAGATATGATGAGACTATAGCTACATGGGAGGATACTACCTTATTATGAGTTCAGTTTACACATTTGTTTCAGTGACTTCTAGGAGTAATTCGAGTCTAAGGGGAGGGGGATGTAGTTCCCACTTCCCTTTGACACCTTTTGATGCTTATTTTGATACTGATGTTTACATTATGGACATTATTATGATTTTGATTTAGTATGATGTTAGCTATTTGATCATGGATTATTGTAACCTTGATTGGTTATGATGCACGATGATTATTAGAGACACTCATATGTGGATGATGATATACTATTTGACATGTGATTTTAGATATTGTGAGTAGACTTAGAAATAGACATTATATGATGATGATATATTTGTTGATTAAATTACAAATGATATAGTTGTTACTTTGATGCTGTTGTGATTCATTTATTTAGATGATTTTTCGATTATACTTATATCATGTTGCATGTTCTAATATGGCCATGAGGTCGAAGGAGGTATTTGTGTTTTGTAGGTTAAAAATCACAACAAACATCGGGGGATTGGAGACCAACCACAATGGAATTCTAGATGAATTTAACATGGTCACCATGGCAACTTGTTTTATTATGTTGTGTTTGTTGTTGTTAGGGATTCCCATGGGGGGATCACCTTTATATGTGACCATGGGTTTTGTGTATTTTATTAATGTGGTTTCTTTTTATTATTGTTGTATGTATTTTATTAGCGATGTGTTCCCTTATTTTTTTTAAATTAAATTGTGGTAGGATTAATGTGAGAAATCATATGGTTAAATTTTAAATAAATCAAATTGGGATATGAGAAGTAATAATAGAAGTTGTTGGATTTTTGTATTAAATATGTAAGGGATGTGTAAGAGTTGTGTACGTCAAATTTGGAGTATGAAATAATCCACCTCCTTGGAAATTCGAATTTGTCCTTGGGGGCTGTTTTTGGAGGCTTGTGGGACAAGTAAAACTTGTCCCATGCCTCTTAAATATATTTACCAACCATCCCTATGGTTGGAGGGTTGATTTTATCCCCTTTTTAATGCATTTTTATTAACCATGTTGCATGTTTTAATTGCCACTTTCTTCATGTTTTAAATTTGCAGTCCTTTGGGGTGTGGTCTTTTTGGAGTGTGTAAGTAATTTGTCATATTTTCACCCACCTCTTTATTGTGATTGGGATAATGAAATTTGTCTTTGTGATTGGAGTTGAGGATGTGTGATGTGGCTTCCTACATGGATCCACATCATCATCTTCTCTCCTGTCTTCTATAAAATTCAAACTCTTTGCTTGTTTTGGGTTGTTGAATCATTTTACATGCTTCCTTGGGGTGAATTTTCTTGTGCTTGGAGCTCTTGCTTTTGGAAGGAGTTTGGAAGGATTTTCTTGCTTGTTGGCTTATATTTTTGGGACTATGTTCTTGGCATTGAGAGCTTGCTGTTTGGAAACAAAAGCTACCATGGAGAGGTAGGAGCCTAGTTCTTCATTTTGCTGTTATTTCTTTTGTGTTTGTATGAATGGTGTATGTACTTTGTGTAATTGTTGGCTGGTTGGGTAGAATTCCTTAGGGATGGTGTAGGAGAAGGTTTATGGGGAATCCATGTGGGGGGCCATAAGGGAATGCCAATGGCATCATATTTTTGGAGGGAGTTTTGGGTTTGTGATCCACCATGGAAAATAAATAGCTTGCATTTCTTACTTTGTGGGGGGCATAAGGAGGGATTGTGGGGGGCATAAGGATATGTGTGGTAAATTTTTATTGGTGATTTGTTACTGGCGGGTGCCCAATTCCCATTCGGAGGTATAAGTATCTTCCCCCATAGTCCTGTTGTTACAAATCAACAGCACCCCTAGATGCAAATCAGGTTTCTAAGTTGATGTTTCAGGCATCCAGTGTGATTGCACAACATTAAAACCTCTCTCCAAGTGTGAGACTTGTAAAATGAGAGAGGAATCTCCAAATTAGAGGCTGGTTCCTCAAAATCCTCTGATCATATCTATTATTTTCACAACTGCAGAGGTTCAGATCCTAATTTTATCTAATTTGCAAGGAGATAGGGATAAGAAATGCAAAAATTAAAACTAAACTGATAAGGGTGATACACCAAAGGAGTGGTGAGCACTTCTTGCTCATGCAAATTGACAAAAATCAGAAATTACAACATAAAACATCATGCACAGGTTGATAAGCTGTAAACAAGGGTTTGAAATGAAACAAACAACACATACAAAGGATTGAAAGCATTCACAAAGCCTGCATTGTGATTTTCAACTTCAAAATCCTTGTATTCCAACACCAAAGAGGTAGAAAAACTTGTTACAATCCTTGGAAGGTTTGATACTTGCCAAAATCACTTGTTGAAAGTGAAAACAGAAGCTTGCTGTGTAAAAAAAGTGTTCCCCCCCTTTGAAAAATGAGCCAAATCCAGCTTTTACAGTGCATGGGTCGAGCCCAGGAGAGAGAAAACATGAAAAAACATGGGAGCCATTCCCCATTAACCAAAATGCATTAAAAACAGCATGGAGGTTCTTACAAACCCATGCCTTGACATTTTTTACCATGTTGGAGAAGAATGCGACCCATTTTTGCATTAAAATTGGTTGTTGAAACGTCAGTTCTGTCCATGGGCGCATACCAGAAGCATTTTTTGATTTTCTCCCTCCAAACTAAACCAAAATTCAAAATTTACCATGGAATATTGTAGAGCATTTCACCAGATTTCCATTGATATAAAGAATGCAAAAATTCGAGCTCTGGATCGAAAGTTATGGTAGTTTGAAGTTTTAGGGAAAAAAATAGGCCAAAATCGGATCGCTTTGATATTTTTGACTTGGACACGTGGCGAGTTCTGATTGGCTGTGGACCTTGCAAGGGAAAATTTCCCACAAAAACTCTTCCGACCCATAACTTGAAAAATATGTGGAGTTAGGGGGAAATATTTACCTTTCTAGAAAGCTTAGAAAGAGCTCTATCCAATGGTGTCATTTCCAGAAGGTTTTGAGTGCCTAAAAAGTAAAAATTTATGACTGAGGCACAATAGAAGGAAAGAATGAAAGGGAGTTAGCCACAAAATGAGTAGGGGGCACATTTGGATAACAATTTTGATGACTCAGAGGGGTCATCTGCCTGCTGGATGAATGATCAGTAGCCTGAAGCAATCCATTGGGCATGTAGTCATGAGTAGTAGCCTGAAAACTGATCTGAACTTTGAAAACTTCCCTCTGAACCACTTGAATCCCACTGGACATGGAGTTGTTCCCACAAAAATGCCATCAAAATGAACCGTGCAAGAGTGAAACTAGCAGCACCAAAACTATGTACAAACTGAAAATCATACATGCTCCAAATGGAACATGCAGAGTGTGCACAAGCACTTTTTCTACTGAAAGCAAACCTACCTACTCTACTCTAACTGGAAGCAAAGGTGAGCTAAATGAACCTTGCAACTCGTTGTGCAAAATAGCTTCCTTTCTTCAAAATTGGCAGCCATGCAAATGATTTGGAGCTAAGTATGGCTGATTGGATGAGTGGAAAATCAACAAGAAACTGGTATTCTACCCAAATTAGCAAGGGTGTCAACTAAAAACAAATCCAATACCTCTTTTAGTTGCTCTGCATTTGGATTGGAGAGGTATGACAGCTGATCCTTGGAACTTTGCAGCTCATCCTCATGCTTAGAAGCAAGCATGACTAGTTGTGGCTTCTCCTTTGGCTCCAATGAAGCCAAATACCTGATTGGGAAAGGTCTGATCCGTTGAGTATGCCCATAATTCTAATTTTCAACTCCAAGAATGGAGTTCTCTTATAGACCTTGAATGGATGGTGTGGAAGCAATAGTAGAACCCTTCTGCCCTTTCTCTTCCTCCAATGAAGGACATGAAAGATTAAAATATTCCAATCTTGGTTCCAAATAGCTTCTATAAGATGCAGGCTGCTACAAATGAATACTCTCCTCCATGATAGCAGGCTCTTGTGTTTGGAAGATGGATGATGAAAGAGAGAATGGTGGAAACTCAACCGGTTCTTCTTCATCAAAACAATCCTCCAAATTAGATAGGTAAACTGCCTCATTGCTATCCTGCTGCAAATGTTCAACCTCTCCCATGGCGTTCTCTTGATCTGTAACTTGATCACCATGGTTTCTTTCATCCTCCAGCATTGAGTTTGAGGGATCAAACTCTTCTTCAGTACTAGAACTTGAGAGAGATGAAGTAGAGAGAAGAACTGAAGGTTCTTCTATAACCTGCTTTGTGCTCAAAGCCTTTGGATCTGCACTTTTCTCTCCCACAGCTGGAATGTGCTCCTCTTCTTTTGGATTTGGAGCAGCTTCTCCTTCCTCTTGCTGTCCCTCATGACTGATTTTTGCAATTTGAATTGGATCAGCATTTCCTTCAAATAGGGTGCCAACATGGACACTATATTTTGAACAAATTGATTGCTGATCTGCAACTCCTTTTTGCTCTTCTTCTGCTGCAACAAAATCAGTCCTAACCACCATTTGTTCTGTAACTCCAACCTCTTCTGAAGGTTTCATCAGCAAAGGGATCTTCTTCATCCCAAATTTAAGAGCCCAACTCTTCAAAATTTGAATTTCTTCATCCTTGTTTGGCTTCTCTTTTTGCTGTCCTTCATGACTGATTTTTACAAATTTTTGTGGTGGTGGAGGTAAAATCTCTTGTTTCTTTGGAGAAGAGGGTGTTTCATTTAGCTCTTGTGGAGGGGATGACTATTTGGAAGGGAAAAGATAGAAGAATTGAGATGAGGTGGAAGACTGGGGGTGGAGAAATAGATTCAACACTTGGGACAGCAGATGGAGAGTTCAAAACTTGACACTGCTGAGATAAAACAGATTGGGAAAGAGGAAAAGAAAAGGCATGAGATGGTGTGCTTACCCGTTGAAAAGGTTGCTGAATACTCCTCTCATACACCTCTATTCCTTCAATCCACTTTGCAAGCAATGGTAGCGTTGCAATCATGAAGTCAAGATTCTCTTGAGGGCTGTAATGCCTTGGGAAAGGTCCCACCCATGGATAGGGTGCTCCACAACCGATTCCAAATGCTTTCATTTGTGCTTGAGCCCTAGATTGCACCATGTTTACCTCCATATTTTGGATTTTCTCCAACAGACCAGCATCTTGCATCTAATTGTCTTCATTGTATGCACACCCTTGCTCTTGGAAAGCTCCATAGCCAAACTGATTTTGGCATTGCTGCTCATATGGGTATGTATGCTGATTTTAAATTTGTTCAAAATGCTGATTTGAAGGATTTAAAAAACATGTTGGAGGTGGGAAACATTGCTGCTGTTGTAAGTGTGAGTTCCATGATGGAAATGAAGTCATGATTGCACAACTTCATGGAATGGAAAAGAATGAAAGAGATGGAAAGAATAATGGATGGAAATGGATGAAAAATAGGTCTGCAACTTCAGAAATGGGTTGCTGATCAGATGGAGTCGCCATATGTGTTTGCAAGTGCATCTAAAGGCTGAAATCTTCACAGGAACACACCAACCTACAAAAGATGAAGTGGAAGACCTCTAAGGTCCCACCGGACATGCCAAAACTGTTGTTGCAAATCAGCAGCACCCCTGGATGCAAATCAGGTTTCTAAGTTGATGTTTCAGGCATCCAGTGTGATTGCACAACATTGAAACCTCTCTCCAAGTGTGGGACTTGTAAAATGAGAGAGGAATCTCTAGATTAGAGGCTAGTTCCTCAAACTCCTCTGATCAGATCTATTATTTACACAACTGCAGAGGTTCAGATCCTAATTTTATCTTAATTTGCAAGGAGACAGGGATAAGAAATGTAAAAATTAAAACTAAACTGATAAGGGTGATACACCAAAGGAGTGGTGAGCACTTCTTGCTCATGCAAATTGACAAAAATCAGAAATTGCAACATAAAACATCAAGCACAGGTTGATAAGCTATAAACAAGGGTTTGAAATGAAGCAAACAACACATACAAAGGACTGAAAGCATTCATAGAGCCTGCATTGTGATTTTCAACATCAAAATCCTTGTATTCCAACACCAAAGAGGTAGAAAAACCTATTACAATCCCTGGAAGGTCTGATACTTACCAAAATCACTTGTTGAAAGTGAAAACAGAAGCTTGCTGTGTAAAAAAAGTGTTCCCCCCTTTGAAAAATGAGCCAAATCTGGCTTTTATAGTGCATGGGTTGAGCCTAGGAGAGAGAAAACGTGAAAAAATGTGGGAACCATTCCCCATTGACCAAAATGCATTAAAAACAACATGGAGGTCCTTACAAACCCATGCCTTGACATTTTTGACCATGTTGGAGAAGAATGCGACCCATTTTGCATTAAAATTGGTTGTTGAAACGTCAGTTCTATCCATGAGCGCGTACCAGAAGCATTTTTTTGGTTTTCTCCCTCTAAACTAAACCAAAATTCAAAATTGACCATGGAATCTTGTAGAGCATTTCACCAGCTTTCCATTGATATAAAGAATGCAAAAATTCGAGCTCTAGATCGAAAGTTATGGTAATTTGAAGTTTTAGGGCAAAAATAGGCCAAAATTGGATCGCTTTGATATTTTTGACCTGGACACATGGCGAGTTCTGATTGGCTGCGGACCTTGCAAGGGAAAATTTCCCACAAAAACTCTGCCGAGCCATAACTTGAAAAATATGTGGAGTTAGGAGGAAATCTTTACCTTTCTAGAAAGCTGAGAAAGAGCTCTATCCAATGGTGTCATTTCTAGAAGGTTTTGAGTGCCTAAAAAGTAAAAATTTATGACTGAGGCACAATATAAGGAAAGAATGAAAGGGAGTTAGCCACAAAATGAGTAGGGGGCACATTTGGATAACAAGTACTTGCTCCTTTGGCTTGCATGATCAAGCATGAGTTTTGTTTGAATGTCTTCAAATGCATTTGTAAACTATTGTTTTTGTTTGGACTGTGTTTTACATTGAATTATGAATGTTGAAAGAATGTTTTGTGTCTAATGGAAGCAAGTTGTTGCCATGGGTTGAAGCACACATTTTATTGTACTATGGTTAGGGCTCGGGGGCCAATGATGAAGGATGGCTTCTCCTTTCATTGGATGTCTTGGTTGGGTGGAGAGCGTTGCCTTTCCCCCACTTTTGTTGTGATCAATTTGGAAGAAAAAGAAAACTTGCATGTTGCTGTTATGGAGCACAAGAAGACAGTTTTTCCAGCCCCTTGCGAAATAAATTCATTAGTAACCTTTCCCACTTGAAGTGGATGAAATTGTAATATATATTTTTGAAGAAAAGATGTAATTGGTTATGAAAGTTACTTATCTGAATTGTGAAAGATAATTATATTCTGTTATGTACATTTGAAAGAAAGAGAGTGAAATATAATAATTGCATTCAAGGAATGGAATAATGTAAAGATGTATTTCTTTTTGAATTAATAAATAATTGCAAGAATTTTCCTCATTTGCATTGTTGTGTTGAATTGGAATATCAAATTGTGATTTGAAATCCTTGTTTTGGAAAATGGAAAAAGGAACAAACATGTGAGATGTAACTGTATTATTTTTCCTTTTTTTTAAATATATGATTTTGGGAAAGATAGAAACTGGATTCTTATTTTAATGATTACTTGAAGAAGGAAAACACTTAGGTCTACCATGGATTAAATTAAATGTTTCATTGTATGGCAAAAGAGATAGTTAGATCTCTGTTTGAAAAGAAGAAATATGTATGAAGGAATTATATTACTTTGTCTCTTTTGGAAATATATTAAATTGGAAACCAAACTTTACAATTTAGATTTTAAATGATTTGTTTATAAACAACTAAATGCCCTTGGACTAGAATAGAAATTAAATTCCACACTTGAATGATGAAATCGATAGACATTCTATAGAAATGGATCTTTGTTGCAAATTTAAAACTGGAAAATAAATTTAATCAAAATGTACAGTTCAGGCCTACACATAATAATCAACTTGGAAACATCAAAATTTAGCATGTTGTATTATCAAGGAACTCAAATTGACAAAGAACACTTAAGAATTAATTTATAACATTGCAAAATCCAAGCCTAAACCTTTTCACAGTCATTTTTTGTCAATTGTTGGAAAAAATTCAAATTGGAATCAATTGAGCAAATTTACCTTCCTAAAACATTCTAAATTCTTCCTAGAATAATCCTCCATGTCTGTTTGGCATGTTGAGTGAAGGAGAAGATCAAATTGAACAAAAATTTATAAGTCAAAATTTACTTGTTGGTTTTTTAAAATCCTGCATAACATTTTCACAAATTTGATCCCTTAAACCTTTTCCAAATGTAAAATTTATGATTCTTATGTAAATATGGCATCGAGATCTTTCTATAAAGTCCTCGTTTTCCCAAAACTGAGCTTCCTAGCAAAAGTTATGGCTCTTTGAAGTATTCCTTCCTGGTGGGAAAATTTGGGAACATTTTGCCTAGTTTTCCCGTGGCCTGAAATTTTGCCATTGAAAAATCCTTAGAAAATTTTTTAGGAAAAAAAAAAATCTTGGGGAGTTTTTTTAAAATTTCCTTTGCTGACCCACAGCCAATCAGAGGATGCCATGTGTCCTCACGAGGGCAACGACGGAGGTGCGACATCATTCTTGTCCTTGGGTTTTTTTGTAATTTTTTTTGAAAATTTTACCTTTTCCCCGTCGGTTCGTGGCCAATCATAGGTTGCCACATGGCAACATGGTGTGATAGCAGAGGGGGATGAACCCTCGCGACCCTTCTGTTTTTTTTTTTTAAATTTTTGTTTGGGAAAATTTTTACGTTTTCCCCCGCGGCTCCACACTCACACCTTTGTCTTGGAGAGACCCTTCCATGGGCGTGTGAACCCACGCCCGCTATTTACCCATTTTCCTCTTTTTGGTGAAATTCGCCAACTATCCTTGCCACTCTACCTGTCCCTCTCCTTTCTCCCTTGCCTAGCTAGTTGAGCGCCATGTGTCCCTGACGGACTCGTGGGCGCGCGGCACAATTTGAAAATTTCTTCCCGTACATGAATGAAATATCAACACCGCCCCGCGACCTGCCAACCCGAAAAAGGGTCTTCTTCCCCACTCGACACGTGTCCCCTTGGGGGAAAATTTGACTCCCAAGGCCCGCTGGCCCATACTGGAGTTTTAAAAGGAGTTAGGAGGACTTCTTTATATCATTGGAAAGGTGAGAAAATTTCCTATCCAATGGAAATTATTTAGGGAAATTCTGAGTGTGTTAAGGGTGAGAAAAATCAAGTTGAAAATCTGAGCCTGTTAGAGAGTGGGTATGGTGATATTTTACCCCTTGAACCTAATTGAAACTTCTAACCCTTAAATTTGGGCCTTGTGACCTCTGATAATTTTTAATATAAGTAAAGTATGTTATAGCAGATTAAACTTGTTCTAGAACCTGTTAGTGTCAACTGTTGTCTTCTAACCTGGTTGTAAACACTTCTAATAAAAAAAAATTATTCCATAATTTTCCTAACTAATCCTAGGTTGTTTCTTGGATCTCAAGTGGGTTGTTTTAATGGGCATACAAAATAATAACTTATTAATAAACATATCGAGTAATATATTAAGGGAGAGGATTGAATCATTGAGCATGGACCAATAATTGTATTAGTGGAGGGTATATGTAAAGTTAGGGACTAATACTTGCTAATTTATCACTTAAAATTTGATACAAAAGTAGTAAATAACATATGTCACATCAAATCACATCAAGAAATCACTCAATCAAATACTACTATTAGGAATTATTCAACAATATTCCCATAAATCTAGTCTTTAAAGTGATGCATTTATTATTTAGATTATTTAGATTTCATCACATATATGAGGATACACATTTGGAAAAAAAAAAGAAACTAACTACATATATAAAATATAAGAAATGACATTTTAGAAATTCAATGACCAAATATATATAAACTCAGACCCAAAATTTTAATTCATCTTGCCTAAATCTAGGAGGTTCATGTCCATGGGGAAAGGAAAAAATAAATCTATGGAATTCTTCCATGTGGCATGGGAAAAATTGGGGGTTTAAAATGTTATCAATGGCCCACAAAAAATTCAATGACCAAATCATTAAATTCCCACACCACGGATCCAAAAATTTATTGAATTGGTTCAATCTGCAAGCTTGGAGTCTGGGGAATCCCTTTTCCTTGAGGAGGATTGGAATCCTACAACATGGTCATATGATAAATAATTTACATCATTCTATATATTAAGATCAACGACGCATGATCTATTTTGGGACGAAGGCCTGACACACTCACGTTTTGAATAGAATTTCCCAGAATAGGCCTAGGTAAGTGACAACTATCATCTACTAAATGTAATTTGAAAAGAGACTAAATTTGATGTCTACAAAGTACATTAAAAGACCTAATCATTTATAGTGATGTGGTACTGCTCGTGCTTGCAAGTTATGAGGTGATATTAAACGTTCATTGACAATTGAAATTCTTTAATTCTATTTTTGGAAGGCATACTACAATAGAAGGTGGAATAGATTCATAGAAGTTGTGGACTGTGTAAGACTCAAAATTTTCACATTTCTGAGTAAGTGTCATCCTACATTTGAATCTTGATTCTTTAAATATTATCTTTTTATAAGTAACATTGTATAAGCTTCTGATTTGAAATATTTCAATATAAAGGTTGATAAATCAGGGTTGAGGGTTTCCAGAATCCAAAATTCTAAGCATGTCTACTTCCACAGGACCCCAAAGTAAAAATAAAACCTGAATCCCATACTCCAAACTACTTAAAACCCCTAGTTTTACTGATGAATATCATGATATTTATGATCCTATAATTGGCACAAGAACTTCACAACTTATATACTCATATGAAAATAAGACAATTGAAAGTAAATGTTTGGAACCATTAGGTAGACTAAGAAATAATGGTCGGATAGCATGGGGGGTGGATCACAATGCATGATTCTCCACGAGGTTTTACCCTACCGTGAATTTTCCATTCTATGTGCCTAGAATTACGATGGGACAAAATATTCAATTGTTACAAATGACAACGAAGAAGAAATTTTGTCCATTACAGAGGTAAATCCTGGCAATGCATTGGGGTTTGAAAGAAAATATTTAGGAACCATCAGCATAAACCTAGAAAAAAATTCTAGTGATTATCATGCCACCACTCAAAATGATAGAGATGAGTTTTTGTGAAAATTAATAGTTGATGGAATGGTAGCAAAAGGGAAGCCTCCACATGCAATTGAGATGTTTAAACCATGGGCCAGGGATACGATTTCTATGCTAGTATTTTTCCTTGGCTTCGTTAGTGATGAGAAAGTGAATGAAACCCTCCTAGAAATGGTATACACTATCTATTTTATTTCTCCACCTTATACATATAGATTTGTTGAGCACATTGCAGAATCTATGCATAAACAATTCTTAATAATCAAATAAGGCTCCGATTCTAAGGCATTTAGGTTCACTACCTACTTGTGCTATTTAATTCTATGGTGGTTTTTTGAATGGTTAGGCAAAAATAACTTGTAATTGAGCCCTATAATGTTGAGGGCCAACCATAAGTGATGCTCCCATTAACTAAGTGGACCCCCAAGATAAGGATGTTTGATAATAGAAGGGACCACAGTCAATTTGTGGATTATTTTTGGGTTCTAACTTATCAAGAAATTTCATAAACTACACTACCTAGATTGTCTATGAACTGTAGAGATTGCATTCCATTAGGATCAGAAATATAGTTAACAGATTGGTACTTAATGGAGGAATATAATGTGCTAAGGTTTTATGGATCAGGAGTACAACCTTGTAAATTTCCAATACATGTGACAGAGATATTTTTTACCTTGGAATATATATGGCAGATGGAAAGCACAAATAAACTCTATTTTTTAGTCAGCAAAAGAGGATCATATTTCCTTCCTAATTGTTTTAATGTGGAGGGTTCACATTTAAAATAAAAACATTCAATGTGGCACATGAAATCTTACAAATTTTCAACTTTGATGTTGAATCTTATTGAGTGTAGGATCCATGTGAGATGATTAAAGAAAGGGTAGTGGCAAACAAGAACTCTACCACTAAAATTCAACATGAAAGTAAACCCTTGATAGAAAAATTGAAAAACAAGAACTCTTGGGATGAAGTAAAAAAATAAATGGATGAAAGTTTTGTTGAGAAAGGAATTAGTTTTCAAGATTTGTCAACACAAATTTTGGGATTGCTTAAGCCTCCAAAAAAACAGGTAGAGGATTTACAATCTATAAAATCTAACAAAAATTCCTCTAAAAACATGCCAAAGCATATAGATCATGAATTGTGAGATAAAAATTAGACAAGGTAAAAAATTACTACATTTTGGTCTATGAGGTAGGACCTAGGCCATCCAAAATCTATTTCAGAGTATGGTTATATCCTAGAAGATGCAATTTTTTGTAAATTATGGAATGAAGTGCATCCTATAGAGATAAGTAGTGATGATGACACTGACTTTGAGGAATAACACACTCCCCTTGATGCATATAAACCAAGTCTCGATGAAATATTGAAACAAAAATATTCTATAGGAGCAATTATTGCTGACAATATGGGTTTTAATGGTGATGGTTTGGATGCAACAGGACAAGGCATTTGGCTTCCACCAAAGGCACAACCTAGAAGAGTTTCTAATAGGTCATGCCTTAGAGCTCCACCTTTAGAGAAAGGACCATTACATAATACAATATCTACAAGTGGTAATCTAATGCAATTTTCTCTAGAGTCAAATCCTCAGCAAATAGTTCAGCCACACATTGAAAATCCTAGAGAAGTTGGCCATGAATTAGTTAGTATTGCTAAAGTTGGTGGTTCTAGTAATGATGATAGTAGTGGTCAGAAATTACCACAAGAACATATTATTGTAAAGCTACCAATATATAAATTTGAAGTTCCTATTGTCCAACAAGGAACCAAGAAGAGGCCAAAGACAAAGGTAGACACAGATACAATTACTCTTGCCTCAAGGAAACTAATTACAGAACTAGAGGGTGGTGTCATTTCCTCCCCTCTGAAAATTGCCATTCCATAGGGAAATTATCCCCAAACTTCAATTATTCCTTCTCCATTAAAGGTGAAACAATTCATTCCTACAAACACCTAAGTTTTTTTATTACAGAGCTGAGTTTGCCAATAAATCAGAAAGAGATAAAAAATAAGAAGAAAAATTTGTAGGCTACTGTAAGTTTCATTCCTACCACAATGAGGGTATTGCCAACATATAACCCAGTCAAAAATACAATGGAATACATTTATGATGTTCCAAAAGTTGTAAAACTAGAGAATCAAATGGTTTCTAGTGACTATGATGTAACCTCCCTTCAAATGGATTTTAAGGGAATGAAACCTTTTGATAAAATAAATGTCTCAAAAAGGAACAATGATGTGGTGTGCACAAAATTTCTAAAGGAAGAGAGGGATAACAATAAGTTGAATAATAAGATTCAAAATTTAGAGGCAGACCTGGAAAATGAGAAAGAAAAAGGAAAAAATGACACTTAATAAGATAGGCAAATTAGAGAGGAAGATAAAATCATCTACCTCTATGACTACAGTTGCATGAATAGAAATAGGTAGATATAGAAGAAGCCAAAAAAAATCTATAGGAACCAATGATTGCGAATGAAAAAGAATAGGTATAACTAGAAGAAGAAAAGAAACAGTTACAAGAAACAAGTAAGAATAATAGATTAGAACAAACATTGGGAGAATTGAAAGAGGTTCTGAAGGCATAGACATAAAATGCCAAAAAATGGGAACAAAGCCTAGATGAAGAGAGAAAACTTAGGGACATAATGCAGAAGGAAGAGAAAAAAAATTAAATATTACAATAGGAGTTTGCGAAAGCAAAAAAGGATATACATTCTTCCAACATCAAAGTATTTGAATTTTATAAAAAGGCATTGATTAATATGACAGATAATGTTTGGGGGGAAATAAACCTAAAAATTGATGATTTGATTAGATTGTTTGAATTCATGGTTGATCTATAGAGAATCTATGATAATCTCTGCAAATACATATCTGGTAGCAGAAAAGTACAAGAAGGAAAATTTTGGAAGCTATCTACAAATTCAGTGACACAAAACTGGCATCCAGAGGAATTTAGAACCGGTTTGATGCCTCAATAAAGGTATCATCTATCATTCAGAAGTGTGTGATGCTAGGTGAAGCACAAGAATTGTTGAATAAATGTAAAATAATGTTACAAGAGCTGTATGGAAAGGTACAAGAGTTCAAAAATCTTGGTTTACCAATGCCTTTTGACAAAACACAAAAATTCATTAAGAAGGATGCATTCCGTAAGAAAATGAAAGAAAAAATGATGCAAGAGAAGAACCAAATTCCTAAGAAGATAGATAAGATAATTTTTTTTGGCTTTATTAAACCATTGATAACCTTGTCAGTAAGTTTACATATAACAATAAAGGAAAGATCCACTCTCAGTTATGAATTTATAACAAAGTTACATGTCAGTCACTCTGATTTACAACAAATTGTAATTCCAACATATGAAGAGTGGAGAATGTTACAAAAGATGATATAATTAAGAGTAATTTAATTTTTAAAATTGTTTCATTTGTTGTAATCTTAAATTTTTGAAAGGAATGATAACCAAATCGTACCAAGCCAAGAACACAGATGCTAATCAAACACCACGATCAATAACATGAAAGAAATTCACCAAAATAAATTTACATAAAACATTTACAAAAAAAAGAGCAACAATATCATATATTATTATGGAACTCAATGCAATACATTGAGAATGGGCCTTGCTTAAATAGGCAAGGAATAACAATCTAAGAACCAGTCAAGGTCGTAGATCAAGACATGAATCAATGAAATAACTTGTCATCAAAGAACTAGTCAAGACCATAGATTTAGGAGAGAACTAGACATCAAGGATCTAGTCAATACCATAGATCAAGGAAAGAACTATACCTAACAACTAGATAATATCTCCTAATATCTAAATAAGATAAAAGAAATATCCACACACATAAGTGGGTGAGGATAAATACAATAAAGGTAAATAATGTACCTAGGTGAACATGAGCTAAGGTCAATACCTACTCTAACACCCCCCTTAAGTGAAGCTAAGGGAAAAAATAGAAGTGACATGTCCATAGTATGAGTCCCGACAACTAGGCCTGTTGAGGTACTCATGTACAATAACTGGGAAAAAAGGGACATCGCAAGGTACCCAAAACCAGTAACAACAAAGTAAAGAGAGTAAAGACCCACTCCAAGGCATCCCAAGAAGATCGGCTCAAAAAAATCATACAATCCTGAAGAAGTTTAGTGTGCACTGTGGTCTGAATCCACTACTTGATCACAAAACTCAAAAACAACTGACATTGGGCTTCACCAGAATAGCTCCATACAAGGAGACTGTCAATAGAGTGATATCGAAAGTGAAAAAAAAACACCAAACATAATTCGATCAAGTACTGCAAATAGGTGTGCCATGATCCAAGAAAAATAACCAAAGCAATAAGGAAATGACACAAAATCCAGAGTGTCATGATCCAAGAAAATCCAAGGTAGCAAGGCAAGGACACAAAACCCGAAGAAGCAAGATCATCACCACACCCTCCCATACTACTGAATGGGTGGAGTGGCGCTACAAATCTGTATGAGTTATCAAAATAACTACTCAAACAATGACAAACTAACACTGGGCTCCACCAAAATAGCTCCCCCATAAGAGAGACTGTCAACATGCCAAAAGTGTCGAAAATATAGATACAAAATCTCTCAACAAACAAGAGACATATACTACACCTGTTAAATAAGATGCCAAAAGTGTCAAAAATATAGATACATAATCTCTCAACAAACAAGAGACATACACTACACCTGTTAAATAAAAATGCTCAAAACAAGAAGCATCACAATGCATAAGGTATAGAAAGTGGAGCAAGAGGCCGAATGGTGGAGGAGCCACACCTGTAGAGTCCTCTCAACGAATGACTATGTCGCCTCCATGAGTGATCAAATATCCACCCCAAATCAACACGGATGGATGAAGAAGATGCTTGCATATGAATTGGTGCAAAATGCACAATGGGTGCATGTAAAAGAACATCAGAATGTGTGTCAGGTTGATCATGTCTGACAGTTGAAATCTCAGGTTTCTCAATCCTGAGTGAAGGTGCATAACTCATGTGTTGCTCACAATCCTCAGAAAGATTCGAGTGAATAAAAAGAGGAGTTCTATTAATGTGTGATCCCAATGAAGTATCTGCTCGAAAACCAATGTCTTGATTAAAATTCCACTTAACATGTGGAATAGAGGAAACAATACCCTGTGAATGTCTACCAATGACTCCGCTAGTGAGACCCATAAAATGGAGCATGCGAGATATGAATGCAGTGGTATCTTCTCTAAAAAGCCATGCAACTGAGCAGAAGTAGGATACACAAAATGTGGTACTGTAATAGGCACAAATGTGGAAGAGCATGCAGTAACAAGCCTCACAGGTTTAGAAGCATCAAAAGTAGGTTCAGGCTCAAAGACTGGTAGAATAATGGCAGTGGGTACAAGAGCAACAACTGCAAGTGGACTAGGAGCATGGATATGGTTGTCCATAACATGATGGTGATGTTGTAGGCTAGCAAGTTTGTTCTGTAGGGAGTCTATTATTGTGTCCTTACCGTGAATGAGTGATTGTAGAAGAGAATTTCACTTCTTGAGTGATCTATTTTATTCCACACTCCTCCATATTTGGCACTTTATAATTATAGTGAAAGTCTCAAAATAAATATTTCCAATGGAAAGAGCACAAAGAAACAAGCACTTTTACAAAAAACGGCACTCAAAACCGAGTTACCTATCAAAAGTTACAAGCTTTTTAATATTAGGAATCACAAGCTTTAAGCCCTCATATGACCATACCATATGACCAAGGGCTAAGGAACTATTTCTGAAATAGTAAAAACATGCACAACATCCGTGGACCCTTGCAAAAATAAAACTTACAGACGGATGCCAACAAGAATCTCCAGCTTTGATACCATGAAAGGAACGATAACCAGATCGTACCAACCCAAGAACATAGATGCTAATCAAACACCACGATCAATAACATGAAATAAATTTGCCAAAATAACTTTACATAAAACCTTTACAAACAAATGAGTAGCAATATCATATATTATTATGGAACTCAATGCAAACATTGAGAATGGGCCTTGCTTAAATAGGCAAGGAATAACAATCTAAGAACAAGTCAAGGTCATAGATCAAGCCATGAATCAAGGAAATAACTAGTCATCAAAGAACTAGTCAAGACCATAGATTTAGGAGAGAACTAGACATCAAGGATCTAGTCAATACCATAGATCAAGGAAAGAACTATACCTAACAACTAGATAATATCTCCTAATATCTAAATAAGATAACAGAAATATCCACACACATAAGTGGGTGAAGATAAATACAATAAAGGTAAATAATGTACCTAGGTGAACATGAGCTAAGGTAAATACCTACTCTAACAATTTTTTCATACAAGGCATGTCTCAAACAAGCTGAATGAAAAATAGTATTATTTTTAAATTGAAAGTTCACCATTTTTGTTTTATGTTTTGTTTTACTTGTGCACCATGGCTCTTCACATTCTAGTTTGAGCTTCATAAGGAGAAAACAAGTTCATGCAATTTTCTAAGATTCTTGGGCTTATTTGTGGATTAGAGAAAAGATAAAACTTAATTATGGCCAAGTGTTGAGTCTTTGTGAAACCAAATTCCAGCAGTTTCAATCAAATTGAAACCTTGGACTTTCTTCATTAGCTCCCGACAGTCATGCAAGTAGGTACAATGATGAACATACACAACAATATCCTAGGTTTTGAGATAACTAAAAACTTGATCTTGAATAGTCTTAAGACCAAGTATTGGGTCTTTGTAAGACCAAATTCTAGTTGTTTCAATCAAATTGCAACCTTGGACCTTCTCCATTAGCTCCCAACAGTCATGCAAGTAGGTACAATGATGAACATACATAATAGAACCCTAGGTTTTGTGATAATTGCAAACTTGATTATCTTGAATAGTCATTGCAATTGATATGAAGGTTAACCGTGACTAAAAATCCATAGAAAATATTACTAAAGAGGTTTCTATAGGTCAAGGATCAAGTCTACCATGTTTATTTATACCTGCACATAAGAGATGCAGTCTCCATATTGAATGATTTCGAGTATAAAAAACCTCCTCAATCACTCTAACCACAACTTAAACTTTGAAGAACCAAACCCTCATTCATATTAAGGTATTCAAGGAAGTTTTGAGATTACCTTGTCTGAGAAATAAATCTTATCAAGAAACCATAATTATACAAGCTCTATAAAAACAACCATCAATACACTTTGGATATAATACATAAAACACTATTGTCATTGAAGGATTTCATCACACTACTTTTCTCTTGTAGGAGATAAAAATAACTTCATGAAGCATAACAAAGACATTGAAAATCATTTTTCTAAAGAAATTCAAGCTTACAACACTATTATTGAACTGTAGACCATTCCAACCTGTACTTTTACTTTAGAGACCAACCACCTACCAATTTGAGCTTGTAGTACCTTGAAAGAAACCTAGATGCACTAGCAATCAACCTTCATGCCTCCTACAGAGTCTCACTTTACCACTCACTACTTTTCCATCAATGCCACTTGGCATTAATGACAACACTAATGACCCAATGTTCAAAATTTGGAGTTTCTTTTCAAAAAATATTTCATAAATTCATGCAGGTTTATTTATTATTTTCCTTGTTGATTTACCTTTAGACACATGTAAGTTTGGGGTGAATGATAATCCTTGTTTGAGGAATGTTAATATTTTTTTAATAAGTTGGAGATTGCAATTTTGATAGGGGATTAAAGTTGGGTTTTTATTTTTTCTTTAACTTACAAGGGTTTTTAAAGCGAGGTGTTTATTTCATTCTTTAACTCAAAATTTGGATGGATGCATGCTCATTTCAGTACATACTAGAACAAATCAATGCAATGTATTTCAATTTTCATTCAATACTACAAATCAACACAACATTTAAAAAAATACAAATAACGAAAAATATATTATCAGAACAATGTACCGAATATTTGAATATATTGATTATTATATGAACATCTATATCATGGGATATCCATAAATGGAAGCTTCCAACTTGATGGACCTGGATCATCTCTATCATTTGATTCACCAGATCTCTAAGATTGAATCTCTCTTTGTTAACATTCAACTACAATAATAGGGTTGTCTATTACATTTGTGCCATTGTTTTCAGCCCTTCTCCTTACATTAATTGAAGTCCATATTGTCAGAGCCCTGTCATAGGGAAAGTTATCCACTTCCTACCGTGATGTGTAAATTCTCAAATAATTTTCCAAATTTTTGTCAAGCTTGTTTCACGATTTTGAATTTATAAAGTACAAGGCACTGAAAATTCTCCCATCTTCAATTGAACCCAAAATCATTGTTTGACATAGATTAGGCAATGATAAAAACTCAGAAATGGTTTGTTATAAAATAATACCCACCCCAATTTTTTTTCCTTAGCCAGGTTATTGTTCCACACTCTAAGGTATTATCCAAACCTTTGAATTGTTGAATCATTATAGAGGAGAATTCATGAGATTGATCATTCAAACTGTCATTGCATAAAATACTTAGAATATTCATTCTATTGATATGAACATGCTTACAAAAATGTTGAATCAATGTAGTCAACCTCTTGAAGTAGTCTTCCTGCATATATCTTTCATTTTGGACAGGATTCCAAAAGGTGGGATTTAGTACAACCATTGCTTCAAGTAAAACATCCCTTCTAAATTTTTCCCTTATTTATTTTGGAAGGGACACTACAATTTCTCTTAACCTCACCCTTTTTGATGATAAAATGTTATCAAACATTGGCCTTGTGACATTTACCTTCTTAACCTTACAAACTACTGCTTTAAACATGTACATTGGTATCTCATATCCACGTACAAAAGCATATATTTACCCAAACAAGTTTATCTTCAGAAAGCTACTTGCATTTCTAATTTTTATCAAATCATTCCAACCATCAAACTTTGGACATGTAAAAGCAATTTCATTGAGAAAAAATATTCTATTGCCATACAAACTCGTTTCCCAAACTAGAAAAATAAAAAATATAGATATTTATTTCTTATGTTTTTTTAATTAAACTATGCATTTCTTCCAACATGAGAAGGAGAACACACAACATCAGCAATGACTCTATATCAGTGAAACGATGTATCAAATCCTAGGCCTTGTCCACTTCCATGAGATTCTACCATATCACTCCTAATAAGGATTCATACTCTTCATTATCCCTTGATTGTGATGGTCTTGCTGGAGAAGGATGAGTCTCCTTAGATGGTTTCTCAAAATAAGAGGTTATTTTTAAAATTCCAGTACCACTACTAGGAGAGGTTGGAATAATATTTTTTCCTGAGGCGGAGCTTCCCTTTTTAGGTTCCATTTTCTTGAATCAATGAATCCTATAGAATTGAAAGAAAAAAAGATAAAACATGTTAGATTAAATGATATTGATATGTGCACAGACATCTCAACATGTGAAATATGTATAAATAAAAATATTACACATGCAAATGCATTCACATGAATTTATTTAGGTAGAAAGAAAAAGAGAGAGAATAAATTCATCGTAAAGCATCTCAAAGGCACTCTCATTAATTAATTGCCAATGTTAACATTGATTACAAGGAAGTGATTTCAATATCCATATATCATGTTCTCAAAACACTAGATAGTGCATCTCAATATGTATCATGTAATGGATATCAATTGAAAAAAAATGCACTAAATAATGACATATGAGAGGAGACAACAATCAACATTGCATCTTACAAGAAATAGAAAAATACGAAATAATAATTTAAAAGAAGGGTCATCATGGAAACCTAGAAGAATTTTAAATGTAAAAATAAGAAATTTAAGGGAAAAAATGTAAATAATCCCAATGGAGTCCTTCAAAGAGATTTGAATGATTTTTAAGTGATTTTTGACATGGGCTATATAATATTGTGTCACTTAATATGTACTATTTTTTGCGAGAGTGTTACATTAGTATAAGAAGAAATTACAAAAGTTTTTCCACAATTTTTCATGGTTGCTTGATTGACATGTTACATCAAATTGGATAAGGATTGCCTACCATTTATTTAGTTTCAATGCACTTGATTTGTATTGGTCTAATATACATGTTTTAGTACAAAAATCACAAATTTTGACTCTTTTGAAAGAAAAAATTGATATAGAACAAAGTGAAAGGATGAGGTGATATTTTTAGCTATCTCTCATATAAATTTGTTGGAAGGAATAAGAATATTACTACAGTCAAAATTAGAGCATACATCAAGAAAACAGAAGATGTATTAGAGGTTTGAGAAGAGAACAAAGAACTTAAATGATTTGTTCAACATCCAAAGATACTCTAACGATAAGACACTCTAGTGATAATAAGTATCTGTTGTAGATAATCAAACATGAAATAGGTGATCTCGAGGTCTTTTCTCAGTTTGAAATAAAAGGTATAGTATGTATCTACTCATGAAGGAATTTGAGTTCATTGATTCATCCAAGGTATGATCTGTTTTTAGTTGATTAATGAAAGAGTGTTGATGATCAAGCTATGTCATAATGTATAGAGGTTTGTCCTATTGTATAGAGGTTTGAAATGTTATCATCAAGCCAAATAAGGTGTGCATATACTCATGAAGAGATTATTTATTCATCAAATTTATAAGGCCTGTCATAAGAAGATCCAATTACCAAGAGTGTTCATCATTTAAAAGGAGCCGAGATAGAATATACGGTCTTCCATCTATGAATCATTATGGTATGAGACTGTGAATTCAAGGTTGAGAATGTATGCAGGATTCTTTGGCTTGACAATGAAATGTCAATGTGTCAAAGATAGCTAAAGTATAATTATTATTGAGAGAAGCTTGAATGCTTTGATTTGATGTTTCACATATGATACATTCATGATAAGGGTATTCTTTGTAAACTATTGTGTTCCTACTTGGAGAATGTGTTCAAGAAACTTGAAGAATGTAGGTATTAAAATTATCCCCAGATCTTGATGTTTTTAATGTCTAACTTTGTGACATTTATATATAGTCTCACATTGCATCATGTTTTTCCTTTATATTAAATATTATAGACATGTTTTCTAGACTACAAAAAGGACAAGAGAAGATGTCGAAGAGTGATCCCACTTCTACAATCTTCATGGAGGACGAAAAGGTGGTGTAAACCCCTACATTATTTTTTGGAAAATTCTTGCTATGGAGAGATAGTTTCCAACTTTTCCTCAACATTAATAAAAGATAATTAGTATTACTATACAATTACTAATAGATTTATAGCACAATTATTTTCATGGGAAGAAGTGAATGTGAAGATAAAGAAACCATTTTGTTCTCCTTAGATTGTTGAATGAAATCCATGCTTGGAGTACATTCATTACATTATGTTTCCATGGTTTAAAATTTTTGAAGTACATTGCAATGAGGAAAATGGTAGTAACAAGTAATAATGATACAACAAGGACAAGAAAAGATGTCGAAGAGTGATCCCACTTTTGCAATCTTCATGGAGGAAGAAGAGGTGGTGTAAACACCTACATTATTTTTTGGAAAATTCTTGTTGTGGAGAGATAGATTCTAAATTTGCCTCAACATTACCAAAAGTGAATTAGTATTACTATACATTTTTTGATGGATTTATAACACAATTATTTTCACATGTAGAAGTGAATGTGAAGATAAAGAAAGCATTATGTCCTCCTCATATTGTTAAAGGAAATACATGTTTGGAATACATTCAATACATTATGTTTCCATCGTTTAAAAAGTTTTAAGTACATCACGATTCAAAGTGAGGAAAATGGTGGTAACAAATAAGCATGTTATAACAAGGACAAGAAAATATGTTGAAGAGTGATCCCACTTCTACAATCTTCATGGAGGAATAAGAGGTGGTGTAAACCCCTACACTCTTTTTTGGAAAATTATTGTTGTGGAGAGATAGATTCCAACTTTTCCTCAAAATTTAATAAAAGTGAATTATTATTACTATACAGTTTCTGGTAGATTTATAACACAATTATTTTCACAGGTAGTCCTAGAAGTTAATGTGAAGATAAAGAAAGCATTTTTTCCTCTTCAGATTGTTGAAGGAAATCCATACTTGGAGTACATTCAATACATTATGTTTCCATGGTTTAAAAAGTTTTAAGTACATCACGATTCTCAATGAGGAAAATGGTGGTAACAAGTAATCATGGTACAACAAGGATGAGAAAAGATGTCAAAGAGTGATCCCACTTCTATAATCTTCATGGAGGAAGAAGAGGTGGTGTAAACCCCAACATTCTTTTTTGAAAATTCTTGTTGTGGAGAGATAGATTACAACTTTGCCTCAACATTTATAAAAGTGAATTAATATCACTATATAATTTTTGATGGATTTATAACATAATTATTTTCACAGGCAGTGCCAGAAGTGAATGTGAAGATAAAGAAATAATTTTGTCCTCCACAGATTATTAAAGGAAATCCATGCTTGGAGTACATTCAATACATTATGTTTCCATGGTTAAAAAAGTTTGAAGTACATCGCACTGAGGAAAATGGTGGTAAAAATTTAGCATGTTTGTGACAAGATGTTTGTAATTTTTCCATAGCTATTTTTTGTCTTTTGTTTTTCCAAATGCTAATTATCTTGTTTTTGGTTCATTGTTGTAGCTTTTTTCCCTTTTTCATTTATTGAATTTTTCATTTTAAACATCTCCGTATGGTCTCTATTTTGTACATTATTATTTGTCTGCATTCTGTTAACCTCCCATTCCCAACCAAATCCTCCCAACAGACGTGAACCCCACGGAATGAGCCGTAATTGATAAGTTTTTGGGTTTGGAGCAGGTCCCAATTCTCAGGAGGTCTATGCCATGTGTCGCCATTTTGTTAGTCTCCCAAGTAAATTCCCTTGGAAAACATGAGACCTGTGGAATGTACCACATTTTATGTATCCTTTAGGTCTGCTGTGGGATGAGGCTATGTCAGTGGATAGTGATAAACGGTCATGGTTGTGGAATAAATTGAAAGTGAAACCACAATATAAATATAACTATACACACACATGCGCGCGCACGTGTTGCATAAGAGAGAACATTAAAAAAATGATTCAAATAAGATACACTGATAAAGAAAGGAATATACAAAGCAACAACTCATGGAGATATATGAAGTGATTTTAAATATAAAATCTATTTATTTATTTTACGTAGATGTATCTAAGATAGGAAAAATAGTTATGATTCTTTGCAAGCAAAGGACTATTCTAGATGACATAAAAAATCATAGTGGTTATGAGGATGAGGATGTTCAAGCTTTGTAATAAATTACAAAGGAAAAATCACAGATAAAGCAATGCGACATGAAAGAAAATAGGTCTCAAATAGACTAAGGACTCACCTGCAGTAATTGCTTCTAGGATGTAAAATGCAATACAGTAACCGGGTCTTGACAAGACCTAGATTTATTTGAAATTTGGTAAGAAAATTACAATATTCCGATTTGCTAAATCCCTATCTACTACTTCACAAATTCACAAATTAGAAAATTGCAGGAAAACATCACCTGTGTGTGTGTGTAGGGTGAATTTGATCTGATTCATAGAAAAAATCCCATGCATGTCAGAGAATGAGCCCAAAGAACCAATAAGGTTCCATAGATTCTCGGTGAAACACTAATGTTTTCAAATCCTAATGTTGATTTCTTGGCGAAACATTAATGTTTTCAAATCCTGAATTGAAGATCACATGATGATTTAATATTAAAATATACATTGAGATTGGAAATTCCTTGGCGATTCAGATGGGACAAATTATTATTTGTGGAATTTTTGGATGAAACCTGGGTACTGCCATTGCGGTAAAATTTGCCAAAATCAAATTCCTAAAATTATACTATTCACCAAACTATGAATATTCACAGCTAAAATATTCCTTGATATAAACCAATTTTCTAAGTAAACCCTTTAGCTACTAATCTTTCCATGAATTTTTCAATCTTACCAGAAAATTTATACTTAATTTTGTACAATCATCTAGATCCGATAATGATTATTTTATGAGGAAGGGTGATTAATTCCCAAGTTTTATTTTTTATAAGAGCATTACATTCAAATTTCATATAAGTTACCCATCATTAATCTAGGATGGATTCTTCAAAATATTGATGTTCAACCTAATACAAAGGTGAAAAGGCATGATAATAATGTTGACTGCGGGCTATCTTTGTCAGATTATTAGGGTGAGAATTAGAAGCCAAAATTTGAGCCCATTTAGGAATTATAAATTGAGACACATATTGAGAAGACTACTCCTCAATATCTACATCCATCATATTAGATGAAGGATGATTATCCTCCTGGAAATCAATTTCCATATTGTCTAAGGAAGGATTATCATATCAAAGAGATTTAGACTCATGAAATACATGGAAGGGAAGAGAGGAAGCTTGAAAAATTGTTTTCTCTAGAACATGAACATTCTTATTTTCTATAATCACATGTTTGAATGGATCATACACTCTTAATCCTTTTGTGTGATCTCTATACCCGATAAAAATGCAAAAGTAGGAGGTAAGATCAAGTTTTTTTCTTTTGACTTTAGGAATGAGAAGGGAAGCAAGACTACCAAATATCTTAAAATAAGAGATATCCAATTTTTTTGGGTCTATACTTCATGAGATGTAGTTTGATGCAAATATTTAATAGGAAATCTATTTATAATATGAACAACAATGTTCATGGCTTCAACCCATAGAAACTTAGACACTTTGGATTCATGAAACATGGTTTTAACCATGTCTGTGATTGTTATATTCTTCCTTTTAACTACATCATTTTGTTGAGGAGAATGGGAGTTGTCAACTCCTTTTGAATTCCATAAGATACACAAAAACTCATCAAAGTTTTTATTGATATACCTCCATTATCATTTTTGATTCTAGGAATTTCTAGATTAGCCATATCATCAACTAAGGCTTTAAAATATTGAAACTTAGACAAAAAATTAGATTTTTCTTAATGAAATAAGACCAAGCCATTCTATAAAATTCATCAATGAAATTAACAACATAAAAGGATCCACCAGGAGAAGGAACTTCCAAAGTAACTGTTACATCACTATGGATTAAATCAAGCAAGTTAGATGAACTAGACTCACAATGTTTGTGAAATGGTTCAACATCTTGTTTACCACGTAAGCAAATTTCACAAGATTCATGCTCTAATTTCAACTTAGGAAGACTTGTAACAAGGTTAAGGTGAGACATTTCAATTAAACTCTTAAATTTCTCATGCTCTAGCCTTTCAAGCCATAAATTTACATTATTACAAGACCTCAGAAGGTATGAAAAGACCTCTTCATGGTGTCTTGGGTCTTTCAATCATAGTAAAGGGCATGTATTTTAATATCATTCTAGAGTTGAATCTTATCGAGATCAATCTTTACATGGCATTGATCTTTTTATAAACACAACTTAAGCAATTTTCTCGAAACTAGATGAGAATACCCTCCCAAAATATTTATCATTATAGCGATGGAGACAAAAATGACATTACTAATGGTTCCATTTACTAACTTAACATCTATGCAAGCAAAATGTGAACACTCAGAGATGTAGATAATTATCGTTTGTAGATATATAGTCTGGTGGCATTTTGGTAACCCCAAGAAATGATTGTCACGAATCAATTTCATAAGCTCTAGATGCACTAAATATGTGATGGTAAAACCTTGTAGAGAATGTTTCATTAGAGGCTGAAAGATTTTGGTTTAAGAGAGCAACTTATGATGTGTCCTAACATGCTCAAATTTATTTTTAGGTATGATTCATGATTGCAAAACTTCTGATTAAAACAGGTCACACAAGATAAACTACTGCTTAAGGATAAACTAGGCAATATTATCAGTCATGTATGAATGATAATCAACTGTCTGATGTGACCAAACTTGACCACATTGGAGTGAAATGTGAACATCAAGAAGTTGACCTTAAAGTCCCTATTGACTCGTTTGAGCTCATGAACTTGGTATGGTAAAGCGATTTGATGTCTAAGCTCCAATGGTTCAAAACTGCCTATGTTAGGACAATTATGAAAGCTTGTGAAATGAGCTTGTAAACTTGATTTCCTCCACTTAAAACATGCATGAGAGGAATTTGATCTTTTGAGTCAGAAGTTCTCCTATTGAATCTTTCTTCCCGTATGCAATAGAGAAGACACGGTATCTAAATCGTGAAAGTGAGTATTTAGTTTGATGAGGTAGTAAGTAAAATTAGAAATAGTAATTTGGGACTTGAAATTCCAGCATGAGCGACTCTTGAAAAACAAGCATAACTTGATCTATTTTCACAATTACAAGTTGTAGACATCTAAAATGTTGACATGATTAATTATAAATAATATGTCCCGCAAATAAAATCACCAACTATCTAAATCCATATAATAATTAATTGCAAGATTAATTATTACTATTAATCCCATTTTTATCAAATTTACCCTTTTATCATTTTATCATCATTATCATTCATCCCATCATTCCATCATTAATCACTCTTAATTCCTTATTATATCCTATTATCCTATTTTAATCCTTCATTAACATTTTTTAGGAATTTAATATTCCTACACCCACCTATCCATATACTCTACACCTACCCTACATCTAGCCTTTCCATGTAATCACACCCCCTAATATTTATTTAATCTAATCTAATCCTAAAAATAATCACATGCTCCATCTCTAAATCTAGAGGATTTCTATTTCTAGAAGCCTCTCTAAACTTCTCCTTCTATTGAATTTTAAATTCAATGGAAGCTTCTTCCCTCCATGAATTTTGAATTCAAATTTTGGAATCCTCCATTCTATAATCCTTTAATCCTCACATGAATTCTCCACCCTTGATCCAAATCCAACTTGGCTTCATCCTAGCCATTAAATCCTCCACCATTGAACTATAAATTGAGCTCTCCTCCTCCATGGGAGCCTAACTTTGAAATAAATAAAAGAACCTTATCCATTTTATCTTCTTCAATAATTCAATTATATCCATCATTCATCTACAATTTATCATCATTCAATCCTTCATCCTTCATTAAGCATTCTTCAAGAAAAATCATCAAGTTACAAGGGGAGGTACTGTTTCCAAGTCACTCCACAAATATGAAGCAAACCATGATCAATACAACATATTGAGAACATAAAATAAATAAAAAGTGATACCTACTTTGGTAAGTAAAGGTATTGCACTCTATTTCCTTTTCCACCTAGCTCAATATGAGGTAGTGTATTAGAATGTTAGATTAGGATTCAATTAGCTTTTGTTTTTGTTTGCATTTTTCACTTACCACTCTTTTACATTCTACTTTTTTGGCACCTACCATACATATTAACCCCACAATTTTTATCATTTTCCATCTTATTTGACCCCTTGAATATGCTTGTCTAAGTGTTAAGAACATTTGTTGTCCGTTTACCCCTTCAAAATTTATAAGTTTCGGGCTCAAATTTCTGTTCCAAGCACAAAACAACACCTTTGCCCTATGTATTGGAGCCTATGTTGCATTCACAGAATGGCTCACTATTCCCTAAAATAGAAACATATTCCCTATTTCAGTGCTCTTATGCATAAACTTTTGCGCCTATGCTTGATACTTGAATGCACCTTTATTCTTAGCATTTAAAATTATATATATATATATTTCTTGTTTTTGACCTTGTTTAAGTCTTCTGTCATACATTAGTGCACCTATGCTGCACATGATTGCGTTCATATGCCCTAAGTGGTGCCTTGGTTGTACTTTGGAGCCTTTGCCATAATTTTGAGCCTATGACTTGTCAATCAATGCCTTTGTAGAATCATAGTTTTTACTTACAACTAACAGTCTAAACCTATTTTCAAGTGTTCTTGGTGGTTTTTTATAGATCTAACATTCTATTTTTGTAGGTTTAATGCAATAACAAGGGGAAATTCCATCCATTTTCATATTTATCTTGTTCCATCTAACCCTTTTTGGTGATTGTAGGATCCAAAACTACTAACCCCTTTGTTTTGCATCTAGTTCGACTCCAAGATCTTGTAGACCCAATCATCAGACTACTAACCCTTGTAATATAGGACCTCATCTTGAAGACCCAATTATCAAACTACTAGATATTTACCATTTCATTTTATCATCTAACATTTATCATCCAATTTGTGTGTCTTCCTTTTTTGCTTGTTCATCCCGAAGGTAAAAAACTGTGTATGCTCTCCTTTCACGTCCTAGGACAATCTTGAGGATCAAAAGCAGTTAGCCTTCCCATTTTTATTTTATAGGTGCAATGTGATGTGGAAGTGATATCCACACACTTTCCATAGTTATAGGGGTCTCGTGACCATGGGATTCATCTCCATGCATATAGACACACCCAGTGTTCTGGTATGGGTATACAAATTCTTGGACAACTATGTCGTTATTGGCAATAAGAACCTTCTTGTTTTCAAGAGCTGACTTGAAGTGATGGGATTCCCAAGTACAAATACCAAGGCCTCAAAAAACATCCTTGCAACACAGAATTGGGCCCCACATATCTACAAAGTATATCGGGGACTGCCCTTAGATGAGATTTTATATTATAGTCTAGGTAACCTTTTGGCCACATATCAAACTATAGTGTAAGGAGTATGCACTCCCCAAGAATCACTCGATAGCTCAACCCCACATTGACACATAGGTGGAGAGATAAAGTTTTTGGCACCATTGTTGGTGTGTTGATATTAAAATTAGGTTATAGTTTGATTGCAATCCCACTTGACTAGTTAGGGTGTGTATTGCATGATTGTTCACTTGCTTGTGAATACCCTTAACCATCCTATTAACTTAAAGTTTTAATCAATCAAACATCATCATGATCAACCATCCTTAATCAAATAATCCCTATCCAAATCCCATCACCATCCTTAATCAACTGGCAACTCAATACAAATCTAATCCCCCACACATCCTATCAAACCATGGCCTTTGATCCTCAATCCTCATCCTATCCAAACCAACATCCAAAACCCTACCTCTTATATAAATCCATAAACCAAGCTATCCCATACATCCCCCACCCATAAAAGTCAACCATCTCACTTTGATAATGAAATCCCCACACACTATCCAACAACTTAATAAACAAATCTTAAATCTTACATCATACCTCAAACAACCCCTTCCTCTTGATCAAAATCAACCATCCCATGTTGATCCTAACATACTTAAAACCATCCAACAAATCAATCAACAAATATCCAATCTTAAATCATGTCATCAACTAATCATAACCTAAACCATCATCTCCTATCCAACCCCATCCACAATTTCCCCTTCCTAAGATCCCTACCCCTCACCCCATTAAATTCCTATTTGAGGAACCCAAATCATCTAAATCCACACCCTGACCTAATCAACATAAACCACTATCCCCGCATGTCTAATTACATCGACTTTGAAAACCTCACTAACTCTGACCTAGACCAAGAGGACATCCTTTAGTGTCCTTGCTAATATAGGCACAAATACTCAAGACCACATAACCATCCCAAATTCCACCCTCCAAATCCCCTATCAATCATCAATGACCTATACACCTTCCTCCCATTAAAAACTCATGCGGATAATCCACCATTATCCAAAATCTCAACTCCTAAATCCAATCACCGTAAAACCTATAATTGAGTCCCATTCACATACCCACAACAATCCCAACAACTTAACCCAAAATTATCATCCCCCACATATCATCTTAATATTCCATCCTTTTCATCTTCATCATCCCAATCCAATCCTACAGACTTTCTTCTAGATAGTCCCACATCCCCTAATCCACCATCAAATTCAGCCTCTAAGCTTTATGTCATCCCCTACCATCACCTAAGCCCAATCCTGTCAAAACTATCTCATCCACTGTGACTCCTAAGTCACCCTCATCACCTTTCTACCCAATCACTAACTCATCTTATGTGGCTCCTATACCACCCTCGATCCTCTTCATCCACACCTAATCCTAGCTTACCCCTTTCATCACCTAAAACTAACACTATCCTATCCTCTAATCCTATTTCAAATCCACCATCCCCCAATCCTAAAACATATAACATGGGACTCCTAAGACACTAACTCCTAAACCTAACAAAATCCAATCCCAATCCTCTCTGAACCCCATCTCATACCCAATCTAATAAGGCTCTTATGCCACCTTCATCTACCCCATCCCCTAAATAAACTAAATCTAATGTGGTTCCTACACCACACCCATCTCCCAAATCTCCTTCATCCCTATTACATCACCCAAATATAATGTGACCCACATATCACACCCATCCCCTTCATATAAATCTACCACATCCCCTTCATCTACATCTACTAATAAAAAAAAAATCTAATCCTAAGCCAAAACCATCTACCTCAAAACCACATACTCTAACCAATCCAAAATCAACCCAATCTACTTCGGCTTGCAAGCCTAAACCATCCACTTCAGCCCCAGGGCGTAATCCATACCCTTCATCTTCTAAGACACAACAATATAATCCAAATCATAAATCTAAAACATATCTCATAATCCACCCAATCCTTCACCTTTACTTCCTACTCCCCTAAAAACATTTAACCCAAACCACTTCACTCCTTTAGGAGAATCCTTGACCACCATCTTCCATCATCTAAAAACCTTCAACGTGATCATCCATCCCCCAATAAAATCAGTAGGATAAAAATCATCCCAAAAAATATTGGTATTAGAAACATTATTATTGTGACTTCCATCATACCCATGGACATTCGACCAATCGTCGCATATAATTTAGGTCTTATGTCCAAAACTTCATTAACCAAGAGCTTATCATCCTTGTACCTCTTTATCCACCACCTTTCCATCCCAATCCTATCCATAAACATATCTGACCATCCAAATCCATGCTCGACATCCAAACATCATCAACCATCCAAATCTCATCGTACATCCCAACAGCTCTCACCAACCAAAAATCAAAATACATCTCACCTCCCATCTTTTTGTTAAAGTCTGGCCTCTTAGCGGATGACAAAAAAACAACCCCCCAGTCTCATGCTGACCACATGACATCATCTTCCTAATCCATTTCATATCCTATATCCAAAAATATGTTTTCTAATAGGAAACATTGAGGAAAAGGCATAGGCATTGATGGAACAAGGCATTCACAAACCCATCTCCCTTCATCAAAATCTAGGTCGTTTAGGCTTAGGGTATAAACCTAACATCTAACAATGTCCCTCCCACTACTCCATCACAACCCCCTTCTACCACTCCTCTTCTTGATCCTACCATCCCAACCACTCAGCCTAATCACAAATCATTTAACCCCCCTACAAATACCAAACACCTAAAAATTGATTGAGCACATAATTCGTCACCTCCGGCATATGGATATTATTTCCTTCCCACCCATCCTCCTTCCATCCAGCATTCAAATCCTTTTGCATTTAATCCATTGTTATCATCACATCCATTCATATCCTCTTCTAATCCATTCATTTGAAAACTTGATCATCTTCTCACACATGTTATAATTCAATTGGTACCTACTACAACTGTGTGACCTTGGTCTATCATTACCTCCAACATTCAAGCACAATTATCCTCCTAAAGATCCACACAATTTATACAATTAATAAAAGTTATGGTGAAGACCCTTGGGCATGTCTTTTGAAACTCTAGCCAATGTCATATCCACACTCATTTGCATCCCCCATCAAACCACTAGTGATTCTTAACCCCTTGAGAGTTCTCAAGAGAGTGGAACATCTTTATGAAAAAATATTGTCCAAATATCAAAAAGAAAAACATCAAAAAAATCATATCAAAATAAAAATATCAAACAAAATCCACCTAAGTACTATCTCTAGGGGTGTTTCCAGAATCTCTACTAGGGCTGATGGATGCATGGTCTGGTCAATAGATAAATGTTGTGAGAATAATCTTATGCATCTCTATCAGGGACTATGGATGTTTGGCTAAGAGCAGAGAATTACATGGCTTAGCCTTTTGTTCACCCTCCATTCTACCTATTTTAAATAATCACTCCCTATACCTTGGTTAGTTTTATCTTCACGTACTACCCATTAAATATTCACTTCAAGTGGTAATTAACCATCACAATTACACACACTTTGATCTCACAGATACATAGGGCTTGCATGTTTGCCAGGTATTGTTTAGACCTTGGTCATAGTTCTTTGTAAGTAAAAATCTTGCCTTACAACAAACTACATTAGGCTCATACTTTTGTCCATCACTAATGTCATTTTCCTTCCATCCATCACATATCACATTATTTTTCCCTTAGGACCAAACATCCATGGGCAGAAAATTATTCATTTCATTTTCATCTAATACTCCTCATGTCCCTTTTCCAACTGTAATCATTATTACTGGGGGCATCCTTACTACCATCCACTGTTGGGGGCATCATCCATTTTTAAATACCCCTCAACCTAGGGGAATATATTATCATCTTACATATCCCCCATCTTAGGGGATATACCATATGAACCTCATCTTATCTATATATTCCCATCCCACATCCCATACTAATCCTAACCTTCAGGGACCCATCCCTATCATATCCAACCTATCTAATTTCCCTCAATTCATCCCCATATACCTAGGGGCATATCTTATCATCTTCGACATGTACCCCATATTATCCTATACCACATCCCTCATCCTATATATCTATCTCCAATCCCACAACCCATATAATCCTAACCTTTCCACCCATCCCTATCCTATCCAACTTATCCAAATTCACCTTAATCCATCCCCTATCCTTGGGGGCATATCTTATCATCTTCCATATCCCCCATATTGGATCTTATACCACACCCCTCATCATATCTATCTATACATCCCTTCCCATCATCCCATATAATCATAACCTACCAACTAATCACCTATCCTATCTAACCTATCCATTTTTCCTCAGTCCTTCAACCTTTCATCCTACCCAAACACACTTTGGGACTTATAGGATAAATTCTAACATCCCACCTTACATCCCTTCCTAACCCTCCATGAGTTATCAAAAATCCTAAAATCCTTTCATATCTAACCTAGCCAACAACCAAATTCCCCCCACCCCAAAAACAATAATCTCAACATGAAAGACATCAAATATTATAAACATCTTAAAATCTAAAATCTAAAAATATAACAAGTAAAAAAATCAATTTTTTTTAAAAAAAATCCTAAAATGTAATGTGTGTGCTTTTTCTTATGTGTGTTCTTGCTTATTTATAAGAATTTACATTTTGGCCAGTAATATGAGGTCACTTTTGTTTCTTTTTCTTCTACATGGTCTAATGATATGATGACCATATTTTTTACATTAATCTATCTAATGATATAAGGACGAGGAAATTTGGACAATTTAATCATCATGGTCTTAATACCTTGGTGCATCTTGTTCTCTATGCCATATCTAATCACAATTAATTAATGAGTGATAATAGTGGGTAATTTATGGTATCACACCCCCTTCTATCATCATATTTTATCCTTATCATCATCCAAACCTAATATTCATCATTATCGTCTAAGTATCTAACCTCCTTATACTCCTATCAAATCAATCCTTTATCAAGTCAATAAATATCCACATACAAATCTTATCCTCTCGCATGTCCAAAATCCAAAATCCTCACCCCTTAGCTGGGAAATATTCTAACATCCACTTGTCAATAATATCAAACAATATTTCTCATTGCTTCATAAATCATCATCCTGATACCTCTCCTCATCAATGTCCTATCATCCAAATTGATCTAAAAACCATTCCTTATTCTCTCATCCAAACATCCTCAATCTTCTACTCCTCTCAAATCCAACATCCTATACCCTATCTTCCTATCCAATCAATAAAACCTCAAATATAACATCCTTAACATCTTCCATCATCAAATAAAACATCCTCAAATCTTAACCATCTAAACCCCTCAACTGGGACATCCTATAATCCCAAATTTTCCATACCTAACCCCTTGATTGGGGCATCCTCTAATCCACCAATCCTGAAATATTCAAACCTTGTCATACATCATTGAATGAGGGCATCCTATAATCCAAAATCCCATATGTCTCCTAATATTCTAATCTCCCAATCCTCTAATCTCCTACTCTATTCCTAATCCTCTAATCCTAATCAACTATCAACTAATACTCTATATTCATCATCCTCATTTATCCTCAAATCTTTGAGTCCAATATCCTTAATCTTAACCACTTGATTAGGGAATAAGATAATCCTATACCACTTCAATCAATATTCTAATCCTCTAATCCCCTAATCCTCTCCTATGATCCCCAATCTTCTCTTTCTCTGATCCTCTCTCATCCAGTAACTTAGACCTCTCCCCCTTTCTAGTGGTTATCGAACTCATTACTTCCCCACCTAAACTCTTAAGGGGGAATCATATAACCTATCATAACATATTCTCTTCCTTTTATTTTTCTTTGAACAATCATTTCTCCATGTAATCATCATTCAAAGAGGGGCAAAACTATAGACATCTAAAATGTCAACGATATGCTTAATTACAATTAATTTGTCCCGGACAATAACCTAATATCATCACTGTCTAAATCCATATAATAATTAATCACAATATTAATTATTATTAATCCCTTTTATCACATATATCCTTTATACTATTTATCCCATAATATCGTCATCTTATCCATTAATTCCTTATTATTTCATTATTATCCTATCATATTCCTTATTAACATTTTCTAGGAGTTTAATATTCCTACACCCACCTACCCACATACTCTACACCTACCATACACCCATCCTTTCCATGTAATCTCCCCCTAATAATCATATTTATTTAAACTAATCATAATCCTAAGCTTAATCACATTCTCCACATCTAAATCTAGAGGCTTATATTTCTAGAAGCTTCTCTAAACCTTTTCCTTTCATTGAATTTTTAATTCAATGGAAGATTCTTCCCTCCATGGAATTTTTGAATTCAAATTATAGAATTCCTCCAATCCTAGAATCATCTAATCCTCACATGAATTCTCCACCCTTGGTCATCATATCCAACTTGGATGGATCTTCACCCTAGCCATTTTATCCTCCACCCTTCAAGCTATAAATTTAGATCTCCTCCTCCATGAGAACTAACTTGGAAATACATAACAAACCTATGTGATTTTATCTTGTTCAATAATTTAATCAATCCACCATGCATCTCCAATCTAGCATCATTCAATGCTTCATCCTTCATTAAGAATTATTCAAGAAAAGCCATCAAGTTACAAGGGGAGGTGTTGTCCAAGTCACTCTACAAATTTTAAGAAAACCAAGTTCAATCCAACATCTTGAGCACATCAAATAAATCAAGGTATTTCTTCAATTGGTATGTGAAGGTATTGCATTCTCTCTCCCTTCCATATAGCTCAGTCTGAAGTAGTCTTTTAGAGTGTTAGATTAGAAATCAATTTTCTTTGGTTCTTATTTGTATTTTGCACTATCTACTCTTTTACATCTACATATATGATTTCATAAATAGGTTTCCTATAATTCTTCATTACATTAAGTGCAGTTGATACCAAATGGTCAAACCTACATCAAGTCATGCCCAACTCACCCCCAATTAATGGTGCAAACTATTTTCAATGAAGGAACACAAATATTATTACACATCCACATATTTTTGTTATGTATATGCACCATTTATTCAATATTTTCATTGATGAGGTCCTCATCAACCACTTTGGTACAAGATACATTTGGTCAATGTATCTTTTTTATTTTCTACAAGCATGTACAATATAATACACTTAATAAATTTTATTGAAATCCATTGGATGAAAATTTCATATATATTCCTTGTGTTAAATACTTAAATTTAAATACTATTTCCATCCATATTTTATAGGAATGAATGGAAATATCGATCATCGGTGCATGAACATATGGTTGTTTGGTTCGAGGGTGCTCCAGCTGTAGAAAATATGGATTGGAATGATCCCTTATATGTCACAAAGGAAAAAGAATCTTATGATACTTTTGTTAATGCATGGAATCTAATACAAGAGCATAGTAGGAATAACCAATTTTCTATATATATTAATCATGACCCTTATTTAATAGACACATCACAAATTTTTCAGTCTGATATAAAACATGTTTATATAAAAATTCATAATCATGTTGAATGAAATAACAAATGCACTTTGGAAACATGCTTGCGAAAAAAGAGGATCCATAAATTTTGGTCAATATAAATCTTTATGGGAGTTACTATTAGAATATAACTCGTTCAAAGATGGGAACAGTAAAAAAAATATTTCTACATGTAATGACAATAGAATTAATTTACATAATATTGACATCCTTTCATTATGGAGGGAAAATATAGATTGTCAATCTATCCTTTCTCGTCATGCAGTTTTTATTTACATAGTAAATTATGTTGTAAAATTAGGGAAAATATCATAGAGAGATATCATGATATGTTAACGCAAGGTGCAACTACCAACCATTCCCAAGATCCACCATTTTTGTGCATATAAAAAAACTCTTACAGAAACAATTGTAGAGCATGATATAAGTGCACAAGAGACATGTCATATCCTAATAGAAATACCACTTGTGGAATGTAGTAGATAATCTATGATTCTTAGTGTTGGTTAAAGATTCTATAGGCACCTTAAACTAAAATTTGAGGATGATTCATTAGATTAATTTTTTTCCCAAACCTATATACATCATCCTTCAATATTAAAACATATGGTAATGTTATATGTTACCAGGTCATGGTCATACTTTGCAAGTTGTAAAAGGGAATAATGGAAAATTATAAAACAACCAACTATTGTCTTCCTATGGCCAAGATTTTATTCCATCCATGTGAAAGAAACATAAGACTATGTGGATTTTTTTGGAGTGAGAGTCTATTTTATGAACCCTTTCGATAATTTTTAGTTGATATAGGAAGAAAAAATGAAGAATTAATTCACACTTCAAAATATATAAGAGGTACATACCATGCATAGAATATTAATCATATGTATACTTCAACTACATATAGTAATGAAGATGATAATGACCTTGATGACAACCCAATTGTAAGTATTGAAAACATGTATGAGTGGGAATTATTATTTATATTATTTCCTCACAATGATATAAAATTATCTAGTATTGAGATGTTTGGTCGTCAGGACTATGACCTCGACCACGATTGGGGCCAAAATGATTTTCCATCCACATTGCAAGATTCATTTGTATATTTTTTAAGTAGCATTTTTTCCTCACCTCCAATATATAATGCCATCGAAGGATCCCTTTTTTATTTATTTAATAAAATTAAAGCTAAGATGAGGACATTTGTAATTAAATAGATATAATAGTAAAAAATTAAGATCGTGTAAGAAATAGTGATAAATAGAGTTTAGAGAATGACTTAGCTTGCTACTATAGGTATGGACTGATTTTAGGAAGATGAATTATCTATAAAGGTAGATTCTAGATCATAGTAGCTCTATTTATGATTATGGAAAGTGACGATATTAGGGATAGGAGCACCTAGAAGGGGACAAGGCCACCCAAGTGCTAGCATCTGTTCTTGGCGTCAGTGTTTGTGGAAGTTCTCGGGATCTAGTTCTTTCTATGTCACTTAGTGTCACTCCTTGTTTATTGTGTGTCACATCAGATTCGATGTGTTATACCTGTAACCTAAAAAATAAATCCTATATACCTACATTGTACTCAAGCACACATTAGATGAATAAAATAATGTAAATTCTTGAGTCAGAATGACCTCAAAGGTCACCCCAATGTGATTGTCACTGAGTGTTGCACTACATTTATGAATTTATATAGTTCTCTTGTGTATGTGATTGGAATAGTGTCCTTTGAGCTAGGATGCCCTAGTGTTGGTCACACAAAGAGATATCGGGCTACAAAATTTTTTTCCCAAATGCAAAGGTGTGGTATGGAATTTAGAATAAACCCTCCTATGCAGTGAAGTATGAAGTGCTTGACGTAGTATATATAAAATATTATCTTCATGTAGAGGTATGTCTCTCTTGAATTCTTGCCCCTTGATGAGGTTACATAATACATGTATATATGATTCCCTTACTTAATTTTTGTCATTAACAAGTAAAAGGTTGACTAAAAGGGATAAAATAAGACAAGAAATAAGTATCATATGAAAGACCAAAAAAAGAGGTAAAGAGGATGTAGGTTCCTAGAGGGGACAATAACACCCAAGTGCTCCTGTACAAGGGGTCAAAAATATAAAACCGTTAAATTAGAGATGCATAAGATGTCATTTGTGTGTAAATATGTAAGTTTTCAATCAAAAACAAGAAGCAATAGAGATGAAAAAGATAAAATCAATGTCAAGAAAAGTAAAGAGGTGTTAATGAGTAGTTCTCTTGCTTAGGAATCATACATATAAATGAAGTATTTAGAGGTTATATGTACATAATAAATTGTGATTTAGTGACTACATTTTCCCCCACTTTATGTTAGTGAATAAGGATTTAGTAGCATAAAGTAGAACATAAAATCATACCTTGGAGAGTTGAATGAAGATTGTACCTAATAACATGTCAAATGGGTGTTGTAGTGTGTCAAATGAAATAGTGTAATACGTGTACCATGAAATTATAAGGATAGGAAAGGATAAGGATCATATGGGTGACACTTTCATGCATGGAGTGATAGTGATGTGTGCATGTAGTTCCTTAGAGTGCCATCTTTTCCGAATCATGCTTGAGATTTTTTTCATGGTTGTTTGTGTGCTTTTCCTTCATTAGAATAGGATAGGGCCTACAAAAGAAAAAAGTGTAGTAAATTTTATAGGTAAATGCAATTGAAATTTAACTTGGAAAATATGTAAATATGGAAATGTGTATTGGAAAAGTTAAACCAAGGGGTTAGAGTACACCTAGAGTGTTGAAAGATAAAGGAATATAAAGTTATTTCTTTTAGTAGACCAGATGCTTAGGGTCTGGTTGGAATAATCCTATCACCAAACCGGGGATTTGAGAATCCCAACTCTAAACTTCAGATTTTGGCATCCTGATGCCATTAAGGGAAAGTGTATTAGGAGAATGGTTTATTTTTCAGACCAACCGTTAATGCTTCCCTATGAATAAGTGCCATTGCAGATGATCAAAAACCCAATTTGTAACTTTCCTTGGGTGATACACATGCACTAGGCATATCATTTTCTTGCATATTCCAGAGGTGTCATTTCCTTATTTAGTTCATGCTTTGGTTCCTAAATTAGTAGTTAGTTCATGTTAGTGACCGATTATAATGTGAAATTGGTTATGTAACCATTGAAACTTGAGAAAAATGTGGTTGTGTAACTTTTGAAACTACTATGTGACTATTTTTTCCCACAAGATAGGAGCACTTAGGTAGGAAACTAACACCTATGTAGGACACTTGTGCCCAAGTGTTCCTATATGATCTAAGCACTTGTGTCTATATTGAATTTTATGGCCAAGTTTATTTCTGACCCTATTCTATAGATTATTTTGGTTATGTTCCCAATGTCTATGTTTCTGTAACTATTGTTTATAGCTATTAGGAGGTTGAAGAGGTTCACTCAATGTTTTTCCCCACTCATTTGGTGTGTGTGAGATGAAAAAATGCAAATGGATCCAAAACGAGGAAGATTGAAACTAAAGGGAACATTTTATATAAGAATATTGTAAGGTGGATATGGATTACACATGGTAGATATCATGGTGTAATAAAAATAAGGGGAATATGATAACATATGAGTTTTAGTGACAAAAAAAAAATGCACATTGAAATAGTAACTAGTAAAGGCATCTAGAAAAACAAAAAAACATGGACACAATGAGTAGCTAGGTGCATACATGGGACAATGTACACCTAAAAATCAACATGTGATTTTAGATGCACTTGAATTGTCAAGGTCATGCCAAGATAGATGGAATGTGATATATGGGATAGTAATGGGATGAGTAAATACGATATAAATGGGATAGGTGGGAATGATGGTAACAACGGGATTAACGATCAACGCAATCATAGATGATCAACTTGAAAATCGGGTATTTTCTCGTCAAGAGTGAAAAATGCATGCCTAACCTACGTAGGGGTGATACAGCGATTGATAATTATCATTTTTGACATGTCTCAATCTATATCAGTAGAACCAAGTGTAGCTTGAACCGGTTGATAGATACAAGAGAATTGTCCTTCTACCTCTAAATATTCCTCTCTGAAGAGGGTCATGTAAGAATGAGAGGTGTGTTGAGGACAAACTAAGGGTTGTGCGGTATAACCCAACTAAGGGTTGTGTGGTCTAACCCTATTGGCTTGATTTGCTCAATGTTCTTCTGCTATGGCCATTTCATTGTTAAGGGTGTTAAGCTGGCCAACGATCTCTGGTGGTACAGGAGTTGCTCTAAAGACTAGTTGATGCAAACCTAAGTCTATGTCACCCTGATGTTGGTCAATGTTGGGTTGGTTTATAATCGGGTCTAAGATTCTTCGGCGAGGTTGAGGTGAACCCGGAATGGTCATGTGGGCATCAACTTAGCAAGAAGGACGGAAATAATCAAACAACTGATAAACGAAGGGACTGAGGGCTAAGTGCGGGTAGCCTAGGCCGCTAAGGAAATGGGGATTGTGTTCATTCCAACTTCTAATATACTTTTATTCCTATCTTTAAATAAACAAAACAAATGAATCTAAATTAAATAAAAGACGATTTCTTTCCCCTTTTAATCTAATTAAATTAAATTTGCCAATAGTTAATTAAAGCAAAGCAAAACAAACAAACTAATTCTTTTTGTATTTTCAACAAAGCTTATAAAATAAATAAATGAACAAAGCAAATTAAACTCCTAAACTTTCTTTTTGTGTTTTCTAGTTTTGAAGAATTAAATAAAACAAATGCTTACAAACAAAGATAAAGGAAACTAATCTAAATGAAACAAACTACTTCTAAATTAAAATAAATTAAAACAGGGAATAGCCAGATGTAGCTATTCCTTTGTTGTAGGATTGTGGAAAACAGATCTACTCTAAACAAAAAATGTATTATAAAGTTATTATTCTAAAAGTGAAACTTTTTCTAACTACTTTTGCCTCAAGTTCACGGGAAAGAAAGAATGCTTCTCATAAGTAATTTATTCTTCACCCATAAACTTTCCTCGACAAAGTTAAAATAAATTATGCGGATAATTAACAATGAAGAAATGACAAAGAAATGCAGGCACAAAATCTTCCTCCAACTTCTTTCCCTTGCAGATCCACAAGGATAAGTAGGGAAGAAGATATCAATGGAAGATTTGTTCGTGCACAGACAATACTGGAAATGAAGAAATACTAAATTCTACCAATTTAGAACAATTGTATTTCTTCTAATTTAACAACAATAATTAATTGAAAGCTTTAAATAAATTAAAACATCCCCAACTTGTAACTATTGATATGACGATAATGTTCCACGTGTGGTGCTATGTTGTGTCTCCTCAGCTTCCTTTTCCCTTCCAGAGATGATTTCCAATTGATCCAAGGTATGCAGAGTGCTGGCTGGTAGCAAGAAAATCCAGAAGATGGCTGTAGCTGATTGGTTGCAAGAAGACTGGTTGAAAATGCAAAATTGGAAAAGAGCGGAGCAATGAACTGGTTGTTTGTGTAATTCCTAGCAATATTTTGGCAGCATAACTTTGCAAAACATAATCTCAAAACTCCAACCCAACATTCGAAATGAAATCTGGGCTTTTATAAAAATATGGGGAAGAAGAAGTCTGAAACACATGTCCAATAAGAAGTGAAAACACATCCAGATGAGGGGCAATTCAACCTACTAAACATAGTAAACTAGAAGGAGAAAATCAATACGATTCCAGACAAGCCCAAAACCAAGCAAAATGATCAAGAAACGGGTGAGAAAATCACTCCTCGAACTGGAGACATGCGTTACAAAACACACATTTTTAACATGCAGATAAAGGTGATAGAACCGCCGGTCTGTGCAAAGAGGCGGTTGCATAACCACCGCGGTGGTTACGTAATCATCGGTCTATGTAAACTGATTATTGTGTGACTTAAAATCAAACTAAGTACGAAACAGAGCAATAAAATGGCTTGCAAGGGTGCAATAAACTTCTAAAAACTTATAAAAAATGGAAAAACAGGCCATAACAAGCACATTGAAGGCATGAAGGGAGAGGATTTGGATCTCATTGTTACTCTGGAAAATAATTCTTTCATCATTGGAGACTCATCGTGTCCTTAAATATAGCACCGCACATTGGTTATATAATTTTCCTTCTGTGCAGACTGGTAGTTACGTGACTTAAATTCAAACTAGTACAAAAAGAGTAGAAAGTGGCTTGTAAGGGTGCAATAGACCTCCAAACTTAGAAAAATGGACAAATTGTCCATAACATGCATATTGAAGACAAAGGGAGAGGATCTAGATCACATCATTATTTTGGAAAAGAATTATTTCATCATTGAAGACTCATCGTGTCCTTCAATGTAGTACCATGTAATTTTTGCATGTGTAAAGACAACACTCAGGATGTCACAAGACAATTGGAGTAATCAAGAAAACATAGGGCATATCCCTCAAACAATGGAAAACAAGGTACAAATAAATCATATAACCATGATTTCAAGGATTTGTGTAAGGTAAATGATACACATGAAGCACCCATTAGCATATTAGGGAAGATAAATAGTATGTGAAAATGTGATATGTGAATATAGGAAGGAAATTGTGAAATATTACAACAATAGAACCTGATAGGAAGTAGGAAAATCTATATTCCCCAAAGATCTTTAATGGGACTATTAATGGATAGGAAAAATAATAATACATGTAATAATCTATAAATGACCTACATTCATCTCAAGATACCATGTGTGCATGAAAAATAATAAAACATACTTTGAACCATAGTAACATGTTAAGCAAAGGTACAACATAAAGTAGTATAAGTAAGGAATAATGTGTCAAATAAAGATCTAAGTTAATGTTTTTTAGATTTTTTATTTGCAAATATGTGAAATAAAACTAGCTAAAAGGGAGGAATAAATATGACCCCTGGTGTAGTGTGTGAAAAGTGAGATCTATATGAAGAAGACCTCAATAGTAAAGTATGAACCAAGAATAAGACTGTGTCATCGGGTGGTGTGGGGGAATTAAGATTCCCCCAAGTGTGAATGATTAAAGGATTTATGTAATAATATTCCTAGGAAATGCCCCACAATCAACTGATGTAAAATAAGTATGCATGTGAACATGATCTTAGATACGATGGTCACAGGAGAATGCATGGGGCCAAGTCTATGAAGTAGGTCTAGATTGATAATGTGGAGAAATAGAGTGCAGAACATGTCTAGATGGAGTATGTGAAACATGTGACCTATGTTAAGAAGTGTTCCTATGAGGTGGGCTATGGGATCTATAGAAAAAATGATGTCAATGAGTAGTAGACATATGTGAAGTAAACTGAGGTGGATATGCAAAAGGTGTCGCAAGAGAAGTAAGGGCTCCAAATAACATATGAGGTGTCAAAGCTAAGGAGACATCATGAATAGGAGAAGATGTGCTAGGAGTAGGAGCAACTAAACATGGGATGGCCAAAGGAGCTAAGAACAAAGGTGTTCATGGTGGAATGCCTCAATTGGTGATAAGATGTCACTTGTGGATAAACTTAAGGTGCAAGTGAACAATAGAAGGTAAATATTTGGCATCCTAGAGCCAAGGGATTCCTAAGAGCATGTCACAATGCATAACAATATATGCAAAAGTAAATGGCATAGAAATAGTAAGAGGTCTAATAGTAGTGGGTAGAATAACATGGATGTGAGAAGTAAGAGACGTGCATGTTATCTAAGATAGAGGGAAGTCAATGGAATATAATAAAGATAATGAGCATACATTATATTTGAATGTAGGATATACCCTAACATTGTTAACATAATGGAGCACAACAGAAGCATGGATATGTAATATATGGGAAAACATTCAAGAATGAGTCATGACAACCAACATCAGTGAAAGTGATAGATTGTGATGGGAAATTAGTAGCACCCAAAAAGAATCTAAGGGGGTGATATAAAGAATCAGGAGGTAATGCGTGGTAAGTATGATTAGAAGAGGACTCAGGGGCTGACTTTTCATGCTTAGGTAATGGGTCATTGAATAATTTTAACTTTCCATTGTCATTAGTAGATTTAGTACTAGTGTATTCAAGCAATTGGATATCATTATTGTCAATGCGATCTTGAAGCAAATGATGAAGCTTAAAACACTTGTTAGTATAATGGTCATTGCATCTATAGTGATCACAACATCCATGATCATCAAACTTCATACCATGGGGCCTATTAACATCATAATCAAGAGGAAGTGGAAGAGAAATCAGATTTATTTCAATGAGTTGGGGAAATATAATATGTGGAGTATAAGGTAGTCGAGTAAATACACACTGAGTGGGTTTGGAGTTGAAACTTAGGAGGTTTATAAACAACATTGATATTAGGATTAAAACCAATAGACTTGTGTTAAATGGGAATATTTCTTAGAAATTTAAAAGAGTAATGATCATAATTATCATAACCATATTCGAGTTGTCTTAAATAAAGGAGCTTAATCTCACAAGTTTTCAAGGTATGACATATTTGGTCAAAGGAATGAGATGAATCAAAAAGCACACATTCTTACAAAAGAGGAAAAAGACTTGATAAAATGATCTTGTAATTTAGATTTAACTAATACATTTTTCAATTAGAAATATTGTTCTTGTAATGCAACACATAATCACTAAGATGTTCATTAGATCTTTTCTTAATTTTATCCGTTTGTGTGTAATATATTTTTGTTCCAATATTCATAGAAAATGAACTAGAAACAAATCAACAAGAGTAAATGATTTAATAGAATGCAAGGGAAAGTCATATAACCATTACAAAGAATAATATTTTAATCTCCTAGGAAACAACTTTGTCAAGAGGATGTCATCACATGCATAATTGTGGCAAGCAACATGAAAATATCAGAGGTGCTCTGAAGGATCTCCATGGCCATCAAATAGAGGAATATTTAGTGAAGCAAAATTTGGAGGGAGTGGATAAAAAAGACACTTCACATGCAAGAGGGCTATGAAGAAAAGGTGAAGAATCAAAGGATGGAGATGAAGAAGAATTAACTTGTTGCAATTGATGGATTTTTTCTTGTAAATCATGGTAAAGGGACTCTACAGCTTGGCTACCGAAAGAAGAATTAGGTTGAATGTGGGAAATGAGAGGATAATAATAATGAGTAAAAGGGGTAGGAATATTCATATGAACAGTGGATACTCCAAGATTGGAAGGAGAGGAAGAAAGAGGGATAGAAGAAGTAGTAGTAGTAGAGAGTGTTAAGGTACGAGTCATACTATTATGGGAAAAATTATCATGGGTAAGTTGGGAATCCAACAGAGACTCGAGCATATGAAGAACACAGGTCAATTTTCATGCATTGTAGAGTGGAAATTTGTTATCCCATAAAATTGACAAGGGCAATTTTACCGATAACCATACTGAAATTTTGTCCCGATCCCTCGTTAGGGATCCCTTGCGTTCGAAACGTTGTAAAATCCCTTCCCGGGAAATCTGGTTTTTCAAACTTAGTCTTTTGAGCCTTTTTTTGGCTGGGCGCATGAAATTGCTATGTAACACCAACTTTTGGTGCGCCCCCTTAAAGCCTTTGGCACATGATTTTCAGTGTCAACACACTTTTTGGTGCGCCAAAGTATGTTGAGTCTTCCCTGTGTGCGCCAAGGTGAATGCGCCTGTGTTGGCGCAACTTTTGTTGCGCCATGTTTTGGTGTGCCAAAGGGCGCACATAATCCCATGTCGACATCCCTTTCGGTGCGCCAAAGGCACGCTTTATTTCATGTTGGCAGGCGTTTTGGTGCGCCAAAGGGCGTATTCCTTCCCGTGTCGACAGCAGTTTTCATGCGCCTTTCAAAAAAGTGGGTGGCGCATTAATGACTGGTTCACCTATATATATTTGTTTGCGTGCCCAAATGTCATTTTCACTTTTCGATGAGCACGTGATTTTTCTGAGCCTGTCAGCCCCTGCCTCATCATTTTCAACGTGTTGTGGACCCGTTCTCGAGATTTTTCTATTTATCCAGGTAAGAGTTTCTTCTCCCTCTTGTGTGTTTTGCGTTCTTGTTTCTTGGTGTGCTTGTGGTTTGGTTGTGGTTTAGCAGTATTGAAATATCAAATGTTGAGCTAGCCCTCCCCTGTGCTGTCTTTCCTTATTTTTTCCTCCCACCCCTCTTTCCAGATCTGCTGGTAGAGGGTGTTAGTTTGAAAGCTTGGTCTGATAACCCCTTTTGGCTTAAAACATTATATCTTCCAAAGCAATCTTGGAAATGAAAGAAAGGAAGAAGAGTTGAATCATATGAAAACTCTGTTTTCCCTTAGGCGCACCAGCGCGTCGTGTAACATTATAAACAGTTGTGCCCCCATGGTGCATCTGTCCCCCCCTGCAGCATAACTAGAACCCGTGCCAATGGTGCACCCATCATGCTTGTTGCATCAAGTTTTCATACGCCCTCAAGGCGCGCCTCTTCCACATGCTGCACAAGCTAAACTTGCGCCCCTTTGGCGCACCATCTTTCCATGCTGCATCATCTTTCCATGCGCCCTTGGTGCGCCCAGCATCTATGCAACACAAGCTTTACCTACGCCAAGTATAGTCATAAAAGCGCAGGCGCATCTCTCCTTACAGTAACATTCGTGTTTTGCAAACCCTCCGTGCACCGCGCCATATTTCCTTTGGTGCACGAAAAGTCCCTGCTACACGCTTTTCCCATGCGCCAAAGGGCGCACCAAATCCCAATGTAACATGAAATGTCCATGCACCTTTGACGCATCCTGTCTCCATGTAACACGATGTTCTCATGCGCCCTTTACTAAAATGCACTCTGCAGTATGCATGCGCCATGCGCCTTTGGCGCTAATTTAACCTTTGTAACAGCCCTTTCCCGTGCGCCCTGCCTATTCAGCCCTGTAAGCTACATTTTTCCTACACCCTGATCCTAAAAAATCTCTAACTCTTTCTTCTACTAACATTCCAATGGAAGATCAAATGGCTAATTCAACTTTTTCGGATTGGGTCTCGCTTCTTCTTCATGCAGATCAGCAGATAAACTTAGAAGAACATATGTCTACATCCAGCAAGAGACCCACCAAATCGAAAGGAAAGGCTAAGATTACTGAGGAAGACATGAAGTATAAATATCAAAGGGTCAAAATGCCCGAGTCATAGGCCGAATGCAGCATGGATGTCAGAGACTCAGAATTGGGGCATATCGACATGGAGGAATTCTAGGCCAGAACTCAGAAAGTTACTAGGAGTCCATGGATGGACAAATTAATAGGCAGCACCCTGCACTTCGCTGGAGGAATCCCCGTCAGCACAGTCAACATGACTTTTAGATATTTTGTAAATATCTTTGTAAATAGTTGTTGGCTCCTTTTTGCCTTCTTTTCTCCTCTTCTTCTATAAATACCCCCAACACTTGTTGTGTTGAGGGATGGATGAATATCTAGGAGTAAGGAGAAAAGACTTTGAGCTTTTTGTAACAGAACAAATTAGTAATACAATATTTAGACTTTGTGCTGAATACCTGTGTTATATACATTAGATCTTTCTTATGTTAGATCTGTGTATTTATTCTGTTGGATCTGCTTCTATTTTATTGTCATTTATTTATCATCAGTATTGCTTTGTTTATTTATGCAAGTAGGTTTGGCTCTGTTTACTACCAACCCAAAAACATAAATCTTCTGACCTTTTTGCTTTGGAATTCATTTCTTTTCTCCCTTCGGACTTGTTCCTTCTTCCTCCTCTCTTTCATTCCTTTCTCTTCGCAGCCGGAAATAAACCTACTGGGATGAGATCCCAAACCCCCGAAGGTAGAATCTGTGAGACTTGCATAGATTCCTGCTGGTAGAATAACAATAAACCAGTTTCACTTTGTTGACTCAAAGAGGGGCTATGCCCTGTACACTGTTGGCTCGTTTATGAATAGATCTGCCCACGCGAAAGATTTTTGGACCAACAGTTTTTGGTGACTCTACTGGGGATCGAACAGATCTATCAAATCTATGATGGTAAAGTAAAAAATCAGAAAAATCAGAAGATTGTTGCCTGTTTGCAAAATCTGAACTTTTTGTTAAAAATCCAAAAATTTGCAAAAGTGCTCAAATTGAAAAATTTTCTTCTGAGAATCATAGATCTGGTCCAATTAAAGATCTTTAGTTCGCTGAGTTTTTGAAAAAATTAGTATTTTGCCGTAGATCTGAGTTTTTGACTGTTTGCAAAAAGTTTGAAACCCTCTAAAAAAAGGTTAAAATCAGATTCGAAAATCAGCTTACTAATCTTCCCTGCCATCTTATCCTCGTTGTAATTTGTCATTTGACCGCAATCAGTTTTCTGAAGAGGATAGTTTTAAATATTTAGAAAAGTATTTGTTGCTGGTTTTTGTCAGAAAAACCAGAAAATCAGCAAGTACAACCAAAAAGAAAGTTTGAATCTGCGCCATAACATTGCAGATCTGGAAGGAACACTGGCGAGTGAACCTTTTACGCGCAGCAGGAGAGCCCGTGGAGAAGCTGATCCTACTTTTGATCTGCTTCAAAGGCACAATTTCAACGTAACACCGACGCATTTTTCAGCACTAAGCTCAACTAGCCGGTCATCCAGGAGTGTCTCACCTTCACGAAGAAAAAGTCTTTTGCAGGGGGCATCCACATCCCTTTGTAGTGCCTTGCTACTCAGTGGAACCACACTTCCAGCTCGTGTTCTCTTTCTGGCTTTTCAAATGGCGGTTCCATGGGGAAACACGATGGGTCCTCTCGCACTGCCACATCCAGTTCACGCGCTCCCTCACGGAAACCGAAATAATTTTCCCAAATTCGACAAGAGCGGAAATCAAAGCACGAATTCCCACATATCTGCATTCATCATGTCATGCAGTATTTTGGATGTGACTCACGAAGATGTGTCGGTTCACCTTTTTCTTGAAACCCTACAAGGGCCTGCAGCTGAATGGTTTCAGCATTTGCCAGCCGGGTCTATTACCAGTTGGGCCACTTTGCGGGAGGCTTTCGAAGACAGATACAAGCCTTCAGAGGATGCATTTGCATTATTATCACGGATCACTCACCTGAAGAAAGAGGCAAATGAGACCATGCACGATTTTATCGCCCGGTTTAATGCACTAATCAACCGTGTCCCTGTTGCCATGCTTCCGAAGCCGGAAAATCAAAAGTGTATCTTCGTAAATGCTATAAGCTCGAAAGTTAGTTTCTTGCTCCTTCAGGAATGAGTTGCCACCCTTGATTCTCACCCAAGCTGCTGCCATTTAGATAGAGGATAATCTGATAATATCTGGTGAATTGAAAAAGGAATCAGCCAAGCCTAAATCTTTGGGCCCTTCGCCCACTACTTCGTCTGATCCAGCATTCCAAAAGATGGCGAACGATTTGCTTGCATTGAAGAAGCAGTTGGCCCAGGCCTCTCCCATTTCCTCATACCAGGATATCCCGCGGAGGAATTTCGTTCCTAACAATGTTTCACAAAGACCGCGCTTACCTACAGCTGCTCCGCAGTGGGCGCTTGAGGCTCCTCCGGTCAACGCTCTAGCCGAAATCGAAGAAGAAGAGTAGTATTATGAAGAACCTTCGTCTCAAGGTGAAGATGATCAAGATGTCGGTGAACCGACTGGCGACTCTACTATCGGGTATATGGAATTTGATGAGGAGGAATCTGATGAAGAAGAGGGTACCTAGGGATATGTAAGCAGACAGTCATATGCTATTTTTACTTGCTCGTAAGGAAAAGAAGCGGAAGTTGCTGCCCACGCACAGCAGGAGAAGGCCGTGTCAAATGTGCCTCCGATCATTGCTAAAAGAGGTAATCCTCTTCCTGCTCAACTCCCTGGAAAATCTTTTACAAGGAAACCTTTTCCCCCTATCTCTCCTCCAAATCAATCCTCTCACGTTCCTACCAAGGCTAGTAATCCTATTCCAGCATCGCGAGGTGAGGGACTCATTCCCTCACCAACGCAACCCTTGGCCACATTTGATATCATAGATCACGCAAAAAAGACCAAGATCCAAATGTCTAAAGCTGAGTACCTTCAGTCAAACCCCGAATAGCTTGTAAGATTGACCAAATATATTCAGAGCCAAGCTGTTGCATCTAGGTAGGTTTCCCCAAAAGGGATCCTTTCCACTCCCCCTGAATCCCACATAAATGTTGCTTCAACATCGGCATCAGGCAAGATAGAACCTTTCTATCTCTCCCTCCTAATAAATGGCCATAAGTTGAGTAACTGCATAATTGATTCCAGAGCTTCCGATAACGTTATGCCAGCGAAGGTCACCCATGCCTTGGGTCTCACTCTTACCAAGCCTTTTGGCCGATGTTATTCATTGGAAACCAAGCAGGTTCCATTGGTTGGCCAAATCAAGGACGCGCAATTTGCATTTGCGGCTTTCCCAGATAAAAGAGTAAAAATGACAGTCCTCGTTGCTGACATTCCGACAGCCTATGGAATATTGCTGGGAAGAAGTTTTTGTAGCGAAGTTGGTGGAGAAATTCATATGGACTGGTCTAAAGCTAGAATTCCAGTCAAAGGCATAATGCAGACTTTGGAGCCGGAATCACAAAAGAAGTACGTTGTCACTAGCTCTGAAGACCCCAAAGCCCAAATCCTTTTTGAATCATCAGGGATGGGGAACTACTTCTTATCTACCGAGATGGATAAAACGGGTGTCATCGTTCAAGAGGGAGATCTTAATAAGATCTGGAAATTGCAATTCGATGGCAGTTGTGTAACTAGTGGATGTGGCGCTGGGGCCGTGCTGATATCTCCTGAGGAAGAAGTCATTCCTCTCTCTTTCAAATTGCAGTTTTTCAACACTAACAATACTACTGAGTATGAATCTTTCTTACTCAGTATGCAAGCCACAAAAGAAAGAGGAATTAAAAATCTAAAAGTACAAGGTGATGCTGAGCTAGTTGTAAATCAGGTCAAAAGGATTTACCAAGTAAAAAATGAAAGGCTCAGACATTACCGTAATGCAGTATGGGACAGCATCGAAGAATTTGATGCTTTTTCAATAGAGGTGATTCCAAGAGCCCAAAATGACATGGCTGATTCATTGGCCGTTTCAGCATCTCTCATGCTCCCACACCCAGGTTTGAAAATGAACAAGTACACCATTGAGGTGGTTTTCCGCCCGAGCGTGCCAGACAATTCTCAGCATTGGCAGGTGTTCAATGATGATAATCAACTCATTTCCTTTCTAGAGAAGGCAGAAAATTTTAAAGAATTACACTTTGAAGGGTCTACTTCCACTTGCTGTGAATCAGTTACCAATCAAGGCAACTAATCTGAAGGGAACGACGGCATATGTCAGCTCAAAGGAAATAAAATCCCAAAGGGCCTGGTTTCTCTGGAGCGCCTGTTCGACAGGCATGACCGTTTTGTGATAAAGAAGAAGCGGGATGACCCTAACTCATCCCCAGAAACCGAACCAGTCAATATAAGTTCGGTAGAACACCCACAATTTGTGAACATTGGCACATGTTGCACCCCTGAGGAGAAGCGAAAGTTTGTCAAGTTACTGAAAAAATATATGGATGTATTGGCATGGTCTTACACCCGGTCTAAAGTCCTTCAAGCCAAAGGATGTTCAGCATGATATCCCATTGAAAGACGATGTCAAAGCCTTCCGCCAGAAGCAGAGGCACTATAATCCCAAGATTTCGGGTACCATCCAGGCCGAAATTCAGAAGATGCTGGACGTAAGAATCATCTTCCCTATCCATCACAGCACTTGGGTAGCAAATATTGTGCCAGTACGCAAGAAAAATGGCGAGATACGCATATGCGTAGATTTTCAAAATTTGAATCAAGCTTCACTGAAGGAAAAACTACCCTCTTCCAATAATGGATCAGGTTCTGCAAGTAGTAACTGGATCAGAAATGCTGTCCATGCTTGACGGTTTTTCAGGTTACAATCAGATCAAAGTTTCACCTGAAGATCAGTTTTAAAACAGCATTCACTACTCCCTGGGGTACATTTGCCTACAGCAGGATGCCTTTCGGCCTAACTAACGCTGGTGCCACTTTTCAGCGGGCCATGGATTTCACGTTCAAAGGTATAATGGGGAAAGTCATCGTGGTTTATCTAGATGACTTAACCGTGTTCTCTAAAAAATGAAATGATCATTGTGATCATTTGGAACAAGTGTTGGCCAGGTGCCGAGAACATGGGATTTCCCTAAACCCAAAAAAATTTGTTTTTGGAGTCACGGAAGGGAAGTTGCTAGGCCATGTGGTTAGCAAAGAAGGAGCAAAGATAGATGCCGAAAGAGTTAAGGCTATTCAAAGCCTTACTCTGCCTACAAGCAAGACTGGTGTTCATTCTTTCTTTGGAAAGGTGAATTTTCTCAGGCGTTTTGTTCCTGACTTTGCTGAGAAGACCCGTCACATATTAAACATGATGAAGGGGTCACCAACTTTTAGATGGAGTGAAGAGGGAAAAAGGTCATTTGAAGAAATTAAAGCTTCTATTGCTCATGCACCAGTCCTGGTATGTCCATATTTCTCCAAGGACTTCATCATGTATAGTTACGCATCTGAGCATACTGTGTCTGCAATCTTGATGCAAAAGAACTCGGAGGATGTTGAATCTCCGATTGCATTCAGGAGTTCTCCCCTCAAGCCTCACGAACTAAAAATGACTCAACTGGAAAAGCATGCCTTCGCCGTTGTCAAAGCAGTGAAGAATTTCAGGTATTACATTCTAAACTCGCATACGGTAGTGCTGGTCCCAGACACGGTGGTGAAATCAATTCTAACTCAGCAGGAGTTAGGAAGCTTGCGAGGAAATTAGATCGCAAAGGTCCAGGAGTATGACCTGGATATTAAACCAACCAAGCTGGTAAGGGGCAAAGGCCTGTGTCAGCTAATGGCTGAAAACAAAGATTTAGAAAGCCCTGATGAAAGGGGTGACTACACCGATGAAACACAGGACCGGCAAGAAGAGCCTGATTCTCTGCCTTTGGTTCTATTTGTTGCAACTAGTGATGAATGGTACTCCAACATCACTTTCTTCCTTACCTACGGTGAATACCCAATGCACCTAACTGCAAAGGAGAAGCGCACTATAAAGCTTAGAGCGGCTAAATATGTCATCTGGGATGACGGCTTATATAAACGTGGGATAGATGGCATCTTTTTGCGATGTGTTGACAAACCCCAACAAGTAAAACTACTGGAAAGTTTTCACAATTCAGCTTGTGGAGGGCATTTCTCTTCCTCTGTAACTGCACACAAGATCATTCGAGCTAGGTACTATTGGCCGACGCTCTTCCAAGATACAGCCACCTGGGTGGAAAAATGTGAACCCTGCCAACAATTCGTCGGTAAGCCCAAGTTGGCTGCCTTTCCCCTAAGGCCGGTCATTATCAATGAACCATTCAGGTAATGGGGAATTGATTTTATTGGCACACTCCATCCTCAATCAAGTGCCAGACATAGCTATGTCCTTACAGCAACGGATTACTTTACTAAGTGGGTGGAAGCCATACCTGTCAAGCATGCCACTTCTGAGGTGGTTTGTAATTTCATTAAAGAAAATATCATTGTCAGGTTCGGCGTTCCAAACAAAATCGTTGCTGATAATGCTTCTAACTTCTCCTCACGAGAGGTTATTAGTTGTTGCTATGAATATGGTATAACTTTGGCTCACGCATCCGACTATTATCCTCAGGGAAATGGTTAGGTGGAATCCAGTAACAAGAACTTGGTGACCATTATACAGAAGTTAGTAGATGAGAATCAAGGAATGTGGCACAAGTCTTTATACGACACTTTGTGGGCTGATCGTATTACTCCAAAGAGATCTCTCGGCGTGTCACCTTTTCAAGTGTTATATGACACTGATGCCGAACTTTCCATTTCTGCGGAATTTCTTGCTCTGTGCTTGGCACGAGCTATTAAAGATGAAACTTTCCAAAGTTCTCTTGAAAAGAGAATCATGTATCTGGCAGAGCTTGAAGAAAAGAGAGTGAGGGTGGTCGATAGGATCACTGAACATCAGAATCAAGTTAAGAGGCTTTTTGATAAGAAAGCCAAGCAAAGGGATTTTCAAGTGGGAGATCTCGTCCTTTTGTGGGACAAGTGAAGAGAACCAAAGGGCATGCACGGAAAGTTTGATTCCCTGTGGAGAGGGCCCTTCAAGATCAAGCAGCTCAACGGAGAGAATAGCTTCTATCTCTCATATCTGGATGGAACTGAACTCCCGCTTCCTTATAGTGGGCAGCATCTGAAGATCTTCAGGAAGTAGAGCTTGCTCTCTTCTTTGTACAGTTTGCTTTAAGTTGTGTGTTTGCTTTCGTCGTGTGTTTACTTTTGGTTTGTTGTGTGTTTCTTTTTCTCCCCCTCCGGTCACCCTTGTTTTTGACTCTGTTACCCAATGGATAGGCACATGAGAACTGGGATTCTCTACCCCCCCGAGTTTGCTCAGGGATAGTCCCCAGAAAGAGCCAGCTGTTATCCTGTAGAATTGACAAGGGTAATTTTACCGATAACCATACCAAAATTTTGTCCCGATCCCTCGTTAGGGATCCCTTGTGTTTGAAACGTTGTAAAATCCCTTCCCGGGAAATCTGGTTTTTCGAACTTAGTCTTTTGAGCCTTTTTTTTGGCTGGGCGCATGAAATTGCTATGTAACACCAACTTTTGGTGCGCCCCCTTAAAGCCTTTGGCACATGATTTTCAGTGTCAACACACTTTTTGGTGCGCCAAAGTATGTTTAGTCTTCCTGCTGCGTGTGCCAAGGTGCATGTGCCTGTGTTGGCGCAACTTTTGTTGCACCATGTTTTGGTGCACCAAAGGGCGCACATAATCCCATGTCGACATCCCTTTTGGTGCGCCAAAGGTGTGCTTTATTTCATGTTGGCAGGCATTTTGGTGCGCCAAAGGGCGTATTCCTTTCCGTGTCGACAGCAGTTTTCATGCGCCTTTCAAAAAAGTGGGTGGCGCATTAATGACTGGTTCACCTATATATATGTGTTTGCGCACCCAAATGTCATTTTCACTTTTCACTGAGCACGTGATTTTTCTAAGCCTGTCAGCCCCTGCCTCGTCATTTTCAACGTGTTGTGGACCCGTTCTCGAGATTTTGCTATTTATCCAGGTAAGAGTTTCTTCTCGCTCTTGTGTGTTTTGCGTTCTTGTTTCTTGGTGTGCTTGTGGTCTGGTTGTGGTTTAGCAGTATTGAAATATCAAATGTTGAGCTAGCCCTCCCCTGTGCTGTCTTTCCTTATTTTTTCCTCCCACCCCTCTTTCCAGATCTGCTGGTAGAGGGTGTTAGTTTGAAAGCTTGGTCTGATAACCCCTTTTGGCTTAAAACATTATATCTTCCAAAGTAATCTTGGAAATGAAAGAAAGGAGGAAGAGTTGAATCATACGAAAACTCTGTTTTCCCTTACGCGCACCAGCGCATCATGCAACATTATAAACAGGTGCGCCCCCATGGCAGATCTGTCCCCCCCTGCAACATAACTAGAACCCGCGCCAATGGCACACCCATCATGCTTGTTGCATCAAGTTTTCATACGCCCTCAAGGCGCACCTCTTCCACATGCTGCACAAGCTAAACTTGCACCCCTTTGGCGCACCATCTTTCCGTGCTGCATCGCCTTTCCATGCGCCCTTGGTGCACCCAACATCTATGCAACACAAGCTTTACCTGCACCAAGTATAGTCATAAAAGCGCAGGCGCATCTCTCCTTACAGTAACATTCGTGTTTTGCAAACCCTCCGTGTGCCACACCATATTTCCTTTGGCGCACGAAAAATCCCTGTTACATGCTTTTCCCATGCGCCAAAGGGCGCACCAAATCCCAATGTAACATGAAATGTCCATGCGCCTTTGATGCATCCTGTCTCCTTGCAACACGATGTTCTCATGCGCCCTTTACTAAAATGCACTCTGCAGTATGCATGTACCATGCGCCTTTGGCGCCAGTTTAACCTTTGTAACAGCCCTTTCCCGTGCGCCCTGCCTATTTAGCCCTGTAAGCTATATTTTTCCTGCGCCCTGAGCCTAAAAATCTCTAACTCTTTCTTCTGCTAACATTCCAATGGAAGATCAAATGGCTAATTCAACTTTTTCGGATTGGGTCTCGCTTCTTCTTCATGCAGATCAGCAGATAAACTTAGAAGAACATATGTCTACATCCAGCAAGAGACCCACCAAATCGAAAAGAAAGGCTAAGCTTACTGAGGAAGAGATGAAGTATAAATATCAAAGGGTTAGAATGCCCGAGTCATAGGCCGAATGCAGCATGGATGTCAGAGAATCAGAATTGGGGCATATCGACATGGAGGAATTCTGGGCCAGAACTCAGAAAGTTACTAGGAGTCCATGGATGGACAAATTAATAGGCAGCACCCTGCACTTCACCGGAGGAATCCCCATCAGCACAGTCAACATGACTTTTAGATATTTTGTAAATAGTTGTTGGCTCCTTTTTGCCTTCTTTTCTCCTCTTCTTCTATAAATACCCTAACACTTGTTGTGTTGAGGGATGGATGAATATCTTTCAGATGAGAAATAGGAGTAAGGAGAAAAGACTTTGAGCTTTTTGTAACAGAACAAATTAGTAATACAATATTTAGACTTTTTGCTGAATACTTGTGTTATATACATTAGATCTTTCTTATGTTAGATCTGTGTATTTATTCTGTTGGATCTGCTTCTATTTTATTGTCATTTATTTATCATCAGTATTGCTTTGTTTATTTATGCAAGTAGGTTTGGCTCTATTTACTACCAACCCAAAAACATAAATCTTCTGACCTTTCTGCTTTGGAATTCATTTCTTTTCTCCCTTCGGACCTGTTCCTTCTTCCTCCTCTCTTTCATTCCTTTCTCTTCGCAGCTGGAAATAAACCTACTGGGATGAGATCCCAAACCCCCGAAGGCAGAATCTGTGAGACTTACATAGATTCCTACTTGTAGAATAGCAATAAACCAGTTTCGCTTTGCTGACTCAAAGAGGGGCTATGCCTTGTACACTGTTGGCTCGTTTATCCATAGATCTACCCACGTGACAGATTTTCGGACCAACAAAATTAGTAAAGGCATCTAATTGGGATTGATCAACATTGGTATCTTCATCATAGGAATGCTCATTGTTGGATGCTTTGATGTATTTTAGAGGGATCTGATTGGAATTTCTAAGAATTTTTTCATTGATGGGGTCAGCCATGGGAGAAGGATGATGTCGAGTGAATGGGGCAAGCTCGATATAGGTTTGGGATCCAAAACTCCCACAACAGGTAATGGGAATGAAAGAATGGATCCACAATGGACGTGTAAGAGATAAATCTCACCAAATGATTTAAGAAAATTAAATCTAAGATGAGGACATAATTGATTAAATAGATATAATAGTAAACAAGTAATATCATGCAAGTAAGAGTGATAGATTGGGTTTAGAGAATGACTTAGCTTTCCATTATAGGTATTGACTAATTATAGGTTGATGAATAAATTGGAAATGTAGATTATGGATTGTATTAGCTCTGTGTTTGATTCTAGAAAGTGAAAATATTAGAGACAAGAGCACCTAGAAGGGGATATAGATTCCCAAGCACTAGTTTCTGTTATGGGCACTGGTGTTTGTGAGAGTACTTAAGATATGGTTCTTTATGTGTGTCTAAGTGTTGCTACTTATTTGTTTTGTGTCACATCCAATTAGTTATGTTGCACATGTACCATGCAAAATAAACCCTAGATACATGCACATTACTCAAGCACACATTAGATGAAAAAACTAATGAAAATTCTTCAGTTAGAATGACCTCAATGATCACCCCAATGTGATTGTCTCATAGCATTACACTACATTTTAGATGTATGTAGTTCTTGTGTGTGTGTGTGTGTGTGTGTGTGTGTGTGTGTGTGTGTGTGTGTGTGTGTGTGTGTGTGTGTTATTGGAATAATGTCCCTTGAGTTAGGATGCCTTAGTGTCAGTCACACAAAGAGATAACAAGATATAACTATGTTTTCCTAAATATAAATGTGTGGTATGGAATTGAGAATAAACCATCTTATGTAATGAAGTATGAAGTCCAAAATGTAGTCCTTATGTAGTAGATAAAAAATATTAGCTCCTTGTAGATGTATGTGTCTCTTGATTATTTTCCCCACTTAATGAGGTTAAATACGACACGTGTGCATGTGTATGATTCCCTTTCTTAAGTTTCATCATTAACAAGTGAAATGCCCACTAAGAGGGATAACATCAGAGAAGAAAGAAGTAACATTAGAAAGACTAGAAAAAGAGGTAAAGAGGACACAACCACCCATAGGGGACAATAGCACTCAATAACTCCTACCCCTAAAGGATGGTCCTATACAGGGTGTTATAAATATAAAATATTTAAATCAAAGCTGACTAAGATGGCAGTTAGTGTGCAAAATTTTAAGTTTTCAATCAAAAACGACAAACAATCGAGATGAAAAGAATAAAAGCAATGTCAAAGAAAAATAAAGAGGTGGTAATGAAAATTTCTCTTGCTTAGGAATCATGCATATAAATGAAGTTTTTAGAGGCTATATTTACATATTAAGTATGTGATTTAGTGACTAATTTCATATCAAAAGTTAATTTAAAAATCAACATATCACAAATGCTATGGTGGTAGGTCATTGAGACCATGTATGGGATCAAGAGACACTAAAAATGATTTTTCAAGGAACAATTAGAACTGGTAAATCATATCTCATAAAATGTATTAGACATGGATTAGAATCTTTCTCAATAGATGGAAAATCCCATTTATTTCTCCTTTCTTCTATAGGAGTTTATACTTTAAACATACATGCTATTGAAAATAATACATATTGGTCTAAGAATCCCAACTAGAAATGTACAGATTTGAAAGGAAGAAAATGAAGCACATACGTTACGTTCTCATCAATGAGGTGATTTATATAGGGTGAAAAAATGTTTAAAGATATCTACTATTGAAAAAATTATTTCTAACAGATGAAAATACACCATTTTGTGTTCAATCAATGCTTTTTTTTTCTGGCGATCTTGCGCAACTAACACTCCTGTAAAGGACATTTCCATCTATATATGTCAGTAATAGTTTCATCATAGTTTGTACCCTCCACACCTTGCACATATGTTTACAATGTATTTTTCATTTATGAAAATTTATAAATTATTAACGTTCGCCCCCACTTGCACCCACCAATTTACAACCATGTTTTAAGAAACACAATTAGGAGAAGATTTTGGGATACCTTCAACATTGTTTATTACCTTAGAGGTGATAATTCATCCTCAAGGAAATGACTCCATGAACAAGATCATATTTTGAAAATTGTGGAACAACACATTATAAACGCATAACCCTAGTTTTTATGGACTGAGAACAGACTCTCATGAAGACAAAGAAACACATGCTTGGAGCTAGGATGTAACGAACATCATTTGATTAAGAAATTAACTTGTATGGACCAAAACACATTTCATTTAGATACTTAACAATCAAGCGATGTATTGGATCTCTATTCAGGGTTCATTACAAGAATACTTGTTGAATATATAAGGTGTTTCATGATTAGAAAATGTTGATGATGACTAATTGGAATAATGAAGTCCTTTTATATATCGGCTCAACATGTTATGTTATCTATGAAATTTGTGCACTGATGAAGGATTGGTAAATGGTGCTCTTCAATACCATACAACAATGTTGTATATATTGATGGCTCAAAACAACCAAACTTGTGAATGTGTGTAATGAGTCAAATTTTCAAAATTTGTACAAGGGTGCAACTTTGGGACCCAAACAACCCAATATTTTTCCCCAATATTATCATATACTAAGAGGTAATCATAATTAAATTCTCACTAAAAATAACATGGGTGCATACCATACACAAATCCCAAAAATTGACTTTGTCCTAAAACAACCATAGATACTAGAGATGTAGAGAAATAGTGGTTGACTTTCACATCATTATAATGATAAGTCAATTGACTTCTTAAGAATATCTCAACCATTCTCTTTTGAGTGCTGCTATGAGATTAAAACATGCTAGGTATGTCAAACATAAAGACTATTTTAAGAGAAACATCTACACATGTTGTTCCATTAGCAACAATAGGTAATATCTCTACTAACTACAACTAAATTGTATTTCTTTCCATTATTTCCACATAAATGTTTATCATTTAATTATTTTTACACGAATTCTTATAAAAATAATTATGGAGTATATTTTCCACTAGCTTATGGCACCAACAATAACTGGACCTTACAAACATATGATAGGTACATGCCACATCTATTCCATGCATGCTTAATAATGGGATTCATTTTGTTGTTGCTTTTCTCTCATCTGTACAATGCCCCAAGTTTATACTAGTTGTAGCCTCGCATTTCGAAAAGGCAACCTGTATTCTAAAATATGATGATGGTAATGTTGTGATTAGGTTAGACAGTGATTTATTTGATTATATTTTAAGGCTCCTGATGTAGAGGAATATGCCAAAATCTCCCCTGAGTCTACAATTGAGCATTAGGTAAAAGAAAATGAGGTTTTCACAAAGGTCATTTTCAAGAGTTACTTAGCCAAAACTAAAGGTGCCATGTCAAAATTTCCTAAAATAATTTGCCACTCAGACTTCATTCAAGAGGTCAATTATATAATTACACTATTGAGTAAGGTTTCAGGTCTTCCTGCGGCTAGATATTTTCAGGAGTGGATGTTCCTTTATATAGCCACAATTAAGAAGAAAAAATAATTTATTCGGTGGGGCGAGAACATAAGTAATTTAATATGTTTCCAATTGGGAGACGTGTTGACCTCCAAAAAATTCTTCATGACTTCTTATCTTTTTTATGTGGCGGCTGCAATGAGACAGTATCCAAGGTTGGATCTAAAAGGAGTCATGAGCACTACTCAAATATATGACTAGTACCTGTAACTTACCATGGAGGAAGGTTCTAAACACTTCAGGAGAGTGAATGGTGCTTTCTTTTTTTTCCTTTTGTATTATTTTGACAAGAATTTGTATAATTGAAGGTGTTATCCAATTTTTCCATTTGGGAAAAAACTGAACAACGGGGGGAGGGGGAGGGTTGTTGTGCTCTAGCATCGAAAAGGATTTCATAAGAAATTTTGAATCATTTGAAATCTTCGAGGCTCAAGGTCTGCTCAAAGTTCAAAAATTGACCCCCACGGGCCCACTTCTGTCTAACTCAAGAAAAAATGATTAAAATAGATAATTCATTGTTTTAGGGAGGTCCTATTATGTTCACGTTATTTCCCCATTTTCCAGAAATACCCCAAGGGGATCAAAATCGAAAATTGAGGGCATCATAGTCACAAGCTAAAGGTAGCTCACCATGCAGGTGGAAGAAGCTCGTGGTCGAGTTCAGGGAAATAAATTAAGGTGTGTTAAATGGATCAGGGAAAGCTATTGAAAGGTTGAGTCTGGCTTAGCTAGCTGAGTTACTCATTGATTAAGCTCAACATCGAGAAATGGTGTCGCAATGAAAGTTGAGTTCAGAGCTCTGTCGATCAATGCTTGAAGCAAGGATAAAATATTGTTTTCGAAGAGGTAAGTTATGACCTAGCTCAATCATGGGAAGTCCAAGGCTAACTGTCTCAGGCTTAGTATTTGGGATGCTTCATAGAAAATGTCTCGACGAGTCATGGGAGAGCAGATGATAGGTAAAAAATTGGGAAAAAGGAGTGTGCTAATGATCTCAAGCTCTATTATAGCTCATGTAGGTTGTCATTACGACCGAGGAAAATGCTAGCTCGATGAGTTGGGATGACGTGAGTTCACGAGTGGCTCAATGAGCCATCAAATATAGCTCAGAAATATTCATTGATAAGTGAGTTTGGGAAAGCTTTTTGCAAGTTGTTGAGTGTAAGGCTCTGACAATCCATGAAAAATATGCTTTATTTGAGTTGGTAGTATGTTTTACATAAGTGAGAAGAAAAATGAATATGAGATCATTGCAGAGCCATAACAATGAGAAAACCAAGTCCACCGAGGTGGGAGATAGGATGATCGAGATAGTATGGGTATGGACTTGGGCTCATTGCATAGGTAAACCAAGCCAAAGAATTGGGCTCGACATGGAAAGTTTGAAAATTAGACAAAAGAAGTTGAAGTTAATAGTTGAGCTATGGATCAAGTTGATACGTAATGGGCTTAGCGGGATAATTCTATGAGGAAAACTTGAGTTGGGAGTTACAAAGAATTATGGCCAATGGGGGAGTTGAGGCCATTCAGCCAAAGTAGTGTAATATTGGATTAGGGTAGCCTCTAGGTCCTGAGATTCAAATTTACCACTCTGTGGGGATTAATTCAATAATGAACCAAAAAACATAGCTCGCATGGCTAGAATCGAGGAGGCCAAATTCCAAACTAAGGATAAGGATCACAATAATCCTACACTATTTATGGAAATGTGGAGATCAGGAGCCATCTAAACAAGTTGATGAATGGGAAAAAATGACCTCGAAGACCCAGAACCCCCATTACAGACTTGTGTAGTGTAAAATCCATGTCATGCATGGAAAAAATAGTGGGTGGGATCCAAAATAGAAAGAGCCAACTTAGAAAGGGTGTGATCCTGGGTACCCTGAGTCATTCGCTGAGCTTTACTCGATTCATTGGATTTTGATAGAGACTCAGTAAACATATAACAAGGAAAATTTTTGTTTCAAAAAATAATTCCTTTAATACGACACGCGACGGGTGTGATGACAGCTCTCAGTAATTTAAAGTGTGACTCACCAAGCTATATGTGAAAAGTGTCATGTCGTTCATGGAAGACGGGGTGAAACGTAAGGGTTAAACGCCCACCCAACATAACAAGACGAAACGTTTCATAGGGGGGCCAACCGATGCGAAGGTATGGGAAAGGTTTTCAGAGAGGATGCATGTAGCAAGGTCAAAGGTTACCACATGTATCTCACCATTGTAAGATAGAGTCAGAGTCATTGGGTATTCCAAGGATGTGTCAAAAGATGTATGTAAAATGAGTAAGAGCGAGTTGGTGGAGATTAAGTGTCATCTAATCAAAATGAATCTTGATCAACATGTTCATGGTGGTTCCCAAAGTTAATGATCATGTCATTAATTTAAATATGAATTCAAATAAATGTGTTAAGTGAAATGACCTCATTATTCAGCTCGAAATTGAGACCAGAAGTTCTCGACGAACCGTTGTTTTCAAATTATGAGCCAAGGAATTACAGTTCACAAGTGAAGTAGAAAATATTATCTGAGTTGAAAGACTCAGCATTGAATGGAGCCAAATCAGGTTTGAAGTGAATCTTAGGAGTGTACATGAACTTACTAGTTTCATTGATCATGAAAACTCTAAATGAATTTTAGCGAGCCTTAATGAGGAACCATGATAGCTTGGTTTTTTGTAACGAGATGAGGAATATCTCAGTGTGATAGTGATGATAAGCTCGGTAAGAGGAAAATCTGTCGAGTTGATTTTAGATGAGCTTGAAGCCAACCAATGCATTTAGAACCCATATTGGTGAATGGGGAGGAGGCCAGTGCGATGAGCTAGATAATCTGTGGAGAATGTGGTGAGTTCTAGCTCAGTTTCTCGCAGTATGGAGGATCTCGATGCAGAATGGAGCTCAGCACAGTTACAAGGGGAGCTCGATGTAGAATAGAGCTTGGTTGCTCAGTCGGTGGAGGATCTCAATATGGAGGAAAAAGAATACATGCATGGCATCAGAGAGGAATTTTAGGAGTTTGTACGGGTTGTAGATAATAATAACTTGCAGAGGAGAGCACCATAAACCCAAGTCAACATGGAGCTCATTGAACCAAGGCGAGACCAAATGAGATTGGCCATTCAATGCACTATGGTCTCGGTAGTGGATTGATGTCAAGATATTTGGTGATGGTAAGTTAAGGGAGTTACTTGGCAAGGAGCTCGTGTCAAGTATAAAATAAGTTGTGTGAGCTCTATATAAGTTGAAATGGGCCAACCAAGCATGAGTTGAAAATGGTTTGATTGAAGAAGCTCACTGCACAGGATAGCTTGGCCGATGCATGAAAGGTTTGTGAAAAAGATGTCAGTGAAGTAAATAGTAATTCTCACCAAGTGGGAATCAATGCTGAGTTACTTGATGGTGAAGGAGAGCACATATCAACCCTTATAATAGTTGGGTCTACTGAGTTGAGCTCAGTGAAACATTGAGCTCATACAAAAAGGTAAATTCACCTGAGGTAAACTAACACAGTGTGGAGGAACTTAGAGATGGTTGTATGGATTGTGAGATCATTCAAATGTACTCAAATGAATGATAACTCGATGCATATCAAATAGATCTCATGGAGATATAGTTCGACGGTGAGCTTGTGCAAAGTAATTTTGGGCTTGTCAATTTAGATGCAACAATACAAAGTGGTTCGATTGTGGTGAATGAAATTGGAACTCAAGCCCAACTCGATGAGTTGGCTCAGCATTCCAACCACCAAGTTGGGTCGTTTTGAACCTATTTTCATGGCCCCCCCATTTTCTTCAAGTCAAACCAGTCATTAAGGAGCCCACCATATTTTTTAATTAAATTAATATTTTTATTTAAATATTTTATTAATAATATTTATTACTATTATTAAAATATTTTATTTAAATATTATTTTAATTAATTGAGAAGACTAGGTCAATAGGAAATTAATGACACATGATGGAACCTTCTCAAATACATCATGTGCCTTCAATTTAGGAAGGAAATTTATGACTTCTCTCCTCTCTCTCAACTTTTTCTATAAATATAAGTTGGAATATCATTCCAACAGGTCAGATAAGTTGAATGAGTTAGACTTCTGAGACAATTGTATAAATTTCAAGAAACCTCCTTCTTCTGCAAGTTGTCTGTGTATGTTGAGGGAATTTTCAAGCCTTTTTTCTAAAACTATAATGGAAACCATTTCCTCTTTTGAATGTATGATGCATTGTGCATGTTATTGAAGTAATAAAAGTGTGTGTTTTGTGACTAATCTTGGTCCTTTCATCCTTCTATACTTCTTTGTTCCTTTCTCATGCTTATAGGTGCAATGTGCAAGTTCATGTTTCTATTATAGGTTCTTAGATTTATGTGCTTATCAAGTGGTGGATTATTACATGCAATTGAGTTTTGGTTCTTATTCACCCTTCTCAAGTTCATCCTTCTTCACTGGAAGACTGATAACTTGTTTTTTTGATTGAGTTTAACAAAGGGAACGAGTGATTTCTAGTCTGTGGTATTTTTTACTCTCTCTAAGTTGCAGTAGGTGAAGTTGACTTGTGGTGCACACACCATTTTCAAATTAACCCTTCCTAATTCTTGAAACACCCTTTATTTGGTGCATCACCATCCCTATTATAGTTTATTTCTACAAATATCTTTCCAATAAACCCCATGAAAATGTTAGCATAGGTCTAGATAATCACTTTATTGCACGGGAGTAGTATAACACTTAGTTTAGGAAGAGGAATCTAGCCTTCTCCGGAGGTTCACCTCGATCCCAAGTCCCACATCTTGAGAGGTGATCCCATGTGTCCCAATCACACCAAACACCCTATTCATATTCTGGCCATTCAGAGGGTGTAATGATTTTGTGAAAATAGAAGGATATCAGATGAAGCTTGGCAAGAAGTGCGGGAATGGGGATGAATTTATATACAGTTCCCAAAATTTACTTACATCAAAGTGCCATGGTTCAAATTTTCTCCAAATAAATTGCCAAGGTGTCCAACCGATAAGTGGGTGTCGATGGAATTAGTTCAACAATTACTTGATTATCACAAAATCTAGTATAATCGACATAAGGTAGGAGTTCAGTTTCCATTACCATAGGGAAATATATATGTGCAAATATATAGAAATCCAAAAATGTGGAAGGTGAAATGTCCCAAGTTACTCTAAGGACTTTCCATTTAAGGACCAAATTTTATTATGGGGATAAGTTCGGTAGAACATGGTTGGCCAATGTGCATATACCCCAAGTGAAGGATATTTGGAATCACTACCAGGATGAAACTATTGTAAGAAAAAGGGAATTTGAGAGATTAACCTTGAGTGAAGTGTTTTACTATGGGATTGTAGTTGTTCCTGAAGGTTTAAAATATGATGAGCAAGTACTGATCCTACTTATAAAAGAGATAATGTTGCAAATCAACCATTGCCCTAGATAAATTGGTCAAATCAAGAGTGTAGCAACATAAAGCATAGGGCAGGTCCCATTTTGAGGAGGATGTATGAATGGATGGAAACCTTGGGAATCAAACCCAAAGTGTCAGATCAATTATCTACATAATTAGTACAAGACCATTCAATGGAAGGTAGACCTATTCCTTCTAAAGGAAAAATGTCAACTCTCAAGCCCATTACTAAGACATGTAAGATCTCTTTTGTTTTCAGAGGTTTAGGGTCTTCTCTTGAGGCTCCTACTACCAAAACCACATCTCTAAAGTTGTATTCTACTGAATTCATAGATCTGAGTGTCTCACTAGTTGTGTCTCAGGTAACACAGTCGCCTCCTTCTTCTTCTCGCCTATCTTCACCACCTTTAAATCCACTTTCATCTACACCTTTAACCCTTCCTCCAGTCTTTTCTTTGATTTCTTCCACCCCCATTTCTTTCACTACATCTCCCTTCATGGATCAGGTGTTATCTTCCCTTCCTACACTTTCATTTGGAGAGATCTTAGGGATTGAGTCTCCTCTTTCCACCCCTCTTCCATAACCACCTCTTTCCATCTCCATATCCATTTCACCCACACCAAAGGCCATTCTTTCTATTCCACCTTCCATTATCACCACTTCACTGCCACCTTCTGTGACTGAGACTATTTCATTAGTATTACTAGTTTCTATAAGTACCATTGTGACTATGCCAATGATATCTTCTACATCATCTTCTTATGTACACGAATTCCAACATAGAAAAACCCCTAAGAAAAAGAAGAAATTACGTATGTTTGATGGTTTTTACTTGAGTGTCCTAGATCTAACTCCTAGAAGGCAAGAAAAATGGCCAAGTATTGTCTCTAATCTGTCAGTTCATCAATCATGAGAAAGGTTCATGGATATAGTTACTCCTGCTGTAGGGAAAATAAAATAGACTATAACTACAAAAGATTATTAGATCTCCAGGTTTGCACTAGGAAAAAATACCAATGAAGGAGCTACGAAAGATGTGCAGGTATCTTTGGGTAATGTTTTGGAGAAATATGAAAAGGATAAGGCAAGTAAAGATGAGCTTAAAGGGAAAGTTGAGAAGCTCACAACTCTTCTAACAAAAATCACACAACATGTACAAGCTACAACCACTCTCACCATTTCTTTGAGTTTTGAAGATACATCCTTCTATGTAGTGGAGAAAATTTAGAAGAAAGGGAGAGCAGTTGGAACATAGAAGGATTTTTTGATTAAGGATTTTAATACATTGATTAAAATTTTTGTGGATTTTTATAATGAGTTGTACTCAGAGAAATTTTTTGTTATGAAGTTTAATGAACTTCTTACTATAGAAACATGAAAAGTAATCTAAAGTTTCGACTCTGATTTACTTCTAAAATAAGGTGGGATTTATGATGATTAAAAGTTGCTTGAATTTTAGAAGGCTATGGAATTTCGGGTTCAGGTGTTATGAGATCTCATAGTGAAACTTGAGGAGAAATGAGTTAAATCAGTAGATGGATTGAATGATATTTCAAAAGAGTTTGAAATTATCCACTACAAGTTCCTAAATCAAACCATTGATGTTCTTCTGTTGATCAAATCATTGAAAATTTTAAGGTTCTTGTAAATGAATATGAAGATGTTACTAAATATTTTAGCATTGATTTTGTTTCAAGTTGGTTTCTTATCAGAACTTTGTGAATCAACGTAAAAATATTGTCAACAAGATTAAGAGGTTGCTAGCCAAGGTTTCTAAAGAGACTAAGTGTGTAGATGTAATAAATCGTTATGCATGTGAACCTAAAGAAGAAGAGGTCCAAGGGATCATTAAACATTTCTTTGATTACCGGATAAAATATCCGCAGAGGATCGGGAAGAAGAACTAGAGGAAGATAAAGGTGTTGTTAGCCCCAACTAGGATTGGCAACCATTTTTGAGTAGTCTCCAAGATCTAGGACTAGTGAAAGTTACAGTGTTAACTTGGTCAACTCGTGTAACTAATTTTACCATTTTTATGGGAGGTTGTTCCCTATGTTATTAATGCACTCTATTTTTAGTTAATTTAGATGAGGGTGGAGCTATAATCACTCAACCCTCTGGTTATAAATAGATATATGCATTATTAAAAAACTCTTAGATCATTATGAAAGGGCTCTATTATTTTTTATAATTCTAAGAACAACTTCAAGATTTTATATATATTCATAACGCTATTTTGCCTTCAAATATCTAGTATATTGTGCAACTCTATGATTTGTTAAGTACTTATGAATGCTTGATTCCTTGTATGTGATGAATTAAATTGCCTTTGCATCAGTTTTCTTAATTCAATTATTGGTGAAGTTGTAATATAAATATTTTTCTTTCAGATGTGGAAAATCTTAAATCCCTTCTATTGCTTTGATTTTATGTTGCATCAGTTTAGTGATTGAGAATATCTTTAGGAGATATGCATGTTATGTATTATTCCATTATATTAATTGTACAAGTGAATTATATATATTTGTTTCATCAATTATTGGTGTATCACCATTTTATGTGTTATTGATAATATTTTTATCCCTTTTCTTGAGAACAAAGTAGATTAGTTTCATTTCAAGTGTTATATCCTTACACCTTGATCTCAAATCAAGTGCACCAAGTTTGAAAGGAATCCAACCTTCTTCAAAGGTTCATCCCAAGGTGAAAAGGTTTCAAACCTTGGGGATGATCACATGTTACATGAGATCACTTAGAGATTCCATGGGTGCATGATCCACGTGATAACAACAACTAAGAAGTCTAGAGCTCTTGTTCCAATAGGTGATACCACATGATATGTGTGATTAGTAGAAAAAAAATTGTCCTCTTTTCACGTTGTTGAGAGTCATTGTTAAAGAGCTTGAGTTTACCCTTGTCATTAGTTGGGGTAGATCTTGTATATTCTGAGAACACTATTTTATTGCTATCAATTAGATCTTAGATGATTGTTTGGAGTTTTAGGCATCTATTTGTAGAATGTCCCACACATCGATGACAATAGAATTTATCATTGTAGTTCCTACATTTCAGTTGTGATGGGTCTAAATTGAGTGGTTGGGGAAGGGTAATAAGATCTCTCTCAAGAATTTGTTTCAATATAATATGTGGAGCCATGGGAAAGCTGTTAAATGTGTGTCAAGGTTGTTGCGACTGAACCTCCCGAGTAGGAGTGACAGTATTGAAAGTGAATTTAGTGCCAGTTGGTTTAGTTGTAGAAGGTTTAAATGGTGTCTTGTTAGAAAAATGAGTGGAAGAAAAAGTTTTTTCTTGATATTTTTTAGCTTTCCCATGGATGGGAGTTTGGTCTCATGAAGCTTAAGAGTATGAAAAAATTGATCGAATGAAAGATAGGTCTTAAGTAGAACACTCTCTTGTAGAGGTGGTAATAGACTCTGAATAAATAAATCCTTAAGCTCAGATTTGGCAAGCACATTTTTCATCTTAGCTAGATTGTTCTTATACCTCAAAATTTAGTTGAAGAGGTGTTCATTTGGATCTTGTTTACATTGTACTAGCTGGGCGTAATAAATCTTAGAGCCGATGTTGATGGAGAAATGTGTAAGAGAAAAGAAGTTTATCGAGTGAATAGGTAAGTTATATAACCAACGCATCGCATAATCATGGAGAATATGAGGAAATAACTTAGCTAAAAGGATATGATCATCAACAAAATCAAGATAAGTGACATGAAATGCTCTAAGGTGTTTTTATGGGTTTACAATACGCATTGAAAATGGGAAGCTAAGGTGTGACAAAATTTGGAGGAAGTGGGTAAGTAGAGATGGAAGGCTCAAATGGAATATGTAATAATAAGGTAGAATATAAATATGGCGATGCATGAAAAGTGGCTTGCTGTAACTTACAAATTTGAGCTTAAAGATCGTGATAAAGAGAAGTTAAGTCTTGATTACCAACAGATGAGAGTCACCATACATGAGAAACTAAGGGCAGATTAAATTATTGGTAGGAGTAGGAACATAAATGGGAATAGTAGAAATAGGAGGAGGAGTAGAAGCATACAATTGAGTGGTAACAGAAGTGGGTATGGTGGCAAAAGAAATGAGTTCTGTCAAGTTAGTAGCTTCCTCACGAGAAAGATGCAAAAGTAAATCTAGATATTAGGGATGCTTAGCAAGTTGATCATTGATGGCAGTAAGGTGAGCTTCAATAAATTACTCATGAGATTTATCCATGGTAAAGGAAAATAAACCCTAAAATGGTAAGGTAAGAAGGAAGAACCTAGAAGTGTGGATGATCAAGTTGGGTTCACCAAAATGATTAACTAAAATTAACTAAAAGTATGTAGTATGGGGATAATTAATCTAAGTTATGAACAATTGTAATAAAGTAAATAAATGTAGTAAATAAAGTATGTAAATGATCTAAATAACCATATAAAAGGAATTGTTATCCCTAATGTGCAAGAAAGAAGAGGAAAGAACTCAGCTGAATAAGAGATGCCTATGGGACTGTGTTACAGAGGTGACTAGAAAATTAGGATGTGGCAATGACTATGCTGAAGTCCCAAAAAGGGTGGATCTGGAGGATCTAGCTAGACTGGAGCACCTAGAGGGGGATTGGGGTGCCTGCGGGCACTCTAGTCCGCAATCTGGGTGCCCTGGTCTATGAAAAATCTCTAAAATTGATCTCTACATGGCTAAGAGGTGATCTGAAACCTTCACTATGTGTCGTATTAGATTCACCATATTCCTTCAGATGTCACCAATAATCCAAGATGAAATAATGACATATAAGACCCCAAAATAAGCATCAAACCCTAAAAAATTAAATTACATATGAAGGGGTTAGACTGACCTCAACTACCACAATGGTGGACTTACTAATTGAGTGCTACACTACATCTCAAACCCAATGTACTTATATGTGCAAGTGTGTATGAACATTCCTTAGGTTACTCTTGTGTCAGTCACACTTTGTGAAGTAGCGAGCAATAACTATGTGTATAAAATGTAATAGAATGTATATATGAAATAGAATAGAATCCCTCCCCCTATGAAGTGTGATGTAGATGTCCTAGCCTTATTCCTTGATGATGGGGCCATGGTGATGCAAGTGATCTCCAATACAATAGATGGATGCAACTCTATATGAGTGATAGTACTAAGTGATGCTAGGTCCCTCATTATGGTCTCATAACTTTATATTTATAGAGTTTTCTTGGTCTAATTTTGCAACTAAGCCCAAAAAGGCTGACCACAAGAAAGGTAAAGATCTCAAATGGCTAAAAAGAGCCCAAAAAGTGGCAGGAAAGTGCAAAAAGGACTGGGGTGCCCCTGGTGGGACTAGGGTGCCCGCGGGTGCCCTAGTACCAATTTGGGTGCCCCAATCGAGGCTAAAATAACATGAGATGATAGAAGTTGACTAGGAATATGGTTGCAAGAGGTCAAAAATGACAAAATAAAGTAAAACAAGATGGCCAAAAGATGGGGGTTGATTAGTACTTTCTTCACTCAAGAACCTTATAAATAGTAGTATGAGACCGGGATAAATAATGTCTAAAGTGCATGATTTTGTGAATACAAGTACATGGTAGAAGTCCATTTTATTTATAAGAATATTAGATCCAAGATCAGGTTACATACATGATTATCATAAAAATTTAGCAGTGATATAGGGTTTAAACAAGGATGTCCTTTATCACCCACTTTATTTTGTCTTTAAATTGAAAAATTGGAAGAGTGGATAGACATATTAGAAGGGGATGAGATTCACATAGCTGGCTATGTGATTAAACTCTTTATATATGTTTTCACGTGGATCTTACACCCGTGGAATATATAAGTAATCATGTGCAACATGGGAACATCCCAAAGGTTTGGAACCTTGTCTCCTTGAGATGAACCTCTGGAGAAGGCTGGATTCCTTTCAAACTTGGTGCACTTGATTTAAGATTAAGGTGCAAGGATATAAAATTTGAAATGAAACTAATCTACCTTATTATCGAGAAATATTATTACATGACACATAAAATGTTGATGCACCAATAATTAATGAAACAAAAATATCTACTACACTTACATAATCAATATTATGGAATAATACACAACATGCACATCTCCTAAATATCTTATGAATCATTGAACTAATATAACATAAAAATCAAGGAAACATAAGGGATTTAGGGTTTTCCACAACTAAAACACAAATATTTGTATTAAAACTTTACCAAAAATTAAATTAAGACGAGTGATGCAAACGAAATTTAAGTCATCATATACAAGGAATTAAACATTCACAAGTACTTAAAAAATCATAGAGTTGCACAATGTACCAAATATTCAAAGGAAAAAATAGTGTTTTGAATATATATAAAAGGCTTGAAGCCATTCTTGGACTTATCAAAATAATATATCCCTTTCACAAAACATCTAAGAGTTTTTCTAATCCATAATGCATCTATCTATTTATAATAAAAAGGGTTGAGTGATTATAGCTCCACCCTTAACTAACTTACCTAAAAATAGAGTGAATTAATAACATAGGGAACAATCTCCCACAAAAATAGCAAAACTAGTTACACAGGTTGACCAAGTTAACCCTACAACTTTCACTAGTCCTAGAATTTGGAGACTACTTAACAATGCCTGTCAAGCCTAGCTTGGACCAATAACACCTTTATCTTCCTCTGGTTCTTCTTCATGCTCCTATGTGGCTTATTTACTCCTATAATCAAATAAATATTTAATGATCCCTTGGACCTCTTCTTCTTTAGGTCCACATGTATAACTATTTATTACATCTACACACTTAGGCTCTTTAGAAACCTTGGCTGTCAACCTCTAAATCTTGTTGACAATATTTTTAAGATGATTCACAAAGTTATGATAAGAAACCAACTTGTAAACTAAATCAATGCTAAAAGATTTAGTGACATCTTCATCTTCATATACTAGAACCTTAAAATTTCCAATGATTTTATCAACAGGAAGAACGTAAATGATTTGATTTAGGAACTTGCAATGGATAATTTCAAACTCTTCTAAAATATCATTCAATCCATCCACTACTTCAACTCATTTCTCCTCAAGTTTCACCATGAGATCTCGTAACACCTAAACCAAAAATTCCATAGCCTTCTGAAATTCAAACATATTTGAATCATCATCAATCAAACCTTATTTTATAAGTAAATCTTATTCGACACCTTAGATTACTTTCCATGTTTCTAGAGCAAGAGATAGATTGTCACTATCCTCAGTAAGAAGTTCACTTAACTTTATAAGAGAAAATTTCTCTATGTATAATTCATTATACAAATCCACATCAGTTTTAATCAATGGATTGGTATCCTAAATCAAACACTCCATCCATGTTCTGACTACTCTCCCTTTCTCCCTAATTTTCTCCACTACATGGAGGATGTATCTTCAAAACTTGAAGAAATGGTAAGAGTGGTTGTAGCTTGTACAGGTTGTGTGAGAGTCATGACCTGATCAATTTTACCTTTAAGATCATCTTTAATTTTCTTATCCTTGTCATATTTCTCCTATAAATTACTTAGATATACCTACATATCTTACTTAACTCCTTCATGGTTAGCTTTTCGTAGTGCAAACCTAGAGATCTGATAATTTGTTTACATTTGTCTCACAGTAGTTTCATCCTAGAATTGAATCCAAATATCCTCCAATTAGGGTATATGCACACTGGCTAACCCTATTATGCCAAACTTATCCCAATAATCAAAGTTGTTCTTCGAATGGAAAATCCTTAGAGTAACTTGGGACATTTCTGCTTCCACATTTTTGGCTTTATATATATTTTCATATGTATATTTCCCTAGGGTAATGGGAAACTGAATTCCTACCTTGTGTCAATTATGTTGGATTTTGTGATAATCAAGTAATTATCTAACTAATTCCATCAACACCCACTTGTAAGTTTGACATCTTGGTAATTTATTTGGAGCACCTGCAAACCCTGACACTCTGATGCAAGTAAATGTTGGGAACTATAGATAAATTCCTCCCCACTCCCACACTTCTTACCAAGCTTCGTCCAATATTCTTCGATTATAAAAATTCTTGTCAAAATAATACAAAAGGAAAATGAAGAAAGTGTCATTCACTCTCCTAAAGTGTTTAGAACCTTCCTCCATGGTAAGTTGTGGGTAATAGTCATATATTTGAGTAGTGATTCTGACTCCTTTTGGATCCAACCTTGGATACTCTCTCATTGCATCTGCCACATAAACAAGATAAAAAGTCATGAAGAATTTTTTGGAGGTCACCACGTCTCCCAATTGGAAACATGTTGAATTACTTATGTTCTCGCCCCACCAAATAAATTCTTTGTTTTTCTTAATTGTGTCTATATAAAGGGACATCCACTCCTGAAAATATCTGGCCATACAAAGACTTGAAACCTTACTCAATAGTGTAATTATATCATTGACCTCTTGAATGATGTCTAAGTGGGGAATCATCTTAGGAAACTTTAACATGGTACCTTTCTTTTGTGCCAATTAACTCTTGGCAATGACCTTTGTGCAAACCTCATTTTCTTCTGATCAACGCTCAATTGTGGACATAGAGGATATTTTTGTATATTCCTCTACATTGGGGAGCCTTAAAGATCTTCAAATAAATCATTTTCTAACTTGATCACAACATTACCATCATCATCTTTTATATTACGGGTAGCCTTGTCAAAATGCAAGGCTACAACTAGTACAAACTCGGGCATTGTACGGATGATAGAAAAGAAGCAATAAGAGGAAGAAAATTGACATAAATTTCTTGCATCCAAGGCTTCTTATTTGGGGCCTTAACCCTTTTCCAAAACTCAACCATGTCTATGTGCCTAAAATCAGTGTCTTTAACATTTTCCATGTTTGAAGTAATGCTAGAAGGGGGAGATACCCCCTCTAGATAGGTATACTTCATCTTATCATTTATTTTTGACAAAGAACCAGACATATTCTTGTTAGAATGTTCAAAAATTGAGGGTGACAATAACCTACAAAAACCACCTAGACTTCTGAAAACTTGAATTCCAAAGTTCCAAAATCACAAACCTTTAAAATCATTAATTTTCTGAATTCTAAAAACAACAATCTATAAAATCTAAAAATTGCAATGTCTGAAGTAAAAAACTTATGAAGCTCAAAGTCAAAATTTTTTGAACTCCAATTACCTACTAAACTCTGAAATGATCAACCTCTGAAACCTGTGAAACCCTAAACTCCAAAATGATTTATCTCTAAATTCTAAAGAGATTTCAACTCCTGAAAGCCGCAAGGTCAAAAATATAAAAATTCCAAACTCCGAAGTCAAAAATTTTTGAACCTCCAAAAAATATAAAGTCCAATAATACTCCAAATCTAAATTCTAAAATCCTTTAGCATTTCCTTAGGCTCCAAAATATGTAAAAATTTGACCCTGGGATTTCAGAAAATTGGCTCTGTAAGTGTCATTGTCCCAACCAAAGAAAATTTCTCCTCTTTTTGGCACACAATTATGCATATTTAGACTCAAAAACAAATAATAAAGCAACTGTGGGAGCCATACTTGGGGTTGTAACAAAACGAAAAACCAAAGGGCAAGAAGCAAAACCCAAAACAATTATCCAAGGATGAATAAAAGAAAAATTTAAACAAGACTTACCCAAATACTAAGAAAATATAAAAATTAGCCTCAAAAATTGCTTGAGGGAATTTAGTGAAGGGTCATAGTAATCGTCAAGATGTTAAAGTACTTTTGATCTAGTGAAAATGTCTGGTGAAAATCCCCATATTTATAGGGAGGTCAAATTTAATTACCCTAAGCCGACACATGAGGGGTAGTTGAGCAATAAGTGTTTTCATAGATTGGACTCTGAATTTTCCCATGAAAACCACATGCTCATGCAACCAAACCTCTAAAGTCTGAAACCTTGAAGTTCTAAACTTCGGACTTTGGACTTTTTTGCTCATTTTCCATGCAAAAATGCCCTTAGAATCTAAAATCTAAAAATCTAAAGTTCTAAATTTTAGACTTCAGACATCAGGAGAAAATTTTGGATGTAAAACACAATGAAAACTCTAAATTATGATTTTCAAATCCTATTGGATTGGAATTTAGACTTATCCCTTCATTTGGCATGCAAAATGTCAGTAAAAATCTAAAATCTGAAACCTGATGGCATAGGAATTTTTCGAGACAAAATTTTCAAAAAAAAAATTTAAGGAAAAGAATGGGCAAAGGATTTGTAAAAACTTTAACGGCCCTTCTAGGTAGGGTAACTTGCAAAGTTAACTGTTGCTAACACTTAAGCTTTGCCATTTATTAACTAGAATTAACTAAACTAGGGGAAAGTATAATGATAGTTAATCTAATCTAGGAGGACATAAAAATTGTAAATGAGTGTACTAAAGTAATATAAAGTAATTAAATAATTAAATAATAGAAAATAAAACCCTACTATGCAAGGAGAAGGTAAGGAAAGAACTCAGCTGATTGCATATGATGGTAGAAGAGTGTCACAGTTCTAACAAGAGATTCCAGAAGCAGGAACGTCTACATAGTGGTCTTAAAATGCATGGATTTGGAGAGTCTGAATAGACTGAAAAACCCAAGAGGATATTGGGGCACCCTGGTGTGATATAATAGGCACCCTAGTCTCTAAAAATCTTAGAATTTAATTCTTACGGGGTGAAAATATACGTTGTAACCTTCTTTGTTTATCGCATTGTATTTCCTGGACTGCACCACATGTACGAAATATTCCAAGAGAAAGAATGACCTGCAAAAGACCCAAAAGGAAGTATCAAAACCCTAAAAAAATAAAATATACATATGAATCAATCAGAGTAACCTCAGTTACCACAATAGTGGGCTTTCTAAACTGATTGTTGTCAGACCCAAATGTAGTTTTGGTGTGTATGTGCATGTCATGCCCTAGGTGGTCTTGAGCCATTCACATTATGTGAAGTACCGAGCAATAACTAAATGTAGAAAAATTAATAGTATGTGTGCATGAAACCCCCCTATGAAGTGTGTGTTGATGTAGATCTCCTAGCCTTGATGCATGGGACTATGTGGATGCAAGTGTTGTAATGGATGCAACTCTAGATGTAGTGATACTAGTAAGTGACGTAAGGATCCTCATTATGGTCTCATAACTTTATATATATATGGTTCTCTTGATCTAATTTCATAATTAATCCCGACATGGACGAATAGGAAAAAGATAAGTATGAAAAATGGCTAGAAGAGGCCCAAAAATAGGTGGGAAAGTAGAAAAAGGATTAGGGAACTCCAGGTGGGACCAAGGCACCCTGAGGCACCCCAATATAGGCTTGGGCACTCCAGTTTAGGCTAAAATGATGGAAAAGTTCTAAAACAGACTAGGCATGTATCTAAAAATATGCGGGAATAACAAAATAAAAGTAAAAGAAGATGGCCAAAAAGGTGGGAGTAATTAGTACTTTCTTTACTCAAGAACCTTCTAAATAGTAGTACGAGACCAGGATAAATAATGTTTAAAGTGTGTGATTTTGTGACTACATTTTTCCCCCACTTTATGTTAGTGAGCTGAAATCTTGGTAACATAAAGTAGATAGAGATGCATACCTGATGTCCAAGTAGAGTGTAGTAGAAAACCTACCGAAGGACTAGACAAAATCATGGAATGATAAAAATATGGAGGAGCATGGAAATTATAGATGAAAAATGATCATAGAAAAAGTGGTGAGAGTGAACCTAGGGTAGAATGCGTGTGTGGTTGTTGTGGTGTGTAGTGTACCTTCATGGTTAGTAAGGCATGTTCTTATCACATAATGTTATTGTCATCGTTATTTTTGTTACCCTCAATTTAACTAATTTTTTCTCATACGATCAGATGTGGAAGGAGAAAATCATCAATTAGTCAAATATGTATGTATGTAAAATACACGTGTATATAAATGTGTAAAGTACGTAAATGTAAAATACATGAAATTAAAAATGTAAATGGAACATGTGCACCTGATCCATGTCAAGAGAAATGGTGTAGAAGGTTATCATATACTGTTGTGATTTTTTTTGTGTGATCTCATGCCACCCTCACTAAAGAACTGTAGGGAGGAAATTCTATTTTTCCTCCAAACTTTAACTACTTTTGTTGAAATGTGTGTGAAAAAATCTTTGTACTATCCTTTTTTTTGGGTAATCCGACACCACTAGCTGAAGTAGTGTAGAGAGGTACACCCATTGTAACCTCCAAGCCTATAAGTGCTTCAGAGAAATGATAAGGACACCATGTCATGTAAAATTCATTGTGTATGGGGTTCGTAGAATATTTTGAACCCACTCGTTGTATGTAAACTTGCAATGCCAAGGGTAGAAAGTGCATTCTATTGAACCGGTGTAGGTGCAATGTGTTAGTATGTAAACCCCCAAATTATAACCCCCTCTTTGGGGATGCATGTGACATCACTAATAGAAGAATGTGGCCCCATAAGAGGACCAACCAAACTTTGAACCGTGTAGCTTGGAAATTTCTTGGTATAAACCAAGGCACGCACAAATAAGAAGGCTAGCCAAAGACAAGTGTAACCAATGCATGCATAGAGAAAACATGTGTAAGTTATGCAAAAAATTTTGTAAATGTAAACACACAAGAAAAAAAGAAATCCACACAAATCAGGTTACAAAAATGGGACATCACTCACGATGTTGCAAGACCCACAAGGCAATCATGACCTCAAACAACAAAAAAAGTGTGCACATAAGCAAAGGGCAAAGCCCACATAGAATGGAAAAAAATAGCAGACAAGTACAAACAAAAAAACAAACAAGTAGTCATGGAAACATGTAAACCTACAAAACAAGTGTTACACATGGAACAGCCATTAACGTGTTAGAGAAATAAAAAATATGTAAAAGTTTGTATGATCAAGTAATGTAAGATTCTAAGTACGAAATGAAACAATAACACCTGGATGAGATGAATGTGGATGCCCCCAACAACCAGTATAGGAAGGGTAGAAGGCAAGCATCCATGCCCCACATAGGAGTCATGTATCTATGATCACACTAAACAAAGGTGTAAACGTGCATGTGTGGATGAAATATAAGAAATCATTCTAACATGTGTATTAAAGTGATCATACAAAACAATGGCAAACAAGATTAAATGCCCCCAAGGCAATGCAATATGTTGTGGATGAATGGAATGGAATGCAATATGGAATGATAGGAGCTACGTACCCCCCAAGTGGATGGAAATGTATACAATGAGGTTCTTTTTTTCCCCCCTCAATAGTCAATAATCAACTGTAAACAAGAGTACATCATCGGGAAATGGTCAAGTAGTGTTTTTTGTATTTATCACGTTGCGATGAATGCATATGTGTAGTGATGACATGCAACATGTAGAGAGGATGAGCATGAACCCTATAGCCAAATCATATATCACGACTTCTTGAATGAATGAGTGATGATTTAACCTAAGCATATATCACTATATGATGAAAATATTAAGATGAGTGATGATTTAGCCCTAAGCGTATATCACTATAAAATGAAAGGATTAAGATGAGTGATGATTTAGTGCTAAGCGTATATCACTATATAATGAAAGGATGAGTGGCAATGTAACCTCAAGTGTATACCACTACAAGATGAAATAATGGAGGTGGTGATTTATCCTAAAGTGTATACCACTACTAGAGAAAATGATGGAGGTGGGTGGCGATTTAGCCTAAATTATATGTCACTATCCTAGGAATGTCACATGATGAAATTTCGTATGATAAATGTAAGGTCCATTTTATTGGTAAACCCTCAGCATTCAAGTATGGATCTATGAACTAAAGTATGTCATAGGGTAGTGAGTGCAGCGCGTAGAATACAATGTAGCATGTATGATGAAACTAGATGACCATGTGATGAGTAAGGTTTGTAAATACGCGGTTTGGGAAATGCAATGTAGGATGCATAAGGTGTATAGTATGTATATGGTGTAGTGTGTAAAAATGTGATAATAGATAGAAATGGAATATGTAATGATAAAATGTAAGGCTAGACTTGTATGTAATGCAACCTAGTATAGTGTGTAGAATATATGTAGAAATGCGCAGTGTATGATGTGACTAGGTAGAATTTATGCATGGATAGCCTACTAATGTATGTAATGTGTAATATGACTAGGATATATGGTATGTAGAATGACCTAAGCATGATGTAAGATGCATGTAGAAGAATGTTAGAATGTAGACAAAGTATAATATGTATTGGTGTATAGCGTGCGATGTGTGATGAAATACAATGTGTAGTGCCTAAGGTGTAGTGTGTGGGGTTATGTATAATGGTAATCCCTCAACATTCAAGTGTGAATCAAATCACAAGAGTGTGTCATTGGGTAACAACGATGCTATAACGTGTGGTATGGTATTCCTATAGGAAAGGACGATAAATGAGAAATATGAAAGGTGTGATGTAATACTATGTAACTATGTGAAATAGGAGGGGGGAAGTGTGTAATGTGTTATGCCCCCCAAGTAGGTAAACTAACCAATGAGAGTAAAAGGTGAAGGTCCTCCATCTGACACCTGCAAGGAGGAAAGTAAAGGGCCATAATCTAAAAGCGGTGGTATGGTAGATAAATGTAATGTTGAAAAATGAAATCTATGTGCATTTGAAGGATGAATGTAAGATGAATATTGTGGTGTATCAATGTGCAGTGGTGATGAGGCTGGTGGTAGTGGTTACAATGATGTGATTGATGAATTATTAGGAAGAAATGGTGAGAAAATTTTGGTAGAGGATTGACTTGGTGATGTCGGAGAAGAGTGACGAGAAAGAGATGGCAAACGTTTTACAAAATAGCATTTCCTAGTAGGTAGTTGAGAAACACTATCTGGATACACATGAGATATACAAGGCCGATGGGTGTCCCTATTAGTATTAATAGGTTGTGTAGAAAATAAAAGAAGGCCCAAACATTCAAGATCTTTAATTAGACGTGATAAGGCTTGGCAAGCATTATCGTGATGTCCATAAATTCGATGATAGTGGTAATATGGACAACAACGGTATTGTGTTAGCCGAGAAGGATGATAGGAATGAGTAGGAGGAAAATTGATCAACTAATGCTTAAGAAGGTGGATAATAATGTCATAGGATGGAGTACTATGTTCAAATATGAGCAACTCAGGTTATGATATACCTTGAGTTTTGGTTAAGTGGCAAGTATCGGTCATAGAGCGCATATGAGATGTAGAATTAACACAAACATGCAATTGAAAAACATCCTTAAGTTGTTTAAGTTCAGCAGTAAGAGAGGAAATCATGGATTCCATAGTGTGAAACTTTTCTTGGAATAAATAATGTAAAGTGAAAATTGAGTCCAATAGAGATGTATTAGTTGGGTGATCATGAGGTCCAAATCTTTCAACTAAATGGGAGAATATGGGACTTACTTGGTTGTGGAAAATTGTCATCAACGAAGAAAGGAAATGGATAAACTAAATTGTCTAAAGGAATATTTTTATTTTTGTTAAATTCATATAGAGCGGTAAGGGAAACCTGATAATAAAATGTGTGAGGTTGGTCATCCAAATAATGGTGAAAGTATAATACATACATTGCCATGATGTATTGTTAATCAGTAAAGGGAGGTAATGGACATCTAAGAGCATACCAAATAGTGAAGTTGGGTGAATAGAAAAAAATGAGCTATTAAAAATATGCATGGTACCAAAGGGCATGCTAAATGCTATATCAATTTGAGCAGGATTGAACGTGCCTCCAATATAGTCTAACCAAGACTAGTTAAGGGTAAGTGCAGAGAGAGTAGTGTAACATGCAAGGTGGATAACCAAATGAAAAACACGAAGCCCATACGCAATGGTGAGAATAATAGATCCATGATATAAATGTGGATCATAGAAAGGTGAATGGAGGTCCTCAAATGCCAAACCAAGTTAAATGAGACCGTCATGTGAACATATAGTCATTCTAGCAGGAGATATCAAGTGGTATATGCGCCCAATAATAATTATTCATGAAGAGAGTACAAGTGAATGGTGGGCATAATGAAGGGGATGATAGAGCGATGTCCGTACACTAGAGAGTCCCCTGATATGGAATGATAACATTAGTAGTAATAGGAAGCGGGGAAGGAACTACATCTATCATGTGAATGTCATCCTCAAATGGTTATTCATTGATAATCAGAGGTGGTGGAGGAATATGTTAAGCCAAAGAATATTATGGAGTAGACCCTGTATAAAGTATCATGGAATTTGTGACATCAGGAATTAATGATGAATCATGAGGGATCACATCAATCATAAAAATAGCAGGGACCGAGTCATGTGGAGCTTCAAGGGATGGTGGATGAAATGAAGCAAATGGAGAGGTAAGGACAATTATTGCATCAAAATAATCAGCTATGGCAGAATTAACAGGTGAAGGTGAATCATCATATGGTTTAGTTATGGAAAAAGGTGCAATGATGGGATCAGGTAGAAGAGCTTGAGCCTCTTAGATAAATTGTGCTAAAATGATAGGGTCAATAGTACATAGATAACAAACAACAACGCCATTTATAGCTTTGAGATCCATATCAAAAGATGGTAGCTAAATAAACGAAGGACAAGGTCTATAACCAGAATGATCAACAGGAGTATCAAAAAAGGCATGACCAAAGCTATCAAATTGAAGAACGATTGGAAATTTGTTAGGATTATGTTGAGCCATGATAAGAGGTCGGGTTCACCAAAATTATTAACTAAAATTAACTAAAGTAGGTCAAAGTACAATGATAGTTAATCTAATCTTGGAGGACATAAATGTTGTAAATAAATGTACTAAATCAATATAAAGTAATTAAACAATTAAATAATAGAAAATAAAACCCTAATATGCAAGGAGAAGGTAAGGAAAGGATTCATCTGATTGTAGATGATGGTCACAAAGTGTTGTAGTTGTGATAGGAGATTCCAAAAGTAAGAATGGCTGCATAGGGGTCTCGAAAAGTGTGGATCTAGAGAATTTGAATAGATTGAAGCACCTAGGAGGGTACTGGGGTGCCCTGAGGTACCATGGTATGGTATAATAGGTTCCCTGGTCTATGAAAAATCTCAGAAGATACGTTGTAACCTTCTCACTTTTTGTTGCACTGGATTTCCTGGAATGCGCCTAATGTACGAAATGATTCCAAGAGAAATAATGACCTGCAAAAGACCCAAAAGTAAGTATCAAAACCCTAAAAAAAATTAAATATGCAAATGACTAAGGTCAAACAAACCCTTAGCTGCCACAACAGTGGGCTTACTAAACTGAGTGTTTCACTACATTTCAGACCTAAATGTAGTTCTGGTGTGTGTGCATGTCTTGCCCTAGATGCTCTTGTTCCAATCGCACTATGTGAAGTAGCGAGTAATAAATAAATGTAGAAAATGTAATAGTATGTGTGAATAAAATAGAATAGAATCCCTCCCCCTATGAAGTGTGTGTTGATGTAGATCTCCTAGCCTTGATGCATGGAACTATGTGGATGCAATGGATGCAACTATAGATGGAGTTATAGTAGTAAGTGACTCTAGGACCCTCATTATGGGTCTCATAACTTTATATTTATAGGGTTCTCTTGATCTAATTTAGTAATTAATCCCGAAATGGGAAACTAGGAAAAAGATAAGGATGAAAAATAGCTAGAAGAGGCCAAAAAAGAGGCGAGAAAGTAGAAAAAGATCGGGGCACCCCAAGTAGGACCAGGGCACCCCGGGGTGCACCAGTCCAGGATTGGGCACTGTGGTTTAGGCTAAAATGATGGAAAAGTGTGGAAATAGACTGGGCATATATCTAAAAATGTGTGGGAATTATGAAATAAAAGCAAAAAACGATCACTAAAGAGGTAGGATTAATTATTACTTTATTCACTCAAGAACCTTCTAAATAGTAGTATGATATTTGGCTAAATAATGTCTAAAGTACATGATTTTATGACTATATCCACCAATCATTTCTTTTTCCAACATTGATTATCACTCTAAGTTTACATCTAATCATTTAGACATCCATGCATCTATTGGCTGGACCTCCATCAATAACACTAAGGTTGACACATCATGGCCCATTAACACATGCTCTATTTCACTTGTCAAGGCTATCAGGTATCCTCCATCCCAAATCAGATACCCTTTTGCAAAACCCTTTGGGGTTGTTAAACTACATGTTACATTTGGTCCTCTTACTATGCTTGTACCTTTCCTCATTGGAAACACAGTTGAGGGATGTGACATGCTTCTTGGTCTCAATTGGATTCGTCGCTCACAATCTATTGTTTCTATGAATCATTTGCAACTCAAATTTATTTACAATAATCAGGTCATTTCTATTGATGGTGTCCCTCCATCTACTCCATGGTCACCATCCTCTCATGTAGTATCTAGCACACACCCTACTTCATCTAGTGCATCACTTTCTATGTTTCTCAAAGAACAATATACTCCTATTTCACCTACTTGCATATCATCTACATGACTTCACCACTCCACTAGCCCTCCACATAAGTATAGGCCTATTTCTCACACAATTACTACATCTTGGCATAGATCACCACCTCATTTTATTCCACATGGATCTTCTTCACCTACACATTCCTTATCACATAGATCTCCATTACCGATGCATTTTGTGTTGCCATGAAGTTCCTTATATATTCATCCCTCGCATGCACATAGACTTCATTCACCAATACAATAGATGTCTACCATACCTCCATTATTAGATCATGGTTATACACTTTCATCTCCTACATTAGATGAATGACCTCCATCCTTCACCATCATTTGATAATTCATTCATTCACACACAATTGGGGGGCATAACACTTCACATCCCCCCTACCTCGTATTAGCATAGTCACAATAATCATATTTTACATTCTTATACATTCATATCCTAGCATTAGGCATATTCATCATACATTCTAGCGTCATTACCTGATGACACACTCTTGTTTTTTGGTTCACACTTGACTGTTGAAGGCTTACTACACATGAACCCCACACATTGCACATTGCACCTATTCATACATTACACGTAATACACCACACGTTCTACACTTAGTCTACAAAATTTCGACATTTTTGCATTTATACATCGTGCATCATGGTAGTCATCATTAGACATACACCATTATTTACACGTCTTACATCCTAGACTACTTATCCTACATACTGTATTATTCATTTATCTACATACCATACATATTGCACCATGCATTTTCACATATATTCTATTTATTCATCCTATATGATTCTATCATAGCATCATCTTACATACTACATTATTATTCCTTCTACGTACCTGTCATTTTACTCATTCTATAGCTCTTGCATTTCCATTCTACATCTTGTGTATTCACATGTTCTAGTCACCTTGCATTTTACACATTCTAAACATCTTGAATTTTCATTATACACATAGTGTATTTACACATTCTTCTCATCACATGGTCATCACCTATACTATATCATCTTCTACGCACTGCACTCACTACTTGATGATGTGCTTTAGTTCCTTCGTCCATACTCGACTATCGAGGGTTTATGACAAGTGTTTTTTATGTTCATAAATCCAAGGTGGCGTCCACGACTGTTTGCAATAAATGAAATAGTAGGAATGATTTTGTAGTACATAATTTAGTTAAAAAAACTAAGAAATTTCTGAACTGATCATCATTACAAAATAAAATACTTAAAAGAAAACTAAAAAAAAGACAAAATTGAAAATTCATTGATCATGGAAACAAATATGCATCAAAGTAATGAAATAAATGTTGGAACATCAAATGCATTCATAAAGATAGAAAGGAAATAAATGTAAACTCCCTTTTCATTGGTTGGGAGTGACCCTTTCTCCTTCCCTTTGATCAGGTTTAACACTTAAACTTAAACAATAGAAATTTCCCCCAAATCTGCTATCTTTATTGAATTGAAAAATGTGATGTTATAATGAATCAAATGACTAGAAAATCAAACCACTAAATCTAAGTACAAGATTTCTTTGTTACAAGATATGTTCTAGTTCTGTTAGGAGAGAACTAGTTAATCTAAATGACAAATACTTCTTAAATAAATGCTAACTGAAATAATGGCTATCTATTTGCAAAATACATTAATGAAGGGACAATCCTTAAAGTGTTCAAATTGGAATCATTTGTGTCAACTGAAGAGGAAATCCATGAGTTTCTTCTTTGAAGGAGTCAATCACTACTAGAAGATTTTTTGTCTCATAATTTATTGAGAGAATTTTGACGACAACAAAGTTTAGTTTGGGGTTATTCATTTTCAAAATTGGGAGGAATGTTTGTTGAGTTAATGACATTTCTTATGTACAAGATATGGTGTTTCCAGCTATGATTCTAATCATTTGAATGATTTGCATGTAGGTGCGAATTTATTGCTTTGGAGAATCAAGTTTGATGACCTCGATTATCTGAATTTGGTACTCTAAGTTACCTATTAAAATGGAGGTGAGTCCTATGCTGACACGTTAATTACAGTCTTGCATCGGTGCATGAATTAAGTCATACACTTCCTGTAATAACTCAACACACTCTTTCAAAAGTGTATTCAATGTTTCACAAATAAATCTATTTAAGTTGAAAAATAATTAATAAGGTAAAAGTAATAAACATATGCACAATAATTCCTTAAAAATCATAGTAAAGTATTAAATATAGGAAGTTAACATTGTCCATCATGTACTATGATATCAAAATGGTATATGACTAAACATGGATTAAACATCACAAAATGGGGCTCATCACTCCCCCGGAATAAAGGTTTAGTAGGTCCTCCTGCTACCTAACATTTAATTTCTCTACAATCCTAGAACAAGTATATTCATTGGTGAAATTTTGCTAAGTTTTATTCAAGGATGTATCAGAAAATCCAAAATGATCAACAACATTGTTCCTTTAATTACTGTAGTTTTCCTCTGATTGGTCATCCATTGAATTCCATCATGGCATGGGTGCAAGGACTAGTGGGGGCTATGTCTCATTCTAATCCATTGTTCTTTGAGGTTTAGAATTGTCTTACAGATATATTTTTCCCATTTCAATTACCACAGGAGGTTTGTTAGTGAAATGAACTCCTTCCTCTTATAGGGCTCTGCAAGTAATTGATATCATACTTGGGAGGAAAGGAAATTAACATTTAATACTGGGATCACCTGTTCTATGAATCTTTTGACATAATTCTGAAGAATATTTGTGTACCTATCTACTAGACGTAGACAATACACCTGTGAACGAAACTTGTTCAAAAACTTAAGGGGTGCTGGTAAATCATGCCTCATCAAGAGGCCAATGGTGGATTATGATTGAAAAAATACTATCATATGATCTCTCAATTCCCCTTGATGTCTAAGAGTAGAAATAAAAGACCTTAATTACACTCCTCCTACATAAAGATTAATTGGAATCTCAATTTGTTCTGGGAGAAGAAACTTGTGAACATAGAATTCACACAAAAAAAATTTCTCAACATACTTTCCTGCAATATATGCAGCTATAAACTATCTATCATCCTCAAATTCTATATCCATCACTACACAATCCCTTGATATTTTCCATTTAAAGAATTATTCTTTTAAAAACAATGCATAAAATTTTGAAGGGGGTCGGCAAGAAAGGACCTCATCATAGAGTCTACTTACTATCAACACATTTTCTTTCAACAATTGATTTTCTTCTTTCAAATATTTATTCTCCTCTTCCACTACCCTTAATTAGTATCACTCTTCCATCCACTTAACAATACCTTTTAAAACAATAATATGATGGAAATACTTCTCTTTCTCTCTCTTTTTTTCCTGCAACTATGTTAGTGAGGTGCCAAGTTCCTCAGTTTTAGCATGAAGGGAGGTTACCTCTTGTTCTCGTTCCTCCACAACCTTTTGTAAATGGTGTGTGGCTTCCTCATGTTGAGCTAGTGTGACTTTCAATTTTTGAATTTCTTGATCTTTTGCAGCTATTGACTAAGAGAAGTGAGTTTCCTTAGCCTCCAAAAGTGACTGCAACTGGTTTATACACTCTTAAGCTATTTTTAGCTCAAACTGAATTTTAGACAAGGAGAGAACTTGGGGCATGATAATATCATAATCCAAGGGAGAACTAGGTTCTCCCTCTTCCATAGGTTCCTTCCCTTTATCTCTATCATGTGATCCTACAGTTGTAGGCATAGAATGCTCAATATCCACTTCTATTTTAGGGGTGGATAAGGAAACTAGATTGTTAGGAGACATGGGTGGAGTTTGAACCAATATTTTCATTATCTCAATTGTTTCATGTTCCTCATGGGATAGGGGATTGTCAATTGGTATCTTATGGAGGGCAAGTATAGGATTTGAAGTTTGGAGACGTTTCTTGGGTCTCGTAGAGGTAGAGGGTGCTTATTCTCTAACTACTGTAGGATTTAGGGAACATTATTTTTGAAATTTTAATAATTTCTTCATCTCATTCCTCTTCTTAATAAAATGATGTTTGCATATTATGTGGATTAAACCCTGACATTTCAAATATGGATCCCGCTAGCAAAATTTATCTGTAGCAACACAAATGGATTCATATAGAAATTATGGAAAATTAATCTTATACTAAGGTATGTTTTGACCATGTCGAAGATGGATTAACATTCTTAACACATGACCCAATACAATTTCATATTGCCCTTCATATGTAAAATACTTAATCAACCATTTTGTTATATCAGCCCAAAGTTCTTTGATTTTCCCTTATTATCTATGATGAGATGTAGTTTCTCTTTCTTCCCAATTGCAAATATTTTAATTACTTCATGATACATAGTCTTATCACTTACTACTAACCCCTCATTAGGTAAACTAGAAAGATGACTAATTATAGTTGGAGAAAATGGAATTTTCTTACCATTGAAAGTAGAATTCCCTTCTTCCATGTTCCTTGTGAATTATTCAGTCATTGAAATGTTGAATTATTCATATGCCAAAAAAAAAATCCAACCATCCCACACTTTCAAAACTTTCAACTTCCTTAGTATCATCCAAAATCTCAACAAATTTGGTGGGGTTCATGTCGCAACCTAGGCCCCATTCTTAGAAATTATGAGTAGATAAAAAATATGGATGAAGGCATAGGACTAGTAATGGAAAACTTATAGATCAGCAGTGCAGGATTATAAGGGTTTAATTTGGAAAGTGGAAAAGGGAGGAACTTAGCATGCAAGAAATATAACTGAATTTGGAAAATTATGTTAAAATCCTGAGGTAGTAATTGAGGTGATTGCACGCATGTGAACATTATGGGGAATTGAATTATAGATTTAATTAGGATTTGAGAAGTGTGCTAAGTAAATGGTAATAAAGGTGTGTGATTCTCAATAATTATCAACTTATAATTTAAAAATCGTCCTACTTTTAAAAAATGAAATGATTCTGCATACCTTGTCATTAAAACTTGTAAAATCTTCGCCATCATTTTCAAAATTTAATCTTGTCAAATCTCTGCCACTTTTTCATGATGATGTAAATCTCCCATCGTACTTGGTACTTCCTTTATTTATGATCAAATTCACGGTGGATGAGCGCTATTTCTAGTTTTCGGTCCTCTGTAAAAACATTTTGAAGCATTGACCGCCATTGTTGGTTTTCAGCTAATGCTTTAGAGGAGGATGATCTCCATCATTATTTTTTAATCACCCAATCTTTATTATTTAATGGATGGTTGATTAGGTCTAAGTTGTGTTGGGAAAAGAATTTTTTCCCACATAATTCATATCTAAATCTTCTTGAATTTCCTTTTGAAACTATTCTTTTCAATGTTGGTTTATGGTACAACCTCATTCTATGACCATTAACCAACATTACCTTCCTCTTGCCATCTATTGGAACTAATTGGATAGTCCCATTTCCAAATACCTCTACAATTTGATATGGGTCCATCCATCTCATCTACAATTTACATTTAAAATCCTTATACTTTGAATCAAATAAAAAAATCCTAGTCTCCTACCTGAAATTTTCTTGGCTTTATCTGCTTGTCATGCCAAAGTTGTCTCTGTTTTTGTATGATCTCAGTATTATGTAACACATATAGTCTAATCTCATCTAGTTCATTTAATTGAGTGATCCTGGCTTGTTGTGCTTCTGTCAAATCAATGCCCACTTCAACTTCTATCCTGAGGGTTTGAATCTCAAATTTAATAGGTAGAATCGACTTCTTACCATAAACTAATTCATAGGGAGTAAGTCACATTGTTGTTTTCCAAGTAGTGTTATAGGCCCATACTGCTTCTGGTAGTTTTTGGGCCCAATTATTCCTTGAGATGTCTACTATTTTAGTGAGTATGCTCTTCAGCTCCCTGTTAGTCACTTTCACTTGGCAATCAGATTATGGATGATAGGGAGATGAATTCTTATGATTCAACTGGTATGTTTCTACAAAATAACTTATCACTCTTGACATAAACTATGGTCCTTGATCTGACATAATGGATCTTGGTACTCCCCAAACCTTTGAAATATATTCCCATAAAGAAAGTTTGCAACTCTCTCATCCCTTGTATGTGGAATTTCTTAAACTTCATCCCACTTAGTAACATAATCAGTACAAACTAGGATGTATTCTAATCCTTGGGAAGTTAGATCTATGGGTCCAATGAAATCTAGCCCCCATTTTTCAAATGGTTCTAATACAACCTGTGACTGAAGTGGCATCTATAATGTGAATTTTGGTTTCCCCATTCTCTAGAATTGATCACATCTCCACACATACTTTTTAACATCCTCAAATAAGGAAGGCCAAAAGTAACCAGCTACAATAAATTTTTAAATGGTTATTTGAACTGAATAATTCCCTCTTGATGGTTTGTCATGGCATGCTCTAAGCACGTAAAATACTTCATTTTCATCTACACACCTATGCAAGACATGATCAAGCCCACATTTTAAGAAAATTCCATTAAACCAATTATACATTACACTATGTTTAATTAATTGATTTCTTTACTTTGGTGTGAAAATGTTTAGAAACTTCCATGTAGCTAAGTCGTTAGCCATATTTGCATACCAAGAAGAGGTGGTGGAAAGTGTGAACAAATGCTCATTTGGAAAGTCATCATTGACTTGTTCCTATTCTTCTGAAGTGGTAAATCTAGAGAGAAAATCAGCTACCACATTTGATTTCCCTAGTTTGTCCATGATTTTAATGTTAAAATCCTACAATAGCAACAACCACCTTACAATTCTATCATGTACTAATGGTTTATTCATTAGATATTTGATGGCAAAGTGGTCGGTATGTACAATCAATTCATATCCTGTAATATAATGTCTAAACTTGTTGATTGCATAAACTATTGCCAGGAATTCTTTCTCAGTTGTGTAGTTTCTTTCAGCAGGGTAAAGATTTTTAATAATGTAGTAAATGGCGTGTATAGGTTCTCCTTCATATTGTTGTCCCAAGACATCACCTACTACTTCAAAACTTCTTACTTCAGTTTGGTTTGTAGGTGATAGCAGTTTTACAATGATATTGACTTTGTCTAGGTCAAATTTAATTCCTTCTATTGAGACATGATGGCCCAACACTATACCTTGTTCCATCATGAATAAAAAATTCCCATGATTCAAAGATAACTTATGTTTCTCACAACAAGCAAGGACTTTATCCAAATTATTGACCACCTCTTGGAATATTACTCCATAAACCATGAAATCATCCATGTAAATTTCTACACAATCATGGGTGAGGTCAGAAAAGATTGCCAACATGGCTCTTTGAAAAGTAGCAGGGGCATTACATAATCTAAAAGATAGCACCCTATAAGAAAATTTCCCCATAGGATAGGTAAATGTTGTTTTATCTTGATATTCAGGGGCCACTGTTATCTAGTTGTATCCACTAAACCTATCAAGGAATTAAAAGTATATTTTAACAGATAGATTATCTAAAACCTGGTCAATAAAAGGTAATGGAAAATAATCCCTATGAGTGGATTCATTCAATTCCCTATAGTCCACACACACTCTCTATTTCCCATTCTTTTTTGGAACTATGACTAATGGAGAAACCCATTGACTGTCAGAGATTGGGTAAATAAATCCTACATTCAAAAAAATTTCAATCTCTGCTTTAACAATGTCCCTTAAAGCATGGTTTATCCTTCTCTATGGTTGTTTGATTGGTCTGGAATCAATGGTGTAAATGTGATGTGTACAAATACTAGGGTAAATACCCTTCATGTCACTATGCTCCCAAGAAAAATCTTGGGGATGAGAGTAGAGGAGCTTAAAAAGGTATTTTCTTCTTACTCAATCAACCAACTATTGATTTTCAATGTTTTTCTAGGAATAACAGGTAATTTTTTAGTTTCTGGGTGGATAGAATCCACTACAGGGTATTCTCTTAAGGGTGCATTTAATGGAAACTTGTGTGGAAAAAACTTGTGAACATAAATGATGTTTTGGAAAAATGTTTTAGTAAGATCTACATTGTTCACAAACAGACAAATAATGGGCTTATTAACCTCATCCAAGAAATCACTTCTTCTTTTAGTTTGTTGTATTGTAGGACTAGAAGAAGGATCGACGCAGGAGTTTAGCGCAAGAATAAAAATATGTCTAGTACCAGGGTCGTGGTAACTGCATTGAATTTTTTCTAATTTCTCTTTAATAACTACCATACAAAGAGAGGATATGATATCATCAGAATTGTCAGAATCATCGTGAGACCCTTGTTGGTTGTTTGTGGCAAATGGTTTAACAACAATGTATAATGATAGTTTCTTTAAATCCTGCCCATTAGTGATCACCATGTTTTGATGAGTGCATTATTTGACTTGTTTATATCATCTATGTGCTTATTGATTTTTCATTAAAAATGATTAATTAGTGCATGGGGATTCTTTATATAGTTATTTCCTAGTAAGTTCAATGCATTTCTCTTGTTTTGTTTCATGTAACTTGTTTACCGTAGAACCTCCCACTAATCACCTCTATGAGTGAAATATGGTGACATGTGTAGGATAATAATGGACATTTACTCTCAATGCTGGGAATTATAATCAAGGAATCTGAGTTTGGATCCGTTGTGTAGTCATGGAAGACTTTTACCATTGACATCCTATAAACATGGATCTTTTTTAGTAGTTTTATATGATTTAATGAACTTTAATAGGGCTTTTAGTAGAAGAACTCAGTGTCTACAATTTTGGCATGATGTGTAACCTACTATGTCTATATAGACATATCCTTGAAGAATAATTTAGTAGTTAGTTGATGTTTCTAATCTATAGTACGGTTCATAATAGTTAGTATTTATTTTTCAGTTATGTAGTGAGTATGTTATGGAACTTTTCTGAATCAATATATTAGATGTTGTTTTGAATATCATATGGTGTTAATATTACCTCCGTAATGAAGAAGAACAAGGGAACACTCGACCAAGGTGACTAGAGGATTTTACATTTATGTGTGCTCGTGGTTTTTGATAAGTTATAGTTTGAATGCAATTACTTATTTCCTTTACTGTAGTTTCTATTTAGTGTGTGTTACTCATGCAATTTCAATTCTGAGTGTGTCATTTCAATTCAGAGTGTGTGTTATTTGAATTTTGTTATATTGATTTGGTGTGTGCATTCCAATTATAGAAAAGTATTTCCATTAAGTGCATTTTGTTACAGTAGTGTTGTTTTAATATTTTAGCATTACGTTTCCGTAGATTACAAGACACAGAGAAAAACATAACAACCCCCAAAAGGAAACACTGAACAATTGAGTTGCATAAAGTTTCATTGCATACAACCTTGGAAACACATCGCTAATTTTATAATGACACTAGTAGAAGAATATATTAGTTAAATGATTGGAGAATACAACAACCCATCATTTTTGGCATCATTTTTGGAGAAACCATAAGAAAAACATGTCATTTTATTCACTTTACATGCTATGGGTGTTAATAAAGTTAATCTATACAACCAATAGAATTCCTAGGCCTTGTTTACATAACCAACCTTGATGCATATGCCACGAGACATTCAAGGGATATTTATACCACAAAATATCCAAAGAATATCTCCAAACAGAGTGCAAGTAGGGAGAATTGAAAGTGACACTGAATCTAATACCATGCCTAGAAGCCCTTTCAAACATTCTGCATCATCCTATTTAGAACCAAAACAACCATTATAAATGGGAGACAACAAGAATAATGAGAACTGACCCTTGGGTAGAACCTATACCTATCCCATTTTCTTAGACAAAGATGAGCATGCACCTATGAAAAATATCTCACCATCCATCCTCCCTATATTCCGAAGAATGTCTACAAAAGACCCAGATAAGTTCCTGTTTGAATTCAAATTTCTTTTCTAAACATATGACTACAGAATAGACAATCAAAAACTCAAACTATTTCCTTCCACCCTTAAGGAATATATTATGAGGTGGTTCATGGGATTATCCCCTAACTCCATTCATTCTTGGGAGAACATGGAGACAACCTTTTTGGACAAATATCAAGACTACTACATGGGAAGAGATAGGAAAGAAGAGTTCTTCCAGATAAAGTAAAAGGAAGATGAAAATATAGAAGATTATCTAGATAGATTTCTCTTTCTCCATTGGAGGATTGGTTATGAGTTACATGTAGAAATCACTAATATATATTTCCTTAAAAGACTTGATGAGGAAACCAAGGATTCCCTCCATCTTATGGGGGGAGGTGATGTGCACAAAATTAGTATGGAAAATATCACTGAGATATGCAAAAGTTACTCTAGAACATGAGGAGGTATATAGAAAATAAAAACATCCAAGATTTCCCTAGGTACCTTATAACTTATGGAGGAAATGGATAACATGAAAATAGACATCTTTTCACAATTAAAATCAATCATAGACAGGTTGAAATCCAAGACAAGTGCTATAAAATAACCTCTAGAAATATACTGCCCTAAATGCAAGAAGAGACATCCTTTGAGAGAGTGTCATTTGTATGTCACAGACATGTGTTTGATATGTGATGTCACTGATCATGATACTAACCATTGTACTTTATTACCTCCATTGAAATAAGGATTAAATGTCATGTCTCAAGAAGATGTAGAGGTAAAATTTATTCAAGGGCCAAATAATTAGGTTGTGTACACCATTAGACTTGCTTAGAACCCCTAGAGGATGTCATGGCCCAGTCAAGATCCTCAGCCTACTTAGGGACAACCTGAGTGGACACCACCAAACTATATGGTTTACCCACATCCACCACCATGGATGACTCCCTACAATTAGTAGGTTTGGACACCACCAGCCAATGTAAATCCATGGAAAAACCAACAATGGGCACCTCAACAAAATTGTGAGCAACAGATGAGGTTACAACAACCACAATAGGATTTAATGGCCCCACCAAAAAACTATCAACAAGGGAAAGTAGCACAAACTCAACTTCCATCCCAGCCTATAACAAACCCTAAACATCAGTAGACAACTTCAATTAATGAATCAGGATAGAGTGATACAATGCATGTTAATACTATCAATAATATGCGACTAAGGTCTAGGAGAATAGTGAATCATCCTCCTATTGTTATCACAGAAACACCTGAGGAAAATGAGAAAGAAGATACACCTAAGGAAAATGAAGAAACTCAACATGTTCCACAAACACAAGACATTAGTAACGGTCAAGGAAAAGATAATAATGCGTATGATGTTTCTTTTCTAGAATGATTACAGGAAACTCGAACTACAAAAGAAACAACACTAGTTCAAGAGTTGAAAAATATGAACATTGATGTCCCACTTCTGAGAGCAATAAGGGACATTCCTGAATTAAACAAAACCATTAGAGTGTTAGAGTAGGTATTTACCTTCGCTCATGTTCACCTAGGCACTTTATTTACCTTTATTGTATTTATCCTCACCCACTTATGTGTGTGGATATTTCTTTTATCTTATTTAGATATTAGGAGATATTATCTATTTGTTAGGTATAGTTCTTTCCTTGATCTATGGTATTGACTAGATCCTTGATGTCTAGTTCTCTCCTAAATCTATGGTCTTGACTAGTTATTTGATGACTAGTTATTTCCTTGATTTATGGCTTGATCTATGACCTTGACTGGTTCTTAGATTGTTATTCCTTGCCTATTTAAGTAAGGCCCATTCTCAATGTATTGCATTGAATTCCATAATAATATACAATATTGTTGGTCATTTGTTTGCAAAGGTTTTATGTAAAGTTATTTTAGAAAATTGCTTTCATCTTATTGATCGTGGTGTTTGATTAGCATCTGTGTTCTTGGCTTGGTATGATCTGGTTATTGTTCCTTTCATGGTATCAGAGCTGGAGATCGTTGTTGACATCCATCTGTAAGTTTTATTTTGTAAATAAATTCATTGTATAATCATATATTTGGGATTTGGTTGTATTTTGATGATGCATGAATTTCTATGCAAAATGGAGGCTTCCATTGGATCTGGAAGGTGGGAAAACCCTGAGATTGACTATCAACTCGACCATTTCTAGAGGCAGTCATTTTTCTGGGTTTTTTGCATTGTTGCAGAGAAGCACACCAGTCTACCTCGGGATCCATGCCGTGAAGAAAAAACATGGGAGCCCTTAAATTCTTTAGCCCTTGTTCATATGACATGGTCGTATGAGGGCTTAAATCTTGTGATTCCTACTAGTAGGTGCTTATCTTTAGCCCCCTTTAATTTTATTTGTGTGGTGAAGGCAACAATAATTTATCTTGTTTTAGTGGAAACTAAAATAAATAACAGAGCCAAATACTAAAAAGTTTGTAACTTTTTATCGGTAACTCCGTTTTGAGTGCCATTTTTTCGTGATCTTTCCATTAGAGTTATTTATTTTGAGACTTGTACTATAATTATAAAGTGCCAAATATGGAGTGTTGTAATCAATTATGGATGCACTTTCGGCTGAGCCCGACGTCCTAAAATTTTAGGAGTTATAGTTTGTACCTATCATGGATTCTGAGAATGATATTCTTTTCTCTGAAGTATGTGAACTTCAAGAGGATATTGTAAAATTTGTGGAAGAAAATAGATCGCTCAAGAAGTGAAATTCTCTTCTACAATCACTCATTCATGATAAGGATACAATAATACACTCCCTGCAGAAAAAAATTACTAGCCTATAACATCACCATCATATTGTGGACAACCATATCCATGCGCCTAGTCCACTTGCAGTTGTTGCTCTTGTACCCACTGACATTGATATGCCAGTCTTTAAGCCTAAACCTGCTTTTGATGCTTCTAAACCTGTGAGGCTTGGTACTGCATGCTCTTCCACATCTGTGCCTATTACAGTACCACATGTTGTGTATCCTACTTCTGCTCAGCTATATGGGTTTTTTAAGAAGCATACCACTGCATTCAGTTCTCGCATGCTCCGTTCTATGGGTCTCACTAGTAGAGTCATTAACATACATTCACATGGTATTTTTTCCTCTATTCCACATGTTAAGTGGAATTCTCATCGTGACATTGGTTTTTGAGCATATACTTCATTAGGATCACACATTGACAAAGCTCATTTTTTTGTTCATTTAACTCTTTCTGAGGATCATGAGCAACACATGAGTTTTGTACCTTCACTCAGGATTGAGAAACTTGAGATTTCAGCTATCGGACATGATCAACCTGACACACATTTTGATGTTCTTTTGCATGCACCCATTGTGCATTTTACACTAAGTCATATGTAGGCATCTTCTTCAACCATCCGTGTTGTTTTGGGTGGATATCTGATCACTCATGGTGGAGACATAGGTATTCATTGAGAGGACTCTACAGGCATGGCTCCTCCACCATTTGGCCTCTTGCTCCACTTTGTATACATTCTACATTGTGATTCTCCTTGTTTTTTAGCATTTTTGTTTAGCAGGTATAGTGTATCTCTCTTGTTTGTTGAGAGATTTTGTATCTATATTTTCGACACTTTTGACATGTTGACAATATCTCTTGTGGGGGATCTATTCTGGTGCATTCCAGTGTTATTTTTTCAGTTTTCGAGTAGTTTTTTTTGACAACTCATACAAATTTGTAGCATCACTCCACCCATTCAATAGTATGGGATGGTGTGGTGCTGATCCTGCTTCTTCAGGTTTTGTGTCCTTTCCTTATTACCTTGGTTTTTCTTGGATTGTGACACTCTAGATATTTTGTCCTTCCCTGTTGCTTTGGTTATTATTCTTGGATCGTGGCACATCTATTTGTAGCACTTGATCAAATTATGTTTGGTGTTTTTTATTTCAGTTTCAACATCACTCCGTTGACAGTCTCCTTGTATGGAGCTATTCTAGTGGAGCCCAGTGTCAGTTGTTTTTGAGTTTTTTGATCGAGAAGTGGATTCATACCATAGTGAACACCAAAATTATTCAACATTGTATGATTTTTTTGAGCTGAGCTTCTTAGGATGCCTTGGAGCGGGTTTTTTAATCTCTTTAATTTGTTGTTACTGGTTTTGGGTACCTTGTGGTGTCTATTTTTTTCCCAGTTATTGTACATGAGTACCTCATCAGGCCTAGTTGTCGAGACTCATACTGTGGACATGTCACTTCTATTTTGGCCCCTAGCTTCACTTGAGGGGGGGGTTTAGAGTAGGTATTCACTTTATTTACCTTTATTATATTTATCCTCACCCACTTATGTGTGTGGATATTTCTTTTATCTTATTTAGATATTAGGAGATATTATCTAGTTGTTAAGTATAGTTCTTTCCTTGATCTATGGTATTGACTAAATCCTTGATGTCTAGTTCTCTCCTAAATCTATGGTCTTGACTAGTTATTTGATGACTAGTTATTTCCTTGATTTATGGCTTGATCTACGACCTTGACTGGTTCTTAGATTGTTATTCCTTGCCTATTTAAGCAAGACCCATTCTCAATGTATTGCATTGAGTTCCATAATAATATATGATATTGCTGCTCATTTGTTTGCAAAGGTTTTATGTAAAGTTATTCTGGCAAATTGCTTTCATCTTATTGATTGTGGTGTTTGATTAGCATCTGTGTTCTTGGCTTGGTACGATCTAGTTATCATTCCTTTCATAGAGACCAGTGTATAAAGACACCAGGAAGAAAGAAGAAATACCCAAAAATGGTCAAAGTAGAAGGGAATCTAGCTGATCTTATTGCTAAAAAGCTTATTTCACCAAAATATGGGGATCATGGGAGTCCAATCATTATTATTTTTGTAAATGGTCAAGAAATATCTAACGTTTTGGTGGATCTTAGGGTTGTCATCAATGTTATAACAACATATATGTTCAATCTGTTGTCTTTAACATGATTACATCCAACCAATACTGATTCTTCAATTGACATATCAATCTATTGTTGTACCAGATGTAGTGATTGAGGATGTAATGGTCACCATTGAATATTGGGAGTATTCCATCAATTTTATGTTCTTATAGCCTAAAGATTCAGAATTTGGGATATCCAGTCATCTTAGGAAGGCCCTGGTTGGCTACTATTGTTGCATATATTGACTGTAGGTTGGGAAAAATGACCATTTTAAATGGGTGAAAATCAAAGAATATTTCATTGTATCATCCTGCCTAGCCATATGTGGATGTTTTTGAACATGTATGGGTAGATTATTCAAATACTAATCATCTGAGTTCTTATCTAGCCACCATTGTAGTGAAAAATAACATGAAATAAATTTTTGAGTCATACACAATGTTTGATGAAGAGGACACTGTGGCTATGAAAATTAGAACTGTGGCTACAAAAATGGGGAGTGAGGCTACAATGGACCATGTGTTCTGAACACAACAGATAATATTACCTTGGTAAGTGACATTTCCAATGAAAATTGTAAATAAAGCCTATGCTTATAATGAAGAATGTGCAGTCACTGATTTCTATTGACCTTTAACCAAGGTTATGTCTCTTGAAAATATGACTATTTTGCACATGCTTCAACCTCATGCTTGTCCCTTGAATTATTTAATTTCTTGATACAGATCTTGCTATTTTGAAAAATACCAAGCAATTGATTGTCTACATAGGAAAAAAATATGACAATCGGTAATAACTTAGAGGCCAACCAAGAGACTAGGGTTGTAGAAATATTGAGGAAGAATTCCTAATATTTTCTTGGGATTATACTAATATGAAAGGGATCCATCCAAGCATATGCACTCACCATATCTATGCTAAGGATGTTAAACATATGAGACAGCCACAACGAAGAATTAATCTAGCACTTAGAGACATAGTAAAAAATGAGATAGAAAAATTGCTAAAGGTAGGATTCATCTATCCTATATCTGATAGTTAGTGGGTATCACCACTAGTTATATTTCCCAAGAAAAATGGTAAATGGATAATCTATGTAGACTATAGGGAACTTAATAAAGCCACCAAGAAAGACTACTTTCCCCTGCCCTTTATTGGTTTAGGTTCTGGACAATCTTGCAAGTAAGAAATATTTCTCCTTCTTGAATGGGTTTAGTGGGTATAACCAAATTAGTATTGCACCTACTTATCAAGATAAAACCACCTTCACTTGTCCCTGGGGTACATTTGCATATAGATTCCTACCATTTGGGATTTTTAATGCACCTTCTACTTTCCAGAGAGTAGTTTTGGTCATTTTCTGCAGATCTTAGAAATGAGTTGTGTTGAATTTTACATGGATTAATTCACTGTCCATAGTTCCAATTTTGATGAATCTATGAACAATCTTGAAAAATTATTAACTAGATGTGAGTAGCGCCAAATTTCCTTGAGTCATAATTTTTTTTTTATTATAGTTGATCAAGGAATTGTCTTAGGTCATCATATTTTTGCTAAAGGAATACAGGTCAACCCCAAAACAATTGAAGTAATTACTCAGCTGCTTATGCCAAAAAATCATACTAACATCAAGATTTTCCTTGGACATGCAAAGTATTATAGGCGGTTCATCAAAGACTTTAGTAAAATTTATGCACCTATGTTTTATTTGCTGACAAAAGATTGTGTTTTTGAATGGTCTCCTCAATGTCAGTAGACTTCTGAGATTATCAAAGAGAAGTTAACCACCACTCCAATCTTGAGAGGACCCGACTAGGGGCATCCTTTCCATATTCACACTAATGTGTCTAATACAACAATGGGATATTTTCTTGGATAAAAATATGATTAAGATCAGATGTATGCCATTTATTTTATCAGGAAGAATTTGACCCCTATAGAGAGAAACTACACCACTACGAAATAGGAATTTTTAGTTGTTGTTTACTTTTTGAATAAATTCAGACATTATATTATTGGGTACAAAATCTTTTTTTATACTAACCATTTGGTCATAAGGTATTTGATGAATGAAACAGTAGTGGGGGGCATAATTATTAGATGGTTACTCTTGTTACAAGAATTTAACATAAAAATTATTAATAAGCCAGGAAAGACTAACATTTTTTTTATTTCCTTTCAAGATTGAATGTTTCAGGAGAAGAAGAAACAGTTCAGGATCATTTTCCAGATGAAAACTTGTTTACAATATCGACTCGAACTCCATGGTTTGCTGATCTTGTGAATTACCTAACTAAAGGGAAGTTTCTAGCTTACCTTACCAATAAGGAATGAAAGGGATTAGTTAAAAACAACTCAACATATAAATGGTGTAACAAATTTTTATTTAAATGTTGTCTTGATATGGTTCTTCACAGGTGTGTTCGTGAGGATGAAGTATATGACATACTGAGAGATTTTCATGATGATCCTGGAAAAGGGCATTACTCAATCAAGAGGAAAATTCACAAGGTCCTTGGAGCTAGGTATTATTGGCCTTGTCTTCAAAATTCTATCAAGATGTATGTGTGGCAGTGTGATGCATGTCAAATAATGGGAAATCCTACATCATTCATGGAAATGCCTCTCAATCCTCAGCTGGTCTTAGGACCATTTGAGAAGTGTGGTATTGATTTCATTGGACCTTTTGATCCCTCATCCTCTGGAAAAGATTACCTATTGGTGTGCACTGATTATGTCACAAAGTGGGCTGAGGTTCAAGCATTGACATCTTCTAATGAGGATGTTGTAGCTGACTTTTGTACAATAGGGTTATACTAAGATTTTATGACCCTAGAGCTATTGTATCTAATTAGGGACCTTAATTTATGTCTAACAAGATTTAGGATTTCCTAGAGATCTATCGAATCGATCATTGGAAGTCATCACCATATCATCCCCAATCCAATGGGTAGGTAAAAGTTACAAATAGAGAGATGGAGAATATTTTAACCAAATTTGTCAATGCAGACAGAAAAAAATGGGTACCAAAACTCCTAGAAGTGGTTTGGGCCTACAATACAACCTCAAAGACCACTATTGGTTTCTCCCTATATGAACTGGTGTATGGGAAGAATCCATTGTTACCCATTGAGTTTGAATTGCAAACTTGGCAAACATCAATGGAAGTTAGCATTGATTTGGATGAAGCATAATGTGAGAGAGTAACACAACTTAACGATATGGATGAAATGAATATGGAGGCACAAAAACAAATTGATATTCTTCAACATCAAATAAAATCTTGGAATGATTCTTGTATCAAATATAGGAAGTTCAATGAGGGAGACTGGGTCTTACTTTTTGACTCAAAGTATCAACAGTTCAAAGGAAATTTGAGGACAAGATGGTTAGTACCATACCAGATCAAAAAAATGTTTAATAATAGCTCTGTGAGATTGTTTCTGATTGATGGAGATATAAGAGATCTTCTGGTGAATGGACATAGATTAAGGATGTATCAACGTCCTCTAGATAAAGAAACCTTCAGCAAAGATATGTTGTTATGCAAGGAAATGGATTCAGTGGAGGAGTCTGGCTCTTCCCGTCATGAGTAGTCATTTTTAAATTTGAATAAAGAAAGATAATCATGTTTTCAATATTATTTCCCTTAGATTGTAGTTGTTTTGTTTGTTTCTTGCTTTCAATAAAGGTGGGCATGTCTATTGTTAGAATGTACACTACTCACATTTTCTTTATGAGTGCAGGATGTGGAAATCTATGGATATCAGGAAGCTAAGCTGGCAAGGGTAAGTGCATTTTATTTTGCTACGGATATTAAATTTTGAAGCACTCCCCCATCACATTTACTTAACATGATTAAATCAATACACAATTTTCAATGCATTTATTTGGAATATCATTCAAAATCTTTTGACATGGAGTGGGGTGTCATGAATCATAATTAGTAGTGATATTGCATGCGTTGAATTTCTAAGAAAGGAACAAGATGTTTTATAAGTACACATGGCATTATTATTCAATATGATGGGGTGTGTGACATACCATGCATTAAAACTTCCCGTGAAAATTTGGTCCTATCAACTTTTCACACTAGCAATTTTGCACCATCCTAAGGGAATTAAAAAAATTGTGGCATATTTCAAATTATCACTTGCCAAAAACTTCATGTCATTTCTCTGTGAGTTTGAACACAACATAGTTCTTCTGCACAACTATCTAAATTCATCTATATTATGGGGCAGAAGAAGAAATCTAAACCAGACTCTCCAGACCCACTGCTCCAGAAGCTCTAATTTCCTAGGTATTTTATGATGTTGGCTGGCTAGAATTTATTAAGAAATTCAAAGGCTTTGATGATAATTTAATTGAAAATTTTCTGATAAATTTTGAAGCAACCTAATCATGAATTAGGGGAAAAAGAGTAGAAATAAGTATTCAATTTGTTTCTGACCTATCTAGTTTACCAGACTTTGGTTTCAAGGTTATGGAAAATGCTCCTCTTAAATACCTAATTCCCCTATTTCATGAGGATGACGAAGCTCTTCTAGAAGTAATCCTCACTTCATATGGCACTCAGAAGGGGATTACATGGGAAATTTTTCCTATTATTTTGAAGGAAGTTGCTAAATGGGTCAATAGATACTTTATCATTGACTGATAACCATATATTCTTGGAGGGGATTCACTGAAGATTTTAATTCTTTTGAAGAAAGGCCGCATAAACCTTGCAATCGGGGTAAATTTACTTAAATATTTAGCTGATGCAGTCATTAAAGTGGGACAGAAATATAAAAATAAAGGTTGTAGGGATGCATTAAAACACCCAGGGCTTATTCAATTGATATGTTCACATCAGGTTTTCTACAAACCCAAGAGAAGGATCAAACAAATAAGTGCAGGGGAGAGTTTCCAAAGAAAATAAAATCAAGAAGGGACCATCTCCCATTCATTTGACCTAAGCTCTATTCGGATCCTCGATCATTCACAGCAGACTATGGAAGAACCTAATAGTTAGGATAGTCCGTCATGTATGCCACAAAATTCTAAGGATAAAATCACTTTACCAGTTCCTTCTTCTATTTCGTTGAGGGCAAGAAGGTCTTGTACTTTGCAAAGACGTGAATTTTCCCGACCAAAAGTATTTCATGAATATTATACTCCCATTCTAGAGGATAAGGAAGAGGTTGGTACCTTGACTGTCCCTTATGAACAGATATGAGGATGATATATTCACAACAACTATCCATACAACACAGAGTCTAGATATTTTTGTAGCACTTAGAAACTGAGTCAGGAGCTCCGGAAATGCCTTCAACACCATATATATAGACCCCAACACCAAAATTTGTTTCAATGGAGAATGTCAATCTATGAATCACATGAAGATGATGTACTGAGGTGTTATCTAGATGAAATTTCCATCTTGAATGAAAATTTAAAAGGTATGCAAGAAACCAACTTATCATTGCAAACTACATTTACATAGAGAACTGTAGAAAAATTGAGGGAAATTATTGCTTTGAAGGTAAATGTTAGCAGTCTCAAGAGACAAAGAGATATAGACCTTAAAGTATGGAATGATTTAAATATGTTATCTCTTTAGAATAAAGAATTAAAAAGGGGAATATAAAAAGTTAAAAGAGGAGATTTAGGCCAGTGTAAATGAGAAGAAGAAGTTAGAATTTATTTTTATACTTTGTTTGTCTGTTGGCTTGTAAGCTTCTGGCCTGTATGGAACCTTCTTCTGTCTATACCATGTTTATCCAAGAGCAGTTATATGCTTGGAAATTAATGAGAGTGTGTAGTCAAGAACCTCATGAAGCTTCTAATGGCAATTTTTTTTTTGGTCAATTTATCAAAGTAGTACTCCTGAGATACAAAATCAACTATGTGAATTTTACCTCCATAACATGCTAGTCACCAATGTGTCTGATTTCTTTATTAATCTATTTGTGGGAGATTTTTAGTTTAAGTCCTTTCAGTCCTTGCTTATGAACCAAATTACATGGGGTGAACAAACAAACATTTTCACTCAAACAACTCACACCATAGGTTTCTACATTAGGCCTTACCCATCACAATGATGTGGCCGTGAATAGAAAAATCTCCAATCTCTTTATTATCAATGCGGGTGTTGGGAAAAATAATTTTAAATATTATATTGAAATAGTGTGCAGTATTTTGAAGCCTATAGTCAGCAACATTTTGGTGAAGCAAGGCATAGGCTTGTGGTAGAAGATGAGATACCTTAAACTTGCCATTAAAAAAGAGGGAAGTTATCCCCCCCTCAGAATCTCAGTTGGTGTATGCAAAGGGGTGATGTGTTGGTTACAATAATTCAGAAATTTTCTGAGAAAAATGAAAAGGAATAAAATGATGAGTGGGTTGGAACACAGGTGAGGCCACCTCATTCTCCTAAATCCAATTACTACCTGGCAGAATAACGTTGCCAAATCATATGATAGTTTCACAACTTAGGCCTGGAAGTTATTTCTAAACAATCAGGGATGCAAAGGAACCAGGAAACAATTTACAGATTCAGTTTAAGGAATATGATATGGCACAACAGCTTGGTCTTAGGGTAGGGTAAAAGATGAGTTGCATAGGTACATGTAACAGGTAAAGTGTAGGGGATATGATGAGTGCATTATTTGAATTATTTATATCATCTATGTGATTATTGATTTGTCATTAAACATGATTAATTAGTACATGAGGATGCTTTATATAGTTATATCCTAGTAAGTTCAATGCATTTCTCTTTTTTGTTTCATACAACTTGTTTATTGTAGAACCTCCCACTAAACGCCTCTATGAGTGAAATTTGGTGACATGTGTAGGATAATAGTGGACATTTACTACTAATGCTAGGATTTGTAATCAAGGATTCCAAGTCTGGAGCCATCATGTAGTTATGGAATACTTTTTCCATTGATAACCTATAAACATGGAACTTGTTTTTTAATAGTTCTGTAGGTTTTAATGAACTTTACTAGGGTTGTTAGTGGAAGAACTAAGTGCCTAAAATTTTGGCATGATGTATAACTGACTATGTCTATATAGACATCTCCTTGAAGAATAATTTAATAGTTAGTTGATGTTGGTAATCTGCAGTACAATTTATAACAATTAATATCTATTTTCCAGTAATGTACTGAGTATGTTATGGAAATTTTCTGAATCAATATATTAGATGTTGTTTTGAATATCCTATGGTGTTGAGATTACCTTCGTCCTGAGGAAGAGAAAGGGACCACTCGACCAAGGTGACTCGATGTATTTGCATTTATGCATGCTCATGGTTTCTAATAAGTTAATGTTTGAATGCAATTACTTATTTCCTTTACTACAATTTTTATTCAATGTGTGTTATTTTCTTTCATACAATTTCAATACTGAGTGTGTCATTTCAATTCTGTAATTTCAATTTAGAGTGTGTTATTTGAATTTTGTTATATTGATTTGGTGTGTGCATTCCAATTCCAGAAAATTATTTCCATTAAATACATTTCATTACAGTAGTGTTGTTTTAGTAATTTAGCATTACATTTTCGTATATTAGTAGAGACAGAGAAACATAATAACACCCAAAAAGGAACCATCAAACAATTGAGTTGCATAAAGATTCATTACATATACCCTTGGACACACAACCTTGGTTTTATAATGACACTAGTAGAAGAATCTATTAGTTAAATGATTGGAGAATACAAAGACCCATCATCTTCCATGTCCAGCAATCAATAAGGGCAAAAGTTGTAGCTAACTAAGGGCATCTTAGGATGATGGGGTACCCAATTTTCCTATTCTTTATTTTTATGATCATGAATTCTACCACGTAGTCCTAGGATTAAATGGTAATGGTGACATATTCTATTATTCCCTTGGATTTTTTTTATATGTTAGTATCTCATTTGCAAAACTATAGATGTAGATTGTGGTTCAGGCAGTGATAATGTGGACAAAGTATTTGTTTTCATTACATTGATGGCAGCTCGTAGATCAATCAGAGCGTTAGGAATTTGGAATTCTCCTATGCATGCTGTTACATGAGGACTTTAAAGATCTCCATATTCATGAGGGGGGAATGTTCCCTTCTAAAATAATAGCTAGTTTTCCATCAACATGGATGGTTTTAGGTTGGCTATTTCTTCTTTTTGGAGCATTGAAACAGATCTCTTTAATTTTTTTTTAACTTAGGGATTTATTTAAGAGCTTGCAAAAGGGTAATGTTGATACTTAACTTCCTCAATCCTTGGATTAATTCTGACTCTGATTTATCAATAACTACATTATTTAGTTTCTCAGAAATCCTAGGTGCAAAAATAATATTTGTGTTTGGTGGAGTTTCTCCTGCAGGATTAGGTTTGCACTTCTTCTAGTTTTTTCTATTTCTTCTGGTATTTCCTCTATCACAGGAGAGGAAGGTTTTGATGCAACCTTCCTTGAACGTAGAAAAATATTCTTGCAATCTAGTGAGTTGATTATGTGATTCTATCAGATTCCACAGTATATGTTGGATTTCCCTACCTTACATTTTTTGGATTGGCCATAGTTTTTGTAGGGATCTATGGCTATACAGGTTGATCAGATTAGGTAGCATTAGTGGGCCCCAGTCAATAGGTTTTTTTTGGCCTTGAGGTCTTCTTTGATTATAGTACTATTACCCAAATCCTTCAGGTGTGGTCCACTTTTGTTAGTACTGTTGTTGATAGTGGTGGAATGTTTGGATGTGGAGCCCAAGGTTGTTGATAATAATTTGGTGGGGTGTTCCACTGTGGGATCCATTCTTGTGGGGATTTTTGAACCTGTTAGTGCAAAAATCATAGCACCCCTGGATGCAGATCAGGTTTCTAGGTTGATCACTCAGGCATCCAGTGTGATTGCACAACATGGAAACCTCTCTCCAAGCGTGGGACTTGTGAAACTGAGAGAGGAATCTCCAGAGAAGGCTGGTTCCTGCACCTAAACTACCTACCACAATCTATTCCAGTGCAGGCAAGCTAATCTAATCCTAATCTAACAATGCCAAGGAGACAGAGAGAGAGAGAGAGAGAGAGAGAGAGAGAAAGGAAAAAGAACAAAAGCCTACACTAAAATGGTGATACACCAGAGAAGGAGAATGTTGGACATCTATCAAAACTGCCATGGGACAAAGAGAGGTGAGAAATGGGAAGGATGGACAGATGCATCATAGGCCCAAGGATAGATTTCACACAGAAAATGTCCCAAAACTCCATGAACATAGCTCTAGATCTGCAATGAACATTCAAACATGCACAAATACCTGCAATGAAGAGAGGCAAGAAGAAAACAAGCAAAAACAAGAAAGGATGGACAGATGCATCACAAAACACATTTTTTTTTGCTTTAGAAGTTTGCACAGAACATCATTTCAATAGTAAAAGGCAAAAAAATGCCATTACAGAGCAAGGGAGGAGGTTTCGAACTCCATTTTCAACCCTAGAGAAGAAAATAAGGGAGGGCAGAGGCCGAACAGATGAACAACTTGTCATGTCCCCCCCCTTTGAAAGAAGCCCCTTTGTACAATATATAGGAAGAAAGAGAGAGGGAAGAGAGGAAATTCGAAACTACCACAACCACTTCTAGGTCACATTTTAAATCATCTCATTATGGTAGAAGCGGCGGATCCTGGCCAAAACGGCGGGCTGTCTACTGCATTAAAGCTGGTTGTTTGAAGCGTCACTTCTGGCATTACCATGTGTCAGAGCTGTTTCTTAACTTTATCTCTCCAAACTACACAAAAATGGAAGATTGATCCCAGAATCATGTAGATAATTTCAACAGCTTTCCGTTGATATAAAGAACGTGCAAATCCGAGCTCTGGATCAAAAGATATGACGATCTAAAGATTTAGGGCACAGAACAGACCAAAAACGGATTTTGAAATATTTTCCCGCGCTTCGCCACCTAGACGACACGTGGCAGTCTCTGATTCGCTGAAGAATTCTCTCTCCTCCACCTTTCCGTGGGCTTTCCTTTGAAATTTCCTTGTGGGCCCTAGCTGGGACACGTGGCACTATCCCATTGGTTCGGGGCCGACCCTTCAAAACTCGCCCTTTGACTTTTTCCCTTGTGACACGTGTCATGATTTGGTTGGTTCTCGGCCCTTTCGGCTCCTTCGCGTCCACCGCATCCATTTGTCCCAGATGTCCCAGTGCTTCTTGGGACAAAAATCCTCTAGTTCACCCGATTTTGGCCGGTTCGCGTCCTCACGGCCCAGATGTCCCATTTGCCTCCAGACTGTTTGTTCTCATTTTGGCCGAACTGGCTAGTTCGCGTATCTTTGTCCCAAATGTCCTAAAGCAGTTAGTGTGAAAGTTCTCCTTTTCGGCCGATCCGGGCTTTCCGCGTCCGCCCGCGTCCATTTGTCCCACTTTGTCCCAGTTTTCCTTGTGCTAAAGTTTCTTTTTTTCGGCCGAACCGGCCGGTTCGCGTCCTTCGTGCACTCTTGTCCCACTTGTCCCTTTGCTGTTTGGGGCCGCCTGTAGGCTTTTTCGGCTGATCTGCGCCTTGATGTCCCAAATGTCCCAACTGTCCCGGGGGACTATGACTTAGCCAATTTTTCATGATTTTTTTCTGGCTTGAGCCTGTCTTCTGTAACTTTTTTTCGCATTTTTCTCAGAGCTTTGCTCTTTCCTTCTTTGGTCAAGGGAGTTAGAAAAAATCTAAGGGAACCCCAGAAACATGATGTTTGCTCTGAATCAATTATCTGCCTGGGACTTGAGAATTCTGATGCATGTTATCAAATTAACCCTGGGGGTGAATTTTGGATAACAATTTGGGCGACTCAGCGGGGTCATCTGCCTGCTAGATGAAGTTACCAGTTGCCTGAAGCATCCATTGGGCATGGAGTCCTGAGTTGTAACCTGCAACTGATCTGAACTTTGAAAACTTCCCTCTGAGCCACTTGAAACCCATTGAACCTGGAGTGTTCTTACCAAGATGCCACTGAAACGAACTGTGCAAGACCAAAACCAGCAACACCAAAACTATGTATAGAACTGAAAATCATACATGTCCCAAATGGAACATGCAGAGTGTGCACGAGCACTTCTTCTACTGAAAGCAAATCTGCCTAATCTACTCTAGCTGGAAGCAAAGGCAAGCTAAACAAATCCTGTAACTGGTTGTGAGAAATAGCTTCCCTTTCTTCAAAATTGGCAGCCATGCTATTGATTTGGCATTGATCATGGCTGTTTGGATGGATGGAAAATCAACAAGAAGCTGGTATTCTATCCAAATCATCAAGGTATCAACTGAAAACAAATCCAATACCTCTTTTAGTTGCTCTGTATTTGGATTGGAGAGGTATGGCAGCTGATCCTTGGTACTTTGTATCTCATTCTCATGCTCAGAAGAAAGCATGACTGGTTGTGGCTTCTCCTTTGGCTCCAATGAAGCCAAATACCTGATTGGGCAAGGTCTGATCCGTTGAGTATGCCCATTGCTGTGATTTTCAACTCCAAAAATGGAGTCTTCTTGTAGACCCACCTGAATGGATGATGTGGAAGAAATGGTGGAAGTTCCTTCTGTCCTTTCTCTTCCTCCAATGAAGAGCAGGGAAGATTAGAATCTTCCAATTTTGGTTCCAAAGGGCTGCTATAAGATGCATGCTCCTGCAAATGAATGTGCTCTCCTTCATGGACAGCAGGCTCTGGTGTTTGGAATGTGGAATGTTGAAAGAGAGAAAGGTGAAAGCTCAACCGGCTCCTCTCCATCAAAACAGTCCTCCAAATCTGACAGGTAAACTGCCTCATTGCTGTCCTGCTGCTCATTTTCAACTTCCTCTATGGTGTCCTCTTGATCTGCAACTTGACCACCATGGTTTCCTTCACTCTCCAATATTGAGTTTGAGATATCAAACTCCTTTTCAGTGCTAGAACTTGAGAGAGATGAAGTGGAAAGAAGAACTGAAGGTTCTTCTTGTAACCTGCTTTGTGCTCAAAGCCCTTGGATCTACGTAATTTTCTCCTCCATAGCTAGATTGTGCTCCTCTTCTTTTGGATTTGGAGCAGCTTCTCCTTCCTCCAATGTTTGAAGGCAATCTTGCTCTTGGTTGAACTCTTCCTCCAGTATGAAGTTTGTCAAGTCAAACTCTTCATTCTGCTGCTCTAGAGGGCAAGCTGGGGCTGCAAGATCTTCTTCTTCTGCTGCAACAAAATCAGTCCTGACCACCATTTGTTCTCCAACCCTAGATTCTTCTGTAGGCTTGACCATCAAGGGGATATTTGGCATCCAAAATCTTGGCAGCCCAAACTCTTCAAGACTGTCTGTCATTTCTTCATCTCTGTTTGGATTCTCGTTTTCCTCTTGCTGTCCTTGACTGGCATTCTGATTTTTACAATTTCTTCTTTCCCAACATGGAATTGGGAATGCAAGAGGAGGGATGGGTTGTAACTCAACTAATTTGACATTTTTTTGTGGTGGCGGAGGAGGTGAAACCTCTTGTTTCTTTGGAGTGGGAGGTATTTCATTTAGCTCTTGTGGAGAGGATGACTGTTTGGAAAGAAAAAGGAAAGAAGAATTGAGGTGTGGTGGAAGACTGAGAGGGTGGAGACATGGGATCGACATTTGGGACAGCAGATGGAGAGTTTAAAGCTTGACACTACTGAGATGAAACAGATTGGGAAAGAGGAAAAGAAAAGGCATGAGAAGGTTTGCTTACCCATTGACAAGGTTGTTGAATACTCCTCTCATACACCTCTATTTCTTCAATCCACTTTGGAATCAAAGGCAGCATTGCAATCATGAAGTCAAGCTTCTCCTGAGGGCTGTAATGCCTTGGAAAAGGTCCCACCCATGGACAAGGTGCTCTGCAAACTGATTCCAAATGCTTTCATCTGTGCCTGAGCCCTGGACTGCACTATGTTTACCTCCATCTTTTGGATCTTCTCCAACAGACCAGCATCTTGCATCTGATGGTCTTCATTGTATGCATACTCTTGCTCTTGGAAGGCTCCATAGCCAAATTGACTTTGGCACTGCTGCTCATATGGGTATGCATACTGATCTTGAATCTGCTCAAAATGTTGATTTGGAGGATTTGTAAAACATGTTGGAGGTGGAATATACTGCTGTTGTTGATGTGAATTCCATGATGGAAATGAAGTCATGATTGCACAACTTCATAGAATGAGAGAATGATGGAAGAGATGGAAGGAAGAATGGATAGAAAATGACATGAAAATGAATGGAAAGGAAGGTCTGCAACTTCAGAGATGGGTTGTTGACTAGATGGAGTCGCCAGATGTGTTTGCAAGTGCCTCCAAAGGATGAAATCTTCACAGGAACACATCAACCTGCAAAAGATGAAGTGGAAGACCTCTAAGGTCCCACCGGGCGTGCCAAAACTGGTAGTGCAAAATCACAGCACCCCTGGATGCAGATCAGGTTTCTAGGTTGATCACTTAGGAATCCAGTGTGATTGCACAACATGGAAACCTCTCTCCAAGCGTGGGACTTGTGAAACTGAGAGAGGAATCTCCAGAGAAGGTTGGTTCCTGCTCCTAAACTACCTGCCACAAGCTATTCCAGTGCAGGCAAGCTAATCTAATCCTAATCTAACAATGCCAAGGAGACAGAGAGAGAGAGAGAGAGAGAGAGAGAGAGAGAGAAAGGAAAAGAACAAAAGCCTACACTAAAACGGTGATACACCAAAGAAGGAGAATGTTGGACATCTATCAAAACTGCCATGGGACAAAGAGAGGTGAGTGTTAGTGCAAAATCACAGCACCCCCTGGATGCAGATCAGGTTTCTAGGTTGATCACTTTGGGCATCCAGTGTGATTGCATAACATTGAATCCTTTCTCCAAGTGTGGGACTTGAAAAAATGAGAAAGGATTCTCTAGAGAAGGCTGGTTCCTATTCCTCTGTTCAGATGCACACGAAATATGCAGAGGGTTTTCTCAAAACCTAATCTAATCTGCCAAGGAGACAAGGTAAGAAGATGCATAAAATAAATCTAAGCTAATAGAGGTGATGCACCAAGGAATGAAGAACACCTATTTTTCCAGCGAACACAGACCATTTGAATGTGATATAAGATCATGCACAGATGACAAAACCTACAGTGAAAGACCAGGAGGATGCAAAAAACAAATACAGAGAGGGCTGAGAATCATCCACAGACATGCATTACTTGCTCCAAAGATTGATACAATACACTATAGAATGCCATGAGGCAGAATAGTATTATAGTTCAAATGAGAGGTTCGAACTCCACAAATTCGCCTGAGGAGAAGAAGGGAGAGGCAAAACAGAAAAAAATGGTCAACCCTTGAAAAGAAGCTCCTCTTTACAATATATAGAAAGAATGAGAGAGGAAAGAGAGAGGGGGAAGCCAAATCTACTCCAACCACCTCCAGGTTGCATTCAGTTCATCTCATTATGACAGAAAGCGACGGATCCCTGGCAAAACGGTGGGCTATCCAACAGAAGCGGCGAACTATCTGTTGCATTAAAGTTGTTTGTTGAAGCATTACTTCTGCTTGTTATTTTACACCAGAGGTGTTTCTTGATTTTCTCTCTCCAAACTGAACCAAAATGCAAGATTGACCCTGGAATCGTGTAGATAATCTCACAATCTTTCCGTTGATATAAAGAACGTGCAAATCCGAGCTCTAGATCGAAAGATATGTCGATCTGAAGATTTAGGGCACAAAACAGGCGAAAAACAGATTTTTAAATTTCTTCCCGTGCTCTGCCACCTGGATGACACGTGGCAGGTTCTGATTCACGGAGTAACTCTCTCTCTCCTCCCACCTCTCGGCGGGCTCTCTTTTGAAATTTCCTTGTGGGCCCTAGCTGGGACACGTGGCACTATCCCATTGGTTCAGGCTGACCCTTCAAATCTCGCCCTTTGACCTTTTCCCTTGTGACACGTGTCATGATTTGGTTGGTTCTCCGGCCCCTTTCGGCTCCTTTGCGTCCACCACGTCCATTTGTCTCGGATGTCCCAGTGCTACTTGGGACAAAAATCCTCTGGTTCGCCCGATTCGGCCGGTACTTCGCATCCATTTGTCCCACTTGTCCCTGTGCTTCGCGAGACAAATTCTTCCGGTTTGCCCGACGTCCGGCCGATTCGCGTCCTCACGGCCCAGATGTCCCATTTTCCCTCCGGACTGTTTGTTCTCATTTCGGCCAAACCATCCGGTTCGCGTATCTTTGTCCCAGATGTCCCAAAGCAGTTAGTGTGAAAGTTCCCCTTTTCGGCCAATCCGGGCTTTCCGCGTCTGCCGCGTCCATTTGTCCCACTTGTCCTAGTTTTCCTTATGCTGAAGTTTCTTGTTTCAGCCAAACCGGCCGGTTCGCATCCTTCGCGCACTCTTGTCCCACTTGTCCCTTTGCTGTTTGGGCCGCCTGTAGGCTTTTCAGCCGATCCGCGCCTTGATGTCCCAAATGTCCCGACTATCCCGGGGACTAGGACTTAGCCGATTTTCACATTTTTTTCTGGCCCAAGCTTATCTTCTGCAACTTCTTCACATCTTCTCAGAGCTTGATTTTTTCAACCTGGACGGGAGAGTTAGAAAAATTTCTGAAGGGACCCTAGAAACATGACTTTTTGCCCTGAATCAATTTATCTGCCTGGGACTTGAGAATTCTGATGCATGTTATCAAATTAACCCCGGGGGGGTGAATTTTGGATAATAGTGAGCAATGGGAAGGATGGATAGATGCATCATAGGCCCCAAGGATAGATTTCACATAGAAAATGTCCCAAAACTCCATGAACACAGCTTCAGATCTACAATGAACGTTCAAACATGCACAAATACCTGCAATGAAGAGAGGCAAGAAGAAAACAAGCAAAAACGAGAAAGGATGGACAGATGCATCACAAAACACATTTTTTTTGCTTTAGAAGTTTACACAGAACATCATTTCAATAGTAAAAGGCAAAAAATTCCATTACAGAGCAAGGGAGTAGGTTCGAACTCCATTTTCAACCCTAGAGAAGAAAAGAAGGGAGGGCAGAGCCGAACAGATGAACAACTTGTCATGTCCCCCCTTTGAAAGAAGCCCCTCTATACAATATATAAGAAAGAAAGAGAGAGGGAAGAGAGGAAATTCAAAACTACCACAACCACTTCTAGGTCGCATTTTAAAATCATCTCATTATGGTAGAAGCAACAGATCCTGGCAAAATGGCGGGCTGTCTGCTGCAGTAAAGTCGGTTGTTGAAGCGTCACTTCTGGCATTACCATGCGTCAGAGCCGTTTCTTAACTTTCTCTCTCCAGACTACACCAAAATGGAAGATTGATCCCAGAATCATGTAGATAATTTCAACAGCTTTCCATTGATATAAAGAACGTGCAAATCTGAGCTCTGGATCAAAAGATATGACGATCTAAAGATTTAGGGCACGGAACAGACCAAAACGGATTTTGAAATATTTTCCCACACTTCGCCACCTAGACGACACGTGGCAGGCTCTGATTCGCTGAATAATTCTCTCTCCTCCACCTTTCCGTGGGATTTCCTTTGAAATTTCCTTGTGGGCCCTAGCTGGGACACGTGGCACTATCCCATTGGTTCGAGCCGACCCTTCAAAACTCGCCCTTTGACTTTTTCCCTTGTGACACATGTCATGATTTGGTTGGTTCTCGGCCCTTTCGGCTCCTTCGCGTCCACCGCGTCCATTTGTCCCGGATGTCCCAGTGCTTCTTGGGACAAAATCCTCCGGTTCGCCCGATTCGGCCAGTTCGCGTCCTCACGGCCCAAATGTCCCATTTGCCTCCGGACTATTTGTTCTCATTTCGGCCAAACTGGCCGGTTCACGTATCTTTGTCCCAGATTTCCCAAAGCAGTTAGTGTGAAAGTTCTCCTTTTCGGCTGATCTGGGCTTTCCGCGTCCACCACATCCATTTGTCCCACTTGTCCCAGTTTTCCTTGTGCTGAAGTTTCTTGTTTCGGCCGAACCGGCCGGTTCGCGTCCTTCGCGCACTCTTGTCCCACTTGTCCCTTTGCTGTTTAAGCCGCCTATAGGCTTTTCGGCCGATCCGCGCCTTGATGTCCCAAATGTCCTGAATGTCCCGAGGACTAGGACTTAGCTGATTTTTCGTGATTTTTTTCTGGCCTGAGCCTGTCTTCTGCAACTTTTTTCACATTTTCTCAGAGCTTGCTCTTTCCTTCTTTGGTCAGGGGAGTTAGAAAAAATCTGAGGGAACCCCAGAAACATGATGTTTTCTCTGAATCAATTATCTACCTGGGACTTGAGAATTCTGATGCATGTTATCAAATTAACCCTGGGGGGTGAATTTTGGATAACAGAACCTAAGGTGGTGGGTATGGCCATGGTGCATTCCATTGTGATTTTGGGATGTAGGGTTGTTTTTGGTTGGCCTGAAATTGTCCTCCTTGCCTGTTGATGTCGAATCACAGCACCCCTGGGACTCTGCAACTTGATGGGTTGAGAATCTCAGTGCGATTGCACAACATGGAGCTTTTCCCAAGTGTGGGACCTTGCGAAATCGGAAAAGCTCTCCGGATGAAGGCCGGTTCCTATTCCTCTGTTCAGATGCACACGTAAAAATGCAGAGGGTCTACTCAAAACCTAATCTAATTTTTCAAGGAGACAGGGGTAAGAAAATGCAGAAAATAAAACCTAAACTAACAGAGGTGATGCACCGAGGAATGAAGAACACCTATCTTGCCAATAAACACAGACCAAAAAAATGTAATGCAAGATCATGCACAGATAACCAGATTTACAGTGAAAGATCAAGAAGAAGCAAATAAACACTGAGAGGGTTGATAATCATCCACAGACATGCATTAATTTGCTCCAAAGATTGATACAACACACTGCAAAATGCCAAGAGGCAAAGCTGCATTACAGTTTTAAATGGGAGGTTTTAACTCCACAGATTCACCTGCCAAAGAGAAGAAGGGAGGGGAAAAACAAGAATGTCCAACCTTTAGAAAGAAGCCCCTCCTTACAATTTATAGGAAGAATGAGAGAGAGAAGAGAGAGAAAGTCCAAATCTACCCCAACCACCTCAGGTTGTATCTAATTCATCTCATTATGGTGGTAGGTGAGGACCATATCAAACCCCAAAAGTGGCAAACTGTATTTTGCATTTTTAAGAACTTGTTCCCACCCAATTAAATATATCTAGTCGTAGTTAGGTAGAGGACGCCGTAGGCTTTCTGAAAAGTCCAACCTTGTGTGAATCGGAGCTCCCAGTCAAAAGTTATGGCCATCTGAATATCTGGGTCAGGGTCTGCTTCCTGTCAGCGTTCAGAATGTTGCGCCTCCTGAAGGTGCGCCTTGGCGCATCCATATGCATGTTGACAATCCTTTTCGGGCGCCAAAGGTGCAAATATGTTTGTGTCAACAACCCTTTTTGTGCGCCAAAGGTGCATTCATTTGCATGTCAACACTCTTTTCTGTGCGCCAAAGGCGCAAATATGTTTATGTCGACACATGTTTACGTGCGCCACTTTACCTGCGCCAAGGGCACAACTTTTCTTGTGTCAACATTCCTTTCTGTGCGCCAAGGGTGCGTCTATTTCTATGTTGACATCTTCTTCTGTGCGCCAAGGGCGCATTTACATTTGTGTCGACATCCTCTTATGTGCGCCAAGGTGCAACTTTTTCCCTGTTGACACTCATTGTTGTGCGCCATTTCTGTGCGCCAAGGGTGCATCCATTTTGCTGTCGACACTCATTGTCGTGTGCCCCTTTTGTGCGCCATGGGCTGAGGTTTGAATTTCTTTGGTTTCCATATTCTTCCGCTTGTCTATATCTACCTGGGGGGAAGATATATACAACATTGCCTCTGAGCTATAACTTCATCTCAGATTCCTAGTGATTTCTTTGTTTTAGGTGTTTCTTTAGCAAGGGAAACAGTCCACATTGATATGTGGCATGCTTAAGTTCACTGAGAAGACAAATTTTTGTCTTATCCAAAGGACAATCCTTAAGTCCATGTTTAGCTCTACATCTTGGGCAGAAAATGAACAAAGGCTTTGTGTTCTTAGCCTTCTCTCTATCCATATTTATATTGAGTTAAATCAGGAGGTTTGTTTTCAAATTTTGAATTTCTTCCCTTTATTTGGATAGGTACCCATTAGCCATTTTTCCATTTTGTCTTCTTAGATTGGGGTGAGTTTGAGAATGATTCCTATAGAGGTCAATAATGTATGTGATCTCTAACTTGTTCATGTCTCCCTTTCCCATTAAATTGAATTATTTTTGTGTGTCTTCATCCAACCCTTTAAGAAATAAAGTTTTAAGTAGGTTAATATCCAAGCCAGTTCCACACCTTCTGTGTAGGAAAAGGAACTGGTCTAGGTAATATTCTACACTTTCATCTTCCTTTTGCTGAATTAGGAAGAACTCTTCTTTCCTATCCCTCACTCTACAGTAATCCTGATACTTTTCCAAGAAGGCCTGTTCCATTTCTTCCCAGTTATGAATGGAATTTGGGCCTAAATCCATAAACCACCTCATAGCTACATATTTCAGAGTAGAGGGAAATATTTTAATATTTTGGCTATCAAAATTGTAGTCATATGTTTGACATATAACTTTAAACTCAAAAAGGAATTGATCAAGGTCCTCTGAAACTAATCTCCAGAAAGTTGGTAGAAGTGATGGGGATATATTTTTCATAGAAGAATCTTTGTCAGGATCTAGTTCGATAGGGTAGGTAAATTTCCTACCAACTAGAGGATCTCCATTGTTTGCACCATTGGGGTTATGTACTTGATCATTCATTCTTCCTTGGTCATCAATATGTTCCACATGTTGGTTTTGTGGGAGGTTTTGAGGATTCAATCTAATGAATCTACCTTTATGGTCTCTAGGTATAATCATACAATCCTATCATACTGAAAATGGTTCCCTAGTTGTTAGTACTGAACTCAATTATGTGTGTTCCAAATACTCCAACTCAGAGGATTCTCGCTATCACTACCATGTTTTTTGATCTTTTGAAAAGAAAGAGTTATGGAAAGTGAGATTTCTGAATGGAAACTTACCAGACAACAAGCACTGCCTCTAGTTAGCACCTTAACCTTTGATAAAACCTTGAATTCCCAGGAAACAATGCCAAAAAGTGGCGAGTGTTTTTTATGATCATAATTTAATCATATTATTCTATCAATTCAAGGCAGTGTTCATGGATGTTTGCAACAAAGGAAACAATAGGAGTGATTTTGCAGTACTTACTTTAGTAACAAAAACTAATAAATTGTTGAACCGATCATGATTAAAAAATAAAATAATTGAAAAGAAAACTAAAAAAAATACATAATTGAAAAATCATTGATCATGGAAATGCATATGCATCAAAGTAATGAAATAATTGTTGGAACATCAAATGCATTCATAAAGATATAAAGGAAATAATTGTAAACTCCCTTTTCATTGGTTAGGAGTGGCCCTTTCTCCTTCCCTTCAACTAGGTTTAACACTTGAAATTAAACAATAGAAATTTCCCCTGAATATGTTATCTTTATTGAATTGAAAAATGTGATGTTACAATGAATAAAATGGCTAGAAAATCAAACCACTAAATCTAAGTACAAGATCTCTTTTATACAGGAGATGTTCTAGTTATGTTAAGAGAGAACTAGTTATTCCAAATGACTAAGTCGACTTAACTTAATGCTAACTAAAACAATTGCTATCTATTTGGGAAATACATTAATGAATGGAAATTATTTAAAGTGTTCAAATTAGAATCATTCGTGACAACTAAATATGAAATCCATGATTGGATCTTTTTAAGGAGTCAATCACTGCTAGAATATTTTCCGTCTCATAACTGATTGAGAGAATTTCGATGACAAAAATATTAGTTAAGGGTTCTTCATCCTCAAAATTCGGTAGATTTTTTGTTGACTTAATGGAACTTCTTATATACAAGATATGTTACTACCAAATGTGATTCTAATAATTTGAATGATCTGCATGTATGTTTGAATTTTCTACTTTGGAGAATCAAGGTCGATGACCTGGATGATCTAGATGTGGTACTCTGAGTTCACTATTAACACGAAGGTAAGTCCTGTGCCAACACATTAATTATATTATTACATCGGTGCATGAATTAAGTCGTGTGTTTCATGTTATAGCTCAACACATACTCTTTCAAAAGTGCAGTTAATGTTTCACAAAAAGATCTATTTAAGCCATTTTGAAGAAGAATTAACAAGGTAAAAATAAAAAAAAATATGCACAATAATTCCTTTAAAATCATAGAAAAGTATTAAATGTAATAATTTAACATTGTTCATTGTGTACTATGATATCAAAATGGTATATGGCTAAAAATGAATTAAACATGAAAAAATGGGGCTCATCAGTTTACAAATCAAATGGACCTTACACTCATCACACATTTACTATTCGACCTTTCATCATGTGACAATCCTAGGCTAGTGACATACACTTTGGGATAAATCATCATCTATCATTTTGTAGTGGTATACACCTTAGGTTACATCACCACTCCCTCTTTTCATTTTTTAGTGATATACGATTAGGGTTGAATCATCACTCATCCATTCATCTTATAGTGATATACACTTAGGCTAAATCATCACTTATACATTCATTTGGTCTTGATATACGCTTTGGCTATAGGGTTCAAACACACATCGTCACTAGGTCGCATCTCATCACTACACCTACAAATTCATCACAACGCGTTAGACACAACACACACTACTCAAACATTTCCCAATGATGCACTCTCATTTACGGTTCATTCTTGGCTTCTAAGGGGGAAAATAAATGAACCTCACTGCATAAATTTCCATTCACTTAGGGGGAACACAATTCCTATCATTCTATCTTGTATTCCATTCTATTCATCCACATCATGTTACATATTATGGTTGATTATACTCTTGCTTGCTTTTTATTGTTCATGATCACTTTATTACGCATGTTAGTTATCTTACTTGTATGTCATTTATCTATATCATACACACATGTGCATTCACGCCTTTGTCTAGTTTTGATCACAGATACAGATCTCTTACATGTATCATGGATGCTTGCCTTCTACCCTTTCTACACTAGTCACTGGGGGGCATCCACATTCACCGCTCACATGTGTTATTGTTTCATTTTGTACTTAGCACTTTATATCACTTGGTTATACACACTTTTGACATACTAGTTATCTTCTTAACATGTTAACAGGTGCTTCATGTGCAACATTTTTCATGCAGTGATATTTGACTCCATACTTGTTTGTTACTTTGTATGTTATTGTTTGCTATTGTGTGTAGGCATTTCCCTTTGTTTGGTTTGCACACTTGTTTTTTGTTTACAGCCACGATGGCCTTGCTTGTCTTGTGACATCATGAGTGATGTACCATGTTTGCATCCCGCTTTGTGTGGCTTACTTTATCTTCTTACGTGTTTACATTATTTCACTGTCTACGTAGATTACACATATTTTTCATATGCATGCATGTTTTTTCACACTTTTCTTTGGCTATCCTTCTTTTTGTGCATGCCTTGGTTTCTACCAAGCACTATTTTTATGCCCTTAGAAAAACTGTCTAATCCCATACGCACCGATTTATCACCCAGCGGGCACTGGGCGCTCACCTGAGGCACATGTGGGCACCAAGCCCCTCCTTTATGTGAGTTTTGTGAGAATACATCCCCTACTGACAAGAATATTAGATGCAAGAAGGGAAAGAACCATGCATTCATTCTTGAGGGTCTTAGGATGAGTTACTATATAAATGCATCCATTTAGATAACAAGGTAAATATCAAACAGATAACAGATCTGATAATACAAAGAAAAGGCACTAGGGTTTATACCCGTGAACAATGCATATATTTTAAAAGAAAGCCATATATTCATATTACTCTCAGTAACCACATTACATTCCTCAAGGCCATTACAGACCAAATGTCTTAATGTAGATAAGACTTATACATCAGAATCCTAAACTATGCTTTCCAGATTATAAAGATGTTCATAGACCCATCCCTCTAGATAAGTCATCTCTCTTATAGCCTTCCTAATGAGAATCCCTAGAACCCATCACTATTTTTGTAGAGCTTTGCCTCTCCTCTTCTTCTTTTCTACCTCTCTTGATATCTCTCTTGACACCCTCTTCCCAAAGAGTCATCCCTTCCTTCTACCTGAGCATCTCTATATATAGCTTTAACATCCACCGCCATGCCTTCCTGAAGTAGTAGATCGGTTGCCAAGTGTCCATGTGGTCCTTCAATGGAGCATGCTTCTTCCCATATGAGCTCTCCACTTTCTATAATGATGTCTTTTTGGATCCTTCCATCACATGGAATATTCCTTCCTTGACCATCGAGTTGCAAGGCTGGCACCTTATCCACTCTGCATGCTCATTCGGGTCACACTTTTCTCATGTGCTTCCTAAGATGTTGAATATGGCTAAGTCCTGAAACCCCTTCCTTTTCCTTACATGCATACCTTGGGTTCTACTAAACCCTTCTAAAACCTATCCTACACCTTCACCCCACACACCCTTCTTCATATAGGTCCCACGCGCCCACACACCTTCTTGTACTTAGTCCAATATTCTGAGGCCCAACATCACCCCACACTATGCATGTTCTCCATCCTTGGAAACACTTCTCTTCAATGAATAAAGAATGGTGGGCTCTGAATAGTTGGAAAAAGAATGAAGGAATGAAGAATTGGGAGAAAGAATGAAAGAATGGGGAAATGAAGGAGAACATGTTCATTGTTGAAGGAGGAGAGGGAAATCCTTCCCTATATCTACCTCTAGCTTCTCCCAGGAATTAACCTCATTCTGCACTTGCTAACAGAGGTCACCTACTAGGGTGCTTACCTCCTCAAATCTTATCCCTTCCCCTTGGTGCTCATTGTTTCAAAAATTCCTTCCAGTTGTTTTCCCAAATCCTTGAGGGCGTCCATCCTGTGGGTGATCTGGGGGTATAACTCCTTCAGCTAGTTTTTGATCGAGCCCCACAAGGTCTTGATAGCCTCTGATTTCTTCTCCACCTTGGCTAGGATCCTATCCCACTCTGCTCTATACCCTTATTCTTCTCCTAGAACTCCTTGAGTTTTGTCTCATGTGTAGCAACCAAGATGCTTTCTACTCTATCTCTATCAACACAATTATCATAGGCAAGCTTCAGCAACTTACGCGGTGGCCTTCACATTGGCAAGGAGTTTGGTATACTGAGCAACAATCCCTACAACCTTCAACTTGTCTTCTCTCTCTTGGCACGCCAGCACTTCTTCTATGGACTCTAAGGTGAAAGTGGCCACCTCTCCATAGTGAGGGTGTGAGTTAATTCCTCTAGGAACTGCAAGGTTGATTCATATTTTTTCTCAGGTGGTGCTAGGTCAGGATGCTTTAAAACAATAACATCTGTAATCATTTCAATTTTCTTGTGTAATCCGTGCACCCTTGCCTTCTCCTCTTTCAATTCATGCCTTAACTATGCGCTGATCAGTTCTTCTTATTTCAGGTCCTTTCTTTTCTCAAGAAGCTCCTCCTCCTTCTCTAACTCTACCTCTAGGAATCTCACCCTATCATTCCTCCCAAAGAGTCTGGCCTCAACCTCAACTAAAACTTTGTTGAGTGCATTACAGACTTTCTCATCTGACAACCATTGAGAATTCACCAAGGGATTTACTCCTTTCATCTCTGGCACCTTCATCAGCACCCCTTGGCTCACCTCAAACTCAGGTTCATCGACATGGGATTCAAATGCCCAAGATAACATTTTCCTGGTTCGTGGGTATGTGCCTTCTATGTCAAATGAGGGCATGGCCAGGAGTTGTTCTGTTGGCATGGTGCTCTAGAAGCACACATGTAGCACCTTGCTTGGATCATTGATGTAACCCATTCCTTTCCCTTATGCTACCACTATGCTCTTCCCACCTATTCGCAGCCTTTGGAAATCTCACTGCTAGGCTGGGATCTCCACCCATGTTGCCATACTCCTTTCCAATGCTTTCTTCCTCAATATCCCTCATCACTTCATCTACATTGCACTCTACTTCCTGTTCCACTAACTTTTTGATGATGCCTTCCACTTCTCTCTCTGACATCCTCCTCTATCTACTCCTTGGTGAGGCTTGGGGTCCTCTGATATTTTGTGTTTACTTCTTCACTCACCCCTTTTCCTTGAGCATCTACTTCTTCCTCACCATTCTTCCCTTCACTTCCTTCTTCTTCTGAATCATGTATATCATACACGGGATGATTCTGAACTTCTTCATCCTCATCATCATCCTTCTCACCCCATTGTAGACCTCCAAGTCCTCATTTCCTCTGAGTCTTCCTTCTCCACCTTTTGTTTCTTCCTAACTGGTGATTCCAGTAAAGGAGACTCTTCCCTCTCTTTCTCTTCAGTGGGTGACTCCTTCCTTGGTGACTCTTCTCTTGTGAGGGGATCCTCTTTCTCTGGCACCTCTTCTTCTGGGGTATTTTCCTTGACTAGGGACTTCTTCCTACATGTGTAAGTGCTTGGCTTAGCGCTTGTTTCCAGGTGCCCATAGGTTGTGTTGTCTGCACACTTGGTGCCTTCTTCTCCTGCACCTCTTCTCTCTCCCTCTTCTTTGGTGTGGCTTATTTCTTCCTATGGGGTCTTCTGGAATGGAGACATCATTCTCTAGGTAGGAACCCTTCTCAAAATTTGGCCTTATGCACAGATATACCCTTGTTACAGCCCTTCCTGGGATTGGCAGTGTTATTGGTTTCATCATCTGCACTTTGTGGGAGACATATTTCTCCACATATGCACGCTTCTTTGGTATACAAGCTTTCTATGTATCTCATGGTGGTCTTGGTCTACCTCACTAAGGTCAAACCTTAGTCTCTTGGCCTCCTTAAAATGGTTGACCCCCACTTGGAAGTATTGCGTGGTGAAATAAAATGGTAGCTTGCACCATGGACTCTTAGTCCCATCTGTCAAAGTGAATCTTCCAATGCAGAAGTGTTGATATATAGCAAACTCGTCCTCTTTATCTATGAGTGTGGGAAACTTCTCAGGTATCCTCCACTCTACCCTGAATGCATCGTGCATCCACTTGTACCATTTTTCTAGGTGCACCTTGTGAGCAGCCATCATGGTCTCACAAGTATATTTCTCAAACCTTTTTGGGTGAGGGATTTTCTTCTGGATACTCCCATACAAACTTCTCTAGCCCATTGGGCACTCCAATCTCTGAGAAGATGATGGTGAGGAGAATGTTTTTAAACAATATCTTCTCTCCTTCCTATGCGCTGCTAATGATCTCATCTACAATGTAGGTGGATAAGTTATAAATGGTGCCTTCAGAGATCTTTTGGCATACATTCAGCCATGCCTTGTTCACTTGTGTCCACCTTTCTTGATCATTCAGCTTAGTAACCAAGCGTGGCCATTCTCATAATAGGGTCAGGGATATCTAAGATATCGAAGTAGCATGAACCCTTCTTGTAGTCATAGGCCTCCACAGTTTCCTTGATGGCCTCCTTATCATCCAAGTCATCATCTATGGAGTCTCCTTCGCAAATCAAGGCCAGTGAACTTTGATATGAGTTGAGGAGTTATGCACATTTTGTGGCCTGTAAAATAGAAGTGGTCTTCATGTACGCATGACATCAACCACTGGTATAACCACTCAAGCTTGCCAAAATAGGGCAACTCATAAAGTTATAGCAACCCAGCCTTCTCCAACTTCACCTTCACTTCATCATTGTAGATCATCATTCCTTCTGGTGTCCTCTTGTTAGTTGGACGAACCAGTTCCAACATCATCTCTTTTTCTATAATGCTCATGTGATGATTGTAGTCACTTATGGCCATCTTCCTCAAGTGTGATTCCCACTCTTTCCCTAGCAACACTCCATCTGGGTACTACATTTCTGCATACCACTCTTCATTGGAACTAGTGATGGTAGTGGTTTGTTTTCCTTTTCCCTTTCCCTTCTATTTCTTTGGTGAGATGGTTTCCTTCTTTGGTGCCATTCTACTTGTCAAGTTAAAACTTAAATTCCTCCTTGCTCTTCTCTACTACTCTGCTCAACTCTAAGGCTCAACTCTGAAGAATCCTCCTACCTTTGTGCCCTAGCTACCAAACCCTAACTAGGAAAACCCTTCCACAAGATGGCATACTCCAAAATAACTCTCCCCATGCCCATGTACTCCTTCCACTCTAGTTTGCAGATCAACCCTAGTCACGCACTTAGATCTCTATGATTCTTCTTCCTTCACACAAATCTCTCTGGATGCCCTAGTTCGCAAGAGCTCTTCCACTTCGTAATCGCAAGGTAAAATAATGATTCACCTGACCTCATACTTATAGATTTTTCCTCCTTTCCAACAATAAATGTTATGCCACCTACCAATGTACTTAGCATTAAATGTGGATTTTTCCACTAAATTGACCTTAAGCGCCCTTACCCATGCACCCAATCCTACATGAAAAAATCTTTACAACCTTCTGGGTGCAAAAAATCCTTACTGACCGAAGACTCTTACGTGCACGTCTGTGGTGCTGAAGGCACTTCTTCTGTCCTTTACCCAATTTTTTCCCTCACCTACCTCATGTTGTTCCTGCACTTTTCCTTCTCTATATGTGGTCTTTATAAAGCCTTATCCTAACACCAACCATTCTCATCCACCATTTCCACATGTTATTCTATTTTTCACATGCCTTTAATCCTTTCAACTGGCCTTTTAAATTTTACTGTCAGCTTATACTTCACTTCACACTACTCTACCCCACACTAAAATAGATGTGCGGTCCTCTACACATGCACAACCTTTTGAAAATAATGTGGTTACCGGCACACAAGGCACAAAACAGAACACAAAGAAAGGAACAAGCAACGAGAAAGGGAAACACAAGAAAATAAAATGCATAAAGGGAAATCCTAAGCTAACTGGCAATACTACCTTATTTACAAACACCAGGAAGGCTTATTTATAGTAGGGCTTCAACCTACTCCCATTGAAATGGCCAGGTAACTTCATCCCATCTAGCACTTGTAACTGACATGCGCCTAAATCAAGGATGTACGAGATGATGTAAGGGCCCAACCAATGGACTTTCAACTTCCCAGGATGGTGCAGATACTTGGAATCATACAACAAAACCATCTTCCCAACCTCAAACTACTTGTTTTTGATATGATGATCATGCCATGCCTTTTGTCTAGATTTTTCAGTCTTCTGACTCCATCTAGCAAGTGATCACCTTTCATCTAACTACATCAATTTTTCAATCCTTTCCTCGAGCACTTTTTCATCATCTAAACCTCCTATGCATGCTATACACAGTGATGGTAACATGAATTCAACTAGAAAAATAACCTCCATGCCAAACACCAACTGAAATGGTGTGGCCTTATTCAACCTCTTGTAGGTTGTCCTGTATGCCCATAGAATGGCTGATACTTTGTCATCCCAATCCTGTCTTCTGACATCACAAATCTTGGTCAATGTGTGACTTAGTATCTTGTTAAATGCCTCAACAGTTCCATTTTCCTGTGGATGATAGGGGTAGTCTTGTGATGGGCCACCATAAACTCTGCTAGCAGAATCCTGACCATTTCATTGAGAAAATGTGTACCCCTATCACTAGTCAAGCTCAAAGGACATCCATACCTACTGATTATGTTTTCCCATAAGAACCTAGCAGTTGTCACTGCAGTGCAATCCTTTGTAGGTGCATTCCTCTACCCATCTTGTCAAGTAATCAGTGCAAGTAATGATATACCATGAACCAGTCCTTCACGGCAGGTGAAATTGGTCCTACAAAGTTGATTGCCCACTTTTCAAATGGCTCTGCACTGGCTATTGGCCTTAATGGCATCTCATCCCTCTTTCTAGGTTTTCCAGGCACTGACAATGGTCACAGGCCTTGCAAAATTCAATACAATCCTGGTAGATGGTTTCCCACCAAAGCCCTACCATTAGAATCTTCCGCGGTAGCATTTCCTGCATAGTGTCCTCCTATAATCCCACCATGCACTTCCTCCATAATTTCACATGCACTCATGTTCCAATATGCATCACACATAGAACCTCATCATGTCCTAACTTATACAGATCTCCACTAATCAACATGTAAGGTGTGGACACATATAGCCTAACTATTCCTCTCCAAATCCTTCATCCCTTCTGGTGCCACACCTATTTTAAGAATATACAATATCTTCCAAGTCTGAGGGGCGTGCCACAACCTAAACAGTTGTGCATCCAACATGGTATCCTCAATACTTTGTGCATCCTCCCCTGAGTCAATCCTTGATAAGTGGTCAGGCCCTGAATTACTTTTTCCTTGGTTTTACAACCACAATGAACTCAAACTCTTGAAATAATAGGACCCAACGGACATATGCCCTTGCAAAAATGGGCTTATTTACCAAGTACTTCAGTGCCATGTGATCTATGTAGAATATAAAAGGTGTTTCCAGTAGATACTACCTGAACTTATGCAGTGCGTAGATCATTGATAGTGCCTCATGCTCAGTAGTGGTATAATTTTGTTCTTGCTGGTGTCAACTTCCTACTTGAAAAACACAAGGGGTGATCAATAATCCCCTCACCAGGTTGTGCTAGTACTACTCCCATGGTTGTTCCTGAGGCATCAACATGCACATGGAAAGGCTTATCCCAAGAAGGAAAACATAGTATGGGTGCAGTGACAAGTCTATCCTTCAAAGTGTCAAATGCCTTCTGTTGTGCCTCTCCCCAATGAAAGGCACTCTTGTGCTTTAGAAATTCTTCCAAGGGCATGGTGATCTTGGCATATCCTTTGATGAACTTCCTGTAGTACCCCATATGCCCAAGAAATCACATGCACTGCACTTTGACTAGTAGGCTCCCCCAATCCCACAATAACTACAACTTTGTGGGATCCACTAGTAATCCTTCCTTACATATAATATGTCCCAACAGGGTTCCAAATGGAGTAGCAAAGACACATTTCTTAATGTTGAGGGATATCCTCAACTGCCGACATCTCTCAAACATCAGCCTCAAATTATCACAATGGTCCTTCACTAGCCCATACACCATCCAGTCATCTAGGTAGACTTGAATAAATTTATGGATAAAGTCCTGGAATGCTTGTACCATGATGCGCGAGAACACAACAGGTGCACATTCTTTAATCCAAAAGGCATGATAGTATAGGAAAAGCTTCCCCACTCAGTGGCAAAAGTTGTCTTTCTCTGGTCTTCCTTTGCAATCCTGACTTGGTGATACCCTGAGAACCCATCCGTGAAAGAGTAGACCTCACGCCCGGCTACTCCCTCCAGAATTTCTTCAGTAAAGGGGGTTGGGAAAGGATCGATGACACATACTACATTCAGGTCCCTGTAGTCAACACAAATCCTTATTCTTCCATCCTTCTTGATATTGATGACCATTGGGCTTATCCATTTTGATTCCTCCACAGCCTCAATGATACCAGATGTTATCATCTTGTCTATTTCCTCCTTGACCCGTATGTGCAAGTTTTGGATTCATCTGATAAGGCCTCTTCTAAATCAGGCACACACCTTCCTTCAACTTGATTCTCATCTCCCCCAAGGAATGGTGGATGCCTTTGAGTTCATGGTACCCATGTGGGAACAAATCCTGGAACTCGCACAACAGATCAATGATCTTTGAAACTTCTTTCTCCGACCAATAGTCCCCAATGATAGCTTCCTTAGGTTCTGTCTCTATCCCAATGTTAACCTTATTTATTTTCAAGGGCTCATGGTAGGTGCTTGCTCACTCATCAGTGCTATCTATGACTTCACACGTACCTTCAGAATGGTTAACATCCAAACTTTCCATTTCTTCACCATCTACTACATAGACCATTTTTCCTTTTTCCTTTTCAATACATGTGCATGCTCAAGATGTATTTCTTCTGATTCTTCTTCATTGAAGCACGTCTCCAAACTAGGTTCACCCAACAACTCTAGTAGCCTATCTTCTACCATGGCACTATCTCCCATTGTAAGGTGCTTGACAACTTGCAATGCCTTATCCACTGATGGCTTGGTACTTTGATACTCAAAAGCTTGAATGAGATCATCCGTTAACTCCTACCAATTCCCCATCTGACAACATGTCTCTGAGTGGATATACCATACATGCACACAACCCTGTAAGGTGGAATATAACTTATGCACCCATAATGAAGGTGGTAATGCTTTTGTGCCCTCCATCTAGGCCTTCTCACAAGCTTGGATATGGAACGAGGTGGGTTCCTTTCCATGGTAGTCTTGGATAACAGTGGGCACGTTGCTTCTACAAAATCTTATAGAGAATGTGACTCTTACCTCATGCCACTCTAGGAGACTCTTGTGATGTGTTTCCCACCATCGCACTGTAGTCCTGAGAAAGTTATAACTGAGCATACTTCTCCTTTCATCCTCATTTTTCCACTGAGCCTCCATTTCTCATAAGAAATCATCAGAGCTTTCCCCTCCAGAGTAACTTGGTAGCTTCTTTCTTCCCAGGAACTTGACTGAGTGTGCCTTCATCACCCTTGTTACAGATCCTCTCAATTGTCACCCAATCAATTCATAAGTCCCGTGCACCCAATTGTCACATGCTATGCTAGTTGTATCACTCATCGAACTGAGCATCTTCAAATTGGATGACTCCTTCTGTAGGATGAATTACCTCAGGATCTTTGATGGAGCACACATAGATTCTGTCAAGGAATTCCTCTCCTAAGGGCTCAGTATAGGGTGTTGACTTCCCATCTGTTAAGGGGATGATCACCCTTTCTTCCTTGTTCTCAAAACTGATATACCCCTTGTTAAACCACAGGTCGGCATTGTTCTTATAACACCAAGGGTGCCCAAGTAATGCTGGGAAATTATCCACCTCGGTGAGCACCAAGACTTCAAATTCCCTAGTGAACTTGGCCCCTTGAATAGTGATAACCACATCTTTCAAGACTCCAATGGGAATTTCCTTTGTCTTGTTCACCATATACAACACATTCAAAGATGGTTGTAATGTGGGCCTTCCCATTTGATGTCATGCATCCAAGGTGAGAACATTGACCTCCACTCCTGTGTTGATGAGGATATTGCTCAGAAGCCACCCATCAACAACTACATTCAATGTAATTTCTTTATCATAGTCAAGGCTGTGAGGAGGAAGATTGGCATGTAGAACCTACCTTTCACACTCTCTCCTGTGCATGTGGTACCTTCTCCTGTAACCATTCTCCTAGCAAGGGAATGATATTCTCCTACCTTAACATTTTGCACACTTCCCTAACCTCATCCAGATCCTTCTGTGGAGCCTCAACATTCTTTCTTTTCTCCAACTTCCTTGACTTCTCCTTTAGACATTGGATTTCCCCTTGCAAACTCTGAATCACATCCATAGTCTCTTGATACACTTCCTTCTGATGAGTAGGGTCTGGATACTTCCCATGTACCACTTCTTCCCTAACAACCAGTTTTTATCTTGGCATCTCCCTTGTGTGCAGCCTCCACTCACGTTGTCACTAGTACATGTTCTAATCCTGACTCACGTGCCACTCTTGGCATCCACTGAGGGTCGGCCTTCTTTATGCTCACCATCCAACACCTTTTTCTTTCTAGTGTTGTTGGCTCATGTGCTCAAACAACTCAGGGCACTCCTCATACTTATGTTTCTTTCCACACCATGAGCACTGCAATAGATCAGGACACTCACACTTATAATGCTCTATAGACCCATAGTTATAACAGGTTCCTTGTGGGAACTCACTTCATTCCTCAGCCTGTAGTTACTGTGACCATGAAATCCTCCGTGAAAACCTCTTCCACACACTCCTCCATCTATGTGCCCTTCATAGTGGTGATCATCATCCTTGGAACTACTTGCAAGGCTAGTTCTGGTGCACACCAAGATCAATAACATCATGAATCTGGTCAATCATCCTACAATCCTTGGTATCATGGGTTGTAGAGGTATAGATCTTGCAATAGCAAGAAAAATTCTTATGGATTGCACATTGTAGTAGAGGACACCTATTTGCATCATGATCCCCATGGAAAATCTCATAGTCTACCACCATGGTGTACTAATTTTTGAGGGAAACTATCCTTTGCATGCCCCTCCACTTCACAATCTGTGCACCAAAATCCCACTTCAAACCTCATGCACTGAATTTTCAGACAAGCTTCTCCAAATGCTTGGCCATTGCAACAATTTGAGCCTCCAGAAAAGGGCTAACACCAGTATCAATGCTCCCAACAGCCTCATCGCACAGGGCAGCTTCCAAGGCCTCATGTGGGTCTATGAAATTCTTGTGTGGCAGTTCCCTTCTAAATGGACATTATCAATCCCCCAAAAACCATTGAGCATGCTAAGAAGGGTGAATTTCATAGGATAGTTTTGACAAGAGAGTTTTGAATCATGTGTCATACTCTCACACACTCTCTGTCATTCCTTGTTGGATCTCCTTCAGAGCGTTGATGCTATCTTCTTCTTGAACTCAGGGATATGGAACTCTGCTAGGAAGGAATTCTTCAATGTAGTGTAATCCATGACCGTCTGTGTGGGTCATACTTCGGTACCAGCTATGTGCATGCCCTTGCAACGTCATTGTAAACTGACTTACTTTTCACTCTGAGGTAGTGATCCCCTTTGCGCCTATAGCAATTCACACTTTTGCACATGTTCTGCAGCATCCATTCAATACCTCTGTAGTCTAGAAAGTGCAAATACATCTCAAAGAATACTTGTGGAGGTGGCTGAGGCCCTTGTCCACCTGACCCAGAACCTTGGTTTCCTCATGTGTTTCCTCTGCCATCAAGATCCACTAGACCCACCAGGTCCTGTCCCTCCTGACCCACTAGATCCTCCAGATCCGCTAGTTCCACCAGGTCCTCCAGCTCCTATACCACTAGATCCACCTCTTGTAGCCAGAAAATGGCCTGAAGTGGTCACGCCTAGTGTCCCCAACATCCCACTAAACTGTGCGTCAATGGTTTGTGATATTGTCCCATTGCCATTGTGTGTCTCCGCCACTTCCAAATGTGATACCCAAACCTTGTGTATTTCACCTTGTCCAAAAATTCCTCCAAATACGGGAATGGTTTGTGCAACCATGGATGTCCCAAACAAGAAATTATATCTCCTAGGCATAGATCAATTACTTCCACTGATACCAACCAGATTAGCAATACTTCTTCCTTGATCTAGAAAACCAAGTTCCAGGGGTTGGTCACCATGTGGGTTCAGATGCACACTGATGGCTCTCCTTTCTCCATGTGATGAACTCTCATCAGAAGCTGAAGGGTATTCTCTCTCATGCTTGCCAAGATGGGGTAGTATAGACTACTCAGGTTCCACATCCTCTATGTGAACCTCAACTCCTTCCCACAATGTCTACCTCTATAGATCCATCACACCTGCAACCTCACATTGTCTAGCCATCTCCCTTTCACGAGCTTCACTATACTTGAGTCGTCTCTCTTCTCTTTCCCTTTCATCTGCAATGTCCACCATCTTCCTCCACCCTAGCTTCCTCACCCAACGCTCAGAGAAGCTTAGCTGGCCATAGGAAATGCCTCTAAACTTAGGGTAATGATCAAGATCTTCATAGCCAAAGGGATAACATGTAAAAATGATCCTTTGGGCTCCCTCAGAAACTCAAACTCAGTAACCTCTGGGAAAGAATACGTAGAAATGGCATATTCTAGAGTATAACTAGTCAGGACTCCTTTCCACTAGTGATCAACAACACGTGTCCAAGTCAGATCTATCATTGTGCAGCCTCTGGTAATCATCTTGGGTCCATATGTGTGATCTATAGTACCAGCTCGATCTGGATGCATATGTTGAAAGCCATTCATATAGTTCTACTGGAAAACAACATAGAAGAATGTCTCATACAACTCATGGTACAGGTTCTCTTCTACCCATCTACGTGCATCGAACTCAGGTCCAGTGTTGAATCTTTGAGAAAACTCATCCTTCATGCTCTTGAACCATGCTTCAACACTCTCCAAGGTCAGATGTTTTGTCATCACGCATCATAGGGACCAAGATGTATGCCATTTCTCACAACAAATTTGAAAAGAGGTCCCAGAAATGGAACCAAGATGTAGTCATTTTTATGCCCTTAGAACAATAGTCTAATCCCATGTGCATCAGCCTATCACCTAGTGGGCATTGGCCACTCACTCTGAGGCACGCGCGGGTGCTGAGCCCCTCCTTTATGTGAGTTTTGTGAGAATACATCCCCTACTGACAGAAGCTTAGATGCAAGAAGGGAAAGAACCATGCATTCATTTTGAGGGTCTTAGGATGAGTTACTATATAAATACATCCATTTAGATAACAAGGAAATATCAAACAGATAATAGATCTGATAATACAAAGAAAAGGCACTAGGGTTTATACCCATGAACAATGCATATATTTTAAAAGAAATCCATATATTCATATTACTCTTAGTAACCACATTACATTCCTCAAGGCCATTATTGACCAAATGTCTTAATGTAGATAAGACTTATACATCAGAATCCTAAACTATGCTTTCCAAATTACAAAGATGTTCATAGACCCATCCCTCTAGATAAGTCATCTCTCCTATAGCCTCCCTAATGAGAATCCCTAGAACCCATCACTATTTCTACAGAGCTTCACCTCTCCTCTTCTTCTTTTCTGCCTCTCTTGATATCTCTCTTGATGCCCTCTTCCCAAAGAGTCATCCCTTCCTTCTAACCGAAGCATCTCTATATATAGCTTTAGCATCCACCACCATGCCTTCCTAAAGTAGTAGATCAGTTGTCAAGTGTCCATATGGTCCTTCAATGGAGCATGTTTCTTCCCATCTGAGCTCTCCACTTTCTGTAATGATGTCTTTCTGGATCCTTCCATCCCATGGAATATTCCTTCCTTTACCATCAACTTTCCAGGCTGGCACCTTATCCACTCCACATGCTCAGTTGGGTCATGCTTTTCTCGTGTGCCTCCTAGGAAGTCAAATATGGCTAAGTCTTGAAACCCCTTCCTTTGCCTTGCGTGTGTGACTTGGGTTTTGATAAACCCTTATAAAACCATGTCATGTTCACCTTCACCCTGCACGCCCTTCTTCATATAGGTACTCACGTACCTTCTTGTACTTAGCCAATATTCTGAGGTCTAGCAAGTGTTAAAGTTAGCAGCAAAGGTTGGCACCAAAATCATGTATTCAAAGCTGAAAATAGATTTCGAAAGCATGCTAAAAATAGATAGTTTAGGTGTAGCAGCCCAAAATAAAAGAAATAAATATGAAAAGCATGTTGTCAAACAGGAAAAGACAAAGGTGAAAATGAAAAAAAAGAAAAGCATAGCAATCTACGCTAAAGACAAATGATGAAGGAATAAAATATTTATTTTATTGATGTATGCAACATTCTAAGCAGAGTTAGTGCCAAAATATGAAGAGAGATAAAATAATTATTTTATTGATTGCATACAGCTGCCAACAGTTATACACCATAGGTGATTTGGGGTTTTAATTTAATAAATTTATTGCAAAAGACTCCCAGGGCACAAGGAGGGTTAATTAAGTAAAATAAAATATTTTTGCATGTAGAAGGGGTCTGAAAATAGATGGCAGAAGTCCTTAAATCTGATTTTGGTGAATAAATCAATATACACACTTCTTCATGTTATTTTTCTATGTTAATCCTAGCTTGTACTTGCATATCTGAATAAAATATTCATTTTTTCCTTCTCATATCATTGGTTTTATGAGTTTTTCATCATGTTTATCAGGATATCGTATTGTTTTGTTGTGGAAATTCCTCCCTATACTATTGTCCCTTGCCCAAACCTTTGAATTAATTTTGCAAATTAGCCTAGAGTTGTGCAGGTGTGTGGATTTCTATATTTTCTCTATGTAGTAGTATGTATGTGTGTCAAATCATTAGTGTATCACCTTAATTTTATATTTCCCACATTCCTTCTCCCTTTTCCTTGTCAAATTTTTTAGTTTTAGGTGATTCCCAGGGGAACTAGCCCACTCTAGAGGTTCATCTCAATCATAAGTTACCCACAACCTTGAGGTGTTCCAATTTTGTCAACTGAAGAGAGAGTACACACACCATTCTCCATCAGGGTGTACTTCTAGGTGACAACATGTCCTCTTTTGGGGCCACATTTCTCCTATCAGTGATGTCGCATGCCCGAGCATCACTTAGGGGTTTTTACATACTAACATAGAGATTATACACTGGTTTAGTTTAGTTATATATAACGAGTGGGTTCAGACCAATCTACGAACCCCATACACAACAGATTTTATAGGACATGGTGTTCTTAGCATTTTGGGAAGAAATTACAGGCTTAGAGGTTATAGTGGGTGTTCCTCTTTACACTACTTCGGCCAGTGGTGTCGGATTTCCCAAAAAAACTAGGATGCACAAAGATCTCTACACATATAGTTCAGGGAAGTAGTTAAAGGTTGGAGGACACAGAGCATTTCCTCCCTATACTTCTTCAGCCTATGGCACAAGATCGCCCAAAAAACTCATAGTACAAGATATCCTTCTACACTGTCTTTCTCGACATGGATTAGTGCACATGTTCCATTTCCATTTTCCATTACATGACATGCTTTCATATACATGTGTCTTTTACATTATGTTTTTACACATACATACATACATATTTGACTACATGATTGTTTTCTCCTTGTAGGTCCAATTGTATGAGAAACACACAATCAAATGGGGGCAACAACACTTCGCAACAACACTTCGTGACAAAACATGTTTTACTAACCATGCAAGTACATCACACACCGTAGCAGATACACATGCATTTTGCCCTACGTTCACTCTCATCACTTTTTCTTTGTACATTTTGCATCTTTGTTTTCCGCACTCATTCGTCTTTTTGTCATTCTACACTTTCTCTAGTCATTCGACCATGCCTTCTTCATCACTCTACATCGACATCAGGTATGCATCTTTGTCTACTTTATGTTACCAAGCTTTCCGCTCAACACATAAAGTGGGGGAAAAGTGTGGTCTCAAAATCATGCACTTTAGACATTATTTATCTTGGTCTCATACTACTATTTAGAAGGTTCTTGAGTGAAGAAAGTACTGATTAAAACCCATCTTTTGGCCATCCTTTTTTACTTTATTTCGTCATTGCTGACATCTTACACCCATATTCACAGTCAACTTCTATCATTTGGGTTATTTTAGCCTTGACTCTGGCACCCAAATTAGTACTAGGGCGCCTGTGGGCATCGTGGTCCCACCAAGGATGCCCCAGTCCTTTTTGCACTTTCCCACCACTTTTTGGGATCTTTCTAACCATTTGAGATCTTTATCCTTCTTATAGTCATCCTTTTCAGGGTTAATTATGAAATTAGACCAAATAACCCTATAAATATAAAGTTATGAGACCATAATGAGGGACCTAACATCACTTAATACTATCACTTTTCTAGAGTTGCATCCATCTATTGCATTGGAGATCACTTACATCCACATAGCTCCATCATCAAGGCACAAGGTTAGGACATATGCATCACACTTCATAGGGGGGTGGATTCTATTCTATTTCAAGCACACATTCTATTACATTTTATACACAGTTATTTCTCACTACTTCACAAAGTGCGACTGACATAAGAGAAACCTAGGGCATGTTCACACAAACGTGCACATAGAACTACATCAAGTCTAAGATGTAGTGCAACACTCAGTTAGTAAGTCCACCATTGTGGCAGCTGAGGTCACTCCAACCCCTTCATATGCATTTTTTATTTTAGGGTGATCACCTCCTAGCCCTAGAGAGATTAGTTTCAGAGATTTTACACTGACCAGGGTGCCCATATTACAAACTAGAGCACCCACAAGTGCCCCAGTCCCCCTATAGGTGCTCCAGTCTAGCTAGATCCTCCAAATCCACCCTTTTCGGGACTTTTGCACAGTCATTTCCACCTCCTGATTTTCCAATCACCTCTGTGACACAGTCCCATGAGCATCTATTATTCAGCTGAGTTATTTCCTCTTCCTTCTTGCACATTAGGGTTAGCATTTCATTTTTTGTAGTTATTTAGATCATTTAAATATCTTCTTTATTACATTTATTTACTTTATTACAATTGTTCATAACTTAGATTAACTATCCCCATACTACATACTTTTAGTTAATTTTAGTTAATCAATACTCTTTTGGAACTTCAATTTCCTCCATCCGGCCCCATAGCTTGTCTCTAGGGACAATATCAAAAGATTTCTTGAAATCAATGAAGCAACAAAATACTTATTCCCCTTTGTCGTCCCAAAATTTTTCAATTAAATGTCTAAGAGTGATGTAATGATATATAGTTGACTGTTTTGGTCTAAACCATGTTTTCTCTTTTTCTCTCTTTCCTTGTTTTTCAGCCCATTCATTGATTTTTCATTCAACCATGCTCCCAAATAATTTTCCTATGAGATGATTGATCATAATAGTTATGTAATTAGATGGGTTATTGATATCTCTGCTTTTGAATAAAGGTCTTACTAGACTAGTGGTCCATTCCGTGGGGAAACCTTCTGGAGCAATATTGTTAAAATTATCTCTTATCTGGGGGATCAAGATATCAATCCCCTATTTCAAATATTTATCATGGAGCCGATCTATATCTCGTGATTTTCTTCTTGTTATCCTGTTGACTCCTTTTTGAACCTCCTTTTTTGTGAAAAAATTTTCTTGTGTGTTGATTATTGGGGGGATATCTTTATCTTCTCCACAGTCATAAAGTTGTCTCGTGTATTCTAGCCATTATTCTGGTGTGATATTGTTCTTTGTTTGTTTTTTATTTTATTTTAACTCTCTCCAAAACCGTTTAGGGTCACATTTCCCAAGTTGTATCAACTCATCTTATCTTATTTTCATGTATTCATCCTATTCAATTCTCACCAATTTCATGTACGCTTTTTTGTCTGCTTTCTTCCATACTTCCTTGAGAATCTTCTTCGCTTCCTTACACTCTTCGTTAAACCAAACATTTACCAAAAATTTGATTTTTCTCTCTCCTCGTTTAGATATTTTGCACTTAGTGCTTCTTGGATTGCATCTATTAGTTTGTTGTTGATATGGCTCCTATGAGACCTATATTGTCTCTTTGTTACCTCTCACAGGATGATTTATAGAGTTGTTCTAAAAGTTTCTTGGCTTTCTTGTGTCATATTTATTGTCCCTTTCCCCTGTTCTTCCTTTTGATTTTCTTGGATCTGATCATAGTTGTGTTTGGACCCTAACATGTTGATTTTTAAGTAAATTGGGTTGTGATCACACTTAAGATCACTTAGTGATTCCCTATTTTTATCTCAACAATCTTTTGAGCCATCTCATGAGAAAAAATGATATAATATACCATGTTTTTCCGGTTATGGGTGGGGCATGTGTAATCCCCTGAATTTGGCCATTTCTTCATGTCATTACATATGAGAAGGTCATGTATGTTGCATAATCCTAGCAATTCTTCCCCAAAATATGATACATTATTTTGCCCATCTGTTGATTTCCTTTCCCACTTGATATTTATCTCTTCATCTAACCATAACGAGTTATCATCTGTGTACTTGTTGTCCCCTAAGGTACTAGCTTATTTGTTTGTTATCTTGACATTGAAATTTCCTAATAATATAATATTTCCAATTCTACTATAGTCTACGATATCTTTTCCTAAAGTTGCATATGGTTCTTCTCTATTTAGTTTCGTTACCTTATATTTTTTTTTACTATTGTAAAGCAAAGTAGCATGCTACGATGTTATTTGTATTGTCATTTTTGGAGATATGAATCCAAATGTACTGCTTGTTAGGGTATTTTTTCACTATTTGTATAAGTATACCTTGCCTTTCTTTTATGACTATCATCACACCTCCATGCCCTCTTCCTTTATCTGCTACTTCATTCTATATTGATGCTTTTATGTATCCTACAAAGTTTGGGGTTCTGCATCTATCATGTTCATGTGTCTCTACCAATACAATTATGTCTTTCCTTTCAGCTACGGACCTCTATTCCAAGGATAACCTCTACAATTCCAGCTTACCATTGTAAAGTACTTCCGGTGGACCCCATCTCCCTATTTGTCTATTGGCATCTTAATTTTAATGCATGCTTTTCCATTTTTCAACCATGCCCATTTTCCTTCTAACCTAGCTATTTTTAATTTTTCAAATTCTCTTCTTTGATCTTCTTAATATATGGGTGTCAAATCCTCATCTAAATAGAATCACAATCCTTTTAGTAGCCCTCTATTTCTTAGAATTTGTATTTTATCATATTTTCCTTCCAATATAACTCAAATATTTCTATCCCTTACCCTTCCTAGCCTGTCAGCTTGATATATTTGTCCTTTCCATAGCATTTTTTCTTCAAGAAATCCTCTTTCCAAGTTGTTAGTGTCTTCATTTTCTCCATATTATCTTATTCCCTAGATAATTATGATGTTTTACCTATTGCTTTTCTCCTTCTCTTCCATCATTTGTAGGTTTACATGTTTTTCTATTATCTCTCTTTGTCAGGGTTCATTTTAAGAGACCTCCTGGAAATTAGAGTTGGAAAATACCCGGCGCATATCCCCAGAACCAGTTTCATTGAAAGGTGACTTTACCAATTTTTCATAACTGAATTTTCACCCGCTTTTTTTAATTTAGAGAGACTGTGGAGTTACAGACACTGATGCATGGTTGACGTGCGACGTTGGCACATGGTTGATGTGCATCAACAAGCTTTGCTGATACGCGTCAATAAGGCTTCTTGACGCGTGTCAACAAGGATTCTTGACACGCAACAACAAGCCTTATGAACACACATCACCGAGCCATGTTGACGCATGCCAACAATGCTTGTTGATGTTCGTTAACGAGCTTTGTTGATGCACGTCAGCAAGCCTTCTTGTCACGCATCAAGAAGCCTTGTTGACATGCATCAACAAGGCTCGTTGACATGTGTCAAGAAGCCTTATTGATGTGCATCAACAAGACTCGTTAACGCGCATCAACAAGGCTTGTTGTCGCGTGTCAAGAATCCGTGTTGACGTGCATTAAGAAGCCTTGTTGATGCACGTCAACAAGATTTTATGACGCGTGTCTTAGGCTTCGAAACCTTAGTTTTGTCCTATAAATACCCTCTCGCCATTCATTTTCACGTTTACACTTTCTAGCTCTCAAATTTTCTTGTATACAGGAATCCATTATCCAGGTTAGGTACAATCAAGCTCAAGGAAAACTACAGTGGAAACTATAAGTGTATCCCAAGCTCAAGACAAAAATTAAGAGGAAAATCCAGTCAACCCACAAGCCCTATCCATGGGCAAGATACTCTATAGGAACCCTTTGTGCCCCCACATCTAGATTGTTTTAAAAATGAATTCGGAATACAAGGATTTGATCAATGCATGTGAGTTTGGTGGGCTCGTTAAGATGCCCCATTTCGAAACAGACCATGATATTTTGAACTACCTTCTCTCCTCGTATAATATAGAGTATGACATGTTTAATTTTACTGTGGACAACAGTTAAATATTTCAATTCGGTATCAACCCAACTGATATTCATTGGTTTATAGGTCTCCCATTCAAAAATTTACCCATTGTTACAATGAAGGCAACACTCGTCAAAGACGATAAGAAATACCTAGAATCGAATTTTTGTTTCCATGTTGATTGTAAGTGTAAATTGTTTTCATTCATCATTTTGTATTTAGTTTCTGATTTTGATACAATTCAAATTTGTATTAATTCCAACGATTTTTTGGCATTTTCAACTCATGTCAATAAATCCAGACATGGTGTGGATACACAAGGAATTACACACCACTTTCTTTCTGTTATGATTTCCTTCTTTCAATCCAGAATAGTTTTGCAGGGTCGGCAAATAGATATACCAAACTAGGCCATTGCATACATTATTGCAACTATCACAAAGAAATTTTTTGATTGGTGCACCTTTTTATCAAAAAAAAAAAAGAACTGACATTACAAATGCAAAGCTTTCAGAAAAACCAGTCATTCACACCACAAACTATCTCCTTGGCCTTTATTACAAGGTGCTTTTAAATTTAAAAGACACACCAATTCCCACTTGCACGGACAAGGCATTGATGAATTTGTCAATTCCATTTCAAGAAAAATAGGTATAAACTATAAAGTTTGTATTTCGATATTAGACTGACAACATGTATTAAATATTTACTGTTTGCAAAGAAGATTTTTGGAGGTCCTTCCCCGAAAAAAGGTGGCATCAAGAGGAAGAGGCCAACAACACACTGAGGCATCAGGAGATTCACAATCTGAAATGGAAGTTCACTCATCTCCGAACTGCCAACCATTTGAATTCGTTAAACGCCAGAGAATTAATACCCTTACATGTATTATTTACAAATTCCAAATTTGTATTTTCATTTTTCCATTTAAATTTTGCCATATTAAATTGACATACAATTGTATGTTGATGACATTGCAGGGGCTTTGGACCATACGCGTGCTTCTCAAAGTCAACTGTCTTCCCCAACTCACTCAATTCAGTCACATGCATTTATGTCTTCTCAACAACCACCTCAGCAATCCCAGCAACAAACAGCTCAAAAACCACCAATTACTACTCCAACATGGCCACCTCAAGCACCACAACAAGCTAACCCCGCACAACAAGGTACAAGTTTTGAATGGTACTTCATTTAATTTCATAGTTTTTGCATAGTTTAATAGTTTTTTCATATGATTTTTCTTGAACTTTTCAGCACATTGTAGTCCTTCGCCTTCTGTACAAACAGCGGCACCACCCCCTCCTCCACCAATAATATTCAAAATTCCAACCAGAGGATCAAGAAAAAAGAACATTGGTAAATGCATGTCAATTCCTCCAGCCCCTAGTGGGACACTAAACATTTCCTCCTCGTTTCGAATTCCAACCCTCTCACTCAGTGGCTTGCCTTGCGCAACGGGCATATCGGTTTTAAATAATATAAATTTAGATGAAGATTACTTGGGTGTTGATAACAATGACCAAACATGATTTTTCAATACATGTGAGATGATTCAAGGCCAGCAGGTATACTTCTATTTCAACATAATTTATTCAAATTTTATTACATTTCACTTTAGATTTATTTGTTTGAATATTGATTTATTTTATCACAAATAGGATCAGGCCACCCAAAGGCAGAAACAAGTAGCAGTCAATCAACCCGAAAACCCCCATACCTCTCCAATGAGATCATCTTCTTTAGATAAAAATGGTGAACGGTTACTACCTTTTCCTCTAGAGAACTTAATTGGTTATGATTGTCAATTCCATGTCAATAAGTTTATTCTACCTCATATCAGTTAGCTCATAGAATGGGAGAGAAGGGCTAAAGTACTAATCAATAAGATAATAATTCATTTTGAAAATTATTGGTAAAGGGATAATTTATACGTTGTAGTCCATAATCAACCTACGAAGATGGATTCCTTACTTACCCAAGTAAGGAGTGGGACTTTCATGTATAACGACTATAAAGACAACATTTTGAATAAAGCATTAAACAAATTGGATAATATTAGTGCTGAAGCATAGTCATTTTTAACAAATGGTCTAAGGACAAGATTTGGTAGCAGTTGCAAATGTCGAGAGAGATATAGTGGTCATAAGTATTATCACTTTCAAACAATATTTTTTGTTGATTCGAAGTTTTCTTATTTTAGTAATATGTTTAATTGATGTCACTTTTTTTGTGCAGTTGAAATATGAAAATTTGAAGAGTCAAGCAAAGGTTTTCCAAGTTCACTTGGAAACTGTGAAGAACAGTTTATTCGCAGTAAAGAATTTGAAGGAAAATATTGTTTTGGTTAACAAACAAAACAATACATTGAAGAAGATATTTAAAGAGCATGGCTTTGACCCTGAAATTTTATTCAAAACCAAGGCAACTATTGATCCAAGTTTGTTATCCCATAGAGATGCGACAAATCAAAAAGAAAGAATTGTAAAGAATCTAGATAGTGTTACGGAAGATCTCATAAGTTCTGGGATTATTCCTGCCATTGGGGAAAGGGGTACAAGCGGAGAAGCCATTGGGGAAAGGATTACAAGAGTGGAAGCCATTTGGGAAAGAGGTATAGAAAATTGAAGGTTGAAAATTTTTATTATTGAGGGTGGAAAATTAAAAAATAGAATCTATATTTGAAAATTTGAAACATTGAATGTGATGGTCATGGCATTTGAAATTTGAAACTTGAATGTGATAGCCTTTGAAAATTTTAAATACTATATAATATTTAATTTATAACTTCCTATATATTATGTATAGAATTTCTAGATTGTATATGGTGTTTATGTCTCTTCTCTATTTGTAATGATGATTGCATTAGATGTGGATGATGACATTAGAATAGAATCATAGTCTCATAGATATGGATTATCGTGGATTGTATGTGGACGTAGATTTAGCTTCAAACACGATCATGGAATCTAGATGATGATAATGGATAACTGTTTTAAGAAAAATTGGAATGTAGTACAACAAAGACATTTAAACGTTCTCAAAATCTTCTTCTCTATACTTGTAATGATATGATGACATTAGAATGGATATAAATGATGATGAACAATGATAATGGATAATTGTTTTTTTTTTAAATGGAATGTGTTAGGAAAAAGATGTTTCTGCACATTTAAAATAGATAAATAATTGTTTTAATAATAATTGGAGTGTCAGGATTATGATAATGATATGATGACATTACATGTGGATGATGACATTAAAATATATATGGATGATGATGAATTTTATGTGGATGTAGATTTAGCTTTAAGCATGATCGTGGATGATGAATTGTATAATGGATCGTGGATTATGAATTGTATAATATGGAAAAATCTTCCTCTCTTTGTAAAATTCGATTGTGTGATTTTTTCCCACAAAGTTTAAAAAATATATTAAAGCATTTTGCAAATATAAAAATAAATCAAACATAATTGTAAAAAATTAAAATTAAAATCATATGATAGGGTTTAAGTTACCTCTTGTGTTTTAGATGGCTGTGAAATCATCCTTCGTAGTGTGCTAGATCTTTGAGTTGCCTGACATTGTCAGTCCCGAGAAGTGCAAGCTTCCTCAGATGGATGTCAACCCACATTTTCAAAAAAAAATGAAATAATTGTATTTAAATAAATGTAAATATATATCCTTGTAAAACCTTTAATGATAAAAAGAGCTGAAACAAAATTTAAGGTGACAAACAATAAAAGTAAGGTGAAGGAGATACCTATTTTAAGTTGAAACAATCCATTATCAATAACTTCTTTAAACTTGATGTTCTCTTTTGTAGAGTGTGACGATGCACCAATTCCACTCTCATCGTTGGGAATAGTTGTACTTGTAGTTGTATTATTCACACCTCTTCTTTCACAAAGGGAATTACAATGTGTAATTGCTTTGTCGAAAGGAAAATTTTCGATGGAGTAGCAAGATACATAACACCTCATGCAACTTTCTAGATTTTTATCCAACCTGCTTCTCAGTTTTGATTTTATAAATGATAAAGCACTGAAAACCCTTTCGTCCTCCACAGACCCCAAAATCATTGTTTGACATAACTCATATAATCTGAAATATTCACTTATGTCTTCTTATAAGATATAACTTTGATAGATTCCTCACCACAACCTTGTAATAGTACCACTTTCAGAAGGCTCATCTAAATTTTTATATTGGTTACTCATTGTTGTTGCAAAATTTGTTGATTGAAACTTTAATAAATCAGCATTCAATATACCTTTGATTTCCATACCCTTGAACTCTGAAGTCTTTGTGAAATGTTCCATTATTGTACCCATGGATTTATGGAAATACTTTCTTACAAAGTCTGCACAACCACCTCAGTATTCCAAAAATTAGGATTCATCACACCCATTGCTTCAATAATTTTATCTTTGGAGAAACGTTCTCTAATTTTTGATGATAAGGATTCTAATTTTTTTTTAAGCTTTATTCTTATTTCAACTATAACAGACTCAAAGAGATTACATGTCACGGGAACATCTTCTCATTCAGATCTTGTAATATCTTGATGTTTTTTACAAAATGTGTAGTGGTATGTCCCTCCCATTAACAGTGATGCAGAGGTGATCATGGATATTAAATCTCAAATAGTTACTGGGATTTTTAAGATCTAATAAAGCTTTCTAATTCTCGAAAACAGGTGTATCAAAACTATCTTGGGAACAATACAAGATATCAAGACTTTGACATACCATGTTTTCCATCCGTATAAAATCCACAATATAGATTAATCTCCCATGTGCATGCTTTATCAGTGTATTGATCTCCTGTAACATTGGAAGAATACCAACCAATGTAAGCAATGTCTCCAAACCAGCTAAATGGAACAACAATTCTATCGCCCTATCAACTTCATGACAATATTTGTGCATAAAACCAACCAACGAAGGATACTCCTCATGAACTTTGCATGTAGTTTCATACAAAGAGATCCATCTTGTCTCAACATCTTTCAGAAGTTTTTTGCCATCTGTAATTCCAATTGTGAATTTCTGGAACTCAAGAAATCTCTTTGGGCTGCTTGCCATATAGACATGAAGTTATCTTATAATGTCTTCTAATTTAGCAACATTTTCGTAGTTTCTTACCATTGTATATGCTAAATTCATTCTGTGAGACATACAGTGAATTGGTAGCATATATGGGTCCACTTTTGTTTGTAATATAACACACTACCTTGTTCGATGACCTTGCATGACAGATGCACCATCTACTCCAACACATACCAACTTCATAGCAATTTCATAATTAGTCATTCCAACAATATCTTTCAAATGAGAAACAACTATTTTATGTTGGTTTTCGGCATTACAGTTTTCAACCATTTTCATAACACCCAGCAGATGAGGTGTCCTTATATGATTTTCTAATGTATAGACGTGGATACATACCCATGCAGTGTTGTCAACTATTGTCACTTCATCAATTGAAAGAGAGATAAACTTTGATTTTTTTACATTCTCTTTCAAATCTTATTTTTCTATCATCGAAAGGCATTTTGCCATTTCCCATCCACTACTTTCAAACCAATGAGATTGAGGTACGTTCAACGTTCCATTATATTGATACGAAACTTTGAAATTGAGGAAATCCGGAATCGGTCTTCCTTTCTTTAGTATGTGAAAAAAAGTAGAGAACTGTATGAGTTTTGCATGTAGATTTGTTTGATTCATCTTACCAATTTGTGATGTGATCGTTCCTCCCTTTTCCACGAGATGTCTACGTTTTTTCTGCTCTGCTTCATAATCCGCTGCATATTTAACATGCATGCATTCTTTTTTAGTTTTCCACCTGTGTGTTTTGATTTTCTGGCCATCCGCCCCCGTTACAGTCAAATATTGTTTTCCACAACGTTTTTCTATAGTGTCTAGCTTCATTTGCATTTTTTGTTGCTTTCCCAATTTCCAAGTACATATTGTACATGTACATTCAGATGGGATCTCTTCTGAATTAGATGATTGTATAGGTTTGATAAATGGAAATTTGGCAGCCTAATCAAACTTGTATGTTCTCCCAATGGTCCACATATTCTTGTTCGTTTTCAATGTTTTACTTTTTTTAGTAGAATTTTGAGCAATATCACAATCACCTAGTTTCCTCTTTCTTGAACAAGAATTTGAATTTGATTTTTGTGTTCCATTTTGTTGAGTATTTGTATGTGTGATATCTTGAGGCACTCCTGGTTGCACCCTAATAGGAAGAATATCTTCAAGATCTAGCATCTCAACAGTTATATCTTCAAGATATAACATATTATCGTAGGTGTCATTTGTTTGATATTGTGCAGAATGCATGTCCACCTCAATATTACCTTGCACATAGTAAGTATTCTGATTATTTCTGGTGGCAACTATATGGTTGTTAGTAGTTGCAATATCTGTATCAGCAAAGTTTCCAAAATACTTGAACAGGGACTTCTGAGATTTCTTAGTTACTTTTTGGGTCTTCGCATTCTGACGACTAACACCTTCCATTATTCTAAACAGAGTTCTGCATCAGCAAAAGAACCGAATTATGCATTAGAGACTAAATTCCTGTCACATGTCTGTAATACCTCCTTGTTGCACGTCAACAACTAACCCCCTTGTCGCGCACCTACAATAACTCCTTGTTGTGCGTCTGCAATACCTCCTTGTCATGTGTCAACTATAACCCTGTTGTGCATCAACAACTAACCCCCTTGTCACGTGTCTGCAATACCTTCTTGTCACGTGTCAATTATATCCCTGTCACAAGTCAACAACTAACCCCCTTGTCGCGCGTCTGCAATACCTCCTTGTCGCGCGTCAACAGCTGACCCCTTTGTCGCGTGTCAACAAATTCAATGGGTCACGCATCAACAAATATCATTTGTCGCCCGACTCTAAACTACTAACAGGCTAACAACAATCTTTGGTGCTTAGAGTATGTGAGTTCATGGTATTGGTAAGGTACTGGTGGTAGTACCATAGTATACTATCCGACGAATCACCTAAGTTTTTATAGGAGATGTTTTCAAATGTAGGTGAAACCGACCCCAAAAAATATATATATTGTAAATTTTAGGCGAACAGGACACCGACCCGCTCTGAAAAAATCACCTTTTCAAATTTTTCCAAAATGAAAATTTCGCCATATTACGAATATTCACCACTAAAATTATCCCTGTTGTTTGTTTTCTGATGGTTTCTTGACCACTCTTGCCCAAGTTTTAACTTCTTCAAGCTGATTTCTTATGTCATTTTCCTTTACCTCTATGTTTGATATATCTATAGTTCTTTCATTTAAACTATGTTTGTTTCTTGTGTGAACTTCAATTTTCCTTTCCTTGTAATTGATTGTGCCATGTTTTGTTTCAACATATGTAGTTCTTGTTGCCCCATTTCCATCATTTTTTGTAGGTTGTTCACTTTATCTCTCTAGACTTTGTTTCATTTGTGCCATTTTTGCAAACTTAACTTTGTTCCCTTATTTCTAGGCCCTCTACCTTCTCTTTGATGTTCAATAGCTCATTTACATATAACTCGGCTGACCAAAGAAGCGGTGTTGATGTAGGGTTATATAGTTCCTCTTCATCTATCATTTTCCTCATCTTATCTTTTATTGCTCATGTGTGTGTACCATTGACCTCATCTTTAGCATTTTGACTATGTTGTTCATTTGCCTCTTTGTTTAACTTTTGGTTTGTCCCCTCTTTCCCTATCTGACCATTATTGGGATATAACTCTATTTTAGTTGCCATGTTTGTTCTTGGCAGAATAATCACAATTTTTTTAGTATGCAATTCTTTTTTATTGTTTTTTGTTTCTATTTCTTCTTCTTCATTGCCACTACTCTAGCCTTGGATAATCTTTTTGTAATTATTCTGCAATATTTTTGCACGTTGTGAAAGATTGGTTGTTTCCTTACCATTCTTGTTGTCAAAAGAGTTTCATGTGGCATCCCATTGGGTGTGATGTTTAGTATTTGTGGATAGAAGTATGTCTGCCTCTCACAAGCTCCCACCATGTCCTTAAAGTAAGGGGCAGTGTATGTTAATATCGTCTAATCAACTGCTTGTGGCATTACCGAAACTCTCTGTTTGTCAAAGTTTGTGTTGTTCATCTCATTGGATGGGACATGTTGACATTCGTTATTGCGGATTTCTTGTTGATTTGATTGTGTCATTTGTACACTTAGAACAAAGTTTTCTTGTCTTATATTTAATGTCATTTTCTCACACGAACCCCCTTTTACCTGTTCAACATTTTTTGAATATTTGGTGTAATGTATTTTGCAGAATGTAATATAAGATATAAAATTGATTTCTACCTTTTTAATCAGGTTTACCTGCATGCAATGACTATTTAGGCTTAGTCCTCCTCCCTTAAATCGAAGCGTCATTTTGGTGTGCCAACCTTATATTATGAATCTTTTTATAGCTTCTTGTTTGGAAATATATGCTTTGGGTCCATTGTTATCCAACTCTTGTCGTTGTCTTTTTGTCATCTCCCTTCAAATGTTGTGAGTGTCATTTGCCAAGAGTTATGGCGTATGGACGCGGAATCAAGTGTAGGTACTTATCAAAATATTAAAGTAAAGTTGCAAGAATGTGGGAAGCAGTGTTGGATTTTGCAAGGCATTTAGACGTTTGTAGTCATTTTAGTGTCAAAATACAACCACTTTTAAAATATGACATTCATAATTTACAGGTATATTCAAAATGACATGTATATTTAAAATTTAACCGTCAAGTGTGTGTGTGTGTGTGTGTGTGTGTGTGTGTGTGTGTGTGTGTGTGTGTGTGTGTGTGTGTGAATAAATTAAATATTAAATAGACACTAATTTTAAATTTGTGAGATTCATGAGAAATATGACATAAATGAAAATGGAAACTTTGGAATGCAACTAAAATAATGATAATATAATTATCTTAATATTTTATTAATGAAATATAAACATATGCATATCTTATTGATAAAATAGAAACATCCATTAATTTTGATTTTTAATTATTATTTTTTAAAAATTAGTTGTATTTATTGATTTTGATTTGTAATTGTTTTTTTTATCTGTTTGATTTTTTATAAATAAAAATTGATAATACACTAAATGCTTCAGATTTGGGCTTTTGAAAGAAAGGTGAAATTTGAAGATTGGCCTTAAAGATTAGAAGATGGAAATTGGAAACATAACTCATTTTCTATATAATTGCAAGTTTGCATTGAGTGAGTCATTTATATCATTTTCTTCAAATTTGTTTTTAAATTGTAATTTGAAAGTCTATTTTAATATTCTCATAAACTTTAATGATATTTATGGATTTTCAAATTGATTAGTGCAACATGATTTTTTTGGAAAAAAAAAAAAATGTGAAAAACTATGAAATTGATTAGTACAATCTATTATCCATAATTAAGTAAAAATCACATAACTATGAGAGAATATTACAAAGAACACCAACATATCTAATTTAATTTATATATTTTGTAATAATTGTTATAAAAAGGAATTTGACATGCATATTAAATTTTAAATGTCAAATGACAGCCATTTAACAATTTTAAAATCCAGCACAGGTGGGAAGTCTCTAGAAGGTTATGAAAGCACATGGAATGTACTAGAACATACCCCAACTCCTTACACTTATGCCAGCCTCTTCAACGGGAAATTGTCCTGCCTGCCTTGTTTACTGCACTGTGTACAGGTAACCTTTCAATCTATGTTATGGTATAGCTATATACAAAAATTCTGTCTGCAAAATCCATATAAAATTTGTAGTGCTATAAATTTGGAGGCGTCATTTCCAATGCTTTGAATTTGATTAATGAACTTCCTCCAGATCTAAATTTGAGCGAAGTTACAGGGTTTGCATTTTGTGAGTCTTGATGGGAAATGAAAGCTGTCTGCTTATGACTATGAAAATGGGTGGAGTTGGTAACGGCATCTCTTCAGTAAGGAAGACAGTGGTGGTACCATATTCATTTGCTTCATTAGGAATGGGGGGTGCACACAAAGCAAATAAAATGTGTTCATCTTCTACAGGTTGTAAGTGAGTTTCTGGAAAAATCTATTTACAAATACGAATTTTGGTATCAATATATCTTAAAATGAGTAAATTGTATTTCTATTTTGTACAGGTTGGGAATGGGGGTATTCACTTGCAAGGGACTGTGGAAGTTGGAGAATTCAGGTACCAAGCATTGTAAAACATGGGAGGAAGTGGAAGAGGACATCTATGATGCGAATTAGGGCAGCGGGCGAAGAGGAGAAGATTGGGTATAAAGGGTACCCTCCAATGCAAAAGAAACCAAAATGGTATTGGAGAGTGTTGGCATGCTTGCCTTATCTCATTTCTTTCCACGTCGTTTGGGTGTATTCGGAAACAGCATACAGTATTCATCCATTTCTAGAGGATTTTGAGTTTTTTACATATCCATTTCTGGTGAATGGCCTTGGAAGGCTACCTGACTGGTTCTTTACGGCTTACTTCTTTGGTGGTTACTTGGGTATTGTAAGAAACAATAAATTTCCTCATTTTTTGAGATTTCATGTCATAACTGGGATGCTGTTAGAGATCCTCTTCTCAGTTAGTGGACAAATTAATGATTGGTTTCCCAAATCGTTTTATTGGGGGAAGGCAGGACAGCTGTTTTGGTTTTTTGTCAGCTTTGCACTTCTCTCTACTGTCTTACTCTGCATATGTTGTGCCCTCAAAGGATGGTATGCTGACATCCCATTTCTATCTGATGCTGCTTACATGCAAATTCCTTACTGAGAGCAACCATTTTACAAATGTATTTATTAATTGATTGCAATAGATTGGAACAAATCCAGCAACCTAGAAGGTTGCATCACTATAATTTGTAAGTACCAGTATGATACCATTGTCACAGTTAAGTGTATTGGCCAAAATACATTTACAGTTTCTTTTGTTCTTTGATTAAACTAAAATATTTACATTTTTAGTATCCCGTGGTTTACGTCTATCGATGCTAAAACTACCTACGTATGTTAGTTACAAATTTCAGAATCTGTGGGTGATTTCTGCTGAATGGATTGCTATAACCTTATGTTCTGTGCCAAATAATTCCAACAGAAAATAAGGCTGTGCTGTATTATATGCATCTCCACAAGGTGAACTCTCTTAATTGTCTTGTTGAAAGCAATTTAATTTTTGTTCTTTAATTTAGCACTGTTAGACAAGTATATAATCGAGGTGAATCTCAATTGGAGTATAATACTAGCAATTGCACCATAACTTTGCAATAGAAACCCTTACTGTCGGACGTGGGAAATGCATGAAGAGGGATGACAACAGTTCTTTGTAAACAGCTCGCACAAATTGCATGGTCGACTGCCCGAAGTGAAGACCAAAATCAGCTGGGATTCAATCCTGGAACTTCTCTGTTTCGACTGTAGCGTCCCCACTACTCCACCTGTGTGCACTATATAAAAGCATATCGGTACGCAGACCTAATACAAATGCATACGTCGACTGCCCGAAGTGGAAGACCAAAATTTCTAGTAGTTTCCCAGCTGGGATTCAATTCTAGGACTTCTCTGTTTCGACCAAAATTTCTAGTAGATTCCCAGTTGGAATTCAACACTGGGACTTCTTTGTTTCGACTGCAGCATCCCCACCAATGCAAATGCATACCTCAACTGCCCGAAGTTGAAGACCAAAATTTCTAGTAGATTCCCAGCTGGGATTCAATCCTAGGACTTCTCTGTTTTGGCCAAAATTTCTAGTAGATTCCCAGTTGGATTCAACACTGCAACTTCTTTGTTTCGACTGCAGCATCCCCACAAATACAAATGCATACGTCAACTGCCCACAGTCGAAGACCAAAATTTCTAGTAGATTCCCAGTTGGAATTCAACACTGTGACTTCTTTGTTTCGACTGCAGCATCCCCACCAATGCAAATGTATGCGTCAACTGCTTCTCTGTTTCGATCAAAATTTCTAGTAGATTCCCAGCTGGGATTCAATCCTAGGACTTCTCTGTTTCGACCAAAATTTTGTAGTAGATTCCCAGCTGGAATTCAACCCTGGGACTTCTGTTTTGACTGCAGCATCCCCACCACTCCACTCCTAGCTGGGATTCAATCCTGGGACTTCTCTTTTCGATCAAAATTTCTAGTAGCTTCGCAGCTGAGATTCAACCCTGAGACTTCTATGTTTTGACGGTAGCGTCCCCACCACTCCACCTGTGTGCACTATATAAAGGCATACTGGTACGTCGACCTAATGCAAATGCATACCTTGAAGATGGCATCTGTAATTCTGATTTTCACTTTTACAATTATCAGTATGGCCAACTATGCCACACCATCTCCCTGCACATCAGATAGAATTGTTGCATAGGGAAAAAATATAAAGCATCTACGGCTCACGAGAGATCCAAATATCCCTCTTTTTTCATGCACGCATATTAATAAGACAAAATAACAGACAGCGCTACAAATGTTGGCAGCTTTGACAAATTTAAACAAGTAAATAGTCGGCATTAACATCTGTGACTTCAAAGAAAGATCCCAAGCATAAGCAAATTTACTTTGATCATTAATCTGAACTCATAAGAGCTGCAGTCATTATTGAGTACCTGTGCATTTACATGAATGTGATTTATTCTTCAAATATAGCTTACCTAGCGGTCCCAGGAGCATGAGCTGCCTCTGCTAAACACTTCCAGTAGGTTCAGCAGAGTTAATTTAAGGATATTTTAGCAGGAGTATGGTCTTTATACTGTCCCTAAATTTTCTCAGAAAGATTTGTTGAGATATTGTAAATCTGTTAGCAGTTGAATGGTGCTGTAGACAAAACATAAAATTATATCTATAATTGACAATAACTTCCCCACAACTTTACTTACTCTAATTTTTTACATAGAACAGTTACTCCCTGATTTTGGGGTGCCCTGGCCCCTCACAATTGTATCTGCCAGAAAAAAATTTAAGCAGGTACAGGAATGTTGTAGCCCCTTTTTCAGTTCCCCCATAAATTACCATTGGGGGCTCCATTCCATATGACGAGATTCTGTTTTATCCTGCAACATATTTGGAAAACATTCATTGGACCTGCTGCACAATTAAATCAGGAGGGCAGCATGTTCCCTTGGGGTTTATGTCACCATTGTTGCAATCATCACATATCATGTATCTAGTTGTGTTTTATCCACCGGCATGTGAAAAGCAAGTCAACCTTCATTCATGGCTTTCCTCATTTTCATTTTTCAGCATTAGATTTTGGGCGAAGCAAATATGCCCTGTTCTAGAGTAGGAGAGTAGAATTCAAAGCCTGATAGATGTAGAATTCAGCATTTGAAGTTGCATTTCTAAATTCCCTCGAGAGGATCATAATTGATGGATGTGGTAAGCTTGTAACATTGATAATATATGATTGTCTGCATAATATAGCCGGTATTGAAGAGTTGCCTTCATTGAAACATTTCAAACTTTCACTGCGCAGCAATGCGGCAATAAATAATTCCACTAACGGGTTGCAGGTATTAAATAGTGACAGTCTACCATGGATCTTCACGTGCTTGGTTTTCTTTATTTGCGTTTTAAAGTATTTTAGTTTGTAAATTAATTTCTATGATAGTTGATGCAATAGTTAAGAAGAATGCATCCTCCACCTTAAAATGAAAAAACATTGAATTCCTTGCTCCTCTGTTTCCATGTTTTTTAAAATGAAAAAACATTGAATTCCACCGCCACGCTCCTCTGTTTCCCTGTTTTGTGCAAATATTCTCCTCTGTTTCCATGGATCTGTTGGTTCCTATCTGTCATCCGCCAACATTGTCTCCGCCATCTTTTACTGCAGCCGCCTCTGCAGTAAATTAAAAAACTTATTTACATGCATGTTAAGTGCAGACATTTGGTGGATGCCCATTTGAAAGAACGAGTCAACTTCTCATTCTCCTCTGTTTCCATGGTTTTGTGCTAATCTTGTCAGTCGGATAAAATTGTTGATACCCATCTTTGATGTACGTAAGGAGATGAAACACCCCCTGTCACAGAAGCCCTCAAATTCCTGCAGGAGGCTATAAAATTTGGCAAGGATCAACTCAGATTCGGCCATGAAGAGAGCAAGTTGTAGATCTGGTAAGTGCTTATTTTGGATGTTGGTTTTTGAGAATTTTTTACCATCTCAACTTTTCTTAGCATGCACCCGTATGGAAAAACGGAGCATTTGATCACTTTTACGATACACCTATCACCCATCTTTAAATACAGATCATTTGATCAATTTATGTCTTCTTCTACATTTTATATTTCCTGCCTTGCTCTATGCACAAGTCACAGACACAATGTATGCAAAATGTGGAACCTTACACAAGGCACGTGAACTGTTTAACAGAATGCAATTTATGTTCTTCTCTCAAATATCCATGCAAAAGTGGGCAGGTGAGGTGAGGTTCAACTGATCTGAAGATTGATTAAAAAGATCCGTGGATGTAATTGGATTGAAAGTTACGAGACAGATCATAGAATACATTTTGTAGCAAATTACACCTCCAACAAACTTAATAATATTATCCTCTCCGACATGAGTTGTAACTCATGTGCAATTGCTAATTTCACATCACTTCCAAAAACCAATTATATGTTGGGATTTGCCAAAATAAGACTCCAAAGCGTTAAATAATAATAATAAATCGTAGATAATAATATTTATTTTAATGAGGTAGTATTAAGCATTTTAAGCTATTATAACCTCATGCAACTATAAAAGAAGATCTTAAATAATGTTAATAATTGAAGTATACAAAAGATTGAGCTTAAATCATCCCAAACTACAAAAACAATATAAAAGAAACAATCAACAATTGGTTAAAAAAAGTATAACCTATATGAAACAAGAAACATGATAAGACTACAATTTTCGAATAAGCTTGATAGAGTTCCAATTTTATTGTTTTCACAATTTTTATTATCCTTGTGCAATGCGTCCCAACTTCCTTATGAAATGAATTATCATTTCCTTCCAAACCACAACATGATTCAACTTCCCCTTGATTTTTCCTTCTGAGGTACTCTTGATATAGAAGACCCTCTTAGAAAGCACACACCTTATGGTTATGCCTTCCAATCTTGTGTTGTTTCTCCAATTTACACCATTTTTAGCAATAACATCCTTCTCTTCCTCACCTTCATGGATAGTTTATTAGTATCATTGTATAATCAGACGGCCCAAGCACTTTTGAATCAGATGACCTAGTGGGCTAATGGTCTTGAAAGTTGAAAATTAAAGGTTAAACCAGTTCACATGAATCTAAGCTCCAACAAGCAACAAGCTAGAGATATTATGGGTGTGTGACAAGACTTGTTGTTGATGGTTAATTGAAAGTGTGTGAAGTGTGGACTTATGTAGGTGTGATCATCAAATTTAACCCCTACCCTGAAGAACATATCCAACCCGACATTTTTGAATTGTTTTGTGTACAACATCATTTGAATTAGAATTGCATCAACCTTAAAATCCCCAAACATAACTAATCCCAAACTAATGATCAGGGCAAGTCCTGAAACCCACTTGAAATATGCCCATGATCCATATAGAGATTCAGATTCTATCGCTTGATGGTAATTTCTCTTCGAACCTTGGTCTGTTGCACTAGTCAGCAAACGGTAAAATGTACACACAGTAACAAAGCATCTCAAAATAGAAAAATTAACAATGTTCCTCAGAGCCATAATAAAAAATCCTTTTAACTAAATTTGAATTGTTTATTGTTGAGCGAAAATGTGAAAACAAGCAGTCATGCCCAGATAAAAACGCTAATTCTTTTTATAATGGTAAATGGTCGTAAATATTCCACGGTAAAGTATCTTAGAGAACTAAGATGTGAAGAAAACAAAATAAGCATAGCAAACTAGGGCAAGGCCTGAAGCACAAGTGGTTTGTCAAAACCAGTTGGCGACGGCCAACTCCTCCACAAAAATAGCTCGATTATATCTGGAGACTTTCGTTTTGATACAACCCACTTGCTATATTGGGTTACAAGTTTATAAGAATATTAAGCACATATCTTCTTAATGTCTGTGGCAGGATGGCGACAATTCATAATAAATGTGCCTCACCCCTCCTTTTTTTTACATTTTTATGTAGCATGAACTAATGACATAAATTTCATTGGGTTGTTAGACAGTTGAGTTTCACATTGTTTCCTCTTTCCATTTCGCCACCTTCACACTTCTCCTCCCTTTAACCCCTTCTTCTTCACCCCTCTTTCTCTCTCGTTGTTTCTCTCCCTCCAATTTGACTCCTTCAAAAGATCCCCTTCCACGTTTCCATCGTACATTTCACATACGATTGTTAGTTTTATCCCCTCCATATTATCATTTTACATAAGGGACTTGAACAAAGTAACATTAAATACACTTTGTAAATAACAAATGAAGTATCCTCTTTTGTCGACCCCATATTGACTCCCATTTTCTTGACCCTTAGCATGTTTTGTGTGATTATTTAAATCATTGTTGGAACTTCAAGTTGAGGGATGTGACTAGGTCCAAAAGGTTTGATAATAGTTGGAAAGCACGTTTTGAGTCCAAAAATATTCATTTTTTTGTGGTACCTTTTGTATCAAGGCTTCCTTATTGGAGACAAGTTTAAGCATATGGGAGTTTCAAACCCTTCTTGTCTCGTTTTCCAACAACCAAAAGTTGTCATACATCTCTTTTGGTTATGCTCGCACACACAATCTTCTTGGAAGTGGATTTATACCCTTACCCAACATTTCATCTCCGAGTTTTTTAATTAAAAAATGGTTCTTCTAGAGGATTCGGTCATGTTCCCCACGAAATTTAGTAGTTATTGGAAAATATTTAGAGCTCATATTCTTTATTATATTTGTAAAGATAAATTTTTTGGTTTTTTAATAATATATCTATGGATAGAGACTTCTTTGTGACTAGTTAAGTTATTGTGATCTACAATGTGATGCTCTAGATCCAGGTTTAAGCGGAGAAAGTTATCTTGGAAGTGGAACACCTGCAATCCTTGCTTTCGCCTTAGAGGAATGCCTTGTGTTCTATCAGCTAGGTGCCTCTAGAATCATTGTGCCATCCTTACCCTTTTTAGGGCCATACTCAGGGGTTTCTACAAACATCACTCTAGCAGTCACAAGAGCTCCTCTCCCTAACACTACCACACCCCTCCTAGATCTCGAAACCTTGCACCCACCCATAGTGGAAAAATTTATGACTGGAGCCGACAATGATGTGATGGCAGTAGTCATGGCAATGGGTGGGGTGTCCCTTCATAATGGAACTTCCCTCGGTTTGCACTTTCCGTTTCTCCCCGCCACTAATCTCCACAAAATACTAAAGAAGCAGAGAAATAATAATAGTAGAATATCCCAATGTTGAACCTCTATGTCGCAATGACCATATCCATCATGAGAAATGTGAAGTTTTTGGATTATACATAATCCTTACTGGGTTATTGAGATAAACCAGACACTTTCAAAGAAGAAGAGGTTCTTGTGAATATGAACATATATCAAAGTGAATCATGAATGTGAATCTGATAATGTGGTTATGTTTTCCAGCTTCCAATGGGTCATCCTAGCTTGCATAATACACTACATGGAAATATAAGAAATGTGAAATTTGCTTCAGAGTGTGAAGAAATTGACATTCAATAGTGCAAGTATATGTGGGGAGAAACATGTTTGGCAGAGATGTGTAATATATGAGGTTCTCCAATCCTTGTAGTGCAGAAGATCAAGAACAGTTTTCACTTTGTAATCATTACTGTAGACTGAAGATCAAACACAAAATATAAATACCATTAGAGTTTTTGTTCCCTAAACATTGAACCCTAAACCCTAAACCTTAACCCATGAGCCCTAAACCCTAAATCATGAACCCTAACCCTTGAACCCTAAAACCTAAACCTTAAACCCTAGAGGCTCTCAACCCTAAACATTGAGCCATTAACCCTAAACCCCTAAACCCTAAACCCTAAAACCTAAACATTGATCCCTTAACCCTAAAACATGAACACTAAACCCTAAACCCTAAACCTTAAACCCGAAACACTAAACCATAAACCCTAAACCCTAAAACATGAATCTTAAACCTTGAACATTGATCCCTAAGTTCCTTAAAACCATAAACCTTAAACCCTAAACCCTTAACCGTGCAACATAACCAACAAAGGAGTTTGTATTGGTATTATGGTTGGATGAGGGTCAACTCTCGAGGATCATATTCATATTCATTGTATCGCTATCGAAGAGGGAAGCTCCCCTATCAAATTTTTTATTCAATATGACGTGGAAGATGAGAAAAGCAAATGAAAGTTGGAGAATTAGATTTCATGGGTAATTAGTACTAAGTATCAACAAGACTAATATGGCTTCCAACTACTCGATTATGAGGGCATGAATGGATGCTTTCAAAAGCATCTTTAAAAAGGTAGGGGTATTCATCAATCCTAGTGAAGGGAGTGATGTGATTTTCAAACAACTTGAAATGCATACAGATTTATAGGTCATAACGCGAATTTACAAATATCTCTATTTTTATAAATGGAAGCCAAGTAACGATGTCTCCCTGTATCCAAAGATTGAGGACTACTTGGGTTTGTGGCAGGAGTGGACATTCAAGTATCATCGAGTGTCTGAATCAAATTTTTGTTGCATCTGGAGAAACATTCTCAAACATTGGATTAATGCATCTTGGAAAATAAAATTGAACCTCAGAAATCCTCTCAAATTTCCAGTCTAGGTCCTAGTCTAGGTCGTGTTCCTAGTCCTGTTTTTCGTTTTGATTTCTGGTTCTGGTCAAGGTCATTGAATATGGAAGTTTCAAGAAATAAATCCACACTTAAAGAATTATTCCCATTTAGATTGTTGGAAATGCCAAAAGCAGTGACAATGCCTATGGAATTTAGTTGGTGGAAGGTGGGGTTGTGCCCTTGTTGGTTTTTTCTCATGGCGTCATAGGTAGCCTTTTTGGTATTATTGGAGAGAAATATCCATGCTTGTGTGATTAGTTTAAAAGCTCCCTCGGCTCCTAGGAACTTGGTTTTATCAGGATGCAATAACAAGACTGTTTTTAGCGGGTATTAACAAAAAAAGGTAAACAAATTTGTTCGGAATTACTCACGAAATGCATTCCTTCGCTTCGAGCTTATCTTTATAAATGAAATTCAGCTTTTCTAAGTTCTCCATATTTTCCAAATTTGGGTCGAATTGTCATTCTGGACCTCTGAAAGTGTGAAGAAAATGACGAGTTCGTTTCCCCCAACCTTTCTTGAAGCGAATTTAAATGAAATGAAATTTGGAATTTGGAGGTGCTACGTGGTAGAGATTGATTGTCCTGCCACATATTTACTTATTGATGATTAATTGTTATTAGTTGGATTTTTTTTCCATTATTATGATAAGTATGGTTTTGATATTTCCAAATCACTGTCAGGTTTATTCATGATAATACAATTATTTTTGTTGCACGGTGGATGAAAATCTTTAAAGCCTCCCATAATTACGAATACCTCTCCTACGGAACCTCATACAAGTGGATATATGTTAACCAAACTTGTCATACCTCCTTGAGATTGAGAAGGGTGTTTAAGGATTCTTTTAGCTTACATGAAGATTTTATAGAGTCGACAAACCAAGAAGTGACCAGTGAACATTGCTCTTTTGCAATGTAAGGGCAATTTTGGTAGTGGAAAGTGAGAGGAGTATTTGGATGAATGTTGAGAAACTAGATGAGTGAAATAGGTGGTTTAGTTGTCTGAGAACATGATGGAATGATAATATTATCTCATAAGAGAGAAATAAATTCAAAGGTTCCTATATTTGAAGCTTCTTAGTTGAGGAAACAAACCCAATTGAACTAGTCAGGGCAGATTTGGACCAAAACATATCACTAGAGGAAATTCTTGGGATTGGGATAGCATTGAGAGAATCAAGGAAGCCTTGAGGAAGACCTCATGATTTTTCTAATCAAACCCATTGTACTCATGATGTTTCAGATCCTTCACAAACCTCATGATGACCATTCCCTTGATTATTTGAATAGAGAAAAACATATATATGTGTTTTGATTTATTATGGGTTATAAGGAATTGTATGAGTCCATATATTCGAGAAATTGTTGCTACCTTTGGGATTTGTGATATTTAAAAATATAATTTTGACATATCTAAAACTCCTACAAATGTCAATAACCAATCAAGAAGACCCAAAAACCTAAACAATGTCTATATTCTTTCACAAAATAGATATCCATTGTATAATTTATACCCTAAAAGCTTGAAGGCTGAATGTTGAAATTCTGAAAAATACATATATACTGACCAGATTAGAATATGAAAAACTATCTTCTAAACCATGATAGATGGAATTGTGAGACTAGTTCCATAAGGTGCAGAGTGACCCTAACATATTTTATTTACTAAAATAAATTTAAAGTATAAGAAATAATAAATTATAAATAATAATAAAAGAAAAACTTATACATTTATTTTTGTAAATAGAAGCATGCCTCAAACACATATACCACATAACACACAGAAACATGCCCACGTTTTAAGCTTGGTAAGAACCGAGCCAAATAAGTCATAACACGCTCACACTTTGATCAAAATCAGACTTTTGTCCACTTTTTGGCCCCCTATCTTTGTGTACAACACTGCATTATGATATAAATTAAATATTTCTAGAATAATGATTGAGATGGATGCATTGATAAGTTGTTTTAAGATTTATGTTGTCGAGCTCAAAGCATTTAATGTATATATGAGTTGTGCATGGGTGTATGTGTGCTTGTTCATATGTAATTAGATTTAAAGTATATGTTTCAATTTGAGAGGGTATGATGCATTTGTTAAAGTGTGAAAATAGAGTACATGTGTATAAGAGTTTTTACAAAAATAAAATAAAACATATCAAAATAGGATGAAGGGAGGCCAACTCACATGAGGTCCATCATCCAACATGGGTTACCTAGGCATGAGACTATACCTCAAGATTTCATTAGTGGCCATGTTGTAAAATTTAATTTAATTTTTTTCTTTCCTTATTTTATGGAGCACCCCTATTTTATGCACCCTCACTTTACCTTGCTTAATTTTATTAATTCTGGTTGTGTAGGTTTTTTATTGTTTATCCTAATGATTTTTTTAACCTTTTTATGGATCACTTGTGAATTGATTTGGTTATTGAGCATTTCCATTTTTGGAAAACTCTAATTTGGATGATAAGGCCAATTTTAAGTGGTGTGTGGGATAAGTAACTCTTGTTCTACTCTCCTAAAACCTCCCTACTTTCCTACCCAGGGGGTAGAAGTAATTTCTAGGTATTTTGGCCATTTTTGGACTCGAATGGACCCCATTTTTCCTAAGAATTATAGCCAACCACTTTATCATTTAATATGGTGCAAGGATATAATTAACTTGAAAGTTGAGTTGGATGGCTTAATTATAGATGTGAAGTTCATTATTTTTTGGATTAGATAAAAAATTTAACTTAGAGGTTTCTTGTAGGATGAATTAATGTAAGGAGTTGAATTACAATCTAGTGATGTGATTTTATTTATTTTCCTATATTTTTTGTAATTTTAACTTTTAATACCATATTGATTTTATATTTGATTTTTTTATAATCATGTAGGTCAATTTATAAAGATTGGTTGAGTTTTAAGGGTATGTGATGTTGGGGCCCCATGTGGGATTGTAAGTGTCTTTATTGCATTTTTGGAGTATGTTTTGTATAGTAGTGTTGAGCATACCACATGACATGACACTATTATATAATCCAAAAGGAATTTTCATTGTTTTACCTATCCTTGTTTTTTGTTTGGGGGGTTATGCTTTTGGATCTTGGAAGTGATTTGGAAAGTTTGGAATATTAATTCTTGGAGTGCATGATTGGAATGCTTGGTGCGAGCTTGGGTAATTGGGGATAAGTGAGTTAGAGGTATGCCCATACTCGTAATTTCTATGTGTGTAGATTAACTAATCTCTCTCTCTCTATTACATGGATTTTATAACTCACTTGAGCATGTACATGGTTTATTGGAAGTTTTTATACTTGCATTTTTACCTAATGTGGGAAGTGAAAGAGTGCTTATATGTTTGGGATTAGTTATTCCACATGGAGGAAAAAGGAGTAGGAGGATAAAAGGAATAATCTTAGTTTTACTTGCATTAGAGGAATGGTAAGGAGTTATAGTGGATTATATAAGGTGTGTGGGTTTTGGGAGGCATAAAGGTATGGATCATTATTTTTGTACTTATGGTAGAACCAAAGGCTATCCACCCTTCTCTAGTAGATACTATAAGGCACAGTTAGTGAAATTTTCTTCCCCTTGACAAGCCATTAGATGGCTTGGAAATAATGTGTTTGGTTTCATTTTGAATTTTTAGCATTCACCTTCTCATTTTCCAAACAAATGTTTTACTTTTGGTTTTACATGTTGGTATTATGTTTTATGCTTGTTGAGTGTGGTTTCCTTTTCTCATCAATCAATTATTGGCCCTTGATTCCTTGTATAAATTGTGAAAAATTTGGGTGAATGAAGCAGATATTTTCCCTCATTATATGGTTAGGAGGTAAATGTTTCCTTCACCTCTCTTTTGGTATGTTGATGACATGATAGAGTATATGGAGGATAAGAAGGGTTGATGAAATGAATAAATTTATTTTTTGAAAAAATTGAAATTAATAATGATCTTGTTTCAAATCTGAAAATTATTAATAGAGTTGTGTAATTATTAAAAATTATGTTAATATTTGTTTTCTTAAATTGTGAAAATGAAGTATAAATGATTGTAATATGTAAAATATTACCCCCTCTTTTAAGATCATTTGAATATTTATGTTGTGCAAAATTCAAGACTCTTAGCTTCTTGATATTAGGATTAATTGTGCTTTTGTGAACGAGTACATTTGAATTTAAATTTCTTCAAGGAAAACCAAGGATGACTATCGGAAAGCATTGTATGTCTCTTAAAAATAATATAAATACATTCTTTCCTCGTCTACAAGTTCTTGAATTTTGAAATTGTGACATGGATAAAATAGTAATAGTGAATTTTTATTGATCATGTTGCATCTTGAAAAAAGGTTTCATCACGAGTGTAAGTCATTCAAAATTAAATACATTTTCCTTGGATTGAATGATAGAATGTTTACTTTAGTTTATTTGATAAACTGGTATACATACTACGTTTCATATGGGGTACATCCATATTGAGATGAATGGAACGATGCACTTTATTATAATTAAGTAATGTAATTTATATATACACATATATGAAAAAGTATAATTATACTAGAAATTGTAAATGAGTTGCAAGTTACGCCGGAAGGGACTCGTACATGTTTAATAGGTCACTTTCAACTACATACAAACATCCACTACAATTATGCTTTGATGATTGTCCATTGCCTACTCTAAAGATACCATATTGATGCAAGATAAGAAGATATTGGAAAAGGTTGCGGAATAAGGATTACAATTTCCAAATCCATGTACTTACAATTATGGTATTCCATAATAAGATATCACATTCAGTCTTTTGGTTAAACAATTTGTTTCTGTATATTAAATCTCTCATTTGGACATTTAAAGTTTCCAAGGTCTTGTCACCAAATTTTAAATACAATTGAAATAGGGCACATTTAATTGCTATATCCTGCAAAAACACTTCCTATTATGTTTGGCAAGATGAGCTAATCAGGTTTAATAACTTCTTGACATTGCATTTGAAGAATTAGTCTCAATGACTCCTATCAAGAATTTAGTCAAAAAGTTTGCATGACTACCGCAAGGATTCCTATGAATGCCTACATTGATGGCTCGGGTTGGGTGTTGGTTAGACAAAGGTGGTAGGTCATGGCTTCCAACAACATGCTTATGCTAATGTGACTCAGCAAACAACACTGAAAAATGCTATGATTTAAATCTCCCTTTTTGACAGGAGTTTGGAGGATGCTAGAAAACGTCATGGGATTTGGATTTACACCCGACAATTGAGTTTGTTGATCCATGATGTATATGTCCCACAATCGTTGTACTCCATAAGGTGCCATATCTATTATACATTTAGGTGAACAATTCCACTACTAAAATCAGCTATATGTTTACACCTTTGACATCTCTCATTGCTAGAGGAGTATGCAACTTTTTATATTAAATATGGAATAAATTTTGAAAAGAAATACCCAAAGTTTATTCTAAAAATGCCAATCTTCATGTCTCCTCTTTGATCCCGAGGAAAAAGTTGTGTGTATAATAATGGCGGCCCAATCAATGTCATTATTGTGTTCTTTTGGTTCTTGATTCTAAAGTGACGGCTATTGCAAATTAGAGATCCCCATAGTTACGTGTTTCATTGTAAAGATATTTAACGTCAAGCTCTTACATATTGCAGCTAGCTTCAAATACAAATTTCAACATTGCCATATTCTAGTTTGTAACCACTGTTGCATCGGCATAATAAATTCAATACTTAGTGATTCCCTCCTGATAAACTTGAACACAAATGCAAATAGATTTGATACAAAATCGTTAGTATAAGTGTGAGAGGATCCATGACTTTATATTAGTTAGTTCTTGGTTTACATGACTTGAAATCTGAATGGTGACATATTCCATTGTATAAGTATGTTCAAAGTCATTTGGATCAAATCTAATTCTAAACATGTGGCATCGAGCTTCTCCCTCAGGTTTTGTTTGCAATATGGTGTGGCTCTAAGTATTCGCTGCCAATATCTACTGTGCCAGATTGGGTAGAGGTATACGATCCACCTACATCCCAATGGACTGCAATTCAGAGTCCAGCACCAGAGTTTTCTTTCAGCCATTCCCTACACCCATTACACGCTTTGTATTCAAAGACCAAATATTCATAAAAAATGATTGCAGCGGAATTGCATATGACGTGACATCTTCCACATGGGGAAGGATACCAAACGACATATCCGATTACTGGTTCAAGGGAGATTCAGCAGTCGAGTTAGTAGGAATGCTGGTTACATGAAGTTGTAAACGATGAAGTGAGCTTTCGAATACCACTGGACTTGCATCATCGGAAAGACCCTGCCAAAATTTGACGTTTTCGAGCAAGAGTCTCTTCATAGAAGACGCCTACCGGCGAAAAATAGTAAATATCTAGAACTATAGAAAAATATCTAAAATCCGGCAACCTGTAAAGTTAAGCTACTGGAATTTGACACTTTCCAGCAATGCCTTCTTCAAAGTAAACGCCTCTGGCGAATTAAAAACAATTTATTTTTGTGGTTAAAAGTAAAATTTCATGTATACATATATGGGTCTTTAATATAAAATAGAAACACGTTATTAAAAAGGGATAAATTAAAATAATGTAAATATATAACTAATATAGATATCTTAAATACATCTATCTAAAATAAGTCAAGAGATATCAATCATAAGACACTTATCTAATTATGCAAGTGTAGTAGAAATATACCAAAAAGTAACAATTAAAAGTAAATATAATCATTTAGCTATGTGATTATGTTGGTCTCAAATATATCTATTCAAGAAAAAACGATCCAAACATTACTACATGGCTAAGATATTACTATTTTTTTATTGACTTATCCAAGGAAAAAGAAACAAAATTATTTAAGTGATAGTCAAATAGAAGTCAAATTTATGAATGAAATGTCACATAACAGTCAAACGAACATCAAATTTACTGTCGAGAATAAAATTAAACAACACACTCCATTACAACATTTCATTTCATGCTATTATAAAACGCCTTTCAACGTAAATAGTAAAATTATATATATATATATATATATATATAAATATATATATATATATATATATATATATATATACAAAAAAATGGGGGATGTAGTCATGGTAGGTTGTGACCCCATTATACATATTCTTGTGTGGCAATGCGTGGTTGCTACCCATTCCCCTTAACATGGAAATTAGGGCTCGACCTTCCTAACCAAGCCCCCTCTCCCTTCAACTCCTCTATGTGGCCATATTGTGATGGAGGTCCTAATGGTCATCCTCCTGATAGATGTGGCAGTATGTTTAAGGGGAATGACCCCAACTACGGCTTCAACACTTTGTATTATATAGTTGGCCATGTTTTTCTATGACTAATATGCTTACGTAGTCATGCGCATACATACATACATATGTATGTATGTATGTATGTATGTATGTATGTATGTATGTATTTGTGTACATATAAAATCAATTATTAAATATGTAGCCTAATATTAAAAGAAAAAATAAGTTTATATAACATATATACATATTGTGTGTTTATCTTTTTGTGTGTGTATACTCAAATATATTTAAATAAATTTACACTCCTCTCATACAGAAAAAAGGGAATAAAATACATAAATAAAATGGGTTTGGTGCATATACATGTGTATGTACACCCATTCCCTAAATTTTGGTTGCCTCCATGAGATATCCACTTCTTAACATGCAAAGAAAAATGAAAACACAAGAAAAAAAAAAGAAAACTATAATCTTCCCACTAAGTAATTTAGGGTTTTGGACAAACTAGAAAATCTAGGTTAGGGGATCATTTTATCCAATTTCCATAAACCAACACAAAAATTATACTTGATGAGGGTTTACCTCATTAACTTAAGGATGGAATTGATTAATGAGACTTAATCATAAGATTTGCTTTGAAACTTTTGAAGAATCAGTTAAAACTTATAATTAAAGATGTCATTATTTTGTAAAGATAATTAATACTTAGAATATAGTATTCATTATATCACTGGAATTTGTTATTCAAGAATTCAAAATACATTTTTGTAACCTTGAATACTTTCTAGTAATAAATATGATTTTGATCTAATTGATAAATGAGGGTTATTGGTAAAGCTAATTTTCACCACTGGTTCACATCGGTTAATCATGCAACATGACCGAATTGCAAGGACATGCATCAAGAAACATGTCATAGTGGTGCATTGAACAAACCTTTCAATAACATAATTTCAAAATAATCTTCTCATTAATTATTTTTAAAAAACCAGTATTTTTAATTATTAACAGGTAAATTTCAATATTTAATTATAAAGTTTTATAGTTTTCACTAATCCCAAAAATTTAGTTAATAATGTCTAATAATGAAAATTATTTTTTGTTTGGTATTAATATAGTATTTGGTTAACAATTAGATCTCTTAAAGAAAAATTAATGGATGAGATTATTTTTTATCAAAAATAAAAGAGATAGAAATATTGTAACAATATATAATGTGGATATATATATATATATATATATATATATATATATATATATATATATATATATAGTTTGATGTATATTATTAATTGGTTTTATACATTTGTGTAATTACTTATAGTAAACTACCAGTTTATTAAAGGTCTATAATGTTCTTGTGGAATATAAACTATAATTATATTAAACAATTTTGTAAATATAAACATTAACTTTTGAAGTCCAAATAGACTTGTTTTTGCTATCCCCGTAATAGTTGTTAAGTTGTAGATAAAGTATTGAAGGAATTGGTTTGAATTGACCTAATTTTTTTCTTCATAGAAATGGTTTTGACATTTCATGTTACGATTATTTCTCAATAGCTCAACATGCAACAAATAACCATACATAATCATTTCCATATCCGTTATATCATTTTTTTGTGATAATCCTCCTGCACCATGGTTGCAAGTGATAATGCCAACTATTAATTTTTTTTTTAAAAAATGTATTGCGTTATTTTTCTTAACTGCTCAAAGAAATAAATTATTATTACATTCCACTTTGTCATAAATTATGCTAATACATTCATCTAAATAGTTTCTAATAGTGTATATAGTAAATTTGTTTTGCTGCCTAAATTTTTGTAGAATGTGCCACAAATCCTTGTTCCAGGAATTCATCTTGGTCTCTTAATAACTAACCCAGTTTCTTCAACTTTACAAACTGGAGACAAATCTTGCATCATGAAAAGTCATCTAATCTTGCTATTATATCGTCATAATAATCTTTTGTACATATCTTGTTGAAGCTAGGATATGATTTTTTTTATCAAAACCCATTTGCAAAAGATGGTCATTGATCTAGCCTTTCATGTATTCCTAAGTGAAATTGGTTGGTAATTGATGTTTATTTCCATTTGTGCCATGAATGTCTATTAGACATGTAAATTGTGGATAAATATATGCAAAATCATCCACCAATTTTTATAATAAGTCCTGAGAAGCCATAATTTTCTTTTTTGCTACTTTCTAAAAGTAGTTAGTATGAAAAGCTACTTGTTCTTCTTTTTTATTTTTTGGACCATTTTTATCTATTAGTATGTGATGCAATCTATTCCATATATTTATAGCTAAGATATCAGACATATTAATATTAATATTATTATTGTTGTTGTTGTTATTGTTAAAAATAAAAACTATTTTTTGCCCATATTTTTGAAAAAATCAAAGAGTTAGCATATCTAAAATAGGTTGCTTCCTTTAATTTTTGTTTTAGTTACTCATTTATGTCCTTGGAAACAATATTGACTCAAAATAAATACTAGATCGAAGATAATTTTGTTGGAAATTTTGGATGAATAAACTACTCGAACAACTAAATCTAGTTACAATTCAAATTGGGATTGGGAAAAGATCATATTAGGTCCTAAAAAATTTGGAGAAGATTTGAATTGACCAAATTTTATTTTTTTTGGATGTTGTTTTTCAAGGAATTGGATAGGAGGAAATAGTTATGCATCAATAATACCCTAGACATTACCAAATTTTATCGGAGTGGGTTTTAGGAAAGGCCAACTAAGTTTGAATATGTCAACATCCAACAATATCTGTGAATTCCATTTGATAACTATTGTTTCGGTTACATCCTTGTAGCACTCACCATAATATTTGTTCATATCATTCATGTGTGTGTGTGTGTGTGTGTGTGTGTGTGTGTGTGTGTGTGTGTGTGTGTGTGTGTGTGTGTGTGTGTGTGTGTGTGTGTGTGTGTGTGTGTGTGTGTGTGACCATGGGATCAAGATGACATCTAAATATATCCCTTGGATGAGAAAATTCAATGCAACAAAAATATATTATTTCGCTATCACATGTAGATACACAAGTATGTAGCAAGTGCCACAATTCAATGGAAATATTTTTATATCTAACAATTGTGTTGTAGTCTTCATTATCTAGTTTCTATTACTAAAGGGGTTCAACATATAAAATGTTTTTTTGAAATCCAATTTGAACTTGAGTGTGGTTGTATGCATGTATAACTAATCTAAGTTAATGAAAGGAAACTAACATCAAATAGATTTCTAACTTAGGTAATCAAACATAAACATAATGATAAAGATAGAAAGGAAAAGATTAACTAAATGTGTATTAAACACTAAAACATTAAATGCAAACCAATCCTTTGATATTTAGATATGACGAAGAAAGTGAAAATGTGACAACATGAGGATCTATGAGATAACACAAACATCAACCGATTTTCACTCCGACAACATGACGAGGTTCCATGAGGGAGTGGACATCAACCATGAAAATGTGCATGCAAATAAAGGAATGGGTCTCAACATCTCATTCACCATCTCTCCCATTCCTTGTAGATCTGAAAAGGGGAAGGGGTGCAAATAGGGGTTTTATGTAACCCCGGTGTAAGTAATCATACTTCCTCAAGTGGAGAAAGGAAGTTACATTCCTGAAATGGAAGTAACTCCCATATGACACAATGATGCACACTAACACACACTGACACATATGACACAAGGAATCTAATGACGACCTGTGTAATAAGCCCTATAACACCTAAGACCTATGACATCGCCTAAGTGAGATGACTCACCATGTGATGTGGAAAATGCACACACCAAAAAAATATGCTTTGTAATTTTAGGTACTCCTTTAGTGAGTTGAACGTAGCTATGTGCGATCAAAGGAAATTATCCATGGAAGAGGAAGAGATCTCACCAATCTGGCTTGATTTCCATGTTTGTTTCTTCTCTTACTACTCTTTTCCAAGTAGAAATTAGAAATGGTTATTTGATCAATAAGCCTTCCAAGATTGAAATGCTCTTATCATATGCAAATGTCTTACAAGGACATGGTGTAAATTTGGACAAGATGTACTAGGTTCTTTACATAGCTTTCCATTTTTGGAGAAGCTTGCAACCTAGTGAATGTGGGATAAAGAGAATGTAGAATTAGAATGGGATAAGTATTATTAGAAGATATTAGTTAGAGATTATAAACTCATGGAAGTTATGGGTGATTTGATTAATCAATTAGGATTAATTAATAGGCCAAATTAAGCTTATAAAATCCATTTGGAGATGATGTAGAGGGAAATTAGTACAATTTAAAGGATTTGAAAGGGATGTTTAACTAATAAGAGGGATTATTGATTAAATAGAAGATTAAAAGTATTAATTAACTAATAATAGTTAATTAATTAATTAAAAGAGGGTTATAACTAATGAAGTGTCATTAATTGGCATCTAGGATGGGGGGAAGGCTAGTAAATTAATGAAGCAACGTTAATTGATCGAGACAAAAGGGAATGCTAGCTAATTAGTAAAAAAACCACTAATTATAACAAAATGACAGGAAATAGGATAATTAGTGTAATTTTAGTATTAAATTTGCGTAGTCATATTTAGGTGTACATACAATGGTCATTTAAAGATTCTATAGAATATGATATGTTTTTGAAATGTATCATTTGTTTAGAATCCTAAAGTGTTAATCCAATCAAAACTTCACCCAAATTGTTGGTAAATGCATATGCTATACAAAGTGATACTAAAGGGGGAAAAACGTTGGTAACATTTACATTGGGACAACCAAATGGATATATTTATTGTAACAAAGGATTCTTGAAGCTTTTGTTAGAGACTTTATGTTTTTTTTCAAAATATTGGTAAATGGTTTTGAAGGGACCATACCTTGGGGTACAAAAAGGCTCAAAAGCCAACATAGACAGTAGAAATAGAGTGGTTTTTTGATAGGTGGGACCACACCCCAACAAAAAAGCTTAATAAGAGCTAGATATTATGATAAAAACATAGTTAGAGGCCAATTGCCAACAAGGATCCCAACAACAAACACAAAATAACAAAACCGTAGCACCAAGACCACACCAAAATAATAGCACAAAACTAATCAAGAGACTTGTTATAAACTTTTAGATTAATCCTCATGGCCTTATAAAGGTTTGTGGAAGTTTACATATCAGGATCATGACTGCTTTTAGTAACTGTTTTCTTTTTTATTCTATCATTCTTCTAGACTGACCTTGGGATCCCACAAACATCACAAATTTTCTTGACATGGGTTTGAATAAAATCAAGAATAACCCTATGAATGGCAAACTGGTTGGTTTTCTTATTTTCAACATGCAAAAATCTTTCCTACATGACATTGAGCTGGTTTGAAAGACTCTCAAGTTTCTCTTCCATATTTGAAAGAGTGGAGGGGTCTAAATTGCTCTTGTTAGCTTCCATAAGAAGGAATTACACATTGTCCTCTAAACCCCTTAGAGCCTAGACATGTTGTTTTAATTGAGTTTAAAATTAGAAGTTATAGTAGGAGGGACTTGAGTAGAATAACTGATCTTCAAAAGGTTTTATTCCCCTACAATTTCATTTCCCTTAAAACTACTACGAATGACTCTTTTGGTCACAGGGGGATCAAAGATGGGCCCCTTGATGTTGGGGTTCTTAGAACAAATCCTGGGTTGCTGAGGAGTCGGGGAAGAGGGGGGGTAGGATCATTGGCGACCACATCAAGGAAGTATTGGTGTAGGAGGAATACCACACATTGATGTAGGGGAAGAGTCCTCAAATGGGCTTGAACAACACGCACCGATTTTTCAAGAGAATGCAAAATATAATACAGAAAATTAGAGATATGTGAATGTCGTGACCGTTTATCCTTTTCATAAAATATGTGAAACCATCCACATCTAGGGCTTGTCATAACTCTAAATTCTTCTTTTAGGATGGATCGTAAATAGGTTCCACTCTACAAGGAGGAACCCCATTTTGAAATAGCTTACAGAAAGAACAACAACATTCTGGACGCATCTATAAAGCGGCCCATAAACAAAAGTGATGAAACAAGGGTATTGTAGATCTTCTTGGCCTTTCCACTAATACTACACAACTGTCTTGGAAACCCTTCTATCAAAACTAGGGAACAAAAAATAATGAAAAAGGATCCGTTCAAAAGGGTTAATTCGCAGTTAATAGGAGTACCAAAAAACATTACCCCGCACGTTTTGAATCTGTTGACTTAGCATGATCATAGTGCTAGGTGACATTGGCTTCTCTAAAAATGATTGCTCTTGTTATGGTAGAGATATCCTCGTAATCATACCAAGTTATGAATTTATTATTGCTGACACCATCATTCACAAGCATGACACCCACCCCATTTCCCTCTCTATAAACATGGCAAATATTAATGTTTGTAAAACCTTTACATAAGGCCTTGGCTTCATTTATAAAATCTTTTATGGTCCATCTGGGGGGTTGAGAGGCTATAAGATTATTTATAAAGTTCATAGAGTCTCCCTCAATAATTAAATTTTTCATAGAGGCTTTATGTTTGAATCTATTAGAAGATTATGTATTTTACCCTCACCAAAATAACAACATTTGAAATCAAATTGATGTAGTCTTCACATTTGAAATCCATATTTGTAGTAGTGACACTCATGGGTTGCACATGAAGCCAAATTTTAATACTAATTTATAAGTAACACAAATTTTATGGCGCAAAAGCTACAAGTACTAAAAAAGAAAATATGAGGGCATGCATGTGACTATACAAATTTGTAGAGTAGGAAAATCATTCAATGTTTAAGACAAGAGACAAAGTAAAATGTATTCATTGGGGGTTAGTTATCCAAATTCAAAATGAATTTGAGAATAATTTTTTTTTGTGTCTTTCAACACAAACTAAATGTGAGTAATCTCTCTAGCGAATATTCCTATTTTAATAAATAGATAAGGGTACTCTACAAGAATCATTTAAACAATGAAAAAATCATTATGGTGACTAAATCATTTTATATTGATTTGTAATTACTTTCTATAATGAGTATTTATTTCTGATTATTGTGAAAAAATTATTACGAGGTAGATGGTTAGTGAAAATGAAAGTATAAATTCATAAATTCCCCATTCAAAATATATGTGGAACAATTAAGCATTAATACAATGAAGTATATTGAAACGAACCTTATAAGAGGGAGTGCAATATTAGAAATCCATTACAATAAAAATTAAGAGTTTTCTTACATTAAACTATTATTATATTCAAAATATTTATTAAAATTATATCCCTATAATGCTTATTTGAAGACATAATATTAAATTGATATTATTATGTATAATTAGAAGGTTAAAAATCGGGAGTTTTGATAGGAACCCCCTTCCTTACAACGAAAGAGTAGAAGCTAACAAAAAACTAATACGTGTTAGTAATAAGCATACCCTTGTAACAAGCAAGAATAGGGAATATGATAAAATTAAATAGACCCCAAATACTATTTCACCAAAACGGAAAATAAATGTCACATAAAAATCTAATATCTAGCAAATTCACTGATGCTAAGTGCTTCTCCCATTCATTTTTCATTGTATCTAGTTGGGTCTCCATTGCTTTGAGACTACTCTAAGTTATCTGATCAACAACTTCAACTTTATTTCTTTTCCGCTTTCCACCTGTGCCCTCATTCACATTAATAAAAATTTTATTATGAAGACATTATTGTATCAAATTGAGGCTATTCACACTATTCTATTTGGAAATATTGTTATATTCTACAATTTTTTTATTAATCTCTTGCTCAAGATTCACCATATTATCTTCTATGGATTTTTTGTCTTTCACATCATACATATAATTTTCTAATTAAAACAAATCCATGTACATTCCCGACAGATCACTATAACCCTATTGCCCATTGTTGGTGAGAATTTTTTTCAGGTCAAACAAATTGGTAGGTATCCACCAACCCTCTAAGACTCTATGTCCCTCTAGTTGAATGGTGCAGCTCCATTTGTTATGCATGAATGAAATGAAAATATGTGGTGGCCTTAAAGGCTGAGGATCCAAATAGAACACTTCATTGAACTTGTGGCAATAGCTTGCAATTTCTCGCAAGGTAGGAACTTACTGAGAGGATAAAAAAGGGAGTGGGAAAAAGAGAAGGGGGATTAATATTGTAGGTGGAAAACCAGATTCCTATAACCATTAATCATAATACTTCAACACATATAGATGGAAAGAATACAACTTTGCTACTAGCAACAAGACAAGACAATATTAAGAACACAAAGTCTTAGTGATATTCTCATAAAAAAGGTAAGAAATTCCTTTCTCTTTCATTGATGTTTTAACAAAGTTATATATAGTAGGAAATGGAAGAACATGGAAGGATGTAATTAGAAGAAATGTTCTCTTTTGCTTCTTCACAAGAAGTAATCTCTCATGAGCATACGAAATTGACAACCCTTAAGAATGAGGGTGTCATTACAATTTATAGCTTTTGAGAAGGCTCTTCGCATGTCCCCCATGTGACCTTTCATTTTTCCATCTAACATGTGACTTTTGATATTCCTAGAATTGAAATTGAGTCCCCTTTTATTAATTAAGGGTGACTTATTATAATGTTTACTAAAGTCACATTTAAATGAATAAGAAGAATGTTATGATTGCTCATAATGAAAAATTAGAAAGGGGGTAGAGAAGATGAGGAAGAATGAGGAATGAAGGGAAGAATAAATGATCCAAATGATGAATATACTTCCATCATTGATGAATATTTCCCTCGAAGAAGTTGAGGATGATGATCTTGACCTCTGATGACCTCTGCAACACTGCTATACTGATGTGAAGCCCCAATGAATTTCACTTTGATTTTTTTTACCTCAGTGATGATGATCAAAAGATACCCCCATAATCCTTGGATCATGATTAAATTAACTTCACTCGGATAGGTTTTTCACTTGGGCTCTGTGCTCACAACTTGATCCATTTGCTAGAGTGATGGGAAATTAGAGGAATGAAAGTTGAGGCTCAAAATGAGGGTTTTATTGCCATTAAATATCTGGAGAATCACTTAAAATACTGAAAATTTCTTCTTTATGCCCTCTAAAAATAGATAATTCTACAAAAAATCTCACCCCGATTTGTGCACCAGATTGTGAGATATGAGTTTTTCTTTGTTTTCAGCCACGAAGTCAATCTAGTGAACAACATACATGGTGTCTAAAATAGTTGCAGAATTAATAAAAAATTTATAGCAATGGACTGTGGAAATATGAATTATAAATGGAGAAATGAAGAATGGCAATGGTTTTTTATAACGTTCCTTTGGTAGTGAGTTTTCTCTCACGCATCAATAGAAGCAACACAACAATTGAAGTTTTTTAATTTTTTAATTTTTAAAATCTTCATGAGGTTGAGTGTAATTTTTGGTCCCAAGGTTATGGGAAATTTTGTGTAGTAAAATGTGCCTCACCCTTATCTTTACAAGTGGCAGATGAGGATTGGTCGGTGGAGGAGAGAGAGAAAATGAACAAAAACACCTTGGGGCTAGAATTGGGTCACATGGATGACCAAACTAAGGGCTAGGCTTGGGTAGATTTTTTTCTCCCAATTTTCCCAAGGTGATGGGATAGAGGGTGCACAAAAATTTTCCTTCACCTAGTGAGGAAAAGTGGTGGATGGTCATTTGCGGAGGCAGAGAGGAGAGGGGGTTGAAAAATGGATTGCAAAGCACCTTTCTAGATCACATGAAGGATCAAAGGCCAAGTTGGGTATGGGGTGAATTTTTTGTAAAAGGGGGATGGGATACAAGGTGAAAGAAAATGATCCTCATCTTAGATCTGACAAGTGGAATTACAGGATTCGATAACATAGATTTCTTAAGATTGGTGCAAGGGGGCTTAACTGGCCTGTTTGAGCTTCGTCAGGGTCACATGAGGTAACAAAAGTCTATCTTGGGGCTTAGAGAATATTTATTTCCATTTTTTTCTAAGGGGATGGATAGTTAGGACGATAAATTTCACTTAGGCCTGTGAGTGACACATGTGTCCACCTAGAAAAATGGATAAGTCCCAAAGCATACTTGGAGAACAACTTGTCGGCAACATATCTTGAGCATCTAGATGTATTTTTTAGATCTTAATTATATGATCTTGACTGAAAATAAAAATTTTAGAATTATGGGATGGGCATCATGCCTTTATTCTTCCTTAAACATCCTAATATTAGGATTTTTTCTCGGGATTATAGGTTGTGCATGATAAAAATAGTTTGTGGGAAGAATTTCTTGTATCTATTGAAAAATGTGACACCGTCATCACTTATATATTTTAAATACCTTTCCAACGGTGTCCTTTTTGACTTCCAAATCCTTACAGAGCCTCTAGAATCACTTCTTGAAGCTCAAGGGTTGTTTTATACTGTGAGCTCCTTCACCCTCCAAGACTCGCTTTTACTGAACTTATCCCTAAACCTTTGAATATTTGCAAAATCAATTGAAAAATATTTCTAGATCCTTAATACTAATCCTTGATGAATTTGGGCCTATAACTCCACTCCAGGGGGTGTGAACCATGCTTTAGAAAGGATAAAAATAGTCATTTCTAAGCCTTTCAAAAATTCTGCATTAAAGAGTATTGTCTCAGAAGCACTTGAAAAAAATTCTTTTCCTAAATCATCTATGGAAAATATTGACATGACACATAATACCACTTGAAAAGGTAGGATAATCCTAGTACAGGGGATGAATTAACCAAGAGGGGTGTCGTGGAAGGTTTACAATGAGGAATTTTGACACTTGGGGACTTATTTTAGATCAAATAAAGTGAGGATAGGATGAGAAAGAACTCCAGAATCTCAGTTTACAATGTTTGGACCAGTGCTTTATCCATTGGGATTTATAGAGTCAATTTGCACAACAAAAGATAGACTAAAAGGATAACATGCACACACACACACACAATAGAAGGGAAACACACCAAACTGAAAAGGAAAGGCATGCACAATAGGGAAAGGGAAACAAAAACCTAAATAACCTATAGTACCATGTGAGGGACAACCCGATTTTTCTAAAGTGTTTTTCTATCTTCTGAGATTATCCCTGAGTGGGTAACCTTAAGTGATGATATTCCACGAAGCCATTGACTAGTTTGAGAAAGTAGCCTCCTTTCCTCAATTGCTAATGAAATCTAGTTACTTTCATGATTGCATTTATACTTGGGAGTAATGAGCCTACATAAGCTTCTTGATACTCAGATCTTTTCTCAGAAATTCCATTGTTATCACTATCTTGGTAACCAATTTCAAATTGTACATTGCATTCCATGTTCCTCCACACTTTTTATTTCACATTTTATATCTCATTATTTCTCTAGGGATGATCTCTCATTAGGTTATTTTAATGTTCCATGTTCTATTACTTTCCATATTCATGCTTACTGATAAATTTCCCACAAGATCTCTTGAATTCACTATTTTGTTTCATTACCTTATGAGGTGTTTGGGCATCAGATGAAGAATCAAAAGTAACCTCATACTTATCTTGTATGACCATAGCATGAGCTAAGAGGTCAAGACTTAGCTGGGGATCTTCCTTGTTTTCTTCCACTTTCAACATTTCTTTACATGAATTCCTTCTTGAGAACTATCAAAATAGCTCATTTTTATACTCATTTGAAGAACGTTTGTTTTGGAATTCAAGGAAATCATTCAGAAGCATTACTTAACCATCTCTAAAGCTCATTGTATTCCAATGTTTCTTTTTATAGGAGAGTCTTAACCTCATAGGACCTCAAAATTCTTTGTTTCAACTTATTGATTATGGAGAGAATCCTCCTCTTTAAATGGAAATGAGAAAACTTCAATTTCTTTCATCACGTCCATCGATTTTTTTTTTTAGAGGAATAGCAAATTTTTCACCTTACATTTATTTCATCATTACTGATCTTTAACTTGATCGAGGATTTAAAACCAGATTCATACTAGTCTTGTGAATCTATGACTTGCTATCTGGAGTTTAAGGCTGAGATGAGGAATCTTCTATCTCTTCTACATTTCTTAGAAATTTTTGTACAAAATATTCTTTCGAAGGCTTATCACAAGTTGGATTTTATTCTTGATGAGTGACATGATTGAGAGAATCTTCATCTTCCAATGGGAACAAGAATAACATCGTCATTTTCATGGGGAATCTTGTCTACTCAGATTTTTCCACATGGAATTCATCCATCACCACTTCCAATTCTTAATGGCTTTCATCATCTAGAAACCTTGTGGTTTCCCTCTCATGACTCAAAATTTTTGAACACTTCTTCAAGATTAACACTCTCTCAAGAAGGAATGTTATGGTCCTATCAAGATTGGGATCTCATCATCCTCTTCAGATGTTACAAAGTTATTCATCTTCCTACTATCTTGGTATAAGATGTTGGCCCCTATATTTCTATAACTTTTGTACTATATATCTCATCTTTTTCATCTAGAGACAAATTTTCCATATTTCCGTTAACAAAAATGGTTACGGAAGACTAATTCATTTTGTATTTTTCCTCCCAGCATATCAAAAGAGGATTATAATCAGCAACATTCAAAATGTAGTTGGGATGTTTCATCTACCAAGATAGTCGTTGACACCTTCTTATCTAGAAAATTTGGTGAGAGCCACCTATGTGCATCCTTGATCATTCCCTATAAGTGGGACTTCTTTTGATTCTATAGAGTAACAAGAGCCACCAGTCCTCTAGTCAAGGTAAGTTTGAGGGAATTGGTACAATCTTCACATGCACATTACATTATTATAGAGGCACCTGAATCGATTATGTAATTATTCAATCTGTATTCTTCTAACGAGAATAGTAGACATAGAAAGGATCAACCTTATCAGTGTTAAATTCACTCAAAGTAAAGATGTTTTCTACATAGAAGGCATACGTGGTGTCTTTAGTAGACCATTTGAACCGGGGTTTTAAAGTTTTGGAATTTTTGCCTACCACCTTGGACAACATTGACAAACCTCTTGAATTTCTCCAGGTGTGTTTGCAAATATTTATTTTTAGAAATATGAACTTTTGTCTTATTTGCATGTTTGACATAATCTAATGGAGCAGATGATGAAGGAACTTATTTTGAAGTCAAGATAGGTTTGGAGAGGGGAGTAGATGTTTGGGGAAAATATGTTGATTTTGAAGGTATATTTGAGACTCTTAAAGGAATAAATTTTGTAGGATCAAAATTGGAATTAGAGGGAGCACTGCGGGACTTACTTGAACTAGTGGAGGACCTTTTAGTTGCCATGGGATTAGGTTTCAACAATACAAATTCCATGTAGGGTGGGAGTGGATATCAATCACTGATTATTTTTTTTGGTAGAGTCCCTACATGAGGGTTGTCACTCTTCTTTTTCTTTACAGAAATAGAGGGAAAAAATCCATTTTGATACTGAGAACATGTGAATACCGCACATGAGAAACTGGGTGCATCTTTGTCATCATCTTTGTCCCCTCCAAAATACTCACAAAATCTATTTTTTATATTTTTCTCGATCTCTTCAATCTCTAGGAAATCATTATCTTTAATTTCTTGTTCAAGCCTTTCTTCATCTTCTTGAGTTCTACAACTTATATTAATTGGTGGAGCCTCCAAGGTAAGCCTTTGGGGTCCTCCCACAATCTGATTTCTATTATGGCCTTGATGGAATTATCATTGGGAAACTTATCTCTTCAACTTTGTCACTTCTATTACCAATTTATGCAGCAACGAATCAATTATCTCATCTTTAGGATGTTGGTATTTATCCTTCCTTGAGGGATTCTTGATTTTTACTAATAGGATGAGGCCATCTTCAACTTAAATGGCCATTATTTGTGCTTGTGCAAGATTCCTTGGTTGAACCCTCTGAAGAAATAATCCTACCTTCATAATTTAAGCTTTTATAGAGAATATTTTCATGTTTTCATTAGAGGGCACTGATTCAAGAGGTATCTTTTTGATAAACCTATTATAACAAGCTATTAAGTCCCTCATAGTCTCGTTATATTCTTTCTTCATTTATACCAACTTCACTAAGAGGTCTTGGAATTCCTCGGTGGATTTGAATTTGTCCTCGAAAATAGTTTGGATATAATTCCAACAAGCGATGGATCTAGTTAATAGGAGGTAGAACCACTATGCTGATTTTTCTTGAAGTGAATCCATAAAAAGTCTCACAGTAACATCTTCATGTTCGATTCCAAGAATTCCACACAAAATGATGAAATTAGATATGTGTTCTTCATTAATTTGTGTTTCATCACCTTTGAACTTTGGAAAGTTCTTGCGGGAACTTTTTAGTAGATCATGAAGAGGAGGTGCAAGAGCAAGTGGACTATGTATTCCTTCCCTATGGAATGATGGGTCAAGGATTATTTCTCTTTCTTCTTATGCCATTACTTCTCCTACTTCAGCTTCTACAAATTCTTCTCCTACAAATTCTTCTCTCTGATTCTTCTTCTCCTTTCATTAGGGAATTCAATGTTCAATTGTGGGTGAAAGGAAAGAAGAAATGAGAGGTTTTTTACGTGGGGAGTATCAATAGGGGTTTGGATAGGATTAACAGGTGAACCACTTGAAGAATCATATGGGGACGAAGCTTGAGAGAAATAGTAAGGGTTATCTCTGATCTTTTCCTTGTGGGTTTTGTGAAGCCTCGAAAGCAGGATCAACAACTCCTCTCGACCTATTGATCTTGGTATATCTCCTTTCAACTAGCTTTGGGAAAATCTTGCAATGGGAATATGAAAGGAAAATGTGGAATATTAACGGTCATTCATAGGGATCAATAGTGGGTTTTTTAGAAATGGTTTTTAATCAAATCTCTTTTTTGTTTTTGTTTTTCAAAATTTGATTTTTTTGGATTTTTGGATATATATTTTTTTTTAGGATTTTGTGGCCGTACTTTGGGTGAAGAATATGCCAAGTCTGCCCCACAATGGTGTGCACTAAAAACTGTTGGTGAGAAAAAAAATTCAGGTGGACAAATTGGTGGGTATCCGCCAACTCTCTAAGACTCTAGGCCCCTCTACTCGAATGATGCAACTCCATTTATTATGCATGAATGGAATGAAAATATGTGGTAGCTTTAGAGGCTCGGGGATCCAACATGAACACTCCACTAAACCTGCAGAACAAAGCTTGGAATTGCTTACAAGGAAGGAATTTTCTGAGAAGGATAGGAAAGTGGAGTGGGAAAAAGAAAGGGGGGATTAATATTGGAGCTAGAAAATAAAATTCCTACAACCATTAATCAAACTACTTCAACACACATAGATAGAAAGAAAACAACTTTTCTACTAGAAAAAAGACAAGGTAGAGATTAGGAACACAAAGTTTCGAGTAATTCTTCTCATCAAAAAAGGAAAGAAAATAATTTCTCTCTTTCATTGATGTTTTTGGAAAAGTTGTACATAGTGAGAAAATGGAAGAATGTAGAAGGCAGGTAATTAGAAGAAAATTGATATCTCTTTTGCTTTACTTCACAAGTAGTAATATTTCATGAGCATAGAAAATTGACAACCCCCTAAGAATGGGGAGGTTCATTACAATATATAGACTTCAGAGAAATATTCTTCATCTACCCCCCATGTGATCTCTTCAACTTTCTTTACTCTAACTTGTGAATTTTGACATTCCTAAGATAGTGAAATTAAGTCCCATTTTCATTAGTTAAGGGTGAATTTATTACATTTTAGACTATAGTCACATTTAATGAATAAGATGAAAGTGAAAAACTCCCAATGAATAATTAGGAAGTAAGGGAAGAGAGGAATGGGAGGTATGAGTGAGGAAAGGAGGGAAGAAGAGAGATTACTCCAATGGAAGAAGTATTCCATTGCTGATTGATGAATCATCAATCTCCGTTGAAGTTGCAAATGCACATGATCTCGAGCCTGATTGCAAGAACATTATATTGATCCCCAGATGACTCGCAAAAATTTCTATTCTGATGCATCAAGCATTTTGATCTCATAATGATGATTTCACAAGATCACCTCTCAAAAGTGCCTCGAGATTATGATGCATTCCTGACTTCACCATAGTTTTCGTTCACTTGGGCTCAAATCCTTTTACACTTAGTATTCAAAAATGTTCATGCCAAACTGATGCTCAAATATTGCAATCTTGCATTCCATGCTTCTCTAGAGAAATGCTAGATTTTTGTAATAACTAACTTTACCTAGGGTTACTACTCTGAAGATAACTAAAACTCATTTCTTGATAGCTCACTCCTAGCTCATCAAGTATCAAATATCACCCCAATCACGTGAGAGATGATGATATGAGTTTTTCCACTTGACTTGAGCCATGCTAATGCTCTAATTTGCTTGAAGCATAAATGAGTTTCAAGATGACATGTTTCCAAGGATCTCTTCTATGCACAGTTTTCATTGGATTTCCTTTTTCACCCATATGAGATGCATCCTACCTTATCCCATGTAGATCTAAAAATGGATAAAGCTTGAGTGAAAATGGATCTTCTACAACATTCTATGCTACTCAAAATGAAGTTTTCTATTTTTAGTAGGTAGAGAACATAACTATGTGAAGATTTTAAACAGATGACCTAATTTTTCTTAAATATGAAGCCTGAGGTTGAACCTTTCTAGTCACTCAAATTGAAGACTAATTGGGATATTTTGCTGCATTACTATTCTTCCAGCAACTATTCTATTTTGAGAAGTAGGTTACTTTGTCAGCTTGGAACCTGCAATCTTTTGAGGAAAACTTAACATAGAACGGGGTTACAAGAACATACTGAGGGCTATGCTTGGGTGCATTTTTTTCCAGATCTTTCCCATGGGGATGGAAAAAAATGGTGTACTTTTTAAATTTTTGTTCCTCATCCTAGTGTTGGCCCAAGTCTCAGTTGTTGGTCATTGTACGGCCAGGCAGAGTTTGAGAGGGGCTGAAGAATAGCTTATGAAAGTTTACCTTTCTGGGTCACGTGAAGGATTAAGGGCCAAGTTGGGTATGGAGCGCATTTTTCTGTGCCAAATCATATGAAGGGGATGGGACAAAAGGTGCAAGAATTACGTTCATCTTGTGGATGAAAAGTGGCACTACAGGATTCAACGACGAAACATCCGCTAAAGAATGGTGTAAGGGAGCTTAACTAGCTTGTTTGAGCTCCGTCAGGGTCACATAAGTCTAGGGGTCTATCTTGGGGCATGGGCACATTTTTGTGTCCCATTTTTTCCCAAGGGGATGGTAAGTGCCTGGGATTACACTTATACCTAGAGGTGACATGGTCCACCCAAAAAATGAAAATAAATTACACTTTGACCTGGTTGGTGACATATGTTCCACCCATGAAAAATGGCTAAGTCACAAAGCATACCTTGGAGAGAAACTTGATGAGCATGGTGTATCTTGAGCATCAGGAGGTCTTTTTTACAGAACTTATGTTATATGATCTTGAATTGAAAAAAAGGAGGAATTGGAGAAGGGTGAGATGGGTATCATAAGCCTTGATTCTACAATGAAACCCCCTCAAACAGCATAAGGGAATTTTTCTCAAGATCATAAGTTGTGCATGTTGAAAATAGTTCGTGGGGTTGGAAATTTCTTTTATCTTGTGAAGAATCTGAAACCATTATCATTTAGGTGTAGTAAAATACACTTTCCAACGGTGTCTCATTTGACAAGTGGAAGAATATTCCTTAAGGAGATCTCTAGAATCACTTCCTGAAGCTCAGGGGTAAAATTTTGTACCGCAAGCTCCTTTACCTTCAAGAGACCCGCTTTTACTGAATTTGTCCCAAAACCATTGAAACTTTCCAAGGGGATCTTCGAAAATCAGTTGCAAAATTTTCCTATCTCCTTATACAATGCTCCTCAATGAATTTGGTGATTTAACTCTACTTCTAGGGGGTGTGAACCATGCCTTAAAATTGGCTTAAAATAGCCATTCTTAAGCCTCTTGAAAATCAATACCTTGAAGAGCTAATCGTCTCAGGAAGCACTTGAATGAACTTGTTTTCCTAAATCACCTATGGAAGAAAATTCACCCTAACACACATGAGGACTTGAAGTGGTAGCATTTTGATCCTAACGATAGGGGAAGAACTGATCAGAATGAGTGTCAAAGGAAGGCTTACAATGGCAAGATTGGGATTTTTCGGGGTCACATGATGAGTATCAAGGGTCCTATCTTTCAGGGTTGGGTACATTTTTCCTGTCCAAAATTTCACCATGGACAACGACCCATAGTTTTGGAAAAAAATTCATGTCATCACTTGGTGATAACATATTTCCACCCTTAAATTTAGCTAAGTCTCTAAAGCATAACCTTCAACAAGAGAATTCTTGACAACGAAATTAGTTTGGAGCATCCAGAGGTCTTTTTGAGCACCTCTTTCCCATCATGAATTTTACTAAAAAACAATTTTGGGTTTGCAAGAATGAGAATTGGTCCTATGCTCTGATTCTTCTTAGATAAAGTCTTCATGATTGGAAAATAGCCTTGATATTCCATATGTGACCTAATAGTTGATGTATGTTGAAAACATATTACTATAGGAAGCAGTAACTTATTATCTTGTGAAAAATGTGAAACCAGCTCATGCTAATTTATTATAACTGAACTACCTTAATAACACATTAATATCTTGAAATGACCTCAAAACCATCATGGGTCTTAGAAATAGTATCACTCGTCGCGAACACTCAGGTACTGGCTTTTGATCTGAACACGCTCCTTCACCTTCATAGTAAACCCACTGTCTATGCCGAATTTATTCCTAAACGTCCAAATATTATCTTAGATATATTCATTAAATAATTGTACAGACCATCTTATCTCACTCAAGTGACCACTTCTTGATGAGATTCCTAGAGCCTTAAATAGTCTCCTGGCGGTAAATGCACCGGTCCTGGATTTAGGTGAAAAATTAGCTCTCTTCTAGTGCTCACTCATAAGAATCTGCATTGGAAGCACCTGAGTGCATAAGAAGAACATACACATGATCTTTCCACTCATATTACATGGGATATTAACTACATGGGAAAGGTTTGTACTATTGGCATGTGGTCCTATTAGGTGTTTTCATTTGATGTAAAACCACATTAATGACAAAGTGGATGATGTATTATGGTCAGTTGATAATGTTACATATGCTAACATGATGATTCATGATGTGTTTATGGTAATACAGTGAGATTCAGTGAAGATTGTTTGCTCTTGCAAGCCTATTCAGGTGCCTAGGTGATGTTACATGGTAGGTATGAACTTCTTGGATGCTTGAGAAGCATGTTGACATGATGGATAGTAGGTTTGGAGAGTATCTTGGGCACTCACAATCAGTGGCATGGTGTCAGATACATGTGATTGAGCTATGTTACAGGTGCTCATTTGGAACAGGTATAGTTGCTGGAGGTGTGAGTATTGATTTTGGAGCTATATGAGTCTCATGGATAGCATGTCATTAATCAAGGTGTATCATGGTATATCAGGTATGTTTGTGTCATTTTTAGTGATTTCATGATGAGTTATATTATTCTTTCAGTTGACCCTAGCTTCTATAGTGAGAAACAAACTTAAGGTGAAGTCTATAAAATGAGATAGGATGGAGATTTTTAGGTATGGTATTGAAAATATGATGATTTTATATTTGGTGTGATGTTTCATGGTGCTTTGAGAAAAATTTAAGGTTGCTAAGATGAGAATTTTGTAATTTATGTTAGTTTATGAGACACACTTAAGAATTAGTACAATTTCCAACTCAAATCACAACTTTTGATGCTCACCCTAAATTGTGTTTTGTAATGGGACCTTTTGTATTTCATGTATGTTTAATATGGTGATTTTATAAGGTTTAAAAAAAAAATTAGGTCATTTGATTATCAGGTTTTTATGAATGAATGTTAACAAGATAAAGTGGTCTAAAACCCTAGTTAAACCCTAACTAGGAGTAGTTTGCAAAAGAAGAGGTATAATGATCCATTTTTGATAAATTGATTAATGAAAAAGTTGATTTTGATGATATGTAGAGAAATATATTATCTTTCCATAAATCTTATGGTTTGGGTCATGGTGATGAGTGGGCCCCACTCAAACAAGTCAGTTTCTTAAGAAGAAGGTTTTGGGAAAAGGTTGTCCAAAAGAGGTATATGCTAAATTGATGTTACATGGATGTATGTGAGATGATATTTATTTCCATGGAGGTTTTATTGAAATTTCATGTAGTTACATGGTCATTTGAGGTCCATTCAGGTTGATTGGTCAAAGGAAAATTTTGAGGTCCTTAAAAAGCAGGGTTTAGTAAAATGGCTATAACTTAGAGCTAAAAGTGGATTTTTGAATGATTATTAAAGTTGTGTTGGAAAGAGGATTAGGAATATATTCCATATTGATATGAATTTTACCTCATGATTAGGTGATTTGATATGGTTTAAAGTCATTATTTATGATTAAGAGTGTTTTTGTGGAATTAAGGATGTGCAATTTTAAAAGTTTGGAGTTGTTTGAAGCATGATATGGATTGGGTGATGCTTGCATATCATCTATAATGTGAATAGGGATGAATTGGAATCCAATTAATCCATTTGGAGGTCTTGAATGTTTGTATAAATGTTTTTATGAGCTAACCTTTGGAAACATTTTTTTTGGCAGGTTGATCTGGTGAAGACAAAAGTAGCATGGTTTGAGCATCCAGGTTGATTCAAGGCTTATAACTTGCTTATAAGTGTTCTAAAAGTTCTTTAAATTTCCATTTAGTGGTCACATGGCAAGTTGATTTAAGTGATTTGGTGGCATAATGAAGTTTCTAGGGTGTTGAAGGGTGTAAGAAACAACTTTTTGAGAATTACAAAGAGTATTGGGCCCATTAAATGAAATAATTTGATTGAGATAAATTATGACCATGTATGAATTTTAAATGATATTTTAATCATGTGTAATGGTTTATGGGTCATGAATAATGTATTTTTTGATGTAAGGGAATTTTATCTTTGTGCCCATGGGGTTTTGAGCCATTTTTGGCACATGTAATGAGGTTTTTAGCTAGTCGACCTACTTGGGTCATTTGTAACTATTGTAATTAAAATTTGGGATGTTTACTTGATGTATGGTTGAGCCAAATGAGGGAAAAGGTATTGTGTTTGAATTTGAAATCAAGAGGAGCTTATAAAAGCATGTTTTGGGTGCTTTTGCAAGCTAGTTGTGTGTGTGCAAGGTGAGAGACCTATGTGTGAGTTATTTGCATTCACAGGTGTTGAAGCATGAATTGAGGCTGAATCAAGTGTGTTGCTAGGTTGAGAGAAAATTTAGAGAGCATGTGTCCAAGGTTTGATAATTTTGAGAAGTGATTGAAGAGCTTGTTTGTGAAGATTGGTCACCTAGGGTTTGATTGAAGAAGTGTGAGCTGAATTTGGATATCCATCAATTTTGGCAGAAAAAATTAGAGATATAAACATCATAAGGTGGTTGAGTGGGTGCTTGATCATATTTGGGGGTTTTATCCTCCTTGTGGAGTTGGTGCTTCACAAAATTAGGGGTTGGTGCTCCTTGTAGGGTTGGTTCTCTACTAAACTAGGGGTTAGTGCTCCTTGTGGGGTTGGTGCCTCACTAAATTATGAAACATATCAATATAAGATTGTGTTTCAGTGGATTTTCATTCCCCTTGAGGGTTTCCCACTTATATCTTGTGTCTTGTGTTGATGATCTTGCTTATGGTTCACTTGCACATGTGATTATTTGATGTATGCACACATTAATGGATGGTTGAATGTTTATGAGTATTTATAAATACAAATCATGAAATCTGAATTTAAAGTTTTGTAAGGATTGATTCACCCCCACTTAAGTCCATTGTGCTTCTAATAATTGGTATCAGAACATGGCCCTTCTGGAGAATCTTAACAACTTGAAGGAGATCTTCTGAAGCACAAATGGGTGGTAAGAAGAAGAATTCTAAGAAAGGAAAGAACTCCAAAGATGACTATTTTTCTACTTCAAGTGAAGGTAAGAATTGCTTAGAAAATTTTCCTAAAGTTTATTCTCCCCTTAGGAGTTGTAACTTGTGAATTTGGAGAAGGATTTAGTGATTTAGATTCAGATTGTGAAGAGTCACCTTGGGTAATAGTAAAAAGGGAACTCTCATGCTAGAGATGAGAATGAAAATCTCACACAACAGATTGATGAAATGAAAAGAAACCATGAAGACAAAATTAAGCTCCTTGAAGGAAAGTTGAAGAATGAGAGTAAAGAACATGATGAGATCACAAGGCATCTTGAGGAACAATTAGAAAGAGTTACAGCCAGCCTTGAATCCAAGGAAGATGCTCATGAGCATAGTCATGTTATTCATATTTTGGAGTCACAAATGGAGGAGTTGTCTGAAACTCTAAAAGTCAAAGAGGAAGAATGTACTCAGCTAAAATCATAGGTTTATTTTCTCAATGATAGTCTCAAGACTAAGGAGGATGAGTGCATCAAGTATGAAATGGACATGAAATATCTACATTCAAGACTTGATCTAGTTTCAAGCAAACGAAAAATGTTTGAGAAAAGTACAAATGACCTAGATAATATTCTTAGCCAACAAATATCAGTAGGTGATAGGGATGGTTTGGGATTCAATGAGGATCTCAAGGACAAGGAATTGAATCAATAGGACATGGTTTCAAGAAAGGAAGATGGTGAAACAAGTATAAAGTACCAAGGAATAAAATAAGGTGACATACACCAAGGATAATGAGAAGACTAAGCCTATTAGGAAACCTAATGCATCAAGGTATGAAATATCATTCAATGGACTATTTTTTCTCATGTCATGTTTTTGGTCATAGAGCTAGAGATTGTAAGAAAAGGTCTCCTAGGAATGGTGTAGGATCCTTTCATGGTGAATGTAATTCATGTTGTGAGTATGGTCATAAAGCCAAGGATTGTGGATGGAATCTAGGAGTGTTTGAGCCAAGAAAAAGTAAGAGGATGTTCATCAAGAGATCTGATCCTAAAGATACTCAATCATCAGAAGATAATAGAAGTGATCTTGCTAAAGAGTGTTGTATGCTACAATTGTAATAAACAGAGGACATGTTGCTAGTGTTTTTCTTGAATGATCCACCTAGACATATTGATGAGTTTCAAGAGGAAGAATACAATAGTATGTTACAGCTATAACAAAGTTGGTCATGTTGCAAGGGATTGCTATCAAGTTATCTCAAGAAAAAAAAGAGTTTTCAAGGTCCTAATGTACAAGGAAGGGGTCTTCAAAGGCCTAGAATGCATGAAATGGTCATAAGAAGGAATTGAGAACCAAGAAGAGATATTCATAATTCAATAAGAGATAGTGAGGGTGGAAGGAAAGGTGTTTTTCAGAGCACAGATTAGAAGAAAAAAAGGACTTACTCAAGCACCTAAGGTGGATTTAGGACCTCTTCAAGACCTTATTTTAGGTCTTCTTAGTGATCATATACCTTCACTATGCTTCTTAAAGGTGTATAGGTGCATATGAAGCATTCAAGTGAGGGGGATATATTCTAATTCAATGTGTGCCTCCTCCATAAGGTCAAGGTATGTCATTTTATACTCTTGTTCATGGTCTAGTTTGTTCACGATGATTATTATTTGTTAAATGTCTTGATCTCAGTCTTGAAGTCACTGAGTAGTGCAATAATTATGTTCTTAAGTTTGGTGTTTGCATAATATATGTGTGGTCTGGTATAGGATGTTTTTTTATGTTCATGAGTTCCATTTACATTTCATAGGAAGTATAATTTGAATTATAACTCATGAAGAATGTGCTCACTGACTTTGTGTCAATGAATTTGACAGTGTAATGTGATCTCTATGTTGAGATGAGGTTGTAGAAGTCTATGGTGTACTTGTTTGTGCCTTATTGATGGTGTCTTATGGTAATTCATGAGTATTTTATTCATATATTATATGTGTTTACTTATGTGTCATGAAAATATGAAGGTGTCAAATGAGAAAGTAGATCAGGTCATCAAGTGTCTCTGTGTATCTAAGGTTCTCCTTAAGAGGTCATTGTTGTTTCATTCAAGTGTTTGGACATCAATCTAGTTTGAGTCTGTTTCTCAAGTGTCCTTTGTCATGGTGTTAAAAGTCAAAACTCATATGGTCTCTAATAAGTTTTGATACATTGTATTCATTATCATCATGTCTATGATAGCTTTATCGAAATGAAGTGTTAAGTTTGTGCATGTGTATCATTGAAGGATTGAAATAATGAAAACTTGATCATGATTAATGGTAAAAAAGTACCTTATTCATTATCCAAATAAATTCTGTGAGTTCTTAGAACCATATGCTTAGATCAAGGTATCTTCATATGGCATGTATCAAATTTGAGATCCATAATTATCCCAAGAATTTTGTATGCAAGCTTTAGCAGATGTTTCTCTATCAAGTCATGACTGTCATTTTCAAGTATGTCTTAAGCAATTTATAGTTGCAAAGCCAAGTTTTGAATGACCTATTAATGTACATCTTGTAGTTCAAATTTTTGTCCACATTGCTTAATCATCTACAAGAGATTAAGGTCTAAAGTATTTCAATGGTTTGAGCATTAAGTATGCATACATTCTCTAATATTCTTGTTAACAATAAGTGACAGGACTGTTATTTGAAAGGATGCTTTAGGTAGGGGATACAAAGTTCTATGCTAAAAACCATGTGTTATGAGGACTCATCTAAGGAGAATGCTTTAAGAATAAGTCTTTAAGGAGATTTAGTAGTGCATTTTCTCAAATAGGATATTCATAATCAAGCCTCAGGTTAAAATAATATTCAAGGTCTAAACATGATCAAAATTCAAGTGATTGAGATGATCCTTTCAGGAATGAATTGGGTCTGAGATTAGAAGACTTTGTGAGTGTATCTCATAGTATGAAAATTTGTCGTCTTCCAAGGAACATCTCAAAGTATTCCTGAAGTTTGAATGTGAAGTGGATGATCAATATGGAATAAGTGAAATTTGTGTGTAGGAGGATAATGTCACAAGATTCATATGAAGGGTAAAGCTCCTCATTAGTGTAAAAAGACCAACTAAAGACTGACAATGATAGGTCACTTCATTGTGCATTGAATTCAATGGTGTTATCTAAAAGATATGAGTTGTTAAGATGTTTTAAAATGGTATGTCTCAAATTTGCTATGAAGTAAAATCGATAGTTTGAGAAATTTTTATGATTTCTTGGTACAATCAAATAAGCAATGTGATGTCTTCCAAATGATCTAGGGTTTGTAGAATATTGTAAGCTAATCAAGTTGATGATGAATGTATTCTAAGACAGGTATGTATATATTCAAAAGGAATCTTTTAATCTAATTATGTTGCCTAATGATAAATAAGTATTAGAATCTCTGGTGTGAATCAGATAGTTAAAGTACACTATGAACTTAGTGTGAAATTACATGGGCTTGTTCATAAGTATGTCAAGGACAAGTTTTCAAATGAAAAATGACTTCAATAACTCAGACCTGATAGGCCTAATATAGGTCTTCAAGGTATGGATTTGGCAAGAATGTTGCATTCTTTGATAAGCCGAATGGTATTCATATGAAAGTTACTATATGATTCTAGGATAAAAGCTACAAATTGGTGTAGATAAGTCATTGAAGATGTGATCTGTACAATAAGAAGATCCTTTGAAATTTTCATTGGTGCTAGCATGGGTAGAGGATTTGCCAATTTCATCCAAGGTATTTTATATATTATTTGTCTAGTGGCAGAGTATGAGCTCCTACAAGGTAACAAAGGTTGTTTTGCATCTGAGTTTAAGGAATAGGTCTAGAAATCTCAAATGATTGTCTTACAATATTGATCAAGTGATGCATATATGAAAGTCTTGAAAAACAGTTTATTAATAAGTTCACAGAGGTATGAATTAAGTATGACTTGGTGCATGTAAAGATGTTTTTTCATATGATAAATATATATGACCTACAAAGTTACAACTGGTGTGTCTTTGAAAGTTGAGAAAGACTGTGATGATTATCCTGATTCATGAAAGTTGTGTGGTACAGACATCCTATATGGTTAGTAATGATGAAGATTACTTTGATGAAGAATTCATGTCTTGAATGCATATTAGTATGAACAATGTAATAAGATTGAGGAATAGTGAATGTATTGACAGTTAAGTCACATTGTATTGATGAAAAGTTTAATTCTCACAGGTGTGCTATAGTATTGTTTGATAGACCAAAATGTGTCCACAGTATGATGAGTTTTATGACAGGGGGAAAGTGGTTTGATCTCTAAAAGGTTTATTGAAGGTTCTCAAGACATATAAGGTATGAATTTGCAAGTTATGCTTGTCAAGATCAAACGTTGTCTATATCTCAGTCAAATATGACTGTTAATGACTGAGAAAATGTGTTTAGGACTGGAAAAGTTTCTCAAAGTGATTTCTCTAGCCAAGTAGTCAAGGTGACCTTAGCTTGTATTTTGTACTTGTATAGAGATAGTTTCTTTAAGTCTAGGGGGAGTGCTATTTTACTCAGTTAATCTGAGTGAAGATCAGGGAGAGCTTCAAATTTGGTCCTGAAATTACACTAAAAAGTTTGTTCAGGGCTCCTAAGTCATAATCATGGTATGAAGAGCAAGAATTAGTTGCTATTAGCTAAATTCTATGCCTAGACATAATTGATGTATGATCAAGAAAGGTGAAGTGAATGATTTGATATTCATTTCTGGCATTTTTGACATGTTTTCAGTATGAATGGTTCAGTCATAGTGTCCTGCTATAGTGTTTCCATGAAGGGTAAAACAAGGTAGAGGTGAAAATGTTTGATTTTTTACATGCCTAGAAGGATGGAGAATGGATTGTTTTTGCTCCAAATAAGGTATGATTATGCTTATCTCTTGTTCATTGATGATTTTCAGATGTTGGAATTTTTGTCCTAGGGGGAGCATGGTGCTTGCATGCCTAAAATGAAGGCAAAAATCAAATTTTGTGTAAAAATCAAGAAATGGAGCTTGTTTGAGACCTTTGGTTGATGTTTCTAACCAAAACATGATATTATGAAGCTATATAAGATGAATAATATGCTACTAAGGTATGCATTTTTCATTAATGTAAAAAGGGGGAGAAGTTCAGGGTGTTTTCCATCAATGAAAAGGGGGAGATTGTTGGCATGTGGTCCTATTAGGTGTTGTCATTGATGAAAAACCACATTAATGACAAAGTGGATGTTGTATTAGGGTCATTATTATGATGTATATATTTGACATGATGTTTCAGATGTGTTTATGATGGTACAATGAGATTCAGTGAGGATTGTTTTCTCTTGCAAGCCTATTCAGGTGCCTAGGTGATGTTGCATGATAGTAGGAGATTCTTGGATGCTTGAGAAGCATGTTGACATGATGGATAGAATGTTTCAAGGGTTTTGGGAACTCACAGTAGTGGCATGATGTAGATACAGGTGGTTGACTATGTTACAGGTGCTCATTGAGAGCAGGTATGGTTGCTTGGAGGTGTGAGAGTGTGGTTTGGAGCTATATGAGCTCATGGAAGCTTGCATTTAGGTATATCATGGCATATCAGGTATGTTTGGGTCATTTTCAGAGGTTTTATGATGAGTTATTGAATTCTTTCAGTTGACCCTAGCTTCTACAGTGAGAAACTTAATGTGAGGCTATGAAAATGAGATAGGCTGGAGAGATTGAGGTATGGTATTGACATTATGATTATTGGAGATATTATTTTGATTTTTCATGGTTATTTTAGAAAAAAATTAGGTTTCCAGGATGATGAATTTTGCAAGTTATGACAGTTTATGTGAGACATAGGGTCAAAACAAGTGAAAATCCAGCTCGAATTTGAACTTTTGATGCTCGTTGTGAATTGTGTGCTTTATATGGGACCTTGTGGATTTCAGGGATTTTTATATGGTGATTCTATAAGGTTTCAAAAAAATAATCAGGTCATTTTATCATCATTTTTAATGAACGAATGTTAAGAAGGTAAAGTGGTCTAAAACCCTAGTTAAACCCTAGCTAGGAGCAATTTGTAGAAAAGAGGTATAGTGAGCCATTTTTTTATTGATTCATCAAAAGTGATGATTTTATGTTTGTATATTACTCTCTTATATTTCCATAAATGTATGGTTGAGGTCATGGTGATGAGTGGGCCCCACTCAAATAGGCAATTTTCTAAAGAAGAAGGTTTTGGGACAAGGTTGTCCAAAAGAGGTAGCATGCTAAATTGATGTTATGGAATGTATGTGAGATTATATTTATTCTCATGGAGTTTTTAGGACATGTTCATGCATGTACATGGTAATTTGAGGTCCATTCAGGTTGATTGGTCAAAGGGTAGTTTTGAGGCTTTAAAAAGAAGGGTTTAATGAAATGGCTATATCTTGAGCTTTAGGTTGAATTTTGAAGTGATTAAAGTTGTGTTGGAAATAATATTAATATATATTTCAATTTATATGATTTTTTTCTCATGATGAGGTGGATTTTTGATATGGTTTTTAGGTCATTCTTTGGACTAGAATATTTTTGTAGTGTAGAACATGATGTGTTTTGGTACAAGTTTGGAGTTGTTTGAAGCATGAGATGGATTTAATCATGCTTTATATCACCTAGAAAGTGAAGATGGATTAATTGGGCATCCAATTAATCCAATTTGTAGATCTTTAATGTTTGTAGAAATGTTTTTATGATCTAACCTTTGGAAACAATGTTTTTGGCATGTTGATTTGGTGAAGACAAAAGAAGTTGTGGTTTGAGAGGTGATGTTGATTCAAGGCTTATAAATTTCTTAGAAGTGTTATAAATTTTATTCCATTTCCATTTAGAGTTCACATGTCATTTTTTTGTTGATTATAAGTGATTTGGTGGCATAATTAAGTTTTCAGGGTGTTGAAGGGTGTAGGAAACAATTGTTTTGAGAAGTACAAAGAATAATTGGCCCATTAAATGAAATAATTTGATTGGTTGAGAAAAATTATGACCATGTATAAATTTTAAATGATATTTTAATCATTTTAATTGTTTATGGGTCATGAATATGTATGGTTTTGATGTAAGGGCATTTTTATCTTTGTGCCCATGGGGTTTTGAGCCATTTTTTGGCACATGTAATGAGGTTTTTAGCTAGGCCTGACCTACTTGGGTCATATGTAAATTTTTTAATTCAAATTTTTTATGTTTCCTTGATTTATGGGTCAAGACAAAGGAGGGAAAAATATTTTTTTGAATTTGAAACCATAAGGAGTTTATAAAAGCATAGTTTTTAGGTGCTTTTGCAAGCTAGTTATGTGTGTGCAAGGTGAGTGACCTAGGTGAGATTTTATTGCAGGTGTTGGAGCATGATTTGAGTCTGAATAAATTTTGGTTCAAGTTGAGAAAAATAATATATCATGTGTGAAATATTTTGATGATTTTAAAAGTGATTGAAGAGCTTGTTTTGTGAAGATTGGTCACCTAGGGTTTGATTGAAGAAGTGTGAGCTGAATTAGAGATCTCCATCAGATTTGGTAGAAAAAAATTAGATATTTGAACATAATAAGGTGGTTGAGTGGGTGATTTATCATCTTGGGGGGTTGTAGCCTCCTTGTGGAGTTTATACTTTATAAAATTAGGGGTTGGTGCTCCTTCTGGGTTGGTGTTCCTTGTGGGGTTGGTGCCTCACTAAATTTTGAAACATATCAATATAAGATTGTGTTTAGTGGATTTTATTCCCCTTGATGGTTTCCCATGTATATCTTGTGTCTTTTAGTTATGTTCTTGCTTATGGTTCTTGCACATGTGATTGTTTTATGTATGCCCAGATTAATGGATGGTTGAATGATTATGAGTATTTGTATATGCAAGTTTGAAATCTGAATTTAAAGTTTTGTAAGGACTGATTCACACCCTCCCCTCTCAATCCATTGTGCTTCTAACAAATTACTCACTGGAGTGAGTACTCTTCGGTATATTTTTTGTTTAACAACTCTAATCCATATGGGTTATCACTTGGGTGAGAAATTTTAGGTTATCTTTCTTATTGTTTAAATATATGGGTCTGAAATAAATAAATAATTATTAAATTTCATTATAACTTGAATAGATATCATGTTGGAGACATATCCTTCCAAAAAATCACCATATCTTGATTTTATGTATCTAAAGTGTTAATAGAATGATTGTATCGATAATTTATTGTAATTTTAAACATTTTGATATGATACTATCTATATTTTTAAAAAAGACCTAACATAGCCAACATGAGATGGGATCGAAGGAAAAATTCCTATGATATGATTTTATAATGATGATTTCCCTTATTGTTGTTTCCAATACACGAAATTTATAGTAACTCTCTTAAGTTTTTCAATGAGAAATAACGATGGATTTTTGTTAATTTCATATAATATAATAAATTTGAATCGTATGAACTTTATTTTAGCCATGAATTTGATTACTAATAAAGTGTTGAACTGGAAAATAAATTTCCTTCATCCGTTGTTAAAATATTCTATATTATTAATTTAAGAAAAAGTACAAATAATAGTTGAATAAAGTTATAAAAATCATACATTTTTAATTTAAAAAAGATTCACCCTTTTCTAGCTATCATTTCAATGATACTTGATAACCTTGGAAAAAAACAAAAATCTATTTCGATGATTTAATTCATTAACATGATAAAATGAATATTGTCACGATCTTAGATAACAACAATAGAATTTTTTGACACAAGTGGAAAATAATGAGTTTGATTGTTGTACAATTTTGAAGCAATTTTGTTTTGTACACAACCCTTGAAAAGTTGAAAACAATAGCCAGGATATTAAAAATGGATAGGATATGAAAAATACAGGGTTGTGAACTACAAAAAAAATCAAAATCAATTAGTATTATCTATACCCAACCTTAATTTAGCTATAGTTGACGATTGTTTACATGTTTTTAGAAGCAAAATATTTGTAATTTTTTAAAAATATGTTTTTTTTTAATATAAATTTATATGAAAACATGTTAGAAATTTTAGTAGTTGTAAAATATTAAATATATCAATGTTAATTTTTTAATTAATAAGTTGAGGTATTCTAATAAATGATTTATTGGTGTATTCCTTATTATTTCAAATTTGTGCATATATTAGGTATTACTATAGCGTGTTTCCAATCAACTCGAGCAAATATATGTTTAATAAATTAATAATAAAAATTTAGGGGGAACATGTAAATGTTACAAATTTGCCAATTGGACTTAATTTAAACTTGAATAATCACCATGTACACACTAAGATCAAATAATTTAACAATTGAAATGAAAATTAAGGGTTGTTATATCACAATATTCTATAGTTATATGTTAATTTGCATTAATCCTTGAAATTAATGTGGGTTTAAGTGATTGTATAGAAATGGGATATGGGAAGACTGAGAATGAAAACATACTCATCCCATAACTAATCAAACATTATGTTAATAAGAGGACCACTTTCACTAGAACATTTCCCCTATTGGCATAAGACTCATGGTATATTGGAATTTATATGATATTAATCAATATAATATATCTAACTTTCTTTAAGTAATAACACACATATATGTATACATACATATATACACACATACATACATACATATATGGTTAAGTGCATGGCTATGGGGGCCTAAAATTGGACTAAATGCAGGAGAAACAAAAAATGGAAATAGGATGGGGCAAGTTTTGGTTTGGTAATTACCAAACCATAACACGTACGTGTTCTAATGTGTATGTGTTTCCTCGTAGTTTAAATAAAAAACCAAACACCTTCTATTTTATTTTCCCTAAACATGAATTTCGATGCAAACCCTGCAATCGCAATTCCTCTTCAACCCTTTTTGCCTTAAAAACATTTACAGATCGCATAGAAGGTTGAATCTTGGTGGATTCGAAGATGCTGCCATGAAGAAAAGGCACAAAAACTTATTTTCTTTGAATTACAATCAAATTTGGTAATTGTTTGATATTTGTATTATATATTTTAATAAAATACATGTTTTTTTATTCTTTCAGTTCCTCCACAACCACAACAGAACCTTGTAACTATTCATAGCCCTTTTATCCCTTCTGCAATTGATGTACATCCTTTAGGTATTCATGAGGATTTATCATCCCATATAGTGGAGAATAAGCTTTAAATTGAGGAATTGATTAAATTAATAAGGGATCCCCATTCCACATACCCCCACCATGCCTCACTTGCAAACACATTAGAGGTATTATAGGTTCAGGTTGATGGGGAAATGAGTCAAATTGATCGGTGGAAATCCTATAGAGAGTCTTGTAGGGAATATTATGCTAATAAATTATCATATGCATATGTAAAAAAATAATTACAAAATACCTCATTTATGCATTATTCACGGACCCTAGAGCCATATTTCTAGTTTTGTTGTCATGTAAACAAATTCCAATCTAATGGTGCAACAATAATTTGATAAAAAAATATTTTTTGGGACCAATGGTGGATGGTATTTGATATACCACCTTGTAATAACAATGAGGTTCCATTATACTTTTTGATGAAACTCTATTGTGAGTTTATCCTCAATGAGATCCCTAACTATTTTGAATACTGTGTGCTTCAAGGCCGAGGAAAAGGTTCTACACAAGATAGACCAAGTGCACAACATGCTTGTATTGAGCATGTTAGATTCCTCATACAAAATCATCCTCATCATGATATTGTCCCTACAATAGTGAAGGAGACAATAGATATCAATACACTACGCACACTTCAGGTGCTCTCTGATACCCTTGTCCAACATATGAGGGAGGTTTCTGATACCGATGTTGGTGAAGGTAGACAAAGGATTCCTCTAGGTAGTAGTAGCATGAGGCCACATCTTTGCACATCTTGTGGTATCATATGCATTGTGTTGGTGCTCGAAATAATCTCACCCCTTTGTTTGGAACATGCCTTTGAAAATTTTTACATTTTCTGGTTTTCCCATGTGAAAATGTGAGTTCAAAAGTTACAGTCATGTTAAACCCATTTTAAAATCCCGTGTTTAGGTTTTTATTCCTCTTTTTCAGTCGAGGATCGTGTTAGATATTTTTTTCTCGAAAATACCTGTAAAAAATGATCCTAAATCGATTTTAAATCAGGAAAATTACCTTTGTACACTATTCCATGATCATGTTGTAAATTTTGTATTTAGATCCACCACCCGTTGATACGTGGTGTGTTTAGGTTGGTCTCAGTATGGTGGGTTTTATTTACAAACTTGTAACAATTTTATAACATTCACAATTTGCAAATTAATCCACAAGGCCTGACAAATATTTTTCCAAATATTCACAGTTAAAAGGTGTAAAAATAGAAATTGGCTCTACCTCCAAAGAAATAAACGTGTCACAGGTTGGTTGAATGTGGGGAAGTAGGGCCTAGTTGTATTTCTGCACGCTAAGGTAATAAAGTATAAAAGTGCAAAGAAGCTCTTGAGGCCTGCCAAGGACACGTGGCTCTTTCTCATGCAAAGAGTGGGGAAATAGGTCATCGAAGAAAAGTGGTAGTTTTGAGTTTGATTGAGAAAGAAAACAAATATTTAGAAACGACCCATAGCTCCACCACTATTAAGATGTAACCACGTGTCAAACTCAGGATGAAATCCAAAACAGGTAATCGGGTTAAATAGATAAATGTGTAGGCATTTACAACATGATGCAAAACTACAAAAAGTTTCCCCGATCCCAAATTGCATAAGGATATTCCTCTCGTATTTAAAATTGGGAAAGGAAACAACACATTAATGACTACCGCCATTAATGCATTTTCACACAAATCAAGGAGAAATTTTGAAGTCTTTGAACCCAAATTGATATTTTTTCTTTCGTTTGTTGAGATCTGGATGCCATTGTTAGCAAATTTCCTTGAGGAACAAAGTGAAATCAATTACTGAGCTCAAATTGAGAACCATAGATTGAAAATCTTTTGAACTAGAGTTGAATTACACATGTATTCACTGGAAAATCGGTAAGAACTAAGACACTCCCAGACTCTTATTTTATTTGTAAGTAAATTTGAAGTAAAACTAGGGCATTAAAGATGAAGACCATGTCATCTATTTTTTGGTTGCATCTGGAATCACAAGTGATCTGGATAAAATCACAAACACAGATTTAATGAATGTTGACTTAAAAGAGTTTCTACAAAGATTGAATATCCCTAACAAGAGTGAATCCATGAAAGAAATGCAAGCTAGAATTATTTCTTTAGCTGGTGTTATTCCACCCTCAGTACACTACCTAGAATTAGTGTGTCTTTGTGCTAATAATTAGAAACCAAAAAAGAGGGAAGTACTAGATGGAAGTGGTGAGGCAGTGTCGACTTTGATGCCTACAATCATCAGAATAATGCTAAAACTTCCCGTAATAAGAAATCCAATAACCCTGGGTATTGGTTTAGCCCTATAAGATTATGAGGCCAAGAAAAAGGACTATGTCAGGCTCATAAATACTAAATGGCTCTTAGCATAGAAGAAGGAAACCACTCGAATCCCTAAAAGATTGGTTACAACATAATTTGTTAAAGAAGTAGAGGACATGATTATATTGTTGAGTTGAATGGATGGATTGGAGACCACAAATGAATTCAAGGAATGGATGTGCACCTATATGTGGATAGTTTTGGAGAAGAAGGGAAGCATTTTTTGGGAAACCTTCATCGTAGAAGCACTTCATGACCATATGGTAGCACTGGCAGTAAAAATAGAGATCGGTGGTGCTGCAGAATTGGAATTTTATTTGATGACTTATTTGATTTATAATATTGAAGGCCACGGGTGTTTCCCTGGCCTCTTTCCACGTGCTGAATTTAAAAAATTCCAAATGCATGATATTTTCCCTCAATTAGAGATGGTTTATTAGAAATAGAAGGTGAGATTGGTTAATGATGCCTTCTTTACACCAATCATATGTTTATTTAGGCCATAATGGTAATAGTACATGATTTCTTAGGAGGCTAGACAAGTAATTATGGAATATGGATGTTATTTCATTGAGTACAAAAAGTTTACATATATCTGGGTCAGTGGATTTGAAGGCCAACCATGTAAATTACATGGATATTTAGATGAAAAAATGGCCTTTTGTGAATTGGCAAGGCAGTTGACACCAGTTCACAAATTGATTGCTGGAAAAAAAAATAAAAACATTAAGTTTCCCATCAATATTAGAAATTAATCATGCCCTTTAATTATAAAGGCCAGATTAATGGAAGACGAGATGAAAAGGTTTGATAAGGAAAGGTTTTAAGAAAGGGCCACATATGACATCAAGTGGGTGTTCAACAATCTTGCAAACACTTTTGAAGATGAGCCTCAATTTGAGGATTATTAAATGAATTCTAGAGATGAGGAAGAGGTCAGGCAAAGAGACTTATCAAGAATGACCCTTACCCAAATTATAGACTTCAAGATTTTTGTTGTCCCTGAGGGAGTTATGGATTATCCACATATTGTGAGTCAATATTATCTTGATCAAAAGGTGGAGGGACAACCAATAGCCCCTTTGAAGTGGAATGAAGAGGAATCAAATGATTCATATGCCTAGATAATTGATATAATGAGGAAAATATTGAATTGGTTATCCTAAAATAACATTGATTTATCAATTCAAAGCACAAGAGTTCTTAATAACTTCTAGGATTTGGAAAAATTGAAAGATGACCTTCCTCCCCTGAAAGAAGGAGCTGAAAAAATGGATCCCTTGAGAGGAAAAGATCCTCAATTTCCTTCAAAAAGGCCTACTTCAAAATTTATAGATGAATGGACTTCTGCTACCAGTGGAACTGGTACTTCTATGTCTGTTCTAAGACATAGGATTGAGGAAATGCTTCTAAAATCTATGGAGAATTATCCTATCACCTTTGCATTACCACTTAAAGTAAAAGGGAAGGGTATGGTTACTCATAGGACTCCTTCTAATGTTTTTCCAAATCACCGTAGTGCTGATAAGTTTATGAGTGGGGCCATAGCAAGTGGCGATTTACAATCTAAGCCATAGGGTGAAGAAAAAATAGCAGCACCAGACCTTAAAATTTTTTAAAGGGAGCATAAGAGACACAAAATTGTGTATGATCTGATTCTGGTAAGAGAAGGTGCTCATACACACATGAAAAATAAGCATAGGGATGTAGTGATTAATCCCCCAGGACATGAAAGAATTGATATTTTATAGGTACGACATGTAGCATCAGTGCCACGGGTTGGGCAACCACTGCCTTTATTTTCACTTTTATCTTCAGAAGGAGTGACAATTGGGAACACTCATGAACAAAAAACTCAAGGTAATGCCTTATCTAATCTAGTAGATAGTGATGTCTTGAATCAAGGTGTGAAAACATATGAAACCATGTCAGTTGAAAATGTTAATATTTGAGAGCTCTAATGATAAAGAAGTATGATGGGGTAATTCCTTCTGAGGAAGACAAACAAATTTTGATGAATGTAGTGGTTTCTTAGGAAAAGGAATACAATCTCAGAAGTAGATTTGTCAAAGGGGGAGGGCCACAAGCCAAGCCAAAAACTCCACTTCTCAATAATATCCCAAAGGATCCCCCTAAAAAGGATACACCTAGCAAGTGCTCAATCACTCCAAATAAAACTTTTACCCCTGTTCATGCCCAAGCTATAAATATTCTCATACCACAAGAAGGGGAAGTAAATCTCCCTCCCAATACAGTATTACCGAAATACATCCCCTGTGATATAGCCCAGATGTTGAGTCAGATCAAAGTCACTGTGCCTAATGTTGAATTTCTTAGGATCCCTAAGCATAAAAAAGGGCATTTGAATATTTGGGATTCAAAGAGGAGGTAATACCTCCAAAAATGAATGTGAATAATGTGGATACTCCCACTGTCATTATAGAACTGGAATTACCACAAGCATTGGAAGACTTGGGAGAATCACCTGAGGCATATTTAGGTACTTCTCTTGTTGAATCTCAGCTTTATGTTGATCTTTTCTATTCTACATTAATAATCAAGGATAAATTAGTGCACAACTACATGATTGATTCAGGGGCCTCATGTAATGTGATTCCTCTCGAGGTAATGAATGAATTTAATATCAAAGTGACAATATATTTTGGAAAATGGACCACTATGGATTCAAGGGAGGTTCCAGTGATTAGGTATGCTAAAGGATTGGTAGTGCAATTGGCAGCTTACCCGGGAAAATGTTTAACCATGAATGTAGTTATTATGGATTGTCCTACTAAGTGGGGAATGTTATTGTTAAGAAAGTGGGGTGCTAGTGTAGATGGGAGTGTAAATATGGACATGTCATATGCAACCATACCAGTAAAGGGAAGTCTTGTTAAATTGTATGGTGAGAAAAAGATGCTACATCTAATTGAAGAACCTAACAAAACTTCTTATGAAGTACTATATATAGATGTAGATGTTGATAATTTTATGTGCTATGCATATTTTAAATATCATAGCATTGATAAGTGTAAATGTTCTGAGAAAATTGGCTCTCCCTATATTTTTATTTTTGATGGAGCTTGTTCTAAATTTGGGAATGGTGTTGGTATTTCCCTTGTGTCTCCAAACCAGGAGGCTTTCACTTTTTCTTTTAAACTCATATTTGAGTGCACTAACAATATTGTAGAATATGAAGCACTACTTTTGGGTTTAACGATTACTTAGAGGTATGGTATCAAGGACATTTTTGTTAAAGGAGATTTAGAATTGGTAATTAAAAATGTTAGGAAATTGTATGCAACTAAGAATCAAAGAATGAAACAATATAACCATATAGTTTGGGAATTTATTGAAATTTTTGACTCTTTCAACATAATATACCATGGCAGAAATCAGAATTTGCAAATAGGTTGGCATTATTGGGATCCAGATTTGAAAATTGTACAATGTCTCCTTACTATGAATATGATATAGAAGTATTTTCAAGACCATATGTCCCTGAAAATTTCATACATTTACAGGTTTTTGAATATGATGCTTGAGTTCAGAGGTTCTTACAGAATGAAGGAGAGTTTACAAATCAAAATGTGGACTGGGAACCAATGGTTTGTATTTATGATGGTAAAGAGACTTTGTTTGGAAAATAAATTATTCAATTAAAGACCAATACCATTCCAAGAGGTTTGGTTGCTTTAGATTCAAACTTTGATAATTATGAAATGATTGTTAATATACATATATCAGCCTCAAGATATGTTGAGGAGAAAAAATTGGCAACTGAGGAAAAACCTAGAAAAATATGGCTAGGTGGTAAACTGAGTAAAGAAGAAAAGCATTCTTAGGTCCATCTGTTAAAAAGGTACCAAGACTGCTTAGCATGGTCATATTCAGAATTAAAGGCATATATGGAATATGTTTTCTAACATGAGATACCATTAGAACCTAATGCTAGGCCATTTAGGGAAAAGAAAATGCCAATCAATCCACTCCTTTCCCTCAAAATGCAAGAAGAGTTAAAAAAATTAAGGGATGGAGGAATCATACAACCAACAAGATATTCTTCATGGGTGGAAAACCTAGTGTCAGTTTGAAATAAAAATGGAGATGTAAGGTTGTGTGTGGAATTTAGAAATTTGAATAAGGCCTCAATCAAAGAAAACTATTCGTTACCTAATATGGATAATAGGTTTCAATTGGTTACTGGGTCTGATTTGCTCTCTACTCTAGATGGATTATCGGGGTATAACCAAGTGGTAGTAAAATGATATGAAATAATAAAAACTGCTTTCACCAGTCTATCGGGTACCCATGTGTATGTGAGAATGCCATTTGGCCTGATGAATGTTAGAGCTACCTTTCAAAGAGCTATGGATGTAGCATTCTTAGGTTACATCAATGATTTTATCACTATGTACTAGGATGATGTGACAGTGTTCTCAAGAAAGAGGAATGATCACTTGCAACATGTGGAGAAGATGTTGCTGAGATGTAGAGAGTATGACATCTCATTGAACCCTAATAAGTTCCATTTTGGGGTTTAAAAGGAAAATCTATTGGGGCACATTTTATCTAAGGAAGGGGTCATGATTGACCCTGAAAAAGTGGAAACTATTGGCAAAGTTTCTATTCCCAAAACCAAGAAAGGAATTCAGTCCTTATTTGGTCAGATAAACTTCATCAAGAGATTCATTTCCAATTTTTCTGAGATGACTATCTTCATCACAAGTATGCTAAAGAAGGATCAAATTATCGAATGGGAAGAGGAAATTTTCTAATCTTTTATTGGAATCAAGGAATCACTAAAGAATGCTCATATCCTACTAGCCCCTGATTACAAAAAATATTTTCAAATGTTTTCTTTTTCCTCTAAAAATACCATTACATCTATATTATTGTAGAAGGATGGGGAGGGAAGTGAAAGGCCAATTGCTTTATTTAGTAAAGCACTACAGGGGGTTGAGTTTAAATACACCATCATGGAGAATCAGGATTTTGCCTCGGTTAGAGAAATAAAAAAATTTAGGCCATATATCTTAAGTTCCAAAATCATAGCTTATGTTCCCCATACCATGGTCAAAGACATCTTGTCAGAAATGGAAATCTCAAGTAAAATATGTCAATGGGTGAAAAAATTGCAAGAATATGGCATGGATATTTAGATTACTAAGTTGGTTAGAGGTCTAGGCTTGGAAAATCTAATGGTAGAAAGAAATCTATAGGTGATGGAGGTAAATGAAGTTGAGGAGGGAGATATGAATGTTCATGAGAAATTTTTCAGTTATATATGGTACAAGGACATAGTATTTTACCTTAGAAATTTGGAGTGTCATGGACATATAAATAATAATCAAAGAAGGAAACTCAAGTTATCCTCCCAATATTACATCATCACTAATTATGGGTTGGCATGGAAGAATCCTGAAGGGGTTCTCCTAAGATGTGTTGCTAAATATGAAGCTCCCAAATTAATTTCATATTTTCACGGGGGAGTATGTGGGGGTCATTTTTCTAAATGAGTAACTACCCACAAGACATTAAGGGCTAGATATTGGTGGCCCACACTCTTTAAAGATACAACCTTGTTAGTTAGAAAATGTGAAAGTTGTCAAAGAGTTTTAGGAAGAATGAAGGCCTCACATGTTCTCCCTTTACAACTAGTATCAATGGAAACCCCTTTTAAATAATGGGGTATGGATTTATTGGGGAGATATCAGATCCTTCAAGTGTAGGCCACATATGGATATTGGTTTACACTAATTACTACACCAAGTGGGTCGAGGCTATCCCTACTAAGAAATCAACTCATCATATTGTTATGGATTTTATCCTAAATTGGATAATTTGCAAGTTTTTAGTACTTGCCAAAATAGTTGTTGCCAATGCCATGAGCTTTCGATCCAAACCATTAGTGGCCATGTGTCAAGAGTATGGGATAAGCCTAACATATGCATCTAATTATAACCCTTGGGGAAATGGATAGGTTGAATCAAGCAACAAAAATTTGTTGAAGATAATTAGGACACTAGAGGTTAACAAAAGAAGATGGGGTGAGAAGTTAAAGTTTGTACTTTGGGCAGATAGAATCACTGCTAAAAGAGCCACTTGAAAGAGCCCATTCAAACTAGTTTATGGAGTTCATGCCCTTCTCCCCCTACACATGCAATTATGCTCTTACTAATTCATTCAGTAGCTTGAGGATGAAGAATTCAGTCCTTATGATGCAAGGATTAACCAGATTATTGAGTTAGATGAATAAAGAAGAGAATCCCACCAGAGGAATTTGAAGTTCGGGGAAAAGCTTAAGAGATTATTTGACAAAAAGGTAACTCCCATAACTTTCAGTGTGGGATATCTTATGTTATTATGGGATATTAGACATGAAGAAAAGGGAAAATATGGAAAATTTGATGCATTATGGATGGGCCCTTATTCCATTTATATCATAATTGGTGAACACACTTTCTTCTTAAAGGATCTAGATGGAGAATTACTTGAGTTGCCTCTTAATGGCAGGAACTCGAAACATTTTCTTGACTAACTTCTAAAACAAGGTATGCATCAATGTAAAGTGTATAGTATTTTTGCTTTGTTTCTTGGTTTTGTGTGTGTTTTTGTTTCCATTTTTGTTTTCCTGGTCTTCAGTGACTAGTTTCCCTAGTTTCTCAGCACACTTTTGAGAGATGTGTTATTGTCACTTGACCTTGTGTGTATGTTACTTGACTCCATAACCCAATGGAATTTAGCACTTGGTCTGTTGTGTGTGTGTGTGTTGTGTATGGTTCTTGTGGCATCCATGGGGGGTGCCCATCCCTGAGTCAGAGCCGGTGTTGGTGCTCAAAATAATTTCACCCCTTTGTTTGGAATATGCCTTCAAATTTTTTTACATTTTCTAATTTTCCCATGTGAAAATTTGAGTTCAAAAGTTAAACTCATGTTAAATACATTTGAAAATCCTATGTTTAGGTTTTTATTCCTCTTTTTCGGTCAAGGATCATGTTAGATATGTTGTTCACAAAAATCCTTGCAAAAAATTGATCCTGAATCAATTTTAAATTAGGAAAATTACCTCTATATACTATTCCTTATCGTGTTGAAAATTTTGTATTTGGATTCGCTATTCGATGATACATGGCATGTTCCAGTTAGTCGCGGTATGGTGGGTTGAAGTTGTAAACTTGTAAAAAAATTATAACATTCAAATTTTGTAAATTAATCCCCAAGGCCCGATGAATATTCTTCCAAATAGTCATATTCAAAAGGTGCAAAAACAAAAATTGACTCCACCTCTGAAGATATACACATGTCACAAGTTTGTTGAATGCGGGGAATCGAGACCTAGTTGCATTTTTGTACACTAAGGTAATAAAGTATAAAAGTGTAAAAAAGCTCCCAAGGCCCGCCAAGGACATGTGGCTCTTTCTCATGCAAAGAGTGGGGAAGCGGGTCATCAGAGAAAAGTGGTAATTTTGAGTTTAATTGATAAAGAGAACAAATATTCCAAAACGGCCCGCAGCTCCGCCACCATTAAGATGTAACCACGTGTCAAACTCAAGATGAAATTCAAAAGTGGGAAATCGGGTCAAATAGATAAATGTGTATGCATTTAAAACACGATGCAAAAGTGTAAAAATTTTCCCCGAGCCCACATTTCTTAAGGCCATTCCACGTGGACGGTTCATATTTAAAATTGGTAAAGGTGAAATGGATGGCAATAATGTAACAAATTAATGACTTTCACCATCAATGCGTTTTCATATAAATCAAGGAGTAATTTTGAATTCTTTGAACACATTGAGATTTTTGCTATAATTTGTTGAGATCTGGACACCATTGTTATAAGATTTCCTTGATGAAGAATGTGAAATCAATCATGGAGCTCGGATTGAGAACCAAATATTGAAAACATTTCAAACTAGAGTTGAATTACACAGGTATTCACTGGAAAATTGGTAAGAACTAAGACACTCTCGCACTCTTATTTCATTTGTAAGGAAATTTGAAGTAAAACTAGGGCATTAAAGATGAAGACCATGCTGTGTAATTTTTTGGTTGCATTCAGAATCACCAGTGATTTGGATAAAATCACAGAAACATATTTAATGAATGCCAACTTAAAAGAGTTTTTACAAAGATTGAATATCCCTAGCAAGAGAGAATCCATGAAAGAAATTCAAGCTAGAAATATTGCTTTATCTAGTTCCATTCCACTCTCAGTACACTTCCCAAAACTAGTGTGGCTTTGCGCTATGAATTACAACCCAAAAAAGAGGGAAGTATTGGATGGAAATGGTAAGACATTGTTGACTTTAACGCTTACAACCATCAGGATAATGCTAAAATTGCCTGTAATAAGAAATCCAATAACCCTAGGTATTATTTTATCCCTACAATATTATGAGGCCAAGAAAAAGGACTATGTCGGGCTCATAATTACTAAATGGCTCTTAACAGAGAAGAAGGCAACCACTCAAATCCCTATAAGATTGGTCAAGGCACAATTTGTTGAAGAAGTAGAGCATGTGATTATATTGTTGAGTCAAATTGCTGGATTGGAGACCACGAATGAATTCAAGGAATGGATGTGCACCTATATGTGGATAGTTTTGGAGAAGAAGGGGAACATTTGATGGGCAATCTTCATCAAAAAAGTACTTCATGACCACATGGTAGCACTGACAGCAAAAATAGATATGGGTGGTGCTACAAAATTCGAATTTTATATGATGACTTATTTGATTTATAATATTGTAGGCCACAAGCATTTCCCTGGCCTCTTGCCACGTTTTGACTTTAAAAAATTCCAAATGCATGAGATTTTCCCTCAATTACAGGTGGATAATTGGAAAGAGAAGGTGAGATTAGTTAATGATACCTTATTTACACCAATTGTATGTTTATTCAAGCCAGAATAGGAATAGTACATGATTTCTGAGGAGGCTAGACAAGTAATCATGGAATATGGATGCTATTTCATTTAGTAAAATAAGTTTACATACATTAGGGTTAGTGGATTTGAAGGCCAACTATGTAAATTTCCTAGATACTTAGATGACAAAATGCTCTTGTGTGAATTACCAAGAAAGTCGACACCACTTCCCAAATTAATTACTGGAAAACACAAGACAAACATTAATTTTTCCATCAAGATTAAAAAGTACTCCTGCCCTTAATTATAAAGGCTAGATTAATGGAAGATGAGATGAAAAGGTTTGATATGGAAAGATTTTAGGAAAGGGCCAACTATGACATCAAGTAGGCGTTCAACAATATTGAAAAAACTTTTGAACATGAGCCTCAATTTGAGGATTATCGGATGAATTGTAGAGATGAGGAAGAGGTCGGGCTAAGAGACTTCTTATGAGTGACCCTTACCCAAATTATAGACTTCAAGATTTTTGTTATCCCTGAGGGATTTATGGATTATCCACATAGTGTGAGTAAATATTATCTTGATCAAAAGGTGGAGGGACAACCAATAACACCTTTGAACTAGAATGAAGAGGAATCAAATGATTCATATGCCTAGATAATTGATGTAATGAGGAGAAGATTGAATTGGTTATTCCAAAATAACATTTATTTATCAATTCAAAGCACAAGAGTTATTAATAACTTCTAGGATTTGGGAAAATTGAAAGATGACCTTCCTCCCTTGAAAGAAGGAGCTAACAGAATGGATCCCTTGGGAGTAAAAGCTCCTTAATTTCCTTTGAAAAGGCCTACTTCAGAACTTATAGATGAATGGGCTTCTGCTACCAGTGGGACTGGTACTTCTATGTATGCTCTAAGACATTGGATTGAGAAAATTCTTCTAAAATCTATGGAGAATTATCCTATTACCTTTTCATTACCACTTCAAGAAAAATGGAAGGGTATGGATACTCATAGGAGTCCTTTAGATGTTTTTCCAAAACCCCACAGTGTTTATAAGTTGATGAGTGGGGCCATAACAAGTGGCCATTCATAATCTAAGCCACATGGTGAAGAAAAAAGAGCAGCACCGGACTTTAAGAAGTTTGAAAGGGAACATAAGAGACACAAAATTGTGTATGAGATAATTCTGGTAAGAGAAAGTTCTCATACACACAAGAAATATGAAAGAATTTATGTTTTCTAGGTATAACATGTAGCATCAATGCCACAGGTTGGGAAACTAGTTCATTTATTTTCTCCTTTATCTGTAGAGGGAGTGACAATTGGGAACACTCAAGATTAAATAACTCAAGGTAATGTTTTATCTAATCTATTAGATATTGATGTCTTGAAACAAGGTGTGAAAACATCTGAAACCATGTCAGTTAAAAATGTTAATATACCTTTTTTTGAACAATTGCAGAGTCAAGTAGAGGTAATCGATGTCGATACTGGTGTGGAGTTTTCCACATTGGATGAATTTTACATATCTATTGATTAAAAAACAAAAAATAGTTTAAGTGATCTTCAAATGAGTGAAGAAGAAGAAAAAATTACTCATATTCTAACCAATGAAATCAGAGTTCAAGCATCAGAGGTTTCCTCTGCAGATCAGGTGGCTTCAGAGTAAAATAATCTAGAGGTGCTTAGTGAAAAAGGTGTAAGTACTAAGGTATTAGGGGAAAAATATCCTTCCCATGATGTCAAGGCCACTAAGGATAGTGAGCCACTCAAACATAGAAATTTTTAGATGAGAAAACAACAGAGGTTGTACAAGATGAAACTGGTAAGGATGAAGTTTCCTAGTGTGTATGTACAAGTTTTGGATGAGAATAGGGAACCAAAAATGGGAAGTCAGTCCACCATGACACAACTTGAGATATCATCAGAGAAAAAGAATGATAATGTGTCAACCCAACATCCTCCAAGGGATGTGGAAATATTGGGAGGAAAAGGAAATCTTGCAAGAGAGATATTAGTTCAAGAAACTCCCAAGGAAAAATTTTAAGTTAAGATTGCATTAACTAAAGAAATAAAGAAAGAACATATCTTAATTATTGATATAACTTAGAAAGAAACGGGTCAGCCCAAAACTCAAGACCAAGAAGGAAGACAATTAGGGGAAGTGTCAGTACAAAGTGAGAACAAAGAGATAATTGTGGGAGCAGAACATGAAAAGAAGGAAAAACCATCAACCCAAAGTGAACAAGAGATGTCTAAATAGTTGGTGGTTGTCCCCAAGAAACTACAACAAGAATTGCAAGAAACAAAAGTTGGGAAAATTATTGTAAAGGGCTGGATACGAGAGTTGATTTCAAAGGAATAACTATAAATTATCCCTATTGAGGACATAGACCTCATAGCTCTATCTTTTCCAAAACTAGTGAGGACCTCCAAAAGAGCTAGGGTTCTTACCAAGACTCATAGTGTTCAACTTACTCCCTTAAGAAATCCTTCAAGAGATCAACTAAAACATGGAGTATCAGAGGTAGTAAGTGACTTGTTACAAAAGGTTGATGAGGATAGGATAACTAAATTTTTTTGAAATAACAAGTCAAAGCTTTAAGTTATAGTCTGTAACAATTAATTGAGAAGTCTAGTCAAACTCAAGAAAGTACCTCTACCAATACCCTTGAGGTAATGGAAAATATTTATAAGGTTGTTGAGAAAGTTCATGCTATGGACACATGAGTTGAGAAATTGACAAAAGATTTAAAAGAAGCAATTGAAGAAGTCAGGACAAAGTATGAAGAGCTCAAGAATAGGCTTAATGAAACTGATGAAATAATTGAGCAGTGTGATAACGAAATCTTCTACTTTGAAGGATTTTTTTCCAACTTGGACGGTATAACTCAAGTCAATGATGATTTGGTTGAAAAATAAGGGATTGTGCCAAAGGAACTCAATATGCTATGGAGGAATTAGCAAAGATCATGGTGGAAATTTTGAATGAGATCAAAGAAAAAATAGAAGTTAAAAGGAAATGGGTCAATGATACTTTAGATGTTATGGATTTAAAACTTGTAGATATGGTTTTTGACAAATTCAAGAAGAGCTATGGTGATATAAAAATTTATTTCTTGTTCATCTCTTTTGAGAAAAATTTCCATAAAGAAAATTTCTCCTATGAAGTTATTAAAACAATGAGGAAAACTGAGAACATAATTATAGAGTTAAAAGTCAGGCCATTGGAATACAAGAAAAAAATGGGCTACTATGTGGATGCAATAGCAAGACAAAAATTGATCTTCTAACACCATACAAGGCTAGATGAAGAAGAAATCAATGATCTCTTTCGAAGGTATGATGTATATGTGGCAAGGTTTCTGGAAGAAGTAGGAGAAGAATAAATTGAAAAGAAAAGGATGTAAACATGAAAGATGGTGAACAATCTTAGGCTTGTCATTCTTAAAACTTTATCTTATTTTCATATTTATTTTGTAACTGGTGTTTCATTTGATACTATTGCTTCATGAAGGATGAACATTACTTTTAAAACTTATTATTCTCTGATATAAATTGTGATTTGATACAATGCATTAAATTTATATATTACTTGGATGAAATTTTATGTCCATTTGTAAAAACATATAAACTAATGAGATGTCTGTACTTTCTACACTTTGAAAAAAGAAAAATGGGGATCTATAGGGGGCCCATCCCATGAGAGGAAATCTTACATATATTCATCAAATTTGTATTACAAAAGAATAGAAAATAATGAGAAATTTAAACATTCAATACCACAGACTCCTTTACAAAAAAATACTCTCTACAAAGAGGAGTTTTTTTCACCAATTTTTTTTCATAGGCCCATGCTCATCCATCCCTAGTGCCATTTGAACAAAAATAATGTCTCCTTCTAGTGTGTGAGAAATGCCCATTGATTTAAGATCATCGAGGTTAGACAAGGGACCATCTAATAGGCTAGGAAATTCTGACCTCTTCTTATAAGAAGAGACCCATTCACCCATAACTACTCCGCCTTTAGAAAATTCCCTTTCCCATCTAGTTTTGGAAGAATAAGTTGGTTGAGAACCTTGATCTGAAAGTGCAACCATAACTAATTTTGGAATGAATGGGGCAAAATTCGTGAAAGTAGTAACTAGAATAGAAGGCCCAGAGCTAGACTCACCCTTATGTTTTTTTCACAAAAGGAAGTGATGGTTCAAGAGATGGAGGAGGTGTATTCATTGGTTTTTTTCCCTCTAAGACTGAAAAACACTGCTCTAATGCATTTAGTTTGTGATAAAGGGAGGGCACTGTAATCAATGAAATTTCTCCATCAAGAACATAAGATTCTAGAGGAATCTCTTTTGTAACAAATGCTTCATCAAAAAGGTAGGGGCAGTTGTAGTTGGTTGAATCCTACATACTGTGCCTACTTACATTCATAATTCCCTCAAATCCTTAAGAACCCTTTGATGCTCAAGCCTGGATAGATAAAAATACATCATTTGAAAAGTAGAGAAAAATGGACTTATCCTAATAAGTCTTCTCAAGAGAGAAAATTGAACATCTCGAGTTGTTAAAGTTCTAATGTAATCATTAGGATCAACAATCTCAAACATCATCGTTACAAAATTTTCATCTAGACCCAAAAAATCGAAGATAGAATGTAAATCTTTAGTTGATATTTATTTCAAACTTGGTCCAACTGGTTTTCCTACCATAATACAAATGGATTTCCTCAAAGTGATTATACGTAAAGAAGAAAGTGTGAAACAATGAAGTAAGTGGTGTATTTTTCTAGGAAACTTGAGGCATGCAAGTTGAATTTGGTGCAATGATTGTGAACTTATTCCTGAGGTCTTAATAAGATATTTGCACGATTAATTTAAAAGTTGAAATGAATTGGCATTGAGAAAAAAATGATAAATTGATCTAATTTGATGAGAATCATGCGTGATAACTAACCCAAAAGGCATGAAAATAAATATACAACATTCAAAACAGATTCTAGAAAAGTAAATAAAAGCATCTGTTAAATAAAATTACCTAGAGGCACTCAAAAATCATCGAAATAGATGTCTAGTAACCAAGTAGGAGGGGTTTTTGAGTTTTTTTCAAAGGTTTTGGTTGTATAATGTCTGTTATCTTAGTCGAAGCTGAATATTAAAAATATTGTCACCCAGACTGTAACCTGTAGGACATCTACTACATCTAGTGCTTAGGAACATATTTTCAAAGTACCACCTGACAAGCATGTGGGTTCTCAATCACCCTCTATTGTGAAAATTCATTCTTTATCCAAAAGTGTTAAGGACAAAAAGGAGGTGACCCACGTCCATGTGTTAGATGGGTATTTGTATCGGGTAATGGGAAAAACAAATCTTGCACTTATTGGTAAGTTTCTGGGATCTAGACCCAATATTGATGTGATCAGGAAATGGGCCTTAAGAATATGGAAACCCAAGGGTGATCTAGTTATTACAACCATGCCCTATGGTTTCTTCCTTGCAAATTTTAACCAACAGCCAGATTTGGAATCAGTTCTTTTGGGTGGACCTTGGTGTATGAGTAATATGGGACTTTTCTTAAAAATATGGTACCCAAGGTTTCATCCAAATAATAAAAATACACACACCATTCCCATATGGTGTAGACTACCTAGTCTCCCTCTTCAATACTAGGATGATGGGATCTTGTTGAATATAGTTAAATCTATTGGTTTTCTGATTGGAGGGTATGGACCTACAAGAAATAGATCCAAGCTCACTTTTTCCATATTCTTTATCTCATCAGAAATGGAACAAGAACTCTCAGAGCATGTTATTCTGAAATCCAAAATTAGCACATAGCAATAGAAGATTGAATATGAAACTTTTCATTTGAGATGTAAAAAATGCCATAAACTAGGGCATTTCACCAAGAAATGTCCTACTTTGACAAAGCATAAGGAAGTAGGGCAACAACAGGATAGAAACCTTGACAAAAAACATAATGTCTTTGATGGATCCATAAAAACACTAGAAATAAGGGAAGAGAATGAGGCTAGGGATTCCACATATGGTTATGTTGGTCTGGATAAGGAGCAAAAACAAAAATGAATGGGAAAAAAATGTTTCCAATCCACCATATATGAAATACAAGAAGCTTAAAAATGTATTCATAACCCCCATAAGGCTACCACTGGTATGTAGAAAACTCTGGAGCCTCAAAACTCCTAGTGCAAAACCAGTAGGAGAGGTTATAAAATATCAAGGAGATAAGGAAATGGAAACACCAATAAAATTAATTATGGAAGTGGATGAGAAAAATTCTAAATTGATCATCAATATCATCTCCAAGGATGCAGAGTGAATGATGAATCTGAATGAAGACAATATTATTCATAAGGTCTCAAAGTGTGTGGAACAGTCACAAGACAAAAAATTTGAATCTAAGATGCAAGAGTTAGCATCGGGGGATAATATCTAGGATAATTGTCTAGATACCATAGAGGAAGAACTATCTGATGATAAAGAGAATAAGGATCTATACATTCATACTGAGGGAAATAGCACTTGGTTAGAGCCTACCTCTCCTATAAGAGAACAACTTCTCTTCAGCAACAAAACAACAATTTAACAGCTGCACGATGAGCAGGAACAAAGTGAAAAGGAGGAGGGGAATCTTACCCCATTCTCACCAAAGGTAATTTTTGACTGTGATAATGATTTTAATAATGGTTTTATTGAGGTCAAATCAAAGAAAATAAGAATGAAATGATTTGAGGAGATTCCTAATACCCTTTATAATGATAAAAAGAAGAAAATAGGAAACTGGGATGATTCCACTTCTGGAATAACCAGATCATTTGCTAGGAGGGTAGTAGATTTAAGAGACAATAAAAAAAGGGAAAACCTTCTAAAAAGAAACTCAAAAAGAAATAAACTAGGAAAGATATTGCAAGTGGGACTCAAAGTCAATTGAGTCATCCAACAAATGCCTCCCTCATTATTTTTAGATGAAGATTATTTCTTGGAATATTAGAGGTCTAAATGGAAGCACTATACAAAGAATTCTTAAATAATTAAGGAAATCTAGTAGACCTGGTAGTCATATTCTTCAGGAAACTATAATGAAAAGAAATGTTCTAGAGGAATGAAAAAATAATTTTTGGGATAGCTTGGAGTTTTCTGCTTTTGATTCTCATGGAGTGTCAGGAGGAGTGGCCATATTTTGGGACAAAAACCTTCTTACCGGTATGGTGATTTCTGCTTCTAATACTCATATTGTTGTTAAGTTTCATGTTATTAATAATGCTTTAATGTGGATCCTTTCAAACATTTATGTGCTAAAATTTATTGCTGGAAGAAGGATAATTTGGGAAGATCTAAAAAAAATTAGAAACAGATATAAGAATGATAATTGGTTGGTTATGGAAGATTTCAACTCCCCACTCAACCCTGGTGAAAAGCAAGGTGGTAATTCTGATTTCTCTACTGGCTTGGATGAATTTGATGACTTTTTTTCTGCTTCAAATCTTATGGATGTGGAACTTCATGGAAATTAGTTCACATGGAAAAATAGAAGAGTTGGAAATGATATGATTCATGTTAGATTAGATAGAGCTCTTATATCTACTAACTGGATATTAAATTAGGATTTTCATCTATCTTCTTTACCCAAAATTGGCTTTGATCATAATCCAATTGTGCTAAACCTCTTCAACTGGTCCAAGCCTTCACAAAACTCTTTCAAATTTGAAAATATGTGGCTGGATCATGAATACATTTCATATCAGATTAAAGAATGGTGGAAATGGTATGGAGAAGGAACTCCTTAATACATGTTAATTTAGAAACTAAAAAATGTTAAAAAGTAGGTGAAAACTTGGAATAAAGAGGTCTTCGGTAATATTTTTTAAAATAAAAAGGATCTTAAGTAGTAGATTCAAAATCTTGAACTTAAAATCTCCACAAAAGGCATGACCTCTGATGATCAGCTTTTAAAAAAGAAACTCATGCTTGAGTTGCATACATTATGTAGTAGGAAGGAAACCTATTGGAGGCTCAAATCCAAGGCCATTTGGCTGAAAGAGGGAGATAGAAATACAAAAAAATCTATATGACCACTCTTAAACATAGGGCATGTAATAAGATCATAGAAGTATCAAAATGAAATGGCATTGTTACCAAAGATTAGAATGACATCAAGGCTGAAGCTCTTAGATTCTATGAAAATGTGCTAAAGGAAAACAACTCTTACAATGAAGAGGATACCTCTTTTTGGTTAGAATCCATTCCGGGAGACATTATTTCTAAAGATAGATTCAATAATCTTACCAAATTATTCACCATACAGGAGATCCAAAAACTTGTATTTGCTCTTGAAGGTGATAAGGCACCAGGCCCAGATGGTTTCTTTACAAAGTTCTTCCAAACATTTTGGGAAATATGTTTGGAATACCTTCTCAAGGTAGTAAATGAATTCTACGGAACATGAGACCTCCTCAAGGAGCTGAACAATACTCACATTGTACTCACACCCAAAAAGATGAATGCCAATATTTTAAGGACTTATGTCCTATTAGTTTGGTAAATGTGATTTATAGAATCTTCACTAAGATTATTGCTACTAGAATCTAGCCTATCCTCTTTGACCTAATTTCAAAGCACCAAAGTGGCTTTATTAAAGGGAGGATAATACAAGATGGGGTGATTATGGTACATGAAACTATTCATTCAATGGAAAAAAAAAAAAATCTGGTATGGTAATGAAACTTTGCATGAATAATACTTTTAACATAATTTCTTGGCATTTCCTTGATAAGGTCCTTGCCAAATTTGGTTTTCAAAATAAATTTAAGAAGATCATTCAAGATTGTACCTCTATGGCTAGACTTTCAGTTGTCTTCAATGGTACATCGGTGGGATTATTCTCTAGTAGCAGAGGCATAAGACAAAGGGATCATATATCCCATCTTCTCTTCATACTCATGGATGATAGCCTCAGTAGATACATCACTAAAGGTATTAATGAAAGTCTATTAAAACTATTTATACCCACATCTACAAATCAAACTTCCTCACATCAATAAATTTTTTGATGATACAATTTTACTTTTGATGTAATTCATTATTGAAGCTAAGGCAATCAAGACTATTCTAAAATTATATGCGGCTGCCTCAAGACAATAGGTTAATTTTGATAAGAGTTCCATCTACTTCTTAAATACCCCTATGGAGTGACAGAAAATAATTACTCATATTTTGGGTTGTAAAATCATCTCATTACCTACAACTTATCTAGGACTACCTCTTGGAACTTTTTATCACCGAATCACAACACCCTTATATTTACACAAGTGCATATACTTGAGCTCATGGTGTGATTGGATAACATGGGTACTATCTCCAAGTTGTGGGACTTGCTACTTGAGATAGACCTCTAGAGAAAGCTGGTTCTTGCTCCCAAACTACCTGCCACAATCTACTCTAATGCAGGCAAAACTAACTTTCATAATCTAACCTTCCAAGGGACCAAGGAGAGAAATGCATGAAAATGAAAACCTACACTAAAGTGGTGATACACTAGAAAATGAGGGGTGTGAGAGTAGTCTTCCAATGTGTGAAAAATAGAAGTAAAATGCATACTAGAAGGGGTGATAACAATTCTCCACAATCTGGTAAATGCATTCACAACAATATTTCTTACATGCACAATAATAATGAGTCCTTGCAAGATCATAAAAATAGACACAATATTCTTGTAATGAAGGTTGAAAGGGAAAGAAGAGTGCAAACAAACACAACAGGGGAAGAAGCATCCACAAACTTGTATTTTATTGCTTCATGATATGCATAGTTTAATCTATTACAAGATAAGGGCCTAGATCACCATGCAAGGATTCCACTACAAGGGCTTGCAGTACATTGGTTTCATAAAGCAATTTTGATAGAGCTTTTCTACAATAAAACTACCTCCTTTTACAATGATCCCAACACTCCAATTTATAGAAAAATAAGAAGAGAGAGAGAGAGAGAGAGGGAAAATGGAAATCTCAAAATTTGTCCTTCAACCACTTTCAAGGGGTCATAAATGGATTGAAATGATGGTATGTTGCTTTCAAAAAGGCTCCCCATATTATCCCATGACTTGCAGCAGTGAAATAATGATAACCATGCCTCTTAATTACACTCCCAACCACCAAATAAAACATTGTTCTCAACCTAGCCACGTTTTCTATAAAATCTCTGTCTATCTTTCATCAAATCCAAAATTTATTGATTATTGTGCATTGGGCTCAGATCCATGATTCCAATGGTACCAATTTCATGTGATTTTGTTGAGAAATGCAAAATTTATGTCCTTCTGAGTGCAAGCAGCTATTTTGGGTCTGCTAGGCATTTTCCATCATTTGACGGGAATGAGCATTAATTGACTGGAGCTGAATATGTTTCTTTTATTTTAATATATCTACCCTCATCAAAATTAAAGGAGACGAATATGTTTCTACCCTCATCAAAATAAAAATTAATATATCTACCCTCATTAATTAACTGGAGCTGAATATGCTTCTTTTGTGATGTAGAGGACATCGTGCTCATTCCAGAAAGTCCAATTTTATGAAAATTGGAGCTTGGAGTCAAAAGTTATGACCATTTGAAGTTTGGGAGGTCAAACATTGATTTTTTCACTTCATTGCGGCTATTTTGGCAAAATCAGGTCCATGTGTCCCAGCTGTCCTAGACACATTCTTTTGCATCACCCAATTCAGGCTTCCTTGTCCTTATGCATCTACCATTGACTGGGCCGATAGGGTCATTGACTTCCACATTCGTTGCATCCCATTTAGCTTGGATCCTTGTGTAACGATTTTTCCTTTTCATGTCCCGATCGTTCCATACATATTTCTCCGCGCCACCTACAATGCACTGACTTGCGGTAAAATTAGCTTTTCGGGTCCCACGGGTACCTGCGTCCCAACTATCCCACAGACTTCCTGGGACAAAAATGTATGATTTTTCCACAAAACACCAGAATGAGCCCATTTTTCAGATTTTTTTAAATCTAACTTGTTAGATTTTTTCCTTGGATAGGGAAGTTAGAGAGAAACCAAAGGGACCCCCCAAAACATGATTTTGGGCCTTGAATCAATTCTACTTGCTTGGGATTGAATAATTTGATTCATGCTATAAAAATTACCTCAAGGGGTGAATTTTGGATAACAGAACTAATAAAATCCCCATAACGGTGTGGAATGCATTACTTGATAGGTTTTAGAAAAAACTAACTAGATGAAAGGGGTTGTTATTTCCAGTGTTGGAAAGTGTCTTCTTATCAAAAGCACACTGCAGAACCTACCTATATATATTTTGTCTATGTTTAGCATTCCTACAACAATTATTGACAAAATTGAAAGAATCCAAAAACACTTTCTCTGGAAGGGAACTAAAGAAAAATTCAGGTATCACTTGGTAAAATGGGATCAAGTTTGTATACCTAAAAGAATAGGTGGGATTGGTATTAAGGACATTAAAAAATGAATATTTCTTTAATTTCTAAAATGGGATGGAGAATGTTAGAGGAACAAACCTGGATTGATTTAATCAAAGCCAAATACCTAGCTCAACAAAATGTGAACTCACTCCTCTATGATGACCATTTTCCTCATGGATCTATTTTCTGGAATAATTTGATTCAAATGAGGAATTTTATTAAGCAAGGATGTAGATGGAAAGTGGGCAATGATAGTGATATAAAATTTTGGAGGGATAGTTGGACTAATTTAAGTTTGAATGATAGATTTTCCTCTATTAAGGATATCCTAGTTGAAAAGTATGGTACTAAAGTCAAATACTACATTGATATAGAGGTAAATAGAAGAAGATGGAAACAACTCGGTGTTGATGTGCTTGAGCTAAACCATGTGGTCTCCTCTCTCCAAGAGTAGCTAGATATCATACCTCTTAATCAGTCTGATGTCAAATATGAACTTGTTTGGAGTATTTATTTTGATGGTGAATATATTGTCAAATCTAGGTACAACTCCTTTTTTTTGAAAATGTTCATTGTAATTTCAAATGGAGTAGAATTTGGTTTCCTGAACTAACTCCCAAAGTCAACTTCTTTTTTTGTCTTGTTCTTAAAGGAAAGATTCTCAAAAATGATAATTTAATCAAAGGGGGTTTATTATGCCAGGTATGTGTTGTATGTGTAAAAAGGAGGCTGAGGATATTAAACACCTTTTGTTTCACTGTGAGTATGCTTCGAAAACTTTGGAGTTTCATTTTTTCAAATTTCAATATTTGTTGGACCCTACCAAATGAGTTCTTACAAACTTGGGAACAATGGGACCCCCCATATAAACACTTGCATGGTTTGAAGAATCTGGAAAATGATCTTGCCTCATACTCATCTGGAGGCTTTGGAAAACCAGGAATGATATAATATTCAAAAACAACAAACAAATCTGTAAAAAAATAATCAATAATATTGTCAATGTTGTAAAAGATAATATTGAGAGATTTAAACCTCCCAATAACAAACAATATCCTAAAAATGAAGAGGTTATTCTTTCAAATTGGAAAATTGATATTGGAAACCTTCAGAGACAAAGGAATTCAACCATTGACAGGTCTTTAATACATTGGATCCCTCCTCCTAATTCTTGGTATAAGCTCAACTTTGATGGTGCTTCAAAAGGGAACCCAGGTGCAGCTGTTGGAGGAGGAATCATAAGGGATCACAAAGGTATGTTTAATTGCTGCTTTTGCAGGAAGAATGGGACATCAAAAAACCACTATGTTGAATCCTTATCAGCTCTATGGGGATTAAGAATTGCTAAGGAATGCAATATTATGAACATTATTATTGAAGGACGATTCATTGAATGTTATAAATCATCTTAATCAAATATATCCCCCTAGTTGGACAATACAAGATTTTATTCATGAGTCTATAAGTATTTTTCATGCCTTCAATACCTTCAAAATTATACACACATATAGAGAAGGTAATAGAGTAGCAAACACACTGGAAAATTATGGGACTAATAACAACTTTACCACTTGGTATAATGAGGATAATATCCCCATCAAAGTATCAAAATTCTATCATTAATGATAACTATGATAGATCACTTCCTACTCAAAATATTTTATGAAATATCCTCTACTTTATTGGAAATGCAAGCTCACACATGTAAGAGGAGTACAAGCATTTATTGCCATAAACTTCTGCATGCCCATTGGGTTTGTACAAGGATAGTTAAAAAGTGGATTGGGGAAGAAAGAAACATCTTTTTAACCTATTTCAAGCAACGTTTTAATGCAGATGTGAAAGAATGAGTGGAGCTCCTTGCCAAATTGAACCTCACTGTGACCCTGTGTGAGAAGGAGAATGTTGATCTTTGGAACTTTTTACAGCTAGGAGGGGTTGCCAATTTCATTGAGAAGATTCAAGGGTACGATCAGAACATTACCCTACATTTTTCCACAGACTGGAAAGCAAATAAAGGTGAAGTATGGTGGGCAAGACATTCAGATAACAGAGGAGTTAATAGCTGAAGTTATAGGCCTTAGTTTAGAAGGCATCAAGATTCTTCAGTAAGAGACCAGATAAGAACATGGAGGCTAGAAAATTCATCGAAGCAAGGGAGGAACTTCAGTTTGTCATATGGGCATCAAGGTAAATTCCATCCTTGTGCCATTTGATGAACTTTCTCAGGATGATGGTTTCATTTCATTACCCTTGAAGGTAGGTATATCACGGTTCTCATAAATCATTTGGTATTTTAAAACCATTTTCATAGGAACCTCCTTGTTTGCTTCCTGACATTATATTCTAAACTCCATGGAACACTCCATCCTGGAGTACCAAAACCATACCCATACCATTCCCCTCCACTAGGGCTTAATCTTCCTCCTTCACTTGCATTGCCTTGTCCCATCACCCTACCATACCTACTACTCCTATCATTCCACCCATTCCTGACTCCCTCAACCCTGTTCATATTAGTCATCCCCACTCACTATCCCTGGGAAGAGGAAAAATAGGAACCAAAAACCCCTCTTTTTCTAAAACACACCTTCTCCCTCCGGCAGAGTCCTTCACAGTAGTAAGGACATGGAAAAATACACATAATCTCTTGCACATCAGTGCCACAGGGCACATCAATACTACTCAGGAGGAGAAGGAGGATCTTCTAAAGAGAATTGAAAACATGGAAAAAGAGCTGGAAAGTCTCAAAAAGGAAATGCATCAACTGACTAAACAAAAGGGAAAAAGGAAATTGAATGATGATGTTGGCATTGGTGAAGAACACATCAATGAAATCTACAAGAAGTACTGAATTCCCTTGATAACAGATTAGGGAATTCTAAAGGACATACATGATCATAACATTTTAGTTTTTAGAGCTATTTGTGAATTCCTGGAACAACAGGTCAGAAGTATTAGCATGCTCAGTGGTATCTCTGAAGCAATTTGGGGCACATATGTTGAAAGGGGTTGATGTCCTTTCTCAACTGGATGTCAATGATCCTACACATGTCACTACCCTGGCTCTCTTTACCTCATTTCAGATTGTTAAGTAAAGAATTGATAGGGCTTCTAAGAAATAATCTACTACGGAGCTATCTTGGTGTTGTTTTGATGTTGTTCAATTATTGCTTACTCACTGCTTTTTTGCAATTTTATACCTATCTTGATCTCCATTTTGTAGTTCCTTTTTTTACTACAACTAGGCTAATTGTAATATCTAGATTTTGATCCATTTTTACTATTTCCTCATGTTTATCTGGTTATTGATACTTTTTGTAATAGGGTATAGTTCCTTCAAAACCATTTGCCAATAATTAAAAAAAAACCAAGGGAAAAGAATGATTAAATAAGTGGGTAAATGTGATGACATGGTGTCTGAATCATACATAAATAGATTGAAAATGTGGAAGGCTCATAGTTCTCACACCTAGCAACATTTGATGAGGTATATTCATGAGAATAAAGTGGATTAAAATATATGTTGTAGAGGGGAATATTCCCTTGAAGATTCACATTTGGGGGGGGGGGGGAATTGGAAAGAAAATGAGTGAATAGAATGGTATAAATGTGAAGAGAATAATCTCGCAGAAGGGGGGTTAAAATTTTCTAATATTTTTTTGAAGAGAATGGAAACTCGAGAGAATTTTTTTTTCTCAATAACTCATATTTGAGCCTTCAGATTTAGTCATGTCAAGATGGTTACAAGTGTACAACCATTGAAAAACACTAAGAGTGTAGATCTACTCTCCCTTGTTGATAAATTATATGAGCCTTGAATTAATTGTGTTAATCATTTGCATTTTTTAATCTGCTATCAATATGATATATTATAAAATAGTTATTCATGCTCCCATCGTAATCTTATTTTAGAGATCCTTTAAGTCACACAGAACTTTATCATTCTAGTTGCATTATGGATATTGCAATTGCACTGTTGAGAAGAGCTTTCATTTCATTTTTGTAATAAACAATTTTAAAGTCACTATGTCCCCACTTTTTTAAATGTTGCTTATAAGCCTTTGAGTGTATCTTAGGCATGATAAATTGTGAATCCCTGATGTTTTATTAAGTCTTCAACATGATATTTTTTGTTTCAATCCTTAAATATTGTGTGAAATCGTGCACTCTTGGGCTTTCATGAGTGTACATCTTCTAGTTGAAGGTTCATTGTGAGTTGTTTAAGGTATATTTTTCTTGCACTTGGTAGATCTCCCAACATTTATTTAAAATTTCCTTGAAATCTAGTATAATCAAATTTATCCTGCTTAATTCTTGAAATCAAATACAACCAAAACTAACTAATCCTACCAAAACTAACTAATCCTACCAAAACTACCCATGCTTACGTCATTAAATATAACAATATGCTAAAACAAGCTGGTTCCATACTGTATTTAGTAGTTTGAGATGTGTTTAGAAGACATCTGCACTGTCTAGAAGTGACAACTCGTGAGAATTAGCCTTTGTTGAATTGACCATGTCTTCTGAGAGCTATTTTTCAATTAATCTACAAAGGAGTGCCAAATATTATTGATACATCTACCCCACTCACAATTAAAGACTACATAATGGGTCCTCTCACCCTGGCTAAAGGCAGAGCCTAAAGTAGGAGGGTAGGTCATACCCTCAGCATGGTGTTACCTGACTCCTCCAAGCTCGAGTGATAAAGAGATGATGTGATCCTTCCCCAAGTACAAAACAAAACAAATCTATATCTATCATCCTCTAGGAATCCTTCTCATTTTGTTGATGCTACTCATCCACAAAGGGAGGACCGATTTGGGTACCAACACATTGGACCTGATGAGGATGATATTTTAATGTAGACTATTGTTGGTGGAGTTTACAGTGGTACACATGATGATGTGGTTATATCTTACACTTTTATGAGTGGTACATTTGGATTTCAAACATCGACGACACCTTCATAAGTATTTTTATTTTTATTACATGTTACAAAAGGATATGAGTACTTGATGTACACACACACACACATAAATTTTAAATTTTAAAAAATAATTGCATTTTAACTTGGTCAAATTTATTAATTTACTCATATATATGTACATGTACGCATTAATATTACACTATGCGAGAGGGACATCATCATCCCAAACAAAATTTGTGAGCACTATGCCAATGTATACATTCACAGAGGTAATTTAGAATGTTAAATTTATAAATTCACATATGTAAATATATATAATGTTCACTCAAATATATGTCTATATGTATTTTTTTGTATGTATGTATGTATATATATATATATATGCTCAACTAACTTGACATGATATATTTTTTATAAAGTTGATGACGACACTGTAAGACACTCCACCATCTATACGAGGAGTAGAGAAAGGTGTTTCTGCTGTGATTTCATTTGTGCAATAACTCACTGAGGAATAAAAATTATGTATTTTTGTAAACTAGAGTGTAATTCATATGATGTCGAATTATTTTAATAAATTTCCCCATTGTAACATCATGCATATAGTCAACTTGAATGAATTGTATATATGTAGGAGTTTCTTGCAACTGGTAACATCCCTATACATATGATTCATAGGCGTGGCACAATAAAAAATTATTTGAATAAATAAACTTAGTTAAAATATTGTCATTGTGTACTTAGTTTGCGTAAATGTTTAGAACTACATTTTAAAAATTTATTGTTAATATAGTTCTACAAGCTAATTTTGATGTTCAATTTTATAATTTTATGTATATGTAGGGTTCAACCCCTTCCATTTTTTCTTCGAGGGCATGAAATCCTTGAGCTCATCATTTTGACACCCTAGTTCATGATCCAGTAACTCTCATTGACTCTACTAAGCATGAGATACAAATTTATCATGACCGAGAGATTGTGGTAAGTGTGTGTATATGTAAATAGTTGTATTAGCATGGTCTTATACATGTTAAAAACTTATACATAAATTTTTGACAAAAAAATGTATGCATTTATAGGTTCAATTACAGTTGAGTTTTGAGTATATGAGGCTTTGTAGTCAATCTATGGAGGATCCCAATTCATCTCACATATCTCCATCTACGTCTAAGGGAGATCCTTCTTTGAGCATGAAAAAGAGAGCGATACATTTTTATGAATATGATATATACGTCTTATGAAATTTATGTTTTATACTTATGTGCATGGCGATGTATACATGTTTGACATTGTATGGACACTTATATGGCATTTACTTGACCTATTATATGACCTATTCACAATTTTTTATTTATTGTGCATGTTAATACTATTTGGAACTCAATATGTGTTTATGTTCTTACATTTATGAGATTATAATTATATCCAGACTAATATGATGTGAAAATAACAATATATGACATTATGGATATTTTTCATTTATCGGTGTTGTATACTAGAATTTTCAATGTTTTATGACCTTTTCTGTGTTAGTAGTTTGCATACATAATATGCATGAAACTTTGGAAATTATTTCATAAATTGGTTAAATCAATATTAATATAACATATAAAGAGTTATTTAATTAATTAATTATCCATTTAATTTGTCAATGTGTACATGTGTATATATTCATGTTCATATTCATGCCAAAAGCATAACTTTCATAATATGGAGGTGAAAATGTATGTTTAGAGAACCTTTTTCTAAAGGAGGTTCAAATTTTTAATTCAAATTATAAGATATATTAAATTGAATTTTTTTATGTTTTGTGGTTTCATCTCTTTCAATCAAAAATGATAAAGAGTATATTTATGAAAAGTACAAATTTATCACCAAGAGTGAGAGAGAAAGTAAGAGAGAGGGGGTGGAGAGAGAGAGAGAGAGAGAGAGAGAGAAATGAGATGGAAAAAGAGAGTGAGAGAAAGATAGAGCGGGCTTGGTAAGGAGAAAGAGAGATCACGAGAGAATTCAATGTAGGATGTATAATTTCTTTTCGTTGCATGATCAATTTCTTTGAATGAAAAGTGTTCATTTTTCTCTAAGGAATATGGGTAGATAAATTTCTTCATCCATTTACTCATGTATTTGATAAGTAACTTGATCTAGTGGAAAAAACTTGATTCTTTTGCATGATAACTATTTTTTTCACTTCAAGATTCTTCTACCCTGTTCTTTTCACACTATGACAACTTTCCAAGTGATGAGAATCAAAGTAAACAAATTATATTTTACTCAAACTCCTATACTATCATGTTTTTCTTATATTGAAACAATTTCATTCATGAGTTCATGTTGGGAATAAAACACAAGGTTATAAGAATAAGAGATAGATGTTTTATACACCATTTAGGCCCCTTAAGGTGTAGGTGTATTTCCCATCTCCAAGGCTAGACCTAATTTCTACCACCCCCTCATTCTACACTAAAATTTTATCCTTGAGGGATTTTCAAACTTATTTTCACACTTAGAGGGTTTCAATACTAACTCAAGATTTTAGGATACCCTTTTCCCTATTTCACTTGCCCAAGAAGTTTCAGGTTCAAACTCAAACTTTAAGCATTCATTTTGACTAAATTGTTCTTATAAATTAACTCTCCTCTTGAGATATTCTTGTCTACAACAAACTAGTATAGATTCAATGCATAGAGGGGAATAAACATTATAAAAATTTTCTCAGTAGACTAGACACTTGACACTAACCCTTAAACCATCTAGAATCCCTACATACCTACTATAAATTTAAATTTTTGAATATTTGGACTCAATTTAACATTATGAAAAGAACCATAGAGACTCTCTAAAGACCTCAAAACCTCTTAGATTAACTTGAGAGAATGAGAATGAGAGATAGAATGAGAAAGAGAGAGATCCAGAGATATAGATAAAGCAAGAGAGAGAGAGAGAGAGTTATTGAGAGAATGAGAAAGAGGGAGTGAGTGAGAGGGAGAAAGAGAGACCTATAAATTGAAATATCTTAATATCCTTGAGATAAAAATAGAAAATCGTGACACCAAATGGACTACTCCCACACATCAAGTGGCCTATTAAACATTAGGAAAGGCTTCAAGGCATCTATTTCTACTTCCTGTGGTGTCCATATTGGCGTATACATCATAAACTTATATATATATATATATATATATATATATATATATATATTGTCAATAAAATTATGGGATCCCTCTAGGTGTGTTGCCTTTGTAGAGAGATAGATGCATCAGTGACAAACCTATAGGTACATGTGAGTGTGCTAACTATCTTTGTCATTTTGCATAGATTAGTTTGTTTCCCTTCCTCATTGATATATGTTCACTTAGTATTACATGTATATTGATTCTAGTTAGCATATCTCTCTTATTTTATGAGGTCCAAAGCTTCTCTCTACTTTCATTTCATTCATATTATGCATACTTTATTTATCCATTATTGATCAATACCTCTTCTCACCCAATTATTGATATCTTAATAGTGTACCCTCATTTATCTTGACTGCAGGCCTTGAAAACCCAAGGTTGACCTAGTGTAGGGATTACTACCCTCTAGCTATGGGACGCTAGCATTTTTTATAGCTCCTTTTAATTCATCCATTGTATGTTAGTTCATGTGTGTCTCTTGCTCGTTGCCTTGATACCCTTATAAAATGGAAGACTTAGGAGTGCAAGTTATTGAGACACATTCTTGTCCCGTCATACACTTGATATTTAAAAAATGAAAATTACCATATCATTATGATAGAACAGAGTTCCACATCAAGTAAATATAAGCAAGGAACTCATAATAATATACAAACAATATGAAAACAATTAACAAAATTGACACTTCTAGGTATACTCAGAGTAAACCTCGCATATATTTTTAAGGTTGACCGTTCAATCAACCAATGATAAATCCACCCTAAAGGTGGTAAAGAGTCCTTATGTTGGTTGACCATTCAGCCTTCCAAACACATGATGGATAGGCTCTTCCCTCCATGTAAGCACAAATGGACATGGCAAGACACAAAACCATGTGCACTTCGGTATTGATCTTGACAAACCATGTGTTTCTAATTAGTTAGAATAATATTATACTTTACAAATGACAAAGGTAATGGAGCTAACCAGTGTTGTAGACACCTAAAATCCATCTACGCAGTTTTAACACTAAGATTTCACTAATTACCATTTTTCCCTCCATTTCATTCAATTAATGACACTTCGTTAATTAACTAACATTTCCATCCATTTTGGTCAATTAACAAAACATCGTTAATTAACTAGCCTTAACCCCATTCCACTCTTGGTTAGTTATAATCCTATTCGAAATAATTAATTAACTATCATTACTTAATTAAGCCTTTATAATTGTTATCCATTTTTTCACCCCTGCAAAATTGGACAACTAAAATAGACTTATCCATTTTATGGGCCTGAGATAGTCATACATCCATCAAATTACATTTCCAAAATGCTCTAGCTATTGGCATTTGAAAACCCATAGAACACTAAGGGGAAAAATCATTGGATGGTTATATGTTTCAAATCTGTGAGACAAAGTAGCATTGGTCTAAGACTTAGGTGGGTTTTATTAAACCCACCAGAGCAAAGAAAAGATGCAATCAATCAAAGACTGATGCATGGTGGGAAACAATAGTGAAAAGTGGTGGAGGATCAAAGGTCAAATGGGTTACGTGGCGGCATTCAAAATACAAAAGGTTCCTAAATTCCCCTGACTTAAAAATTATGATACGAAGACCCACGTGGAACCGTTGTATTTTCTCTTTTTTCAAGCACTGACAAATGTGAAGGCGAATCTAATCAAGAGCGAGCATGAAAAATGCATTCTCACAGGTCCTGACACAGGGGCAATGTGGATCCATTTCATTGGCTCATGTTTCACACTTGTTAATGGAGATCAAAGAAAATACTGACAATATGAAGTGCATGGATATTTCTTATTGGCTCACACTTTGCAACTGCTAGAAGGACTATTCAAAGTCTGACAATGCATCAAACATGGATGTTTCTTATTATCTCATGTTCCCAAGGGACTAACAAGGGTCTAAAATGTGCAGGAGCATGAAACCCATATGTTGGTCCATGTGTTACAAGATTTGACAATGACGAAGAAATGTGGAGCATTCTCATTAGATCACATTTTTAAAGAGGCAGAAAGGGAACTATGGATAGTCTATTAGTGTGAAAGAACGTTGTAAAATATTATTTTCCCTTATTTTATAAAGGTAGACCCACTTTTTAAAGCCAAAGAAAAATCTAAATAAAAAAATAAAGGACACATGGTGAGAAAGGAAGAAAAAGTCCAATACCGCGAACTAATGGGAGGTCGACACCTAGAAAAAACAAAAGTGGTGCAAACGTGTGCAGAGGCCAATTTCCGAACCAATCTAGGGATGTCACATGGTGTATTCATGTGATTTTTGATAGACCAAAGCTTCAAATGGCCATGTCTTCTTCTACAGAGCTCCAATTCTTGAAAAATCAGTCTCATTGGAAAGATCTCCTCAAGACTTGTAATTTTCCATCATCAAAATTTGATTTTGGAGAGATTTGATCATCAAAAAGGAAGAAAGAACAATATGAGCTATTAATTAGTAATTGCATGAAGTTCAACTAACATACTTAATTGAGCATGGGTGCCACATTTTTTCATTTTAAATCTCTGATAGCATGATTTGGAGGATGTCGGCTACCCATTCCTTCTCTACAAATTGTTCCTTTGAATGGGAGAGTAATTAAAGCCATTTTAAAATTTTATGCGAACTTTTTCTCTCTCTCTCTCTCTCTCTCTTCTCTCTAGAAAGCTATAGATCTAGGTGTTAAGCACTTTATAAAGGGAAGTTTTTATGAGAAGTATAAGGAACTCTATCAAAATTGTTCTAGATGCTTTGTGAGCTACAAGAATCATATTTTTATGTTTTGTGAATTGATTCCTACCTTGTGTCTCTCAATTTAATGAATTTTACATCCCTCGAGCAATAAAATTCATGTATTTTGGCTCATAGCTTCCCTAGCATGTGTTCTAGTGCATTTCTTTCCTTTTATTATAACTGTGGGTGCATTGTGCATGTTTAATTCTTCTTACAGAGGTCAAGTTTGTTGTGTTCCGTGGAAATGGTCATTTAAATGTTTTTAAGAATTGTGGTTATTATGTCTACCCTTCTTTCCTACATTTTCCCTTCATTTTCACTCACAACAAAGTCTCTAACCCTACTTTGGTGATATCACCTCCTTTAGCTTAAGATCTTTGATTTTATGCATCATCCTCTCTCCCTGGTCCCTTGGATTGTTAGTTTAAGATTAGATAGCTTCATTTCCAACTTTAGGAGTAGTTTTTGTAGTAGAACTAAGAGATAGTCCCATGTTGCCTAATAATTTTTTATCCTTCATGATCATACCTAGGGTGAAATTTTGAGCTCCAACATTTTTGGCACACCCAGTGGGACTACTTTACAAGATTTATTTGCATCATTGTTAGGTCTTGGTGTGTGACTTAGTAATTTCCAGCCTTTGGAGGATTTCTTGTACACATATGGAAACTCCAAGCACAAGATATATTGGTTTCAGCAATCAAAGTGTCTCATTCCATGAGAATAATCCAAACAAGTGTTAGAATAGTAGGAGTTTTTGAGTACATATGACTATCACTTGGGAGGAGATGAAGAGGGAGAACAATTAAAAGGTCACCTTCACCTCCAAATAAAAATATTTCCACACCACCACCTGGTATACCTTTCTTGTAATCTACCAGGTTTCTCAAACCTATCATTATGACACAACAAGAAAATCAAGGATTTTTCAACTTTACGAGTAGCATTTCTCTTGCCCTCAATGGTCAGAATCCTATTCCAACATCTACACTAACAATTATCATTTTATTCACTAGGGGAAATCAAACCACTCCAGTAGACCATGTTCAGGACATTGTTATTGTTTGTGTTATCCATGAAATTGTTGACATAGATGTAGTTGTGAAGTTTTTAGCTTCTTCATTTAAGGGAAAATATTTGTAATGGTTCAGGAGTTTGACAACATGATCAATTCAAAATTCAATTCAGTTGGAGACAACCCTTTGCAATCAATTTGGAGAGAAGTCAAATAATCTCTCCTTGCTAGAAAAACTATCAACTATAAAAAGGGCTCCCAATAAGCTCATGGTAGACTTCAATTTCAGATTTCAGAAGACTTGGGAGAGGATTCCATCTCTTGTAATACCAACTACGGAAGGTGATTTTCTTTATTACTCAAAATCTTTAAATTCTAATATTTTTGCCATGGTCCAATCTATAGGGGGTATACCATTTTTTGGAGATTGTACATTAGCTATTAGAGCTGAGAATTGTTTAATTCAGTTAGGAAAATTAGCTCCTCAACCACCCATGCCCTTATATCTTGAATTACCTCAAGTTGTTCAACCTTCTATTGCTCCTATCCTTGAACAAAATTCCCAACCCACTTCCTCCACATCTTATTCTCCTACACAACAAAAGGAGGATGAAGAAATGAAATATTTAATTATAACTATAACCAAAAAATTTATATCCCTTTACAAAAAACAAGCCCAAACTTATAGGAATTATCAAAATTAGGGGAAATCTTCAAATTTGGGATTTAGCTAAGGATATCAACCTTATGAGAACCAATAACCTAATCAGAAGTATGGACAGGGTCAGAAAAATAATATGGGACAATGGTCAAATTACACCTCTTCCATAGGCAACATTTTCTCCTCTCCATTCACTTCCTACTCTTAGTTCAAGTCAAGAATTGGTGCTAGTACAAAAAAATGTGATATAGGAGACTGAATGGTGTTTTCCATGTAATTAACCACATAATAAAAATAATCATGAAAGGGAATTACATCTTAAAGCCTACATGGTTCAAGTTTCTTCCAATAAGCAAGATACACTTTAAGAAACACCTAATCCTAATATGGAAGGAGTTCAAGAGGCCACCTAGGACACAATTCTCATGTTCTTTAGATCTGATGATTTTTGTGTAGTAAATTAAATGGTGGGAAGTTCTAGCAAACCTCTAGATAATATTGTTGATAATAAAAGGTCCAAGAAAATGATTTTGGAGTCACAACCTTCATCTGCTCTTGGTCATGGAAATGTTGTCAACAAAGAGAAGGAAGTTGAAGTAATTAAGATCAAATTTCCTGAGTTTCTTAGCAAGCCTGTTTCAGACAAGGAGGTTTCCCCTCAACCAAATCTACCTATCCCAACATTACAACAATAGAAAAATGAGAAAAGGGTACCACATATGAATAAATCCATGGTTCTTCTTTTTAATATTGTTGACAAAATTAAGAAGAACAATGTAAATGTGACAATGTGGGATTCTTTGGCCATTCCATCACATTGAGACCTACTTTGTGAATCCCTTAAAAAGCTTCCCCAAGATGATCTAATGGTGGAGAAGACTCATGTTGTTGTTAATGTGTGCCAAATGAAAGAGGATTAGGTAAGTAAATTGGTTAAGACCCCACCCTTTTATATGTCATTAATTATGGGCAAACATCTAGTTCATAATTATATGATTGATTTAGGGACTAACACCTCTATTATGCCCAAGAAAGTTGTTGATGTCTCGGGTCTCAAATAAAGTCTTGTATCTAAGGGAGTCTTATAACTTGATGGGTCAACCATTGGTGTATTAGGAGTAATTAAAGATCTTGTGATAACCCTTCATGCTTTCCCAAGTCTTACTATAACCCATGAAATATATGTAATTGACGTGCCTCTCACATTTGCTATCTGTTTTTCAAAAGATTTACTACCAAAGTAGATGGCTATTTGTCTTCATATTGGACTCATACGCTCTTGAATACTATATATGGTACCACATTTACCATATAGATTGAACCCATATTTTCCTATCACATTGAGTCATATGAACCCACCCCTAGTCAATCAAACTACCTAATATAATAAGAACATGACCATGAGTCAATTCCAAAAGAGAATCATATTCCTCCTCATATACCTAATTTATTTCTTGATGAATGGGTTGAAAGGTACGATAAATTTGATCCTTATGCTGAATCTCTTGAATCCTTTAAAAATAGTCTTGGTACTTATTGTATTCTTGAAGAAGGATATAATTTATCTGCACCATTCAAGTAAGAAAATGATAATACTTCTGGACTATAGAATATGTTATTTGATGGTTCAAGAAGTAGAAATGGAGTTGGGGTGGGTGTTGTGCTAATATCTCCAATGAATGAGAAATTTTTCTTTTCTCATAGACTGTAATTTGCATGCTCTAACAAGGTAGAAGAATATGAAGCATTGGTACATGGTCTTCTGATTGCAGAAAAGAGGAACATAAAGGAATTACATATTTTTGGGTACATTGAATTAGTTTTCCACCAATTTAAGGCAGACTGTGCCATAAAGAATAAGCTTTTAAAATCTTACAAACAAATATTCTGGGACCTGTTGGAAAACTTTGATGCCCTCAATCTACAATTAATGCCATGGAAGTTGAATAAAGAAGTAGTTCAGATGGCATCACTTGGCTCTCAATTATCACCTACTAAGGATTTGATTAAAGTAAATGTACAACACGTTAAATTGGTGGGCATGCCTTCTATTAAAAAAAATGATACGAGCTGAAAATTATTTTATAGTGATGATAAAATTGTGCAATTCATCCAAAATGAGGCTATGGTTTCTTCGAATATGCAATCTGATTTTCATAATGTTTATGGTGATCAAATTATTCAGCTAAATACAAACAATTTGTCAAGAGTTTTAGTCACTTTGGAGAATATATTCAATCCTAATGATGAGTTCAGAGGTAAAGGAAAGAATATGACAACAAAATAATAAGAATGTCAATCAATCACTATTACACAAGGAAAAGAATTTGCTTGGAAAGGTATGTGCTGAAAATGAAAAGAAAGCCTTTATTTCATTTGAGCCAAAAATCCAGTGATGTTTTTTCTTGGGATTATGAAGATCTGAAAGAATTGAATCCATACATTTTTCAACATTCTATTGATCTTGATCCTAGTGTCAAGCCAATTAAACAAAAAAAAAGACCAGTTAATCCTATGATATATCCCCTCATGAATGAGTTATCCAAACTCATTGAGGCCAAGATAATTTTTCCTATTAAATATTCTACCTAGGTGGCTAATCTTGTTCCAGTTAGAAAGAAGAATGGGGAAATCAAACTTTACATTGATTTCAGGGATTTGAACAAAGCCTTCCTAAAAGATCATTATCCTTTACCTTCTATGGAGCATATTCTATAGACAATAGCAGGAGCTGAAATATTTTATATGCTTGATGACTATTTTGGTTTTAATCAAAACAAGGTAAAGGAATAATATCAATATAAGATTGCATTTTAAACCAAGTGGGGAACATATGCATATTAGAAAATGCCCTTTGGTTTTTCAAATTTAGGTGCCACTTTCAAAAGGGCAATGGACATTTATATTAATGATATATTAATGAATTTATCCTTGTTTATCTTGATGAAATTACCATTTTCTCAAAACAAATTCAAGATCATATCAACCACTTGCAAAATGTATTTGAAAGATGCAGGGAATTCAGGGTGTGTCTTAATCCCAAGAAATGCAATTTTGTAGTCCCTAGGGGTAATCTTTTAGGGCACATTATTTCTAAGGAAGTTATTGCTATAGATTTATAAAGAGTCTTATCCATTCTCTCTCTTTCTTTGTCAACTAACAAGAAGTCCTTGCAGTCATTTTTGGGGAAGATTAACTTTGTTAGGATATTTATTCCTAATTTTGTAGATTTTTTCAGGCATATTACTCTCATGTTTAAGAAGGATTCAGCCTTCAAATGGATAGAATAAGGGAAGGAGATATTTTCCAAGATCAAACAGGAGATTTCTCAATCTCCTACACTTTTCAATCCTGACTATGTTAAATATTTTATCTTGTATGCATATGGATTTGAATCTAGTGTTGTTGTTTTTTTGACACAACAAAATGATCAAGGAAAGGAGAAACCAGCAGCATTTTTCAGTAAAACACTAAAGGGATATGAACTCAAATATAGTCACATTGAAAAAAAAGTTTTTGCCATCATAATGGATCTTAAGAAATTTAAAATTATGCTCTCCACTAGACATATCATAATTTTAATCTCACATTCTAGTGTGAGAGACTTCATAATGTGGGTAGACATTAGTGAGAAAATACCTAGATGGCTAACTATAATAATGGAGTATGATGTGACTATCAAGGCCACAAAACTAGTAAGAGGTCGAGGACTGTGTGAGAAACTTGCTTTAGATGTTCGGGATGATCAAGAATTCTCCCTCATGAATCAAGAACCTCCACATAATGTTTATTCTTAGCAATATGAAGGAGATACAGTAAATAATCATGGATAGATTAATGATATGTATACCTTTTGTCTATTGGTACTTACCCTTTTGGACTAAACAAAGCAAAAAGGAGACATCTAAGGATGCAGTCTATTCCTTATGCACTAATTGATGGTATTTTGTTCAAAAGAAACATTGATGGAGTATTTCTCAGGTGCATTTAAGGTGAGGATTGTAAGAAGATCTTAACTGAATTCCATGATGGTTCCTTAGGTGGAAATTTCTCATCCGAATCCATAACATTGAAGATCATAAAAGAAGGTTACTTTTTGCCCAAGTTGTTCGCTGACTGTCAAAAATGGGTCAGGAAATGCAAGGAATGTGCTTTCTTTACTAGTAAGAAGAGGTTAATAGCTCTTCCACTTCATCCAATTTAGGCAGATCAACAATTTTCCCAATGGGGCCTTAATTTCATTGGCATGATTGACCCTCCTTTAAGTGCTGGTAAAAAATGGGTTCGAACATCAATATACGACTTTACCATGTGGACAAAAGTTGTGTCATTGAAGGAAGCCACTGAATCAGTCATCCTAGACTTTCTTAAAGATATTGTAACAAGTTTTGGCATTCCCGAACTATCATCTCTGATAATGCAAATTCTTTCTTAGGGTCTAAAATTTCTTGTTGGGCTCTAGGACATGGCATTTATTTAAAGACTTATTCCAACTATTACCCTCAAGGTAGTGGTTTGGAAAATCTAACTAATAATAACTTGATCATAATTATGAAGAGAGCCATGGACATCAATATGATATAGTGACATACAAAGTTGAGAAATGCTCTCTGGGCTAATAGGATAAAAATGAAGAAGTAAATTGACACTTCTCCTTCCAAGCTTGTATGTGGCAAAGAAGCTAGACTTACTTTGTCACTAGAATTTCCTTCACTTGAACTACCTCATCAGATGGAGTTTGAAGGGTAAAATCAAAGAGAAATAAAAATGGAAGAGTTGGTAGAACTTGAAGAATTAAGGAACTGTGAAATGATTAAATTATAACAACACCAAAAGTCTATTAACAATGGCTTGATAAAAAGGATATGTTTCAAATGTTTAAAGTTGGCGACTTGGCCTTAAAATGGGATGCTGACATAGCTAAACCAAGAAGACACTCCAATTTTGATGCAATTTGGAGTGGGTTGTATATTATCAGTGCCTATAAAGAATCCAACCCATTTGAGTTATCAGACATTAATGGAGATGTGTTTTCAATCCTAGTCAATGGGATTTACTTTAAACATTCCCATTAATTGTCTTGTTACATCTTGTACATATTAGATTAGATTTTCAATTCCTTTAAGTGCATGTGACACATTTTTCTTGGTAGTCTAGGTTTGTTTTCTGTTGAAGAAGTGCATTGTGCACATTCTACATGATTTACATAAAGCATGTATGTCTTTTCTTTCTATACATAGTCTTGTGCCTTGTTATGGTTACATGTTTCAAATCAGTGCAAATTTTGCAAGTTTCTAGGTAGGTTAAAATTTTGGGGCAGATTTCAAGTGCATGCTTTAGCCCCAAGAAATTATATCGAGTTGCAAAAGAGAAGGGTGAATTTTTAATATTGGAGCAATTTTCCACTGTCATAAAAGACAAATTCAGATATTTCTACAAAGAGAGGGTTAATTTGGGATTCAAGGTGGCTACAAATCAGGTAGAGCAATATTCATGGTGGAATCAAATGGCTGGAGCAAGTTCAAAGTTCATTTAGAGCTCCATTGATCAAAACCAAGCAATTACACTTCATTTTAACTCCATTCGTGTTTCAAAATGGCTCAGGGTAAGAATTTTGAAGAAAAAGATCATTTTTTTCAAGAGTTCTAGGCTCAACTCCATGCCCAATGGATGCTTCAGGCTACTAGTCGTATAATCTAGAAGGTAGATTACCCCTGAAAGTAACCAAAAATAATATACAATTTTGTACCCCTACAAAATTAGACAGCTAAAATGGACTTAGCCATTTTACGGGTCTAAGATAGTCATATATCCATCAAATTACACTTCCCAAATGCATTGGCCATTGGAATTTGAAAACCCATGGAACACTAAGGGTTCAAATCATTGGCAGGCTATATGTTTCAAATCCATAAGATAAAGGAGCATCAGGATAGGACTTATGCGGTTTTTATTAAACCCGCAGGACCAAAGAAAATCCATAGTAAATCAAAGATTGACGCGTGGTGGGAAACAATAGTGACAAGCGGCAGAGGATCAATGGTCAAAGGGGTTACATAGTGGCATTCAAAATCCAAAAAGTTTGTAATTTCCCCAAACTTAGAAACTATGATGTGAAAAGCCACATAAAATCACTGCATTTTCTTGCTTTTCAAGGACTGACAAATGTGAAGGCCCGTCCAATCAAGAGCGAGCATGAAAAGGAAGTCTAACAGCTCCTAACATGGGGGAAACATTGAGCCATTTCATTGGCTCACATTTTGCACTTGTCAGTGGAGATCAAATAAAAGACTAACAATGTGAAGTACATGGAGCTTTTTTATTGGCTCACACTTCACAACTGGCAGAAGGACTATTCAAAGTCTAAAAACTTATCAAACATGGTTGTTCCTTATTAGTTTATGTTCCTAAGAGATTGATAAAGGTCTAAAATAAAGAACATGGAACCTCTCTTTTGGTCCACGTGTCACACGATTTGACAATGGTGAAGAAATGTGGAGCCTTATCTTTGGCTCACATTTCTAAAGAGGCAGAAAGGGAACTATGGATAGTCTGTCAATGCGAAGGAATGTGGCAAAATATTATTGGCCCATATTTTATAAAGGCAGACCCACTTTTTAAAGCCAAAGCAAAATCCAAGGAAAAAAGAAAGGACAGATGACGAGAAAGGAATTAAAATCTTGATACCATGAACTAATGGGAGGTTGACACCTAGAAAAAACAAAATTGGTGCACACGTGTGTAGAGGCTAATTTTCAAACCAATTTGGGATTACCACGTTGCATATTCATGTGCTTTCTAATAGACCAAAGCTTCAAATGGCCATATCTTCTTCTACAGAGCTCTAAATCTTGCAAAATCAGTCTTGTTGGAAACCTCTCCTCGAGACCTATAATTTGACATCATTAAAAACTTATTTTGGTGATATTTGATTGTTAAAAAGCAACAAAGAACAATATGAGATATTAATTAGTAATTACAAGAATTTCAACTACCATAATTAATTAAGAATGGGTACCACATTTTTTAATTTTAAATCTCTAGTAGCATGTTTTGGAGGATGTCATCTACCCATTCCTTCTTTAAATATTGGTCATTTTTATGGGAGAGTATCTAAAGCCATATAAAAATTGTCAACGACCGCTCTCTCTCTCTCTCCAAAAAGCTATAAATCTAGGTGTTAAGCACTTTGTAAGGAGAGGTTTTTTTGAGAAGTAGAAGGAGCTCTGTCAAAATTGTTCCAGATGCTTTGTAAGCTGCATGACTCATGTTTTGATGTTTTACAAGTCGATTCTTTCCTTGTGTCTTGCATTGTAATGAATTTTGCATCCCTTAAGGAATAAAATTCATGTTTTGTGGCTTATAGCTGCCCTAGCTTGTGTTTTATTGCATTTCTTGACTTTTATTACAAATGTGGGTGTATTGTGCATGTTTTATTCTTCTTGTAGAGGTAAATTCTATTGTGGTCCATGGAAATGGTCATTTGAATGTTGTTTTTGATTTTGGCCATTCTATTTTCCCTTCTTTCCTAAATTTTCAATTTATTTTCACTCACAACAAAGGATCCAACCTTGTTTTAGTGTTATCACCTCCTTTAGCTTAGGATCTTTTATTTTATACATCATCCTCTCTCTGGTCCCTTGGCTTGTTACTTTAGTATTAGATGGCTTCATTTCCAGCTTGTAGAATAGGTTAAGGAAGCCAGCCTTCTCCAGAGGTGTATCTCAATTAGTAGTCCCACAACTGAGAGACGATCCCATGTTGCCTCAAAATTCTTGATTCTTCATGTTCATATCCAGGGTGCAATTTTGAGCTTCAATAATAACCTTGTATTTAATCAATAAACCCTCTTATTGGTTAAATCCCACTTTCAAATCCTCCAAATCATACCTATTTCCCTCTAAATAATATCTAAATAGATTTCTAAGGTTATTCTATCGTATTAATTAAGCCTAATTGATTAATTAAATCATCTCCAACTCCCATAAATTGTTAATCACTTGTCAATTCCTCTAATCAAGTTTAGTTCTTATAAATCTACTTTATCCTTTATCCCACATGCACTAGTTTGCAAGCTTCTCCCAAATTCTAAAGTTATATAAAGGACCTACCCCCTTCCTTCACACCTTACACCTTTATAAACACCATGCTTTGAATAGCAATTACTATAGGCATATGATAAGAGCCTTATCCATTGTTGGAATAGCTACTTCATATTTGCATCCATTCTCTCATATTTGAGTAGTAAAGGAAGATCTAAACATGGCCTTGTAGCCATTTTAGTGATATCCTTTCCTCATCTACAGACAATAAATAAATTGATTGATTATGATCCAAATAGGTTCATAATTTGATAGCAATCATACATTTACAAGAGTAAGAATGGTTTAGCATTAAATGTTCATTCATGTTTATGCATTAAAATAGTTATTTTCTTTAAGCTCTTATCATGATGTTTATAGTTAGATTTACATTTTGTGAAGATACTAGGTGTTAGTTTCATTCAAATAACAATAGCAAGTTTAGCATAGTAACATTTGACACGCCCAGTGGAACTTACTCCATTGTCCTTTACATTAATTTCAAGTTTTTGTAGATTAGTTTTCAATTTTGGTTACTAACCCTCTTTTTAGCTTTTTTAGGTAAATCTCAAGTTTCTTAACTAGATTAGTTAATTTTTCTTGGTTTTAGTGCTCGTTGCATGAATAAAGGAGGTGAGGTGCTGCCAAATTTGAAGCAAATCAAAAATATTTGAGCTTTTTTGACATTATTATTGTCAAATCATGTGTTTTGATGTTACACGTGTCTTGTGCTAGTGGGAAGAAGGCTTGCGCTATTTCCAAAACCCATGTATTACCGCTGTTAGGCTTGTGTTATTGTTGTTAGGCTTGCGCTAGCGCCTCTCAACCTGTGTTACCATTGGCTTGAATTTTTTCCCCTTTGTGTTAGGCTTGCACTACTGGTGCTAAGCTTGAGCTACTAACTCTCTACATGTGCTAATGCTCCACTATTTTTTATTTCTATCACATACCTATGTTATTTCCATTACCCTTGTGTTAGTGTGATCTACCTTGCACTATGGACCTTGTCCATGTGCTACTACTAAAATTTATGTGCTACTGTTATATAGCCTTGTGCTAGCACTCTGTGTCATTTTTTGGCTCAGTTTATTAGGTTTCCAGATTTTGATTTTTGATTTTTTATGTTGTTTTGCAAGTTTTTACTCTTTTTTGTAGGTTTTTACATTTTTAATCATATTTATAACATGTTTTCAAGCTTTAATGAATGTAATATTTCCATGTTTTGCTTGAGTTAGGCTAAAGTTTATGTATGCTCTTCTCTTGTACCTTTGGGTGATCTTGAGAAACAAAAGAAAATTACTCTTCTTTTTCTAACATTTGGTTAATTTGGAAACTTAATATTTCATTTTCGCTTAAGGGAATGAACAATATACCAAACATTTCTATGATTAATTTTATTTAATTTTTCCTTTGCATCTATCTAGTTGAATCAATTATTGTGTATGCTATTCTCTTGCATCCTTGGACGATCTTGAGAATCAAAAGCAACTTTGATTCATTTTTTATAGGAAACTACTAAATCTTTTGTGCATAGGACCTAACACTTGTCAAATAATTGGGATCTAAACAAATACTAATTACAAGTATGTTGCAAGTTTCCAATGGTGTATTAAACCACACCTTTTTAATCAAATATAAAAAACACACCAATTCATTCAAAACATTGTATTTACACATTTGGATAAGGGCTTAAACATGTCCTCTTTAAATTTTGGGAAGTACCTTAGCATAAGCCATAAAATACGTTCTGAGAATTACCATAGGAACCCCAAAGTAGTCCAAACCTTGAGAGAACTGGTGGACAGAACGGGAAGTTCTCCTTACCCACTTGACTAGTTGAAAACCCATGTGAGAAAAGTTTCAAGTTACTAGTATGAGGCTTCATTCATTAATTTGATTGTGGGGTAATGGTCCATTGTCTAGTTTACTAGAAATGTGTACCTCTCTTAGGTAAGAACTAGTGAGTCTATGAACAAAATCCTAGGAAACCATTTGGCATTAGGACCAACTTGAATTTATCCATTGTGTTCCAAAGAACTCTCACAAAGCAAATAAATTTTCGAAGTCAAAAACCTTGTTATTTGAACAAGAGGAGAGTTCATTAAAGTAAGTTTCACGTCTTATTCATCATGAAACTTACAAGGCATCACTTTGTCTTATTTTCTACCTTTTCCTAAGACAAGGTGAAAATCTACCAAAGTTGTGCTAAGTATTTTTCATCACCACTTGGTCTACTCTTTTGTTCTCTTGTTTCTCTTTTGGGGAAAAAAGCGAGCATACATAGGTAGTGTTATCAAAATTACATCCACCACTTTTGCACCCACTTACATCCTTCCTTATTACAGCTGTGATAGTAAGAATTGAAAGTGTGTTGGTACATATTTATGTCTTGATAGTGATTATCTTGATACCCATATTGAAACATCTTATTGTAGTTAAGTTTTCTCATCATCAGAAAAAAATTTAGTGGAAAATTTTTCGTAAACTCACGAATAGTAGGGATTTTGGAAATTGGAAATGGAAAATTTTCAATAGTCAACTGCCACCCATTTCGCCTAAAATTTTGGCCAAAAATTCATTTGTATGGGTCAGTTCACCTACTATTTTTATGTAAAAATTAATTTATGTATGTATTTCGCCAACTTTTCTAATCAAAATGTACAAATATTTTCCAAGGTATAATACATATTCTGAAGGCTGGGGGTTGTAAGGGGGGATTTAATATAGACATCCAAAAAAGAAAAATTATCCATCCAACCTAGGTTGTATGGTCGTCCATCATCTGTTGTACAACTTGGGTTATACGAAATCTAATGGATAGTCATATAAAACCCTTACAACTATGTGAAATCTAAGAAAATTGTGCCCTGCCAAATATCCTTCGCCATGAAATATTTTTTGAGAAATTCGCAATCAATTCAAAAGTCAATTTTTGAGATTTTCCACCCATTCTAAAATAATTTTTCATAGGGGGGTCTTAGAATTAACCCTTCTCATCATTGACTTCCTCTTGATTTGTTACACTGCCCTCATTATATTGATACATTTTTTATACTTACATCTTGGTTTCTTTGTGAAACTTGATTTAAGTCTCTAAGTTGTATTATTACGCTACTCATATAACTATCAACTTCCTGATATACTTAGACCTTGTTTTTATTCCAAAATTTCCTTGAGTTTTGAAAAGTGTTTTCATTATGTTACTCACATCATGTCAACATAAGTTTGATACTAATATCTTGCTTTGTCTACAAAGCTTGATTAACATGTCCAAATTGTGGTGTTGCATTGCTCGCATTTATAGCTTCTATTTTGAAGACTTGGACTTTATGGGTATATAAACTTGTTTAAGTATTCATTGTTTATAAATCACGTCAACACCATCTTAGTACTTAGCTCTTTTTTATCGCAAACTTGATCTATGTATTGACATTATGAGTTGTCATTATTACACCAAACCTATATTTGAGAATGTAGGGAGTAGTTATTCTTGTGATTGGATCTTGGTCTTGTACTTGATTGATTTTTCCTAGATACTTCTTATTATACGGTTCCATATCAGTGTATCATTCTTTATTCTTTTGTATCTATGGTTCTTATTACTTTGATTCTTTGGATTCTTTTCCATTCATTATTTGGCATTATTTGTGATGATTTGTCATCATCACACTACTTGGTTTTTCTTAGGATCAATTTTAGTCAACCTTAGTGAAACCTTTCCCATTATGAATCCTATCACAAGGATGGGACATCAAATATTAGGGTCAAACCATTTTGTTTCTAAAAATTTAAACCCTCTTTATAAGGATAATAACATGGTTGATCATAGTGGTGACGAGGGAAATTCTCCTCGTAATGAATTTGAATTTGATCCCTCCCACATGGATAACTTTATATTTCAAAATAGGAATGAAGTCTTTATGTATGTCATAGAATTAGGGACTAAATTTCCATCTACATTTGATTACACTCTCCTCATGAACATGGTTCATGGAGAGGAAGAAGTAGAGCTTCCTCTTCACATTGTTGATGGAATCCTAAACCTAGGACATCCTTCTACTTATGGAAAGAGGAACGAGGAAGAATTGGATTATTAAAATAATGGTGGTTATCGCAGCCCCTTTTTTTAAAAAAAAAATCAAGGATCATGAGGAACATGTCAATCATCAACAACCCCCTCCTCGTGAGAATCATGAAGAGACATAAAATGAAAACCAAGAGGTTATAATAGAACAATAAATACAAGATATTACTTGTCAATTGGCGAGTTTATTTATTCACATTTCAAAAAAGAGGCTACGAAGAATCCAAGACATGAAAAACCTAGAGCTTCGTATCATGAGTTTTATACCAAAACTCCTCGTCAAGAAAAACATAAAGAGGTGTATCATGAATTATAAAAGATAATAAAGGTGGAAAATCATCGAGAATTAACCATGTATATATGTCGGTTTCACCTACGTGTGGTCAAAAATTTGACTAGGAATGATTCTCTACGAAGAACGCACTCACTTATTTATAAGAAAGCAATGTGGGACATAACAAGAAGTATCAATTTGAAGAGTTATGTCTATATCCGTTTGATATAGATATGTTGAGAACACCTTTCCCTCGTCACTTTAGTTGTCTAAAGTTCAATAAGTATAAAGGTAAAGGTGATCTATGGGACCATGTTAAAGAATTCTTTATGGCATGTCAAGAGGTTCTGTATAGTGATAAATATCTCATTTGCCTCTTCTCGTGGAGTCTAGGGGGACAAGCGCTCAAATGGTTCTTACACATACCTAAAGGGTCAATCATTATTGTTATCCAAATAACTCTCCTAGTTATTTAGGTAACTTATATACACCTTCTGGATTTGAATTCTCCATTGAAAGGTTGTGCGTGCTCAAGTTCACTTGGAACATTCCCTTTTTTATTTCCTCGCACCCCCTTCTTTCCCTTGCACACCTTGCACACTTTCCCCTTTTTTCCTTTTTCCTTTTCCTCTTTGTTCCATCTTCCTCTTGTGAGCCTTCCTTCTACATCCTTCACATGCCTCATTCTTCCGCATTCATTATATTTTTTCCCTCCTCTACGCCTTTCCATGCCACGTCATCCTTTGACACACTTGAGTGTGCCAACAGGGCATTAAATCGTGACAACCAACTAATTAATGACACATGGTAGAAGCAAAAAATCAAATAAATGGTTGGTAAATTTCTTTAGTCAATCTGTGTGCCCCATGTGTCTTGCATGCCCAGACGAATCTGACATCTTTTGACAGCCATATATTTTTATATAGATCTCCGATCAAAATGTGCCTAGTCTCAATCAGTATTTGTTGACATGGGATATAGTGCTAAATATTAAAATTCAAATTCTTGGTGGATATCTTAGGTTAGAAATGGGAAAACATCTTTCTGGGCATTAATGATAAGATAAAATTGCTTCAACCACCCGATTTGATATGATTTTCCCTAATTAAATTCCCAACATGCCACTATAGACTTGGGGAAATATATTTGACCAGATTCATAGGTGGATTTACAAGCATTGAATGCTTCTTGTTGGTGGTTGTATTTCAAATTAGGTTTTCAACCCTTCTTCTCTTCTTATTCCATGGATTCATCTATAAATGTAAAATATGGGGTCATTATCAACATTGGACATTTTGGATCCTTAGGTATTTTTCTAAGGACTTATTTTTTTATGTACTCTGATTCGCAGACCTCTAGATCTAGGTATTTCATGTGGATATCAGCATCTTTCACTATTGTAATAGCTTATTGCATTTCTGGTAATAATAGAAGCATCATTTTGTGACTATTCTTTATCCTAATGTGTTTACATTCCTTATTCTTGCCTTTTATTTTACATTGCATGCTCATTGTGTCATTTTACATCCCTTACAGCTTCTTATTTAGTTGTGTTCCATGGAACTGATTACGTAAATACATTTTAAGTTGTGTTATACATGCATATCCTTCTTTCACACATTTCCCTTCATTTTTTGCTCAGAATAGATAATGTACATCCCTTTTTTCTAGTGCTATCACCTTTTAGTGTAGGTTTATTTTCATGTTATCCTTCTATCCCTAGTTCCTTAGCATTGTTAGCTTATTTTTCCCTTTCAACACTAGGAGTAATAGTAGCAGTAGGATTAGATAGAGGAATTAGAATTCTCTATAGATCTTTCCAAGTGTGCAAGATCCCAAAACTTGGGGACGGCTCCATTATTATCACAAATGAGTTGGTTATTGCATATTTGAGACAAGGGTGTGATTTTGACAACCAAAAATTACATGGTTGGAATTGACAGAAAATTTGTACGTCACTTTTTCTTTAACATGGAAAATGATGTCACCATGATAAATTTATATAATGCATCAAATAAAGAAAAAATGAAAATTTTTCTAGTTTATTATAAATATGGTGAGGGTTAGCTAGTCATTTCCCTTACTTCATACCATAGAAATAGCAGGTTAGCATTTTTTGTGCCTAATCAACACCTTGAGATTGCTTTCCACTTGCAAATGCATTGTGGAAACACCTTTGAAGAGGCTATAGAAAAAGGATAGCCAAATCAAAAAGGTGTTGTTATCCAAAGGGACCTTAAATCCATTTTCAAGAGATAACCATGAATCAAAGTCTACAGATAAACCAAAGCTCTTTCAAAATAAGAATAAAAAAATCATAGGTGATGGTATAGTTGATTCTAAATATGTGTAGATAGTTATAAATAATGTTCCTTTGAAACTTACAAAAGGGACTACAACACTTGAATTGAAGCATCACACATTCAACCCTCTAACAGTTTCCTTGTATCTATATTAAAAATGTTAGAGGCGTAAAACATGGTTCAATTCCCAAAAATTATACCTTATGTAAATGATGCACCGAAACCAACATGGTTCCAAGAAATTGAGTATTGCAGGTTTCATCATGTTAGTGGTCACAAGACTGATAAATTTCTTAAGTTAAAGCACTTCATACAAGATTTAATCAATAACAGAGATGTCGAAATGGATTCCCCGAGAAGTAGTAAATATTCCAATCAAAACATGGGAATTTACAAGGAACCTTTCCCTAAGCATAATAAATGAGATAAGAAGTTGAATCAAGGTCATTCTTTCTAGAACAAGATCGCCAATCAATGTTTCCAAAACACATAATCATTTTGATTCTCTAATTGGTTGAGTTAACCCACATGTTGAACACATCAACACTATTAAGATTAAAACGAGAGAGTGTGTCATGGAAATACAACATGATCACCTCATTATCCCAAAACCTCCTCTACCTACCCCTCAAGATAGTCATTATGATGTTTTAGAAAAAATTAAGAATACCACTTCTAATATTTTGATCTTAGATCTTCTCAAAATATCTAATGTTCACAAATACATGCTTTGTAAAATATTACAGGGGTCAGGAGTGTTAGTTGATATTGATCCTACTTGCTTCCAAGCCTTATTCACACAGATTACTCCTACCGAGCACATAACCTTTAGTCATCAATATATTATTGAATAGTATCCTACGCATAATATACCCTTACATATTGAATTCATTTTCCATCATAAGAAGATAAAAAGGGTTCTTGTGGACGGTGGGCCAGGCCTAAATATTGGTACTCTGAAATTGGTTTGAAAATTGGGCCACACTGATGCTGATCTAGAACCAAAGGTCATCACCATCAAGGCCTATGATATTGAAGAGCGGAAATCAGCTAACATGGTCACTTTTCCTATGGAAGTGGGGTTTAATACTCTTGATACCATGTTCCATGTTTTGTACATGGAAATTACTTATAACATGTTCATTATTCGACCATGGATTCATGTCATGCAAGTTGTGCCTTCCATGTACCATCAGTGTATAAAGTTATACCATGAAGGACATACTATTACCATTTAGGGGGATCCTCAACCTTTTTCTCATTATAAAGAATTATTGGGTTATTTTACCACCAAATTTGAATGTCCTTCTACAAAAATGGTTGTTCAAGTTAAATCAAAGGCGCTCACCTCACACATTAATCTAGATATCTTGGGATCTCAAAAGGATGGTGTTGTTACATCTTAATCTCCCTTTTCTTCATGGGAGATGAAAGTTATTGAAAATGGATGTGGATAATATGACCTCCAATAATCCCTTCTAGTTTCCCAACTCCCCCTATCACCCAAGATGCAGGAAAGGCCCAACTACAAGTATCAATGGTCCTGGGAGCATTTTAACATCAACACATTTACTCCTGTCGTCTATTGGCATATGATAAGCTATTTTAAAATATTATATCCCAAACTTTAGATGATGAAATGGCTCCATGCTATCAATCACCCAAGTAGGTTATTCTAAATAAAATGATGTATGTTATGGGATATAAAGGATATGGCTGCGACATAAACAAAGAAGGTATGTGGAAAGCTATTACGACACCACATCATAAGATTTGTAAGTACTGGTATTAGTATCTGACTATATGTGTCCAATCCTCCAGAGGTTGAAGAAACCTCTTCTAAACAATAAGATATTTCATTCGATTATGAAATAAAAATAGATAGTTGCTGTAGTATTTACAAAGACCTGACCTCAACGATCTTAGTTTATGACATGGCTATCCTTACCATATCACCTACCATTCCTGAATTGAATCTTATATATCCTTTCTTTTTCCATTGTGACCAACAACAACATGTACCAATCGAATTATTTGAAAACAACGAAGTAATTTGTGAGTTTATGGGTATTCGTGACAACATTCTTATTGGTGATCATAATAAGGGAATTTCAATTAATCTTGACACATACATGTAATTTGGGGAGGAGGCTGAACTTCATGGTCAAAAAAATAAAAATAAAATCAAGGGCAAGATATCTTCAAAGAAGCCTTGTAAAAAGAAAAATTCCAAGTCCTAGAGTGAAAACCTCTTTGAGGCATTGGTGAACAAACAAATGGAAACATCACTGGACATAAAAATTGACCACTCGAAGGGTGAAAATCTCATTGAGATGCCATTAGATGAATATCTTAATCTCCCCCTGATCCTATGCATATGGGGAAGGAATCCAAATTGCTAGTGGAGGAGACTATAGACGTGAACATTGGAACAAAGGAGCAACCTAGAATGGTTAAGTTAGGAGCTTCGATTTTAACACAAGAGTAAAATATTTTTTTCATACTACTACATGAATTTTTAAATATATTTTCCTATTCCTATGTGGACATTCTAGGGTTATATCCCTCATTATTAGTGCATAACCTAGTTATGCATGAAGAATAAAAACCCATCAAGAAGAAGCTCAAAAAAATGCATCCTCATGTTACTCTCTTAATAAACGAAAAAGTGGAAAAACTATTGGCTGTAGGATTCATCAGGTCTATTGATTATTCAAAATGGATTTCTAATATAGTCAATGTAGAAAAGAAACCCATTCATATCAGGATATGTATAGATTTTAGAGATATTAATAAAGTGTGTCCTTAGGATGATTTTCCTCTTCTTAACATCGACATGATTATCGATTCAACTTCTGGTTATGAAATGTTATCCCTCGTGGATGGCTTTTCAGGATCTAATCAGATTAAAATTGTAGAGGAAGAGCAGTATAAGACAAATTTTACTACCCCTTGGGGGACATTTTGCTACCAAGTCATGGACTTTGGCCTCAAGAATGAAAACATAACCTATCAAAGAGATATGACTATAATATGTCATGATGTGATAAATGGTATAATGGAAGATTATGTGGATGATATCTTAGGTGACTCCAAGACTAGAGAGGACCATCCAACAATCTCATGATGCACATATTTCAACGTCTTAGAGACTATATGATCAGACTTAATCCAGAAGAAATATGTCTTCAGGGTGCTATCAGGAAAATTGTTAGGTTTTATTGATTCAAGGACGACAATTGAAGTAGATCCTACAAAGGTTACTACCATAATAGAAATGCCTCCTCCTAAGAATATTAAACAACTACGTAGTTTACAAGGGGAAGATCCAAGCTATCAGAAGATTTATCTCCAATCTCACAGAACAAGTGTCATTCATTCACACATCTTCTTAAGAAATATGTTCACTTTTCATTGGGGTCTAGAACAACAACAATCATTTTATTTTCTCAAAGAAGATCTATTTAAACCCTCATATTCTAATTCCATGTACTGTAGGTGAATCATATTTGTTGTATATTTATACCACTCAATTTGTAATTAACATGATTTTATGGCTCAATATGATATAAGTCAAAAATAAAAATCCATTTATTACCTTAGTTGCTCGTTGATTGCTTACGAGCTCAACTGTCCACAAATTGAAAAGGCTTTCTTAGTCCATCATTTTTTACTTTTCAAAAAACTTCATCATTATTTTCTAAATAATAACACCAAAGCTCATTTCTACAATTGACCCATTGTTGTACTTATTATCTAAACCTACACTTCAAGGAAGGATCTAATTAGATCATCTTACTTAGTGAGTTTGATATCGAGTACGATCAATAAAAATTCAGTCAAAGGGAAGGTACTGGTGGATTAACTAGATGAAGGATCCTTTTCTAGGAACTGAACCATTGAGTCTGGAACTTCCAAATGCTTCCTATGATGTACCTTAAGGATTCCATTACATGTAGATGTATTTTGATGGATCAACTTTACTTTTCATGGTTTAGGAGAACAAGATTTTTCAAAAGGTTCTCATCACTCCCATAGGAGATCTAATTCCAAAAGCATTCAGGCTTGGTTTTCCATGTATAAACAATATAGTGGAATATGAAGATCTCATTTCAAGTTTGAAAATATGCTATACATTGGGATATCAGGAATATAAATGTAACTGAGTGATTATATGCTAATCATCAAACAAGTAAACAGTGAGTACACAGTTAAGGATGAGAAGCTCATTCCTTATAAGAAAATATATTGAAAATTTGAAGGAATTATTTGTACAGATAAATGTTCCAGAAAATACCTAGGGGTGATAATCATAAGACAGATGATTTATGGCTACAGTTGGTCTCTTTGCTATGCATATCCCATTTGGGCCTAGGAAACAATGACATGCCTTTTTTCATGGAGCATTTAACAAACTAACATATGACATGTAGAGTCTTGTTTGGTATATGAAGTTGTTGGTCCCTTATCCCCCTAGGTATAATGACATTTATAATTACTTCAATGGAAACTTCCCTATTGAAATTTCTCAATTTGAAAAATGAAACCTTATCAAGTGACATAGCCCACTAAACCCTACTTGGGGTCATGCTCTATCATAGAGTCTATGATGGGAATCTGTTGTGTTACCTTAATTCAGATGAATCTACCTTAGCGGTCAAGGAGTGCATGAAGGAATCTGAGGGGCTCATACTAGTGGCATGGTTACACCTGGCTAAAAAATTTTAATATTATTTATTATTGGCCTACTATGGAACTAAGAGGATTGTTAGTATGTTAATAAATTACGCTTGTTGTGCCAAAAGTATGAGCAATTTGATACATGCCCCATAGGCATAGTCTTTGCATCCAATTGCACAATTGTGGCCTTTTTCAAAGTGGGGACTCAATCTCATTGGAAATATTACCCCTACTTCATCTGATGGTTACATGTTGCATTATTAGATGACCACTGAGTATTTCACAAAGTGGGTAGAGGTTGTTCCTCTTACCTATGTCACTGGTGCACAAATTTCAAAGTTCATCATGAACCACCTCATTTTAAGTTATGGAATTCCCTCTGCAATTATAGTTGACAATGATAAATATTTCAAGAAAAAATTAGTGAAAGCGTTGTGCCAACATTTTCAAATATGGACTAAAATGGTCAAATCCCTATTACCCTCAAGGTAATGGATAGGTTGAGTCTCAAACAAGAATCTGATGTTTGTATAATGGAAAATATGGTTAACAAGACTATCCATAATTGGAATTTAAAGATTCATCCTACCCTCTGGGGTGTATCAAACATCCATACCACACACCTAGTTGGTGATACTCCATATTGTTTTAGTTTTTGCATAGAGCTCGAGTCCTACCCCTTGAGATTGAAAGATCCCTTCTTTGTGCATATCTTTGCAAGACTGTTTAGACAAAGAGGAGGATCTATAGAGTTTTAGACTGATCAGAATTAGAGTATTTAAGATGAGAAACATCTTCATGCATTGGATCAATTAAAAGTGTATCAGTATCAAGTGCATCTAGGGATACAAAAAAGAGTTGCATACCTCACCAATTTGAGGTAGGAGACCTTGACTAGTCTTAAAATAAAATGCAGTTCAACACCACAAAGGATCATGAGAACACAAGAGTAAGTTTGAGCCTAACTAGTTAGGACTATATGATTGTGGTTGATCTAAGTTTTGTTCAGGAGCATAAGAAACTTGTTGATTTTGATGGTGATGAGCTGTAGGAACTATGAATATCATGCAGGTCTCAAGTGGTTCTACGCTTAAGCATGGAGGATCTTCAATATCAAAAATAAAAATAAAAAATGTAAAATTAGAAATAAAAAAATTAAAGAGAAATCAATCATCCAAGTGTGAAAAACCATGCAATTTTGGCACTTAGGAAAGTCCTTTAGTGAAAACTGGTTTCTGGTGCCATCAGGAGGGTATTATTGTTCACAAGCATCTCATATCTAGGAATAGGGTGGATTTATCCTAAGCTAGTTTTTACCTATGTCTAAGATACTTTTGAGCCTATCCTTCATGGCCTTGATCTAGCTGATCCTAACCATGTATGTGAAGAGTTTTCCTTTGTACATTCCCATCTCATGCTAGGGGTATTTTTGCATCTATAGTTTTCTTGCACATAACACCCTGATGTTTTCCTTTGTCAAACTCCCAGGTATGTTGCTGGGGGGAATCCACATTTCTTCCAATATGTTATTGCAACCCAATAGGGGTGCTCTTGGAAAATTGTTTGAATGACACTAAGGATAACATGATAAATTACGTCAGTATATAATTAAAAATCATTCATGGTAGTAGTGATATGTGGTCAAAAAATCTTAAGCTATGTGACCTAATACCTTGTCATTGATTTAAACCCTTGTGTAACACTTGGAATAATTTTTTTTCTTGAAAATACATGGGACAATGGCTTTATGATCTTTGCATGCTTGTAGCTGACAAAAACAAAGTAGAATCCTTGACCTAGTTGAGTGTGTTATACTTGTAGATGGTACTTCCCTAGATTATGTGATGGCTGATTTGAGTAGATTGTAGGAACCATTTGATATGATTCATTGGAATGAGTTTGCAATAATTAGATTGTAAGAATTCTTAGATCGAGTTATGAAAATGATAATGATTAGTTCTCTTATGTAGTACTTGTACATAGGTGAGTTTGATTATGATAAGGCTAACCCTAGGACAGTTTGTTATCGTTTCATGACCCAAATAATTGTTACCAAAATATATGTGTAACATTATTAAATAAAATGTAATATTATTAATAATGAGTTTATAGAACTCATATTAATAATATAGTTGTAATAGTTTTATGTGATTCGTGAAGTTGTTGAATAAACAACTCACATAACTATTATAGTGTGAGAGATATTAGGGGATAAGTTTGAGAGATTGTAGGGATTGGAGAGAGATATGAGGGTCTTTGAGGATTGCGTGTTGACTCCTTGTATTGTAGGAGAACATCCCTCCTATATAATGTAAACTCCATCTATGATCAATATACATCCCAAATGAATTTCATAGTTTCTATATTATTGTTATTCGGTGATTTTTATGATAGTTCAGTTGTGTATCAGATGGTATTTGTAATGAATTTGGACCAAACCTTATTATTTGGTATCAATTAGAGATGTGTAAATATGGGCACGTTTGATTTCAGTGACTGCCCCAGAGCCACTGACAAGTTCTGATATATTCCTGTTGATGGAAGATAGTTTGTTTAGAGAAGAGCTTTGTTATTTGTTTTTGCAGAAGTGTCTTAGCTTTACTTTTTGTTACATCCCATGATAGTATTGTCACGTGCCATTGTATAATAGATTCTCTTGTGCATTAGTGAGTCAATACCTCTGATCTTAAATCAGCTCGTAGTGACAGAGTATCAACTAAGAATTTCAATTTGGAACATCGTAAAGCCTAGTGAGTTTTGCAAAGTCGATCTATCACCAGGATAGGGAACCACTTTCCCTTAGGATCAGGTGCATTGTCAAAGTGTAATCATCTTATGTTTCAGCACCACATTGGAAGTTCCATCGAACAGCTACGGACTCTGTGCCCAGTGAATGCCATCAGTTCTATTTCATCACTTTTATCCATGTATTTCCAGCTGCATTCAAACAACTCCCTCAATCACATCGGGTTCTCGATGGTGTATTAGATGCCAAAAATCTATTGATACATCTGTCTGCGTATTTCTCTGACCATTTTGTTTTAGTCCTGCATGAGTTCAATCATACAAAGTCGATATCTGTTACGTATGTCCACATCTTCTGAGAATTTGAATGCTCAAATAGAACAGTCTGTAGATGATATATCTCCCGAACATGAGCTCTCTCAAACATGTTTTGCATCTGGACATGTGGATTTGAAACCTGAGTAGATTTTGATTCTCAGAGTACGATGATAGTATCTTGCTACCTCTTGGTCATCCATACTACACATAAAACATCCTTGATTTGATGGATGCACTCTTGGTCAAACCGGTAACGCAAGAGATTACGTGTAACAAGTAAAGGCCATGCAATGTGTGACTATGATGGCATTACTTGAAGTATGGTCACAATATGGGAGTTGAAACACCATGTATTAGTAGTTTGGTAATTAGTATTATTGGATAATTCACTTAGAAAGTATGTTAAGCTATAAGAATTTACCGAGTCGATAGTGTAGATCTTTACACTAGTAATAATCATTTGTCTTGTATAATATGTTTAGTATAATATTATTTTTAGTGTCTTGCTTTTAGTGGTAGACTAAGTTTTTATGTAGGTCGATTACAGATTTATAATACATAGATATTAGAAATTAATTGGTCAGTTTCCATTGTATATTGATTGTTAGTCTAGTTAGTTGTAGTTTGTGGCAACTAAAATTGTTATAATGGGCCATTAGATATCAGAAATAGTATCTATTGTCAGAAAGAGATCAAAATATTTTGTCACTGTGTCATGTTGTAAACATGTTATATGTATTATGGTCCAGTCAAAGATATTATGTTTTAAGAGTCATAGTAAAATTTTTAAGTGTCATCAAGGTTAGTAAGTGTCATGAGTCAATAGTTGTAAATTTCAAAAAAAAAAATTTCCTTACGGATGCATTTATCGGTGTTACCCAACGATGTCCAATATTTTTGGAGAATGACGGTGAATAATATTGTATTTCTGATGATATTTTTGATGACTTCAAAGAAGGAAAATGTGCTTGGCTTTGGGGGCTCTGCCCCTTGACCCCACCCTATGTACCCCGCGACAAGGAGTGCATGCCTAGGGCATTACCCTAGGACCCTACAAGGGGCACTGCCCCTTGACCCCACTGGGGGCTACCGCCCCCAAACCCCCACTTTGGAATTTTAGAACCAAAGAAAATATTTGTGGGGAATATGCATTGAAAAAAGGTGGTGACAAATTTGAGCTTCAACGTCCAATTTGCTAAGTAAGCAGCATGTAATTCATAGAGGATGGATCCTACAAAGGGTTTTGCCCCTTAACCCTGCTGGGGGATGCCGCCCCCAGGACCCCTGCTTTGGAATTTCAGAACCAAAAAAAATATTTGTGGGGAATATGCATCGACAAAACGATGGTGCAAATTTGAGCTTCACACGTCCAATTTGTTGAGTAAGCAACGTGATTCATAGAGGATGTAGGCAATGGAGGCTGGAGGTTAATCAATGACCTCTCGTCAGTCACCAATGATGGGACCACATGAAGCTGTAGTGGTGTGTGTGTGTGTGTGTTTTCTTTTATTTGAGATTTGCAATATAATTTCAGAGTTCCTGTTTGAATAAGTGAAATGTTCACATTGAGGGGGGGAACTGGAACATGGTCTCAATGTTAAATTTTCCCTCTATTTCAGTTTATATTCAGTAAGACAATGGTTCCTACATGATTCCGCTTAAGGAAAGACATAACAGACAAATGAAATCACAAAGGAAAAGCAACATCATGATATTTGAGGTTATTGGTTTTCCTGTAAAATCATCCTTTGTTTGAGGTTGTTGGTTGTCATGTAAAACCATCATTTATTGAGGGTATTGGTTATCCTTAGAAAAACCATCCTCGCAGGTTGTTGGTTGACCTACAAAACCATCTAGATCATGAGCACGCATGGGTGACAAGTTATGCACAAGTAAGTGTGACTTTTTGTTTCTACCTAATGTCAACATTAGGGGAGTGTATATTGGGAATTAATAATGTTAACAATAGGGGAGTGAATGTTACCAAATATATTGTGTAACATTATTAAATAAAATGTAATATTATTAATAATGAGTTAATAGAACTCATATTAATAATATAGTTGTAATAGTTTAATGTATTGAGTGAATTTTGTGAATAAGCAACTCACAGTAGCTATTTTGGTGTGTGAGATATTAGGGGATAAGAATGAGAGATTCAAGGAGAGAGATATGAGGGATTGAAGATGAGTGTTGACTCCACCATTGTAGGAGATCAAACATTATATATGTAACTTCTATCAATATCAATTACATACCAAATGAATTCATAATTTCTATATTCTTTTTATTTGGTGTTATTTGTTATAGTTCAGTTTCTTATCAATCATCTATCATCACATCTAAAACATCATCACATATCAATAAATGCTAAGATACACCAGCATGCAAATGAAAATTAAACATGTGCGCTAAGCTAACATTATATAATATCATCAAATTGGGACAAGAGGGATTATCTTTATCCCCCTCATCATAGACCATAATAAAAACATGGGCTAAACATAATATCTCATAAAACACAATGTGTTATCATAGACATGATATCTCATAAGCACAAAATGTGACAAATAAAAAAAATTTCATCATCATCATATATCCATATCAAATATCAATGTCCATATACAAAAAGCGTCTCGATGTACATTCGATACAATATATGTCATCATGGGCATGGATCAAAAGTGTGCCTTCATCTCAAGGAATAGTAAAAAACAATACCTATATGTATTGTAAAAAATGTTCCTTCATCACGAGGAATATACCAAAAATACATGTACAATAAGAGAGTCAACTCTGACTCTTGTCAACCCCAGGAATGTCTGGCCTATGTTGTGGTGGAGGCATTTGTTGTGGTGGAGGCATCTAAATTGGTCCATAATACCTTGATGGTTTATGATATTGGGATCTAGAATGATGGTCATCCATCTAACTATATGGATTAACCCCTTTTCCCTCTAGCATTATTCCATAATAGAGACTTTTGTAATAGGATGCCTCACTTGTAGCTAAACTGAAATCATACACTAAATCTTGAACTCCTCCTGCTACAACTACCTGGTGGAGAGCATCACGCTCTCCTGTTAACCTGGCAACATCTACATGTAGCTAAGTCCTCTAAGCTCCCCATTATACTCTCTCAATCACAAATTGATCCCTCTTAGTGGTAACTTGTTATACCTATTGTCTCAAAATAGCATTATCTATAGATCTCTACTCGACCTATCTATGTAGGGTCTGTACTGCGATAAAATATATTGTTGTCCAATTTTGCTACCCTGGAAAAATTGGACAACGATCAGGCTTCCATTGTCACAATCAGTTAGAGGGGCCACTTGGTAATAAATGGTATATCCAATGCACAAATCCAGTACACCTTCATACATCCCACTTAGCCTTGGCATAGCTAGAGAATTAAATAAATAACACAAAATGTTTGAGGGAGTGTGCAAACTTAAAGGGAGTAGTCTTTGGCCCTGGATGCAACTCAACGAGATCACAAGCGAGCTACTTCCTAACACCGAGATGAGTTATTCTAACGACATGTGAGGGGTGTGAGACCAAGTTACATGTTGCATTAATTGTTTGAGCTCCATGATAAGGGGCCAAGTCCATTTTCATGAACACCGAGTCAATATGGAATGCATCGAGCTACCTAGTTACACAGGCCAAGCCATTTCCTTAAAAATATGATCCATTCAATTATTTGAAAGGGTAGGTGATCGAGCCCAATCAAGCTATTGGGGGAGAACTGAGCTCATTTCTATGTGTATTGAGCTATGTAGCTAGCTATTTGAGTTTTTTTTTAGCCACTTCAAGAGACAAGGAACCAAACTACTCCATATATAATTGAGCTCTCTGAGATGGTGATTTTTTTTAAAATGTGATAACTAATAGAGGAAGCACCAAGTAAGTTGGGTCGAGTTGTTTTCACACAAAACTAAGCTATATTATAGAGGTACTAATTCAAAGAAAGTCAAAATGGGCCACAGGATGAAGCTCATTGAGCTATGTAATGGAACCCATCAACTATTCACAATGAAAGTACTAAGCTCATATAGTGAGGACCAAGTCATTTTTATCTCTTCGAGATCTTGCAACGTTAGAACTAGGCCTATAGAATTGGTAGTGAGTTATAGAAAAAGATGGGATCATTATACATCCCACCAATTTGTTTCACAATGATAGACCGAGCCATGGAGACCGAGCTATTTTTAAAATTTCCATCAAACTAGGCATTATTAAGGACCATTGAGTTTATACCATAAGTAAAGTGGTCCATAATGATGGAGATCAAGCCTCAATGAGCTACATGAATGAAGCAGACTGAGCCATTCTCACACATCCTAGAATTCCAAAACTAATTATGTTACAGGTCGAGTTATTTATTATGGAGGTCAATGAGTTCAAAGTGGAAGCGTCAATCTAAGAGAACAAGATAAATTCATCCTTATGACAATGGACGAGTTGATTTCTAACTACATGAAGGGGAAGGTCAGCACCAAGCCCACACTCTAAAAAAATAAACCAAGGCATCGTGAGCTTGACAATCTCATGCAAGGGCTTGAAAACATGGGGAGTTAAGTTTGCATCTAACATTTGGAGAGTGAACCAGTGAATGGAAGCATCAGTGAAGAATCGACCAATGCGACGAGTCATTAGAGTTTCTCGGCCCAGGGAAGACCAATGTGGAGGTCCAAGTGGCTCGAGGGGGTCAAGATACTCATGCACAAAAGAATCAAGATCACCTTAGTAAGCCATGGAAAAGGTAGAAAAATATAACCTGCATGAACTCGGGCCAGCCAAGACAAGGAGTGTCAAAATGTTTACAATGATTTCAATGTGGAACATGCGGGTTTCAACGACCTAAGTGACACTTGGGCCACTTTTCCATGAAAATTTTGAACTTGCATATAGATTTTTGTGAAAAAGGCAAAGGGAAATGTCTTGATTGGCCTGTGGGATGAGCAGGATGTCTGGACCCAAAATCACTGAAATACCAATGGCCAAGTTGTGTAGGCAAGTCCGCAATCAAAAGCCCATGTGGCCTGGTCAGTGAGGTCGATGGAAAACCAATGCAGGTGAGGTTGAGTTCAACGACACTGGTGATATGGGACATGAGAAACAAAGTTCTCCACAAGCTGATGTGGCCTACATGGCAGCATGTTATATTGACTAGGTTGGTGTACATGCATTGGGAGCCGCATGAAATTTAAAATTCAATCGAGGTATTGTTGTGGCAGGGGACCCATCACCAAGTTGGAAAGTTAGGTGACATGAGTAACTCGGTGCTAATGAGGGAAGGAGTTAGAGCTCACCAGGAGAAAATTGAGGTTGCGTCGAACACGTGCTAATTCATTTGGGGTTGATGTAGGGCCATGTTGCAAGGTAGGTAAGACATGAAGGGTCTGATGCACAACACAAGACATATAGCCCATCGACATGGATGAAGAGGATCCCTACACATCAATAAAGCCCAGTGAAATGTAAAAGGAAATCATTGGGCATGTAAAAAAGAAGACATCTCATAACATATGTGTAAGGGTGCTTGGTGCCCAATATAATAGAAAATAACACCATGTATTAGGACTCGGAAATATAGGAAGGAGCTAGCTCGTCGAGCTAGGTTATATGCAATACAAACATTTAAACTCATTCCAAGTTGGGCAATGTAATAATGGTGGGCCCCAAATGTTTTAAGTGCCAAAATATTTTCATATCATGCATCAACTTTAAAGAGGAGAGGAAATGGTTTAAAATAAAATTTCCAACCAAACAATTTAATTGTCAGTACCGTAAACAGTGAAGAAGAGCTTGAGCAAAACAAATAGATACATGTGCTCAAAAAGCCACACCTTGAGAAATTATCAACAAAAACGCACAGATGAATACTTATTGGAATCGTGGATCCAAGCCTATCACATAGCAATCAAGAAATTTAGAAATTGATGAATTTTGGATGCTGATTTTTAAGGAAAATGATCCCAGTTCTGTTTGGTTGTTGAAAATTGGTTAGAGAAGCATTTAATGAGCATAGGCAATATTTCTTTCACTACTACAAGTTATGGGGCACTTTGAGATTGCCTTTACAGGCCCAAAATCACCAATCACACTCATTTATTATGACTTGAAATTGGTTAAAAATGGATTTTGGGATTTACATCCCCTTTCTCTCTCTTCCAAACTTCTATAAATTGAAGTGTTGCGCTCATTGTGAGGGAGAATAGTTTTGAGTAGCAAAACTTTATAATTTTGGTTTTTTGAAGCCAATGTGTTATATGCCTTTGCAGTGGACTCCTTGCATGGTGATCCAGATTTTGTAATAGCTTGAACTATGCATATCAATGAAGAAATAGATGCAAGTTTTTGGATGTATCTTCCCTTGTTGTGTTTGTTTGCATTCTTCTTGCCTATTCAATCTCATTACAAATATATTGTTGTCTATTTTATGCTCTTATAGGGATTAATTGTTATTGTGTTTGCATAAAAATGTGTTTTGAGTGTTATTATTAGACTTTGGAGAACTGTTATCACCCTCTCTAATCTACATTTTGCTTCCATTTTCACACATTGGAGATTATTCTCATACCCTCATTTTTTGGTGTATCATTGTTGTTAGTGTAGGTTTTACTTTCATTCCTTCTCTCTCCCTCATCCCTTGGAAATTTAGATTAGGATAAGGTATTTTTTCTTGCATTAGGAGTTGATTGTGGTAGATAGTTTAGGAGAAAGAACCATCTTTCTCTGGAATTCTATCTTAAATAGTAAGTCCCCACAACTTGGAGATAGTACCCATGTTACCCAGTCACACCATGAGCTCAAGCACACACACTCATGTAAATCAGAGGGTGATGTGATTCAATGATAACAGTTTTAGCATGCCAAGTGGGACAACACATAAGTTAAGATTTTCATCTTTCAGAGTTGTTTCATTTCAAGAAAATCATTAGCTGGAGTGTAGTTCAATCATTTGCAGCAGACTTCATTTCAACATGTAGGTGTGTTCTTTTTGTAAGTATATAAAACACATATGATGACTCCATCTAGTCAATAACCTAATCTCTAAAGTTTTAGACCTTTTTCCATCCATTTTCATTCATCTTTCTTTCCACCCCTTTCATTTTCTTCCATTCTATGAAGTTGTGCAATCATGGCTTCATTCCCATGATGGAGATCACATTTGCAACAATGCAATCAACCTCTTATGAGCTTCACAAGACCTCCAGAATGGCATTATGATCAGATTCAAAACCACTATGCTTACCCATATGAGCAATGTCACTACCATTTTGGTTATGGAGCTTATCAAGAACAAGGGTATGCATACAGTGACAGCAGTCAAATGGAAAGTGTTGATTTACTAGAGAAAATTCAAATAATGAAGGCTAAAAATGGTTTCGTCAAGGGCTACAGCACAAATGAAATATTTTAGAATTATTTTTAGGGCACCTTGTCCATGGGAAGACCCTTTTCCAAGACATTATATCCCACAAGAGAAGCTTTACTTCATGGTTGACATTTTTCCCCAACTTGCACAGTGGACTGAGGATATTGAAGCATATGAGCAAAGTGTATAGCATACTTTTTCAATGGGTAGGTCAATCACTAGCTCCTTTTCCTTAATTTTCTCCCTCCCAAGCTTTATCATTTCAGCATTGTCATAATTCAATCCCATTTCATGTTGCCCCGAGTGTTGAATTCCCTTTCTCCATCCTCTAGTCTCCCATCTCACCTCAATTTTTCTTCCCTTTTCCCTTCCAAGCAGTCATCCCCCTCCTTAGAAACAAGAAGTTATACCTTCCCCACCACAAATGATTGCAAAATTATTTGTGACCCAACCCATTCCTCCTCCTACTATCTCAAGCTCATCTTGGGGTGAAAACATTCAAAAAACCAACCAAGGGAAAAATAAATAAGAGCCTAGAAAAAATAAATAATAGAGGAAACAAAAAAAATGGGCTCTCAAATTTGGGATTGAAAATATTCCCTTGATGGTGAAGCCAATAGATGATTCCAAATTTGAGGAGCAAGGGGTGCTCAAGTTTGATTTTATAGCAGCTACGAAGTGACAAAAGGAGGATCCCAATGAAGAGAATATGACACAAAAATTAAAAAATTTGGCTTTGAGATTTGGAATCAATAAAATCCCCGTGATGGTGAAATGTGTAGATAAAAATAAAGGATTGGGAACAAGCAATCAAGGCTGATTTTGAAGCCAATGTTGCAATAGCAAAGCAAGAGGAAGAGAGTGGTGATCAGTGATCTGTGTGCTCTGAGTGTAGTATCCATGATGGCACCTTGTTTGAAGAGAATGTTGGTCTAATTCAAGCTACAAAATCAGCGGAGAAGTAATAAGAACAATCAGCTCCTAGACCCATTGAAAAGGAGCATCTGGAGGAGACCAAGTTAGATTTGGAAGCACTTGATGAAGATGAGATCATTGAAAATTTATTGATTTCATTTGAAAAGTCTAATGAATCCATGATGGAGGGAAGTGTTCAGGAATACCATGCTACCCCGCAAACAGTCCTCTAGAACATTAGATTGAAGAATTTGATTTGACAAACTTCATGCTAGAGGAAGAATTTATTCAAGAAAAATGTGGTCTTCAAGCAATAATGGAGGAAATCCCAAGTCATCAATGTGTTGCATCATATTGTAGTAATGTATATGTAACCTCATTAGATGTTGCAATCAATAACAGTGAGTTATAGATTGAAGAGGATTTCCATCTTGCTAAGGAGGAAAGAAAATAACATGAAGTTTTCATCTCTCTCTCACCATTCATCCAAAGGGGACATCAGTTGTTTGTATATGTGCAAGAAGAAGATAAACAATCCACAAACAGCCACCTTTTCTAGGAAGTTATGCATGAAGGATTTCTTACCAAAGTTGGAATTTAGAGGAATGGGCAAACTCAATGGATCAGACCTTTCCCAATCAGGTACTTGGCTTCATTAGAGCCAAGGGAGAATCCAAAATCTATCATGTTTGTTTCTGAGCATGAGGAAGAACTTCAATGTGCCAAGGATCAATAACAATGCCTCTTGTAACCAAATGAGTAGTAATTGGAAGAGGTATTTGTTTTGTTTCAATTTGAGGCTTTGATGAATGGAGTGAAGGAGAAACTTGCAACCAATTTTTCATTCCTAATCTCAATTGAAATTAGTGCCAAATCATCCACATGGCTGCCAATTGTGAGGAAGGGTAGCTAATTCTCATCATCAATTGCAGGTTTTATTTGAAGTCGTCCATGTATCTGGTTAGTTTAGGGTAGGAGTAGGCTTTTTTTTCAGTAGAACAAGTGTTTGTACACACTATGCATGTCTTACTCAAGGCATGTATGATTTCATCTTTTATATATATATTCTATGTTGCTCCAGCCAAGTGCAATGCATCATGCCCTTTAGTTGTTGTAGTAGTAAATTCATAATTGCATGTAATAGTTACAAAATTTGAATCAAAACAAATGCAGAGCAGCTAAAATCCATCAAGGAGAATATTTTAATGATTCCCTCTAGGGACAACTGCAGAAAGCCTCAATGCCCATGCAATAATTAAGAAGTCATCTGGTAGCCCAAGTAAGAATCAACTCCAGTCTCTAGTGAAGCACACAAGGTAGAATGCTTAAAATCAGAACTTTCAAATAAAGAAAGAAATTCAGAACTTAATAGGCTTCCATGATGTCCAAGTTGACCGGTTTCACACAAATTCTGCAGTATACTTTACCTTGCCAATCAGTATTGCCTATTCATACTTGGCAAAATCAGATGTTGAGGCAGTGGTAACAGTGTTTATCATTCAATCTCACATATCACAATTCCTGGGAATGAGTGGAATTCAAGTTTAAAACAATTTTCTACTCTCGCAAATCTTGATTTCAATATTTTCTTATCAAGATGAGAGTGCAAGCAGCGGAAGGTAGTTCCAAGAGAAAGTAGCAACATTTCAAGCATTCTGGGTCAATATTTTCAAAGTTTGGGCCAGTTCATAATGATCACATGGACTCCACACCCAATGGATTGCTACAAGAAGCTGATCATAATCCATTTAGCAAGCAAATGGCCCCGTGAGTCATCAAATTTTTATCTAATTTTGCTACCCTAGAAAAATTGGACAACGGGTAGGATTGCATTGTCACAATAAGTTAGATGGGCCACTTGGTAAGAAATGGAAGATCAAATGCACAAATATGGTACACCTTCATACATCCCACTCAACCTTGGCACAACTAGAAAATTCAATAAATAACACAAAATATACGAGGGAGTGTGCAGACTTCAAGGGAGTAGTCTCCATCCCTAGATGTAACTCAACGAGATCACAAGGGAGCTACTTCCTAACATCGAGCTGAGTTATTACAACAACATGTGAGGGGTGTGAGACAAAGTTATATGTTGCATTAATAGTTTGAGCTCCATGATAAGGCACCAAGTCCATTTTTATGAACACCAAGTCAATATGGAATGCATCAAGTTACCTAGTTCCACAAACCAAGCCATTTCCTTAAAAAGCCAAGCCATTCAATTATTTAAAAGGGTAGGTGATCAATCCTAATTGAGCTATTGGGGAGAATCGGGCTCATTTTTATTTATATTGAGCTATGTAGCCAACTTTTTGAGTTTTGACTGAGCCACTTACGAAGACAAGGAGCCAAGTTACTTCATGTATAACCGGGCTCTCTGAGGTAGTGAGCTATTTTAAAATGTGACAAATAATAGAGGAAGCACCAAGTAAGGACGGTTGAGTTGTTTTCATGAATAACTGAGCTATATTATGTAGGTGTTAATTTGAAGAAATTATAAATGGGCCACAAGATGAATCTCATCGAGCTATGTAATAGAACCCATCAACTGTTCAAAATGAAAGGACCAAGCTCATACAGCGATGACCAAGTCATTTTTAGCTCCTCAAGCTCTTGAAACATTAGAACAAGTCCTATAGCATTCGGAGTGAGTTAAAGAAAAAGATAGGATCATTTAACATCCCACCGAGTTATTTCAAAATGATAAACTGATCCATGGAGACCGAACTATTTTTAAAATCTCCACTGAACTAGGCATTGTTAAGGACCATTTATTTTATACCATAAGCAAAGTATTCCATAATGATGGAGATCAAGCCTCAGAGAGCTACATGAAATAAGTAGGATAAGCCATTCTCACACATCCTGGAATGAAAAAACTAATTATGTTATAGGCCAAGCTATTTATTATGGAGGTTGGCAAGTTCGAAGTGGAAGCATCGAGTTAAGAGAACAAGATCAATTCATCTTGATGATGAAGGTCAAGTCAATTTCTAACTACATGAAGGGGCAGGCCAGTGTCAAGTCCGTGATATAAATAAAATAAACCAAGGCATCATGAGATTTTCCAAGCTCATGCAAGGGCCTAAAAACATGGGTAGTTAAGTTCACATCAAACATTTGGAGAGTGAACCAATGAATGGAAGCATCAGTGAAGACTCGACCAATGCGACGATACATTAGAGTTGTTCGGCCTAGGGAAGACCAATGCAAAGGTCCAAGTGGCTCGAGGGGGTCAGGACACTCATGCATAAAAGGACTGAGCTCACCATAGTAATCCATGGCAAGGACAAAAAATTATAGGCCACATGAACTTAGGCCTTCTGGGACAAGGAGTGTTGAAATTTTTGTAGCGAGTTTAATGTAGAACATGTGGGTTTGAATGGCCCAGGTGATACCTGGGCCACTTGTGCATGAAAAATCCAAAAATTCCTCATAAATTTATGCTACAAAGTCAAAGGGAAATGACCTAAGTGGACCACAGGATGAGTAGAACGTCCAGGCCAAAAATCACCAAAATACCTGCGAGTGAGTTGTGTGGAGAATTTGGCAGTCAACAGCCCATGCGGCCTGGTCAACAAGGTCGATAGAAGCCCAATGCAGGCAAGGAAGGGTTCAACGACACTAGTGACATGAGACATGAGAAGAAAATTCCTCCATAATTTGACATGGTCCGCATGGTATCGTGTTGTAATGACTAGGTCGGCATACATGCATTGGGATACACATGAAATTTAAAATCTGACCGGGGTGTTGTCGTGGCAGGAGGACCCATCGCCAAGTTGGCGAGTTAGGCAACACGAGTAACTCAGCACCAATATGGGAAGGATTTAGAGCTCACCAAGAGAAAACCGAGTTGGCATCAACATGTGGTAAGTCGGTTAAGGTTGATGTGGAGCCAAGTTTCCAGGTAGGTAAGACGTGAAGGGTCCGAGGCACAACGCAAGACATATAACCCACCGACGTGAATGAAGAGGAGCCTGACACATCAATATGGCTTGGTGAAATGTATAAGGAAGTTGGTGGTCATGCAATAGATAATACATCTCAATGCATATGTGTAAGGGTGCTCAGTGCTGAAGGCAATAGAAAATCCCACCATGTATTAGGACTCGATAATACAGGAAGGATCCATCTCGCCAAGCTAGGCTATATACAATACAAACATTAAAACCCATTCCACTTTGGGCAATGTAATAATGGTGGGCCCAAAATGTTTTAAGTGCCCGAATATTTTCATATCATGCATGAACTTTAAAGAGGAGAGGAAATAGTTTAAAATAAAATTTCCAACCAAACAATTTAATTGTCAGTCCCGTAAACAGTGAAGAAGAGCCTGTGCAACCCAAATAGCTACTTGTACTTAGAAAGCCACAACTTGAGAAAATCTCAACAAAAACACACAAATGAATAATTTTTGGAATTACGGATCTAATCCTATCACACATCCATCAAGAAATATAGAAATTGATAAATTTTTTATGCTGATTTTTAAGGAAAACAAGCCCAGTTCTATTTGGTTACTAAAAAGTGGTTAGAGAAGCATTTAATGAGCATGGGCAATCTTTCTTTCACTGCTGCAAGTTATGGGACACCTTGAGAGTTCTTTTTCAGGCCCAAAATCACTAATCAAACTCATTTATTATGACTTTAAATTTGTTGAAATGTGGATTTTGGGATTTGCATCCCCTTTCTCTCTCTCTCTTCCAAAATTGTATAAATTGAAGTGTTGGGCTCATTATGAGGGAGAATAGTTTTGAGTAGAAAAACTCTATCATTTTGGTTTTGTGAAGCTATTGTATTGCAGGCCTTTGGAATGGACTCCTTGCATGGTAATTTAAGCCTTTGTTTTGTAACATCTTGAACTATGCATATCAATGAAGCAATTGATGCAAAGTTGTGGATGTATCTTCCCTTATTGTGGATGTATGTATTCTTCTTGCCTTTTCAATCTCATTGTAAATATATTGTGTCTATTTTATGTTCTTGCAGGGACTCATTGTTATTGTGTTTACATGGAAAGGTGTTGTGAGTGTTGTTATTAGATTGTGGGGAACTATTATCAACCTCTCTAATATGTACTTTGCTCCCATTTTCATAGATTTGAGATTATTCTCTTACCCTCCTTTTCTAGTGTATCACCGCTATTAGTGTAGGCTTTACTTTCATTCATTCTATCTCCGTAGTCCCTTAGAAAGTTAGATTAGGATAAGGTATTATACCTCAATTAGGATTTGATTGTGTCAGGTAGTTTAGGATCAAGAACTAGCTTTCTCTGGAGGTCTATCTGAAGTAGCAAGTCCCAAAACTTAGAGATAGTACCTATGTTACCCAATCACACTGTGAGCTCAAGTACACACACTCATGCAAATCAAAGGTTTTTGTGATTTGGTGATAACATCTATGTCCACACCCTATAGAGCCATGTATCTCTCAAGTTTTAATGCAACCATCGATGGCCCATCTTCTCCTGGAATAAGCCTATGTCTAGGCACTTATATCTGTAGTCCTCTCTGTGGTGACCTAGGTGGTTATCCCTAACCCCCACTTGGTATAATTTTTCTTGGGGGTGATCCTCATCTATCCCATCCATCTCCACCATCCCTACCTTTTATAATGTGAAGACTCGCTACTCAAGGTGGTAAAGGTGGAACATGTACCAAGGGCACATATTGTGCTTGCACCTGTACACCCTATATAGGAATCTATTGAATAATAGGGACCTATTGTGCTTGTACATGTGCCTACTATTGTGAAGGTTGTTATAGGAGTGCACCCTATGACTATGCATGTACCTATGGACCATGGGCCTGGGCTAGTAAATCTACCTCCACCTCTGGCTCTCCTAATATTTCCCTGTCTCTCAGATCCCATACATGTAAACCTTGTGTTGTTGCGGCTATACCTTCCTCTATCACAGCCTACGGGATTGTAATACACGGAGGTAATACTGTCGCATACCAAGGCTCTTTATTTGGCATGGTCCCAAGGTCTATCACCTATGGTTGTGCAGCCCATAGTTGTGAGACAACATGACTAAAGTTTTCTTGAGCTCTTCATTGTTTAATGTGTGGCCCAAAATCAAATATCTCACATGTCTTATGCATGTACCATATATCATCTCCTAGTATACCCTATATATGACCAACCTGTCATTGCATCTGGTCAACATGATACAACTATGTAATTTAACTTTGGATAATAATAATTAAGTGCTCAACCTCTACAATGTTGAGCTCTACATCGTCCTCACACCACTAAATAGTTGATAGGGATGCCAAGTAACCATACGAAGCTATAAGTCATCAAAGGCACGTCTGTAATAATATGTATCCTCTAAGTGTGATCTAACATCCTTGCCCATTAGCTCCCATCCCATGCAGGAGGTATCATCTAGACCCCTAGCTCATAACACTCCATGTGGGTGCATGATCACAATATGGTCCCATGCCTATATGTGTAGCAGTGTGGCAAGCCCCAAGCTCCTCATACCTATGTATGTGATCAAATTCAAATCCCAGTACATGTGGGTGAGTATACATTGACCCCATTATAAGACCTCTCCATCCATAAGCCTTTGCACTACTCCTGTCAAACCAAGTGAGAAGTATGTACCCTTATTTTTAGGTATCAAGTAGCCACTGACAAGAGCCATCAATTATATGGGTATATGTGAAATCTGTCAATCCTCAAAACATCTATATAAGAGCACCTCCATACCTTTTCATTGTATATCCCATCAAATAAACATGTCCCAAATGTAATCTAGGATCCAGCGATGATCCCTATTATACGTTGTCAAACTTCCCTGAATCGGCACTCTGAGGATCCGATATACATCCTTTAGAGTCATGGTCATCTCGTCGGTCGGCAATCTGAAATTCTGGCTCTTGATCTGCCACCTCTATGCTAAGGTAGTCAGGAGGGCATGATCCAACATAATGTCAGGCATCCATGTATTGTAAGAGATGAATGTAGCCTCCAATTTCGTAGTCATAAAAATATACTCTCGGCATGAAAAAAATTTCCCAAGGCTTGAAGGTGCCTATGCCATTCTCGCACATCTAAATTGCATAATATCACCTACAATATTACACAAAGCATTCGATTAACATCATTTCTTCTAATAAACATATTTATAAGGTGTTTTAATTGATTCTACATTCTTCTATTCATCCCTAAGTTCTTCTACAAGTCTTCAAATTTCCTCTAAAAAATTTCTAAGGCCCTAATTATACACTTGCGCAAGCCTTTTTGCACTAATGCACCCCTTTTGGCACTCACACAAGCCTACGCTAGCACATTCCTTTTCCCACTAATTCACTCCTCTTCACACTCGTGCAATCCTACGCTATTGCATGCATTTCTCACTAACTCGCTCCTCTTCACACTCGCGTAAGCCTACACTGGTGCACACATTTCTGCACTAACTCACTCCTCTTCACACTCACATAAGCCTACACTGGTGCGCCTGTTTCTACACTAACTCACTCAATTTTTCATTGGCGCAAGCCTGAACTAAACTACACTCTATTTTTTCTCTCACGCACTATATTTTATGCTAGCACGTAACCCCTTTTCACCAGCGTGCAACCTTAGCTGCTAGCGCACCCTAGTTTTTACGCTAGCGCGAACCCATCGATTTTCCCTAGCTATAAAATTTAATAATTTCACTCAAAAATTAAAAAAAAATGTTTGTGTACTAGTGTGTCATCCGCAGGAGGCCTCCCGAACTCTCGAACTTGATCAACGTGGTTTCTACGTCTCTGGATTCGCTTCATTTCTCTTACATGTCAGAGCAAAAATGATCCAGAGGATCCTCACAGAGGAACACCGATCTAAGATCTTCTCAGAATAAGTTTTAGTAATTTTTAAAGCGTGGAGAAAAATTATATGATTCCGACGATATCTTGTTTGCAGGAAACAGAGCTCGTTTGCAAAAGTTATAGCCTGCTGAAATTTTTGGGCAACTGGAAAAATTTGGAGTTTTGTGCAAGTTGGACGTGTGCACACTTGCCAAGTGTTTCGATTATATTGTGACACGTGGATGAATTGTGTGACGTACTAATAAAAAGTGGTTTTGGGAACGCTGGTCTTGGACACTCGTTCTCAGACAAATGGACCCCGCTATTTACTGGCTGGGGGCCCTCAGCCAAGTTCGACACACTCGATTATGGAGGGGTGTCTTGGCCTCCTTCTCATTTAATCACTAAACCAACTTGTGTATATAAACTCCTATAATTGCATTTGTGCTATGCATGTGGGACTATTAGACATGCATTTTTAAACTATGCAAATTTCCCACGCATTTTTACTAATTTCCATATTCCCACGCATTGCATATTAATCCATTAATACCATATTACACGCATTGCATAGTAATCCTTTATAAACTGTCCACGCATTATCCTTGGCTTATTTAGCGCCTAAAAATATACAACCATGTGCCACCCCAAGAAATGTGCCCACTCCATAGCAATTACGGTGGCTCTTAAGCCAATACAAACATCCCTCCTTTGGCATTATTAAATGCCTACCTTTTTGCACGCACCCACAATGTGGGATAAACCACTACAAAACCGCCTAAGGAGAAGGAGAGAAAAGTGGAGGGGATTGGAACAGCTGACCTCCCATGCAAAATTTTAGGTGCCTAACCATTGCGCCAATTGTTTGGAAATAGTATAAAAGGAGTGATATTATATTTGTATAGCATTCGGGTCTGTGTGAAAATATTGTAATGCTCATAACTTGAGCTAGGAGTGGAATTTGGAGGAGATGTAAAAAGCAACCCCTATTATTTTTGACAGAGGAAGACTGTGAGAAGGTCAGAATTTTGTAGAATTCTTTGTAAAGAATTATTTTCAAGATTTTAATAGATCGGTCCCATTCAACCGGACCCGGAGACGTAGGCCTCAAGCACCGAACTCTGTTATCAATTCTCACGTCAAATTGCTGGATGAATTCTCTTCATTTCTTTCAATATTTGCACATTACTTGTAGTTTTTATTCTTTTATTAAAAATATAAAAGGATATAATGCTCAAATTTTACATTGAAAATCAATACAAAGCAAGAAAAATGTGTGTGCACAATTCCTAGTTAAATTTGGTTTTCAGATCATTGGTATCAGAGCTAGTTTTGACTGATTTTTGGTTCAGATTAACGTGTTTTGGATTGCAAGTTGTGTGTTGGATGTTAACAAGGTCTCGATCTAAGAAGGGTGAAGGAGAGTTAGTTGAAGGAGATCCCAAAATTGGCCAGACGATCTCGAAGTCCTACAATGGCGGATCGATAGGAAGTGGAAGAAAAATTTCATCAATCATTCCAACAGATGAAGGAAATGGTGGAAGAAATGTACCAAGATAGGTAAAGGGAAAAGGGAACTAGAGGAGGTAAGAAAGAAGAAAGCTCTAGTTCTGATATTCCAAAAAGAGACTCTTTAAAATCTGATTTTCCTTCATTAAAGTTAGATATCAAGTTTGAATTGCCTATGTATACTGGAGAGCTAAATGCAGAGAAGTTGGATAACTGGGTCAAGCAGATAGAAGTATATTGCAGGGTTTAGAGAATTATTGATGATGAAGCAAAGATTCATCTGGAAACTCTTCGGATGGGTGGCACAGTCACTCATTTGGTGGGAGAGTAAGCTTTAGGAAGTGGAAGAAAACAAAGGTATAGAAATCACTTCTTGGTCTGAATTTGTTTCAAATCTTAGGCAACAATTTTATCCTCTTGGTTATAAGCAACAAGCTATGATGGATTGGCAAACATTAAGAAAAACTAAGGGACAAAGTGTTCAAGAATACACACAAGAATTTAGGAAAAGGGCTCTAATTCTAGGAATTTCCCTAAACACAGAAGAAACACTGCTCAAATATATTGGTGGATTGCATAGTTATCTAAGGCATATGATACTTGTTTTAGGTCCTACTAATCTTGATGCAGTATGTGTTCAAGCAACCCATTGGAAGCACGAGGGAAAATGACAAAGGAGTCCTCTTTCTCTTCTTTTAATCAAAAGAACAAGCAATCTGAAGGGAAAGGTTCGAAAGAACAAGGAAAAGGAAAGGGTAAGCATAAAACAAACTCTACTGTTAAGAAGGAAGATGAAAAACCATTTTGTAATCATTGTAAAAAAAACCATGATGAGTCTAAATGTTGGAAATTACATCCTGAAAAGAAGCCTAAATGGATGGTTAAGAAAGGAAAAGAAAAGAAAACAAACACTGTAGTGCATGATCTTGGTTCTGATTCAGGTGATGAAACCAAAATCACAACTATGAGTTTTCAAGGTAAATCAACTCTTTCAATTTCCAACAATAACACTATAGATGTTCCATCTTCTTCTAGTAAACAAACTATACCTGACGATAAAAAAAGAAATGAGATTTTCCACATTAGAGTAATTTCAAAGCATACAAAAATTGATACTCTTTTTGATATTGGATCTCAAGCTAATCTAATTTCTGAGGAGGTTGTTAAGAAACTAGGACTCAAAACTAAACCACATCCTCAGCCTTATCCTTTGGGTTGGGTTTGTGATGATGCAAAACTACAAGTAACTAAAACTTGTACTTTCATATTTGCCATTACAGACAAGTTTATTGATGAGGTTGAATTGTATGTAGTTCCTTTGGATATTTGTGGGGTGGTTTTGGGAAGTCCTTATTTGTATGATCGTAAAGCAATCTTCTATAGGGAAGAAAATAAATATTTACTTGTAAAGGATGGAATTGAGTTTATTATTAGAGCTCACCGTGAAAAGAATAATCTATCCTTGGTAACTGCAGGTCAAATGAAAAGGCTTGTAAACTCAAGCAAAAGTTTTGTGCTCATGGTGGTCAAAGCCAAGGAAAAATAAAATGAGATGGCTTTTGAGACTTGCGATCTAAAACATAAGGATGAATTGGTAAAAATTGTTTCTCATTTTGATGATGTTTTTCAGGATCCATAGGGTCTACCTCCCAAAAGAGGGGTTCAACATGAGATACAGTTGCTTCAGGATGCACCTCTTCCCAATATCAGAATGTATAGGTTGTCAGTAGTAGAGAACGAGGAAATCAAGAGACAGGTAATGGAACTTTTGGCTCAAGGTATAATTCGTCCAAGTACATCCCCATGTGGTTCACCAATTATATTGGTTCCTAAGAAGGATGGCACTTGGCGAATGTGTGTTGATTTCCATGCTTTAAACAAGATTACTATAAAGAATCGTTACCCTCTTCCTAGAATAGATGATTTACTGGATCAATTAAAGAATGCAATTTATTTCACTAAGTTAGACTTAAGAAGTGGTTATCACCAAGTAAGAATTATAGAAGGTGATGTTTGGAAAACTACTTTTAAAATGAAACAGGGATTGTTTGAATGGTTAGTGATGCCTTTTGGTTTGTGCAATGCACCGGCAACATTCATGAGAGTTATGAATGAAATTTTTAGACCATTCATTGATAATTTCGTTATTGTCTACTTAGATGATATTCTTATTTTCAGTAAGTCATGGGATGAACATGTTAAACACATCCAGAAAGTCTTAGATGCACTAAGGAAAGAGAAATTGTATTTGAAGATGTCAAAATGTGAATTTGGAAAAACATCTTTAATTTACTTGGGTTATATTGTAGGAAATGGAGAATTGAGAATTGATCCTGCAAAAATAGAGGTTATTGTGAAATGGCCTAGACCCACAAATGTGATGGAAGTTAGAAGTTTTCTAGGTGCAGTTCAGTACTGGAGAAAATTTATTGCTAACTTCTCATATATTGCATCTCCTTTGCATGCTTTGACAAGTATTAAACAGGTCTTTCAGTGGGGAGGAAAACAACAAAAAGCATTTGATACACTGAAAGAGAAGATAAGTACCACTCCGATCTTGGCACTTCTGGATTTACAACATTCATTTGAGATTGAGACAGATGCTAGTGACTATGCAATGGGGGCAATTTTGATGCAGAACAAACGACCAGTATGTTACCATTCAGAAACCTTTACAAGTGCGGTAAGAAACTATCCAACTTATGATAAAGAGTTGTATGCTTTGGTTCAAAGTGTTAAAAAGTGGAAGCATTATTTAATGGGAAAAGAAACAATTATCCATACTGACCATCAACCACTTCAATACTTACAAACACAAACCAAATTGCAGCAGTCTAGACATTTCAAGTGGATGGGATTTTTGCAACAATTTCATCTTGTAATCAGGTATAAAAAAGGTATTCAAAACAAGGTTGCCGACATGTTATCCAGACCACCAGTGGTAGTAGCATCTATTCTTTTGCAGCATAGTTCTTTGGCTCATGTTAGTTACAAGGAACAATATGTAAATGATGTTGATTTTAGAGAAGTGTATGAGGATCTAGTAAGTGGGAAACAAGTAGGAGAAAAAGATTATCATTTGCATGAAGGATTGTTATATCATTCTGGAAAACTTTGTATTCCAGAAAATGAGCGTGTGCATATGATTAGGGAAGCACATACTTCTCTTATTTCAGGGCATTTTGGTGTTAGTAAGACAGTTGCACATTTACAAAAATATTGTTATTGGCCTAGAATGCATGAACATGTAAACCGGTATATTAAGGGATGTGTTCTTTGTGCCACAAGCAAGCCAAGTAACAAGAAATTAGGACTTTACACTCCTCTTCCTATTCCAACAAGGCCTTGGGAAAGTGTTTCCATGGACTTTGTAGGAGGCTTGCCCATGACACGGAAGAAACATGATTACTTATATGTGGTAGTGGACAGATTTAGCAAAATGTGTGTGTTGGTTCCATGTACTAAACAAATAACTGGTGAGGGAACTGTACATTTGTTTTTTCAGTTTGTTTGGGTTCATTTTGGTTTACCTACTTCAATCATATCTGATTGGATTCTAGATTTCTTGGGGAATTTTGGTCAACATTGTGGGGGTTAATGGACACAAAACTGAAAAAGAGCACTGCTTTTCATCCACAGATTGATGGTCAAATAGAGGTTGTAAACCGCACAGTGGTACAATTACTTAGGGGCTATAGTAACAAACATCCTAAATTGTGGGATGAACATCTTTATTATGTGCAACATGCTTATAATCATGCCTTACATTCTTCTACTTTGAAGTCTCCATTTGAGACTTGTTATGGATATCTGCCTAATTCTCCATTAGATATATATTATGGACATGAAACTGTTGTTAATGGTGCAAGTGATTCTGACAAGGCTAAAAGATTTGTGCAGAGAATACAACATGATTCATCAGTATGTCCGTGAACAATTGGAGAAAAGTCAGGCTAAGTACAAAGCTAGGCATGATAAACATAGAACTGATCACAAGTTCAAAGTTGGTGATTCAGTTTGGCTTCACATCAGCAAGGAAAGACTGACAGGTGAAGGTAAAAAATTGAAACCTATATGGTATGGTCCATTCCAAATATTGGAAAAAATTGGTAACAATGCTTTCCGGTTGGATTTACCTCCATATATGCAAATCTACTCAGTTGTAAATGTTGAGAATTTAAGATTGTATGAACCACCTATGATTGTTGATCATGATGATTCTAACATAATGCCTTCCATTAATGATTTTTCTCCTGAGTATCTTGATGAGTTGCAGGAAGACATCATTTTGGACAGGAAAGTAAGAACTTCGCGAAGGGGTGATATTGAGTATCTTCGTGTTGGGTTCAAAGGCATGCATCCGAACAAGGCTAAATGGATGGAAACCGGAAAGGTGAGGGAGAAATACCCTCACCTATTCACCAATTAAGTTGACTTTTGGGGTCCAAAAGTTTCTCAATGGGGAGGAATGATCTAGAGGATCCTCACAGAGAAACACTGATCTAAGATCTTCTCAGAATAAGTTGCAGTCATTTTTAAAGCGTGGAGAAAAATTATATGATTCCGACGATATCTTGTTTGCAGGAAACAGAGCTCGTTTGCAAAAGTTATAGCCCGCTGAAATTTTTGGGCAACTGGAAAAATTTGGAGTTTTGTGCAGGTTGGACGTGTGCACGCTCGCCAAGTGTTTCGATTATATTGTGACACGTGGACGAATTGTGTGACGTAATAAAAATTGGTTTTGGGAACGCCGGTCTTGGACACTCGTTCTTAGACAAATGGACCCTGCTATTTACTGGCTGGGGGCCCTCAGCCAGGTTCAACACACTCGATTATGGAGGGGTGTCTTGGCCTCCTTCTCATTTAATCACTAAACCAACTTGTGTATATAAACTCCTATAATTGCATTTGTGATATGCATGTGGGACTATTAGACATGCATTTTTAAACTATGCAAATTTCCCACGTATTTTTACTAATTTCCATATTCCCATGCATTGCATATTAATCCATTAATACCATATTACACGCATTATTAGCATAGTAATCCTTTATAAACTGTCCACACATTATCCTTGGCTTATTTAGCACCTAAAAATATACAACCATGCGCCACCCCAAGAAATGTGCCCACTCCATAGAAATTACGGTGGCTCTTAAGCCAATACAAACAGCCCTCCTTTGGCATTATTAAATGCCTACCTTTTTGCACGCACCCACAATGTGGGATAAACCACTACAAAACTGCCTAAGGAGAAGGAGAGAGAAGTGGAGGGGATTGGAACAGCTGACCTCCCATGCAAAATTTTAGGTGCCTAACCATTGCGCCAGCTGTTTGGAAACAGTATAAAAGGAGTGATATTATATTTGTATAGCATTCGGGTCTGTGTGAAAATATTGTAATGCTCATAACTTGAGCTAGGAGTGGAATTTGGAGGAGATGTAAAAAGCAACCCCTGTTATTTTTGACAGAGGAAGACTGTGAGAAGGTCAGAATTTTGTAGAATTCTTTGTAAAGAATTATTTTCAAGATTTTAATAGATCGGTCCCATTCAACCGGACCCAGAGACGTAGGCCTCAAGCACCGAACTCCGTTATCAATTCTCACGTCAAATTGCTGGTGAATTCTCTTCATTTCTTTCAATATTTGCATAGTACTTGCAGTTTTTATTCTTTTATTAAAAATACAAAAGGATATAATGCTCAAATTTTACATCGAAAATCAATACAAAGCAAGAAAAATGTGTGTGCACAATTGCTAGTTAAATTTGGTTTTCAGATCAAAAAATCTCACCAAATCTCAGAAGGGTCTAATAATAATAACTAGTCATTATAGATTTTGGGTTTTGGCCTTCTCCACCGCCTATTTATACCCATTTTAACCTAATTCTTCATTTTTCTTGTCTTCTAGGGGTTAGAAAACTAATTTTATTATTCTATATTCTTCCTACCAAGTGTTGGAGTTCTGTCATAATGATTATTTTTATTCAATGGTAATTTTTTTAGCATTTTCCCTGTACTGGGGCATATTTTTGCTCCCAACAATCTTCTCTTCTACTTGGGGCATGTTTTTTCATCCCAACAATTTTTAGCAATGTAACACAACATCATCATTCTTCTACATCATTTTCTTCCTAAAATATCAAAAAATTAAAAAAAATGGTAAAAATCATTCAAAATCCAAAAAAATGGTAAAAATCCAAAAAAATGGTAAAAATCCAAAAAAATGGTAAAGATAAAAAAATCCAATTTTTTTTGCAAAATTTCAAAAAAAAATCAAAAATTGGTAAAAATCATGCACGTAGTTGAAGCATTTATCAGACGCATCATCCTAAAACATTGAAATTTTTCCTATAAAACATATTTCTCTAGTCCTCAATTTTTCTCGCAAACGACTCGCAAATCATCTAGATATGCCTTCATTAATAAAGTCGGTTTACTAGTCGGAAAAAAAAATTACCTTTGGTAGAGGTGGGGTGCAATGGATAGAAGGTGACAGGGTACCGGTTCAAAACCGTCATTTTTTTAAATTTTCAATCATTGCAACGACCATTTTTTCTGTTTTTGTCTGTGACTCAGTGGGTGTGAAGAAATCTTCTACAGGCCATGGACTTATCGCAAGCTCTTCAGAAATGTTTGGGACCTAGAACCGTTGACTCGGCTAGAGATATCGAAGGAAGTATTGGAAGCGCCTCAGTCCAAACCAACCCTATTCATTCAGAATTTGTTTTTGTTTCTCTAGAAGACTCGGTTGACCATGCTTCTCAGATTTCCCTTCTTGGTAAAAGAGCTATAATAGCCAAATTTTTGGGTTGTCACCTGATGATTGAGGGCATTCGTATCTGGTGAAACATCCAATGGGGAAGTTGTCTTCATATTCAGTTCTTGGATAAAGGTTTCTTCTTGGTGATTTTCTAGAGTGAAGCACAAAGAGACAATTCTTTGGCAAGGAAAGACTTCCTCTTCACAAAATTTGGGATTCACCAACATGAGTGGTCTACCCATTTTGATCCAGAACAAGTTGAAATGGAAGGCATCCATGTATGGATTCGGTTGTACTCTCTCCCTAGCAAGCTTTGGTCTCTGAATACCCTTACTAAATTTTTCTTTATCCTAGGTCGTGTTATTCGCATAGATCTGGTTACTCTGGAAGGCACTCTCTCTTCCTTTTCCAGGATCTTTATTTTTGTCAATTCTTCTAAGAAACTTCAAGAGTTTATTGTTATCTCTTCCCCCTATGGAAAATGGATATAGAAATTGTACTACGAGGTGGTCTCTAACTATTTCTTCCACTAAAAACAGTCGGGTCATTAACAGAAAGCATGTAAAAACCCCTCCACTTCTAGTGCTGTTGTTTGGAAAAAAAAAGCTTGTCCATCCTATAGTTCTGCAGGTCTCCCACCCTTGGCTCCATGTAAAGGTATATTCTACTAAACAGACCTCTTATGGTAAAGCACTTGATTTGAAACCTTTGGATCTCGACCCAAGCAACATCTCTTTGGTCAAAGAAATAGTGTCAGTGGTTCAAGACTCTACTCGTATTATTTCCTTATTCCATGAGGGCATCGCTTTGGGGCTTGGTGCGGATGTGGTTTCTTTGGGAAAAGTGGTTCAATGAGAAGGAGGATATGATTTCCTATAAAGAATCTGTTCCTGGGGAGTCTTGTAATGTTATAGAAGAGGAAACTGAGTTATTACCCATTGAAACTAATAGGCAGAGCCCCATTCTTCCGACTCCAACCATTCTCAATATTGACTTGGGCCCAAAAGCTCCTCCAGGATGTCCTTCCAAATACTCTCAATCCCTTAAGGAGGTCATTATCGACCGATAACTAAAACTTCACTCTTTTTTTCCCATCTTCAAGTAGGAGAGGCACATCCTCTCTAAAGAAAATATGATTTGATTCTCATGGAACGTTAGGGGACTCAACACCCCTAACAAACGGTGTCTTCTCAGACGCTATGTTGCAGATTTGGATGCTTCTTTTTTTATGATTCAAGAAATTAAAATGTCAAAAGTGGATTGTATGAATGGCTGGTTCACAAATGGAAAGGTTGGGAAGGCTATTTTTTTTATTCTATTGGTGCCTTAGGCGGTTTAGGTGTTCTAAGGAAGACCAGTAGCTGCGGTGTTGAGCTTCTCTCTAAAAATCCTACATTTCTTTGGTGAAAGGTGTGCCTGAAGCATTCAGATGAATATATTTTTCTCTACAATGTGTATGGACCAAATAATCCCATCAAAAAATGGGAAACTTGGTCTAAAATTTAGGATGTGCTTAACTCCGCCCCAGACTCTAAGATTATTATTGCAGGGGATTTCAATTCCAATCTTTCAGACAAAGACAAATTGGGAGGTATTTAGTGGCAACCACGCTATGGGGATGACTTCATCACCTTCACCTTCGATCGTGGATTCTGCTATGTTAGTTGATGTGGAACCATGCTCAGGATGGTTAACTTAGAACAATCGGTGCCTTGGGTTTAGCTCTATGGTTGTTCAACTTGATAGATTTTTTATTTTTGAAGAATGGCTTTAGCATAATTTCCTTCTCAAATGTTCTATCAATCCTCTTTCCTATTCTAATCACTTTCCTTTATCTCTCAACATCTCTTTCGACCTTCCACCTCACCATTCCCCCTTCAAATTTGAGGCCATGTGGATGCAGGATCCCTCCCTCTAGTCTCTTATTAAAACTTGGTGGGATTCCTCAATGGTGTCAGGGACATGGATGTTTATCCTGTCTAAAAAATTATTTTCTTAAATCTCATCTAACCGAATGGAACTCCTCCAACTTCAAAAACATTTTTCAAGAAAAATTAAGAGTTGAGAATGAAATTTGAACCCTCAATGAATCATTTTTTATATTTGGTATGCATCAGGATGACTTTCTCAAAGAAAAATCTCTGTATAGCAAACTGGGGTGAACTCCTTTTTAAAAGAAGAAACCTTTTGGAGAAAAAATTCACGTGAAGTCTAGTTTGTTGATGGGGAAAAAACACTAAATTATTCCATGCCTTGGTTAAAGCCAGAAGAAATTTTAACTACATCTCCTCCCTGATGTTGGAGGATAATTTGTTGATTTCCTCCCAATCCCATATTAAATTTGAGTCTATGTGTCACTTCCAAAAAAATTTGAATGGTGACAGTGTCTCCTCTTTGGATGCTCAGCTTCAATTATTAGCACAGATTCCAAAGTTGATTGATGTTGATGACAATGATAAGATCCTTTCCCCCGTTTCCAAGGAGGAGGTTTGATTGATTGTTTTCTCTATACAAAGGGACAAAGCCCCTGCTCTAGATAGCTTTCCTGCTTCCTTTTTCCAAGATTTTTGAGATATCATTGGAGACAATGTGTGGCTCTCTATGGAGGAATCTCTTCACCCTGGTAATATCCTTGGAGCCTTAAACCACACCTTAATTTGCATGTTTCCTAAAAAGTATCTAGCTGATAAATTAGATGACTTTCGGCCCATATCCTTGTGCAACACTTCTTATAAAATTATTTCAAAATCCATAGCTTCCAGAATGAGCCCCCCTTCTTCATAAACTTGTTGCACATGAACAAAGTGGGTTCATTCCTGGGAGATCCATTGTAAATGGTATCATCATCTTGCATGAGTTAATTCATACTCTTTACTCTTCATGGCGTTCAGGCATGATGGTTAAATTGGACTTTAGTAAAGCCTACGATCACATCAATTGGAGGTTCCTTCTTAAATCTCTTCAAGCTATGGGTTTCAGTATCCATTTCTGCAATTGGATCTTCAACTGCATTTCTTCTCCAAGCTTCTCCATTTTGGTTAATGGTTCAATAGAAGGTTTCTTTAGTAGTTACAGGGGTTTACGGAAAGCTTACCCTCTTTCTTCATTTCTCTTTCTCCTTTTCATTGAAGCTTTGAGTCATGGTATCAAATCCGTGATTATTGATGGTTCCCTTACGGGTATCTCCATCACCACCAATCTGCTTCCCCCTTTCGCACCAGCAATTCAGAGATTGCACCTTTCTTTTCAACCAACCTTCTATCCTAAAATCTCACATCATATCCTATATTCTAAATTCTTATTCACTCGTAGTTGGTCAGGTAATCCACTTTCATAAATCTATTATCTTCTTTTTTAATGTCTCTCCTCGTTTGTAGTGCAAAATCAAGGAAAATCTAAGTTTTGCGGTGGGCACCCTTCCTAAAAAATATCTGGGTATTTCACTTTTTATGGTAAAGGTAAGGCTAATCTCTAGGATTATCTCCTCAATTCTCTCTTATTGAGATTACATTCCTGGAAAGTAAAATGGTTGTCTCTGGCTAGCAGAGATCTTCTGATCAATTTTATCCTCCTAGCTCTCCCAATCTACATGTTCTCAATTTTGTTGATCCCCAAATCAATCCTGGAAAAATTTGAAATATATTTTCTGAACCTTTTTGTGGCAGGGGAACAACGAAGATAGAAAATTTCACTTGGTCAACTAGGAAACTGTTAAACTTCCCAAATCCTTAGGCAGTTTGGGAATAATGGAACTCGTTGTTCAAAACTCTACTCTAGGTGCAAAACTTGTTTGGAATTTTTTATCGGATGCCAAGAGGTTGGTTTTTCAAGTGCTCTCGAATAAATCTCTGGAGGCTGCCCATCCTGAACTTTTTCTCTCTAGTAATAAACTCCCCAAAGGATCCCACATTTGGAACTTCATTTGCAACTGCAAATTTCTAATCACAGACTCGGTTTCCCTGGCAAGTCAATAATGGTAGGTTGACTAATTTTTGGGAGGATAGTTGGAATGGACATCTGCATTTGAATCTTATTCCCAATCTCAATAGAATTATGAATTTTTCTAGGGCCTCTTGGGGAAATTTTTTTGTTGATTATGGTCACAGACATCATGATGGCTCGCCTTCTTGGCTTTGGAAGGATATCACCACCCTTAGCACTTCCCCTCTCGATACATCCTCTTTCATGGAGGCTCTTTCATCCAGAACTGCTTCCTTTAAAGATAGTGAGGATCATTTAATTTGGCTTGGTGCTTCTACGGGTTCCTATTTTGTGAAATTAGGTTATACAAAGCTTATTTCCATGTCTGGTAAAGGTACTCCATGTTCCTACGGCTACTGGAATATCTCCATCTTACCCAAAGTAGCATTGTTTGGCTGGCTTGTTCTTAAAAGAAAAATCCTCACTCAACTACGTAGAAGATCTTGGGAATTTTTGGTTCTTCTAAATGTATTATTTGTGGGGAAGTTGAGGAGGATATTGATCATCTTCTCCTTTTCTGCACTTTTTCTTCTAAGAGCTAGAACTAGCTTTTAACTAAGCTTAATTTAGCTTGGTCCATGTAACAATATCATTGATACTCTCCTTTCTTAGCCCAATATGGAACAAGATAGCTCCCTCAGTTCTATTTAGGCCATATCTCCTTTCTTCCTAATTTGGCACATTTTGTGGGAGCGTAACTTGCATCTTTTCCATGGGCAGTCTTCTAAATTGCTAGTTTATCTTATCAAATTAGAAGCGGCCATCTCTAAAAAAGTTAGTAAAAATAGCCATAATAATCCTCTTTTCTCCTCATGTGATGTTTTCATCAGGAAATATTGGCCCCCTCATTAAAATCCCAAGCTTTGGTTCCATCATCAAACGTGTCCTTTCCCAAGTGGAGAAATTTCTGAAAAGGAGTGTTAAATGGCATCCTCCCCCTTTTTGATCTTGGAAATTGAATTTTGATGAGGCCTCTAGGGGTAACCCTAGTACATCAAGTGTCGGTTAGATATTTAGAAGTAATAAATCTTTCCTTATTTGAGTTGGCTCTTTCCCCCTTCAAGATTATACGTGCAATATGGTCGAAGCTCAAGTGATCCTAGAAGGTGTTAAACTAGCCATCCACTCTAGTTGTGACTCACTTTTCATCGAAGGGGACTCCCAAATCATCATGCAGGCCATTGCTAAAGGGTTGTACCCCTCTTAGAAACTCAACCCATTCATTTCCAACATCCTCTATTGGCTTGGGAAACTTAGCAGTTGGCACATCACACATGTTTTTCGAGAAGCTAAAAATGTCATGGATCTTCTTTCCAACCAAGTAATTAATTATCCTGCAGCCATTAAAATTTATAGTGACATAAAGGTGTGGTGAGGGCTCCCTTATATTATTTCACATGAGTGGTTTGCTTCCCTTCAGAAATGATGCACAACTACCCCTGTGTGAGCATTTATTTTTTAGTTGTTAGCTTCGGCTTCACTCTGTAATATGGTCTCCCGTCCTCTGACTATGGAATTTTTGGGCTTCCCCTTTATTTAACTATGTTGCGAGTTTCCAAAAGAGGCCAAAATGGCTGAAATTAATCACCACCATCTCTCTGAAGTCTTCTGATACTCGTCCCTCCTTGAAGCTGAAGCGCTTATTTGTTCACTCAAGGCCAGAAATCGACTAAGTATATAAAAAAATCCAGTGGAATCCTCCACATGTCTCTTCTGCGCACTTTTCGTATGATGCTTAAAATAAATATTCCCACATGAGTGCAGGCTCTCCATGTGGTTAGAGCCTAAGAAAGTAGTACCAAATGTTGAAAATTATAAGCATGGGAAGAGCCATCAGAAGCCTCTACGTGCCTCATCAATGCAACTTTAAAGGTAAAAATCCAAAGGTAGGTCCCCAAATGAGCACATGCCCTCCACGTGTCAAGGGTCCAACACAATAGAAACAAGTGGAATGAGCTCAAAGATTGTGTAGGTGATGCGTTCAATCTTCTTCTTTGGGAAGAAAATCTTTGTGTGGGTACTCAATACCATTGATCTTTTGGTTTTTCCTATGGTTGCATTGTTTTATTTGGCATTCTTTGGTCTCTCCCCTTCTCTCTTGTTCTTCCCCAATGTCAGTTCTTGCCAACATTGTTTCTTCTTTCTCCTTGATCCTCCCTTCTTCTTCTTCTCTTTTCTTCTCTTTATATGGTTGGGGCCTCACCCTCCGGTTCATAGCTCTAGTCAAAAGCATTTAATCATAAAAAAAAAAAAAACAAAGTCAGTTTACTTATTATGTATGTACTTTCTTACACAATAAGTTGTTTAGTACTATTTCATAGTGCATGATTTCTTTTTCATAGGATCTTTTTGCTCTCCATTTTTTCACCTCACATGTATCTTTTCTTGGGGTACCATTTTTAACCCTTATCATTAACTCAAACATTTGGGAACTGGATCTCGATAACTAAAACATTGGTGCAACTATCTTTAACATTGTTTGTTTGAGTATGTTTCTTTTTACTTGTTTCCCTATCATGTTAGATTTTTTACTTTCTCATGTTGCATAACATTATGTATGTTACATTGAGTTGATGGTTTAGTAATGAACAAATATTTTTTTATTAGATAAGGTAAAAAATAGGGATTGTGGCTGCCATAAGCCATTACAACCATAGATACACTATGACTATAGCAAGAAAGAAACAAAAAAGTAAAACAAGGCCAAAAATAAAGGTTAAAATATCTTAACCCATAGAAAACTAAACCCACACAAAAACATAACAAAAAGAGAAAACAACTTGCTACAAACAAAAGATACAATTCACAAACAGTCCACCAGAAGGCCATAAGCCAACCGGGCCACTAATTTTTCTTGGGACGTTTGAGGGGGGCTCCCTGATTATTGGGTTGACCTTGTAGCATATTACTTTCACCAATTTCCTTCTTGAAATCCTCCTTTTCCTTGTCATATTCATGAGAACTAGTCAAGTGGAGTTGAAACCTCTCATGGCTTCAACCCTTTTCCACCTTTTCCATCCTCTTGTGCATTTCCTTAACTACATTATTGATCCTAATAAAATCCTCCCTCATATTTCTTTGAGATATAAAAATTTGTTTTGAGCCCTTTATACAGTCATACATACTATCCCTCAAATCCTTTCCAATTTCACCCATGGATTACATATCCCCTTCCATCTTTTGAATCATGAGAGTGAGTTTCTCACAAGTCTCCTCCCACTGCAAGTGAGATTTATCCTTTACTTTGGAAGCTTCTCCTTTTATATCATCCAATGACACCACTTCCCTCTGAAAATCATTTTCCTTGACTTGATTTTGAGTTCCCTTCCCTTTCTTAAGTTTAGTCATACATTATTCCAATGTCAGAACATCATACAGGTCCACATCTTTTAACTCAACCTCCTTGGGAAAAAGGGTTTTTCCATTTTGGTACAAGAGAAGGATAAGACCATGGTGCAGGGGAGAATCCACCTTACCCTACTATAAATCCTTAATCGATGCAAACACTGACATATACAAATAAAAGGGAATGTTCATAACACTTTTGTGTCTACACATGTATAATATGGAAACATGATGTGTATATATATTCATGTACTTACCCTCCAAAGTAATGTAACACATAATGTGAAGACAAATTGTGTTCCATATACGAGGGATAAAGGACCTCACGATTCCATCAATAAGAAAACACATTTTTTCCTTACCTTGGAAGAAGGTTTGGATTTCATGATTTCTTCATGTTCGGTCCTTGAAAATTTTCAATCCCATTGTGTCCATACCAATGGCCTCCGCAATGGACAACTTAGATACATGTAATTCCACACCTCTAACCATAACCCTCCCGTTATCCCAAGCACATCAAAACTTGAGGGCAAGAGAAGGGTCAAACCCTTTGAGTTTAGATATAAAATTCCTGAAGCCCCTAATCTTGAAGATACGCAGCAATGAGGGTTTGTTTAGAATCGATCCATGGCTAGAGGGTTCCACACGAATTCTATCACCACCCATATTTTTCCTACTCAAGATAAATTTACAGATGGAAAATAAATAGAAAGTACCCCCTTTAAGTTTGTTATAAATAAACATCTCAATAAGGATCTCACACATGCAACCAATCTTACCAATCATACCATTATTAATGACAAGATCACTCATTTAGGAGAAGGCCTTCAAATTATTTCATGTCATGTATAAGGATATTATTAATTTCAATTGGGACTTCATCCCCTTCGTCCCAAATTTTAAAATCATTAATAGTCACTCTCAGATTAGTCAATCGATCAACACATTTATTGCCACTATGTGGAGTGTGAACGAAAGTGATTTTTCAAATTCCTTAAGAAGATCTTTAATGTCAGAAAGAATATTTCCAGGCATCCAATCATAGTTCTGATTCTTCTTAAGGGCATTAATAATAAGCATAGAGTCCCCCTCTATCTGAACCCTTTTAAAGTCCTTTTCCTTAGCCAAATTAACACCTCAGAGAAGATTCATAGCCTCTGCAAAATTATTGCTCTAGATACCCAATGACCCAACATATGCATACATCCAATTGCCTTCATGATCCCTAAGGATTCCTCCACCACCCACAGGCCAAGGATTTCCCTTTGAGGCACCATCAAAATCCAATTTAAAGCTATTCACTTCAGGTTTATACCATTTTATAGTAACCTGGGGATCTTTGAAGTTGGAAGGACTAAAGGGGGACTGTTTTAGAACTACATCATCTACCTTAGGATAGGTATCCTTAATCTTTCCATTAAAAATCCTTACATTCACTTTAAACGATGAGCACAAAAAGGAACTAACCCTCTTAGTTGTAGTATATTGATCTCTAAAAATTCTAGCATTCCTTTCCTTACAAAAACTTCATAAGAAGTGGCGGAGAGCCATCCTCCAAATAGCTACCAGAACCGGGTATTTAAAAGGGTAGATCCATTACAAGCACATCTCTTCCATGGAATTTAGTAGTAACCATTGGATATTTAAAATATCCAGAATTGAAGAAAAAACAACCAAGGAGAAATAACAATGCATAAACAAATGGTTAACATACTCCTCCTACACCACATAAAATGCATCTACTAGGGATAATCACACCTCTTTTCCTCATATTTTCAAATTAAGGATCTTATTTAGAGAAGCAAGTCAGTAAGAAATATTAACTTAGGAATTAACAAATGTTATTAACTTTAGCAAGCAATGAAAAAATGTTAGTTATTATAGCTTTTTAGGTTATTTTACACTTTTGTGTATGCTTATATATAATAAAGGGCTGATGACTTAGATCATAAAGAAAAATGAATAAACAATTTTTCTCTTTAGCTAAGATGGATGAAAACTATTTTCCATCCTCTTCATCTCCATTCTTCTTTATATCATTTTCTTTTATCCCAAATATTTCTTCAATGCCTGGGGCAATAGGGATTATTTTTATCCTCCCCTCCCCCCTTGTTTCTTCTATCCATCAAAACATTATCTTTTCTTTCCCAATCATTTGAATTTCACACTCACCTCCCAATTTTGTGTTGACCCTACTTTCACATTCTTATTTTTGATTATCAATCGACCTATTTCATTACCCCATCGACACTCAAGGGGGGCATCCTTTCATTCTACTAATTTTTCTTCTATCCCTTAAAAATTTACTTGTCTGTAATTATATACTATATTTTAAGTGGTGTCACCTAAGCCACCCCAAAGAGGGGAAAATGTAGACACCTAAAATCCACCTACGTAGTTTTAATACTAATATTGCACTAGTTACCCTCTTTCCCTCCATTTCGGTCTATTAACGACACTTCATTAATTAACTAGCTTTTACCCATTCTGGAAGCCAATTAACGACACTTCGTTACTTTATAATTCTCTTTGAACCAATTAATTAACTATCATTAGTGAATTAATCCCTTATAACCTTGTATTTAATCAATAAACTCTCTTATTGGTTAAATCCCTCTCTCAAATCCTTCAAATCATACATATTTCCCTCTAAATCATATCTAAATAGATTTCCAAGCTAATTCTAGCCTATTAATTAATCCTAGTTGATTAATTAAATGATCTTCAACTCCCATGAGTTTTTAATCACTTGTTAATTCCTGTAATCAAGCTTATTGCTTCTAAATCTACTTTATCATTTATCCCACATGCACTAGTTTGCAAGCTTCTCCCAAATTGGAAAGCTATATAAAGGACCTACCCCCTTCCTTCACACCTTACACCTTTACAAACACCATGCTTTGAATAGTAATTACTATAGGCATATGATAAATCCTTCTCCATTGTTGGAATAACTACTTTATCTTTGCATTGATTCTCTCATAATTGAGTAATAAAGGAAGATCTAAACATGTAGCCATTTTAGTGATATTATTTCCTCATCTACAGACAACAAATAAATTGATTGATTATGATCTAAATAGGTTCATAATTTGATAGTAATCATACATTTATAAGAGTAGGAATGGTTTAGCATTAGATGTTCATTCATGTTTATGTATTAAAGTAGTTATTTCCTTTAAGATCTTATAATGATGTTTATAGTTAGATTGACTTGTATTTGAAGCTACTAGGTGTTAGTTTCATTCAAACAACAATAGCAAGTTTAGCATATCAAATGTCAATTTCCATATATAAAAAGTGTCTTGATATACATTAGATACAAATTACACCATCATAGGCATGGATAAAAAATGTGCCTTTATCTCGAGGGAATAATAAAAAACAATACATATATTTCATGTCAAAAATGTGCCTTCATCATGAGGCATATACCAAAAATACATGTATAATAAGAGATTCAACCCTGACTCTTTCCAACACTAGGACTCCCTAGCCTATGTTGTGGTGGAGGCATCTATTGTGGTGGGGGCATATGAACTGATATGGCAAACCTAGATGGTCTATGAGATCAAAATCTAGAATGATTTCCATCCATCTGACTATATAGAATATCCCTTTGTCTCTCTAGTACTACTCCATAATAGAGAGCTCTATAGTAGGTCGCCTCACCTTTAGCTAAAGAAAAAATCATACACTAAATCATGAGCTCCTCCTACTACATCTTCCTGATGGAGAGCATCATGTTCTCTTATTAATCTCATAACATCTACTTGTAGTTGAGTCCTCTCATCTCCCCATTGTACTCTCTCATTTAGAAGTTAATCCCTCTCAGTGGTAACCTATTGTACATGTTGTCTAAAAACAGCCTGATCTGCGGCTCTCTACTCCACCTGTCTATGTAGGGTATGTATTGTGATAAAATTTATGTCCACACCCTATAGAACCATGTCTCTCTCAAGCTATAATGTAGCCACTGATGGCCCATCTACTCCTGGAATGAGCCTATATCCAAGCACATGTATCTGTGGTCTTCTCTATGGTGACCTAGGTGGTGATCCCCAACACCCACATATTCCAATCCATATCAAGGGTGATCTCCATCCATCCCATCCATCTCCACCATCCCCACTTATTGCAATGTGCAGACTCGCTACTCGAGGCAATGAAGGTGGAACCCATACCAAGGGCACCTGTTATGCCTGCACATGTATACCTTGTATAGGAATATGCTAAATAATAGGCACCTATTGTGCCTGTACTTGTGTCTACTAATGTAAAGGTTGTTGTAGGGGTGCACCCTGTGGCTATGCCTATACCTGTGGACCCTAGCCCTGGGCCAATAACAATTGAGAATTCAACAAGCAATCTTATGCAATGGAATTGACCCAACCCTTATCTTATTAATGTGTACAACAATTAGGATCTTCTATAAGATTTTATATGTTTGAAATCTAACTGTTGGTACATGGATGCTTCAAAATTAATATGGTCTTTCTTGACAATTTTTTTCAAACCTCACACACACCTAAATGCATAAGTTATCCTTTTTATTTATAGACTAATTTAAAATCAAATTGGACCTTATTGGCATGCAATCCAACACACAAAGGGAAGGGAAAGGGTTACAAAACTCAACAAAATCAAACATGAGAAAAAAATAACCCATATATCGTGTCATTTTCACTAGGAGTTGACGATTTTTGTGTAGTGCGAAAAGGTCCTCGTCTACCAAAAAATGGGAAAACAACCAAAACCAGGGGGAAGAGAGAAAAAATCTAGAGATAGAAGAAAAATAAATGGAGAATAAATAAAATGACGGTAGAGCACGGCCCATAGAGAAGATAGATATATTAACAAGAAAAAAAACATTGATGTGTTGGAAACACAAGAAAACAAATTGAAAGTTGATAATCAATAAAAAAAAACATGTTAATAAAAGCATAATTTGAAACCATGATCTATAAACATGCAAAGACACTAATACCATAGCAATTAACTTAGTGTCTACCATTTCCAATCTAAATCTCAATCTCATAACATTATATAAAGATAGTTGAACAAAAGAGGCAATATACATTAAGTTTACCACACAACCCCTATAACCACTACAAACCTAAATTTACAATAAATCCCCTCCACTTCCACTCCCACATTATGGCATACACTACCCTACCTTAATCTACCCTAAAATGAAGGTTTTTATGTTATATGTTAAAAAGAAAAATTAAAATTTGAAAAAAAAATCCTAAGCAATAATAACACAATATGCACAAAAATGACTTATCATTTTTTAGAAATAAGGTAAAAAGTGGGGGATTTGAAAGGGACCCTCATCCTTGTACAAAAAATACCATATGGTAGATTTTAAAAATTAAGCAAGAAGAGAACAAGCCCTTATGAAGAAAAAAACAAAAAAACCATTATGGCATGATCTGAACAGAGTCAATTACATTTTGTAGATATTTTTTAAGTAAATTTTTTTATTTCTGCATTTGTAGAAATAGAGATTTTTTTGGCCAAAAACATCTTCTAATTTGATGAGTTCCAAGCAATTTTCATTGATGGTCTTCCAGGTCATGTCTATGTGGATTTTTTTGTTCTTTGATAGCAGAGAAGACCTTGTTAAGTTTTCTGATAATACTAAGGATGATATCTTCATTCTTAAGTTCTTGTTGTGCTAGAGTGATATTCTCCAAGTGCCCTTGATGATCAAATGGTAAAAAATTTTGATAAAGTCCACATCTGAAGCACAGATACTGGGGGAGCCCATATTCTTAGATAGAGGGGAGTCAAGGAAAACCTTGGAGAGGCCCAAAAAAAACATGGAAATATCTGAGTCAATACAAATATCCATGGAAACATGTGAGATCATAAGGGGTGTATGTGACAAAAGGAGCAAGCTCGGGTAGTAGCAACGTTCGGGAAGATAGGAAGAGAAACCAGAGTGGAAAGGTGGTGGCAAAGGAAGTGGTCAGGATAGAGAGTGGTTTGGGTGATGATGGGAGAGTGCTCCGGGAGATCCACAGTGTTAAGTCATCAGAGAGGATGAGGGATAAGCATGAGCAGAAGAAGTAGGGGGAGGTCATCTGACCACTTGGTATTATGACCATGAGATATGAATCATAGTCACAAGGAAGTCCAAGGCAGTGATGGGCGACGATAGGTAGTGACTACAAAGGAGGGAGGGAATAGAGGGCACAGGTTGATATGGAGCAAGGGTGATCTGACGTTATTTCCTAATCTTGGGGAGAACCTTGAGATATCTTTTTTGGGGAAGCCTCCATTTTGAATAATAGGTACAGAAGGCCCTAGTGAAGGAAAGGTCCTTCCTCTTCTCGAACTGATCTAAGAGACTGCTCAAGCAACTAAAATAGAAAAGTATTGAATTTTACCCTTCTTATCATGTCAGAGATGAGCTAGAATAAATAAATGGGGGCCATATATCAGTTTGTATTGTCCCTCCATTGTGAAATATTGGATCAATTGTTTAGCTACCCTGTTCCACCACCTACGGAAGTGAGTCCCTTTCAAATCCCTGATTGATATTTTCTAAGTTTTTTTTTCATGATACGGGAAATCATCTAACTCATCCCAAAGCAAGAACTTGAGATAAATGTCTCCCTCCGCAGGGATCTCAATCGGAACCGCAATGCATTCAGAATAAATAAGAAATTTGGTCCCTACCCACTTTTAACTCTATCTTTTTTCCAAGATGTCAACACATTGTTGGTCACTCAGACAGAGTGACCAAATAGACTTTCCATGAAATTCATAACACCACTATATTTCAGTATATTCCATACATCTAGGTCAACCTTAACCTCTTTGTAATAAGCAGGCTCAATTATTTTGATAGCACCACCCATAATGAACAAGGAAATTCTAACAGAGATTTCTAAAAGGTCGAGATATAAACTGATTAAATAGAAATTGTGGGCATTATCAATCAAATAATCCACACGTGTCTCCATGCTTTCAAAATGAAATTTGTCCTTATTGAAAATATAATCGTGTGTGTGTGTATAATCATTAATCGAACATGTCCATTACATGAACACAATCTATCCTTGTCATAAATGCTAATAAAATCCTTTACACATGGCATATCCTTATTACTACAGCCGCTAAAAAAGGTGGCACCCATTTTTAGTGATGGTGTATCTAAGTGAAGCTATAAATAATAAGTTGAAGATAAAAAATCAATAACCAAGAAGAACTATGTTTTCAGGCGACGATCATTGGAAACAAGAGTAAGAAGATCCTTTGGGAAATTTCCCTTCCAATTTTTTATTCACATCCAAGAAAACACCAATGTTAGCTAAGAAATATGTAGCCTTATTTCCCTCCTGGTAGATATACTAAAAAATAACCGTCTAAAAATGAGATTGAAGGGACCTTATATCTTCAATGATGTTGTGGATGGTCCACTAAAGGTAATCATGTGAGTTGAGGATGCTTACCATTTTTAAATAATCACTTTCAATAATTAGTTGATTGGATCTGATACTAAGCGTCAGTTCTATGCCTTTAAGAATGGCTAGGGCTTTAGCCCTATGATTAGTTCCAAACCCAAAATAAATGGCTAAGGCAGCCATGGGGTTCCCAGTGTCATCTCTAAGGATGTCACCTCCACCAGAGGCACCTGCATTATCCATTTCTGCACCATCTGTATTAATATTTAGCCAACCCAAAGAAGGGGGAGACTAGGAAGTATTAGCGTGAGCTGAAATTGCTAGAAGAGTGACTAGGGGGATTAACAACCACCTATGCCAAGGTTTCGGAAGACTTAGGATTACTTTCTGTTTATGCTTCTCCCAAATTCAGCACTTCAGATTTTCCTAGGAAATCCATAAACCGCCATGTTGCAGACCTGCCACAAACCATGATATTTCTCTTTGAATATATGCCTATTTTTTTCATCCCATATGCCCCATAAAACATGGGGAAGAAGATATATCTAGGAAAGGGTAGCAACTTGGTGAACAAAGGGGGGCTTCCATTGCGCAAACGTCTCTAAGAGGTAGGAAGGAAGAACCCAAGCAATCCTAAATATTTATAGAAAGAGACACCAAAGTGAATGAGAAAAGATACAGTAAAGTAAAAGGTGAGAAGAATCTTCCAATGCATTAAGACATAGAGGACACCAGTTAGGAAGGGAGAATCCCCATCATTTGAGGTTTTCTCCCAAGAGGATAGCATCCTTAGAGGAAATCCAAGAGAAGGTTCCAATTTTTGGGCACACTTGAGGGATCCAAATCTAAAGCAGAGGTGGGCCACAAGGTGTGTGAGGGTGTAAGAGATAGGTGGCTTTAACAGAGAAGCAACCATAGGGGGTTCCCATCCAAATGCACACATAAAAAGATAGAGAGAATTATATATATTGAGAGGAAAGAAAATCTTTAAGGTTGTTAATTCGTTGCAACTTGATCAATCTACATCCGTCCCAGGAGAGGATTATCCAAAGAGGCTTGCCACCATTTTTGTTGATGTAATCACTTATATTCCTGCACAAATATCTGAGAAGGAGGGACGAATTAGATCCCAATAATAATCATCTGACAAAGGCTTGTCACTGATTAACCAATATTTCCAAAAATTGATGGCTAACTCGTTACCTAAGTGCCATTTAGTTCCAGACTTAAGGAGTTGTTGGCTACTAACAATAGAGTTTCAGATGGAAAAACCCCGTGAGATATAAGAACATATAAAATCTCTAGAAGGAGGGAGATATTTGGAGATGAGAAGCTACACCCAAGGGGTACTTTCCTTCGTGTAAAGTGCTCATCCCATCTTAGCTAGAATGGCCTCATTAATCTTCGAAACTATCCTCAAGCCAAGCCCCCCTGATGTCAAAAGTTTTCATACAACATTCATAACACCATATTTATTCTTTTTTGTTCTTCAGAGCTAGACCAAAGGAAGTATTTTTTGAATTTGTTCGATACAGGAAAAAACCACCTAAGGCATCTTGAGGAGCGACATAAAAAATATTGGGAGACTTTGAAGGGTTGTTTTAACTAGTTGCAGCTTACCAACTTGGCTCAGAAGTGATCCCTTCCATCCCACCAGCTTCTTCTGAAATATTTCAATCACCAGAGCTGAGATATTCTTCAGTTGTCTACATTTGAAAAGAGGGAGACCCAAATAGGTGGATGAAAGATCAGAGATGCTACAACCAAAAATAGCAGAAATCTTCCTTTTCTGACTAGGATTATTTATAAAGGCAATACTGTAGATACAAAATCACACACTTTGGGTAATTATCTATTCCTAATTACATACTACTATTCATATGATTCCTAAGTAAGAAAAGTATTAATTAACCCATGTCTTTGGCCACCTTTATTTTCTTTATGTTGCCACTTTTGGTCTTGCACCCTTACTTTCTTAATCTGCCTTTTTATACATCGACATTTATCATCCTAGACACCAGCGCCTAAACAGCACGCTAGCACCAGGCACCCTCATCCCCTCTGGGCACCCTTAACCTATTTATGCTTTGTTCACATATTTTGGGTCCTTTTTTTCCATTTGATCATCTTATATTTTTGGTACTCATCCTTTTCATATTTAATTATGAAATTCAAGCAAAGGAATCATATAAATATAAATTTAATTGATCATAATAAATGACCAAGCAATAAACATTAGATATCACCACCTAAGGTTACATTCATCAAGTATCTAAGAGCTCCATTGTATCCATATAGCACAATCCAAGGGACATAAGGGCTGGTTATTCTGTGTACATTTCATAGGAGGGAAGTTCATTTGATTCCATGCACACACCTATTGCATTTCTTTACATCTAGCTTACTTGCTTGTTATCGAGTGTGATATGCACAAGAACCACCAAGGGCACAATTTAGCACACACACACATAGAACTACATTAGGTCCAATATGTAGTGCAACACTCAGTTGTAAGATCACCATTGTGATAGCTGAGGACAGTCTGACCCTTCATTCTACATCTTTCTTTTTAGGATTTGATGTCTCTTTGAGGATTTTGCAGGTCATTACTTCATTGCAGGTTTCCATCTATTTCAGAAACCACTGTGTGACCTCATAGCAACCAAAGGAAAACAACAAGGAACACCTTGTGGCCATTCAGTGGAGGTTTTTTAAACATTTCTACAGACCTAGGAACCCATAGGCATCTTTATCCCTCTCTAGGCACCCCAATCTAGATAGATCGTCAACTCGCACACTTTTCTGAGGCTATGTGTGATTCTTCTCCCTCTCTGTTCATCCGGTTAGCACTTTGACACTATTCATATTTCACTACAAACCAACTAAGTCATCTTACTCCTTCTTTGCACTTAGGGTTTCACATTTTCTAGCTTAGCTTGCTTGGGTTAATTTTTGTAGTTAATTGTTTATTTATTTACTACTGCAATAGAAATCATATTAGACTTATATTTCCATATCTATCTTAATCATTTTAGTGAACTTGACCATTCAAACCCTTATTTTTGAGTATGGCTTCACATTATTGAGTTATGGATCAATTTCCTTATCCTACTTTTTCTCTCACTAGGGTTTCTGGCATAGTTATTATTCATGTTGATTTCATGGAAGTTCATACTTAGCATCCTCCTCAATTTTTAACAGCTATGGTTGATCCTTCTATCAATTTCATATATACTCATTGCACTCATCCTCTTACTACTCAACCCATTTCTATCCCACCACCTATTACTTCTGCATATCCTTCTTCTACTTTTAAGGGCTATGATATCATTAAACAACTTAAGAACACACCATCCAAAATATATCTCTATGACTTATTGCATAATGCACCTAATTGTCAAAATACACAATAAGTCTCCCTTTGTTCTATTCACATTGAAATTATAACTCTTCGGTTTCATTCGCGCACCTTATCTAGTATCTCACAAAATTTCCACATTCTATATCATTTACTGATGAGGATATATCACCATTTTCTCTTGACAATCCATGTGCACCTCTACTTATTACTGTTGTTATTGACACTTCTTGTATTAAGCGCATACTCATTGAAAATGTATCGGCAGATAATTTCTGTGCTCATTCTCTTCTAAAACAACTTGGTATTAAGTACAATCTAATTTCTAATAATTCTACTATTATTCATGGCTACGACTCTATCACCCACACATTCTTTGGAACCATCACATTACATATCAAATTCAGGCCTAAGACTGTCCCCATGGAATTCTGTGCTATTGATACTTCATTTCAATTTAATATTTTATTGGGAAGATCTTGGATTCATGTAATGCAAGCAGTTCCATCCATTGTTCATCAATGCGTTAAATTCCTACATGATGGATATGGACATATTGTTACTGCAAACCCTGAACCATTAAAATTATGTCGCATAGGCCATGTTACTGTTATTCCTATTCCTCCATCACAGTGTATTCCATATAATAGTATTGATACATATGACATTGGTCAATCCAGTGTTTCACAATCTTTTTCTGCCACTCCAAGCACTCCCATTATTTCTAATCAGATTACTATCATTGTTTCAACCACATTGTCTACACCTCTAAACACTTCTACTCCAATTGTCGATGCTCCTATCATTCATGCATCTAATCCACCTCCTTCCAATATCCTCAACACATCTATATAACATGGCAATGCCTATACAAATGATTCTGAAAATTTTGATGATGAAGTCGATGATGTTGAACTTACTGGTGACAAATTGTGCAAACTTAATTTCACTCTTGTTGATATTGATGACTCTTACTTCAATGAAACTTTCATTATTTATGGTCCTGGGGAATACAAATTCAAAATCCCTCCTACTAATGTTATGGTACTTTATCAGGGGTTTGTTCATATGTTGGATGTTGTTTCACCTTCTTAGGGGAAATTTGTGTCCATACCATCTCCTTTCACATGCACAATTTTCATTAATGACTCTTAATGGCATCATATTCTGTTGAATCTTACTTACTCTGATACTATTTTCACATACGACGGATTGACTAGACTTGGCTTCACACTTCATGATATCCTACCGCCGCCTCACTCACCTCATCTCTATCATGGACATGTCCACATTACAGCTGAATATGGTTTTCGTGTCTTCCATTTACCAGTCTTCATTGCATGTATCCACCGTACATCTCCTCTAATGCTTGGGAAATCTTTGCTTGATTATATTTGGGGAACTTTAGACTTTAGTCAGACTTCTCTCACGTTTCCTATGTCGTTCGGCCATGTTTCCATCGGCAATGACTTAGCTCCTGACTATTCACAAAATCTTACTCGTTGGTACACACAGGTGTCCACCACCACCATTCATTGATTAAAAATATGTCGTGACCATATACAACTTACGTCGTAATGGCTCTTTATAAGATCCACCTCACACTATTGCTTATCAAGTCTCTGACACATCCCTAGTCGGCTTCAATCAGGACAATGATGATCTTCTAGACAATGTTACTTAATCATTCTTATTATCATACACTTGTGGGAGCATCACACTAATATCTCCCCCCACCGCAACTAACATCGACTCATGTCTTACCTTGATACACTTGTATCACCATTTTCGATGATGCACTCTCGTGTTTTGGTTCACACGTGACTGTTGAGGGCATACTACCTACATGAACCACACACACTACACATTATACACTCAATACTACACACTACATACTTTTCATCATCCATTATACACCTATGACATCTTCTTTCGTAACCCCTATTATATATTTTGTGTCTTATTCATTCTACACATTCACGACATATCTTTCGCACATCCACTACTATGTGTTACACTCACTACCCTATGATACACTCTAGTTCCATGGTCCATACTCGACTACTAAGGGTTTACATCAAATGGACCTTCCCACACTCACATGTTCAATCACTCACTCACACACTCTATGTTTTGTCCTTTATAGATCACATCTTTCTATCACACACATTCAAACCATTTCCCAATGACGCACTCTTGTTTACGGTTCATTTTTTACTGTTGAGGGGGCATAAATAAATGATCCTCATCTCATACATACACATCCATTTGGGGGGCGTGTGGCTCCTATCATTCACATTGTATTGTATTTCATCCCATCCGCAGCATATTACATATCTTGGTTACATTTACTCTTGCTTACTTTTCCTTACATGTTCACTTTATTACACATGCTAGATATATATCTTGTATGTCATTATCTTTTATCATACACACATACATGTTCTCTTTTATTCCTAATTATGATCGTAGATTATATAGGTATATTACACGCAGCATGGATGCTTGACCTATTCTCAGTCCCACAACGGCTCCTGGGGGTATCCACTTCCGTATACTACAAGTTTTATTGTTTTATTTTTCATAACACATTTATATATCGGATTATACATGTTTTGACATGCTCTTTATCTTTCTAACATGCTAACAGGTGCTTCATGTGCAACATTTGTTTTGTAGGACTATTTGTTTCCTTGGTTGTTTGTTACATTGTTTTTCATTGTTTTCTCTTTGTATGCTCTTGTTTGTGGGCTTTTCCCTTTGTTTTGTGTGCACATTGTCTACTTTTTTCTTTGTCAGCCTTTATTGTCTTGCGACACCATGAGTGGTTTCCCATGTTTGGAACCCACTTTTTGCGATCTACATTGTCTTTTTGTGTGTTTACATTGTCTTCTTGTGTCTTATATTATACATTGTATGCTTAGATTACATTTTATCTTTTACATGCGTACTTGGATTTTTTTTACTAACATTTCTCTCCTAGACACTTTGTTTTCGTGTGTCTTGGTTTCTACCAAGCACATTCCCTTCCCCCTATAGGGCACAGTTTCAACATAGCAGTCAGTCCTCCTTTGGGTTGCATACTCCTTCAATGACATTGCATGCACCCCAAATGAGGGCGGCATAATTTGGGTGAATCATTCACCCCATACAGCATCATACGGTCATCACATAGCATAGCATGATACCAGTACAACACATTCATTAGTACCAGATAGGTCTCAGAATCAGACTTGGGTCCTTAGCACAGTACATACACTAGTGCCCAGACTAGGACAGTAGCACCTGGGTGCCCCTGACCCTTCCTGGATGTCTGTGACCAAGGGATAGTTACACATTATTTGGCAATTCAGCAGAGTCTATAGAACTCCACACAACGGCTTTTACAAGGCACACATTCCTTAGCACTTGGCATGCATGCACTACACAACACTTTTTTTTAATTTCGTGTTGGATCAAATTGTTCAAATTTTATACACCATTTGTAGTGGTGTTCTACATTGCGGGAAGTAGTTAAAGTTTGGAGGATAACATCGTATTTTTTTCCCTACACTTCTTCCATGACTTGGCGTGAGATCACCCCAAATAACTCGTGGTTGACACAATTGGCGAAATATCACCCAAAAAATTGGTTCTTCTACAACATCATCAGTATTCTTTCTACACCCTTTTTCTCATCATGAATCAAGTGCACAGGTTCCTTTTTCACATTTTTTGCATTTTACATATTGTTTACACATTTTGACCATATACACACATATTTGACTACTTGTTCATTCTTCTCTTTTGCACACTGTAGACACCTAAAACATTCTTACACTTAGCATTTCATCCAATCCAGTCAATTAACGACACTTCGTTAATTCCCTATTCTTCGCTCCATTCTTGGATTCCCATTTACGACACTCTTTCGGTCGTATTCCTCCTATAATCAGATTTTTTGGCTAATATCTCTCTTATTAGCTAAACATTCCTCCTTTCGACCATTCAGAACCTCCCTAGTTCTCTCTAGACCACTTCTATTGGCTTTGTAGGCTATCTATCAGTCACAAATGGTTATCCAAACCCTGACCAACTCTCAACGAGTCTCTAATCACTTGCTGATCAAGTTTAACTAGCATAAACCCTACTTAACTAGCCTAAACCAAGCTTAACTAAGCCTAAAGCATGTTTATCCTAATCTAATCTAAAATATTTAGTCCCACATGCACCCAACTTCCAAACTCTTTCAAACCAGAAACTATAAATACAAGCCTAAGGTTTTCCTTTCAAATGGTCCTTCTCTCTCAAGCACTTTGGAAAGGCATTAGAAATCATTTGTGATAGCTTTAAGCTATAAAACATTTGGATCTTGGCCATACTCCATTGTTGAGAGCTCCTCCATCTTGCATCCATCCATTCCAAATATAGTTAGTAAGGGAAGATCTAAAGCTTGGCCATGTAGCCAACTTGGAGAGATCTCTTCACTATGTTTGGGAGTAAACAACATCACATTTGATTGCTAGGATCTTCATAGGTTCAATGTTTTATAGCTTTCAAAAGAGTAGAGAGTAGCTTTATCATGTTAATTTTTTTATGTTTTTGTCAAAGTTATAATGCTTTCATGTTAGTTTCCCTTGTTTATCTCTTATCTCATGGTGCATAGTTGAGTTAGCAAAGCTTTGAGGTTCTTTAGCCTCATTCTATAGCTTTTGCAACTTTCCATTGCATACATTTGGCACGCCCAGTGGGACATGAAGTCCATCCTCCATTAATGGAGTATTTTCAAGCTATTTATTTTCAGTTTTATAACCACTTTCATGTTTTCTAGGATAAATAGATTGATATTTACATGATTTCAGGTTTTTAAGTAGGCTAAATCATCCTTGATCATGTATATTTTGTGGGTTTGAGCTAAAAATAGGCTTCTTTGGCTAACCTTTAACCTGTTTTCTTTTTAAAATTTTAAAATTATGTTATTTTTACATATTTTACAAGGGGTGCGCGTAGGTGTCATTCTAGGCACGTCCCCGTTGAAACGGGCGTGCACATGTCAGTACTGGGGTGCATCTGCGTCGAATTGTATTCACCACCAATCTTCTGGAGGCCATAACTTTTTCTCCCGAGCTCGAAACGACTTCTTTTTTGTTGCGTTGGAAAGGTATTGAAGAGAACTACACAATGAAATCAATAAAATTAGGATTTTTATTACAGAAATTTATGGTTTAAATTATTAGGTAAATAGTCATTTTCTAACATATCTTAAAATCTAAAAAATCATTTTCTTGGCCATTCTAACACTTTGAAAGGTTTTGTGACACTAATCAGTTGTTTGCAGGGTTATTTTGGTCTTGTTTTTGACTAACTTAGTTAAGTGTTTCATTTCTTAGTTGATAGAGGTTTTTCGAAGTGTGTATGCTCTTCCCTCGCACCTTCTAGGTGATCTTGGGAACCAAAAACACTTTTAAAACCCTCTTATTGCTTTCAAAAACCCTTACTTTACACTTCCTAATGGATGAACATTTCAAAATTGGTTTAAATGAATTTGAACTTTTGCAAAAATGTATTTTTCCATAAACTTGTTTTAGTTGAGTTTTCGCGTTGCGTATGCTCATCCTTCATGCCTTTTGGTGATATTAGGAATCAAAAGCAACACACAAACTCTCTTTTGATATCATGATCTTTGTGGAAAACTATTAATCTTGGTATGTAGGACCAAAATCGCATGTTAAAGAAAGGAGGAGATAAGACAAAGAAAAAACCTTCTAACACGTGTTTTCATATAGGTTGCCAAATGGTGTGCTACTTAAAACCACATTTAAGTTAAAAAGATAAAAAAACACACCACTTTCATCACACTGTATTACAGGTTTCAGAAAAGGGTACGTCCCTATCCACTCAACTGGAACATAACCCCTTTGGCATAATGCCTTAAGCTACAACAATGGGGGTGGTTCCAGGAACCCTAAAGTAATCCACTGCTGAGTAACCTCGTGGATGAAACAGGAAGTGCTCCACTTACCCACTTGACTAGTTTTACACTGTGAGTTAGAGTCACAAGTTGTCTGTATGGCAACCCAATGATGGTACAACTGGATGCACTAGTTATTTCATTGTATTAGAAGGGGGTAAAGTAAAGCCGAGATACTCCCAAATTAGTCATTGTGACTCTTTGGGTAAATCGAGCTCGCTTAAGACAATCTTGTGACACCTAGTTGAGAGATCTTGTTAGGGAAGCCATTCCATCAAGGAGCCCACTTTACTAGTCCATTATCATGTCTTGGCCATCATGAAGTGATAACTTGTTTGGATTCAGAACCTTGTTTTTCAAACACAGTAAAGAATCCATTTAAGTTAGATCTAAGTGTATCTCATCACAAAGTTTACAACGTGTTACTTATCTTGGTTTCTTTCTCACCTTCGGACGAGGTGAAACTCTACCCAAGTAACACTTAGTTTATTTCCATCTTTTGATCTACACCTTTGCATTCTTGTTGCCCATTTGGGACAAGAGAAGGCATCTTTCGGGAGTGTTGTCATAGATAGTGTTCACCACTTTTTTGTCCGTTTACGCTCATCCATGTTTGCGGCTGAGTTGTTAAATGTCTAAAGTGTGTGGATGCGTCCTCATATCTTTGATGGCCACTTGATCTTGATTTCAAGATCATCATCATAGTTAGGATTGATTCATCATTTGATCTCCCTTTGACGTGTTACCTTGTTCACATTGTCTCGACACAATTAAGATACTTATGTCGTGTTTTTCATAAACGTGATCTAAGTATCCACATTGTGGCGTTACGCTGCCCACATTTTAGCACATCCTTAGTATACTTTGACTTAGTTTTACTTCAAACATTGTCCAAAATATTGAAGAGTGTCGCTTACTTTGTTTGCATCGTTTTGATACCACTTTGACACTAATATCTCACTTCTCGTGAAGCTTGATAGATGTGTCCAATTGGTGTGGTTACGTGGCTTACATTTGTAAACCTCACCCTTTAACATTTAGGCCTTGTTGGTTGTTGAATTTGTCATGGTATCCTTTGATTGGGAGTCACATCTACCCTTTGTTAATATTTACGCCTTGTTCATTTCGAGCTTGACGTAAATATTGACATTGTGTTGATCATCTTTGCATCGAACTATCACTTTGCACACGCATTTGCATAGGGTGTATTTCCTTGTTGATTGGCTTTGTGTTTCACACTTGCATGATTGTTCCTTGTGATTATTCATCTAGAAAAATTGTTTTCTAGGACAATCCTTTTTGATCTCATCGAGATTGCATCATCACAATGTCTATTTTCCTTAGACCTTCTTCAAAAAATCACGCACGCATCTCCATACTTACAAAATGTCTAGTTGGATGTCATTATGCTTCCTTGAATTGACATGTCACTTCCTTCCCTTTGAAGGAGTTCCATCACACTATCTAGATCTAGACATTTGTGCTTAAATGACACCAACAATGACTGACTATCACGCGGTTTCTCACACTTACTACAATACGGAACCTAGGTTTAGGAATTCAAATCAAAATATTCCCATTACAACTAAACCTCATTTGGTTCTTTGTGCTAGAGGGCCCATTCGGGTACCCTGTTCCCCACCTTCAGCTCATAGTCGGTGGTATGGTTTGGATGCTTCTGATCCAAATTATTATTCAGGTTCCCCCCACTCTTCTTCTTTTGATTCAGATCCAAACTACCATTCGGATTCCCACTCTTCTTCTGAAGACTCGGATCCCAACTATTTATTCAGATACCCCTAGATCAAATCTTGAATCAAGGTCCTCCCTTTCTTCGCAGGACCTTTATTCCAAATCACCTCAATGATGTCTTCCTCCTTTGAAGACTCATGTGACTCCAAGTTCCATCGATCGAACATCTAATTCGGGTCTTGAGTCACGGTCCTCCCTTTCTTCGTAGGACCTCCTTCATCAGTCGTCTCAACGACCTCTTCCTCCATCGAAGAGTTCCATGACTCAGATTCCCTCTAGTCAATCATCTAATTTGACTCCTACGTCGCAACTTAACGGATGGCTATGTGATCCTATTTTCTCTCCTACATTGCATCGTCTTCTAGAAAAATGATCTAAGGTCCAGATCCAATTCATCCATTCATGAAATACCATCTTCATCTCATGAGATCTTCTGCCTACCACCAATCCTACTTCCTCTCTTGAGTCATCATCTTCTGATCAATCAAATCAAACCTTCCCCTAAGATATCTTATCGGACTATGTTTCTTCTATTCAAGCCTTCCCCTCCTCTCTATGGCCAAAGTCAAACAATAGGAGACCCACTTCTAGTCAACCTACTCGAAGAACAACAATTGATTTTTCTCAGAATGAAGAAACAATCAGAGTACATGATGATATCCCTTTAGAGGATTACAAACAAGGATTCTTTCTAGAACTTGATACGCTCGCGTATTGGGGAAAAGAAATTGATCCTTTTGTCAAGAACATAGAGGAAGATCCTAAGGTCATGGAACTTGATTCTTCTTCTCATTATTCCATCTTCACCTTCTTCTGAGCATGATGAGATGTCAGGGTCTAGCATTGAGCCATGGCCTATCTTCTCGTTACCAAATCATTCATTATCTATCATCATTCCTCAATCAAAATCTCTCCTTGGGTCACCGCTGAGTAGCCCATCATCTTCTTCTATCCTTGGGCCACCCCTGGGTAGCCCTCCATTTTCTACTTGTGGGTCACCTCTTGGTAGCCCATTACCTTCTATTCTTGGGCCACATCCTAGTAGCCCTTCATCCTCTTCTATCTATGGGATACCTCCTGAGTAGTCCCTCCTCATCTATACTTGGGCCACACCCTAGCAGCCTTCGTCATCTTCTTCTATTCTTGGGCCATGTCCTCATAGCCCAATTTCTTCCATCTTAGGGCCATATCCTAGTAGCCCTTCATCATCTTCTATTAGTGGCTCACCTCCTCGTAGCCCATCCTCTTCAATTCTTGGACCATATCCTATTCATCCATCACATCATCCTTCTACCAATGACCGGGGAAAGCCCACCATCATTTCTCTCATTCCTATCATCAATCATAATCGTTCTCTCTTCTTCTCCTTCTCGGGATCAGAAAAGTCACATCAGCTTATAAGAAACCCAAACAGGTTCATTATCAAGCTCAGTTCAAAACTTCCAAGAGCTCCAAATCTCCCAACAACTCAAACGATCTTAAAATTGTAAATCAAGCGTGATTCAAGAACGCACATCAATGCAACCATCAAGTATGGCACAAAGTGCAGAAACCTATGGATAGGGAACTCAAGCTCCCACATACAAAATCCATGTTTCAAGATAAATCACAGTCATTTGTTGAGTATGAGCTCACCACGATCATCGAGATCGGAGATAACATTACGCTTGATAAACAAACACGCCTAGTCTCCCTTATCAAGGAAGTCACAAACATTGTTGTTGGATCTTACCACACAGAGTGACTTTGTTGGTCCCAACTTTCCAAAAACTATCAAAAATCTAAAAATAAAAAACAATTCAAAAATACAAAAACATTGAGAAAACACAACAAAAATCAAAGGTACAAAGATCAAACATTGCAATCAGGTATTGCGTACACATGGATGTTTCTTTCTTCCCTTTCTTATCATTCCTTCTGCAAGTCTTCCTACCATTTTCATCCCTTCGGTGATATTTTGGTTAGCCTATTCACACACATTTTGTGACATTTATCTCTATGGTATCTGTTTGACCCTGGTCTTTCATCACCTTGGTAAATTAAAGAACGACTGACCTCTTAGAGATCCTATCACATTCAACATCTAATAAACTTGTTGCGAAGAACTTTTGGACATATTTGTTGACACTAGCCAATGTCATCATCACAATCACTTCCACCTCCTTCCATCAAGCCATCAGTGGTTCTTAACCCCTTGTCAAACAAGAGAGCTGAAATAAGTTTTCAGAAAGAAAAAGAATCAAAATCAATCAAAAAATCAAAAGCTAAAAGCTACAAAGCAAAAGCAAATTGATATATTACTCTCTCTTGGGGTATTTCCAATAATCTCTATCGGGGCTATGGATGCCTGACTGGCAGTAGAGAAATGTTGTGATTAGAATCAAATACATCTCCGTCAGGGCTATGGATGCCTGGCTGGCAGCGGAGCAATGTATGGCTATCCTTCCACCCTTCATTCACAAATCACCTATCATCTATCAAAATAAATCATTCCTACACATTGGCTAGGGTGTCTTCACTTGTTGTCTATTAAATCTTCCCTTCAAGAGGTAATTAAATTCCACGTGCACACACTGGATCTCTATGAGTAAACAGGATTAGTATGTTACCAAGTGTCTTTTTTTGGACCTTGTTCAGACTCTTACTTTAGTCCATATCTCGTCTCACGATTTGTGCCTTTGGCTAATCACTTCTTCATCGCGAGGCTTCTAAGCTACATTCATATCATTCACATCGTTCTTCTACTTCATTCAGAACATCCATGTGTATAAGATTACTTTTTTGCCATGTTTTTGGACACCTTTGTCACCTTTCACAAAAACAATCTTCTCCTTCCTTTCTATCATGTGCTTTTAGGCCAACTTACGCTGGGGGCATCCTTGCTTCTTCCCAGCACTTCATTGGTTTACGTTCATCATCATGTTGAACCTATCCATAATGGCCTTGGGTCCCGCTTCTACACGTGAAGAGTTTTCCTTTGAATACTCCCACCTAATCGCTGGGGCATTTTTACATCTTCACCTTTCTCGTACATGTGGCCTTATGCCCTTGTACATCCCATCTATCGCTAGGGGCATCCATGCTTCCTTGTCTTCCTGTACATAGTTTCAGAAAACTTTCAAAATCATCAAAAACATTCAAATATGTTAGAAAAATAAAAAACATTCAAATATGTTAGAAAAATAAAAAACATTCAAATATGTTTCAAAAAAATCAAAAACAATATAAATCATCCTACAAAATGTCACTCTTTGGTTCTCACTTGTTCATGTGCGCGACTCGTGGATCATCTTGATCTACCTCCATCAACAAAAGCTAGGCTTGCTTACTTCGTCTGTACTCTGGGGCACAACGAGTTGCCTGGTACTGTTTCGTAGTGCACATTGCTTTTTCATAGGACCCAAGTGTCCTCCGTTATTCCCCTTGCATGTATCCTTGCTTGGGGCACCATCATTAACCCTTGTCGTTAATTCACACAGGTCAGAACTGAAGCTCGATAACAAAAACATTACATTATGTTTCTCTGTTAGTTTAGCTTGTTTACTTTCTCGTATTGCATTGCATTTTGTATGTTGCATGGAGTTAGGCATCTTTTACTTTCTCGTATTGCATTGCATTTTGTATGTTGCATGGAGTTGGTGTTTTTAGCAATGGACATTTGTTCGTATATGGCTTTTCATGTCATACTACACTTTTGTTCATTCTTTTTAATAAGGACCGATGATGAAGATCACTAGCAATATGATGAAAAATAAAGTTGTTTAAAAGGCACTGGATGGATGTTAGCTCATTCCCTCTTCCTCATACTCTTTTTCTTCTATATCCCCTTTCTTCTTCTTCTTCACACTATTCTTTCTTTTGTTCTCTTTCTGTCATCTTTTCGATCGTCAATCGAGTTCTTCTATCACCCCATTGACAATCGAGGGGGCATCCTCCATTCTACTCATTTTTCTTCTATCCCTTCAAAATTTTCTACTTGTTTATGCTTGTCTACTTTCTTTGAAGTGACGTCGCTTACGCCACCTCAAAGAGGGGAAAATGTAGACACCTAAAATATGCTTACACTTAGCATTTCATCCAATTCCATTCAATTAACGACACTTCGTTAATTCCCTATTCTTCACTCCATTCTCGGATGCCCATTTACGACACCTTCTCAGTCGTATTCCTCCTATAATCAACTTATTTGGCTAATATCTCTCTTATTAGCTAAACATTCCTCCTTTCGACCATTCAGAACCTCCCTAGTTCTCTCTAGACCACTTCTATTGGCTTCGTAGGCTATCTATCAGTCATAATTGGTTATCCAGACCCCTCCCAACTCTCAATGAGTCTCTAATCACTTGCTAATCAAGTTTAACTAGCCTAAACCCTAGTTAACTAGCCTAAACCAAGCTTAACTAAGCCTAAAGCATGTTTATCCTAATCTAATCTAAAATTTTTGAGCTTTAGTCCCACATGCACCCAAATTCCAAACTCTTCCAAACCAGAAACTATAAATACAAGCCTAAGGCTTTCCTTTCAAATGGTCCTTCTCTCTCAAGCACTTTGGAAAGGCATTAGAAATCATTTGTGATAGCTTTAAGCTATAGAACATTTGGATCTTGGCCATACTCCATTGTTGAGAGCTCCTCCATCTTGCATCCATCCATTCCAAATATAGTTAGTAAGGGAAGATCTAAAGCTTGGCCATGTAGCCAACTTGGAGAGATCTCTTCACTATGTTTGGGAGTAAACAACACACAATTTGATTGCTTAGAATCTAACTAGGTTCAATGTTTTATAGCTTTCAAAAGAGTAGAGAGTAGCTTTATCATGTTAGTTTTTGATGTTTTTGTCAAAGTTATAATGCTTTCATGTTAGTTTCCCTTGTTTATCTCTTATCTCATGGTGCATAGTTGAGTTAGCAAAGCTTTGAGGTTCTTTAGCCTCATTCCATAGATTTTGCAACTTTTTGCAAGCCATTACTTCATTGCAGGTTTCCAATGATTTCGGTGATCACTATGCGACCAAAGGCAAACAACAATGAACACATCGCGACCATTCAGAGGAGGTTTTCGAAGCATTTTCGCATAACCATGCACCAAGAAACAAGTCTAGGGTGCCCACAGGTGCCCCTGTCCCTCTCGAGGCACCCCAGTTCAGACTGATCATCAGCTCTGACACTTTTTTTAGGATATGTGCAAAACCTATCCCTCTCTATTCATCCGGTTAGCACTTCAGCACTGTTCAGATTTCACTGCAAACCAGCTAAGTCATCTTACTCCTTTGCACTTAGGGTTTCGCATTTTCTAGCTTAGCTTACCTGGGTTAATTTTTGTACATAATTGTTTATTTATTTATTGTTGTAATAGCAATCAGATTGGGCTTATATTTCCATATCAAAATTAATCAAATACTACTTTTAGCAAAGTTAATAAGTTGTTGCGAAGCTTATTGGTAATAGTTGAGAATCATCTTAATTGTTCTAGCTTCAACAACAGAGGCTACACCCAGGAGGAGGGTATCATCCGCAAATTAACCATAAGTTGCCGCTGGAGCCTCGGAGGTGATTTTCAAACTCGAGATGGCCGTAACATTTTTGGCACCCCCCTAGGGCCCTACTTAACGAATCAACCTTCAAAATGAAGAGGAAGCGTGAGAGAGGATCACCTTGCCTGATACCTCTATTTTTGGTGAAGTAACCAGTCAGAATACCATTCACCAAAATAGAGAACCATGGAGAAGAGATACATCCTCGAATCCAGCTACACCATTTCTCACATAAGCCAAAATTTTCAAGAACTTTTTGGAGGAAGGACCAAACTAACCCCTATCAAAAGCTTTCTGCATATCTAGCTTAAGTATTATTCCAACTGATTCACAATGTTGAGCCATTTGAATAGTGATCACTCCACCTTGAATGAGGCGGCCCCTAATAAACCCATTTTGTTGATCAGAGATCAAGCGGTCCATAGAAGGCTTCAACCTAGTAGTCAGCATCTTAGTAATGATTTTCTAGGAAGTATTACAAACACTGATAGGCTGAAAATTGGATATTGATTTGGACCTAAGAGATTTATGGGGCAAAGCAAGAAAAGTATTGTTCCATTCTTTTGCAAGATAGTCATTTCCTTAGAACTCATTAACCGCCTCTAGCAGGTCTAATTTGACTATTTTCCAGAAGGATTGATAGAAAGTTGTTGGAAAGCCCATCATGACCTGGAGATGTGTCCCCTTTCATAGAAAAAACCCGCTTTATGAACTTCTTCGAGGGAGAAAGGCTTACTAATATTCTCATTAATTTCATCAGTGATCAGCTTCGGGATGTGTTGCAACATTTCCGTAGCTTCTTCATCATTTATGGGGCCTTCCTCCTTGAGAAGGTTAGTACATAAATTAACCATCTCCACCGATATATCTGTCTTAGAGGTCAAGTGATTCCCTTCCAGATTCAAGAGTTCCTTAATCTTATCTATGCTCTTATGTTTACTAGCAGTGGCATGAAATAATTTTGTGTTGTGATCTCCATTTTGAAGCCAAAGAGCCCTAGATCTTTTCCTCCAATAGATTTCTTCTTCAACAAAAGCATTATGGAATTCACTCAACAACTTCAACTCTTGTTAATTTAAGGAAGGGGTTCTTCCAGTTATTTCAATATGTGTAGAAACCTCAGCAATCTTCAAGGAGAGTTGAAGTTTCATTTCTCTTATGTCTTCAAAATTTTGGATTTCCAAAGTTTAAGTTGTTTCTTGATATAGCTAAGTTTCCTCGCAAATATGAACATAGCAGATCCCTGAATTTCCACCATCCACCGATCCTCAATGAGGTTGTCCAGGTTGTGGTTCTGTAGCCAGGCCAACTCAAATCTAAAGGGGGATTCTTAGTATTTTTAAACTTCGCTACATCCAAAAACAAAGGGTTGTGGTCAGAAGTAGCTTTGGGAAGGGTCGTCATCTGGAAATCACTAAAGTGTGACAACCAATCTAGGGATACAAGGACCATATCCTATCAAATTTGTATATGATTGATCCCTAATCTTTTATTTGACCAAGTATATGAAGCCCCATATAGGTAAAAACCAATAAACTTGCCCTGTCTAATGAAGTTGGAAAGAGATTTCATACTACTACAACTAACTGAAAATCCACCATGTTTTTCCGAGGGGAAAAGAGGTGTGTTGAAATCCCCAGTAATGAGCCAAGGAAGATGTTTACAACTATTTTTGAATTCCATCAGAGCTTCCCAAATGTTGTCCCTTTGTGTTTCCAAATTAGGACCATAAATATTAACTGCAGTGCAGCCCAAGTTTGAACCAATTTCTTGAAAGAAAACACCCAAAAAATAAAGTGTATTAATGATGCATTCCCCAAAAAGGATAAAAGGATTCCAAAAGGTACAAATCCCTCCAAAATTACCAACTGAAACATGGGAAGCAAAGGAGGCTTTGGGCCAAATCCTAAGCAAGATATTATCCTCTTTGAGATTTGTTTCTTGTAACATCATGATATCAGGAGAATGTTTCAATCTAATTTCCTTTAGAAGTCTTGTTTTTTAGGGGGGCATTGACTCCCCTAATGTTCCAAGAAAGTATCTTCATTTCTAAGGTTTGGATTTCCCCCCACCCTCAATGGAAAGAGTACCTTGAGTTCCCTAAGTAATATTTTGACCAGTTTCAAGCTGAAGCTTAACTATTTTGAAAGGTCTTCTGTTCTTTTTATTGAGCGCCAAACCCTTTTTTTGCAGTTGCTTCTAGTAATTCTGGGAGGGCTGCATTCTTCAATCACAAAAGATGAAGGAGAGCACAAAGAGGTGATTTCTTCCAAAAGGGAAGTGGGAGCAGGAGAAGCGGGATTTGAAGAGACAATATTGTCAGAGGTTTGGGGAAACAGGAGAGGAGGATCAACCACCAAGGGAGGGTCAGGAAGATCATGAAACGAGGGCGAGGAGGGAGGAGTGGTAGGGAGGTTCACCCGAACCACGGAATCAGGATGGACATGGGTTACCTCTAAGGGTAGGATCTCGCCATCTTCCATTAGAGCTTTATAAGGATTAGAAGTGCCCACTCTAGAGAAACTTTAGGGATAAATTTCCCTTTCTATTTTGGAGAGAGCATAGGGGCCCTCTGTTTAGGAGCAGCTTTAGAGGGACAAGCAGGGGCTCTGTGGCCAATGCTTTTACAAATGGAACAAGTTTGTGGCACATATTCATAATCAATGGTTTGGGTCCAAGTAGCCAAATTCGAAAGGATATCAATAGACTTAGGCAGAGGGTTACTGACATCAACGTTTACACAAAATCAAGCATGAATGAGTCTCGATATCGTTTTAGCAGCTTGATCAACTGCAATAAGTGAACCTAAAGAAAGTGCAATACCTTTAATAACCACCAAATCCCAAAACTCGAGCGTTAGTCCCAACATTCGAACCCAAATCGAAGCATGCATCATTGCTTTAGTGTGAGGGTTGAAACCAGGCAACCATTTTCGAAGATATAAACCACGTCGTCCAAAGAACCAAGGTCCCCCAAGAAGAACTCTGGAAAAGTTCTCTTTGTGTCCAAAGGTAAAAAGTGTAAAGCCATTCAGCATAGCTGCAATCTCAAGGGGGCCACTTGATATGAGCGCATTTTTTAATGTCTTCCAAAGGGGATCTTGGGCCCATTAGTTTATCAATCAAAGAAAAATTCCTCGATGTCAGATAAACATCCGTCATTTGAGAAGGAATCAGCAGAGAAAGTGTCCCATCCTGCTGTGTAGCCTACAATTTCACTGATTTTATTACCTTAGGGGACCCAACAACATCTTTCCGTGAGCCAAGAGGTACACATGACGAGGCATCACCAGAGCCATCATGAGGAGGATCAGAATCCAAACCAGAGGATCCGGCATAGCCATTGGAGAGCCCACACAGAAATTTCAAAAAAACCAAGGGCGGGAGCTTGGGAGAGAAAAAAATAATAATTGTGACACTACAAAATGACTTATCATTATAGAATATGCACAAAATGGGTTTCTTTAATAAAAGGCCTTAGAAACTTTTAAGCAAATGCTAGCATCCTCCCAACAACTCCCAAAAGGGAGCATATTATTCAGTGTCACTTGAAGGAATCAATTCACATTCTAAATATTTAGTGTATTCAATTATTCTAGACCTACATTTCCAAGAAATGAGATTTGTGCTAAAACAAAAACTTTGGAACAAGGTATAGGCCTCCATTAGACTATAATGGAAATGATATTTTTGTCATTTTGAGTAATTACAAGTGCCTATAGCTCCCTTTGTGTTCTCTTCATATATGATGCACCATCTTCCTCTTATCATCACAAACCAAGCTCCTCCACGTGTATTCAATGTTTTTCCACGAATTGATTCTAACTAGAATTGTTGGCTAAGAGCATTTGGATTGTGGCATATGATATTTTATTTCGAAAAAACATGACCCTTTACTTGCCTCCCATTCTAAAAAATGTGACTCAAAGTCGATGTTATTTTATGACAACTTGGTAATATATGAGCACCTAACGTATCAAGCAATCTTACATCAAGAGAATTTTTTAAAAATATTTTTTTCAAATTTTGGCTTCATTTTCTCTTGTTGGCATTCCGTCAAACATTTGGCATACACATGTTATTAATTGGAGACTCTTGAGCAACCTCAACAAAAATAAATTATATGACTTTGTTTGATTTCATAAAGACACGGGGCAACCAAACCGTTTGGAAAAGGAGGTCAGGGCAAGGAGTTACATATGCATGAAAATTAGCCCAAAAACATTCATGAGAGAGCAAAAAATATTTTTAGAAGTACTTTGAATTTCTTGATGAAGAGTTTTGCAACACCCAAAGGATTGAAAAAACACCACCAAGTAGTGGATAGAGGGCAGCAACACAAAAAATCACAAAAGTGTAAGGAAGGGAGGAACATGAGCATTTTAGGGGAGTTATTAGTTGGGGCAGCTGAGACAACAATTAGAAGATTTAAACCCACATTAGTGATAAAGTTTTTTATGTATAACATACAACAAAACACTCTCAAGATAAATTCTTATTGAGTAAAGGGCATTGAAACCCTGAAAGTACGCTTCAACATTTGTAATAATGTCTGTAAGCTCCAATAGACTATTTTAGCCCAAAAAGAATTTATTGAGCCTGTAATAAGACCATTCAAAATGTTTATGATCTGAAATTCAAATAATTAGAAAGCAAAATTCATCTGATAGAGTTTTGCAATATTTAAACATTTGTGTGTTTGCTTTAAAGAGGCCCAGAAATTGTGTTTTGGCCAAAAATAGCAGTCTATATCCTATGCAAAGTTGAATTGAGGTCACTAATGTACCGAATGTGTTTGAATAGGTTAAGAGATTTGTTTTGAGTACTCATACGCCCCATCTCTTTTCTCATTCCCACAAATTCTAAACTTATGGCAATTCACTAAATTACTACCTAAAATTTTCCATTAAAAAAGACAGAAATTTCAATTTTCAAGAAAACAACCATTGAAAGGTAATGGACAGCATGAAACAGGTGAGAAATCCATAGATAAATGTTTTGGTTGCAACGACTCGATTGTCATTCATTTGGTGCCCAACCTAGACTATATCACTTGGGGTTCAAATTTGGGTTGATTTTAAGTTGGGTTTGAGTTGTCTTGACTTTTGAAAGAAAAATGAAAACAATCTTGGCAATAATTTTGAGCCACCATTCAACACCAACTACACCAATTACAGGGGGCACAAATCCTATCCAATTTGCCCGGAGTAGAATGTGAAGAGAGGACCATTCAAATCCTTGTTATCCCTTTGGTTGTGAATAGCTTACAATATATCATTACAATAAAGTAATTTTATTAATGGTTCAACTTCCACAATGGATGACAGATCGTCTTCCAGATGCTTGGTATGTTGATAGAAGCATTGTCATGGCTCAAGCTCTGAAAGTGCAATCTGTGATAGCACACAAACTCCACATGACTGACGTGTTTTGCATTTTTGCATAAAATGCAGTCTTGGGCAGTATATTTCTTGGCATTGTAAAAATGTACAAGGCTGCACATAAAGTGAGTTCGTGCAATGTTGCATGAGGGGGTGAAACAGGACGAAACAACTGAGGGGATTTTTCCCTATACATCTAAGGCACCTATAAATACTTGGGGAGATATCCCCATCGAATGTTGTTGTTTTCTTTGGTGGTTGTGGTGGCTTTTTCTTAAATTGTTTAACACTTCATTGTTGGAGCTCTTTGTTTCCTACAATGACCCATATCATATTACCTACTGAAGGTTTATGTCGAATTGAACTCCCATACACTTCAAACTCTTTGACAATTTTTGATGTTTTAAAACATTAAGCTCCCACTAAACGATGAACGTTTTACTATTTACTTTTTATTTTCTTTGATTCTTTTATTTTAGTCTCCTGCTCTTTTTGCCCATGTAACCATTGTATCACTAATATATCTTTAGCCTTTTTCTTCCTTCAAAGTTCCTTTTCCTAAATCATTACTTGCACGATGTTGATGTTCTAGCCATATTGTTTCATTGTTTGACAGTTCAAATGCTTTCTGATTTCATACAAGCAGCAAATTCTGAACCTGAGTTCAAATTCTGATTTCACATAAATGCATCTTCATGGTGCATTTAATTCCTGAGACTTGTCATTATGGATTGCATCCACAAGATTATTTATGGCGCTCACAAGCCCTCCAAGTACCTCTATCAATCCCTCGCTCTGTTTCCTCCTGAGCTCTATGTCAAGCTCGCTAATTTGTAGTTGTAGTTCTCTGTTCATCTCCACACCCCTCCAATACATCTCTCTCTCAAGCTGTCTGGAATGAATATGTGCTTGGGTCCCTTGATGCAAACGAGCCTCTATGTTGTGAAAATTCTCACAAATTGCAGTAGCTATTGCATGCTCTGTATCATGATCATTTGTAGAAGATCTCCTTCGCTTCTTTTTTCCACCAATATCGAGAGGTTCAGGGCTACTCCCTTTACACCCACAGAGAGACACAAATCAGAGCGCAGAAATAAACTAGGAATAAATAGCTGAACAGAGAAAATCAGTTGTCTTAATCGATGAATATCTGAAGGGGTGAATGGATACCTGAATGGGTTGGAACCTGCACCTCAAGTATGTCATCTTGAAAGTCATGTTCAATAGCGATAAGACCATTTGCTTCAGTATCCAGGCTGTCAAATGTATCTTGAGAAGATCTGATCGGCACTTTGCTTAAATATGCATCCATTGCATCAAACAACTGGCGCTCCATGTAAGAAGGAATTTTATGCTGTTTTTTAGCATTATGACTCATATTCCAATATGACTGTGCCTGAAACTGAAATTCCCAGTCCTTGATCTTTTTGCAGTCAGACAAAAGCGATTCCCACTTTTTCCTGCATTGATCTGCTGTCCTCTCTACTTTTGAAGATTTGCATCTGGTAGATACAAGCTTCCACATGTTTGAAACAACACCATCGTTTTGTATTTTCGAAGTAGAATGTATAATCTCATTTTCAACAATCCATTTTTCTCTCACAAGAACAAGCATTTCCGTCTGTGTCCATCTAGGAGCCACTTGTGAATGTGCACTTTGAGAATACAACAGTTGTGGAGCATCTCGGAATGGCATCTTAGTTTCTTCAACCAATGATGATATTTTCCCCTCTTCTTCCTGAGTCTTTGCATCGCAACAAGGATGGTGGTGGTATCTTTCCATCATTAAACAACCTATGCACATCAACAGTTAAGTTTAAAATTAGAATTTGTATGTTACCAGAATCATTTACTTATAACACACATAAAGCATAAAGAAAGAAATGGTAAAACTGATTAGCAATAATATATCACATACTTTCTTAGTTCTTACCAATGGAAACATCAGTGTAAAAACGAAGCGAAAAATGTCAATGTAAAAGAAAACTCAATTAAAGTGTTCCTCCTGCAAATGGAATTGCAATATTGTTAATATTACCCATGAGTAGACACACAGAGAAGCCCTGATAAATACAAACCCAAAGAGGCCTCATATATGGATACTGATAAGGACTCAACAAATTGGGAGGAGTCGGTGTGATCAAGGTGAGTGAAAATGAAATGTCAACAGTCATTTATATGTAAATGAAACCCCAAAGGATTAAAATCCATCAGTTCCACACACCATTTTCTTTCATTCTATAAAGTGAAACTAATACAATCAAAATAGTTTATTGGTACCAATGCCTAACCACTAGAAGTGCTAAGACAGCACGATTACAGTAAAAGTGCACTCACATTTATGGTGTACAATGCTTATAAATTTATAATGTAATATACTGCTGTTCCCAAATCTCAACAACACATAATTCTGAGGAAAATGACAAACTGTATTTATTTGACAAATAACAAGCTTCTTGCTGCCTGGAAGCAAACTTTAGCTGAGATTCTTCAACAAACTTTATGTTTCCGTGAAAATGAGTGACATGGTTCACTCAAAACATCAGAAGAAAAACATATATGCATGTTGTCCAGAAGACCATATCAAAATGTACTCCTGAAGAGATCTTAGAACTGGAACTTTCTTATAGCTGTAAAAAAACCAACTAATTAAAGCAACTGAAGATCAATTAGAGCATAAAATGGTTGCGGCATTGACAAGCCCTTAAAAACAATATTACAGTTTGAAATTCCAACATTGTGAAAAAACATGATCTACAAAAACAACACAAAAGCATCATACATGCAAGCTTTAGGATATAAACATACTGTTGACCCCAGAATGGTGCAGGAAGGGACACTCTACGAAAGCAATTAAGCATCAGACACTATTAGAGCAGATAATGGTTGCGGAATTGAAAAGCCCTTAAAAAAATTACAATTTGAAATTCCAACATTGTGAAAAACCAGGACCTACAAAACACAACATAAAAGCATCATACATGCAAGCTTTAGGATATAAACATACTAATGACCCCAGAATGGTGCAGGAAGGAAACACTCTATGAAAGCAATTAAGCATCAGACCCGCGCAGGTGAGACACATGCCGAATCGAAGAGCGACTTAGTTGTGCAGAGGAGAAGGGAAGTTGTCGAGCTGTTCAAGAGACGTGCAGACAAAAAGAAGAAAGAAAAAGAGCCCCACACATGATCCAAGAAGGAACTCAAGCAAGATGACCGAGAAGAGACTATATAAATGATGACAGGTGGCAGATAATCAGAGATTGGATGTGGATGATCAGGGATCGATCATGCAGAAAGAAGCACGGGGGATGCTTCGAGAACCTCCTTAGAAGCTGGCAGCTGGATAAGTTCTAGAAGGTTGACAACACGATCTATCTGTGCGCCAACTAGTAGGCCAAGGAGTTCAAGGAATCCTATATTCAGGCCAAAGACTTAGATGAATTTCCGGCAGAATATTTAAAATGGGGAAAAGAATTTCTCGCTCCTCACATTGCCGACATATTAAACAACATCATTCAACAGGGTTTTCCTGGAGATTGGACTATTAGACTTGTGGTACCTCTTTTTAAGAGTGAAGATGTTAACAATCCTTCTAATTATAGAATTGTTGTCCCAAATAACTCCCCTAGTTATTTGGACAACTTATATTTTATTCTTACTCTAATGTTTCACATTTCAGGTTGCACGTACTCAAGATTGTTGTTTTGACACCTTGGCACAGTTGTTGTTCTTCCACGCACCCCGCGTGCCTTTCTTTCTTCATCCCTTTGAAGCCTTTTCCCTTCATTTTGTTGCCTCTTTCGATTTCCCCCCTTTTGCGTCTTCCCTCTGCGCATCCATTTTCACCCCAACTTTCATTCTATCTTCCGCGCACTTCTGCAAACTTGCCTTCCAAATTGGCTAAGTCCCCCACATGCCTTCACACTTGCGTGCCATGCACTCCCTCTTTTCCTTGCGTGCCTTGCGTGCGCCATTCTTCCTTACTACTGCGCCTTCCTTAGTTGAATGCCCGCACCCGCTTGCATACGTGTCTACTTCTGCAGCTATGTACCTTGCTTCCGCGTGCGTACTCTTGCGTATCCTTCTTCTACATCTTCGCGCGCCCGCTTTTAGCAGTCTCATGCCTCTTCCATCCGCGCCTCTTGTTTTTGTGCCTTGCTTTTTCTGCGCCAATCATTGTGCCACATCTTATGTCAAACTTGAGTGTGCTACACGCAATCTATCAAAGCACGCCAACAGGTTGCCGAATCCTGACAACAAGCCGATGAATGACACGTGGCAAAAACGACAAAACAAATCAACAGTTGGTCGATTTCTTCAGCCAATCCGTGTGTGCCACGTGTCTTGTGCGTTCAAGTGGCTCTGACATCTTCCGACAGCCGTATCTTTTGCTACAGAGCTCCGATCGGTGCATGCCTGGGCTTGTCAAAAATTTGCTGACACAAACTACAGGTTGGACTATTCAAATTCAAATCTAAGCGGGATTTGGTAGGCAAAAAATAGGGAAACGTCTTTCTGGGCATTAATGCATGCATCTAATCTACCCCAACCACCAAATTTCTTCAGATCTTGCCTTCTTCCTTCTTCTACACGCTAAACAGACATGGTGAGGCGCATAAGACAGCCCTACAAGCGGTTTTGCAAGCATTTATCACGTGTTGTTGGTGGTTGTAAATTTGAATCCGAGTTTCCCTCTCTTTCTCCTTCTCTTCGCTCCTTCTATAAATAGCAGAGTTCTGCTTTGTAAAAGGATCCCTCTCTGTTGTAACGGCACCATGCCAAAATGGTGGCCGACTTCCCACGGGTTTCAGACCTTGGCATGGTCTTTGTAATGTATTCTCGCCTCCTACCGTGAATGTAAATGATTGTGCGTCCCTTATGCAATAAAATCATGTTTTGTGGAATTCTTGTCTTCCCTTTCTCGTCTTCATTGCATCTCGCCTCTCTTTGCGTTTTCTGGCATGTTGTGCGTATTCCCGCTTGCAATCCCCGTGTTCATGTGTTGTTCGCGCTGGAAGGCCGAGCCTGCATGTTTGATTTGTGGCGCGCGCAATCTGCCCTCCTCTCCCGCGCCCACTCAGTTTCCTTCGCCGCTCGTGGAGAGTGATCAGCCCTTTCTTTGGCGTTATCGCCTTCTTTAGCTTAGGATTTCCCCTTTCTGCACATCTTTCTATCCCTGGTCCCTTGGCATGTTTAGTCTAGGATTTTCTTTCAGCATTAGGAGTAGCAGTAGCGTTAGAGGTAGGTGGAGGAACAGGCCTTCTCTGGAGATCCATCCCAAGCAAGCAAAGTCCCACAACTTGGGGACGATTCCATTGTTGTCTCAAACGACTCGGTTCTTCCAAATCCAAGACACGTGTGCACGTTTGAATGACCAACAAGAACCATCATGATCAACCCTTTCTTTGCAAAGTTATTTGGTAGCATGGTGGAATACAAAATCAGCAAGTGGGTAGAGGAAAAAGGCAAGAGAGCAAAAGGGCAAGCAGGGTTCAGACCTAACTATTCAAGAATAGATCATGGTATCACTTTAAGGCACATTATTGAAAAAACTTGGGCTGCTAAAGAGAAAGTTTTCTGCTGTTTTGTTGACTTCAAGAAGGCATTTGACACAGCTCCTAGGAGTAAGCTATGGGACAAGATGAAGGTACTTGGTATCCCAACACATCACAGAGCAGTTATTCATAGACTTTATGAAAAGGTACGAGTTAAAATTAGAACTCACATTGGTATCTCAGAAAGTTTCAGGAGTGACATTAGGGTTAAACAAGGATGCCCTTTATCGCCTACTTTATTTGGCCTATATATCGACAAACTTGAGGAATGGTTAAATATGCAGAGTGAAGATGGTGTTCGACTAGGAGAGTGTGTTGTAAGACTTTTCCTATATGTTGATGATCTTATCTTGATTGCTAAGTCCACTCAAGGCCTTCAAAAGCATTTATGTGTACTTGAGCACTTTTGCAAAGAAGTGGGGATGCAAGTCAACACCAAGACCAAGATATGATCTTCTCCAATAGAAAGAAAAGAACTCAATATGATTTCTATTTCGATCGAAACATTTTAGAGGAAGTAACAGAGTATAAATATCCGGGGTTAGACTTTAACAACAAGCTTAGCTGAGAGATTTGTGGCAAAAAGAGAACTTTAGGGGGGTGGAGATTTTTTTATGCTTTCCAAAACAAATGCAGAGAGGCATAATTATGGGATTGAAAAACTATGCAGACTTTGTTTGGGCTTTTAGTGACTCCAGTGGTGCTTTACGGATGTGAGGTTTGGGCTAGCAACATTTCAAACTCAAGATGGAAACAATTCGAGAGGATTCAAAGAAACATGATTACTAGCAAGTTCAAATTAAAGATCTCGGTCCCATATGAGATTCTCCTAGCTGAAACAAGGGCTATACCTCTAGAAGCTATTGCTATGGTTCGTCTCATAACATATCTAAAAAAGATCGAGCAAATGGAAGGTAGTAGATGGCCTAAGGTTGTCCTCAATGAGTTTTTGGAGAAAAGAAAGAAGACATGGATGAATCAAAACAACAAATGGCTTAAAAAATGGAACATTCATTTAAATGCATGTCCTAATAATAATCAAGAGATAAAAACTTTTCTTATAAACAAATTTCGTCAAGCTATGTGGGGAAAGCTGTTGGGGAGAAAGAAGAGGTACTATTTGGAGGAATTTAACTCTACATGTGATCATCAACAAAAGGCTTTTATAGGGATTAATATCCCGTGGAAAGCAAAGATCTTCATAGCTCAATTGAGAACTAATTCACACTGTCTTCGATGTGAAACAGGAAGATGGAAAAGACCTGAAGAGACATGGGAAGAAAGAATATGTATCTTTTGCAAGTTTGGTGCGGTGGAATCAGAGAAACATTTCATGTTGGACTATAATGTTTATAATGACATTAGGGCCCAGTTTGCTAGTACAGTGGCTACTGCCTCCTTTCAAGATATTTTCAATGAGAATATGGTTGAAAAAATGGGAGAGTTGATCATTAAAATCGCTAATAAGAGATTTGAATGCTAGAAAGATCTTTCGTAAGATCGGTTGTCCCATAGGCTGCTTTGGTAGTCTCGCGGACGTTAAAATATCTTCTTCTTCTTCTATAAATAGCACCATGGACTGCTCATTCAATTGATTCAAAAAGATTGGGCATTTTACACACAAAGTTGGAGAACACAAGTTTGGAGCATTCACGAGGATTGACGGGGTAGACATGGACGATTTTCAAGAAGTGTTGTGTTAAGCGGTGCATAACTGTAAACGTGTATTGTAGTAAAGTTTAAACCTATATACATTGTATATGTGGTATCCTAGGTTATGTAAAAATATGTATACTTCTATGTAATGAATATACGAGTTTGTCCTTTGATGGGAAATGAGGAATTGTGGCTTATGTGTCTATTGTGGTTTATGCATATCTCATGTTGTTAGCTACGGTTTATATTTTGAAAGCTTGCGCATAATGGAGGCCTAGGTGATCTCTCGTTGCACCTCAGGTGAATGCTTGGGTGTTACACTAAAGTAATATTCCGGTGTAGGAATGTATTTGTTGCACTAAGACAGGTTCTCGCAGGGCAGTATTTAAACCAAAAATTAGCCCAACAAATACCAAACAGAAATCCCAAGGAACAAGGTGCGGGGCCTGTAATCAAGGCCTGATGATAATAATCAACTTTAACCTAAGGGCATGGTGACCATGGGAACATACAAAGGTTAATGTAAATTATTGCTAGCACTAATTGCAAATGTGCAAGTTGCATTTGATTGCAGGCCATAATCGATAGACCCAACCCGCTTTAAGAGTAAGGTGATCTCACTTCTCATAATTGTACCTGAAAGAGTTACGCACACGTGTGGATTCCATAAACATTAAACTCACACGCATGGATGCAAACTTACTCAAGTGCCAGGTTTTGCAATGATCAAGTTTAATTATGTTAATGACATCAGCACAGCATTAAGGTGTTAAAATCATGATTAAATCTCGCATGGAAGTAAAACCCCTATAGTCAGTGCCAATCGATGATCATCAATACCCCTTAAAAGTGTAGATCTCAAATTGTACTACCTTTTTTAACTATTTGAAGTCGAATGACCTAAATGTGTTGAAATTATACACATCTGAGGTTCTAATAATAGATGATTAAATACAGAAAATCAGAAACTCAATAGTGCTGAAAAGTACAAAAAACTCATAAGAAATAAGCAATATTGAATTTGAACAAGTGGAAGAAGAATACTTACATAAAATACTGTGTGAGATGGACTTGCAGAACCTTAGAGAAGACTCAAAAAGCAGCACATAAGGGCTCCCACAAATTTGGTGACGTTTGTTGGGAACAAGATCCATTGTCAAATCTGACTTGGGGCAATTTTAGACACCAATATTGTACTGTGTTCGCCAAAATTGCCATGTTGCTTCAAAATTTCTATGCACCTTCGTCTACTTCTGAATGGCATTAAAATGTTTAAGAATTTTGCGATAACACTGAGAAGGCCGTAATGTCTTCTCTTCACTTCAAACCCTAGCAACACTCGAAGGAACTTGAATAAAATGAGCTAGACTAGGCCCGGACTGCCCTCCAATGAATTTGAAATGAAGTAGTTACTACTTCACATGTCCAATCTGAATCAAGAATTATCTAGTTGTATGCATATTTAAATCCCATGTGAGTGAAGTGGTGGTCCTTCACTCTATCTCTAGGTACCCTTAGGTATAAGAGTGGCAACTACATAAACTTCACTTAGACTCATTTTGGTACAAGCATGCAAACTAAATAAATCTTTCAAAACTTGAATAAATTTTGTTTAGAGTAAATCTTTCGAAGCTTGATATATATATTTTAGGTATTTGTTATAAAATATCTCCAGGGGGCTTTGTATATATAGCCTTCTCAATTTTGAATTAGGAACATATTGGCGTGCACAAGCAAACCCAAAACAAATTAAAAGACCAAAAAAAGGCAATCACCCTAGCTTTAACACATGAAAGTCCTCATTTGATAGAATCGGCAGGTCGAGGAAAGAATCGGATGCCAATATTGTCTCAGGGTCACTATTGGACATCAATAGTGTCCCAGGTATAGAAACAAAAGAAAGACACGCAAGGAAGCAAAATAGATAGGGGACCTCTAGAACAATACTAACAATGAGATAAAAAAGAGGAAGAGAAGAAGCACGTGAGAGAAGAAAACAATAGAGTTGAAATCAAGGGAAAATACACCAATAATAGCCTAATCTAAACTAAGGGACCGTATGTACAAAGTCACACTAAAAGTCTTGCAATAAAAAGGCTTGTACTGAAGGCACAACAAAGATCAAAAAATAATTCAAAATGCCTTGAATTAATATTCAAAATCATGCACATATATATATACATTGTAGATATAGTTGGAAGGAGAGTGGAGACAGTTGGAGAGGAAACCATCCAACCAGTTGCAACAACTAAATGCTACGCAGGCATAGTTAAAGACTAATCAATGTAATAACTAATATTTACTAACATCCCCCGCCCCCTTAATACATTGTTTCTAAACATCATATTTCTAGATAGTGGACCCTTCCAAACACAATAAAAAAATTATTACACTCTCCATGTAGCCTACTCACCTTTAAGGTGGCATGCCATCTTTTTGGCTTCTTGGTCTTGGTGACACCTTGGTTTTTCCCTGCAGGATTACCACAAACCTGGAAGTGGCATAAGCACGTCCATCCTTGAGAACACCTTTAGTGGTTTTGGGTTTCCCTAGATTAGCACGAACCCATATGGTTTTCTGATTAACTAAAGATGGGGATGTATGATAGTTAATCTAATCTAGAAAAACATGTAAATATAGTAAATAAATGCAGTAAATGACTATGGAAAATGACCCAAACAACTAATCTAATGAAAGAAGAAACCCTAATATGCAAGAGAAGTATAGAAGTGACTTAGTTGATTTGAAGAGCTCATTGGACTATGTTGCAAAATGAAGAAAATACTCTGGAAACATGAACGACTATGCAGAGGTCCTAAAAAGGACATATCTTGACTGATACTATGGATTGGGGCGCCTGTGGGTGCTCTGGTCTGTAAAATGGGTGCCTTTGTATGTGTAAAAGGTCTGGAACAAAGTTTCACAGGTTCAGCAGGTGATCTGAAACCCTCGATGTGTGTTGCATCAAATTCGCTACATTGCGCCAGGTGTCACTGATAATCTAAGATGAAAGAAAGACCTGCAAGAGACCACAAGAAGTATCAAAACCCTAAAACAAGAAGAATGCAAATGAATGAGTTGGACTGACCTCAACTGCCACAACAGTGGGCTTACTAACTGAGCATTGCAATATATTTCGGACCCAAATGTAGTTCTGGTGTGTGTGTGTGTGTGCATCATATGCCCTAGGTAATCTTGTGTTAGTCGTACTTTGTGAAGTAGCGAGCAATAACTAGATGTAAAAAATGTGTAGAATGGTGGACGGAATAGAATAGAATTCATCCACCTATGCTTGTGTGATGTAGATTGAACCAATCTTGTCCTTGTGATGGAGCTAATGGATGCAAATGATCTCCAACTGGATGCAACTCTAGGTGGATGATAGTAGTGACTAGTGTTTGGTCTCTCATTATGGTCTCATAACTTTATATTTATAGCATTCTCTTGATCTAATTTCATAATTAACCCCGAAATGGCCGACCACCAAAAATACAAGAAGCTGAAATGGCTAGAAAATGCCCAAAAGGTGGCGGGAAAATTCAAAAAGGATCAGGGCGCCCCTAGTGGGACTAGGGCGCCCATTGGCACCCCAATAAAGGTTAAAATAACGTGAAATGATAGAAGTTGAATGGGCATATGGGTGTAAGAGGTCGGGAATGATGAAAGAAAATAAAGTAAGATGGCCAAAAGATGGGGGTTAATTAGTAGATTCTTCACTTAAGAACCTTCTAAATACTAGTATGAGACCGAGACTAATTAATGTCTAAAGTGCATGATTTTGTGTCTACATTTTCCCCCACTTTATGTTGGTGAGCGGAAAGCTTGGTAACATAAAGTAAATAGAGATACCTACATGATGTCCATGAAGATTGTAGTAGAAAACACATTGAAGAACTAGACAAAGCATGGAATGACAAAAAGATGATGGAGCGTGGAAACTAAAGATGAAAAAGCACAAAAAAATTGATGAGAGTGAACCTTGGGCAGAAACGTGTGTGTAGTTGTTGATGTGTGTGATGTACCTGCATGGTTAGTATGGTGTGTGTTGTCGCAAAATGTTGTTGTTGTTGTTGTTGCCCCCATTTGACCGCTTGTTTCTCATACGGTCAGACTTACAAGGATAAAATGATCAAGTAATCAAATATATATGTATATATGAGTAAAACAAATGTAATGTAAAAGACACATGTATATGAATGTAAAAAGCATGTAAATACAAATGAAAATGGAACATATGCACCTGATCCATGTCGAGAAAGAGAGTGTAGAAGGATATCTTGTCCTAGGTTTTTCGGGTGATCCAACGCCATATGCTAAAGAAGTGTATGGAAGAATTCCATTGTATCCTCCAACCTATAACTACTTCCTTGAATATGTGTGAAGAGATCTCTTCACATCCTAGTTTTTTGGGCAATCCAACACCATTAGCCGAAGAAGTATAGGGAGGAATTTCGTTGTATCCTTCAACCTTTAACTGCTTCCCAGAATGATAAGGATTAATGTTTCCTATAAAAGCCATTGTGTACGGGGTTCGTATACTAGTATGAACCCACTCATTGTATGTAACCCACAATGCCAAGGGCGGAAAGTGCACTGAATTGAACCGGTGTAAATGCACCGTGTAGTATGTAAAACCCCAAATGATGCTCCCCCTCTTTGGGGGTGCATGTGATGTTGATGATAGGAGAATGTGGCCCCAAAAGAGGACCAAACAAGTTTTAGTACGAACAAACATGCATATAGAAAACAATGTATAAGATATGAAGCAAAGTAATAATGTAAACATGCAAGAAGGAAAAGTAAGCCACACAAAGAGGGTTACAAACATGGGACATCACTCACGATGTCATAAGACATGCAAGGCCAACATGGCCGAAAACAAACAAACAAGTGTGCACACTAAAATAGGGAAAAGCCTGCATACAAGAAGAAACAAAAACATATAATGTAACAAACAAGTATGGAAGCATGTAACACCCCATGCTTTCCTTACTGTTGTCAAAGTAATGATAGGACAAATGGTTTTATCCTATGTTGTTGGCACCCTTGCGTATCAAAAATTAAATGAAAACTTGATATGAACATGTAATCTCAATATCGTGAATAAGCTAAGGATAATCTCCTTAGATAAGAACCTTGCTAATCCAGGATCTATCTTAGTGATGAACTGTATTCACTAAGGAGAGATTACGTCGTTTGTAGTGTTGTATGTCATAGAATCCTTGGTGTAAATTTAAGCCTTGAAAGTGATTTGCGATGTTGTTGCTTATCCCTATTAAATTGTTAACATTATAGTTTTTATAACTAAGATATGTTGAGGCTTTTAACAATTTTGATAGTTCGCTTAGCGACGTAATTTGGAATGTGATCAAGACTTCTTGTTGGTTTATAGTAAGTCTTAAACTGACCATCTGATAATCTTCTCATTTGATGACTAATGCCATCATGATCGTATTTCCAGGGATAAAAATGCTATAGTCGTCAGTCAAGGACTTAATTATTAAGAATTAAAGTGCATTTACTCCTTCACGTATACATGAACAGCTTCTTGATCGACGTTAGAATTGTATATTTACACACACACACACACACACACACACACACACACATGTGAATGTGTATATATACATATACATATATATATATATATATATATATATATATATATATATATATATTTCAAAAAGGTGGACAATCTAATTCTAGTAGATAGTTCTAAACCTAACATGAGAACTTATTACTTGCGAATTAAGAGTTAATGTAACTCTGGCTATTTGGAAAGGATGTATAAATATAATTATTTGATTGAGTCCTTATACACAAAAGAGATGGGCATCTAAAATTGCTATTTGCATAAGTTTTTAATTGGTCTTTTAAAAACTATTTATAATCTAAAGTTTCAAAATTAAATTAAGTGGTGAGTTGGGCACCCCACCGCCAATATATTGTACTAAATTCTTTATTATTTATTGATCCGCCGACCAAGTTGAGGGAAATAATATGGGTTAACTAAATTTAAATAACCTTACATGGCAAAAAGTATGACTTGCTAAATTTAAGAGAGAGCTAAGAATGGTTGGTTGTAAATTGGCAGAAACTTCTTTAACTCTGCATTTAATATCTTTGAATTCCCACCTTCCTCAGGAAGTGCATGGATGGATTGGAACAAGGGGAAATTTTGGTATCGATTCATATCATTACATGAAACTCGCAGAAGCTCTGCATGCAAAGGTGGAACTATGTGTTGATGCGAGTTTACATGGAGAAAACTTCAGTTGAATCTTTAGACAACAAAGTCCCCCAGACTACATATATATTGTGAAAGCATTGTGTTTCGGGGGATGAAGGAATTTGCTTCCAAGTTAGGGATCTTCTGAAGAATTGTGAAATTTTTTGCAAGAAAAGAATACACCAGCGTAACAGGCATGATACGCTCTGAACTTTTCATAATTTCTTGCTCTATTTAGTAATTTCACAAAAGTAACCTTGTCTTGTTTGAGATTTTGTGTTTGTAATTTCTGAGACGTGGAATTGTTTAATATTTCTCTGTAGAGTATGGATTGCTATGACTTCATGATGTATGTTGTTTGAAGCGATTTAATTATGTACAGACTCCAATAAGGTTATTATCATTAAGGAAAGAATAAAATCTTGAGATGTTTGTGGACTATGCTAAAATGATTACTGGGTTGATTTGATGTGCAAGCAATGTTGAAATCTTCTTGTAGCTGTGAATAGATATCTACCCATACTATAGAAAACTTTGTTTAATTGTTACCCATCTCTTCAAGGATATGAATAATTATAGCCAGATATTATGGTATGCTGGAAATTGTACTATGTGAGTTTTTGTTTTATATGACTTTCCTTGACCTAGTGTTTGAGGGAGTTACGCAACTGGGTTTGATTCTTTAAATAAATCCATGTTGTTGGAGACATGATGGTCTTGTAGGAGGTAGCATTGGTACTTATAGTCGCCCTAGTTTTATTTAAAAATTGGGATGTGTACTGAAAGAGAGAAACTAATTTAATATTATCATGGAGTTGTAGACAATAAGGACAATTGTGATGATTTTAAGGTCTACCTCTTCGACCCTTGAATAGGAAATTTAGAATGGCACCTTTGGTCTACTCCAGAGCCTCTATGATGGCACGACTGAATAGGTGAGTTATCTTATAGATAACTGTTGTATCTTGTTTACAATTTATGATTGCATAAGTTCTAGATACTTCATTGTATAATATCATGTCAATCTCCTTCTGGCTTAGTTAATAATTCTTGAACTATCCCAACTTTGTTGATGTTTGAAGCTAGTTGCGGAAGGTTGTATTGAGGTTTGATTACTGTGATGGTTAAGTCCAGCTTGTTGAAATCTCATCACTTCTGTTCCATTTTAGCCTCTATAGCGGAGGATGGACATTCTCCTGTAAAAACTTGTATGTTACTTAGTGGGCTAATTTATTCACTATTATTACCAAGCTTGGTTTTTCTTGTAATTCTTGTTGAGTTCGAAATTGATGTCGAATCCGACTAAGAATCTCCTTCCTCTTGTAAGAGATACAGTTCATTGTTGACCACTAGGAAACCATCCTAGAAAGTGAGCTCATCTTCTTGAGTTTTATGCATTAGTTTTCTTGGTTGAAAAGTTATTTTCAGTTCCTTTTATTGAGCACACCTCATCTCAATGTATGAGCTAGTAACGATAGTCGAGTTTGATTTATTTGACCCTTACACTCTTATCTGTGCTTACAGAGTTTATTGATTACCTGTTCTAAGATCTAAACACGTAATAAAGGTTTGATGATTAATTATCATTATTACGACCCATTATTTAAATAAACTATTAAAAGGTTTAAAGGAAAGACCTTGAGCTATCCCTTGAGTTTCAATGATCCCTTTCTATGGGCTGATCATTTTATCAGAAGCTGAGTTTACATTCTAAATGTTGGGAATTGAATCATTTAGTAAGGTTGGGGATTAAGGTTGTCCCAAAATAGGAAGAATCTTGGATTCAAGGTTGTAAAGTTGGTAGTATTATCCTCTGTTGTAATTATCATGGTCCATGTTTTAGATCACACTGTCTTACTGTGTGTTCTATTAAGAAACCAGAGGCATCAATTTTGTATGGTAACCCATTTTGGGACAAAACGGTAAGTTATATACTTTTAATCTTATATTAGGTGATAACTGGATTCCTCCTTTAACTGAGTCCGTGAGATGTGACAAATCCTCTCTGGGTGTCATAATTCTAATTTGGATTTGTGGTATCTCCGCAAACCCGGAAGTGACTCTTTCTCTTATAAGCAAACTATACTCGGTTTCATTTATTAATTTTGGGGTTTCCTTGATGTTTTTAATGTTCCTTATTGACCTTTTTTTGATTGTGTCATGAATTTAGTTCAGTACGATCTAACCTTGTTCAATAGAATGGGTTAGGAGATCGTTCTTAGTATTAAATGCTCTAATATTGTATTTTGTTAGCTAAATACTTTTGATGTCTTGGTATTATTTCCTGAGCCTTAACAGTCATTATGGATGTATGAAACCCTCTTTATATCTATTGTGAAGATTTGGGAGATTGCTTGAATGTATTCTTGATATTTATATGGTTACTTAATGGTTGAGTAAAATATTTCAGGCATGCAAGTATGGGATTGCATGAGTGAAATCTTGTTACTCTTATTCGGTAATCTTTATTACTTATAATTCTTATGTATCTTATGAATTGTATGGTTATTTCTGAGCGACAGAAGTAGTTGTATGTAAAAGTAAGTCTGAAATTGATTCCTTCCATGGTTCATTAAATTGTTTGTTGGTGTCACGTTGTAGAAAGAATTGTTATTTACTTAAGCTTTGAAATATTGATACATAAAAATAATATGGGTTATTTTTATGAAATAATTAAGTAGAGTATGTCATTATGGTAAGTTGGTGTTTATCATGCTCAGTTCTTGTGGACTAACTCGTGCTAACAATTTTGCAGAAAACAATAGAGAAGGAAGGGTGAAGTATTTAGTATTATATATTATTTTGATCGAGGAAAGTTTGAAGATATGACTGACTTGATTGTTCTTAAATGAAATACTTCTTCTTATAAATGAGAAAGGCCTTGCTACTGAATATAATTGTTTTATTCATTTAAATGAAAGATATTTGTCATGTTTATAGACATGAGTTGTATTTATCTCCTAGAAGGAATTAAAGGAAGATTACCAGTTGTAATATATTATATCATAAAAGAGTAATTGGTAAGGGATGTGTTATGAGTTGGAAATCTATCAAGATAAGTATTTACTATTTAGTGGATTCAATACTATTGTAACACACATTAGTATAAATTAAATAGTAAGAGATACACACAACATACGTGTCAATGCTAGGGAATATATGAGGAACTAAGGGTGTAATGTTTCCTAAGAATATCTTGTTTTAAGTAATTATATATTAAGTATACTTGGAAATAGTTGAGGTTGCTAATGGATAATTGCCTCACTATAAAGTGCAATATATCAACCTACTTGAAAATGGTGATAAGTTCTCGAGAGGTTTTGTATAGAATGTACACAACTAGCAAAAGATAGCTAGAAGTAAGATTGTCTAATCTTATTGACCGCTGATAAGAAGGTGGCTGGATTAACATGAAACCATAAAAATGTAATGTAAATCAGATACTTCTGAGCTATGGTTGTTTTATAAACACATGTTAAACTAATTCTTATCAAGGATTTAATAATTTATTATTTATCCCTAAGGGAAATCAACTCTAAGTCCTATATAAGGATTCTAGACATAAGCTACAAAAAGACGAGATTGTGGTAATCTTACATGACTATACTTTGATTATGGTTTCACCTTTTGAGAATTTCAGAATTGGGATAAATTGTGTTATGGAATGTTTGGCTCAAACAGATGGATTGTTTTTAATTAGGGGTTGTCCCATGATGCATCATCATGATCACCTAAGCATGTCAGATACACTGAAGTAATATGGAACATGCTTGCTAATTTAAAAGAACATAGCATTAAAATCCCATCCCTAGTCAATAATGTAATTATCTCTAAAGACAATTAGAGTGTGATATTTTAAAAGGATATGACAGGGAAAGATAAATGGGTAATTGGTTCATAAAATATATCTTATAGGATACCTAAGATATATCTTACTTGTTGGAGATAGTAAAATAAATAAACACTCTTGCTGAGCTACAATTAAGTAAACTGATGTGCTTAAATTGAAAGGATAGTTGGCATTAATAGCCTATGGCACTTAATACAAGGAATGAATCATACCTAAATACTTAGCTTTGTATAAGTACATATCCCTAGAATATGAAATAAGGAGCATGACCCTAAATGTTAAAGTTGGGACAATTTTTGAAACTGTAATAATGGTCGTTGATATTGATAGTATTGTTTCTATAAATGGTTAACATGGGTATGAGATATTGAAAGGTAATTAAAATGTTATAGAGATTGGGGGTCTTGGGATCAACTCAATCCTGACCTTAGGTATGACCCATTCATGGAGAAGGTGTTGTAAGCCCTAGGTTGTTCTATAATGATTACCTTGAAAACATTAAACACCATGCACCAATATAGGATTCTATGCGGGGGGAACTCACTGCATATACTACATAGTCGTATCCCTACGGTTATGATTGTCACCATTAGGATACTATTGTTTAGCATCTGTAATGAGTTGTCTCATCAAGAGACTGGATTGTAATATGGTGTTGTCCTAAGTACAAAGCTTGATAGAGTTACAAGACAAGTTGGACCTCCTGGGTATGCATCCTTATATCAACCTATGATGGCTACGGGTAAATATGTGGGTGAGTAACAAGGGGAATTGTTACGAGAACACTTTCTTTCCCATAGGCATCACAAGATGACATAGAGGTACATCTTTGTGTAGGTTAAACTGGTTTGTACCTCATTCAAGGCTTGTAGCTGTTTACATCACAAACATTGTGAATCCATATAACTGAATAAGTGACTAAGGTGAAATGAAAAATTTCCATATGATGAGTGTGCCGTCATGGAATGGAGCATGGTATACATGACTAAATTTTTTTTTGTAAAGTGGTGTAAGCTTCTGATTACACTATCGAGATTTCCCTTTAATCTAAGTTGTCAGATGCCTATAGATTTCATAGGTGGAACCTAGGTAGACACTTAAGAGCCTTCACATATATATCATCCCTTGAAAAAGGAGAACCAAAGGTTACATTATGTGTAAGGGATCATACAGAGCATTGAGGGAGAACGAGTAGGTTCAGTATTCTCTCATACAGCTACACATGGTTCATGTCATTTATCAAAAATGGATGACATTAAGGTTTATGTAGATTTAAATATATGGGTATTTAAATCAGCTGCATAAAGATAATTATAAACAAAATAAAAATTCTAGAGACGAAGTGACACAAAGTGGATGTTACAAAGCAAATATCCCTACATAACAACTATTGCACATGAAGCACCTGTTAGCATGTTATAAATATAACTAGTATGTATAACCAAGTAATGTAAAGTGTTAAGTACAAAATGAAACAATAACACTTGTAAGAGACGAATGTGGATGCTCCCAATGACTGGTGTAGGAAGGGTAGAAGGTGAGCATCCATGTTGCGTGTAAGAGACCTGTATCTATGATCACATCTAGAAAAAGACATGAACGCGCATGTGTGGATGGTATATATAAATAATATACAAGTAATCTAACTAGCATGTGTAATAAAGTGATCATGAACAAGCAAAAATAAGCAAGATTAAAATCAACCATAATATGTAGTGTGTTATGGATGGATGGAATGGAATGATAGGAGACATGTGCCCCCTAATTGAATGAAAATGTATACAGTGAGGTTCATTTAGTTTTCCCCCTCAATAGTTAAGAATGAACCATAAGCAAGAGTGCATCATCAAGAATTGGTAATATAGTGTGTATAGTGTCTAGCGCGTTGTGATGAGTATGTATGCGTAGAGTTTAGAATATGTGACATATAGAAGATATGTGTGTAAACATTATAGCCTAAGTGTATATCACGGAAAAATGAATATATAAGTGATGATTTATCCCTAAAGTATGTATCACTACAAGATGAATAATAAGGAGTGGTGATGTAGCCTAAAGTGTATACCACTACAAGATGATAGAGTAAGTGACAATTTATTCTATAGAGTGTGTCACTATCCTAGAAATTTCGCATGATGAAAGGTCAAATGATAAACGCGTGATGAATGTAAGGTCCATTTGATTTGTAAACCCTCGACATTCGAGTATGGACCAAAGAACTAAAGTGTGTCATAGTGTATAAAAGAAGATGTAGGATGTGTGATGATTAAATGACCATGTGATGAGAAAAATGTGTGAATATGCAATGTGTAGGGTGCAATGCAAGATGTGTAGATAGCCTAATAGTGTGAGATGTGCATTATGTAGTATGTAGAATGCAATGTTAGAATTGTAGAAAATAGAAGTGTGACACATGTATGATGAAGACTAATATGATGTATGGTGTGTAGATATGCAAAAATTGAAATGATATGGACTAAATGTAGAATGTATGACGCAAGACTCGAAATATGATGTGTGGTGTCTATAGTAAAGTGTGTGGGGTTCAAGTGTAGCAAGTACCCCTCAATAGTCAAGTGTGAAACAAGAGTGTGTCATCGGGTAATGAGGATGCTAAAGGATGAATGAATATGTGTATGCTAGGAGATCGATCTATGAGAATGAAAATATGATATATGCGTAGATGTTATGATGAGTGGGGGTGTATTAAATCATATGCCCCCAACCATCTACAAGAATATCATGTAAAGTCATCGAGAAGATCATCATCCTCCATGTCATAATTGAATGGATAAACATTAGTACTTGGTAAGTTATGGTGTCAGGTTGATCGCGTAATGAACCATGAAGGCTTAAGTTATACATGCCCATAGCATACTTCTCATCGGTGAATGGAGGAAGTGGAAATTGTGTGCATACCAACGGGTGAGATTTTGTGTAGATCCTAGGAAAGAACTATTGCAGATGAAAACGTATCCAAAAGGCATAGGAAATGAAATGTTTGTATGACTAGGATCTAATGTGCCCCCAATATAAGTAAGCCAAGATTCCTCTAATGTGGGTGGAGAAGAGTGATCAGTATGTGATAAGTAGATCGTAAGATGAAAGACACACAAACTATAAGCAACGGTAATAGTGATAAATCCATAGTAAAGATGAGGATCATGAGTAGGAGAATGAAGGTCCTTAAGAGCGAAACCAAGCCAAACTAGACCATCATGTGAACATATAGTGACATTGCATGTAGGGTCAAATGGAATGTGTTCCCAATATGAGTCATTCATGAAGAGCATGTAAGTAAATGGTCAGCGTATTGATGTAGATGGTATAGGTGAAGGTACGGGTGATAGAGTGACGTCCATGGACTGGACATGCCCCTAATATGGAATCATAGCAGTAGTAGTAGCAGGTGGCATATAATAAACTACATCTATCACACAAATGGTACCATCCAATGGTGGTAAGTGAGGTGGTTCTTCGATACGTTGGGGCTCGTCTGTAATATCTATGTGTGGAATAGGAAGACTAGTATTAGGTGCTCGGTCGCAATACTGGAATGGATTGCGGTCACAAAAAATGGTGTACTCAACCCTTTCATGTAAGAATTTTACAAAATTATATACAATAGAGGTGATATCTTTCATGACATGAAGCCATGGCCTACCAAGTAGATAGTTGTAGGAGACTGGGAAATCAACAACAAAAAAGACAATGTGGATAGTCTTGGGACCAACAGTGATGGGAAATGTAATGTGTCCAAGACATGGACGGATAAAACAATCATAAGCATGCAGTGAAATACTAAATGGACTAATGTCACGAGTGGAAAGACCTAAAGCTTTAAAGAATGACATAGAACACAAGATAAGTTCATATCCATTATCAATCAAAGTGTGTTTAACAACTACATTATGAATACGACATATGATATGCATAGGTGGGTCATCATCAAAAGTGTGAACATTAGCGAGAGGGTTAGACTTGAATATGATGTGTGAAGAGAATGCATCAACAAATGTTTGATAAACTGAGTCTGGATGTATCTCACCACGAATACGCGTAGTGGCAAGAAAATGTTGGACTCTATGTAGTAAATTAGGTTTTGCAAGTAAATAATCATTGATTGAGATACTCATAATGACCAAACCCTAGGATGACAAATAATGAATGAAGAACCTAGAAGCGTGAATGATTGAGTTGGGTTCACCAAAGTGAATAACTAAACATGGGTATGTATGATAGTTAATCTAATATAGAACGCCATGTAAATACAGTAAAAAAATGCAATAAATGACTATGGAAAATGACCCAAGCAACTAATCTAATGAAAGAAGAAACCCTAATATGCAAGAGAAGTATGGAAGTGACTTAGTTGATTTGAGAGCTCGATGGAATGTGTCACAGAATGAAAAAAATAATCTAGAAGTAGGAATGACTATGTAGAGGTCCTAAAAAGGACAAATCTAGACTGATTATCTAAATTGGGGTGCCTAAAGAAGGATGGGGGCACCTGTGAGCACTCTAGTATGCAAAAATAGGTGCCCTGGTCTGTGCAAAAGGTCCAAAATTGAGTTTCATAGGTTCAAAAGGTGGTCTGAAATCCTCATTGTCTGTCATATTAGATTCATTGTACTGCGCCATGTGTCAATAATAATCCAATAACAAAAGACCTGCAAGAGATCACAAGAAGTATCAAAACCTAAAAAAAGAAGAATGTAAATGAATGGGTTGGACTGACCTCAAATGCCACAACAATGGGCTTACTAATCGAGTGTTGCACTACATTTTGGACCCAAATGTAGTTATTATATGTGTGTGCATCATGTGCCCTAGGTGCTCTTGTGTCAGTCGCACTTTTTAAAGTAGCGAGCAATAAGTAGATGTAAAAAATGTAGTAAAATGGTGGATGGAATAGAATAGAATCCCTCCCCTATGCTTGTGTGATGTAGATTGATCCATTCTTGTCCTTGTGATGGAGCTAATGGATGCAAATGATCTCCAAATGGATGCAACTCTAGGTGGATGATAGTAGTGACTAGTGTTTAGTCCCTCATTATGGACTCATAACTTAATATTTATGGCATTCTCTTGATCTAATTTCGTAATTAACCCTGAAATGGACGACCAAAAAAAAGATAAGAAGCTGAAATGACTAGAAAGTGCCCAAAAGGTGGTGGGAAAATTCAAAAAGGATCAGAGTGCCCCTGGTGGGACTAGGGCGCCCATTAGCGCCCCAATACTAGCTTGGGTGCCCCAGTAAAGGATAAAATAACATGAAATGACAGAAGCTGAATGGACATGTGGTTGTAAGAGGTTGGGAATGATGAAAGATAATAAAGTAAGATGACCAAAAGTTAGGGGTTAATTAGTACATTCTTCACTTAAGAACCTTCTAAATAGTATAGTATGAGATCGGGACTAAATATGTCATCAAATATGTAAATGTAGAAAAGGTTTCATCATGTACGCATTGTATGTAATATGTAACCATAGAAAGATATCATTATGAAGACCCTAGTATGTCATCGTTGAACAATAGGATTAATTAGGACAATTGATATGCCTTGTTGTAGAGAGTGTGCAATTGATTGCAATGTGTGTAACCTACCCATAAATGGGGGTCATAGGCATGGTAGGCGTGATGAGCAACAATGTCTAGAAGGATGCAAATCACATGCCCAATGTACCAATATGCCCCTAAGTGGGTGAACTGTCATGATATAGATAAGATCATCATGCCTCTAAGTTTTGTTATGGTTCAAATGAATAAGTTTGTGTCATGTGTAATCATACAGAGACTATTGCCAAAGGCAATGTAATAGTCATGATTATAAATGGATGAGTTGATATTGTGTTGATAGAATATCATGCCCAAAGTGGTTTAAGTGTGGCAAAATAAAATTCATGATAAGACTAGGCTCTAAATGTGTAGATAAATATCATATATAAGCATGTATAAGAGATTGCCAAAGGCAATGTAACGATTAGCATTTCAATGTTTTGTTAGGTGAGGCTCCCAAGATGGGCTTAATTGTGTATGTTTGTGTCAATCAATAGTTTACAATGTTTCCCATATAGTATGCAATTAATACAACTTAAGCAAGAAAAAATAGATAGATGTGTAATAAATGTTATGTACCCATAGTAAATGCTCATCATGGTGTCACAATACAATAAAAGAAAATCCAGTGTCACAACGCATCTTTCGGTAGGTGAAACAAGTGCAAGCTTGTAGTACTGATCAATGCACTATACTGATTAATAGTATGATAACACTGCTTTAGTAATTCTAGAGGGCATTAAAAGTTACAAATTTAAAATAGAATTTATTTGCATCTATTGAATTTCCAATTTTGAGCTTTGATTGATTACGATGGTTGTACAACATGAGGCGATTCTCACCCAATTGAAGCTAGTGTGAGAGTTCCTCAAGGCCAATGAGCCTACACTGTAGGTAAGAATAAAAAACCCTAAATTTGTTAAATTTTGTAGTTTAGAAATTTTGTGAAATGTTTATTTGGTAAATTTAGACATTTTTTAACTTTCTGATAATGTCCTTTTGTTGAATATTTTGACCTTATATCACTGATAATGTCCCAAAGTCTCTAATTTTGTCCCTGATATCGACCCTTTCCGTCTGATTTTGACCCCGATTTTGTACCTCTAATCCTAATATTGTCCTTTGTAATAATGAGACATCTGTTTCAATTTTGACATGGAATTTATGTGTTTTTCATCATAAGTCTTGTATTTGACTCATGTTTTATATTGTTGTGTTTTTTGCAAAGTGATAAATATCCACAAGTGTAGGCATGGGCAAGTGATAGAGACCATGCAGATATTGGGCCTTACCAATGAAGATCAGGGGCATGGAAAGATGATGTTGGCCTCGGTCATGTTGATTTATTGGGTCTAGTGTTGTAATGTCCCTTTCTAGATAATTTATCAACTCTAAAGTTTTATGTGATTCATTTTCAATACTGGATATCAAACAAATACTAAAACATCCCACATGCAATATTGATATTGAAAACCTAATTGAAACTTCACTAAAACCCTTATTGTATTGAGATGGAAGTGTACAAAATTTTGATAATGAAACAATCTAAACAATAATAGAATGTTGTAATAAAATCCTTTCATTTATTTTACATCACAAAGCTAAAAGACAAAACTCTTACTTAGATAAACCACTGTAAAATAATTACATACAACAACAAGAAACGAACAACAAACATATGGATCACGATATGAATGAATCTTGGAGTAAGGTTACAACTGGAAGTAAAGGCCACAAAAACCACTTCAATTTGCACAAATTAGACTTAGCCAGTCATAGAAACCCTAATGCAATAACCCCAGTTGTACATGAAACCCCAACGCAACAATATAAAGCTAGTTCCCAACTGGTACGACAACAATGAAAAGTAAAACAACCCTGAAGGAGTATTATGATAGTCTAGGACACCAAAATAATCCCATGTAGTAGTACTTGATGTATTATCCTACAACGTAGTAAGCCTTGATAGGAAGAAACCCCGACGTCACAAACAACATGAATTAAAAACCCAATGGAGCAGTCCAATTGGAAGTGAAGACTACAAAGCACAACTGTAGAGGAAAGGGGTTTATCAAACCCTCACAAATTCTAGAAATTTATAACAATCTTCAATCACACTAAAATTGGAATTTGATCCTGATTTGTCAGCAGTACAGATAACTGTAGCAAATGTACAACAAACAGAAAATGGAATAAAATATCAATTTTTAGCACAAATATGATTCCTAAATGGAATCACCTCAATGGGTTAGAGGGTTTTGGTCCTCAGATAAAAAGATTTAACACAATGGCTCAAGCTTTGGATTAGGGTTTGATTGTCAAATATGAATAATGATTCTTTTAAGCCCAACTCCATTTATAACTTCCCTTTTCTAATTTTACCCTAAAATTATTTTAAAATACTTTTAATAAAATATTACTTTTCGTCCACTTAATAATAATTAATTTTTGGCCCTCTTTAATAATAATAATACATAAGTGTCATTTTATGTTATTAAATAAAAGTGAATTAGGACAACTTAAAAGTATTATTATTAATTTATTTACCTAACTTTATCCCTTAGCCTACGGGAAATAAGTAATAGACTACGAGTCTTCTGACTGACTTAATTTTGAATAGGGGACATGACAGTCCGCCCTTCCCATAATTTCTTTCCCTCAAGCAATTTCAAGCTCCATTGCTTTGACTTACCCCAGCTAACCAAATCTATAAACCTGCATCCCAATTTATCCTTGGGAATTTATAATTCCAAATGTGATTTTCTACATCTTTCCACAATCCTGGGAGCAAATGTTCAAACACCACAATACACTTATTATGAAAATTTGAATATCAACATGATGTTTACCTTGCTCACAAAGTGAGAGGGTATGAATACCTCTCAATACCAAGTATTTGGCTGCCTAAGCAATTTGTGCCTCATGAGAAATTTTCTTAATCATGACTACCATTATATTTCTAGGCACCACAAACCATGCTTTTACTTTATCATCATGCATTTTTCCAACATAAACAAATGATCTTCTACAATCTTTAAGAGCATATTACAAAATGGAAGTTGCATTCTATTTTTCTTTTTTCTTAGTTTTAGCATGTTTTCCTTTAAATGTCATCCCATCAAACTTCACAGTGCACTTGAAAACATGCATATGTGATGGGCCAGATCTAGTTGTGTTATATACTAGAAAAGGTTTCTCTTCTTTCTGTGTTTTTTCCTGTGAAAAAATATTGTACATTGATGCCTCATCCAAAAAAACACCTTTCTCTGATAATGACTTGAGCACGATTGTTATTGCTCGCTACTTCACAAAGTGTGACTGCCACAAGAGCACCTAGGGCAAATGATGCACACACACACCAAAAATACACTTGGGTCCAAAATATAGTGCAACACTCAGTTAGTAAGCCCACTGTATGTGGGTACGCTATGGGTACATACCCATAGGCCACGAGTATGGCCCGGGTATGGACCATACCATAGACTTGTGGATATGTACCCAGAACTTACCCACAACATTTTTGTACCCGTACTCGTACCTGTAATGTTTACGGGCTAGTACAAAGGGAAGGGGGGTTCAGTGTAGTGTAGGTATTTATCAAAAGATCCATAAACCTCCTTGCAGCCATTGACGTCAAGCTAAAGATCATAAAATGACTCTTTGTTAATGGATTTATAATTCACATCAATGCAATCTATGTAATTTGTTAGGTGGCCTTCATAGAACTTTTGAAGAGGCTCCTTTGCTATCTCTTCTAGCTTATTACACAATATTGTGTTGAAATCTTGCACATCATGTTGCTGATAGGATTCATATGTGGTCCAACCAAATGATTATGTAAGTTCTTTTGTGGTTACACTATCATTACTACTCTGCATATTATAAAACAGGGTCTGTAGAGTATAATTGTGGAGAACTGAATTTGATTAAGAGCCCCCATGGTATAGGATCAAGTTACCAAACTGATTTTCAAAGTGGTTATCTTGGGAGTGTTGGCTTAGTGTACCGAAATTCTAAATCTTTAGGCTCACTTTCACACGATCTGATAGCAATGACCAAAGTTTCTCCACCTCATTGATGAGCTCCAAATTATTTGTATTCTGCATAAACAAATTATTTTTCCGCTTTATCTTTTCCCACTCTAACAACCTCAACCTATTAAAAAAAATGGCAATCTTGTCCTATATATAAAAAATAGTTGCAAACACCTCCCTTTGACTAATGCCAACCCAAATATAGCTAACCACTTTTAGAGGCAAAATGTTATTTGTATTGATTAAGAAGTTGGTGTGATAAATGCTTGGGCATAGTGGTGGGTTGCAGCCTGATTACCAGTATTGTTCCCTTAAAATATAGGTGGAGAAGGAGATAGGGATGGTGGTCATCCCAGTGTGGACCAAGATGAGCATTCATATGTAGTCATTGTAAAGGCACCAGTGGACCAAGGTGAGGACCTTAGTGCTTGTTGCCCCTATTATTGATCCAATAACTATGTATATATCTTGTGTTTGTCAAGTTTTATAGATGTTTCATTTATTTACACTATTTGAATTTTTTATGTTGCTTCTTGCAATGACTACATACTAGACATCTATGATTGAATAGTTCATTCAACCACTTACTAGACATGTGCTCGACATGGCAAGTATTTTGGAGAGGGTTGGTTTCTATGCTTATCTTTTTTAGCTAACTAGTTGGTTGCAACAGCCTACATGATAGAGGCTCCGTGCGTAGATGACCTAGAGGGAGATACTAGAGTGATGCCACCACCATCAGATGAGGGCAATTTGGATTGCAACATTTCAGAAAGTTTTTTGAGCTCCAAACACAATAAACGGAGCAGCAGACTAAGCTCTAGAGATATAATGAGTAGGAACATATTGAGCAGCAACAGAGGAGTACAAGTACATCTTTTAGTAGAGTTCATAAATCTTCAATATTTTAGCTCCTATGAGTAGTATGATTAGATATAGGGATCTAGACTTAGAGATATCAAATGTCACTCTCCTCATCATGAAGGATGAATCATGTATAGGTCTTGTAACCTAATGTTTGACTTGTATATATTCTACATATTATTTGGATGGATATACGTATATATATGCAGTATTTACATGGTTATTACATGTTCTATGGATGTCTCTAATTTCCTAATTTTACATTTACTTCTAATTAATGGCCAAAATACATGTAATATAGAAATATAAAATGAATGTTATAAAACACAAAGCGAAGTAAAATGTAGAACAAATACACAATGAAAGTTATGAATATGTTGAAGTGCAAATGTAAGTAGGTAATCATGCTATCCAATAATATCAATAGATGCAAACATATTGTATACACCATTATTACACCACCTCTTTAATCAATTAAATCCATTCATCCCATTTTAAATCCCAAAAAATTCCATGACTCATTAATTAGCTAATGGTATCCTCACCTAATTAAATTCTACACCAACTATTCACATAATAATAAAATAATCCACCTCATCCTCCACCTTAAATCTCATTAACTTATCCACCTCAAATCCCACTCCTCCATTTTAAAAAGTCTTCACCCACCTCCATTATCGAATAAAATAATTCATTCAAATCTTCCATTTTCAAAGATTCGCCACTAATATCTCTAAAGTCTTCACCCACCTCTATGATCAAAATAAAATAATCCATCCAAATCCTCAATTTTCAAATACCCTCCACTACATCCTCCATAGTCTTCACCCACCTCCATTATCAAATAAAATAATCTCTTCAAATCCTCTAATTTCAAAGATCCACCACTTTCTCCTCCATTTTCATATATCCTTCATTATCTTCACCAAATCCCCCACTATCTCCAGGAAAATTAGTTTAATATTCTATCATCTTCACCCCTAAAAAATCTATAAATAGATCCTTCCATCCTTTATATCCAACAAGTAATTGAATATTAACGTCATTCTACAAAACTATCCTTTGATGAAAAACCAAACATCCAAATCCATCTTGTAAAGAAACACTACCAGATTTTTCTTACACAGGTCTTGGAACATCTACACTCATCGGAGCAAATATACCATCAAGAGAGTGTTTCTTGCTTTTATTTTTAATTTTTTTGTATTATTTTTCTTCACTTTTTGCTCAATCAGGGGTGTTATTATAGTTAGTGATGGGAGTCTTAGCACAAGGTAATGTTTTGATTTCATTCTAGTATCCTAATTTTACTAGATACATTTTTCCATGCCCAGTGGGACTCCTACACCCCTTTCTAATTTTCATGGTTGTTGAGCTCTTCCTACTTACGTACGAGTTGTTATCTTGTCAAAATTCCATCTTGGGTTCCAAACCTGCTAGTTTTGAGATTTTCTCAGATTCCATGCTTTTTTTGTGAATCAGCACATCTACCCTATGTATCAGCATCTTCACTCACGACATCTACACAAACACTCACTGTCGGAACATTTTTGCACAATTTACAGTCTATCTTGGCCAAAACAATGCACCTACACTAGAAACAACACATCTACATAGGGAACAATGCATTTGCACACATTGGTAGTGTTTTTGCACTTGAAAACAACACTTATACTAAGAACAACACATCTACACACATTAGTATCATTTTTGCACACTGTTATAAGTTTCTACATCATTCTTGCATTTTTGCACTAGCATTCACTTTGTTGTTGTGCATCATACTAACCCTCTTGTCTAAAAAAAATAATCATATGAAGAATCCCTAACGAACATCAAACTAATAACTTGTTTATGCATATGAATTTGATGAAGACATTGCAAATCAAAACATTCATCATTTACTCTTATCATTTTAAGATTTCTAACCATTGATTTTTTTGCAGATTTACTAATTATCTTCAATCATTTTCAATTAGTTTTTGTGATTGTATTTTACAATTTTAAGACATTTTAATCGAGAATGCTTAATTTTCCTTTCATCATAAGAATTTTTTTTAGTTAGCTCTCAATATTTTTGTGTCCTCTTCACTTCAAATTTGTATATGCTCTCCTCTCACACCCTTAGGTGATCTTGAGAATCAAAAACAACTTTTGAACATTTGGATGCAAAATTATTTTTAGTTTACCCTAACACTAACGCTTTCCTTTTTGGTGTTGTGTTGATTTTTATCTAATGTGTGTTTTGTATCACAAGCTCCTAAACAAATAGGTGAATGAATTCAAACTACTAACACTTTCCTTATAGGGTCTTCCTTTGAAGGCCTTTTGAAATTTAGCGGTAATATCATTAAGTTTCTTATTTGCCTATGTCTATCACATTTACATTATATACATCATTCTTGCTTAGATTGGATGCTAAGTATGCTCTTCCCTTGTGCCTTTGTGTGATTTTAGAAATAAAAATAGCTCTGATCTGTTACTTTCATGTTGCGCACATCAATGAGGCCTTCGGTCTCATAATGGTGTTCAATATTAACACTGTCTCTAGGTCACATTTATATGTAAAGTTGTCATGTTGAAATACTACACTTGTCACCTAACATAACCTCAACAACAACATATATGGCATCATCACTGTAAAGTGTCAGAGAGTATATGGACACGCATACACTTCCACACCCCCATTTCCCACCGTCAAGATCATTAGGCATAAACCATGAAATTGGGAACATCATTGGCTTACATACAAGGGATTCTCTTTTAGCAGGTGCCATTGATCTAATCCGTTTCTTTCTCATTTTTTTTAGGTACCTCATACCATTCAAATCTCATGTGTGTTAATGACTCTCACATGTAATCACATGTATCAAGACGTCAATTTTCTTGTGTACTGACAAGTATATCAAGAAGGGCTTAGTATGTCAGCCTAATAGTATATAGAAATACACATATTATTGTAGTGATAAGAGCCAATCATTTGCCTCATAACATACTTGCATTTAAAGCATTTTATGTCAAAAACATTCAGAAAATCACTCAACCCCAACAAAATGCTTAAATCACCCCATCTCAACCAATCAACCAATAAAAAACCTAAACCCTAGAATCATCCAAACCTAAGAAAATCCACCCAATCAATCCAAGCAAAGAAAATTTAAACCCTAAGAAAATACAAACCTCAGTAGATAAACCAAATACACCCTAGGAAAATCAAAACCTAGCTAATCCAATCAACCAAAATATTAAAAAGACCCTATCTTAGTCAAACCAACAATCATATCACATCAAATTTAAACCTTAGGTGCATCTAAACCTAGGTAATCAAAATCAACCACAAGCATGAGGACATCCAAACTTTGGAAAATCTCAAACAAATAACCAATCAATTGATCAAACCAATCAATCAACTAAACAACCAACCACAATGGCAACTAATACTAGATTTCAAATCCATCAACACCAAGAACCCATTCTCTAATCCATTCTCCCATATTCACGATGCAAATTAATGATGAGGAGAACACTTGAAGCCTGGAAAATCAAATCCAATATATTAATGACAATTATCCTTTGCATAACGACTCTAATACAACTTATATTGATATTCTCTATCACAATGAAGATTATTTCCTCCTATATCTCTTAGATATGAGACCTAATATTCCCTCACATTTTGATCACAATAACCTGTGTCACATTATTAACAAAAATGATCCTCTCATAAACAATGCCACAACGTCAAATAATCCTCCTTACGCTATGAAAAATATACCTTAATAAAGGAAAAACAACTATTGAAAAAAAGATGTCGCCATGCACACATGACCAAAATCAAGCAGTCATTAATCAAATACAACAATTACGTCATGAATTGGCTGAGTCAACGTCTTTTATTTACCCATAAATAATCAAACCTTCATAACAACAATCCACCAATAAACAACCCACTAATCAATCAAACAACAATTTGACTCCTGATATAAATCAATCAAACTTTCATCTCCCACCTTTCACACCATGAAGTACACCATTCACCCAACAACGATAACTAATGAAGGAAACCCTACAAGGGTTGAAAGAAGGTTTTAATCACTAAAACAAGAAATATAGATTTGAGAAGCTATGTCCTCACCCATTCAATTGATACATGTTTCGTGTTCCTTTCCAACCATACTTCGAGCCACCTGATTTTGAAAAATACAAAGGTAAAGGAGATCCCTGCAAGCACATTAAAGAATTCTTCATGGCTTTTCAAGAGGTGGCCTACTATGACAAATATCTTATTTGCCTCTTCCCTTGTAGCTTAATTAGTCAAGCACTCGAATGGTTTATTCACCTACCTAGTGGATCAATTACGACCTTTGCATATTTGTCTTAATGCTTCAATGCGGTCCAAGAATGTGTCTCAATAACTTACACTCCTAAATCATCTGTTCTACAAGGGTATCGAGGCAATGAGTAGACTCATGTACCAACATACAAGGAGTAGACTCAAAGGGGCTACAACGAGTAGGAAACACACATGTACCAAAATACAAGGGGTATACTCAAAGGGGCTAGAATGAGTGTTAGGGTTGTATATATAGAGGGCAATAATCCCTACACTAGGTCAACCTAGGGTTTCCAAGGCCCACGGTCAAGATAGAGGAAGGAGCCCTACTAAGATATCAATAGTTGGGTGTGGAGAGGTATAGATAAACAATAAATGAAACAAACATGCACGATATAACTGAAATGAAAGTGATGGTAGCTAAGGTGCTGATAATTAGTAAGAGTAATTTTCTACCTAGCATCCAAACATGTGTAATACTAAGCTTACATAGCACAATGAGGGAAGGAAATGAAATTATCTATGAAAAATGCAAAAATATGGTTAGAGCACTCACCTTGTACCTGTAGGGTGGTCACTGATGCATATATCTATCTAGAGAAGTAGCACATCGAGAGAGAATCACAATTAGGTGGAGAAGGGGAACTGTACGTACCCAAAAAATGTAGGTACTGTACTGCTGGAAAGAGGTTACGGAAACCCCAATGATGATTCAAATCTCTTCGCAAGGTGTTCGAAATCCAGAAAAACTCACCAAGTGTACATTTACATCCTAGAAAGCCTTTTTTAACTTTTGCATGTTTTTTTCTAGCCTCTTCCCCCTTTTCCTTGCATTTTTTCTTTAAGTTACAAAATCACCGCCTTACCTGGGCGGTGGTCCTGTGACCGCCTCCCAGGATAGGGCGGCGGTCCTATAACCACCTCCCTATGCAAGGTGGCGGTCTTGTGCATGTTTTCCAGAACGTTTCGATGATTTCATCAAATGTAAAATTCAAATTTCTATCCACATTCCTCAACCACTAAAGCTTGCATTTATGTTTTGGCCACCCAGTAAATAGTGTTTTCCCTTTGTTTGTATTAGAAGAGTTCGATTTGGATTTACCCTCTAGTAAATGTAAATGCTATAAATACCCAGCTTGCTTTCAAACAAATGGCCCCTCTCCTTCTGTGTTTGATTATTCAGTTTGTTTGAAGTTCTTGCATGAGTTTCGATAGTTTTATATTTTTCATGAATTATCAGTCTCTCTCCTTTCTGCTTTAGAGATCATTTGATCTTCTTTCTTTCATCTTGCTTCATTACTATCTCATACAATCAATTTAGCATAAGGTAGTTTCACTTTTAGATTAGAATCCATCTTAGAGTTGCAGGTTTTGTTTGTCACAAGAGATAGATCCCAAAATTCTCAACATATTTGCATTGTATCGCCACAATAAATCTTGCTAGGAATTTCATAGTCAAGCTTTGTTCACTTGCACTATCCCTCTCTTACTTACATTGTATTCGGTTTATATCCAAAACTGCCATTGTTTGGGTATCTTCTTCTGCTAATGCTATCACACTCACACTTTTCTAGATTCACGAGAACATGAAGGAATGAGGAGATCACACTAAGGGGACAAGTCACGACACAACTAGATTTACCACTATTCTATAAACTCCAAGTTTGAGCTATCAAAGTTCTAGTTACACTATATCAAATAGAGTAGTAAATTATTTCATTTCAGTTAAAGATCACTTTCAATATTGCTAGGGAAGCTGTGGGGAATGATAGTTTCTGAGAAACTATCATTCATTCCTCACTTCTGAGGTAGGATCAGAAAGTATTTCGATTAAACTAGTTAGTTATTTAAATATTTAAGATAAATTCACAACTACACAGGCAAATAGTTATACCAAGCTACCTTGTTTGTTTTAATTATGTTATTAGATTAATTGTCTATTTTTTGAATATATTAGAATAGACTGCTCTTTTAATTTCATTCAAATACAACATTATCGAAAATACAAAAATAAGAGAAATATCACCATAGTGTAGATATAGCTTTCATGGTTAATTTTCTCATTTCAGTTAAGTTGTCTTATACATGACAATTACGGGACCCAATTACAGGACCCAGAGAGCCCAGGGAATATGTGTTTGAACCAATAGTACCTCAGCCAAATCTCTTCACAACGTTAATGGATACAGATCAAGGACTTAGTATTCAGGTCTTTCAAATGACAATAAACCCATAAGAAATTAGTGAACAATTGAGGAAATTGAATATTGAAGATGACAAAGAATATATATTCTGGTCAAATCAACCCAACCATAGATTGCCTTAATAGGATATCCGCATGACCATACAAGAACCAAAAAGAGAACAAATATTTGGTTGTGATCCATTAGTTCCATAGCTAGATGCAGGAGACCTTCTTATCGACATAGACACAAGGATTACGTATACAAGTGTTGCCAGAACCCCCGTAAGGTATTATGAGAAGATCACATAACTCCTAGTGTTAAACATAGAAGCTGAAAAGGATTATGACCATTGGATATTCAGAAGAAGAGATTGATTCTTCACATGACCATAACAAGTCCACAACAACCACGAACTCATGGTTGTGATCCCCAGGTCCCACAACCCAATGGGTCTGTAACTCAATTAAGTATTGACATTGGTTTACGAACGACTGGTATTTAGATCCTCACCACTCCCGCTAGATATCATAACACAGTTCTCTGTATTAAATATAGAAGGCAATCAATCCAACATTTTTTGGGCTAGACTAGAAAACCACCCATAGTTTAATACAAATCCACCACACCTCTCATTACCATTTTCCATGACCTTATCTCAAAATATACACGAAGCACCTACAAGTTATTTTCCATGTATCCAACAGCTAATATATAGGATCTCGACAGAGCTCGACATTGATTGGAGATTCCGAGTAGTCTGTTATATCTGAATGGTCCATTACACCAAGTCAGGTTAAGAGAGCCTTCTTTGCCTTAGATTTGTAGATTCCATTATTGCATTTTCAAGGATATAAGACTACCCAACTAGTTTGTTTATATCCACATATATTCCATTTTCACTCGACTGTCTTGACATGACCTCAGGAGGTTGGGTACGAAGAAGAGTTTCTTGTATATTCTCATGCTCGCATGTCACTTTTCTATCGTACAAAATTGGTGAACCCGTCGTGAAACAAACAATCATTCTCCTTTTATTTTCATTTATTTCATCCATCTTCACTCTTTCCCATTATTCTCCGGGTATTTATATACCCCCTCGAATATGTCAGAGATACGACACATATGGAAGACCTCTCTCAAGTCTCGAAGCAAATTATGGTCAAACAAATAGACAACCGTCACCCTTGCTTTCTGCATGGGCTGACAACTATTCAATTAATTACTTGTTATTGCAAACTCACTACTCAAAGAACTAGCTCTAGTTCTTCATTCTGAATTGAGGAGTTGGATCAGCTTGCACAAACGCAACAACCAGATCCTCAGGCTCTAACAATATGATGTTTACTAGAGAATCCATTTCATCTCCTCAGGTTTTTTTCAGACCACAAATCAGTAGACATTCATATCCACTCCCATTTTTGGATGAGGAGTATTTAGCGCGCTATGCTAGAAGTGAACATGCTTCCAAAACATGTACCCACCTATAGGGAGTTTACAAACACAACCCGATACCCTACTCCAAGAAAACACCCCCATTCCTCCACCTATGGGAAATACTCTCAGTGAAGCTTGGACAGGGTAATGATCAATTCATAGTCAGGGTATCATACCCCTTTACAACCTCAAGGTGTACAACAACCACCATTAAGGCAAAACACTGTGTCTTTGCCAATCGAAGGTCATCTCAGCCTTAGTTGAGAAGGTTAGAGGATTGGAACTTGCTCAAGCAAATCAAAATTCATATTTCAGGCAAGTAGGAATCCCCAACCCTCTGCATCATCCCAGCCAAGTTGACCTCCTTACAGGAACAGGCACGTTAGGCATGCCTCCTCAACATTCATATAACTATCCAGCAACAAACACCAACTAGAACCACATTTTCAAATGCCACTCCAGTTGAAAATATGATACCTCCCAGACTTAACACCAAACAACCCATACCAGAGCAATGCTCCTCCCTACTTAAACATCTATTCAAAATCACCACAGCGAGACATGTTCTCCTCTCCCGGGATGTTCGCTCAACCACAGGGATTTCCTTATGTCCCTTCAAATATATATGCTATGCCATATCAACAACCCATTCCACCTCCACCCCCTCAGCAGGCACCATCAATGGTTGAAGCCTATGCTAGTAGGGACTTACTCAGAATATTTAAAAGAGCCCCTAGACTTCACCATATAAAATTTCATGCTTCCAAGACCTCTTCCTAATTTACCCAAATACAAAGGGGAGGGAGATCCAAATGCACATATCAAGGCCTATGCCACGGCCATTCGAGAATTACTCCCTTGGGATGGGGTTGTTGCTAAGATATTCCCTAAAACCTTAGAGGGTATTGCCCTGTGATTGGTACTACAGAATACCTGAAGCCTCGATACACTCATTCAAACAACTCGTGTCATAGTTTATCAAAGCTTTTGATATGAACAAATTATTGAGAACAGGAATCAGGGAATTCTTGCATATTAAACAAGAGCATAATGAATCCGCTGCTCATTTTATTCAAAGATGGCGTACGGTTCTCTACTCATCAGCAAGTGCTCCAAACATGGATCAGATGGAACTATGTGATTTATTCCTTCATTCCCTCAATAGAGAGATAAAGGAAGAAGTCCAGAAGTTCCCACTAAGAACTTATGATGAAGTACTTGAGATTGCTCTCCGAATAGATCAAGCAGACAATAGATAGTGGTCGTAAGACATATGAAACAAACGGGAAATTAATCACTCCCAATCAAAACACTATGACCTATCCTAATGCTAGGAATACCAATCAAGGACCCAAAATCCTTAACGAAAACCATTGGGTAACAACAGATGGAGTAACTGACCAAGTTAAAAGGGCAAATGTCGTAAACATTTTGCCACCCATTAACAATCAGTGAAATAACAACTTTACTCCAAAAATCAACGTGGTGGATTTTAATCGTCCATCATGACAACAACAACAACAACAGAAAATCCAAACACAAGGTCCCAAATTGAAACCCAACTGGATATCAGAGTCAAAACCAAAGGCAACAACCTCAAAATTTTAACTCTAACAACTAGCAACCTAATCAAAATTTTGGACCACAACAGGTTTCAAATCAACAACCTCAAAACTATAATCCCAACTTGTATTGTGGTTTCCAAAAGATTTAAGGCCATGATACTAGGACTTTCATGTGACTACAATAAATTCATGCAGCATTTTCCAGAAGACCAAAGACAACTCTTTATAGATATGTTCTTAGAAAATTCTGTAATACCCACGCCAAACACTTACACAGGGGTAGTTTCCCCTCAAAATGCACCCCTCAAGATCTTTAATGATCCACTCCCAAATCACTCTAATAATAATAGGTTAGATCCAAATGGGATGAACAAGGGTGTTATGATAGGAAATAATGATCATGAAGCCTCAACTTCATTAAATCCACTAGTCGCACCCCAATTAGGAACTCGACCACAAACCAAGATAGTTGGCCTGGTAGAGTTAGACACTGAGCTACCCATAGAAACCATAACAAGAACATGGGATTATTCTTCTCAACCAGTTCCAAGTTATCCATTAGAACCAGACAACATTCAACAAACATTGGTAAAACCCATAGGCACTTATGATTTAATTAATGACTTAACAAAGACCTTCTCTCATATTTCCTTCTTGGATTTGTTGAAGAACTCTCCCACCCATAGGGCTGCTCTCTTAGAAGCATTAGGCCTTGGTCACTTAATTAACATCACTCCTCCTCTCAGAAATGCAAGTAAACCATGTAGACTTTGATGTCTACCCTCCAGGGCAGCCAGATAGGGATACTGAGTTTATATTTGATATAAGCAAAATGCCAACAGACGTTGAAATTGCACTGTAGAGGGACCCAACCTTACATTTATAGGTATGGGTTTACAATAATTATGTTAAACACGTAATGATTGATGATGGGGCAGCAAGTTAACATAGTCCCCTTCACTTTTCTTCAAAATCTAGGATATGGAGAAACAAATTGTTCCACAACACGAAATACGCTAAGAGGTTATGATAGCCTCAAGGCCACTTCAATTGGAACCATAGTTTTACCAGTCACCTTAGGACCCAAGACAGTCCTCACCAAATTTTATATTATAGATCAGGAAACCAACTATAATATGATCCTCGGTCGACCATGGATACACCGCATGAAGGCAATCCCTTCCACATTATTCCAGGAAATAAGATTTTTGCACCTAGGAAAAATATTTGTGGCACAAGGTGACCCAAAACCCTTTGATATACACCTAGCAGACTTGAAGAAGAGACCAGATGTTCACTCTGAAGTTTGAACTCCCAACGAATCAACTTAGTAAACCAATTAATTCAAAACCAGAAGAGAAGTTGATACCTACAACAGAATTGGAAATTACAAATCTAGTTGAGGGCATTCCAAGCACTCAAAAATGAGACTAATGTCATAGAAATAGTATCATTAGGGACTACCACAAAAATTGTTGAATTACTAGAGAAATATCTACCCATTCTCCTACCATTTGATTCTATGGGTATGGGATACACCCTAGGAATTGGTTCCCTTCCATCAGATGAAGTTTGTATGGTAGAAGTAACTGAGGCAGAAGAAATAGACATGATGAATATCCCAACATCCATTTTTCCAAGCAAATATTGGACTCTCCACTTCGATGGAGCTAGATGTCATTTTGGAGCTGGGGCAGGTGTGATCTTTACTTCTCCCGAGGGAAAGATCCTACCTTTTGCCTTTAAGTTAAACTTTGAGTGTACAAACAACGGGGCTGAGTATGAAGCCCTCCTCCTTGGCCTCATCATAGCCAAAAGAATGGGTGTTGATAACATTAGAGTGCTAGGAGACTCACAACTAGTTGCAAACCAAGTCTCTGAGGTATATGAGACTAGAGCTAAACATTTACAACTCTATAAAATAACGGTATTAGATCTAAGCAAAGGATTCAACTTCATATCAATTGAAGCAATCCCAGTGAGAGCAGAACCTTCTCACAGATTCAATAGCAACCTCAGCTTCCCATTTCACTCCAAACAGTGAGTTGGAAAACACAAGTTTCATGGTATCACTTCGTACTGAACCATTGGTGCGTAAAATACCAACAAACCCACGCTCCTAACTCATATAGAAGCTGAGAATGAGTTTTCTATCCTGGATCACTTTGATAGTGATAGAGTCACTCTCGAATATCTAAACACCTATGTGAGAGCTACATCTCGCTCATCACATAGTGGATCTTTCCCTAATCCCACATTCCTCTTCCTATTTTGGAAATCCCATGGTAGAAGTCTCCTCTGCAAAAGGATCTCAATATCTACGAGGTAGAGAACGGAGAAAGTTTGGAACTACCTCTGGCCCCACCTAAATTTGAAGAAGGCAACACTTCCTTAATCGAAGAAATAATTGACATAAACATTGGAACGGAGGAAGAACCAAAATTTTTGAAGTTAGGATCCTCGTTAACTCCAGAGGAGATAGAAATACACACCCAAATCCTCAAGGAACATCAAAAGGATTTCACGTTTAACTACAAAGAAATGATAGGAATTACACCACATATCATGCGGTACATAATCTTGTCACCAAACTAGATGCAAAGCCAATTAAACAAAATTCAAGACCAATGAAGCCAAAAGTGGCTCTCATGGTGAAAGAATAAGTAATGAAACTTCTCCAAGTGGGATTCATCAAACCAATTGACTATTCACAATGGGTATCTAATATCGTCCCTGTTCTAAAAAAGAATGGGAAGATACGACATTTGCATAGACTTTCAGGATATTAACAAAGCTTGTCCCAAAGATGACTTCCCATTGCCATCCATTGACATCATTGTTGATGCAACAACCATGGATTTGAAGCTTTTATTCCCTCATGGATGGGTTTTCAGGGTATAATCAGATTAAAATATCTGAACAAGATCAAGCCAAGACCACATTTATAACTCCTTGGGGAACTTATTGTTACGCTGTCATGCCATTCAGTCTTAAGAATGCCAAATGCTACATACCAGTGGGCAATGACATACATATTCCATGACCTTATTCATAAAATTGTGGAATCCTACATGGATGACTTGTTGGCCAAGGCCAAGAAGTAATTGTGATCACCCAGAAGTACTCTCGTATCATTCTCTCATGATTGATTGAATATGGTGTCACATTGAACCCAGAGAAATGCGTATTTGGCATGATAGGAGGCAAGCTTCTGGGTTACATTATATCCTCATGAGGGATTGATGTCGATCCAGCCAAAATCTAGGTTGTTCTTGAAATGATTCCACCATCAGACGAGTCTGGTATCAGATCATTTCTTGGGAAACTAGGTGCAATTCAAAGGTTCATTCCAGACTTAAGTTTTGCTATTCATCCAATCAAAAATTTATTAAAGAAAGATTATAGCATTGATTGGACAAAAGAATGTAATGAGGCCTTTGAAAGCAGTTAAACGCTTCTTATTGTCTCCTCCCACGTTAATGCCTCCTAGACCAGATCATCCTTTGATCCTGTATTCATGGGCTACTGATGTCTCCCTAGCCTGCATGCTAGCTCAAGAAGACAATGATAAATGAGAACGTGCAGTCTATTTCATTAGCCAGACATTGCTTGATTATTGAAACACGTTATACATAGGCAGAAAGAGAATGCCTTGCCATAGTCTTTGCAATGAAACATTTAAGACATTACATGTTAAACCAAGAAACAAGGGTCATTGTAAAGATAGATCACTTACGAACATTCCTCACACAAGGGTATTTATCTAAAAAGGCTGGATGATTTATAACCTTAATGGGTGAATTCAAATTAACATTTGTAAACCAGAAATTTGTTAAGGGACAAATCATTGCAGACTGGTTAGCTGACAATCCATTAGATGGAGGTGATCTGGTAGATTTGGACTTTCCTGATGAGTGCATATACTTTGTCGAAACTAGACCCCCCATCTCTACATGCCCTTGGTACACTAACATTGTCAATTTTATCATGGACCATACATACCCAAAAGGTGCCACATCATGCAACAAAGAAGGCGGTTACGCATTATCGCTGCTAAGTATGTTATCTTAGAACAAGTGCTCTATCATAAAGCCTTTCGATGGAATGCTTTTAAGATGCGTTGAAACTGAAGAATCCAAAAAGATTCTGTACGAATCCCACAGTGGGATATGTGGAGGCCATTTTGGTGGTCATGCCACAGCTCACAAAATACATCAGATGGGCTATTTTTGGCCCACTCTGGAACATGACGTCAATAGATTTGTGTGCGTAATTGCCATAAATGCCAAGAATTCTCCCATGAGATTCACATGCCAACACAGGCTCTATAACCAATCACAACCCCATGGCCCTTTTCCATGTGGGGCCTAGATTTGATAGGGAAATTCTCTCCCTCATCAATAGATGGCCAAAATTTTATAATCACGGCCACATAATATTTTACCAAATGGGTAGAGGCCATGCCTCTCACCACCGTACCAGGTTCTGTAATCACTAAGTTTATTTTGAATCAAATCATTTGCAGGTATGGTGTCCTGCAAGTCATTATCTCAGATAATGGCACATCCTTTAAGAATGATGAGGTCCGTGAATTATGTAGTAAATTCAAGATAAACCATCATACAGACCTCCCTTTACTACCCTCAAGCCAATGGACAAGCTGAAGCCACAAACAAGACATTAAAAGCTATTCTCCTCAAAATAGTTAAGGAGAATAAATGAGATTGGCATTTAAAATTATACCGGCCTTGTGGGCCCATCGAACCTCAATAAGAACACCAACAGGGGAAACCCCATTCTCATTAGTATTCGGGGCAGAAGTAGTTCTCCCACTTGAGGTCGAAATACCTAGTCTCCGCATCTCATTACAAGGGATTTTGGGAGAAGAATCCTATAGAGAGGCACACCTCTCTCAACTAGAAAGCCTTGATGAGGCCAGGATAAACACTGAACAAAGGCACATAGCCTATGCTGACCGGATGTGCAGGCAATATAACAAAAAGGTCTATGAATGAGAAATATATGAGGGAGATCTAGTTCTAAGACTAGACAACCAGATTGATAAGAAAACTAGTGGCAAAGGAAGGAAATTCCGGCCCAAGTGGTTGGGTCCATACCGAGTCATGAAAGACTATGGAAATGGTGTGTATCTCTTATGTACATTAGAAGGTGAGGAGTTCAATGAAACAGTCAATTCCTTGCATCTTAAACGGTTTTACGCATAAGGCATCAACGTCACCATTTGTATATTATATCTACCTACATTGCATTAGTCACTTAGTTGTTTCATTTTGTTCACTCGTTTCGTAACTATTGTGGTCAAGGAACTTATTCTTAAGAAATTCATTACAAGCTTCTAAAAATATTGGCAAAAGCATTCAAAATCATATCTCTTCAGTTTTCATAATATCATCAAATGGTTCCAAAATCATTTCATCAATTCGATAGACAAAGTCTTGACAAAAACCATACCAAGGCCTACATACTTGGTCATACTCATTCTTTTCTACTTGGTTAAGTTGTTCTTACCTACGGTCTATTCTAGAAGCTTCTTGGTGTCACATCTATCCTTCTTACATCTCTTTGAAACAAGGATACTCCAAAGTCACAAATCAGAAAGTGTCAAGTTAAATAAAAAATGCTAAACCAAATAGAATATTTTATTTTTACACACTTCTTTTCCCCACCAACCTTCGGTGATGAGCCCGCATCTCTTACTAGTGATACAAGGTTGAGAAAGGAAATAAGTGCCCTTACTCACCTATGTCCTACCTTCGGTGATGAGCCCATGCTTCCTACTAGTAGCATGAGACAGGGTGTAGGGGGTCCATTCACACAAATTAGTGAGTATTAATATTTTAAAGCAAAGTATACTAAGAGAAGTTAAATATCCAAATTCCAAAGAGATCAAATCCTTAAAACTATATTTTTTCAACCAAGTTTCCATCCATGGATCTAAGTCTAGATAAACTAGAAAATAAGTTACATTCTAAACTATGTAGTAGTTTCGAGTAAGAGTAAGTATGCAAGTATGAATTTGATTTCTGTCAAAACCTTTTCTTTCTCTCATCATTTCCATTTAGTCAAACTCATACAACTTGTGCCCTTCCCAACTCTTGGTGTTGAGCCCTCACATCTTACTAGTTGCATGGAGTTAGGAGTGGGGCAAGTTCATCTTGTTATCATTATACATTCATCACATTTTTCCAAAACAAGAAGAAGTAATGAACATTGCCCAAAGAAGCCAAAATTTCAGTACTACAATATGTTTACATCATCACATATCAACATTACAAAAACAAATAAAAAGAGAAACATTATGTTCAACATTTGTTATCATTTTGTTATCCATTGCATACATTCTGAAAAGCATATAAAAACAAAGATTACTAAAAACATCTAGTGTACACATGGGAAAGTGAATCACAAAAATTATATACACAAGAAGATATAGATCCAAAAAGATATATATATATATATATATGTATATATATATATATATATGTATATATATATATATATATATATATATGTATATATATATATATGTATATATATATATATATATATAAATCATGTTTTATATACAATGCCATCATGCACTAGGCATGGTCAAAATGCTCAATGAGCCCAGAAAATACAAAAACACTCATATAAACATCTGACCAAAAATCACTACAAAAAGACACCATGATCTCTCAATCCCTGTGGGATCCCTCAAATGGTGCATGACCGCATCTAGGACTCCTACTGCGATGATGCTCTGAATGAACTGAGGGCTCATGATCATAGCCAGTAGTTATGGTCTCACTATGAGAATGACTCCTCCTCATCAAGTGCTCAGTGGTCCTATATCCAGCTAACTCAGTACGAAGGGAGGTCATGATCTTTTCCACCTTCCAGATAGGGGAAAATACATCGGTATGTTGACCAGCTACTGAAGGCTCTCCAACATCCTCAGTAAGCTCATCCCAGTGTACCCTCTGAAGGGAGCAAGTAGAGTGTCCTGTGCACACACCTGGTGAATCAAGTCTCGCCATCCCTCAGTAGTCACTGCAAATAAAAAAGTCAAAAGTAAACAAGTTAGAAAATTGTCCAAGATAAAGTCAAAAACAAACAAAACAACAAAATGGAAATATCAACTAAACAATTCTAACTAAAACAAAATTGAGAAAAGAGTAGTAACTCACTCAGATTTCCAAGCCTTCAGGTGGGATCTCTAGGATCTGCACCTACCACTAACGTTGCCATTGACTATGGAACCTCCCCCAAATCTAGAAAGAAATGACATCCTGCTACAGACTCATCATCTCCCCCAATGTCCCAAGAAGGTAACTCCTCTGAGATCAGGGTCACCTTCTCTGCACTCTCCTCCTCCCTCTCAGCCCTCAAGATACTCTGAGTGTCATGCCACTCAGAGTCACTATCATCCCCAACCATCCCACCTGTCTTGCCTCCCTCCATCTCCTCCTCTGTCTCCTCTCTTGTGAACTCCTCAGAGTCTAAGTCCACATCAATGGGCTCATCATTCTCTCCACTATGAGCAGGACCAGCTCCAATCTGAAGTAAAGGTGCTTGAGGAGCACCGAACTACCCCTCGGGCACGAACCACCCACCTAGCTGCAATAGGAACTCCAGGAGTGATCGTGGTCCAACCTCAGCCTCTAGGACCTCCCCTGGCCTCACAAACAGACTTGTATACTGGCATCGCTGGAGGAAACATATCAATATAGGGGAGGCCAAACTACTGTGGTACTCTGTCAAAGGGGTGGATCTCCAACTTCCTCATCCTGTCTATCAGCTGACTAGTAGTATAGCAAGGTGATCAATGTGTGTGTCTCCTCTCCCCATAACCCTGTCATGGCCTGATAAGGAGTGGCCTCCATGTCTGTAGTAGTCAAAGAAGCCACTGGCTGGTGTGGCATCCTAAGTATAGTCATCCTTATCCACCTCACTTCCCTAATAGCCCCAAGATCCTCTACCTATACACCTCTCCCATAGGGAATGATGCGCTCATACACCCAACTCATGACTAGAGTAGGGTGACTCAATGACTGCCCCTGTAATTTGACCACCCTATATAAATCATGATAGGTGGTCCCAAGGATGTCTTCTCCCCAAGCGTAAACATGGCCATGTGCCTCAATTTGTGTAATGATAGGAGCCCAGTAGTATAAAAGAGTATCCCCTCCCTTGTCCCCAATCAACCGTGAGGCCAAGATACCCATAACAGCCTGGCGGAGCACAGGGATATCTAAAATCAACAATAGAACGGACCTTCACCCCCTTCTTCGAGCCCATGGAGAAAACAACATCTCCCATATAGGTGGCCCACTGAACCATCTGAGATCTAGATATTGTTTTCTTAAGAGACAACTCGTCTCCCAAGAATCAAGACCCCCAATATGTGATAAACGTCCTCTAGGGTGATGGTCCACTCACCCCTAACTCTTAGAAATCAAAAAGTGTTCCGATCTGCATCCTAGTATGAAAATAAGTCACACAATATGTGACTAGTAGGTGCAACATGAGGGACCTATGTAATCCTCCAAATGCCAGCCCTCTGTAGAGTATCTCACTCTACCTGAGTAAGTGCCTCTAACACTACTGGGAGCCAATCACACTCCCTCTCTCTACTCCATCTGATGTACTCCTCCTCCTTCTACATCCACCCAAAATAGAGAAAAAGAGTAAGTTAGTAACATAATCCAACTAGAAAAATTATCAAGAACATGTAAAAATGTCAAAAATGCAAAGAAAATTGAAAATTACATCTCTTTTTACATTCTGTTCAAAACCGCCACCCTGTGTAGAGCGGCGGTTTCCTAACCACCACCTTCTAAGGTGGCGGTCATGTAACTACCGCCTTATAAAGCAGTGGTCCCATAACCACCGCCATCATAGGGTGGCGGTCCCATGACCGCCACTCTATGCGCAGGGCGGCGGTCCTGTCCCAAATCGCCAAATGGCTCGTAAGCCCTAAAAACACTTAAAAACAACAAAAAAGCACCATTTTAACTGAAATAAAGACCTACCCTATAGGTGCCCCCCTAGAGACTCATTTAAAACTAACATTTTAAAAAATAATCCCCCCAAGACCAAGATTTTAACATTTATATATTTTAGGTTTAAAAATGATAAATTGAGGAGAACTAACCTGAGACTTCATGGGTCAATATCCTGCTCTCGGAGGCATGATCACGATCTCACAACGGACGTTTTGACTGCACTCTCGTCGAAAATGGTCATCATGGGTCCCAGAGCTCAAAAACAACCAAATCAACATGCACAAATGAATAGTAAAATGAGTTCGTTTTATATATATATAGTATTCTAATTTTGTTTTGAGTGTTCTTACGTAGAGTTGGAGCACCGATGGAGGTAAGTTTCTTATCCCCGCGTAAATGGTAAGTCCTCATTTCATATTAATTTAGTATTTATTTTTTGATCTATTTTATCTATCTGCACTTGAGTCCTCTTTTCATCTTGCAGATAGCAGGAATTTGGGTGGTGACATTTCAGACACACTGGCATGTCAGGTATAGCTTCTAACTCCCCATTTTGGGACTGCCATACTCGGACCCACCGTTTTATGCCTCTTCATGGCTAAAACGCTTCTCCAAGGGGGAAATATGTATGTACCCAAAAATGTAGGTATTGTACTACCAGAAAAGAGGTTACAAAAACCCCAATGATGATTCAGATCTCTTCACAAGGTGTTCGGAATCCAGAAAAAGCTCGCCAAGTGTACATTTTCACCCTAGAAAGCCTTGTCTATATTTTGCATGTTTTGTTCTAGTCTCTTCCCCCTTTTTCCCTGCATTTTTTCTTTAAGTTACAGAACCACCACCCTGCTTAGGTGGTGGTCCCATGACTGCCACCTAGGATAGGGTGGTGGTCCTGTAACTACCTCCTTGCACAGGGTGGCAGTCCTTTGTGCATGTTTTCAAGAACATTCTGACGATTTTTTCAAACGTAAAAATTCAAGTTTCTATTTGCATTCCTCAACCACTAAAGCTTGCATTTATGTTTTGGCCACCCAATAAATAGTGTTTTCCCTTTGTTTAATATTAGAAGAGTTCAATTTGGATTTACCCTCTGGTAAATGCAAATGCTATAAATACCCAGCTTGCTTTCAAACAAATGGCCCCTCTCCTTCTGTGTTTGATTATTCAGTTTGTTTGAAGTTCTTGCATGAGTTTCAATAGTTTTATATTTTGCATGAATTATCAGCCTCTCATTTCTATTTTAGAGATCATTTGATCTTCTTGCTTTCATCTTACTTCATTTTTGTCCCATATAATTAGTTTAGAATAAGGTAGTTTCATTTTTTTAGATTAGAATCCATATTAGAGTTGCAGGTTTTTGTTTATCACAAGAGATAGATCCAAGAATTCTCAGATGTATTTGCATTGTATCCCCGCAATAAATCCTGCTAGGAATTACATAGTCAAGCTCTGTTCACTTGCACTATCCCTCTCTTACTTGCATTGTATTCAGTTTATATCCAAAGCTGCCATTGTTTGAGTATCTTCTGCTGCTGACACTATCACATACACAATTTTCTGGATTCACGAGAACATGAAGGAATGAGGAGATCACACTGAGGGGACAAGTCATGACACAACTGGATTTACCAATTGTTCTGTAAACTCCAGGTTTGAGCTATCAAAGTTCTAGTTACAATATATCAAATAGAGTAGTAAATTATTTTATTTCAGTTAAAGCTCGCTTTCGATATTACCAAGGAAGTTATGGGGAATGATAGTTTTTGAGAAACTATGATTCATTCCTCACTTATGAGGTAGGATTGGAAGTCTTTCGATTAAACTAGTTAGTTATTTAAATATTTAGGATAAATTCACAACTACACAGGTAAATAGCTATACCATGCTACCTTGCTTCTTTTAATTCTGTTATTAGATTAATTATCAATTTTCTAAATATATTAGAATAACTTGCTCTTTTAATTTCGTTCAAATACACATCATTGAAAATACAAAAATAAAAGAAATATAAGTATAATGTAGATATAGCTTTCATGGTTAATTTTCTCATTTCAGTTAAATTATCGTTTTGCATGACAATTACAGGACCCAAAGAGCCTCAGGGAATACATGTTCAAACTGATAGTAGCCTTAGCTAAATCTCTTCACAACATTAACGGATATAGATCAAGGGGCTTAGGATTCAGGTCTTTCAAATGACAATAAACCCATAAGTAGTTAGTGAACAACTGAGGAAATTGAATATTGAAGATGACAAAGCATACACATTTTGGTCAAATCAACCCAACTATAGATTGCCTTGATAGGATATCCACATGACCATACAAGAACCCAAAAGAGAAAAAATATTTGGTTGTGATCCATTAGTTCCATAGCCAGATGCAGGAGACCTTCTTATCGACATAGACACAGGATTATGTATACAAGTTTGTCAGAACCCCCCTAAGGTATTATGAGAAGATCACACAACTCCTTGGTGTTAAACATAGAAGCTGAAAAGGCTTATGAACATTCGATAGTCAGAAGAAGAGATTGATTCTTCACATGACCATAACAGGTCCACAACAACCACGAACTCATGGTTTTGATCCCCAGGTCCCACAACCCAATGGGCCTGTCAACTCAATTAAGTATTGACACTGGTTTACGAACGCTGGTATTTAGATCCTCACCACTCCTACGTCAGATATCATAACACAGTTCTCCATATTAAATATAGAAGCCAATCAATCCAACATTTTCTGGGCTAGACCAGAAAACCACCCATAGTTTATTATAAATCCACTACACCTCTCATTACCATTTTCCATGACCTTGTCTGGAAATATACACGAAGCACCTACAGGTTATTTTCCACGTATCCAACAGCCAATAGATAGGATCTCGACAGAGCTCAACATTGATTAGAGCCTCTGAGCAAGCTATTATATCTATGAACGGTCCATTACACCAATTCAGGTTAGAAGAGGCTTCTTTGCCTTAGATTCATAGATTCCATTATTGTGTGTCGAGGATATAAGATTTCCCAACTAGTTTTTGTATATCCACATATATTCCATTTTCACTGGCTGTCTCGGCACGACCTCGGGAGGTCAGGTATGAAGAAGAGATTGCTTGTAGATTCTCATGCTCGCATGTCACTTTTCTATTGTATAGGAACACTGTTCCTATCCTAGACTCAATATATGTGACCTAATAGTGCAAACAACCATCCAATAAAAAGAGTATCCAATCCAATCCAAGTAAGATGCAAGATGAACCAAAAGCTAGGTGAGTAGATGCGAAGATGATGCAAAAGAGCAGAGTGGATGATAATTCCTAAGATTTGGGATTCCTTTCTCTATGAATGTCAAATATGATGTATATGTATATACCCGACACAATCGCATGTGGATGATTGTGTTGCCCAGGGAAAAATCAAATGTTGACACAATTTCTCATAGGTGATTGTGTCGGCCATGGATGATAAAATGCAATGTGAGGTAAAAATAGGTGTCGTGGATCAAATAGGTGGATGAACAAGGTGCCAAGATGATGGGATGCAAGAAAAGTGTCATGAATGTAATGTGTGTTAGACCTAACGAGACAAGGATGACTAATACAAGGACAACTAAGGTTAAGACCAAATAGTGACAATCTCTTCATGTACTATCTCTAACCCATAATGATTACATGAATAACCATTACCCATTCTTGACAATCCCCTTAAGGAACTCACTCTAGAAATAGATGCATCAGTGACCCTTAGCTGTAGAAAGGAAATTGTTAGTAACAAGAATGAAAGATGAAAAGTGAAAAATTAGGTGTATACATGTGCCCCAACTGTTGATTACCGCATGCCACAATGGTGAAACATGGGGTGGTCAATGGAAAGAAAAATTTTGTAACACCAAAATCAAAAGTAGATACTGAAAGTAAGAGTATAAAGGACTAGCTAAAATGAAATATAACCACAAATGCATACTTGTTAGTATCACTCATCCTACCATGTGTGGCGCGCAATCAATGCTATAACAACCATGGAAAAAAAAAATTAAAAATAAACAATAGAGGATTATCAATAAAATATGACATAAATCACCTAGCTAAGGGCCCATGGGGATGAACGTTGTGTTAAAGTGTCGACATGTCATAATATTGTATAGTGTCAAAAATAGGCGTAAAATAATAGACCATCACGAGTATGTGTGTAATAGGTTGAAATGAATGGTACAAGAATACAATTAAGACTTAACAAATGATGTGGGGTTGTGGAGTTTGGGAGAAAAAATGGAATTCATTTTAATATTTAGGATAATCATGACTGAATTTAAATGGAAAATTTAATTTTATGTAGTGATTTGGATTTTGATTTTCTTATTCCTATTTATCAAATTGAGATAACTAGGCATTGGAATTCCAAATTTGAGTGTATTTCGACATCATGACATGAGTACGAGGTGGTGATGGAAGATGATGAGGTGGTGCATGCGGTGGGGTGTGACCACGGGTAATTCATTGCATTTAATTTTTTGAGTAGATTAGGTGTTATTTGGTCTTTGGATTTCCTTGGAGTCATTAGTATGTCATTATTATCCCAACTAGCGTTATATGGTAGGTTTGGACATAATACTAGTGAGTTCAGGAGGAATTTGGATTTGGTTTTTTTTATTTTATCACTTTCTAAAAGTTGAATTTGGGAAGTTACGGCCACGTTTTTACCTAGACACCATAGACCCCCTTTGCAAAAGGAGTGAAAATGGCATCAGTATGAAGGAAATATTGTCATGGGCTTTGTTATTGGTCCAAAGGCATAGAAATTGTTAGGAATTTTTTCCAAAGACTGATGAAAATAGCCAGAGGGATGATGTCATAAATATATCTATACATGTTTTGTTTTAAATTGTGAATTTTTTCTACAAATTGATTTTGTGGACTTCTAATTATCATTTGTTGTCATTTTTTGTGTAGGCAGAGCATAAGATATTACAATGGAAAAGTGTGGATGTATCATGCTTAGTGGCATGATTTCTAGACTAAATCAGGTAGAGGTGACCCTATTACAAGGTTAGGGTTTTCTAGTAATCATGTAGATTCCCAGGATACCTTTGTATTTGGATTTACTATATTTTTTTTTGGATGCATGGGATACCAATTACAACACCTTTCACTAGTGGATAGGATAGGATACTATGGAGATGGTGTTGAATTTGGAGGATGTTCTTTGTATTATTGGGTTTCCTATTGAGAAACCTACATGTATTATGATATGAGATAAGATGTTGTAGGGTGAAGAGCCTTAGTTGTATGATATATTGGGAGTGGTACATATGAAGAGAATATGCTATATGTCTGACTCAACGCATTACATGATGTATGGATTCTGTATATCTGAAAGGTAGTGATGGGGATCGGTGTGACAAAGATAGTATGCCATAAGGTAAGTGAAGCCATCCCATTGTTCTTGATTTCAGTATATAGATATATTTTTTTATCATGTTTTTTTTAACTATTTTGGGAACCACAATATGTGTATAATTGGTACGTGATTTATACATGGCCAGGCTCAGAGGATAGAGTGTTGTGAGACTTGTCATTTTATTAACAACCTGAATATATGAAAGGTGCCCGATGTACAGGTCGATAAGGATGAGACATGAAGTAGTGGGAGATGCCGTGATAATTGCTTCAGTGGGCACATTGGCTGGAATTGAGGTCACTCATAGTGTTTTAACCACCAACATAGGTGGGTTTGGATGATACTACATTGAATCCCTATATAGGGAATATGGACCAGTGACCTAGTTAGCCCATAGTAGAGTACTTGTATGCCATCCATGAGGTGATAGGGAATTATATCTATTGGTTGGAGAAACATGCAGTGAGTAGGATCCCAAGATATTTTGGGTGATTAGATCTCGTGGTGATACCACCATTGCTACCCTACTAAAACCATCATGTTAGAGTGTCTTCAGGAGTAGAAATGATGATACTAGTATGATGACACCATAGGATATGAGAAGTGGGTGCACATGGTCAAAGGAAATGTCAGCATAGTGGGGATTCTTAGGGATCAAAAAAAATATAATGGTGAGTAGTTGGGAGGAGGGGTATTTGAATGAGGATCTACATATACATATTTACAGATTAGGGGTTCAGGTGGAGCTGGTCCTAAAGCCAGAGGGAGTAGTAGAGAAACCAACACCGTGGCTCAATGAGCATAAGATGTGGTGGCTAGGAGGAGGCTACTTGACACTGATTGGGGTTTAGATATCCATGCACATGAGCTAAAGGCCCAGAACATATTGCAAAGGTTACATGTTATTGGTGCCTCGAGATAGGTGGGCACAATACGTAAGATCCATACCTCATCATGATAATAAGAATGAGGAGGTATTGGGTGACCATGGAGACAATGAGACCATTTTGGAGAGACTCAGATGGCTAGGTATGTATATTATTATGTTATTTTAGATTAATTTTAGAAATGGGGTTTATGTCATGTTGATATTGTGGGTAACATGTGTCATTTTTTTTGCAGCAGAGTGAACGGTGGAGGAGTGACACTCCCTAATAGAGAGTTCCCACTATGAGATCCTGGATCTAGTGGTGGATTTATATGATACTATAGTGATGGTGGATCCATTAGCACCATTAGCTGGAGACTTAGTGATATTTTTTGCAGATGGTTAGAGGTATCTTAGTCACTTAAGAGATATATGGATGCATAGGAATTGATAACTACCGACAACATAGATGTGATGTTGTAAAGTTTATTGCAAGTGTATGCAACCCTAGTTTTAGAGTAGGAAAACTCGCATATCATATTCCTAGAGATCCTTAGAGAATATTACTTCGTTAGAGGACATAGATGGGTGAGAGCACAAAGAGAGGCCTCCATAGCCTAATTTAGGGTAGAGTCCCTAACAAGGAAAAATTTATTGGTGAATCTTCCTTCATTCACAAATATTTTGGATTTCAGAAAATTTAGTTTTGGAGAATTTTTAAGGGTGTGCATGTTGCTTTTTCACCTATTTTATTCATAAGTTTATTTTTGGGCCAGTTTGTCTCATATCCAAGTTTATATTAAAATCACTTTTACCACGAAAGATAAATTTTACACATTTCTATATATTTATTTGGGCCAGTTTGTCTAGCATTTAAAACTGCATATCCAATCTGTCTTTATTAAAAACTTTTACCACGAAAGATAAATTTTACTTCCATTGGGTCTATGATATTTATTGTGATTCTCCATTATAATTTGATAATAAACATCAAATTGCAATTAAAATTTTAATATGGGCATTGACGATAGACAGAAAATCAATACGGTATGAGATTATATAGGACCCCAGGTATTGTAAAATCTAACTATTCCATTGATTATAGAATATGCTACCAATCGATAACATATTTATGTTATCATTTTCTAGCATATATACTTTCGCATTTCCTGTAAGGTTGTAAGTAGCATGTATGCTACTGGTCGGTAACATATGTTCATGCTACTAGCCTTTAGTATTATGAAATAATTTTCCAACTGTTTGAAACGCGTTTTGTTCCAATTCGCCATGATTTCAAAATCCTCTTTCACATATTTGCCAAGTCATACATGGGTTTTTTTTTTAGGGGGGAGGGTCTTAAAAAAATTTGTTGCCTACACAACCAAAGCTACCGAAATGGACCCATTCTAAAGGAGACCCCCCATAGGGGTGATGGTGCTTAAGCCACTTTGTATGGGACAAAGCCATTTTGTATGATTTTTGTGATCTTAAAAAATTTTGCATTAGCCCCTAGGCCTATGGTGCCAATTCTACTGAAATTGACCCATTAGACTGTTTTAGAGACCCCTGTTGGTTGTGTGATATGCTTAAGCCACTTTGTAGATGTAACATTTTCCTATATTTTGTATGATCATTGTGATGTATTAAATGATTCAATATATATAGTGACTGGCTTAGGTGATAGTTTGATAGTTTGATGGTAAATCCTGGTTGTGTGTAGGCGGATTCAAATTAAGATTTGCCATAAATTCTTGGGGTGCCATGTGTGATGTAAGTGAGCTCCATGTTCTACATAGTGAATAATGATAAGATGCCAATTAGTAGGTAAAATCATGGTGTAGAGGGGGATATAAATCCAAGATATCCCAAGGCCCATGTGATGATAAGGAGCATAAGAATTTTAGATCCAAATAAGAAATACCAATGGAGAAATGACCTCTAAAAGGTGTATTGGGTAATAGTAAGGTCCAAAACTCAAATAGGTAAGTGAGGATGAATATGGAATGCTTTATGGTTATAAATCCAAGTAGAGAAATAACCAAGAAAGGAAAATCAATATTTGAGACTCTGAATGGCCAGGATGTGAATAGGACGTTTGGTGTGATTGGGACACATGGGATCACCTCTCAAGCTGTGGGACTTGGGCTCGAGGTGAACCTCCGGAGAAGGCTGGCTTCCTCTTCCTAAACTAAGTGTTGTACTACTCCTAGTGTAACAAAAATGATTATCTAGTCCTACGCTAACATTTTCATGGGGTTTTAGGGAAAGAGATTTACAGAAATGAAACTATACTAGGGATGGTGATGCACCAAATAAAGGGTGTCTTCAGACTCAGGAAGGGTTAATTTGAAGAGGGTGTGTGCACCACAGGTCAACTTCACCTACTGCAACTTAGAGAGGGTACAGGATACCACAAACTAAGAGACACGCGTTCCCTTTGTTAAACTTTATCAGACCGAGAAATATACCAGTTTCCCAGTGAAGAAGGATGAACTCAAGAAGGGTGAACAGACACCACAACTCAACTGCATGCAATACTTCACCACTCGATAAGCACAGAACTCCAAGAACCTGCAATAGAACTTAAACTTGCACAGTGTACCTGCAAGTACGAGAAAGGCACAAAGAAGCACAGAAGGATGAAAGGACCGAGATTAGTCACAAAACACACACTTTTATTGCTTCAATAACATGCACAATGCATCATACATTCAGAAGAGGCAATAGTTGCCATTACAGTCTTGAAGAGGAGGCTTGAAAGTTCTCTCAACACACAAGAACAACTTGCAGAAGAGAGAGGATTCTTGAAAAGTATACACTCGCCTGAGATATCTAACTGTCCAACTTGTCTGAACTATTGGAACCCTTTGAAATGAGCTTCCAACTTACATTTATAGAAGAATATGTGAGAAAGAAGAGGAAATGGTCATAATTACATTCCTAAATTGAAGGCCCATGATGTATTTATTGCAGTTAGTTGAACCACCTGAGAAGGTTCCATCATGGGTCATTAATTGCCTGATGACCTAGTCTTCTCAATTAATTAAAAGAATATTTAAATAATAATAATAAATATTATTATTAAAATATTTAAATAAAAATATTAATTTAATTAACATAATGTTGGGACCCCCCCGTTGACCCGTTTGACTTGAAGAGGAGGGGGGTCCATGTGGATAAGTCTGCACAAATCTCAACTCGGTGAGCTTCGAATCCTCTAACTCGGTGTTGCACCCCCCCGTCTTGGCAATCGGGCTCTTTTGCATTGAGTCCTTCGAATGGTGAGCTATCAAACTCGATTCTTATCATTTTCCTAAAATGCATGTAGATCCTGTGAACCATGCCTGGCAAATTAAGACTCATGCCTCACCAATGCCACTGCTACGGTCTTGCTTCAAACTCCAAATCGAGCCATTCTGAATTCCTGTGAACATGAAGCTTTAAGCTCGAAATTGAAAGCCTCTAAAAATACATTAAATCGAGCTTATTCTTTATCTCGACTTGGTACCAATGTTTCCACAATATGAAAAGTTTGACTCTAAATCCTTAGTGGATTTGGCCATCGGATACATTGGTTTACCCACAGAGGCAATGAATTTAAATTATTTCACTCCTGCATGTTGCGCCATTTAGAAATGAGCTTTCGAGCAAATTGTTAGGGATCATTTACGTGGCCCTGTCAACATCAATCGATTGATTTCTCTGTGATAGTTCTAGCTTGACGAGTTAGTTTTGGACCACATATTCACATGCATTCCACGTTCAAACTCCATGAAACAACACCACGAGATCTTCAACTGAATTCACCGAGCTCTTCATCTAGCAAACGATCTTACCTTTCCTGGGCTCAAACTCACTTGAATGTCGAGCTTAACCCAACATTTCTAAAAAGAATGGTTTTACCACAATGCAGCTTTCCTGGGGAATTCGAGCTTCTAAAAAGAATGGTTTTACCACAATGCTCACGGTTCTTCCTTATCATATAACACTTGCAGTAAGAATGTTTTAGCTTGGCCATAATAAGCACAATTGTACCTTCCAAACGATGAGAAAATGCCATTACCAATAAAGACCTAATGCTGCCATGATGATGACCCAAGTTCATGCCCATAACATGTCGATAGACACCCTTAAGACTGATTTTTGGACAAAGAGCCCTTCGGTATTTTGGTAGTGCACTCGGCAATCTCAGGCTCCAATCAACATTTATGCCACTATTGGGATCTTAGTATGGAATGGGTAGCTGTGAGCTACACAATATACTCATTTTTCTAGAAACTAAGAAGATCCTTCATGTTACAATTTGCAACACATAAAAGGAGCCCTTCAAAAAATACGTTGAACAACTGGGGCAACCAAAAGGACCTTGGAAAAATGTACAGGGTAACAACCATATGAATTCTTCCTTAGTCGTGGATAAAAGCTAATAGAAATAAGCTAGCTAAAATTAGCTTGAAACTACAGTATAATCGTTCATTGTTAAAAACAAGTTTCTCTGAACCTGGTAAAAGAATATTTTTATTGTCTGATTGGACGTACATAATGGAAGGGTATAAATATTTCCTTCTGCCCTCAGAGTTTCTCAAAGAGACCATTTACAAGTAACAAGGATGTAGCAAAACGGCCGACTGGGTATTTTCAGAGCTGACCTTCACATTTAATTCGTTTCTAGGAAAAGAAATGCTGAGCAATACGAATCGTTTCATTCTGCACCGTAATAAACCTTCATCTCCTGATTCGGGAAGATTTTATGAAGCCTTGAATGGCGTGACTCCAATCCATCGTATACGGCAGTGAATATTTGTTTCCTGCAGCTGCTGTCATAGATCCGAGTTCAGAATAAGGATAAGACAGTTTGAGGATGCGAATGCTAACAACACAGTTGACAACCTGTTTGCTGGAAGCGTTCAAAAGGAAGGCTTCTACTGTACTGCAACACCGAACTGCCTGTACGTGGGAGTCCTCGCATCCATCTGAATGCTCAGAACTTACAGAGGTGAGGAGAAGTATCGCTGGACAAAGGCGAACTGATCAGGTCGGGCATCTATCCATTGCATTCGTTGAAACAGTATGTTGGACAACCTGCTTGCTGGAAGCATTCAAAAGGCTTCTACTGTGCATGGGATTTTGTCTCACGACCACCGATCAGGATGAGTTTTCAGCATTGCTTTCCTGTCAAACACTTCACACATGAGCCACTCCAATTCACAACTATCCTATTAATCCTCCCGGTGACTCGCACAAAGACTCAGACCACTCCAAGCTGCTCTGGATTTCTGTTTACACGGCCCATGTGGAAATCTCATGATGGATTGCCATCTTAATATTTCCCATTTGGCAGTGTTTACCTGAATCTCCCCTTCAAGGAATTTTGGTCATGGTTTACCAAACCAATATTTCCACGCTTGGCAGTGTTTGCCTTATTTTCCACGTCCTTGGCAAGATAGCAAAATGTTTCCCATGCGCGGGATTTTCATGACGGATAGCCATCATATTGTCTTCACTTGGCAATTTGACCTGATTTCTCCAATTCACGAAAGTCTGACCATGGCTTTCCATCCCAAAATTTCCACTTGGCGGTGCTACTCCGAATCTCCCTCGCGTGGAATTTCTTCCTTGGCTTGCCATCATAATATTTCCCACTTGGCATACTTCTCCGAACATAACGGCTTGGCCACACAATCCATGGGCCCCGGCCTCAAGCTTTGCCACGCAAACTTGGCAAATTTGACCCGATTTCTCCACTTCGGAAGCTTTTCAAACATGGCTTGATTTCCCTTGGCATGGACCTTATTTCCCACATCCGGGATTGGAGTGTGGGGTTTCGTTATCATTTGGCCATATTTCATTTTGGACAGATGGCTCACTCCTGCCAGTTTTCCTTCAACAGATTTGAGGATAACATTAAACTCTCAGTGCAAACATTTCAGCTGTAGCTTGTAAGGTGTGATAATTCTGACAGAATCCTTTATGCTCTGCCAACTTAGTGACTCGTTGAAGATGCTCATATAATTGCAAAGCAAATTATGCCTCATGAATATTCTGATATGAAACAGTTCCACCTCTATGAGATCCGCTTCCATGAGTTACATCGTAAAACAAGTAAGGTCTCGATAGAGAATCTTTGTAATAAATTTCATCAGGTCTCCCGGTAACACTCTCACTGTCACTTAATCGATTTTCATAAAAATATCTTGAAGGAAAATCCCGAATTTGAGGATGCATTCGATGCTGAACAGATAAAAACATAGTTGGGCAACCTGCTTGTTGGAAGTGCTCAAAAGAACTCTTACTATACTGCAACATGTCAACTGCCTGTGCACCGAATACTCGGCCGAGGAAGGTCTGAACACCATTATAATTCACAGCTCTTTTTAAGATGTCGGTTTGACTCAATTTTACATTGGTATTCGATGGTGCTTATACTATCTTCCTGGGTCGATAGAAGTCCTTCCATTATGTAATTACAAACCCGAGATTCAATGATGTTGAACCTCCCATATCTACATAATTTCATATCATCTCGGTCAAACAAGATAATTCTCTCAAGTGGTTGGTCGAGCACTGTCTTAATGGATTAAACCTGGCATCATGTTGACTTTGACTCTCCCTGACTTGGCCTTCAGATCTTTTTGCATCGATCTCCACCGAGATCCTTGTACAGTTCCTTTCATTTGTCAATTTTCAACGAGCTATATTTTGCATTAACAAGACCATCATCGAGCTCTTACAACTGAGAGTCTCTACTGAGATGATTTCCGAGATGACTATCAATTTGACACCGGGTTCTTTAACAACTCGACCCTGAACTCTTCACTGAGTCGAGATCAACTGGGTGCCTTTCGATGCTAGGTGATCTCTTCATATGCAATTTAGGAATTATTTTTTAATTATTGCATCTCGATAATAACCGAAGGTGGGTTCCTGGGACTATTATTTCATTTTGAACGTGATAGGACCCCCTTGTCCAATCTTGCCAGGTGTGCAAAATTGGATAACATTTTTGGTGACCTCTCGGGGATGATTGCCTGCTAAGCATGATTCCAGTAGCCTTAAGTCATCCATTGGGCATGGAGTCTATGTTGGAATCTTGAAAGTAGTATGATTTTCTTTGACACATCCCGAAATCTCCTTGAGCATTGCTGATATCCTGGACCTCCCTGGAATGCTAAGCATGAAGTATACTGAATCTGTTGAATGCTTGACATCCATGGAACACTGCAAAAATTTGAATGAAGTAGAATTTTGAAACTCTTATGGAAACCTTGAACCTTCTTCTCCTTGACACCTTCCAATGATGAAACAATGTGCAGAACAACACAAAACACAACAACAAGGAAAGCAAAACAACAACACACAACAATGTGCATAAGCACTTGGAGGAAAACACCTAATTTAACTGTACAGGGGGTGGAACGCTTCTCAAAAACAAGCTTTGAGATGTATCCCATTCACATGAATGGGCAGTTCTTCTCCATTGAGCCTAGATAGATGAAATGAATTTGCCTCTTTGCAACTTGTGATGATGTATGGCCCACTCCAGAGAGCGTCAAACTTGGCATGCTTTCCTGGTTTGGCCCTGTCTTCATCCCATTTGAGAACTAAATCTCCCTCTTGAAAATGCCTGTCGGATGCCTTCTTGTCAAAATATTTCTTAACTTGAGCCTGATGCTGCTCCAAAGTTTTCATAGCCTTGTCTCGTACTTCCTCTAACTCCATGAGTTCAGCAAACCTTACTGTCAGAGGATCACTCTCTATAACTTCAAGTTGATGAGCTAACTCCAAAGAAGGTAACTCCAATGAGAGTGGGAGTTTTTCCTCTCTTCCATATACAAGAACGAAAGGAGAATTTCCGATGGCCCTTTTAGGTGTGATCCGATCTGCCCATAAGGCAGTCTTAAGCTGTGTATGCCAAGTCCTCTTGTTAGTCTCCATTGTGCGCTTAATAATCCTTATGAGGTTTTTGTTGCTAGACTCAGCCAATCTGTTTCCTTGAGGATAGTAATTGGATGAAGTTTTGAGGTATACCCCATTTTTAACAGCCCATTCACTCAATTTCATACCAAGAAAAGCCAGCGCATTGTCTGAAATGACTGTAAACGGAACACCGAACCTCGTCATTATACCCTCCAAAAAATCTAGAACTACCTTTTCATTGCTCTCTTTTAATGCTACCGCCTCTGTCCATCGAGTAAAATAGTCTGTTGCGGTAAGGACCCACTTATGTCCGTCACTGGATGGAGGATTAATCATTCCGATGAAGTCCAACCCCCATTGAACAAAGGGTTGATCCACTTGAATTGGATGCAATGGAAGAGCTGCCAGCTTCTGCTTACCTGTGAAAAAGGCACATTCCTTACATTTCCTTACCCAAAGATGGGCATCCTTGAATAAATCTGGCCAATAGTAGCCAGCTCGCATGATCTTGGTAGCTGTTGTTCGTGCGGAATAATGTCCTCCAGATAGGCCATTATGAAATTCTTCTAGTATCTTACTGACCTGTTCTGGTCCTATGCACCGAAGGAGAACGCCGTTCAAATCTTTTCGAAAGAGAACACTATCTACCAAAACATATGGGATAGATTGAAGACGGAAAGTTCATCTTTGGTTTTTATCCATGTTTGTCAGGTATGCTCCTGAGAAGATGAAATTCTTCATTTTGGATAACCAGTCAGCTTGATCAACATCCTCATCAGTATTTAGGAGTGTCACGTCCTCATTACTTTTTGATTCCATGTCTGTTGCAAGTTGCTGACATAAACCCTTACCTCTGACAAGTTTAGTGACTTTGATGTGCACGTCATACTCCATTACCTTTGTGATCCATCCAGCACGCTTTTCGTTCATTTCTTTGTTCAGCAAAAACTCCTTGACACCTGGATGAGACACCATCAGATGAATCTTGTTGTTGGACAACATGTGCTTGAATTTCTTCAAAGCTCGAATAACCGCAAAGACTTGCTTTTCAATGAATGAGTATTTGAACTCGTAGTCTTTGAGGGATTGACTGAAGAAAGCGATTGGTTGCTCCATCAGGTTGTTGTTTTGTTGGGTGAGGATCCCTGAAATGCTCTCTTGACCTGCAAAAGCATAAAGGATAAAATCTTTGTCAAACCTGGGGTTCACAAGCGTGGGAGCTTGAGAAATGGCTGTTTTGATAGCTTCAAAGCTTTCTCATCCTTCCTTTGTCCATGAGAATGGCATGTTTTTCTTTAGCATGGCTGTCAGTGGTTTAGCCAATGTCGCGAATTGAGGGATGAATCTCCGCACGAAATTTATGGTTCCCAGAAAACTCTGGAGGCCCTTCTTGTGACTTGGGAGAGATAAGGACATAATTGAATGAATCCTGGCTGGATCGATTGATAATCCTTCTGCTGAAACCACATGCCCCAACAATTTTCCCTCGTGCACTGTGAAAATACATTTCTTGGGGTTAAGTGAAACCCCAAATTCCCTACACCTTTGGAAAACTTTCCTTAGATGCGTGATGTGATCTTCTGCATGCTTAGAGTATACAGTTATATCATCAAGGTAAACTAAAATAATATCGTTGATTAGTCCCTTAAATGCCATGTCCATGGCTCTTTGGAAAGTAGCCCCGGCATTGGACAATCCGAATGGCATTTTATTGTAGGCATACGTGCCCCACTTGGTAGTGAAAGCCATTTTGAATTGGTCGGATTCTTGGACTAGGATTTGATTGTAACCTGAATATCCATCGAGCAAAGAAAATCTTTGAGCTCCTGCCACCGTTTGAAGGATCTGCTCCATCGATGGAAGAGGATAATGGTCTTTTAATGATGCACGATTCAAATCCCTGAAATCTACGCATAACCGGATCTCTCCGTTCTTCTTCCTCACGGGCACCAAATTGGCTACCCATGAGGAATGCTTGATGGGAAAAATTATACAGGCCTCGATGAGCTTGGTTAGCTCCTTTCTCATTAGTGGCTCAATTTTGGGATTAATTGGTCTCTGTTTCTGACGAACTGGCTTAGCATTAGGATCCAGTTCGATGGTATGTTGTGCTAGACCTGGATCAAAACCACGCAGATCTTTATAGCTCCATGCAAAGATGTCATGATACTCTTGACAAAGTTTGATGAAAGCTTCTTTCTCTTCAGAAGTACACACTTTTCCGATCTTAAGAAATTTTTCATTTGATACTTCAACTTCCTCAAAATATTCTTCTCTGACCACCATGTTAGGGCTTTGTCTTGTGGCTTGGTCATCTGAATTGAAAATGGATTCCAAAGTGACTAAACCTTTTGGTAACTTGTTGCTTTTCAATTGAATAATTTTCTCACCATATGACTCCTGCAACTTATCTTGATTCTTTGTAGCAAACTCTGCCTCTTCTTGTAGGAAGAGGACAATTTGTTTGTCACTATCAAACACTTGCCAACTACTCACATTATCAGGGACTGCTGGTCGAACCACCATTTTAACAAATTGCTGCCCTTCTTTCATGATATCAACTGGTATGTTGTATTGTGAACCAATTGTAGCAAGCCTATCTGCATCTTGATTTTGATTTCTAGGGATTGCATGGATTCCAAAAGCTTCAAAATCTTCAATCAGGTCCCAGACTCGATTCTTATATGATCTTAAAAGATCATTTTTGGATGCACTACGTGCCGAAACTTGATGAACAACTAACTCACTATCTCCAAAAATAGTCAGGGCCTTGATTCCCTTCCTTTGGGCTAGCTGAATTCCTTGCACAAGAGCCTCGTATTCAGCAACATTGTTAGTGCAACTGAACTGCAACCGGAAAGATGAGAAGTACTTATCTCCCTCTGGAGAAATTAACATAACACCAGCACTGGATCCATTCTTACTTCTTGAGCCATCGAAGAACAATTGCCACAGTCCTTTAGAATCACTTGGTGTTTTGACAAGTTGTGGTATGATCGTATCTTCTTCATGGATACAGTAAGTACCTAATCCTGTTTCTTCCAAGACCAGCAAACCAGCTTCTTCTTCTGCCAATACATCAGCGTAGGGATCGTACTGATGATCTCTACTTACTTCATCCAGCAAAGTATCAGGGACTTCTTCAACAAGGGTGGTTGGTTCATGATCGGCATCTTCCTCTTCGGGATCGCCGATGGTGTAATTTCCATTTATGGGACTAGCAGTGTAGGGTTCTACATGATTATGGCAGATTGGTTCTGCCCTTATAGTTACTTTGGTTCTGTATCGAGTCCTGAGAATCATATGTGACCAATCGGCTGATAGGTAACCACCCATCTTGGCAGTGAAATCCCGTGATAGGCAGATGGCAAAGAGGGGAGGGAGATCGATGACCGATATGTCTTGGGTGAATGACAAACTTGGGCATGCATGAATGGTAAGTTGAAGTCCTTTGATAACCCCAACAGTCTTAACAGCTGTGCCATCCAGTTGAACAACCCCTCTTGTAACTGGCGCATATTGTATGCCTAGTACATCTGTAATTTGTTTCGGCATGACAGAGCTACTGGCACCAGAATCGATCATGCAATTATGTACCAGGTGGTCGCCAATGATCAGGGAAATGTAGAATGGCGGTGGTTTGTTTGCCGTAGGAATGATTTTCCCTTCCGGTTGACACAAATTTGTAGCATTTGTCACTCCATGGCTTGGTGATCCGCTGGTTGTACTAAAACTGTTCAGAGCTTCTCGCAACAGGTTTCTTTGGGAAGGGATCGAGAGTGCGTCCCACATGGTAACGCTCAGATTGGTTTTCTTCATTTGTTCTACTATGCTGAAGGGAATTGCTCCAACTTTGATGACACTTTTTTGGGCATTGGGGTCCTCCTTTGGAAAATGTTTGTTGGGTACCGTGATGCCTGGAGAACCATCTTTCCCTGCGGTGTGGCTAGCCGGTGTTTCTGGTGATTTCTTTCCCGCATTTTTATCAACTGCCATTTGAAACCCAGGTTGAGAAGTGGATGCTAGATCAGCTTCGAGAGGTTGAGGCTCCATTGCTCTCTTTTTGGAACGAGTGTTTGCTGCCACTGATGAAGAATCTATATTCAATCCGCAAAAATCTTCTTCTTGCCAGTTTAGCAAAGTGGATTCTTCAGGTGCCTGCGGTTGATCTGCTGCTTCTTGCGTAGATGAATTGTTTGTTAACTCTGAAGGGGCAGATACACTTTGAACCATAAGGGCCTGGCTAAGAACCCCATTGGGACAAAGATTTTGATTGTGAGGTTGAGAGCAAGGATAACACCATTCGTAGTCTTGAACTAGATTATTTTGAACAGGTACTATAGCTCTAGATGAGCTAGCTGCAAGAGGGTTCTGAAAGTTCAAGGGCCTGACATTTGCAACTTGACTTGTAGTTTGATTTCGAGGCTGATTGTTCCCTTGAAAAGGAGAACGGTTAGCTTGATACTGCTGATTTTGTGGCTGATACGGACGATTGTATTGAAATTGTTGCCTTTTGAGTGCAACGAGCTCATTTCCAAAATTTTGCAGTAGTGACTTGACTTCAAATAGGTCATTTGAAGAGGCAGGGGAAGATTGAGATGGTTGCTTGGAGTCTACTGGAATAGGAGCAATGATAGGCTGATGATTCGTAAGATCTGGAGAAAAGGGCATTGGTGGTCGTGGAGCTATCTTTCCAGCCTGAATCAAAGAATTCTCTGCACTTATGGCAACTTCGTAAGCATCAGGAAGTGTAGTCCCTCCCATGGACTGGATCATAACTGCTACATCGCTATTCAAGGCTTGCAAATAGTACAAGAATGCATTATGCGCAGAAGGCTTTACGAGCACCGGAATCCTATTCCAAGTTCTGTGGAATCGGAAGTTGAAATCACTCATGTATTCTTGGGAAGCTCTCTTTATGGTAGTAAGTTGTTCCAAAAGTGATAGGTGATCACTTTTGTCTTCAAATTGTTTACATAGCTTTTCTCCCAACTCGTCCCAAGTGGTTATAGTGCCAACACCTAACCCACGAAACCATTGAAGTGCTTTTCCCTTGAAAGAGGTAGCAAGAAGTCTAACTGCAACGTTGTCTTCGGTGATATTATGTACTGCACAGATGCTGGCTACATCAAAGATATGCTCCACTGGAGTAACGTGAGTTTCCCCCATGTAGAAGGGTAAAATTTTGAGTGCCGCAACAGGTATCGGGTCACGTTGAGCCAACATAAGAGGACTGCTTGCATTGAAAGGGGGAAAAACTTGGTTCCTCGCCATAGCAACGAAAGGTTGATTGTTCCTGGGTGGAGGAAATCTTCCGTAAGGAGGAGTTGAATGACCCCTACTAGGTAAATCTGCAACTGGGGATGTGGAAATGCCTCTTCTTCTTCTCTTTGGAGGAGACAAGGAAAGTTCGATATGCTGATACTTTCCTTTCTTTGAAGAAGCTCTTGTCTGAATTCTTCGCATAAGTTACTGCACTGAGATTTGGAATCCAGAGATATAGAGTCGCCAGGTACTTTGACTTGTGTAAGTGAGAAGATGTCCCACTGGGCGTGCCAAAAAATGTTGTGTGTGGTCGCACGGTGGCTTAAGATTTCCTGTTTGATAATGAGACACCTCTGGAACTCTAACTTCTGTGATGTCCCACCGGGCGTGCCAAAAACTGTTGTCGCCAAATCACTGCACCCTCCGAATGGCCAGGATGTGAATAGGACGTTCGGTGTGATTGGGACACATGGGATCACCTCTCAAGCTGTGGGACTTGGGCTCGAGGTGAACCTCCGGAGAAGGCCGGCTTCCTCTTCCTAAACTAAGTGTTGTACTACTCCTAGTGTAACAAAAATGATTATCTAGTCCTATGCTAACATTTTCATGGGGTTTTAGGGAAAGAGATTTACAGAAATGAAACTATACTAGGGATGGTGATGCACCAAATAAAGGGTGTCTTCAGATTCAGGAAGGGTTAATTTGAAGAGGGTGTGTGCACCACAGGTCAACTTCACCTACTGCAACTTAGAGAGGGTACAAGATACCACAAACTAAGAGACACGCGTTCCCTTTGTTAAACTTTATCAGACCGAGAAATATACCAGTTTCCCAGTGAAGAAGGATGAACTCAAGAAGGGTGAACAGACACCACAACTCAACTGCATGCAATACTTCACCACTCGATAAGCACAGAACTCCAAGAACCTGCAATAGAAACTTAAACTTGCACAGTGTACCTGCAAGTATGAGAAAGGCACAAAGAAGCACAAAAGGATGAAAGGACCGAGATTAGTCACAAAACACACACTTTTATTGCTTCAATAACATGCACAATGCATCATACATTCAGAAGAGGCAATAGTTTCCATTACAGTCTTGAAGAGGAGGCTTGAAAGTTCTCTCAACACACAAGAACAACTTGCAGAAGAGAGAGGATTCTTGAAAAGTATACACTCGCCTGAGATATCTAACTGTCCAACTTGTCTGAACTGTTGGAACCCTTTGAAATGAGCTTCCAACTTACATTTATAGAAGAATATGTGAGAAAGAAGAGGAAATGGTCATAATTACATTCCTAAAATGAAGGCCCATGATGTATTTATTACAGTTAGTTGAACCACCTGAGAAGGTTCCATCATGGGTCATTAATTGCCTGATGACCTAGTCTTCTCAATTAATTAAAAGAATATTTAAATAATAATAATAAATATTATTATTAAAATATTTAAATAAAAATATTAATTTAATTAACATAATGTTGGGACCCCCCCGTTGACCCATTTGACTTGAAGAGGAGGGGGGTCCATGTGGATAGAGTCTGCACAAATCTCAACTCGGTGAGCTTCGAATCCTCTAACTCGGTGTTGCAATCGATTTTGAACCCCACACTAACTCTTTCCTTGCCTTGGCAATCGGGCTCTTTTGCATTGAGTCCTTCGAATGGTGAGCTATCAAACTCGATTCTTATCATTTTCATTTTCCTCTGTTAAACTTCATGAATGCATCACTGCTACCATCGAACTATGCATTCTGAATTACCAAGACACCTATATGCATTGTGAACATGAAGCTTTAAGCCCGAAATTGAAAGCCTCTACAAATACATTGACTTCAACACCCCGAGCTTATTCTTTATCTCGACTTGGTCACCAATGTTTCCACAATATGAAAAGTTTGACTCTAAATCATACTTAGTGGATTTGATCCATAATACATTGGTTGTACCCTCAGAGGTTAAACAATTCAATGAATTTAAATTATTTCACTCCTGACATGTTGCGCCATTTAGAAATGATTTTCGAGCTATGAAAATTTTTAGGGATCACGTTACGTGGCCCTTCAAACGATTGATTTCTCTGTGATAGCTCTAGCTTGACAGATAGAGTTATTTCTTCTTGTTTTGGACCACATGAAACATCACCACGAGCTCCCTTCAACTGAAGTCACCGAGCTCTTCATCCAGCAAACGATCTTACCTTTCCTGGGCTCAAACTCACTTGAATGTCGAGCTTAACCCAACATTTCTAAAAAGAATGGTTTTACCACAATGCTCACGGTTCTTCCTTATCATATAACACTTGCAGTAAGAATGTTTTAGCTTGGCCATAATAAGCACAATTGTACCTTCCAAACGATGAGAAAATGCCATTACCAATAAAGACCTAATGCTGCCATGATGATGACCCAGGTTCATGCCCGTAACATGTCGATAGACACCCTTAAGACTGATTCTTGGACAAAGAGCCCTTCGGTATTTTGGTAGTGCACTCGGCAATCTAGGCTCCAATCAACAATTATGCCACTATTGGGGTCTTAGTATGGAATGGGTAGCTGTGAGCTACACAATATACTCATTTTTCCAGAAACTAAAAAGATCCTTTATGTTACAATCTGCAACACATAAAATAAGCCCTTCAAAAAAATACGTTGAACAACTGGGGCAACCAAAAGGACCTTGGAAAAATGTACAGGTAACAACCATATGAATTCTTCCTTAGTCGTGGATAAAAGCTAATAGAAATAAGCTAGATAAAATTAGCTTGAAACTACAGTATAATCGTCCATTGTTTAAAAACAAGCTTCTCTGAACCTGGTAAAAGAATATTTTTATTGTCTGATTGGACGTACATAATGGAAGGGTATAAATATTGCCTTCTGCCCACAGAGTTTCTCAAAGAGACCATTTACGAGTAACAAGGATGTAGTATGCAAAACGGCCGACCAGGTATTTCAGAGTTGACCTTCACATTCAATTTGTTTCTAGGAGAAAGAAATGCTGAGCAATATGAATCGTTTCATTCTGCACCGTAATAAACCTTCATCTCCTGTTCAGGGAAATTTTATGAAGCCTTGAATGGCGTGACTCCAATCCATCGTATACGGCAGTGAATATTTGTTTCCTGCAGCTGTCATTCGATCTGAGTTCTTGCTTGAAGCAGCTAAAAAACAGTTGGCTTCTACTGTACTGCAAATGCCTACTGCCTGTGCATGCCTGATGACTATCTCGCGACCACCGAATTCTCAGAACTGTACAGAGGAGAAGTATGCTGGCAAAGGTGAACTGATCAGGTCGGACATCCTTTGTGAATTCGGAGAAACAGCTATCGTTGGACAACCCTTGCTTGCAAAGGTCTGAATGATTTGTCTCACGGAATCTGGACGACATTCTTTCTTGTCAAACACTTCACACATGTCTCCAATTCACAAGGATTATCCTCCCGGTGACTCGCACAAGACTCGGACTCCAAGCTGCGCGGATTTCTATTTACACGGCCCATGCGGAAGTCTCATGCTGGATTGCCATCTTAATATTTCCCATCCTTGGCAGTGTTTGCCATGAATCTCCCCTTCCACGGAAGTTTGGTCATGGTTTGCCAAACCAATATTTCCACGCTTCCAGTTTTGCCTTATTTTCCACGTCCTTGGCATTTTTGACTCCCATGCGCATTTTCAACGTGATAGCCATCATATTGTTTACACTTGGCCCGACCCGATAGAAGTCTGACCATGGCTTGCCATCATCCCAAAATTTCCACTTGGCAGTTTGATCCTGAATCTCCCCTACGCGGAGTGAACAACTTGGTTTGCCATCTTAAAAACCCACTTGGCATTAGGCTGCTAACGGCTTCCAAATCAATCCACGGGCCCCGGCCTCATTTTGCCGTGCAAACTTGGCAATTTGACCCGATTTCTCCACTTCACGGAATCTTTTCCTTGACATCACGTCATTTCCCTTGGCATTGCTCACCTTATTTCCCACGTCCAGGATTGGAGTGCGGGGTTTTGTTATCATTTGGCCATATTTCATTTTGGACAGATGGCCACCGATCTCCACTTTTCCGCTCGGCGTGAGGAGACAACATTAAACTCTCAGTGCAAACATTTCAGCTGTAGCTTGTAAGGTGTGATAATTCCTGACAGAATCCTTTATGCCTGCCAACTTAGTGACTCGTTGAAGATGCTCATATAATTGCAAAGAAAATTATGCCTCATGAATATTCTGATATGAAACAGTTCCACCTCTATGAGATCCACTTCCATGAGTTACATCGTAAAACAAGTAAGGTCTCGATAGAGAATCTTTGTAATAAATTTCATCAGGTCTCCCGGTAACACTCTCACTGTCACTTAATCGATTTTCATAAAAATATCTTGAAGGAAAATCCCGAATTTGAGGATGCATTCGATGCTGAATAGATAAAAACATAGTTGGACGACCTGCTTGTTGGAAGTGCTCAAAAGAACTCTTACTATACTGCAACATGTCAACTGCCTGTGCACCGAATACTCGGCCGAGGAAGGTCTGAACACCATTATAATTCACAGCTCTTTTTAAGATGTCGGTTTGACTCAATTTTACATTGGTATTCGATGGTGCTTATACTATCTTCCTGGGTCGATAGAAGTCCTTCCATTATGTAATTACAAACCCGAGATTCAATGATGTTGAACCTCCCATATCTGCATAATTTCATATCATCTCGGTCAAACAAGATAATTCTCCCAAGTGGTTGGTCGAGCACTGTCTTAATGGATTAAACTTGGCATCATGTTGACTTTGACTCTCCCTGACTTGGCCTTCAGATCTTTTTGCATCGATCTCCACCGAGATCCTTGTACAGTTCCTTTCATTTGTCAATTTTCAACGAGCTATATTTTGCATTAACAAGACCATCGTCGAGCTCTTACAACTGAGAGTCTCTACTGAGATGATTTCCGAGATGACTATCAATTTGACACCGGGTTCTTTAACAACTCGACCCTGAACTCTTCACTGAGTCGAGATCAACTGGGTGCCTTTCGATGCTAGGTGATCTCTTCATATGCAATTTAGGAATTATTTTTTAATTATTGCATCTCGATAATAACCGAAGGTGGGTTCCTGGGACTATTATTTCATTTTGAACGTGACAGGACCCCCTTGTCCAATCTTGCCAGGTGAACAACATCTTTATACTTTGTCTAAGAGAACACCAATATCTTCGTGTCCCATCGAGTGTTCTAGAAACTATTATCAACTTTGAGTGCACCATTTAGGAGGTCTGAAAGAGCTCCCCTCAAAGAGACACTATGGAAATACCTCTGGCTTGTGGGTCTCCCAATGGTGAGGTATGTATCCAAAGTGGGTTGGCTTCCCTAGAATAACACATAAACCACTGATCCTAACTCTAAAACTTACAAAGTTAAGGGATGAAAATATAAATTAAAATAGGTGATATACTAAATTTTGTGACTAGTTGGATCCTGTTAGAAAATGCACTCTTTGAAAACTAAAACTAATAGCTTACACAACTCATTAATGAGCAACTAATTAAACATATCAATGAAGGCTTTTATTTTAAACAAGAAACTTTTAAGGAGGTTGGACCTACAATGGAAATCACATGTAATATCCTAACACAATCAAATCTGAAATCAACTAACTCAACATACATCTAAGGAAAATTGAATAAAGAAACTTTCTTAAGGGATATTAAATGAAAAAAGCATAGTAAAAAAATTTCAAAATCTGAATGTACACTACACACTTGCAATATGAGAGGGCCAAAACAACTTTATTTCTTATAAGGCAATTGTTGTTAAAATTGACAGAAATTATTTACAATAGCAACCGTCCTTTACAATGCTCTCAACATGAGAACACACACACACACACACACACACACACACACACACACACACACACATATGTATATGTATATATATGTATATGTATATATATATATATATATATATATAATATATATATATATATGTATATGTATATATATGTATATGTATATATATGTATATGTATATATAGTATATGTATATGTATATGTATGTATATGTATATATATATACATATATCACTATATATATGTATATGTTATATATATATGGATATATGTAGATCTATATATATATAGTATATTATATATGTAATATAAATATATATCTACATTTACAATACATACATATATAATATATATATATTATATATATCATACAACACATACATACTACATAATACATCATACATTACATACATACAATATATATGTATGTATGTGTATGTATGTATTGTTTATATAATAATATATATAATAATACCACCACACATACATACATACATACATACATACATACATATTATTATATGTATGTATGTTGTTATCATATATATATAATATATATATATATTACCACATCTCATACATTACATACATACATAATACATAACATACATATATATATATATAATATATATATAATATATATTAATATACATACACAACACACACATACCACCACACACACACACACCACGACACATTAACATGTAAATAGCTATATAGACATACATACTACATATATATATATATATAGTACATAGACATAACATAATACATATATATATACATACATACAGATATACATACATATATTATATATATATATATAGATTAAGATATTATGGATATATATATACATATATATATAGTATATATATATGTATAAACTATGCTAATATATATATATATATGTATGTATGTATAGTATATATGTATGGATATATACTATAACATATATAACATGATCACACGACACACCACATATATATATTAAGTATATATATATTATATGTATGTATGTATATAGAGATATATATATATATATATACAATAGCATATATATATATATATAGATAATATATATATATATACAGTACATATATAGGTATAGATATAATATAGTATTAATTCTTGTTGAGTTCTCTTTGTGACCAAGGAGCTAACTAGATGTGGAAATTGGGGGGTACAATGCATATGGAGTTCCTTTTCCAGTTATATCTCCACATAATAATGTGGAGATATAACTGGAAAAGGACTCCATATGATGTACCAATTCAAATCTAGTTAGCTCCTTGGTCAAAAGAGAACTCAACAAGAATTAAAAAATTCCTTCAACACTTGGCATTTGAACTTCGAGTTATAATTACTAACTCATTTAAAGCAACTCCTTACAAGTTCAGTTAACAATGACTATTACATGTATACCCCTTTTTAAATATGGGATAATAATCAATTTCTTATTTAAATCAACTTTTCATACGACCAAGGTTGGGAAATTATTTTTTTTTATAAAAAATAATCATTTAAATGTTTATAATACAATATTGCATCCCTTTATATAAACAAAAGCTATCCTAACCCGACTCAACCCCTTTTGGAATATTTAAACAATGAATATGATTAATAAAGTTGACCCTAACCATGGTCAATCATTGATTGACCACGGTTAGGGCCAACCTTACTAAACAAAATAGAGTAAAAAACCTGAAGTAAAAAATCATTTCATTTTCTTTCTTGAGCTGGGTGAGTGCGGCCATGGAGGTGTTGTTTTTCTATTGCTAGAAATATGTTGTCAGTTTAATGGTGGAAACATGCTGTCAGTTTGCTACTAGAATAAGATGTCAGTTTAGTGCTGGAATAAGTTGTCATTTCACTACTAGATTGAGTTGGGAGTTTTGTGCTTTGTTTTGTGATCTTGAGCCCTTCTTCTTACTACAAATAGCTATATTCAACCTAACATAGGAGCTTGGAAACTTGTTTTGTAAGTAATTTCCTTTGCTGCTATATGAGATGGGAATTTTGAAGCTCTTGAGATGTTGTTTGCTACTAGAACGAGATGTGGCTATTAAAAAATGGGATGGTCATACCTTGGAGCTATGAAATTATTTTTCTCCTAAAAAACTCTGTATTTTTCTAAAGGTAAGTACCCATTCACATTTCCAGCTTCTAGGTATCCTGAAACATTTGGAGGTTTTTAAAATATGACCCAAATTTTCTATTTTAGCCATTATTAGGTGTTATATATATTTCTCTTCTTTATTTTTTAAGGAAAAAACCCTCTAATTTCCGTGGAAAGCTTGCATTTTATGAAGAAATCTACCTACTTTTAGCTTAAATAAGAATTTTGCATTTTGTTGAGTGAAGTAATGAAGTTTTCCAAAATTGCTACTATTAAAAGCTTTCTTCCAGCTAAAAAATAACATTTATGCCTTGAAAAATGAATGAAACCTACAATTTTTTGAAACTTTTTTAATGATAACTTCATGTTTCTTGATATTTCCTTTTAAAAGCCTCTTTTCACAAAGATGAATGAGACAATGGAGTCTCCCAATTTTTTTTTGTTTGGAATCTTTTTCTATCTATTGGAAAGATCTTAGAGATGTTGTTATTTGCCTTTATTGTAACACAAACTCTGCTCTGATCTACCATGAGGGATGCAACTTTTACTCTTATACCAATAGTCCTTGAACAAAATTAATGACTATATTTTCTTGTCGTGAATGATCATGAAGTAACAAAAAAATGGAAATGCATTTGAAAATTTATTTACTGAAGCTTTGTGGGAAATCATGAGATCTAGCTCCTATTCGTTCATCTTCTATAGGTGCCCTGGAGCAGAAAAGTAGAAATATGGGAGTTTCTACAATAAGTGAGGGGATTCATTCATAGGAAATGAGATATCCCCTTACTCTTTCTTTATGTTTTTTGTTTCAAATAGATTTTATTTCTTTGACTTCAAATCTATATCCCACGGCTTGTGTGGGATCTTGTACAATTTTTTTATGAATAGAAAACATCTGTTCCATACAATGAGCTATATGGTGTTTGTTTCTTCTTCAAGATTTTCATTTTACAAATTTTTATCATATGAAATATGATTGTTTAAAACAACTGTATATAATCATAAGTATATCTAAAAATGAACTATTTGTACCTTGTTTGACCATATTACACTAAGAAATCTGGAATGGATGCATACTGAAAACTACAACTTGCTTCTTTCTCCCTTTCAACCTCTTTTTCTAATTTGAAACTTAGCATTTTAAATCTATTCTTTTCTTGTTGTTGAATGCTTGTTCCTTCATGTATGATGTACTTTCCATCTTGATCAAAACCCTGCACTAATTCTTATATAACTGATGCATGATTTTAGTGAGGATGATAAGACTTAGAATGGCATCCTAAATGGGAAATAAGCATTCAAGAACCAAAAATGAGATATGAGAACACATGCATAATTTTCCTTTACCCATGTTAAAAAATTAGGACATTCAAAGCAATTATTTTAGCAAGAAATGGATTTTCAAGTTAACATGGATCATAGTAAGCCCAATCATGGCCAAGGTGTGAGAAATGCCAATACATGACATGGAAAATAATGGAGGATTGATCATATTTTTTATTTGGTAGTGGGAGACATCGATGATAAACCATATTATTTTATTTGGTGGTAGGATACATGGAGGATAGTAGAAGATTGACGTGAATGGGGTGATGTGCCTAATGAGTAAGATGTAATTAGATTAACTAATTAACATTGATTAATTAACTATTAATAATTTAAGGAGCCTGAATGAATGTTAGAGGCCTAAATGGAGGTCCTAAACAAAGGATGCTTAAGGAGCTTAAAATATCTTACAGACCTAACATTCTCTTGATACAAGAAACTAAATTGAATACTAAAACTGTGGAAGAATGTAAAAAGACTTTTTGGGAGAATTCTGATTTTTCTACTGTTGATTCACAAGGGGCATCGGGAGGTTTAGCAATTTTCTGGGACAACACATTTGTTCATGGTAATGTGATTATAGCTTCTCATAATCATTTAGCTATTAAATTTCTTATTGTTGAGAATAGTTCAATTTAGATCCTTTCCAATATTTATGCACTCCAAATATTGTTGCTGGTCATAGAACATTATGGAAAGAGTTAATATGTTTTAGGAACAAGTTTTCAAGATCATAATTGGTTGGTCATGGTAGATTTTAATAGCCCTTTGAACCATAGGGAAAAATATGGAGGTATCTCTGATTTCTTATTTAGTATGAGTGATTTAGATGGTCTTGTTTCTTCTCTTAACCTAATGGACATTGAGCTTCATGGTAATAAATTCACTTGGTATAAGATAAGGATTGGCAGAGAGTTTGATACATGTTATGATTAGACAAAGATCTTATCTCTGCTAGTTTTATTTTAAGTCAAAATTTTCATCTCTCTTCATTTCCTAGAACTGGATCAGATCATAATCCTATTGCTCTTAGTATTTTCAATTGGTCCAAACCATCGCATTGCTCTTTCAAATTTGAAAAAGTGTGGCTAGAGGATGAGGATATTTTGGATAAAATAAAGGAATGGTGGATTTGGGATGGTGAAGGGATAACTCAATTAAGGATCCTTTAGAAGCTAAAAAATGTAAAAACAACATGTGTAGAACCTGGAATAAACAAGTGTTTGGTAATATTTTTAAAGTAGAAAAAAGAGGTTAAACAGCAGCTTGAAGAGCTTGAGCTGAAATTCTCACTCCAAGGTATGAATTATGAATGATCAATAGCTGGAAAAGAAATTACTTTTGATTTACATAATATAAACAGTAGAGAGGAAACCTTTTGGAGAATGAAATCTAGGGCTCTTTGGTTGAAAGATGGGGATAGGAACACAAAGTTATTTCATATGACCACCCTTAAATAATAGAGCTCGCAACTAGAATATCTAAGGTTTCTAAAGGAAATGGTATTATTTACAAAGGATCAAAATGATATAAAAGCTGAAGCCTTAAAATTTTATGAGAATTTGTTGACGAAGAGTAATTCCTGTAATGAGGAAGCAACTTATTTTCTTCTTGATTCCATTCCAAGAAACATTATTCCTGGTGAGAGATTCATAAGTCTTACTAAATTTGTCACCATTGAGGAGTTGAAAAAGGCAGTTTTTTCATTAGAAGGAGACAAGGCACCGGGACCTGATGGATTTTTGGCTAACTTCTTTCAAAAATGTTGGGAAATTTGTTCAGAAGATTTGTTGAAAGCTGTAAATGAGTTCTATAGAACTTGAAACTTAATAAAGGAGCTGAATACTACTCACATTGTGCTTGCACCAAAGAAGCTGGATGCAAAATATTTCAAGGAATTTAGACCCATCAACCTGGTAAATGTGGTCTATAGAATCTTTACCAAAATTTTAGCTACTAGAATGCAACCTTTACTTGCTGAACTTATTTCTCAGCAACAAAGTGGATTCATAAAAGGTAGGATTATTCAAGATGGGGTAATCATGGTTCATGAAACTATCCATTCCATGGATAAAAGTAGAAAATCTGGGATGGCAATAAAATTGGACATGCATAAGGCTTTTGATAGAGTGTCTTGGAAATTTTTAGATAAGGTTCTGACCAAATTTGGTTTTCAGAATAAATTTAGAAAAATCATCCAGGCATGTATTTCCTCTTCTAGATTTTTCAGTGGTGGTTAATGGTACGCTAGTGGGTTTCTTTGCAAGTAGTAGAGGTATAAGACAAGGGGATCCTATATCCCCCTTGATTTTTATCATCATGGTAGACAACCTTAGTAGATCCATAACTAAAGACTGTGAATAGTGGCATGCTAAAAGGATTTAAACCTACTTCCACCAATCAAACTACTTCGCATCAGCAATTTGCTGATGATACCATTTTGCTTCTGATGGCCTCTATTATTGAAGTAAAAGCTATAAAAACTATTCTCAGATTTTATGAAGCAACTTCTAGTCAGAAATTCAATTTTGACAAAATCTCGGTGTATTTCTTCAACACTCCTTTTGATAGGCAGAAAAGAGTTGCACTCATTTTGGGGTGTAAAATCAACTCATTACCAACAACTTATTTAGGATTACCTTTGAGCACTACTAAAGTCTCTAATGCTATTTGGAATGCCTTGTTAGATAGATTTCAGAAAAAAATGGCTGGATGGAAAGGTGTTATTCTTTCTAGTGCTGGAAAATGCTTGTTAATCAAAAGCACTCTTCAAAATTTACCCATATATCTCATGTCAATGTACAACATTCTAGTAGCAGTTGTGGATAGTATTGAGAGAATTCAAAAGCATTTTCTATGGCATGGGATAGAAGAGAGATTTAGATACCATTTAGTATCCTGGGATCAGGTTTGTATTCCAAAAAATATTGGTGGATTGGGGATAAAGGATATCAGAAAAATGAATGCTTCTTTAATTGCTAAACTTGGCTGGAGATTAGTGAAGGAAAAGAAACCTTGGACTGAGCTTATTAGGATAAAATAATTATCTCAAAAGAATGTGAATTCATTCCTTTTTGATCAAACAACTTCCCATTGGCTCCATATTCTGGAATAACCTGCTTCAAATCAGGCATATTCTTGTTAAGGGTTGTAGATGGAAAGTTGGTAATGGGAAGGATATTAATTTCTGGCATGATACTTGGACTGATTTCAGATTGAGTGATACTTTTGGTTCCATAAAAGATATTCTAATTGAAAATTATGGTAATCATGTCAAAGACTACATTGAGTTGACTAGAAATAAGAGGAATTGGAAGCAACTCAAAGTGGATATGGAAAATTTGCAACCTGTTGTATCTTCTCTGCAAAATCAACTTTCTCTCATTCCTATTAATCAAAAGGTCCAGAAAAGATGAGCTCATATGGGTGGATTATTTTGATGGGGACTATTCTGTCAAGTCGGGATACAATACTTTTTTTGATGCTCATCAAAGTGATATAAATTGGAACAAACTCTGGATGCCTGAATTAACCCCAAAAGTCAATTTTTTATGTGGCTTGTTCTAAAAGGTAAGATTCTCACTTATGATAATATTATTAGAAAGGGTTTTATTATGCCTAACAGATGTTGCATGTGTAAAAATAAGGATGAAGACATCAAACATCTTTTCTTACATTGTGAGTATGCTTCAAAGGTTTGGAGTCTTATCTTTGCCAACTTCAATCTGCATTGGACTCTTCCTCATACTTGCTTACAGACATGGGAGCAATGGGATCCACCATATAAACATTGCATGATAAGGAGATTATGGAGTCTGGTTCTTCCTCATACCATATGGAGATTGTGGAAAGCAAGAAATGATGTTATCTTCAGGAATAGAAGACAGGTTTGTAACATTTTTTTAAAGAAATTGTTATTACTGTCAAGGATAACATTGAGAGGTTTAGGCCCCCAAAAAATAGATTATATCCCAAGACAAAGGAACACATTCTTACTTTCTTGGAGGATTGATACTGACAACATTCAGAATAAGGTCAACAACAACATTGATAGATCTTCAGTACATTGGATTCAGCCACCCACTCTCATGGTATAAATTGAATTTTGATGGAGCTTCCAAAGGTAATCCTGGAGATTCAGGAGGAGGTGGGGTGATCAGAGATCACATAGGATGTCTTGTTGCTACATTTGCAAGAAAAATGGGCCATTAGAAAAATCATTATTCTGAAGCTCTAGCAGCATTATGGGGGATAAGGCTTGTAAGAGATTGTAATATTTCAAATATTATAATTGAAGGGGACTCTTTAAACATTATAAATATTTTAAATCAAGATCAACCCCCAAGTTGGACCATTAGGGATTTTATTTATGAATCTATAGAGATTTGTAAAGCTTTTGATAATTGCAAGATCATACATTCCTATCTTGAAGGTAATAAAGTGGCGGATAGTCTGGCCAACTATGGAGTTAGCAACAACATGAAAAATTGGTTTAGTGGTGACCTTCTCCTGGCCAAGGTACATAATGAAATCATTGAGGATAAGTATGGTATTCAAAATAATCATTAATCAAACTCCCTCCACCGATGGGAAAGTGATTATTAACTTCACATGTAGGGTTAATAATTTCATTAATATTTCACATGCACTTTATGGGTATACAGAGGTGGTGGTGAAAGGTGGTATTGGGATCAAAACTTTACCATTGAGAACCAAGGAAGAAACGGAAACAAAAATGGGTGGGCCTCCATGGAAAAATAGAACCCATTCATGACTTGACCTAGAAGAATGACAAGCTCCTGTGGAAGTATTTACAAATGGGTGGGGTTTTGAATCTCATAGAAAAAATGTAAGGTCACGACCAAGATATCTCAGTTCAATTCGTGAATGGTTGGAAGAAAAGAGTAGTTGATTATGGAGATATCAATGTTAAAATCACTAAAGAGCTCATTGCTCAAGTCATGGGATTGAGCTTAGATGGGGAAAAAATTCTTCAGCAAATGAGTCAGCAGGAATGTTGAGGAAAAGAAATTCCTTGATGAAGGAGAAAATCTAGAATTTGTAACGGCTGGTATAAAAGTGTCTTCTATTCCAGAACCATTTGCTGAAATTTCATGAATGATTGTCAGGTATGTCACTCTTGAGGGAAGATATGTGACAGTTCCTTTAAAGAATTTGGTCTTCCTTAATCATTTCAGGAGGAATTTAACTGTTAATTTCCCACATTACCTTTTGAACTCACTGGAACGCTCTATTCTTGAGTTCCAAAATCACACTCGTGTTGTCCCCCTCCACCAGGGCCTTATTCTGTTGATTCATCACCACTGTCTTTCCCATTCTCACTCTATTCCTGCTGCCCCTGCTTGCCCCTCCTATTCCAGATTCAAAGGACCCCATCTTTGTTTCCACTAGCCGCAAAGCCTGAATTAAGAATCCCCTGTATCCCCTTCTCCCCTCTCAGAGGGTTCTTCATAGCAATAAAGAGATTGAATCAGCCAAAAACCTGCTTCATATCAGTAATCCTCGTTGAAGACTCTACTACAGAACAACAACAAGGGCTTCTCAAGTAGGATTGACAAGTTGGAAAGGGAGGTTATGAACCTAAAAGATGAACTCAAGCAGATGGGTAAAAGTGTAGGTAAGAGGAAGATGCCTTCTGAACCTACCATGGATAATGATCTTGCTTTACAAATTTTCAAGAAACTCAATTCTATGGAAAATAGATTGGGAAATACTAAAGGGAGACATGATTGTACCATTTCTGTACTTAAGGCTATTTACAACTTTATGGAACAACATGTCAAAAGTGTTTGTATACTCAGTGACATTCCAGCTGCCATTTGGGAGTCAGAAACTGCAAGGGACCTGGTATTTTAACAATTAGAAAAGAATGATCCCTCCCATGTCACTACCCTAACATTATTCGACTCTCTACAGAAAGTCAAGATGAAGATTGATAAAGCAGTCAAGTAGAGTTGCTTCCAGTTTGCTGCTATGTTGCTATATCAAGAAGATGTTTTTCTTGCTATTTTGATGTTGTTTTGTCTCTATTTTGCTCCTTTTTATAGTTCTCAGTTAAACTATAGTTGGTTCTCTTGTTATTTGTGGATTTGGATCCATTTTTTTTGTTTTTTACTGTTGTATCTAGATCTTTTGAGCCTCCTTGTAATGGGATTTAGTCCCTTTTAACTTTGGACTATTTTTACTGCTATCTCTGGCTTTTGAGCCTTCTTTTGTAAACAAGGTATAGTCCCTTTAAAACTATTTATCCTTAATTAAAAAAATATTAATCATTTATGGGATTTTCATGGGATTTAGGTGAGATAAAGAATTTAAATGATTATTGTGATAGTGAGATTGGAGTGTCTACATTTTCCCCCTCTTTATAAGGGTGTTTAGTCAATAATGCCCTTTCAAAGAAAGTAGAAAAAATAAAAATATGGAAGGAGATGCCCCTAGTGATAGGGCTAGTAAAAATTGCCAAAGAATTAGAAATGTTGATTGATGGGGCACTTTAGCAAGATTTTTGAAGGGGCCAATGGAATAATTTTCTAGTGTATATGACACTTCGTTATGTTAATTGATAAGCCACTTTAGCATGTTTTGTGAAGGTATCGATGGACTAATTTTTCAAGGTAGATGATACTTGATAAATGTTGATCGATAGGCCACTTTAACATGTTTTGTTAATGGGTCAATGGACTAATTTCACAAGGTATGACTATTTCAAGAAATGATGCCCCTAGTAACATGATTAGTGATTGAAAATTATTATTGAAGTAAAGAGTTGAACAATTTTTTTCATTTGAGAATGGAGAGAGATTGATGAAGATATCCTCAAAAATAAAATGTGATGGAATAATTAAGGGTGGATATGTTGATGCCCCACAGAGAGGGATGGTGAGAATGAATGATATGACAGGTGTCACGAAAAGGAGAGAAAATGTGAAGATGAAGTGAGAGAATGAGAGTCTTGATTAAATAAGAAGAAAATGGAATTGTGATGAAAGGGCTAGGTGGAGGAATCAAGAGGGAGATGGGTTTGATCGACCTTGATGTTAGATGAGAAAACGATGATGTAAGAAGTTGGAACAATGTTTGTAATGATGTATTGAGGGATAAATATGGATGTGTATATAGTGAGGGAGAGACAAAAAATCTTAGTTGATGAAGAAGAAAAAATGCTTGGTTGATGAAGAAGAAAATATGTGTGAAGGGTAAATGGGCATGAGTGGATAAATGAGTAAGGAGGGTTTATGAATTGGATTTGATGCTAAGATTGAGAGAAAAATTAGGATGGAAGTGTTGAGAAAATAACTGAAGGCACTGAAAAAAGGATAGAAACATGGAGATGTAAGGGAGAGGGGCATCGATGCGGTATGATGTGTGAGTGAGTATGGAATAGACTGTATGGATATGCATGTAGGGGAAGATATAATATGGTGATGATAATTTAATGGATGAGATGGCTGTTACCAAAGGAAATTTAATGTGTAGCTATTGGAAGATGGGGAGAAGGCTAAAATTGATGGTTTGACAAAAAATGATGAGGGACAATGAGATAGAGTACATTCCATGAGGAAAGACAAAAATGAAGAATGTGAATTGGGAAAGAAAAAAGATAAATCTAGGGAATAAAGTGTAAGTAGGGAAGGTGGATGAGTTTGAATAAAAAATCAGAAGGAAAGATGAGTGGCATGAGAGGGAAGAAAGGTCAAGTGATAAAGTTGGGCCAGATGATGGTAGTGAATAGAGAAGATGAAGACGAAGAGGATGAGCATCGAGTATCACCAAATGTGAGATAATGTCAGTCAAGTGGAGGTTCACGAAGAAGTCAATGTACATGGTAATGTGAGGAGAAGGTGTTGATGTATAGAGAATACAAATCAAAGGAGTTGGAATGACATGCTATTATGTCCTACTCATTTGAGGACCACAAAGTGTGATTTAGTGCATGGGTTACAGGGTATTGGTCATTCAAACCAATAAATGGGTGTTTTCTAGACCAAATGGATCCTTCTATTGCCACTCCATATAAAATTTTCACCTGATTCAACTTTAAAAACTTCCTAAAATAATCTAATATAAGGGTATTACTCAAAGAAACAAAAAAAGGAAAGGAAGAGCAAAAAGAAACGAGAAAAATCCTAAACAAATACGTTTGAAATGTTTGATGCATGATTGCTAGAAATAACATGATTGCCTTGTTAACTAGGAGCACTAAATATAGATTATATTAATTGGATTGCTACTGATGTAAATACTCAAAGGATATTTAAAGATTATCCCAATTGAAAATTATATTTACCAATTAAATTGATAAATTGCACATTTATTTGATTAATTCAGTCTACAACATGCTATGGTGATTTACATAAAATTTACATAGCACAATCTGAAGACCACCTATGAAAAGAAATGAAACATAAATCAAACATCAAGAACTCTCAACACATAAATTTACAATAAAAGAGGGAAATGAGACTGTGACAATATCAACTTGCATGAAGTAATGTTCAAACTGGCTCAAATCTATTGATAAAAATGTCACCTCTCTCCTTTTACAAGCAAGGCATACATATTTATACAAATTCAAATTGTATTTCATCACCTCTATCAGTGAATGATCAAGATTCCTTCCAAAACAACTAGATATGCAAAATAAATATCTCAAACTGACTCAAAATGTGAAATACATTGTGAAAATGACAGTTTTCACTTGAGTGTAAAAGATTTAAAAGTTATAGCCCAATGTCTATGTTCCATTCATGCAATATTGGAGGGAAAATGTGGCCCAACTAAAAATATGCTCTTTTTATGCTCCATGATGATGAAAATGTGAGGGATAATAGGTAAAATTCATTTCTAGGCTAACAAACTAATTTGTCTCTTCTAGAGATATCATCATTCCCTTTTTACAACTCAGAAATGGTTGATTATGCACACTTAAATCATTTTAAAAAAATTAGAAAAGAAATGAGAAAAATGTAGAGAAAGACATGCAAATAAATCCACATGCTCATCCTTAGATTTGTGCTCTATGTTTTTCTTTCTTCCATGGGTTAGATGAACCCCCTAAACACTACCATTTTGAAAAATTCGTTGAGCACTAGCGTTTGAAAAGTCTGTGGATCACCGATGTTTTAAAAGTCCGTGAAGCACTAGAATTTTTTTTTTGGTGGCTTTCTAACTTACACATACTTAGTCTTCTAATAATATTTCACTTACCCCTTTCTTTCTACTATGTCATTAAGGTCATCTTCCTTTGTTAAACTGATGATCATGTTTCCTTTATTATGTGGCTTTATAAATTACACATATTTAGTACTATAATACTCTCGTACTTAGCCTTTTATTTCTTCTATGACATAAAGGTCACATTCCTTTATTACATCCGTAATCATGTTTCCTTTATTCTGTAGGCTAGGTGAATCCACAGAAAACTAAGTCTTTAAAAACCTTTAAAACACTAAGCTATTTGAAAACCCACAGAATATTAGTTTCTTTGACAAAACACAAAACACTAAGATATTTGAAGACCCGCAAAACACCAAGTTTTTTTTTTTTCCATGGCTTCCAAACTTATTTTTATCTAACTCATTTTGTTTCCTCTCGGTACCTTATGACACTTTTTTCTTGCATCACGGTCTCCATTGAGTAGACTACATCCCTTAATTTTTGGAATTAACCAAATCTATGGAATTCCACTTTCTCCAGGTCTACGTAAAACTAATTTTGGCTTCTCTCTTTGCTCCAAAAATTTTCCATTATTTTTCTACAGAAGACTAGAATTCTAAAATCTACCAAAGACTAATTTTGGAACAATGTTGCCAAAGACTAAGTTTTGAAAATACTGCCAAAGACTAGGTTTTGACTTCCATGGATGTTCATGATTTTCCTTTTGAACTACAAGAAGAATAAAATATTTCAATTAGTTAAGAAACCTGAAAATTTGACTAAGTACAAATATTTAATCTAAGTTCAATACAAATGCCAATCGTTTCAACAAAATAAGCTAGATAATGAAAATACAAGATATTTAAAGGTAAACACTTAGATGCTGTCAATTTGTATGAGGATAAGGAGGGTCCCCATTTATATTTAATCATTTAAAACAAGTGGGGTGTTAGTTCCTAATATAACACCCCAAAACAATACTGGAATGTATATTTGCATTAGGAGAGAACAAAGGAGAATGATAAACTTGTTAGTTAATCATTTATAGCAAAGGGTCAATCTATATTTTTCTCATGATCATATGATGTAAAAATGACAGGGAGAACATTTACTGAGGGTGTGATTGTTCACCTACTACTTTACGGATTTTTTAGGCCAAGGTGAGAGAACCTATGGGGTTTCTTGAAAGATAGGGAGATGTTGTATTTCAGACCCTACAACTTATTGAAACCCTAATATGAGATCAAATGCAACCACCAAATGTAATGATCATTCTATATAATGTTATGTTGTGGATCTTGGTTTCATGTGTGGAAATTTTGAAGAATATACACTAAAGGTAGTGTACACTATCCATAGTTATCTAATTGAGGTTTGGGGCTAGGTTGGGCCCAGAGCAGGGGTGCAGGGGCGTAGCCCTAAGAAAATTCTTTGGCCTCGAAAAAGTTTCCTAGAAATGTGCTCTTCTCATATGGGTGATATTTTGACCCATAGGTTTATGGGGCAGTTTTGGCCCATGGTTTTGATACCCACGGTATTGTAAAAATACTTAAGAAGTTTCCTATTTGTGTGCTTTTGTTCATGGGAGGGGACATAGAGCATGTTAGATGTATGAATTTAGGTGTGAGTTTAGGAGAGTTTGTTGATCACAACTCCAAATAGATATGGGTATTGTATTGAGATAAATATGTGGCTTGTAATAAAATAAGTGCAAGTGATTCTTGGTGGACGTAGCCAAAATTGGGTGAACCAAGTTAAATATTGCCTTTGTGTTGTGTTCTATTATTTTATACACTTTTATTTTAGATTTGTCATATTATTATGCATATTAGTTTCTACCATTACAATTCTGTGTGGGATTTTCTACATATTTTATTTCTTATTTCCTAACATAGAATGGTCACACAAGCATTACAAACATTTGATACATCTGAAACAAGCCACTAGAGACTAAATATATATGATCACAATCATCATTCTGGAAAAATGTTGACAACTTAGAATGTGATAAAACTTGAGATGCTAATATTCACAATTCATGGAAAATAAACTCAAAATATGACAGGTAAGTGTGATTTATATCCAAATATCTTGTTGGATGTACAAAGGGAGATGAAATCTATAGGGGTAGGATAAAAGGATAGTGTAAATCAAAGTGGTGGTAGATGGAAATGGGGGGAAAAGGGATACTAAGAGGAAGTAGATTCATTAACCATGTTGTCATAATAATTCTTCATGCATTCACATATGAAATCAAAGGAAATTCATTCTCCATAGGTTTCTTTCCCTCATGGACACCCAAACAAGGTAAGAAATGTAAATTAAAACTTAAGAACTCAATACAGACACTTGAGAATGAATTCTCATGTACTTACCACATAAAATTTATAATACCAAAGGACATCCCAAGGAAGAAACATATGCATTCACAAAGAAATGACAGAAATGAAGCTTATAACTGAAACAAATGGTGTGAAGTAACACTACAATGTAAAAATCCTTCAGTTCATAAACATATAATCAGATGCAAGATGATTTTCTGAAGTTATTTGTCACGATAAACATAGGATTACAAAATAAAGTCACCATTTATTGATTTCAAGAGTTGTTTAAAATTTGAAAGAACAAAATTCATAGTAGATAATATCCTGCATGTCCAATTGTAGTGAAGACAATGGAAACATATATAATATGAATCTCAAAGCTTGATATTGGCTATACATAAGTATTCACCTTAGCATGAACCTACATATTGATAATTACAAGCATCCAGATCTTTGCAGAGCTGTTACATAATTAAAATACCTCCCTCAGAGCTTAAACCCTCCAATTTCAATATTTTATCTACATAAATGATTTTTTTAGCCCATTTTATAAGGATAAGCCTCATATTTATACAATAATATTTCATCCATGGAAGAACATCCATTACATATTTAAAATCAAAAGGTAAGATGGTGATCCATATGAGTTGAGAAAAAATCAATGAAATATCATGCAATCAGGGATATGTAAGTGGGAAACAATGACCAAATGTCCACTCCAAAATGCACATATTCATCATCATTCATCTCATGTGGTCAAGAAGGTAGTATTCAATTTCTAGAAGCTCCTGGGGTGAAGAAATATGAAAACAAAACATCTCCAAATATTTTGATTCCTGAAAAATGATGTGTAACTGTAAAAAATTTTCCATTAAAATATCTGAAATTGATTTACCATTCCTTGTAAAATTTATCTCTTTAGAAATTATTCTACAAGACATTCCCAATGTACTTAATTTTAGGTGAAATGAATACCCGAGTCAAAATTTATGGTAAAAAAACCAAACCTAACCATTCCATGAAAAATTGCTTTGCTCTGCGAACTTCATGAATTTTTACCTTTGTTCCATGGGTTGATCAAATTTGTCCTTATTATGTGGCTTTGTTTTGGCTTCATAAAGTCTATGTGCATTTTTCTTGATCCACAGAGTCTTTCTTTGTTATGTGGAATTCACATGAATAATGTTTCTTTCACGACATCTCATTTGATATGCAGTTTTCCTTTGTTCAATGACTTCATCTGATCTACGGGATGCCAATTGTACCATGTACATAGAACACCAAGTTTCCTTATTCCACATGTTTTCAAACTTCTCATACTTAGCCTTAAACTGTGCCATGCCATGAAGGTATAATTATTTGTGCCACGACATTCAGATATGATTTCTCTATTCCACGAATCTCTCAAGACTTTATGAACATTTCCTTTGATCCATGAAATATTTAGATTTTAGAAGTTCATGGAGGACTTGAAAAATTATAAGTCCGCAGAACAGTTTAAGGATTCTACATAATACTTGAAATTTGAAACCACACAGAACATTTAAAATTTGAAATCTTGCAGATCACTAACTTATTTTTCATTTGACTTTTAATCTTGGGTGCCTCATAAATTTATTATCCTCACCTTGCGGGTCCTCATGGAATATTCCTCATTTATTGCGGCATATTTTTAACATCTCCAAGCCTTTGTTATTAGGATTCTAAAAATTGTTCTCAAACTTCGATTCTTTTTCCTTGCAGCATCTCGTGGCATTATTTTTGTGCACGGCAGTATCTCCTTAGCTATATCCACCCTTTGTTGCACAAATATCACCTACTCTAAAAAACACTATCTCCTCCAAGTCCTTGGATCAATTCCGTCTTCACCAAGTCTGTATATCACTTCCTTTCTTCACTCCTTTGTTTCACAACTTTTTTGTACTTCTACATAACATTGCAACTTAGCCAAAATATCAAAAACTAAAGGAAACATTAGGATGTAAGTTAGAAACCATGTTGCAAGGTAAGATCATGATAAAATTAAGGTACTTAAGATGAGTGAGGCTCTAATAAAATTACAAAACATATTAAACAATCGAGAAAATGGAAAGGTTACTGTAAACAACAATTATTCATATCACTTCCACTCACCTCACAGTTTCTCTTCGTCAACTTTTTCTACATGCACACCTCTCTTCCCTTTTGAATTTCCTTCTAAATTTAATTTATCCCACCTATCATTATTTCCCATCATTATTCATCCATTAATCATCCCTAATCATGTTTATTTAATTCTAAGCCTCATTTAATTCATTTCCTCTCCCTAAATATTCTATTTTATCCTTTCTAGGCCATCATTTAATGATTTTACCTCCCATGGCCTTTATTTAATAATTTCCACTCTCCACCTACCCATTTACTCATCCTAGGTAGTAACCCTAATTCAACCTAATCCTTCCAAACCCTAATCCCACCTCTTATGGGCCCAAACCAACTTCCCACTGCTCAAAAGGATGTATCGGCCACAACCCTATAAAGGTTGACCTTACCCCTCCCTTTCTCAAGGATGCAATTTTGGAATCTTGGATATTTTTGTGATCTTGCCTTCATTCTTGAGTATCTTTGCAATTATTATCATCCATTTTGCAGGTCTTGAGCTTCAACTTGAGAGATTTGGAGATCTTTTTCAACCTTGTATGTTAGGTTCTTTATTACAAATTTTGTTGCCATTGTCTATATCACCATAATATCTTGTGCAAGGTTTAGCTGTTACTGGGAGTTATTTTTCCTATCATTATCAGCCTTTCATTTCCATTGTTTGTCAGGTCTTCATTTCAGCCCATCCATTTTTTACCCAAGCTTAGATCATCCCCAGTCATCCATTGACCTTATCTAGTCATCATCTCAACCAAAACCTATATTCTATTAGTTTCTTCTGACATTAAAACTTTGTCATCATCATTTTTTTGTTTCCATAGCCATCCAACTTCCTAGATCTTGTCATCCTGCCTTTTTGTCACCCTAGATTTTTTTTCAGTCCCCAGTCACCATTGAATCCCCCTTGGTCACCGTTGATCAGAACTTTCTTCATACCATTCATCATCAACTTTACATAGTTTTCTTGCATCCTTTCAATCAGATCCTGATCCAGCATGTTCTACAGTGTTCTACCTTTAGTTCAGATCCACATCCAGATCTAGATCAACTTCAGATCTAGCTACAGGAGGACTTGCAGGCTTGGTTTTCTACATTTTCTTCTCATCCAGCCCCAATCACCGTCGAATTGGACCTCTACAGCCTCAGGTCATTCGTTAACCCACCCAGGTTTGATTTATTTTACATCCATTTAGATCAGATCTACATTTTTATCTTATATCTATCATTTTTCAGTTTCTGTTTTAGTTTATGTATTCTGCTACATCCAATTTATCAATATCCAATTTTATCTTATCTTTATCAAAATGAGGGTTGGACATCCATCCTAGGAATTTTTCACTTCTCGGGACTGACATTATCAGGAAACCCTCCCATCTATCTACTAATCCATTTTTTTTGTTGAGTTTATCTAATTTATAGGTCATCTAGCTCACTGTAGAGAAGGATTCATCATTTTGCGCCCACACATCACCATCCCATCTAGAGGTACCTTAAACCCTCCATATTTTGAGTTGCTAGCTTTCTTGTTATATTTTCACTAATTTGAAATCACGTAGCAAGGAAACTTTTCCCCAGAATGTCATGCCCATGGGACAACCATTTCTTGGTGAGTCTTTCATTTGTTCTTCATTTCATTTTATTTTATCTTTCTACTAACCTCATAGGAAGGAGCGTTACATGCTCGATTTTTTACATGGCATGGCTTGGATTTTCTTTCTTATTGCTTAAAAATTAAAAATTCAGATAAAAAGGAAAAGCTTTATCCAGGTATTCCTTATGTTTTTATTCCCAATCTCTTTATTTTATCACATTGCATCCTTTATCCTCATTTCATCGAATATCTCATTTCGATTTGGATCTAAAAGAACCCCTCATATTTTCTTGGAAATATAGTTTTAACTAGGGGTTTAACTTATTGCATACTCTTCATCACACACATCCAAACACATGAATCAATTTACACAACTAAAACACTTCTTCCCAGGTGGAACTATTGGGATTTCATCACCCAATAGGAAAGTTGACTTGGTGTTCTGACCGAGTATAATAAGTTGGTACTATCGGTATATTGGCTAAGCACCCGACTCCCTTATCATTGTGGGACCATGAAGTGAGGGGGTAGGCCCCAATACCAAGCCCCGTACTAACATTCAACATAGATTTGGGCCTCATGTACCTTTAGGTATATCAAGGACTCTAGCCTAAACTACCTGAAACCATCCCATAGAATGACCATTTCCATAGGTTCCCTCTAAGCCCATTTTTCATTTCTTCTATCACATCTCTAATAATCAAGATAACTAAAATTTTGCTACTTGACTTTTATGAAGAAATTAAAAACAACATAGTTTTATTTTCTTGTTTATTTCATGTCAGTTATTACATGATCCCAAGAAAAACAAATGGAACAAAACATGACATAAAACAACATCCCCATCTCCACTATCTCTTCCCAACAAACATGCACCATCCCCATTGATACATCCATACCTTTAGTCATTTCTTCTATAGTCACCCAGCCCATGATTCCCATTTCATCTTTGCAAGAATCCCAAACCATTCAACCTACCATTTATGTTGAAACTAATGCCTCACTTTATCATCATTTTATTCCTTCTAAACCAACAACTCGCCCATCCACCACCTTCATTGAAGCTTTTGGGCCTCTCTATCATCCCTCGTGGGTGTGTGGAGTTCCAAGAGCTCCTTGATGTTAATTCAGTTTCCCTCCACGACTATCTCCTTCACAAATGTTCCAACCTCCCCATTGATGGACCTATTTTTCAACAAATTTACGCTTACCATTCCAATCCCAAATCCATGCAAGTCCTTACATCAAAACTTAATTTCTTCTTTCCTAGAGCTATGAATGAGCTTGTTATGGCCCAACATGAGCTTTATCCCCATCCATCTTCTTCCACCATCCCTCATGGTCATAAAACTACTAAAATAGTTATCCCCTCATGTTAACACCACTATAGCATCTTCTAATCCTATCACCTCATCATCCACTACAATCACTTGTGCCCCTATCCAATCATCTCAAGAATCCCACTTGCTCCCTCCTCTATCCGAACAACATAATTCAACTCAACCCCTCCTTACCACTTCTCATACCCATGAAAACGTAATCACTTCACAACCTCATCCTTCGAAATCAACTCAAACCCATCAACCCCCTCCTCAGAATGCTTATCATTATGTAATTCCTAATCAATCCATTCAAATATCATAACCACCCATCACTTACATTCCAACCTATCCTATATCAAGTGTTCATATTTCTTAACAACCAACTCAATTTCTTTAATCCTATAACATCCCCATTTCACAATAAACCTTCATCATAACCCATTCAATCACAACCTCTTAATTACATCCCTATTTCACAACAACCTTCATCAAAACCCATTCAATCACAACCTCTTAATTACGCCCCATTACTAACCTCTTCCATCAACACCCACACATCCTCAAACATATCAACAAACTAATCCATCAACCTTGTATGCATCATGCAAAATCACCCTTCAATTTTTCAAAACCAACCATTCAATGATCCCATGCAAATGTTATTGAGTAGATTGGCTAATCTTGAAGCCACTACTTTGTGATCTAAAACCACATTTTCATATAAAAAAATATGCAACGAGCCAATCACCCCATCCGTTCCTATAAAGCCTTATCCTCCTCACTGGGAAATGCCTAATTTTTCTAAGTTCAATAATAAGGAGGACACTCAATAACATCTTTGTGCTTATAGGCATGAATGCTACCTTATTGCCCACAATCAAGACCTCATGCTTCACACATTACCTATGTCATTAGCCAGGCTCTGCATTGGACTGGTATAATGGTATCCCACAAAATCCATTATTCTCCTTCACTCAACTCGTGCAACTATTCCTTGAACATTTCTCGATAAACATTGCACATAAGATCACCATCACAAACCTTTATGCCATTAGATAGTATGATGAAAAATCTATCGCAAACTTCGTTGCACGATGACATGGCATAATTAACCAACTATCATTTTCCCTCCCACATACTGAATTAATTAAACTATTCTCACAGTCTTGTGCAAAGCATATCTCTTCTACTCTTCAGATGCAATCATTTTATACCTTTGAAGAAGCATTCACCATGACTCACAAACTATCGAACTCTACACCCTTGAGAAAGGCCATCTTATAGTGCGATAAAACAAACCCAAGTCTAAATTCACTAAATCCTCCACACATGGTGAAAAACCTAAGAACACCAGCTAACGTCATCATGGTTAAATATCTTCTCTCACATCTACTTCTTATACATAGCCCACAAAATGTACTTCTAGACTGCCACCCAACTACACCCCTCTTCGGGAATCCTATAACACAATATTTGACAAGTTGATGATGGTCAATCTCATTCATATTCCTCCTATTCGATCATTTGATGAAGCACGACCTAAACCACATGGTATCATGAGGAACATTACTGCAAATATCACCAATTTTTTTGCCATGACATCGAAAAATGTCACTCTTTTAAAGATGTTGTTCAAAAAATTATTGATTCTAGTGACCTTCAAGTGGATTATCCTAATGCACTCACCTAATCAACCCCTCAACATCTTCAAGCAACATTTCCCTAATCATCCACACAATAATTAAACTCCACCTTCCCACATCACAACCACCTAATGCTTATACAATTAATACTATAGACCAAAATCCAACCCCATCACCTATACCCATCACCATGTCACTCATCACATCTACATCTATTTCAGAACTCTTCCCCTATGATCACAACTTCATAACTTCTACACCCATCATATCAACATCAACTATAACCACAACTACTGACATCAACATCAACATTAATCACACCTACATCTCCATCCATATCATCAACACCTTCATCCATCACATCTAGTCCTTCACCAATAACTACCTTAACACTTTCATCTCACACATCTCCACCTACTCCCACATTGATTACATCTACTATTATGACTATACCTACATCAACATCCAACTCTATGTTTGTATCTGCATCATTCCTCTTGGATCATCCACCATGCAAACATCCACACCCTATACATCTATAAATGACACTCTCACTTCCTTGCAAATTCAACCATCCCTCACATCTACCAATCCTAAACCCACATGCAATCTACCATCCATTTAGAACTTGTTAAGTGTATCATACAAAATCCACTTCCATAATTGATATCTACAACCCAATCCACATCAACTAATCCAAAATCCACTGATCCTCCAGTTGAAATTGTCATCATCCCTATGCCAAGGGTAAATCCTTACAACCTAAGTCTAAGAACCTTGGCATGCCTAATCAAAAAATATCTCACGAATCCACATAAAAATTTGGAGTTGCCTCCCCTTAAGACTAACCCTCCTAAGTAGTACCTAGTGCCACATCATCACTCTTAGGAGCATTACCATTGATCTTAGGGCCATACCTTCATCTACAATCCCCACGACATATAAATCAAAGTAACCTAACTCATTCCCTAAATCATATCCCCCTTTGAAAAATCCACCACTACAATCTATCAAATCATATTCTAAACCATCTAAGTCATCACCAATCAAGAGTGAAATCAAGACACAACCATATTCACTCTTCTAAGACTAAAAAGGAATCCAAGGTTCCCATGAAAGTTTCATCATGGTAAGCCTTCTTCATCCACCATTCTTAAAATTTACCTCATCTACAAATCCTTTCCTTCAACCACTCCCATAGGTTCTTACACAGAAATCTTTCAATGTCTACTTCAAGCATCTGCAATCACTCTCCCACCTATCAAACCTTTCGATCACATGAGGTCCACAACCCTCATGGTTTGATTCTAACTCTTATCTATGCATATCATCATGCACCAGGGCATGCCACTGAACATTATAAATCCCTCCAAACTATCATCCATACAATCTTATTGATGAGGATGACCTCCTCTTGTTAAAGGGGATCACCATCCTCCATCTGCTAATGTCACTTCATCATCTCAACCTTCATACACCAAGACATCTAAATCCCTCATTCATCCAAGACTTATGTTGTCATCCCACCTCCAACCTCAACCTCTCCTAAAAGGGTCCTACCTCTCTTCATTAATGATGTTCAGGTCACAACTCATTCTCATCCCCAAGGATTCTAACCAACCACTCAATAAAAATCTTAAGGCACTATCACTGCTCCTCCTAGTGAATCCTACACCATCCCCTTCCTCATCAAAACCTAAGGTGTCCATATTAACTTCTCACTCGGCTTGTGGTTATCAAAAAAATTCTTATAAAACAACTCCATCAGGCCCCAATTAATATGTCACCTTTATGAGCTCATCCAAAGCTCATCTAGACCATAAACAAGCTCTCATCGAAGCTCTTAAGACACATCCCCACTCCTGAACAATGAGGCTCAACCATGTCACATATCTTGTTAGAGCCCTCACCACTTCCTACTTGCATATCCTTTGACGACACTAAAATTCTTGACATCACACCTGAAGATCATGACCTTCCCCTTTTCATCACTACGTGTGCATCAATGGCACTTTTATCCGCCATTCTATGATAGAAAATGGAGTTAGCATCAACATCATCTCATCCCATACCTTTGATCAAGTTAAGCTCCCTAATTCCATTGTCTCCCAATCACCCATGGTCCTTCATGCAATTTCAATGATGTTATTTCCCTTGCTTTAGGCATAACTATCCTTCCCATCCACATTGGTGAAAAAATCCTCCATGATATCTTCTATATCGTAGAAGGGGAGTTTCAATACAACATCTTACTTGGATTACCATGGATTTTTGTCATGTGTTACATTCCTCCCACCCTTCATCGATGCATCAAGTACAAACGTGAGAGGGATATTATAACTCTCCCTGTAAACATTCTTCCATTCAAATCATGTCACATGACTTATCTTCCTAATTATGTGCTCATCCCCATACAAGATCCTTATCGAACATCCACTAGCTCATATGTTTCCACTTCCAAGCTTCATAATGATTAATATTTAGACAAGGTAATGGATCAAATCTCATTGGGGGAGTATTGTCTTCTCACACTTAATAATCTTCCCACACCTAATTAACTCAGTAGACCTGAAAATGATCCCATATATCAACCTAACATCAGGGATATCATTCCCTTTGGTCCACCTCATCTTTGTACCCATCTTATCTATGGTGGCATCGATTGACCTTATTCTCACATCAACATTTAACCTCACACCAAACTATATACCATCATCTTCAACTGTATTTACAAGAAATAATTTTCTTACATCTATCTTCATCTCTGCGTCTAGAAAGGATTTAGAGTGGGGTGTTATGAAAAAGGAATCCATAACCTTGTCATTGACCAATATTGTAAAACTCATAAAATATTTGTGTTGGGATATAAGAAAAATTCCACCGACCCCCTTCCTCCATCTTTAGCCCTCATGGACATTAACCCACCATCTTATCCATCTCACGAGGTTATGGATATAGATGACACTATGTCTATCTATTTTGGATTTTTTTAAACCTTCACTATCCCCTTGGGAGCAGTCACTTATCAGTGTGGAAAATAATCTATGTCCCTACCTCTTTAACATCTAGAAATGATAGAGGAAGATTCCCCTATCATTAACATTGTTCAATGCAGCGATGATGATTCCATTCTCTCTTACATGAGGGAAAAGGATTCCTATCTTCATAAGAACTTACCACTAGAAATATCCACCCTTCTCAAAAATGCACCATCAACATCAACATAGGGATTTTTCAAGAGCCTCGTATCCTCAAAGTGGGTCAATCCCTTGATCTACATGAGCTTGAATCTTTCACTGCCTTCCTTTCTCAAAATACCCAAGCCTTCACATGATCATATGTTGAAATGTCAGGTCTTGATCCTTTCATCGTTCTCCACAACATTGTTACCTTTCCTAATGCCAAGCTGGTTAAGTAGAAGCTTCTCTGCATGCACCCTTGTGTTTCCCTCATCAAAGAGGAGTTGCAATGCCTTCTTTCAGATAAATTCATCATCCCTATCAAATATCTGCAATGGGTTTCCAACATTGTACCTGTTTCCAAATCCTATGGAAAGATTAATATCTACACTGAATTTTGAGACCTTAATCTCACTTTCCCTAAAGAAAATTTCCCTCTTCCTAACATCGATAAACTTGTAGAGCTTACTGCAGGCCATGAGATGATTTCTCTTACGGACAATTTATCTGGGTACAATCAGATCCTCATCATGCCAGAAGACCAACATAAGAATTATTTCATCAATCCTTAGGGGACCTTTTGTTATCACATCATGCCCTTCGGTTTGAAAAATTCTGGAGCCACCTATCAATGAGATATGACATTATTTTTCACTACCTCATCCATAAGACTATAGAGGACTATGTTAATGATCTCTTGGGTAAATATAGACATCAAGGTGACCACCTTTCCATGAAGTCATTTTTGAGAACCTTATCTACTTGTTCCTCTGTCTCAATCCAAACAAGTGTGTTTTTGGAGTACAAACTAGTTAACTCTTGGATTTATCATTTATATTAGGGGTATTGAAGTTGAATCGCCAAGATCAAGGCTATCCTCGAGATGCCTTATCCCTTAAACTTGAAACAACTTCATAGTATTCAAGGTCATCTTCAATCCATTTTTTGTTTCATCTCACAGTTTTCTGATTGTTTCCAACCTTTTTATCATCTCCTTATAATGATATTGACTTTAACTAGGACCATAATTGCCAAAAATCATTCAATCATCTCAACCAATAAATTTTATCTCCACTTGTGCTTACACCTCCATGTGAGGGGGAGACATTTTATCTCTATGTCTCTTCATATAATAATGCTCTAGGAACCATGTTGGCACATCGTGACGAGAAATGTAGGGAACATGCTGTATATTACATGAGTCGCAACATCATTCACAAGTAAAATGTAGTTTCTGTTGTCACAATTCAACAATTTGGATTATTTAAGCTTATAATTGGTTGGTTTATACTTAATATTAGTATATTATTTTCACATCTTAAAACAAATGAATGAATAGGGGACATTCACTTATATATAGATAAAATATGACAATAATGAATTATCCAAAAATAATACTACATGATGCTATATGTTGAATTCGTAATGGTAACAAGTAATTACATCAATAGTTATTTTCCCAAAATAAACCGATGCGAGAAAATTATGACAAGGCACAAATATCAAACAACTATGGATTATTTGGCCATTTAAATAAAATCATATTAGTTTCATTCACATGGATTACTTCTCATGGACCCCACCAATTCCTCTCACAATAATGTGCTCTGACCATCTATCACAGTAATAAGCTTGCATCCAATGTTTTGTAATAAAAACAAGTCATAAGTGACACCCCCTTCAAGTTACACCTTAGTCCACATCTTATCTACTCATGGGATTCTAGATGCCTAACTTAAGGTAGATAATAAATGTACCCCTAGATTCGTTAAGATTTAAAATATAAAAAATGCACATGACATGAGGAAGGTATAAGAGAGTGCATAAAAGTGCGTGCCTAGCGTACACCATATTAGGGTTGGGAAAAACCTATCTTATTTAAACATCAATGATTGATAGATGTAATTGTCTTCCACTAAACTAAATGGTCATTATTGAGACTCTCATGAATGATTTTAGAGAGATTATCATTTAGAATATAAGTCTCATAGAAGGGTCTTGCATACTTTACACTAGAAATATGATGAGATATGGGCAACCATATTTCTAAATAAAATGATTAAAAGTGTCTAAGAATTTAATGCACATATGTCTAATAATTAAGTAGTATAGGTGTAACATGCATCAATGGGAAGTGGAAATATGATATGTTATCCCCTCCTTACACGTGGCAGTTGACTTTTTATATGCCTTTAACACTCTTATTAGGATTGCACCTAAAACATGTTACAATTATTTAACCTCTTACAATGGTGTTATATTTCCTTATTTCCTCCATGATCACCCATGGACTATCCCAAAATAATTTTTTTTGGATATTAATTAACACTAAATTATAATATTCAAATTTATTCATTCCCTATTTGCAACCTTGGATGAGATAAATGATTGAATGAGGTCCCAAGTGCACATGCAAAAATTTATTTCCCCCCTTTTCCAATGACTCAAACATTAATTCATTAATAGGAACTTCTAAATGGGGGTCTCGGTGGATATGCATAACATGTAACAAGAAATCGGAAGGTCAAGGATTTATTTTTTTGGTCATTGATAGATGATCCTTTTGAGACTATTGATGAGGGAAACCTTAATTATTACCTTAATACCCTAATAATTTTTTTGCATGGAATCAATGAAAAAAGTAACCCTAAATTCAGAGTTCATATATCTAACATATGTAGTGTTCAATGTTCAAACATATGTAATTTTATCTTTCTACAAGCGTTCAGACCATGGTAATAACATTGCTAGCAATTTTTTTTTTGATGAAATAACATGGGTCATGAAAACTATGCTTTATATAGATATGCATGAGAATTCTTCACATTTAATGAGTGTTAAGAACTTGGAATGTTAAGGAAGTGGCATCAACTACAAATCCAAAAGGAAAAATCTCATGGTTGATATTTTTTGTTGCATATGCAAGTGTGGAGAATGGCCTAAGATAATGGTCTATAAAAATAGCACAAAACTACTTATCCAATCATGTTTTATGGTTATCACATTCATCCACTACATCTACTTGACTTGGGATGTCAAGTAAACTCAACACATCCATATATCAAAAGTGTCCCATGACACATGCACCAAAATTCCCCTTACATTTATGTGTGTTCTAACTACCCACAAATAACAAGGGATGTCATTACAAATACATATTCACATTGGAATTATTCATCGGCCATTCATTCCTTTTTAAGATATCTCTAAAGTATGTTGCCTCATCAATATGTACACTACACCACCTTTCTCCTTTAAGCAATTGCCAAAAATGACATATGGCTCATTTGTGCTTGGTCGTAAGAAAGATTAGTTTTGTATTAGTTGCACCATGATTTTACCTACCCCTGGGATACTCCTCCCTCAAACTACTTTTGTATCTCCCCTCTTCCTCCTCAAATGTTTTTCTCCCTCAAATTCAACTTCTTCGACTCATCCCCTTCAATGTATCTATTGCACAGTTTGCATGTGATTTTTAGTTTTTAATAAATTAATATATAAAATTAATCATGTATGCAAGACCAAGTTGTCTATGTGACAAAAATTTGTAATTGATGTATAAAAGTCCACCCCAAGAGATACCCTGATAGTTTTGTACAAAATCTACTTACTATGGATCTTGACTAAAAGATTTGTAATTTTGAAAAGTCTTTCTTCCTCAAACAAAGATGGTGGTAGTTTTCCTTATTACCTCACTTTAATATGATAATTTTTCCAAATTTGGGTAGTGTCTAATGATGTATGAAGTAAGATGGATGGAAATTCTTAGTATGAGGGATATTTTCATCTTTTATTTATTAATTGGGTGAATTTCCCTTTCCTATGCCTAGTCATCTCACTTAGGTGTGTCATAGTTCTTTAGGCGAGTAATTAATATTTATATGATGTATGGAATATTTGGTCATAGAATTTTTCATATGTGTCATTGTATCATATGTCTTATGGGAGTTACATTCCATTCTTAGATTGTAAGTCCCCTATCCTATTTTAGGGGAATGACAAGTCCAAGCATGGAAGTTACACATCACTCATATATGTTCTTTTTTATTTATGAGGAGACCCTTTCTTTTTGCATGCACAATTTCTTGGTGATTAATTACTTGTTTATTACTTGGAGCTTTCTCATGTTTCCATTTGAGTGCAACTACATTGATGTCCATACATTTTTTTGGTCCTCATGCTCTCACTCTTTCATATGGTATCAAAGCTACATTTTAGTAAACATTTTACTCACATTTGTTTATTTCTTACTACTCTTGGTTTTGTGATTTCGTTAGATCTTTATGTAAGTTTTTAATTCATACTTATTTTGTGCATTATTCGTATTAATCTGGGATAATCTCATGTTTTTGGAGTTTTGGTGTATTTTTTGGGTGTTTGGTGTTATTCAAGTTGTATTTGGAGGTTTAGGGTTTTATTCTCCAATTTTGGTTAGTTGCAACTAAAGATAGAGGGATTTCTTCAAATTTGGAGGTCTTTTTTTTTGTTCTCCTTTCCCAGATATCCCTGTTACAATTTACGCTCCTAGCTTTCCCTATTCTATCCTTCTCTTCCCTTGCACCTTGGACTTTTTATCACCCTTGTACCATCCCTCTACTGAGATATCCTTGTGGATCACCGAGATCGTCATTGATCTCCTCAAACTCTTTTATGCTAGATTAGCTGAGCCACCTTAAGCTTGGCCTTGTCTCCCTCTACTCAAGCTTCACCCATATTATTATTTACCCTATGTCCTTACCACATCAATATTTATTTAACCCTTGGAATCGTTGATATTGATCTTCATTCAAATTGTGTTCCTCTGCCTTAGCTCATCCCATGGCTCCTAAGCTTGTCATGTTGTGTTCCACTGTCACTGAAATCCCAACCTTGCTCTACCTTCATGATCCTTACCATCTCACTGTCACTGAGCTACCTTGGGCTTGGCCACTCACCCCATTGTGTTTTTGGCTTGTCAAGCCCTCAAAAATATCATCATGTTATTTTGTCATTATTAGGATCCCAATCCTTGTAGAGCTCGATTAACCCAATATTTATCTCTTCGAAGCCACCATGGACCCCCTACTCATACATTGGTAACTATCCTACTCATCTCACTGAGAATCCTCCCTACCTCGACCTCTCCTGATTTGGATTGCTTTAATTGGATCCTTTGAACTCATCCAACTTGGTCCTACATGCATGTCACAATATCATTGTTTTCCCTCTACACTCGGCTTGACAACCCTATGTGCATCAAAACCCTACTTGGCTTCTACATGCTCACTCCCAACAGTCCCCCAAGATCCTTCCTACACTTACAAACTACCCTACTAAGCCACAATCTAAAATTACTTGCTAAGTTCGAGGAGCCTGCCTCCTTTACCCACTCTTTCCATTTGCCAAGATTTGACCCTTTTTAATTTTAAAAAAAAGACTTCCCTCCAAATTTTGAAAAATAAAATTAATGAACTTTTTTTAAATTTAATTTAAACTTAGTCTCTTAATTTTATTTTGACCTATTATGTTAATTAAATTAGTTGGGAAAGTTTTTAATTGATTAGGCTAATTATTTGTTGCAAGGGGTTAATTTTTTACCTAATAATTTTTTTAAATCAAATTAGATTAATTATGGTAATTTAGAAAACTCTAGTTAAGGGTTATTGGGAGTTATTTTCTAATGTTCTTTTGGAGGTTATTATGAAGGTATTAAGGATTTGTTAGAGGTTTGTAGTGTGTTTTAGGAGCTTGTTTTTTATTTTAGAGGTCTTTTGTAACCTTTTGAGCTCTTATTGTTGCTTAGGAGTTAGTGAGCATTTCCACCATAATCTTGTGGCAAGGGAAGCCCCAGATGCGACATGAAACACTTTTTCTCACACGGGACTTATTTTTTGCCCTTTTCACTTGTTTTCATCTTTATTGTGCTTGTTACAATGTTGTTTTGGTTTGCGTGTGTCGAAACACATTGTGGTCTACACTCTTGCATGGTCTCCACTAATTATAAGGTGAGTGACCAAATATTTCACACTGCACGAATGCACGTGATTATTAAATACCATAAATAGAGGGATTAAAAAATATTTTTGGGTGTTGTAATCACATGCAAATGCATTTTCAGATGAGTTTGGCATCTTGTAACCTTGAGTATATTCTCATACCCATATTTTTTCATTCTATGGATGCATTTTAGCTGAGTCTGATGTCCATTTGAGTGTGTATTTGTCACTAGAGACTCTTTTACACTAATTTCTCTTATTTGTGGATACACGATGGAGGGTTTTCTTTCCATAATTATGCTTTATATGACTAATATTGCATCACAACATCTACCAATTATTCTTGGTATGGATAATTATGTACTATGACATTCAAGAAAGGAATGTTTTCTTATTCATAATAACCTTTATCCATTTTTGTATGGACAAGTATCTACCCCAGTGGTATAGATCAAATCAAAACAAGCTTGACACTTGCAACATGATTGTTAGTCATTTTTTGATGTATATTTCCATGCCTCTCCACCATCATGTGGTGTACATGGAGTTTCCTCACACTGTTTGGAGCATTCTTCAATCCTTATTTGGATACCCTTCAGAAATTGTAATTGCTACTCCTTATGGTACTGTTGTTTCCACTCCCACTTCATGTGATGATAGTTCTGGTGATAAAAAAAATATCTATTCATATTCTTTATGGTGAGGATTATTATTATAGTTATAATGATGCAAGTATCGATGAGGATAAATCTCCTCTCTCTCTTGATCACCTTTTAAAGAATGTTGAATCTTTTCTTTACTCTCCCACCATCGAAGATCCATTTGGCACTAGGTAGATATGTTCTCAATTTCATGATGTTCCACATTATTTATTTACATTTACCCCTACTCCACAATCAATGATGAGGTGTCTTATACTACTCTTACTTCTTGTTTTGATGATGCATACCTGTTAGACATTGCTCTTCTTTTTATCGATAAACCCTTTTGGGATGAGTTTCTTCCAAACCTTAGCTATATTTTTGCATACCCTATGTGTGTTATAATACATGATGTCTCTTTTCCATTTGTATAGCCTTCACACATTTGTACTTTGGAGGAGTCCTTTATCTCCATTGATGGGAGTTCCCTTTCTAGCATATCAATCACTTTTATTGTTTTGGATATTATCACTAATCCACCTCTGCTTGTGGATCCTCATTCTAAAATTGTGAGATTTATTTTTGACGTCACTTCATATGAACATTCTTTGAATGAATGATCCATACCCTAGTTTTACTTTAATAACATTACCTTTAATTCTTTTACACCTATTTACTAGACCATTTCAATTGTGAGAGAAATTCATAGTTCTTTATACTACTACCTTTAATTTCCTTTGTGGAATGGGAAAAATTTCAGTACACCTTTTACATTCTTTATAAGGACAAAAACATTATTCGATGCAGATGGAAATTATTCATTCTTTAGGTGGAAGACCATATCATTTAAACTATTCTTAGGGACATCATTGATGTATATACTTTAGATTATGTTGTATACATCTTTACCAAATCTTTCACTGAAGCCAAGTTTCTTCACTTGTGCTCTCTTCTTGGGGTGAGGTCTACTACAGTTGTACATCTACTCTGGGATTTCTTGTCTCCTTCTCCTCTTCTTATAGAAATATTTTATTTTATACATGGGTACCTCATCAGGAAATTTTTGTTGGGACCCATATGACACATATTTCTTAGTTTTTTTGGGGGAGTCTTTTATCTTTTATAAGTGGATGTTTTTCCCATTGTGTTTTCTTCCATTACTTGATATATTTATTGTATATGGATACCTCATCAGGCGTAGCTGTCCGGGTGCATTTCTCTTTTTGAATTTCCATGCCTCATCCTAAGCTATGATGAAGGGGGGTGTCGGTGTGAGGGATATTTTTTATATTTTATTTAGTAATTGGCTTAATTTACCTCACCCATGGTGATTCATCTCACTTAGGTAAGTCATAGGTCTTCAGGTGAGTCGTTAGGAGTTATATGATGTATGATAGATTCTATCAGAGAATATATCATATGTGTCACTGTGTCATATGTCATATGGGAGTTACATTCCGTTCTTGGATTGTAAATCCCCTCTCATATTTTAGGCATATGAAAATTCCAAACATGGGAGTTACATAACACTCGTATATGTACTTATTTTTTTATTTATGAGTATGAGTAGACAATTTATTTTATATGCATAATTTCTTAGTGATTAATTGTTTTCTTATTACTTGGAGATTTATCATTTTTCCATTCAAGTGCAACTACGTTGATGTGCATGCATTCTGTTGGCCTTCGTGCTTTCACTCTCTCATATAAATATCATATTAACAACACTCATCTAAAAATGGAAATAACTTGAAGTGAAATATGATAGTTAATCTTATCTAGATTTATTGATTAGAAAATAAAACTAAGTTAATTCTTTTGAAAACATAATTGAAATCAAACAAAAAATCTAATCATAAGATGTTTTATATTGAAATTATGTAAAAATCTAAAGCTATGATCTCAATAGTGTGAAAGAAATCTATTCTAGGAAAATACAAATTTTCCTTCTCTTTGGGAAAGAGTAGGCCCTTGTTCCTCCCTTGGACTTAGAATTAACAATTTAAATACAAGTTTCTCCACAAATATTTTGAGATACTATTGATTGAATAATTGTTATTATAAAAAGAGTCCCTTTTCTAGACGTATGATGTTACATTTATAAGTCTTTTTCATAAATGATGAGCATGTTGGGAGAAAAACCACTGAGGGGGTTGTGAATCAGTGACTAATAAAACTTTCATTCACTTAAACATTCATGTCTATCAACCATTCAATTCAACCTAACCATTAAGCTTGCATTCTTAATAAACATAGCCATTATATGAGAAAATGAGAACACAAGAACACATAAACACAAGATATAAGTTGGAAACCCTCAAGGGGAAGAAAAACCACTAAAATAAAGATTTATTATAGAAATGAGTCAAATTTACCCAAACACCAACCCAACAAGGAGCACCAACCCCTAGGTTTAGTGAGACATCAACCCCACAAGGAGCACCAACCCCTAGATTTAGTAGAACACTAACCCTACAAGGAGTGCCAACCCTTAGATGACTCAATACCAAATAAAGCCACTTGATTTGTTTTTCACATTTGAAATATTACCACAACAACTGATGATAACACCTACCAAGCTCTCTTTCCTTCTATCTTCTCAAATTTTTCCCTTCTTGTAATCTCACTCAAACACTTCTCCCCAAGCTAAATAGACCTGATGACCTATCTCTCTAACATCAACACACACTCTAGAATATCACAAAACACTCATTATTTCCCTATCTTGATGGTCAAAAATACCTCCTTTACGTCTTCAAGATCCCTTCTAGCTCGCACTTTTTATTTCTTCCACCACCAACAAAATAAGGCTATAATACATACGTATATACATGAATCTTGATCATATAACACCTAGGCCATAAATCATAGGGAAAATAACATCATAAAAACTTAAAAAAATCCTTAAAATATCATTCTTAGGACCACTTAGGTTGAAAATAACATATAGAACATTCAAATCCTCTATTAGGTTTTAAATAGGCCTAATACACTAAAACTTCCCTCTCGTCAATATTGAACTTCTTGAGAAAACATGGCCATCACCAAACAACAAGAACTACTTAGACCTGTTTTTTAAGCCTATTACAAAACTTTTATAAGATCCTACACCTATGTACCATCATCTCATGCAATGATACCACCTTTAGGAATAACCAACCTCATTAAGTCTATGACCTACAAAACTACACTTTAAAGATTAATCTCAAACCCTCATCAAATCACCTCAACCATATAAGTGTGATATATCAATGTAAATATCATTATATCAAGATCATCACTAAATTCTAACAATACAACAAATTATACCGAAACTCCACTAAAATACCTCTATAACTAGGAGTACCAAAACTATCCAAAACTACACTAAAACTAGTCTTGCAAGATAGGCCTCCACAGACCTCCAAAGGGATCAAACATGATCTAAAACCACTCTATATATGTATAATGACTTTAGATATTTATCAAACACCAATTTATTTAATGGATCTTGTGCATAACTCAATAGAAAATAGAACTTCAGAAACTTACATTTTTCAGTGGAGTCCACATATTATCAACACACCTAAATACCACCTAGAGAAATATAGAAGAGTCTTCTACAACCTCCAATTGTAAAAATTGATCAAATAATCCATTCTGGGCCACTAGGAACAAGATCTTATCCATTGCTTCACAACCAGGGTTTAAGGAGGGTTTAGAAGTTTACATTCTTAATAATTATTCATAAATCTCTGCCCCTTAAACCACAAACTAATGTCCAAAACTTTGAGCTAGAAAAATTCCCGAATGACCATAAAGATATTATCCTCCCATGAAGACTTCATATGTGCAAATGTGCACCAAATAGACCAACTTGAGCTTGGTTTCTCACTCCTAAGAACTTAGTAAGGGAAAAAAAATGCTATATCTTTCTTAAATATGCAAAGTAGGACCTAAAAATTGGAACACACCTCTAGAACAACCTACCACTCCTTTAAAAAATCTCCCATTTCCATTTCCATGCTGAAATTTGACTAGAATGTCTCATTAGGTCACCTAGGGCTTAAGAATAGGTCTAGGTATAAACCTAGAAAGTAGTATTAAACCTATATCTACACTCTGAGACACTTTTGAGTATCCCTACACCTCATGTTCTCACCATCCATATCCAGCTGCTACACATCATGAACCATCATGACATACCTCATCATCCTAACTAGGCTACCTAATTAGGCATCTTTAACGTGTTTTCTTCTTTCATGATGACCTCCTCATCACTTTTCCACTCTTACCAACCTACAAGAACCTTCAACACACTTCATAAAACACTATTGCATCATCACAACATCATTCTATCTCTACAAGTCACTACAACACTTATACAAGCCATGGTACCTTCCTAAGACACCTCAAGACATCATGTCATCTCATCATGACATGTCAACAATGAAGGACACTAAATCAACGTTCATGTCCTTGTCCTATTTATTACATCGATTATAATTCACATATCAATGAAATCATCACACTTTAACATCAATGACAACACAATTCCAAGCGAGTGACTTCAATAAAATGGAACTAACTACTATATTCTTAGTGGCTTATTAAAAAAAGTAAAATATGAAGAGACGTGGTGTATTATTATACATGCCTCCTAATCCTACTATAGATCATCCCAAAAAAATAGGGGAGAGTTTTTATTCATAACTACCTATTACATTTCTCCCCTCCTAAAGATAATTGAATAGGAAAAACATATGAGAAAGAGTAGATACAGGAGAAAGAAATTATAGTGGAAGAGTGGATTTTTGGAATTGACCAATTCTTATCCTTGTGGAGTCAAATTTTTAAAAAGACAAAAATTTAGCCAAATTTTGCTTCAAACCCATGTTCATCTCCTAGTTGTTTCCATCTACATCCTCTTGCTGTTTGTGTGATGGTTAGATCTAGCGGCCGAGTTCTGAAGAAAGATATTCATCAAAACTTCATGCTGGAATAGTTCATAGTTTTATGCATACAAAATGGTAGGAAGGAATGGTTTGTAGTTCTAGTTTCTTGTTGAATCATGGGATTAAGGTAATATCAGAGCATAACCTGACACATCTTAAAACTACATAAATTTTCTAGCAATACCCCAACTAATGATTCAACATGTTTTTTTTGACAAGTAATACAAGTTTTTAACACGAAACATTAGTTTTAGATGGATAGTAATAAAATTCAACAAACAAATGAATATATACCTTCTCCTAGTCCTAAAATAAGTAAAAGTTCTCTTAGTCACACTAAATACATCTTAAAACATATCTAAAGGAGATTAAAGAGTGTTCATTTTTATGTAACTGATGAGGCATATAATGGCCTCATCACTACTCCAGACTTAAAACCTTGTAGGTCCTCCTACATTCCTCCTTTCCCTTATCTGATTCAATGCCTCCAAAATTCTACTATATTCATACACATCAATGAAATAATTCCATGCTTATTCATTTGGCTCAATGTGTCCTTTATATAATCATACTATTGATCATCACTAGTTAAAGAAAACATGAGATTATTCTTCCTCTAATTTTCATGAGGGAACATGTGCCAATACAATAGGTGGTGTATATCTCATGCCTACTCATTCATGTTGGAAATAATTAATCATCTTGACCAAAGCTTGTGCCCTTCTTGAATCCTAGTTGAAATTGTTTGGAGAAATAACCTCCCTTATTCTACAAGATTATAATGATATTTAAAAATAGGTAGCAATGTATTGATTGAAATTCCCCAAAGATTATTATAATTGAGAAATGTAATTTTCCTATAGTTTTAGAAATATATACCTCCACCTTGAATGATGTTACAATTATTTTAGATATGGAAATTCACGTCTCATTACCAACCCTACACTCATTTGTTCATTGTCATATTCTTGCACTCTATCTCTCCAAAAATGTTGATTTTTCTTAATAGAAATAGAGGCCCTTATTTAGGATTCTACCGTAAAAATATTAATCATAAAATTAGTGATGTTCCCAAGATTACATTTTTTTAAAAATAACTCACACAACAAGTTCCTAAGTTGGTTATTACTAATCGTGTATGCTTGTAAAAATGAATTGTCATCCTCAAAAGGATGAGATTCGTTATTAGAAAATTTAAAAAATTGTCATCTAGGGATTTGTTTCCTAAGGAAGAGAGCATAACAACTGGTAGGTATCCTACAAGTCAAGATAAACTCTCCAATTTGATAGGCTACAATCAAGCTTCTTTCTAGCATTACATTATCCTCCTTCAAAAAAGATTTCCTCCTTGTGTTCCTCATTTTTATTTAAATATTCTCAACTCATAACTGTTGCTCATCCACTTAAGCATTCCTCCTACTATATTAATTTGAACAAGAGGTTTTATATGTTTATTTTGGGTTTCTTTGCATTCTTGTTCCAGCTTGTGCACTTGGCTTTGTAATCTTGCACTTTGAGATTGGGCCTTAGTATTTTTCTCACATAAGGTAAAAATGGAGTTTTAATTTTTTTTGTGTCATCAAGGTTGAAAAATGCTTCTTTTCTTTTATATTTTTTTCCAAAACTATTATAAAAATTTCCTTTACCTGCGATGTGTTTGCCTCCTCTAGCTCCCTGGCCGGATTTTATAATTGATTTTTTAAAATTTTTCTTCGTATAATTCTTGTTCTAAGGTATAAATGGCATGAGTTTTTTCTAGAGAAATTGCTTTAGGTTTCCTAATTATTTTCCCATTAACCTCATAGTAAATTAAACTTTGGATAGAGCCATTACTTGGATGTTTTACTCGTTTTCACTTATAAGACTAGTAAGTTGTCCTTATTTCAATCTGACGGGTGTTTTTCCTTTTTCACTAAACTGAGGTTCAGTTAGGAATGTTTTAACATCTATTTATTCACCAAGAAATGGTATAGGGTCTTCTATTAGGTAGCAATAGGATAGCTCATTGCTTTCATGATCTCTTCTATAGAGTGGTCTTCTTCTAAATAAATCTTTAGAGTGATGATCAATCTTTTTTATGTTTATTTTCCTTATATGGGGACCATCCGTTTGTGGGGGTTATTGTGCCTCCTTTGATGTTTTATTGTATTTGGAACTGATCATTAAAATATATTCTTTCCTAGCTCCAGACTGTGTTGAGGAGGATTTTTTCCTTTGTGATTCTTGGCTTCCCCCTTTTTAAGGATTGGGTCTTTTGTAGGCTCTTTTCATGCCCTTTTCTTCTAAACAAGGTGTCGAACATGGTAAGGTTTATGAGTATAATCCTGCATAATTGGTTTGTTTCTTAAAAAACCAGTCCATTTCCTTATTCCCCTTTCTAATTAATAAAACGGTGTTTAAATATCATTTGGATTAATCCATGGTGTTTTAAAGGTCCCGAACCTAGATTAAACTTGGTGGTCATAGCTTGCAAAGAAGAAAACACAAAATTTGGCAAGTTAACCCTAAACTCAACCTTCTTTGCACCATATCTAAGATGAATCATCATTTTCATTGTAGCACTGAGAAAATATAATGGTGTCCATCATAAGTTAAATATTTCATCAACTAGACGGCTATGAACTTTGAAGGATCAATTAACTATCCCTCATTATCGCCTTGATCTTCGCATTTTTATCTTGACATGTTGTTATTTTTGGTTCTTTTCTCATATTGAATATTTTAATCAATTCACTAAAAGGGGTTCTAGTATTTTTAAATTATTCCCCTTTATATGGGAGGCCTAAAATTTCACAAAGGATTAGAGTAATTATCTAGATTATTACCCCATAGACTAAAGAACAATACTCTTCCAAATTTCTTGAAAATTCTTCCAAAATATCCTCATAAAAACCATCAAATGTTTCTAAGAAACTAATCCATCCTACATCCCTAAATATTTTGATGGTGGGATCAACATTGAGTATCTTGTGAACTGAAGTAGGATTTGAATGCTTCTTGACTCCCATTACTGTGGATTGTGAAAGGAGAAATTTTAAGTGCTAAATATCATAGAGAAATAATCATAATGGTTGTAGACATAAAATCATGCACTTATGACTATTTTACTATACTGACAAACATGTTATGTTATATATGGATATTTCGTAAGAAAAATATTCACTGGTGACACACTGTCTAGTCTGTCTTCTTGCTTTGAGTGTCTTTATTGAATTTATCTCTCACCTCTCTCAGTTCTGCACCCATTTTTGGTCTGGTCACAAGGATCCCTATCTATCAGTATTCTTACATTTGTCGTCAATTGTCTTAGGACACTAGCTCACAAGATTGGACACCAATACCCAAGCACTCCTGTCCAACATGGGAGCTCCTGTCCTCTTTTTTCTTGGTCACATTTTTGACATTTATAGTCAGCCTTTTTGGTTTTATTACTCCTATCTCGAGATCATAGTCAACATGTCATGTCACTAGTGTCAAAATTCAAGCAAGATATCCCTATATAAACACAACATACATACCATTATAAGGGAAAACAATTTTATCAAGGGATATCTATCTACATACTATCTATGGGACAACATATTTTGGATTTTTACTCTGTATACACTACATATGAAGGGGAAGTGCTGAATTCCATCCACACATTTGCATTCTATCTAGATTTTAGCCCGCTATCCTAGTGTCATCGGTGTGAGGGAAAATTAGGATCACCATTACACACATATGCATATATAACTACATGGAGTTTGAGATGTAGTGTAGTGCTCAGTCATAAGTTCACTTTGTTGACATCTGAGGACAATATGACTCCCCATTTTTACATATTTATTTTTTAATATTTGATGTAGTTTGGGGGGTTTTGTAGGATATTATTTATGTTGCAGGCTTACAAGTACCTCAATAATCCAATTATGACATATAGGTGATCATCAACGAACAAGTACAAAACCATATCAATACTGAAGAAATTAGGTTTCAATATTTTCTGTAGACTCCAGTACTCAGAAGAGGTCTCTGATGCCCCAGACACCCTCGCCCCTACCTAGGCATCTACGTTCTGACCATTCTGTGAGTTCCATAATTTTTATCAAGTGTTTCCAATGTTATGCACAACATTTTCACTATTGCTTCTAGTTTGGACACACTTCGGGATAAGAAAAATCAAGATAAATGCCTTACCTCTCTCATTTGTTTTCATAGTTACATCTATAAAATTGTCAGAAACATGAATAATGTAAATACCTAAGTGTTAATATCCTTCCACATGTCCATTCACAACTTATTTTCCCATCAAAATTATATTCTATCAATAATTATTATTTGTATAGAATACAACACATATTAATTGATTTACCCCCCCAGATTGATCATGTGCATGACCACATACACGATAATATGTTTTTTTATTTCTCTTCTTTTTTGTTCTTTTTTGTTTTTTTGTTTTTTTTAACAACATCCTATATTGAAATTTTCAAACTAATATTTATTTTGAGTCCATTGAGTAGTTAGAATTCCTTTGTAGTAAAAGAGGAAACCTCTTTCACACATTGAAATTCTAGACATGATAAAATGTGATTGGTGAAATTTTCTTTATTAGTTTGTTTTATATATAGGTGAAGTCTATGTCCATTTACTAGTAAGGTCCTTGATTCTATATCAATTTTTACAAGAAAAAAAAATCCACTCTCAATTTTTTTGTCAATTTGATATGGTACCAACCACCTAGTATGTAGTTTTCCTTTGAAGTCCATGTACTTAGAATCAAACAATAATGTCCAATTCCTAGGCTTTAAATTCTTATTTTGGATATGTTTTTCATGTTAAGACTTCATTTTTTATTAGATGAGATCATTTTTTTGGATAGATTTTATTTTGTGTTCATCAAGTTCATTTAATTGCAATATAATCTCCCATTGTTTTGTTGTAAGATCAATTCCCACCTCAACCATTGTCTTGAGATTCTAGTTCAAACCTCTATAGGAAAGATTGGATTTTTACCATAGACCAACTTATATGGTTTGAATCATGTGGTCAAATTCTAGGTTAAGATGTATGCATGTACTTACTCTAGTAGTTTTTAATCCAATCCTTCCTATTGTATACGTAGTCTTTGTCAGTATGTTTTCTAACTCTCAACTGGTGAATTCTACAAGACCATTTGATTGTGGATGGTAAGGAGAGGATTTTCAGTGTTTTATTTGATATAATTCAATGAATACCTTAATGAACTTGGAAATGAATGATGGTCCTTGTTTAAAAATAATAGATCTGGGTGGTTCATATCTATAAAGAATCCAATCAAACTTTCTCTTCACGAGAAAATGGAAAAGATTGGAACTCAACCCATTTAGTCATGTACTTATTACATACAAGGATATATTCCTTTCCTTTTGATGTAGTATCAATAGGGCTAATAAAATCCAACCCCCATTTCTTGAAAGGTTCAAGAACTACTTGAGGATGGAGGGTAATTTCATTGCAAAGTGTAGGCTTTCCCATTCTTTGGCATTGGTCATAGTACCATATGTATATTTTCACATCCTTATATAAGGAAAGGAAATAATATCCATCTCCCAAGACTTTATGGATGGTTCGCTTGACTGAGTAATGACCTCTAGATGGCTCATCATGACAGGCCCTTAAGATGTCAAATATTTCATCCTCGCATACACATTTGTGTATCTCCATATCAAGCCCACATTTAACAAAATTCCATTAAACCATTTGAAAATTGTGCTTTATTTTATCAAGTATTTATTTTATTTAACTAAAAAATAAGGTGAAACTCCCATGTGGCCAAATAGTTGGCCATGTCTGTAAATGATGGTGATGTTGTAGAAACTACAAAAAAAAATTCATCTAGGAATTCATCTTCAACTAGTTCAATTTCCCCTGGATTACTTAGTCTTAAGATTAAATCGGTAACTACATTATTCATGTTAGGCTTATCATCTATTGTGACATTAAATTCTTGTAATAATAACAACCATCTAACAAATTTGTCACTAATTATAGGTTTATTCATTAGATACTTAATTTTTGAGTAGTCTATATAGGCAATTACATTATAACATGTGACATAATGGATAAATTTGTTGATGTTGTAGATAACAAGAAAGAATTATCTCTCGATATTGGTGTAATTTTTTTAGTTGGAATCAAATTATTACTAATGTAGTAAATGACGTACATTTTCCCCTCATATTTTTTATGACCTAACACAACTCCAATTGTTTGATTGGATGTGTAGATACCTATAGTTTAATAAAAGTAATATTATTACTAACATTGCAATAACTATTCTACTCAGTGCAAATTTACAAAACTTTGTCAATTAGGATCTTTTTTCCCTTCGATTCCTCTTAAATTGACCATTATACATTGATTAAGCCTTCTTATCTTACAGTTGACTAATAAATATATTAAAAGATATTAGATAGCTCCCACTTCTAACACATTTAATATATATTAAAATATCCTCTAGATACTCCCAGAAAGCTTCCTAAGCCTACTCGGGGCCCCAAATTAATCCCACAAGATTAATTAGCCTTTAAACCTAGTCAAATATTGTTTTGACTTGATAAAAGTGCTTTTTGAACTTACCTTTTGTCCCACATGCACCAAAATCATTCCATTCTTGGAATTGGAAAACTATAAATAGAACCCTCCTCCTCCCTATTTCTAAGAACACTTCTCCTTCTCTAAGATAAACTATGGGCAAATAGGATTTGACTATTTCTTCCATTGTTATTGAGTTATTATCTTCCATTGCATATTTCAACTCAAGCTTGAGTAAATGAGGGGAACCATATGATCTTGTAGCCATTAATGGTGAGAACTCACTCTCAAAACCTTGGGCATCAAACAATCAAATTTGATTTCTAGGATCTTCATAGGTTCATATTTTGTGGCATTCAAAGAGTAGAGAGTAGTATATACATGTTAGTTTTATGTTTAGTCAAAGTTATAATGCATGCATATGAGTAGCTCTTGTTTATCTCTTATCTTGATGGTTCATAGTTGAGTTGGTAAAGATTTGAGGTTATTTTAGTGTTCTAGCCTAATTTCTATAGATTTTATAATTTATACATGTTCACATATGGCACGCCCGATGGGACATTACTCCATGGTCTCTAGAAGTTATTTTACAAACTTTTTACTTAAAGTTCTAACCATTTTCATGCATTTTAAAAGTTAACTAGTGTAGTTTCAAGCTTTTGATAATCTTAAAGGTAGTAAATCTTACTTTTGAATGCAAATTTATTGGGTTTATGTTAGAAATTAAATTAAAAGGAAAAAATATAACTTGTTTGCAGTTTTAGATTTTTGTTTCTCATATTTTTTTTTGTGTTTTTTAGGCCCACGTGCAGGTATTTTAGAGGGGTGTGCACACATAAAAAATCACACACACTTTTTTACAGGATGCACACATGTTTGCAGGGACACGCACACATTTCCCTGGCTGCACACTTGTTACCTTGTATTTTTGACCCTCTTTCAAATATTTAACCAGACCCACACATATGTCATGAACAATGCACATATGTTTGCATAGACACACATACATCTCTTGAGACGTGGAGTTTATTAAATATATGTGTCAACTAGATTTTTACCTTGCACGTGCACCCATTTATAGTCACACACACATGCTCAGAAGGGTGCGTAAGTTTCATTCTGCTCGTGCACATGTTATTTGCTAACTTTATTTTCCACAGAGCCACAAACTTGTCATTTTAGGTGCATACATATCATAAAGGATGCACAATCATTGATTTTTAAAATCAATCTTTGTTCTAACACTTTGCATGGGATGATTCTTTTGAGTTTCTATCACTTTGCAGGTTTTTGTTGATATTAATAAGTGGTGTTGTGGGTTACTTTGTAGATATTGTAGTTTTGTGCTAACTTTACTTAGTTGATTTGATAAATATTTCATTGTTATTTGTAAGGTTTTGAAACATGTATGCTCTTCTATTGCACCTTCTAGGTGATCTCGCGAATAAATGATGGTTCAATACATTTTATATGCTTTTCAAAACACTTCACTAAGTTTTCTAAAGGAATTAACTTCAAAAGTTGGTTAAAAAGAACTTACTTTTTATAATTTAATTGAGTGTTTTCCATTTCCACAAGATTAGTGAGGTATTTTGTTGTGTATTGTCTTCTCCTTGCATCTTAGGACAATCTAGGAAATCAAAAATGAAATTCTATCTCATATTGTATGATGTTTATATCACTTGGAAAATTACTAATATTTGTTTAAAGGACCATATCACGTGTCAAAGAATCAAAGTCTAAACGAAGGCTAACTCATTTCTTGTAGGTTGTAAAATGGTGTGCAAAAAAAACCACATTAAGCTCAAAAGATAAAAAACACGTCATATTCAACACACTTAATTTAGAGGTTTGGATAAGGGTACACCCCATCTGCTTTAAACTAGGACATAACCCCCCTTGGCATAAGCCTTAAGCTATAACAAAGGGGGTGGTCCTAGAAACCCCAAAGTATTCCACGTAAGAGGGAACCTTGTGGATGAAATGGGAAGTTCTCCACTTACCCACTTGACTAGATTTTACTTGAGAGTTTAGCACAAAAATATTCTCCATTGCCACCCCAGTGAAAGATATGCATGAACACATTCATTACTCATCATATTTGAAGGGGGTAAAGTAAAGTCGAGATACTCAAAGATTATTAAGTGTGACTTTCTTGGTAAATTGAGCTCGCAGAGGGTATTTGTGGTACCTACTTAAGAGAAACCACCTAGGAAAGCCATATAATCTTGGAGCCCACTTTACCGTATCAAGCCAATGAATTTCAAAGAACCTTTGCAAAGTGAGAAATTTCTCGGAGTCAAAACATTGTTGTACGAATAAGGGGAGAGGTCCATCGAAGTTCAATCCTAGTGTCATTCATCACAAAGCTTACAAAAGTGTCACTTTGTCATAGTTTTTTCACTTGTCTTATGACAAGGCAAAACTCTGCCAAAGTTACACTTAGTTTATTTCATCATCACGTAGTCCTTACCTTTGTTATCTTGTTTCCTGTTAGTGTAAAATCATAGCACCCCTGGATGCAAATCAAGGTTCTAAATGATGTCTTAGGCATCCAGTGTGATTGCACAACATAGAAACCTCTCTCCAAGTGTGGGACTTGTGAAACTAAGAGAGGAATCTCCATATTAGAGGCTGGTTCCTCAAACTCCTCTGATTTAGATCTATATTTGCACAACTACAGAGGTTCAGATCCTAATCCTACTCTAAATTACAAGGAGACAGGGATAGAAATGCAAAAATTGAAACTAACTAAAGATGGTGATGCACCAAAAGGAGTGGTGAATATTTTTGTCATGCAAATAGACACAAACCAAAGATTGCAACATAAAAAATACACAAACTGATAAGATATAATTTAGGATCTGAAATGAAGCAAATAATACAAATAAAGGACTGAAACCCATTCACAAACTTGCATTATCATTTCCAATGTTAAAACCACTGCATTACAACCTCTGAGAGGTAGAAAAACTGTTACAATCTTTGAAGAGGTCTGATTCTTGCAACAATCACTTGCTGGAGGTGAAAGAAGAAGTTTTCTATGCCAAAATGTGTTCCACCCTGAAGAAATGAGCCAAATATGGCTTTTACATTGCATGGGTCGAGCCTATGAGAGAGAAAACGTACAAAAAACGTGGGAGCCCATTCCTCATTGACTGCAAATGCATTAAATCAACATGGAGGACCTTAAAAACCCATACCCTATTCATTTTTGACCAAATAAGAGGAGAAGTGCGACCCATTCTGCATTAAATTTGGTCGTTGAAATGTCATTTCTGGCCATGGACGCGTGGCAGAGCTGTTTTTGAATTTTCTCTCTTGAAACTAAACCAAAATTAAAAATTTACCATGCAATCATGTAGAGAATTTCATAAGATTTCCGTTGATATAAAGAACGTGCCAAATCTGAGCTCATGTATCGAAAGTTATGGAGGTCTAAAGTTTTAGGGCAAAACTACCCAAAAAAATGAATGTCAGGCAAAAATTTTAAATCTTGACTTTTTGCATTTTGGCCAAAAATTTTGAAAAATTCTCTTAAGTCGCTCCGCTAAGCTCCGCACTGCCACATGTCCTTAGGTGCTGGTGTCACTAAGTCAATTTTCTCGGGCTCCACCTCGTCAAACGGGCTTGCCCTTTGAAATTTTTCGACCTTTTAAGCTCTTTGGAAAATTTTACATTTTCCCCCCCATGCATCCGCCACTTGGGACACGTGGCATGACCTAATTGGTTGGAGGCTCTTTCGGCTCCACGGGGTCCCATCTTTTACCTTTAGCCTTTTTGTCCCAAAACGTCTGGTCCAAATTTCTCCAAGTCCTCCCGATTCGAGCTTCGCTTGTCCTTCCTTGACGTGAAGACACATGTCAACATTCTGATTCGCTCTTAGCTCCTTCAGCTATCCGCGTCCCACACGTCCCTTTAGCCTCAGATGTCCCAAATTTGTTTGGGACAAAAAATCCTGCTGTTTCCGCCCGATTTGACCGGATTCCCTGTCCCTCTTTGATGTGAAGACACATGGAAAGATCCCAATTCGCTCTCTGGACTACCTTTGACTATCCACGTCCCGCACGTCCCTTTGGCCCAGATGTCCCGGTACGAAAGTTATCTGCTTTCGGCCGAACCGGCCGGTTCGCGTCCTCGCGCGTAATTTTGTCCCAACTGTCCCGAAACAAGACTTAGGAAAATTTTCTTTCTTTCAGCCTATTCAGAGCATTTCGCGTCCCACGCGTACCTATGACCCAGATGTCCCCAATTGCTGCGTGGACTACCTGGCGGCTTTTCAACTGGTTTGCGCCCCAACGTCCCAACTGTCCCGACTACCTGGACTTGGGACTTATCCGATTTTCATGATTTTTCCTGGCCTCCAAGATCTGATGCATGTTATCAAAATTTACCCTGAGGGGGTGAATTTTGGATAACAATTTTGGTGACCCAACGGGGTCATCTACGTGTTGGATGAAAAGATCAGTAGCCTAAAGCAATCCATTGGGCATGGAGTCACTTGATTCTATGTTTAATACCCCAACTGACTAGAACATTACAAGGAGGAAGATGGAATATCACCTGATGGAAGCAAGGACTGCAAAACATCTCCATGGACAGCAAGTTGTGCCAAAGCACTTAGGGAAAACAAAACTAACCTACAGCGAAACATTATGCACAAGCACTTGGAGGAATGAAAATATAATCTAATATTTACAAGGTAGTGAATTTCCCTCTAGAAGCAACGCTTGAGATAGATTCCATTTACTAGAATCTGCAGTTCTTCACCATCCAATGGGGCCAATTAGAAAGCATTGTTGTTCTTACACTTCATGACCATGTATGGGCCACTCCAAATGGCATCAAATTTTGAATGCCTTCCCGGTTTTGCCCTATCCACATCCCATTTCAACACTAGATCTCCAACCTGAAAAGATCTATCCTTGGCCTTCCTATCAAAGGTCTTCTTGATCAAAGCTTGATCCTTTTCCATTGCTTGGGATGCCTGATTTCTGATCTCTTGCAGCTCCATCAACTCTGCATACCTCACCTCCATGGGCTCAAACTCTAGCAACTCCAGCTGCTTCATGAGTTCCAATGTTGGCAACTCAAGTGACATGGGCAAGATTGCTTCTCTTCCATATACAAGCCTGAATGGAGAGTTACCTGTGGATCTTTTTGGAGTTATCCTATCAGCCCATAAGGCTGATTTCAGTTTGGTATGCCAAGACCTCTGATTCTCATCAAGAGTCCTCCTAATGATCCTCAACAAGTTCTTGTTTGTAGACTCGGCTTGGCCATTACCTTGAGGGTAATAGTTTGATGAAGTGCTTAGGTAGATACCAGTTCTTGACAGCCCACTCAGTCACCTTAGATCTAATGAATTCCAATGCATTATCAAAGATTATTGTAGCAGGTACATCTAAATCTGGTTGTTATCCCCTCATAAAAGTCTAAAATGCTAGACTCATTTGCCTCTTTGAGTGCTACTGCTTCTCTGTCCATCTAGTGAAGTAAGTCTGTGGCTATCAAAATCCATTTGTGCCCTTGGCTTGAATTGGGATTAATGACTCCAATGAAGTCCAAACCCCATTGCATGAATGGCTGGTCAACTAAGATTGGATGTAATGGAAGGGCAGCAAGTCTCTCTTTTCCTGTGAAGAATACACAATTCTTACACCTCTTGATCCATGCATAGCAATCACTGAAGATTTTAGGCCAATAATAACCAGCCCTTCATGATTTTTAGAGCTGTCACTCTTGGTACAAAATGACCACCAGCTAGTCCACCATGGAACTCTTCCAACACCCTTTGAATCTGATTTGTGCTAATGCATCTCAGCAGCACTCCATTCACATCTTTCTTGTACAAAAACTCCATCAACAATGGCATACGGGACAGCCTGCAATCTGAAGTGTCTTCTTTGGGTCTTGCTCATCTCTAGGGGGCATAGGCCTATGCCTAGGAAGTGTATAATACCTTGGGTCCAGCAAGGAGTGGAGACAACGTTGTCTTCTTCTTGATTGCCACTTGGCTCATGGCTATCCTGGACTGTCAAAACAGCCTCTTCTTCATTGCATACCTCTTTTTGCTTTCCCAAAACCAGCTACTCACATAATTCTTTCCCTCTTACTACCAGCTTGGTGATCTTGATCTCAATGTCATACTCCATGACACGGGTGATCTAACCTTCCGTTTTCTCATTCAAATCCTTGTTGAGGAGGAAGTCCTTAACCCCAGCATGTGAGACCATCAACTGGACCTTGTTGTTTGAGACTAAAATGCTTGAATTTCTTCAAGCTTCTGATTACTGCCAGCACATACTTCTTAATAAAAGAGTACACTTCACCTCATAGTCATCTAGGCTCTGGCTGAAGAAGGCAATTGGCTGCTCATCATTATCCTTGTTCTGCTGTACCAAAATGGCAGAAATAGTGTCATTACCTCCAAATGCATAGAGGATGAAATCCTTGGAGAAGTCTGGGTTGATGAGAGTTGGTGCTTTCGAAATGGCTTCTTTGATTGCTTCAAAACTCTCCTTGCCTTCTGCTGTCCACTTGAAAGCCATGCTCTTCTTTAACATTTTAGTGATGGGCTTGACAAGGGCTGCAAAATATGGGACAAACCTCTGAACAAATTTTATCCTTCCCAAGAAACTCTGAAGGGCTTTCTTGTGGCTTGGCAATGATAGTTCCCTTATGGCTTCAACCCTCTCTAGATCAATTACTAATCCTTCTTTGGAGACAATATGGCTAAGGAGCTTTCCTTCATGTGCAAGAAAGATACCCTTCTTAGGATTCAAAGACACTCCAAATCTCTTGCACCTCGTGAAGACTTGTCTTAAATGAGAGAGGTGGTCTGCTGCATTTTTGGAAAAAAATAGTGATATCATCAAGGTAAATCAGCACCACGTTGTTAATCAAACCTTTGAATGCCATGTCCATTTCCCTTTGGAAGGTAGCACCAGCGTTGGACAGCCCAAATGATATTTTCCTGTATGTAAAAGTTCTCCATTTGGTTGTGAAGGCTGTCTTGAAATGGTCTTCCTCCTTCACCATAATCTGATTATAGCTTGAGTAGCCATCAAGTAGTGAAAACCTTTTTGAACCAGCCATAACCTGCAATATTTGCTCCATGGAAGGGAGTGGGTAATGGTCTTTGAGAGAGGCTCTATTCAATTCTCTAAAGTCAACAAACAATCTGTTCTCTCCACTCTTCTTTCTGACTGGAACTAAGTTGGCAACCCAACTAGAATGCTTGATTGGGAATATGATCCTTGACTCAATCAGCTTCTCCAATTCTTTTCCTCATGAGAGGCTCCATGTGTGGGTTGACTGGTCTTTGTTTCTTCCTGACAGGCTTAGTATTTTGGATCCAATTCGATGGTATGCTGAGCTAAGTTGGGATTGAAACCTTTCAAGTCTTCATAGCTCCAAGCAAACACATCAGGGAACTCTTAACATAGCTGTATGAACTCATACCTGTCTTGTTCAGTTGTCATCCTTCCAATCTGCAATGGTTTGTTCTCTTCTACCAAGATGGATACTGAATCCTCTCTCTTAACCTGAATGTTTGCTTTCTCCGTTCTAAACTAATCATTGGGGTTAAAAATGGACTCCAAAGTGATAAGTCCCTTGGGCATCTTGTTAGTTCTCAGCTTGTACCACTTGGTCACCATACCTGTTGTTCCAACTTTTCTTGATTCTTAGCTAAGAACTCAGCTTCTTCTTGCAAGAAATGCATGATTTGCTGGTCATTCTCAAACACTTGCCAACTGACATTGTTATCTGGAACTGAAGGCCTCACAATCACGTGGATGTTTGGCTGTACCTTTTCTTGTTGAATGCTTTCCACAATGTCAAAGGCTGCCCCTACTGCTGCAAGCCTGTCAGCAGCTTGATTCTCTTTCCTAGGAATGGATTTGATGCCAAAACCCTCAAAATCTTCCATGAGGTCCCACACCTTGTTCTTGTAGCACCTGAGAAGATCATTTTTGGTAGCATGCTGTCCTTTGACCTGATTTACAATCAATTCACCGTCCCCAAAGACTTGCAAGTTCTTTATTTTCTTCTTGATTGCCCAATGCATCCCTTGCACCAAGGCTTCATATTCGGCAGTGTTATTGGAGCATGCAAACTAAAATCTAAAAGCTAAATATTACTTTATTCCTTGAGGTGAAACAAGCACGGCTCCACCTCCTGCACCTTGTCTACTCCTTGATCCATCAAAAAATAGCCACCATACCTCATTGTTATCCTTCATGGTTTGGCTTGGTGATGCTAGGAATAGGCTGATTTTCTTTGTGTATGCAATAGACCCCTAGCTCAGATTCTTAAAATTCTTGATAAGTATCAAATGCATGTATATTGTTTGCCCATTCATCAAGAGTTAGATCCGAGATGCTTCCAACCTTAGTGTCAGCTTCATCGGTGCTTGGGTGATCATCTTGATCAAATGCTGAGCAATTGGCATTAATCTGACTTGGAGTGTAAGGCTCAATGTGGAAGTTTGCAATAGGTTCAGACTTGATTGTAGCCTTAGTTCCATACCTTGTTCTGAACAACATGTGTGACCAATTATGGAGAAAAATATCCTCCAATCTTGGCTGTGAAGTCCCTTGACAAACAAAGGGAAAAGAGTGGTGGAAGGTCTATGACTGATACATCTTGTAAAACAACAACGTTTGGACATGCATGCAAGGTAAGACTCAAGTTTTTAATCACTCTAACTGTTGCTACTGCTATCCCATCTAGCTGCACTACCCCTTTGGATATCATTTCATACTGGAGTCCTAGCTGATCAGCTATTCGTTTAGGCATCACCGAGCTACTTGCTCCGGATTCTATCATGCAATTGTGCACTAGCTGATTTCCAATGATTAATGAAACATAGAAAGGAGGGGGTTTCAACATTTTACCTTGCTGTCCTCCATGATTTCCCTCAGGCTGGGCAGCGTTTGTGAGTACCTTCTCTTGCCTTTGGACCTGTTGATATCGATGTTGGCTAGTCCTTCATGGCAGCTTGTAGCAGATCTCTTTGGTCTAGGATGGATAGGGATTTCCACATTGATATATTGACGTTTGTCTTCTTCATCTGATCAATGATACTGAATGGTGATGAAGGATCTCTTTTGTTGTCCCTTGGTTTGCACATTCAATCCTTGCACTATGGGTAGCAATAACAACCGGTATTTGAGTTGGCCTAGGGGTTGTTCTTGGCTGCCCATGTGCATTTGCAACTGGATTTTGTTTGCCAACCACTTGTGGAAACCATGGAAGGTTGTGGATTGGTTGGGGCTAATGGATTTTATTCACCCAAATTCTTCCTTTTTGACCTTGTGTTGGCTGCAACACCTTGAGAAACTACCTGGTTCATGCTACAAAAATCCTCTGCTTGCCAATTTACCAATGTGGTGTCATTTGGGGCTGATTACTGTTGGAATGTTTCTTGTTGTTGGTTGTTTCCTTGACTGCCCTCACCCTCCATACCAGTAGTTGTCATCATTAATGCTTGATTCAAAGCACCATTGAAGCACATGGATTGATTATGAGGATCATTGCATGGAAAACACCAATCGTACTCCTGGGCAATGTTGTTTTGTGTTGGCACCAATGCCTTAGAGGAAGATATGGCATTTGGATTATAAGGTTGAAATGGTCTATTGGCAGGAGGCCTTGTTTGATTTTATATTTGCAACTGGATTAGGAGGCCTTTGTGGTTGGTATGGTTGCCTGTTAGGCTAAGCTTGGGATTGATAAGAAGGTCTAAAACCTTGGGCCTGCTACCTTTTGAGAGTAACCAGCTCATTGCCTAGGTTTTACAATTGCTTCATGACTTCTTGAAGCTCATTTGGGGCACTTGGAGATGAAGTAGAAGCTTCATTTGAACTCTGATTTCTAGGAGTGGGAGAAGGAGCCAAATTAGGTGCTTGATTGGTTTTTAGACTCTCTAAACTTGGAAACAGTGGCATGGGAGGTCTAGGGGCAAGTTTTCCAGCTTGGATCAAACAATTTTCGGCCCTAATGGCAATGCTATAAGCCATAATGATAGTTATGCCTCCCATGGACTGAATTAGCATAGAAATATCAGAATTTAGAGCTTTGAGATAGTAGAGAAAAGTACCTTGTGCTGTTGGCCTGACTACCACTCGGAATTCTCTCCCAAGTCTTTTGAAATCTGAAATTGAAATCGGTCAGCTATTCATTGGGAGCTCTCTTGATGGTTGTCAGCTGCTCCAAAAGAGACAAGTTGTCTCCCTTCTCTCCAAATTGCTCATGAAGTGCTATACACAGCTGATTCCAATTTGTGAAAGAACCAGCTCCAAGGCTTCTAAACCATTGCAATGCTTTACCCTTGAATGAAGATGCCAGTAACTTGACAGCCACTTGTATCTCATTGATTTTATGAATTGCACAAAGGTTAGCAATATCTTTAACATGATCACCTGGAGTAGTCTAATTTTCTCCAGTGAAGTACGGAATGTTCTTCAAGGCTGCAATAGGAATTGGATGTTGTGCATTAAGGGCAAGTGGGCTGCTACCTGTGAAGTTGACATAGGGGTTGTTTTGTGCCATTCTAATCGGTCTTAAAAACCCTTGTATACTGAATGAAAGGCCTATCAGGTGGAGGATTTGAGAGACTTCTGTTTGGTGGAGATGGAGACCTTTGAATCCTTCTTCCTCTTTGCCTTCTTCTTGGAGATAATTACAGGTATTCAAATGGCACTTCTTCTTCTCCAACTCTTGACCTTGTGGTGATTCTTCTCATGAGTTTTCAGGCCTGTACTGCTGAAACCAGTTGATTCTTCCCCTTGGAGTCGACCAGTTATTCAAATAATAGCTCTTTTCAAGCAAGAAAATTGTAGTAGATGCACATCAACTTTGCTACAGATAAAAATGAGACCTCTAGTGTCCCACCAGGCGTGCCAAAATTGTTAGTGCAAAATCACAGCACCTCTGGATGCAGATCAAGGTTCTAAATGATATCTTAGGCATCTAGTGTGATTGCATCAACATGGAAACCTCTCTCCAAGTGTGGGACTTGTGAAACTGAGAGAGGAATCTCTAGATTAGATGTTGGTTCCTCAAACTCCTCTGATTTAGATCTATATTTGCATGACTACAGAGGTTCAGATCTTAGTCCTACTCTAAATTGCAGGGAGACAGGGGTAGAAATGTAAAAATTGAAACTAACTAAAGATGGTAATGCACCAAAAGGAGTGGTGAATATTTTTGTCATGAAAATGGACACAAATCGAAATATTGCAACATAAAATCATACACAGGCTAGATAAGATATATTTTAGGATCTGAAATGAAGCAAATAATACAAACAAAGGACTGAAACCCATTCACAAAGTTTGCATTATCATTTCCAATATCAAAAATCACTGTATTACAACCTCAGAGAGGTAGAAAACCTGTTACAATCCTTGGAGAGGTCTGATTCTTGCAAAAATCACTTGCTAGAGGTGAAAGAATAAGTTTTCTATGCCAAAAAGTGTTCCACTCTGAAGAAATGAGCCAAATCTGGCTTTTACATTGCATGGGTCGAGCCCAAGAGAGGGAAAACATACAAAAAACATGGGAGCCCATTCCTCATTGACTACAAATACATTAAATCAGCATGGAGGACCTTACAAATACCCATACCCTATGTCATTTTTTACCAAATTGAGAGGAGAAGTGCGACCCATTTTGCATTAAATTTGGTCACTGCAATGTCATTCTTCTGGCCATGGACGCATGGCAGAGATGCTTTTTGAATTTTCTCTCTTGAAACTAAACTAAAATTAAAAATTTACCATGTAATCATGTAGATAATTTCATAAGCTTTCCAGTTGATATAAAGAACGTGCAAATCCAAGCTCTGTATCAAAAGTTATGGAGGTCTTGAAGTTTTAGGGCAAAACGGCCAAAAAAAACGGATCGGTCGGGCAAAAATTTTAAATCTAGACCTTTTTGCATTTTGGAAATTTTTTTGAAAAATTTCCGCGCCCCGCCGGTCGGGGTGCCACGTGTTACGTGCTGGTTCATTGACTGAGAAATGTGGGGGCATCTCTCCTCCACCTTTCCGCAGGCTTTCCTTTGAAATTTCGACCTTTTAACTCTTTGGAAAATTCTCTATATTTTCCTCCCCGAGCACTGCACTCCGCTTCTCCTTAGGCACACGTGTCCTATGATTTGGTTGGAGGACAAGGGTGCGACCCTTCAATCTTTTACCTTTGAAGTTTTTTGGCCAAAAGCACTTTTCCAAATTCTCCAAGTCCTCCCCGAGCTCCGCACTCCCCCCTTGTGACACGTGTCACATTCTGATTCGCTCTGGCGGCTCCTTCAGCTATCTGCGTCCCCCGCGTCCCTTTGACTCAGATGTCCCAAATCTGTCTGGGACAAAAAACTGTGAACCACTCTGATTCGGGCTTCCCTGTCCCTCTTTGACGTGAAGATACATGGCAAGATCCCATTCGCTCTCAGCTCCTTTGGCTATCCGCATCCCACGCGTCCCTTTGGCCCGGATGTCCCAGTATGAAAGTTCTCTGTTTCAGCTGAACTGGCCGGTTCGCATCCTCCGCGTACTTTTGTCCCAATTGTCCTGGACTGCCTCGGACATTTCTCCGGCCCGCCCGAAATGGACCGTCTTTAGGATTTTTTGGCAAATTTACGTCCCGTGCGTACTTTTGTCCCTACTGCCCCAGAACAAACTTCGAGCAAATTTTCTTTCTTTTGGCCGATTCGGGCTTTTCACGTCCCACGTGTACCTACGCCCCAGATGTCCCAATTGCTGCACGGACTGCCTAGCGGCTTTTCGGCCGGTTCGCGCCCCAACGTCCCAACTGTCCCGACTGCCTTGACTTGGGACTTAGCTGATTTTCATGATTTTTCCTAGCCTCCAAGATCTGATGCATGTTATCAAAATTTACCCTGAGGGGGTGAATTTTGGATAACGTTTCCCATTTGGGACAAAAGAGAAACAACAAGTGTAGATACCGCTAGAAATAATCATGTCAACCACTTTTGTATTCTACTTGCATGACTAGGATGCATTGTCAGAATTCAAGTGTTGAAAGTGTGAATGGTACATCATCATGTTTTAGTAGGCCCTATGTCTCAAACTCATATCAAGACACATTATTGACATAGTTAGGATTGATTCACCTCTTTGACCTCCCTTAGATGTGTTACTTGTTCCACATTGCATCGACATAATTGTGATACTTACACCTCATTCCTTGTGAACGTGATCTCAGTATTCACATTATGGCATTACACTACCTACATCTTAGAAAATCCTTAGCATACTTACACTTAGTTTTATTTAAAACATTACCTTAAATATTGAAAAGTGGCGGTTATGTTGTTTTCCTAACGTATCCATATTATATCAATGCTAAAACCTTGATTTCTCTTTAAATTTGGTTAACATACCTTAATATCATTGTTCTGTTGCTTACATACATCATTTCTACCTTTTAGGACTTAGGTATTGCTTGTTTCTAAACTTTTCATAGTATCCTTTGATTGGGAGTCACATCTACCCCTTGTTAATACTTACACCATGTTCATCTTGAACTTGACATACATGTTGACATCGAGTTGATCATTTATACATCAAACTACCATTAAGGAATATAAGGTGTAAACTATTGATTGATTGATTGGTTTACTAATAGACTTGCATGATTTTTCCTTGTGTGATAATAGTTGCATAAAATTATATCTAGGACAAATCATTAGATTATTTGATTCTTTATTTGTTAAAACATTGATTGGTGAAACATTGAGAATTTAGGTAACTTATACCACACTGCACCCAGGTTTTTTATACCTTGATTACACTTAGGAAAATCCTAGTATAGAAGAGACTAGTGATGCCACCTATCAAAAAAATGGCATCTAAGAGATTTGAATGTGAATTAGAGTTAAATCCTTTTAGCACAATCTATACTTTTAGTGGTCACAACTTGGGTCCCATATTTTTGGAGGTTAAAGACACAAAAGTATTAATTGACCATAGTGGGGACAATATTGATTCATCTGAAGAGAAAAACACCCTTGATATCATTCACTTCAATGAAATCCTATTCTATAATAGAGATCAAGTACTCACATGAGTCCTAGAACTAGGAGCTAAATTACCAAAATAACGTGAAGCACCTATCAAAACCATTCATCAAGAAGAGGAAGAGCCATACAACATATCCTTATCGACATGGATAATGATTTTGACAAAGGATATGCTTCCACTTCTGGTGCTCATGATAAAAACTTTGAGAGTGAAGGGACAAAACAAACAGATGGTTCTCAAAGACCATACTTTAAAGCCTCATGAAAATTTATGATCAAACATGAACACAAGGAGTTACATCCTCCTCAATATGATGAAGAAGATGATCCTCAATCTGAAGAAGAGGTCATACAAAGATAGATACTGAATCGTACTCAAAAGTTAGAAAATTTAGGTTCCTCAAACAAGGGTACATGTAAGGAAAAACTTAAATTCAAATATGGTGAATTTCACACCGAACCTTACAATGATGAATCATTAAAGGTTACTCAAGTGAATATACCATCATCCCCTATGAAAGAGAAAATCATTACACAAGAGTTGTAATCCATGAAGAAAATTCTCACAACTGTTTAAGAGATTAATGTAGGCTATAGTAAAAAGTACCAATACGAATAACTATGTCCTTATCCCTTCGACATAGACATGTTACAAGTGTCATTTCCTAAATTTTTTGATTTTCCTAAGTTCAAAAAATATAAAGGTAAAGGTGATCCTCATGATCATATTAAACACTTCTACATAGATTGTCAGGAAGTAGCTTTTAGTGACAACTATCTCATACGTTTGTTCCCACATAGCTTAGGAGGACAAGCGTTAGAATGGTTCCTCCACATAACGAAGGGAACAATTGCAACATGGCCCATGCTAGCTGAAATGTTTGTGCATCATTTCTATTTCAATATGGAGAGTGAAATTACCATGGTAGATATTTGCAACACAAAACAAAAACTGAATGAGACCTTTGTTGGTTTCTTACAGCAATGATAGGAGTTAGCAAGCCATTTCCCTTGTCCCATTCTGAAAAAGCAAATGGTCAACATTTTTGTTCCATTCTGGAATCAAGATATAATCTTTCATCTATAAATGTACTTTGTCACTAACTTCAAATAGTTTTTTGAGAAGGGCAGCCAAATCATGAAGGATATCATAGCAAAGGGAATGATCAAGCCCTTTTAAAAAGATATACACGAGTTGAAATCTGTAGACAAACCAAAATTATTCAATAAGAACAAGAATGTCATCAGATATGGTATCATAGAATCCAAAAGAGTCCAAGCTATACAAAACAGTCCACTCTTGAAGCTTACACAAAGACCTCACCCAAAATCTCCCCCAAAATAAACGTTTACAATTTTAAGAGAATCATTATCTAGCATCCTTAAATAGTTAGATGCTATAAACAAGGTGCAGTATCCAACCACAATAGTACCTTATCCAGATGATGCATCTAAACTATATGGTTCATGGAACATGAATACTATGACTTCCCTATGTCAAACGACACAATATTGACAGATGTCTAAAGTTACATAATTTCATCCAAGACCTTATTGAAGAAGGAAATATTGAGGTGGATTCATCTGAATCGAGATAAGGTCCTAACGAGAAGATGGGAATATTAAAATACCATTTTCCTAAACATGATACAAAAGGAAACAAGAAGATAGATCAAGGTCAGTCTTATAATTACTATAGGACTGCTAACTATGTATATGAGTCAACTGATAATCCCTTTGATTCCCTTATAGGCTGTATTCCTTCATCTAGTGAACAAGTAAAAACTATTAGGATCTTAGGTAACAATTGCAATGTGGGCACATGATGTGCTCACTTAGTGATTCCAGAACCTCCTCTATCTTCCCCTCAGGAAGGTCAGTATGACTTATTAGAACAATTGGACAAAACCAAGGCTAAGATCTCAATATTAGACCTTCTCAAAATCTCAAATTATCATAAATACATACTATATAAAATGCTTAAGGGATAAGGAGTATCCATAGATGTAGATCCTACACACCTCCAAGCAATGGTTAAAAATATTAATCCAAATGACTATATCTCTTTCAATCGAAACGAAATCCCACTTAACAATCCTGAACACAACTTACCTTTGTACATAGAGGTCTTTGTTACTCATTGTAAGATAAAGAGAGTGCTTCAAGATGACAAATATGGTCTAAATATTTGTACATTGAAGCTTCTTAGGAAGATAGGCTATACACAAGTAGATCTAGATGCTAATACCATTACGATCATGACTTATGATAATGAAGAGCGCGAGTCAGCAGGTGCCATACTGATCCAAATGGAAGTGGGGCCCACATATCATGACAAAAAGTTCCATGTCCTTGAATTGGACCATCCATACAACATGCTCCTAGGTTTCCCATGGATTCATGCCATGCAGGCCATTCTTTCGACCTTCCATCAAAGTATCAAGCTATGTCACGGAGGACAGAAAATCACCATCCTAGGGGATCCAAAACTGTTTACACACTATAGAGCACTACACAGTTTTTCTCATGTAACATATGAGTGTCCTTCTTTTGGTATTATTATCCTGTTATGAATTGAGGCTATGAAGGATCATATAGATCCAGGTACCTTAACTCCTTGCAATTAGAATTTTCCCTTATTAGTTAATCCCTTTACCTTATGGGAGGCAACATTTGGAAAATATGGCCCAAATGATGAATTCAATCTTCAACAAGATCTTTTGATATATAATCTTTTAGTGTCATGTAAGACATGTTGAAGACCATACTTCTAGTTCAAAAGAACTCGGGCTAGTTTCCCTAAACCCTTTGAGAGGTTTGTTCCTACTAGTTTCTAGTCAAAAGAGAAGATGCTAGATACTCCTACCAACTAGATACCTGAAGGAATGATGGCTTGATGTCATGAGGCTCCACCATATATTAAGGGTCCCCACATGATGCACACCATGATTTATAAGTGATTTGGATGTGACGCAAACACAAGGAAAATTATATCCCATTCCTATTCCCCATTATAAATCAAATAAAAAAGGCCTCGGTATCAGACCTCAGGATGATACACCCTTAGAGATAGATTCTACCTCTTATAATCATGAGGATAGCTCATTATTCAGATAGTGATGTAGATTCCCAATGTATCTTATATGAGGACCTTGCCTTTACCAATCTATTTCTAGACTTAGTTATCTTCACCTTTCTGAATCCAATTCCCAAACCAATTTCCAAGTCACCCTTGTATATCCTGACCTCATTGATTGGGATCAATGACTTCACGTGTCAGTATATTTCTTTGAAAATGATGAGGAAATCACAGAGTTCATGGGACTTAGAGATACTATTCCAAATAGGGACCATAAGAAGGGTTTCTCCATTAAATTAGATGCATGCACACACTTTGGGGAGGAGGCAGAATTGTGTGGTCACTTAAGAAAAAAAATAGTAAGCAAGGGAAAAAGGTTGGGTTGATGAATTACAGCCTATGTAATGGAGATACTCAAGGTTTGGTCACACAAACACAAGGCATGTAGGTGCACGTGGAAGAATAGCGGAACATAACGCACGTGGGGGTAAAGCAAAGAATCAGGACTTCGCCATTTTCTAGTATAAGGATAATTATAGACATGGAGTACAAAGTACGTTTTGTAGAAGACTTGAAGAGCACACAAATACTATTTTGGACAAGTAGAATATCAATTGACATGCATAGTTTTGGAGCTATTAATAGGATTATAATGCAGTTGTATTATTAGATGATATATTATTAGTAACGTTGCATGTTTTTGTACTTATCATGTAAGGGTGCATGGCTATTCTTAGCATGAAGTATATTTTTAAAGGTGCATGGGTGGTGAAGGGAAATTCCCCACCTTTATATATATGTATTGATTTACACGGTTTAGAGGATCCATGTTTTGTTAGAGTTATGTTGCTGATTATGGGCACACATGACTTATGATGATAATATTATGTATGTATGAAGATTCTTTATTTTACAACAATTAATATAATGGATCTTTGTGGTTGGATATTAATTTTTGACACATCTGTTAATGAATCTTGTATGGTAAATTTAATCTTGATTCTAGTATGAGTTAACCTTGTGTATGATTGAGACCTATATCTAGTTTATGTTATGCAATATAATTGATTAACTGTTATGGATCTAGAATATTTGTACAATCATGCTAACTTCTTGAGAAAGCTTCCATAAAGAGGAACCTGGTACCCTTGTTCACTTTGGGTGACCACCCAGTTCAGGATGCGTGATGTGCCAACACACCTTGGGATTTTATGGGTAAAAACTAGGCTACATTTTGGATTAGATTTCCTTAATGTATTTCCTTTATATGTGTTTCCTTTACTCGTTGCTATGATTTGTAAATTTAGTTCAATGTTTTGTGTAATAAGTATGCTTGCACGCTAGAAGTTGATTACTATATATTGAATTCATGCGTAGAGGCCCGTATATACTTTAAGTGTGGGCTGGAGTGTATATAGAATAAATGGACCAGGATTGAATGTTTTCTGAAGATGGATATGCATAGAGAGATATTGTGCAGGTGCTTGAAGTGAAGGTATAGATAGAGAAAGATTGCTCATGAATGAAGACCACGTATGGATGAGTGGATGAATAATGTAACATGAGGGAGGCTGTAGCAGTGTAAACTACTTGGTGAAAGGCACAATGGATAGGTACTTCGACACATGAAGGTGCACGAAAGGAGGTCCATGGCTGAGGAGTAGTAGGTGCACCAGAAGGTTATGAATATGGCACAAAAAATAAGTGTGGAAAAAGCAAAGAAGCACCAATTTAATGCTAAGTATAGTGGTAGGTAGAGAGCTATAAATGCAATTTTTTTAAAAAAGTCTATATAAGGTGTCTTGAAATTGTTTTTACCTTTGCAATTGAGAGAATTCAAGTGAGTTGTGATGTGCGAAGAGCCACGATACCTAGCTGAACCAGATGGATTTGTTGAAGTTACACACATGATTATTTGGTGCTAAATTAGAGAGGAGTGTTTGAGAAAAACAAAGGTGTGTAGGGAGGATAAATCAGCTATTAGGGTTTGATTTTGAGCTAGGGCACACAAAATCAAGATAGGGCATGTGTATTTGGTTTTCAGAGCTTGAATTAGTTATAAGAATGCACCTTTGTTGTTTTCATGAAACCTAAGCGAACATCGAGAGTGACCATAAGGGGAAGGAAGCAGAAGGAAGTCGAGGTCGAAGTAGAAGACACCCCTGAAAGTTGTTGGGATGATAATGTCAAGTGGGATCAGCCACTTCACCATGCCCCAAAATTATTAAAGTTTGTCTAATCAAATTGTATTAAACATGTCTTTCATAGCTAAGAGTGAAGCGTTGTGATCGATTCACCAACCCACATTGATGTGGGTGATCCCTCTTGGGATTGGCTTTAACAACATTTAGATTTGTACAATCTAGTATTAAAGATAAAAGATCAGACTATAAGATATGCTAGCAAAGCATACTATGTAAGACATCAGCAAAATACAAGATGAGTGAGATGGTCATGAGTATTGTATTAACTGATCAAGATACATAGCTCTGCAGTGTTGTCAAAGACTGAGGTGTGAAGTGGAAGTGCTGGGTTAAAACTTGTGTAAATTCCTAATATAGACAATGCTTTTACAGTGGAGTTTTTCCTTCAAGTTTCTCCACTTAAATCTGGTGTTATCTATCTTTCGTTCTTGTTCATTATTTTCTTTCAGCTCTTTCTCATTTAACTTTGTTATTCACTATCTATTTCAAGTTATGTCTTTGTCTTAATCGACTGTATGCCATAATCTATAGTCTCCAGCTTTAATTATGGATCTATGATATGTGGATTATTTATCCCCTGCTAAATCTAACATGGTATCAGAGTGTGGTGATTGTGCATGTGTAGGATCAATTTATAAGTGTTTAACTTGAAGAGGTGAAGAAGCTTGAAGTGTATTTACAGATCTGTGAGACCCCCAAAAGTTCCATAGTTGCGTTCGAGCATACCAAGTTTAAAATTCGAGTTCCTGCCTAATATTGTTTAAAATATTGGTAAAAAATGGGCTGAATGGCTGCTTAGATTGTGTTTAAAGATTTGGTTTTCTTAGATCTTTTCTTTTTCTTTCATTTCAGCCATTTATAGCTTGAATCCTTCGTTTGGGAGATATTTTTGTAGATTTCCCGTTGTAAATAGCTGTTATAGTCATTTTTTGAATGTGGATTTGAAATACTTATTTAGATTCAGTTATTTTGGGGATTTTAAGTCCATTCTAGCGGTAAAAATCTTTATTTTTCACCATTTTTTTCTTTACGAAGCTTTGGCCAATCATTGTGTGCCTTTTGGCTTTATTTTTAATTTTTTTTTTTCATTTTTACGAAGTGTGGACCAATAATATTGCTCCACATAGCTTCCCTGTTGTTTTTTCGTGTTTGTGAAGACATACCCACTCTTAGAGTGCCATGTGGCTTTTATCTGACATCTCTCTATCTTTTTAAAGATTGGGCCAATCATTTTGTGCCACCTAGATTTTCTCTGACAGAGTTATTTGACTTCCTTTGACTGCAAAGCTTGAGCCAATTATATTGCTCCATCTAGCATCACATTTTTTAGTTTTTACGAAGCTCGAGCCAATCAAAAAGCTCCATCTTGCCTCAAGGTGTTAGAATATTATTTATCTAATTGTCAGTTAAAATCCGCGAGTCAATAAGGGCTTTATGTGAGTCTTTGGGTTATCATATTTAGATTATTTATTTCTGATATTTGTAAAAATTGAGCCAATAATATTGCTCCAAGTGGCTCCGTATTTCTCCTTTTCAGTCTTCTTTTAACTTGTTTTTGATAGTTGCAAAGGGCAGACCAATAAACTAGCTCTAAGTATATTTTCTGTCACATTTGTCAAATTTGTGAAATTTGAGCCAATAAAATTGGTCCACATTTCACACTTGTTAGTATTTTATTTTTGGTAGTTGTTAGCTAATTTAAATTTTCCACCTTTTCACATTTGTCAGTTTTTTGTCAGTCTTGCAAAAAGTGATCCATTTAAAAGGCTCCATGTGTCTTCAGTTTGCTTTAATATTTTTTGGTTGCATTACAAAGTGTGATCTAATATCATTTGGACATGTATATATCTGTCAGACTTTGACAGACTTGAAAAGTGTGAGCTAATAGAAAAATGACACGTATATTCATTTTTCGTGGTGTTAGACTTTTGTTCTTTGTTTCGTGGGTTTATTAACTTTTATTTGTACCGCGACTTCTAAATTTTTTCTTCATTCCACGATATTTTTTTAAGTCTGTGAATTGTGAAGTCTAAGCTAATTACAAATTTACATGTAGCCTTTCTTTTCACACTTGTCAGACTTGCAAAATATGATCTAATTATTTTTTGACACGTATTCTAATTATGTCAGGGTGTCAGTCTTTACTTTGACTATGTTAATAAAATCGTGAAACTTGTCTTACTTTTTTTTCTGGACCCAAACTTTATTTCAAGTTTGGTTTATAAATCATTTAAGCCATTAATTTTTTTGAAAAGTGGCTTATTTGAGTTAGACTTTGCTGTTACATTGTGTCCGAATGCGAAATGCCATCCAATTAATTTAAGACACGTGTATACGAATGTATTTTAATTAATTGTCAGTCAGTCTTATTAGCTCACATTTGCAAAATGCAAGCTAATTGAAAAATGACATGTGTATTTACTATCAGACTTGTTATAATCTTTTGAAGTGTGTTTGTTTATCTTTTGTTGTGGTTTTTGAATCGGTTTAAGACCCGAAGAGGCTTTAACTTTAATTTTTTAAAGCGTCATGTCCGCTTAAGGATCTATTTAAAAGCTGACACATGCCTTTCTTAGTATTGTTGATCTATGTCACACGTCGTTTCCCACATTGGCTATTTTTTAACTTATTTTTATTTAATAAGTAGCTCGTTTTGAGCCCAAGTAGCTTGTTTTTTGAGCTCACCCCATCGAGTTGCTAAATAACTCGTTGAGCTTTCTTTGTACCATGGCTTCCAAAGTTTCTTTGTCTCGTAGATTCCAAATTAGACATCACATCCTTTAGCCCATCGAGCCAAGTTGCTAAAGAAGTCTCCGAGATCCTATAACTTGACCCTGATTCTGTTATGTTAATTTAATCTTAAATCGACCAATTTAAGCTAAATTTAAACCAAATCAAGCTATTTTTAAACATTTGACGAACTGTGCCATGATATTAAGCTCATAATTAATTAGCTAATTTTCCTATCAAAATGGTTTATATCTGAAACATGACCTAGCTCTCTTAAATTGATCTAGAAATTGACCAATTCAAGCTATTTTTTGATCAAATTTGGGTTGTTTATTGTCATATTGTTGTCACCCATTCCAGAATGGTGTATATTTCTAATTTTTTTAAAAAAATTCAGGTTAGATGCCTGTGTTGCGGATATCGTAGGAGGCCCACTTTTGGGAAAAATGGAAAAATCAAGGACATTTCCCCAAAAACACCCCAAGTACTCTGGTTGTAATAGGCTAAATTCATGATTAAAAAAAGTTAAAAGTTGTGTTTAGTGCCCTTGGTCAAGCTATATTGATGCGGGCGAGCTCCTTCAATAACCGAGCTACTCTTGCAACAACCGAACTAGTTTCATTGAGTTATTGAGCTGACATTTAGAGAGCAAGTTACTTTTTGGAGGGACCAAGCTCTTGGAATGCCCACCGAGCTGTTTTATAGTAGTGAGTGAGCTCATAACATAGCAGACCGAGTTGCCTAAGCTCTTGGATGATGGACCAAGTCAGTGCTAAGAGTGGGCCGAGCCAATGCATTTCAATGGTGAGCTGAGTTGTATCAGACAACCCAGCGAGTTATCATCCTATATTCAAGAGCCAAAGTTGTGGAGAATTTCATCAAGCCATTACTACATGCCGAGCTATTTACATTGATATCAAGTCAACTTATCACCCGAATGATCCATATTTATCAAGATGGTTAGATATTGAAATTAATTGAGCCATTCAAAGTACCAATTTACCACATCACAGGACGCTAGCTATTGCAGTGAGCCATTGAAGTAACACAGGGTTGGAGAGTTAGCAGGTCGAGGACACGAGGACACGAAACTCCATCCAAGGTAATACCAAATTGCATTGTGTTTCATGAACCGAACCCATTTCAATATACATCGATCTATATCAGGCCCCATCGAGTTGATAAGGAAGAGAAGGAAATGGGCCATTTACTAGCAAACGAGCCAACTATTCAATTTTACATGAGCTGTCTCCACCGAATCACAGAAGCTCATATAAATGTTGGCGAGTTGAAAACCCCCGAGTTACAAGGAATGACGATCAAGTAACCATGGATTCCAATTATATTTACAATAACCAAACTATACAATGTCATGAGAGGTCAAGTTATATAACGACTGGATGAGCTCACACATGTTCCTGTGACGGTTCACATTGCACGCATCAAGGATCTCAAAATCAATGTAGACTATCATAGAGACCAAGCTAGTCCATGAAGTAAAGATGAGCTCTGTAAATATTACAATCTACAGGGAGCCGCACTGAAGTCTAGAATAAACACTAATGAGAAAGCCATCTTGAGTAATGCTATGAAGAAAATCTCAAGGCATTGGGCTAAATGAGCTCATTTGATCAAGGGAGCATGTGGAAAGCTTCACAAAAATGGCCAAGGTTAGAGACTTAGTGCCTTGGCGAGTTATTGAAAACACCATTGCAAGTGAGGCGGATAAAATTGGCTCGGATGACCCAGTTGAGGTTGGGTTAATCATGCGTAGAAATTCCGAGTCACCCGCAGAAGTGTTATGCGATGAAAGCAGAAAAATATGTCCTGGGTGACTTGGGGTGAGTCGGGACGTATGGGATCAAAAATCCTGACTTCACTGCATCCAATGCACCATGAAGAAGGAAGGGGTTAATGGCTTGAGTGGCCTAGTCAACACAGAACGGAGAAGGCTGTGCAGGTCTGAAGGGGAACACAAGGCTCTCGATGCGGGTGAATCAGGTCATGATGACATGAGCAGCTTGGGATGCAAAGGGTTAAGTTCAATGCAAGGTATATGGGCCCACAATAAACTAGGATTAGAAAGTGGAATAACGAGGTGCCAAGCTCAAAGAATATGAGTCAGAAAAGACCGAGCCATGACAATATAACATGATACATAACAATAAGGGCGAAAAGGAATTCAGTACACCCATGTACAATACAACGTGGAAGTAACTCGATGATGAGAAGATGAAAAGAAATATTGTTGATACAATGCACAATCCAAGGTGATTTAGAGTTGAGTAGTAGCGGAATCCGATGCAAATGTGTGCAAGTCGGTGCTGAAAATCAAGAACCAACTCGATAGAGCTGGTTGAGATGGAGATATTTTGATTGCCAAGTATAAATAATACAAACCCCTCTTATTTAAAAGCAATGGAAATCAAAATGGCCCCACCAATTTAAATTCCTCTGAGATATTTAAAAGATGAGAAAATAGTACAAAAGGAACAAAATAATTTAAAATGATTCCCAACTCCCAGGAATTAATACACAGTCCCAAGCATGGAAAAATCTCAAAACAATTACTTGCACTCAGAAGCTCATATCTTGAGCAATTCTCAATAAAATCACGTAAGTGAATACTCGTTGGAATCATAGCTCTAAGATATATGTACACCAACCAATAAATTTAGGAGTTGATGTAGATTTTCTAGAAATTTTTACTGAAAACAAAGTCAATTCAGAATGGCAGTTTAGGGGTGGTTGAAAGCACAATTAAGAGGTATGGGCATCATTCTCTCTAACCATAGGTTATGGGACAACATGAAACATAAGTGCAATCCTCATCCAAGTGTTCACCAAGTTGAAATATATTTAATTAATTTATTCACAAAATTAATTAAATATTATACATCTGTAAATTGTAATGTAACATGTAAACTCAAGTTGAGTTAACTTGAGGTTGGGATTGGGGTTAAAGATTAGTTAAGTAGTTTCATAACTGATTCTTGGGGAATAATGCATATATAAATTTCTGCATTGTAATGCTAAAAGGGATCTATATATCTCTCTTATTTCTCTTATTCTTTTTCTTCATTCCATGCTCTTGGAGAGGCTATTCTATCTACACATTTTGTTGTTGTAACATTGTGTACACAGATGAATACCATATTTTTATACCGTTGTGTTAATGATTTTCAATTGCAAAATCTGCTAATCTTCTTGTGATTAAAATATTAACTTGTTGTTCCTTCATAGTATGGTGGATGCCGAGGTAAATCATACTTTGTGATAATTATCAAAGTAAGTGGACTTTGTGCCATACCGACATATTCTGAAGGAGAAGAAGACTTTACGCTTCCCAGATTTTATGCTCATTGTATTCCGTTCTGCCAGATAGAGAAGTTCTCCTCTTCCCATTCAAAAAATCTTGTAAGCCAATCTTGTATGACCAAAAAGGATTGGTGTGTCCTTGATAAGACAGATTTGTAGAACTTTGTGTCTAAGATTTGTCCATCTTTCCTAAACACCTATGGGGTTTTGTTGTTTTCCCATTCATTTTTCCTTTCTCTTTATATTTTCATTTCTCAAATTTTCCACTCTTTTGTGCTTTTTGGTTAAAAGCACCAAAAATACAAAAAATAAGATCATATGAGGGAATTGCCCCTCCCACAAAGTAGAGGAAATTCCACCCTGTCAAAAGGTGAATTTACCTAATTGTTGCTAATTTTCATGCACTTCCATTGGGCATATTCAATGATGGAAAATCCAACCAACACATACAACAAATTAAAAGATAGGTATCTAGTTATTTGTCTTTATTTACCTTCTTTTAGTAATTTTATAGCTATATCTGTCTTTATTTATCGTCTGAGCATCTAAAATGGCTAGTTCTGTTGTTTTTTCAATGGATAAATTTTCAGCTCTTGAATTCAACTAACTATAGATGTAACATCCCCATTTTAAGATACCACAACAAGGAATTTTTTTTTTTATACAATGTTCCCTGTTATGAATTATATAATTCAAACACACGTTCAAGTTTTAATAATTGTTCTCTGTCCAAATAATGCAGTTTGGATCACACAATTTCCCTTTAAAACTAATGTTCTTTGTTCACATATTTGTAATATGGAACACACATTCAGTGCCATTCAATCATATAACACATTCCATATGCTGCTGTAAATGACTCGAAGAACTACCGATCTCCCATTTTATGGCTCGGAGTTTCAGTGATCTCTCATTTCATGACTCGGCAACTTACCGATCCTTCATGTTAATTCATGCATAGTATAATGTATATACAAGGTTCTCTTACCGTTTCCGGTTATCGAAGTGATCCATTTAAGAAGCCTATCTAAATACTTGTAAAACTGAGAGAGGAATCTCCAGAGAAGGCTGGTTCCTGCTCCTAAACTACCTGCCACAAGCTATTCCAGTGCAGGCAAGCTAATCTAATCCTAATCTAACCATGCCAAGGAGACAGAGAGAGAGAGAGAAGGGAAAAACAGCAAAAGCCTACACTAAAACGGTGATACACCAGAGAAGGAGAATGTTGGACATCTATCAAAACTGCCATGGGACAAAGAGAGGTGAGCCATTGGGAAGGATGGACAGAAGCATCACAACCCCAAGGATAGATTTCACACAGAAAATGTCCCAAAACTCCATGAACACAGCTCCAGACCTGCAATGAACATTCAAACATGCACAGACACCTGCAATGAAGAGAGGCAAGAAGAAGACAAGCAAAAACGAGAGAGGATGGACAGATGCATCACAGAACACGTTTTGTTGCTCCAGAGGTTTGCACAGAACATCATTCCATTAATGGTAAAAGGCAGGAACGCCATTACAGAGAAAGGGAGGAGGTTCGAACTCCATTTTCAACCCTAGAGAAGAAAAGAAGGGAGGGCCGAGCAGAAAGAATGAACCACTTTTCTTTTAAAAATGAGCCAAATCTGGCTTTTACATTGCATGGGTCGAGCCCAGGGGACAGAAAACGTGGGAAAACGTGCAAGCCCATTCCTCATTGACTGCAGATGCATTAAATCAGCATGGAGGATCTTACAAACCCATACCCTATCACTTTGACTGATTTGGAGGAGAATGCGACCCATTTGCATTAATCTGGCCGCTAAAATGTCACTTCTGGCCGTGCAGAAGAAGAATGCGACCCATTAGCATTAAAACAGGTTGTTGAAAGGTCGCTTCTGGCCATTACCACACGTCAGAGCCGTTTCTCGATTTTCTCTCTCTAGACTGCACCAAAACTCGAGATTGATCCCAGAATCATGTAGAGCATCTCAACAGCTTTCCGTTGATATAAAGAACGTGGAAATCTGAGCTCTGGATCAAAAGATATGGCGATCTGAAGATTTAGGGCACGGAACAGATCAAAACGAATTTTAAAATGTTTTCCCGCTCTTCGCCATCTGGACGACACGTGGCACGTGCTGATTGGACGAGCAATTCTCTCTCCTCCGTCTTTCGCGGGCTTTCCTTTTGAAATTGCTTGTGGGCCCCTTAAACTTGGACACGTGGCGCCATTTCATTGGTTTGGTTCAGCGCTCGATAACTCGCCCCTTTGACCTTTTGACTTTTTCTCCTGTGAGGACACGTGGCAGTTTCTGATTGGTCTTCGGCTCCTTCGGCTCCTTCGCGTACTTCGCTTCCATTTGTCCCGGATGTCCCATTTGATTTTGGGCCCTTTGTGCTCATTTCGGCCGGTTCGGGCAGTTCGGGCATTTTTGGCCCGCTTGTCCCACTTTGCTTCGGACTGACTTGACCCTTTTCGGCCGGTTCGGCCGGTTCGCGCCCTTTTGTCCCGCGCGTCCCAATTGCTTTTGGGCTCCTTGTGCTGATTTCGCGCGAACCGGCCGGTTCGGGCATTTCGCGTCCATTTGTCCCATTCGTCCCGAAGGCGACCCTCTCAGCAGTTAGCTAATTTTTCCTCTCGGTCGAACCGGCATTTCGCGCCCGCCGCGTACTTTTGTCCCACTTGTCCCAAATGCTTAGTGGGCTGCCTGGAGGCTTTTCGGCCGATCCGCGCCTTGACGTCCCAAATGTCCCGACTGTCCTAGGACAAGGACTTAGCCATTTTCGTGATTTTTTCCTGGATCAATCTACTTGCCTTTCTGCAACTTTTTCGCATTTTCTCAGAGCTTGCTCCTTCCTTCTTCGGCCAGGGGAGTTAAAAAAAATATCTGAGAGAACCTCAGAAACATGATGTTTGCTCTGAATCAATCAATGTGCCTGGGACTTGAACATTCTGATGCATGTTATCAAAATTACCCTGGGGGGGTGAATTTTGGATAACAGTTTTGGCGACTCAGCGGGGTCATCTGCCTGCTAGATGAAAAGACCAGTTGCCTGAAGCAATCCATTGGGCATGGAGTCATGAGTAGGCCTGAAAACTGATCTGAACTTTGAAAACTTCCCTCTGAGCCACTTGGAAACCCACCGGACATGGAGTTGTTCTCACCAAAAACCACTGGAACGAACTGTGCAAGAGCAAAACCAGCAACACCAAAAACTATGTACAAAACTGAAAATCATACATGCCCCAAATGGAACATGCAGAGTGTGCACAAGCACTTCTTCTGCTGAAAGCAAACCTAGCTACTCTACTCTAACTGGAAGCAAAGGCAAGCTAAACAAACCCTGCAACTGGTTGTGCAAAATAGCTCCCTTTCTTCAAAATTGGCAGCCATGCAACTGATTTGGCACTGATCATGGCTGTTTGGATGGATGGAAAATCAACAAGAAGCTGGTCTTCTACCCAAATCATCAAGGTATCAGCTGAAGGCAAATCCAATACCTCTTTTAGTTGCTCTGCATTTGAATTGAAGAGGTATGGCAGCTGATCCTCGGTACTTTGTATCTCACCCTCATGCTCAGAAGCGAGCATGACTGGTTTTGGCTTCTCCCTTGGCTCCAATGAAGCCAAGTACCTGATTGGGCAAGGTCTGATCCGTTGAGTATGCCCATTGCTCTGATTTTCAACTCCAGGAATGGAGTTCTCTTGCAGACCTTGAATGGATGGTGTGGAAGAAATGGTGGAATCCTTCTGTCCTTTCTCTTCCTCCAATGAAGAACAGGGAAGATTAGAATCTTCCAATTTTGATTCCAAAGGGCTGTTGTAAGATGCAGGCTGCTGCAAATGAAAGCTCTCCTTCATGGCAGCAGGCTCTGGTGTTTGGAATGTGGATGATGAAAGAGAGAATGGTGAAAACTCAACCGGCTCTTCTCCATCAAAACAGTCCTCCAAATCTGACAGGTAAACTGCCTCATTGCTGTCCTGCTGCTCATGTTCAACTTCCTCCATGGTGTCCTCTTGATCTGCAACTTGACCACCATGGTTTCCTTCACTCTCCAATATTGAGTTTGAGAGATCAAACTCCTTTTCAGTGCTAGAACTTGAGAGAGATGAAGTGGAAAGAAGAACTGAAGGTTCTTCTGTAACCTGCTTTGTGCTCAAAGCCCTTGGATCTGCGTTTTTCTCCTCCATAGCTAGATTGTGCTCCTCTTCTTTTGGATTTGGAGCAGCTTCTCCTTCCTCCAATGTTTGAAGGCAATCTTGCTCTTGATTGAACTCCTTCTCCAGCATGAAGTTTGTCAAGTCAAACTCTTCAATCTGCTGCTCTAGAGGACAAGTTGGGGCTGCAAGATCTTCTTCTTCTGCTGCAACAAAATCAGTCCTGACCACCATTTGTTCTCCAACCCTAGCTTCTTCTGTAGGCTTGACCATCAAGGGGATCCTTGTCATCCCAAATTTGGCAGCCCAAACCTTCAAGCTGTCTGTCATTTCTTTTCTGTTTGGCTCTTCCTCCTGCTGTCCTTGATGACTGATTTTTACAATTTCTTCTTTCCCACATGGAATTGGGAATGCAAAAGGAGGGATAGGTTGAAACTCCACTGATTTGACAATTTTTTGTGGTGGTGGAGGAGGTGAAACCTCTTGTTTCTTTGGAGGAGGGGGTGTTTCTGTTAGCTCTTGTGGAGGGGATGACTGTTTGGAAGGAAAAAGGAAAGAAGAATCGAGGTGTGGTGGAAGACTGAGAGGTGGAGAAATGGATTCAACATTTGGGACAGCAGATGGAGAGTTTGAAACTTGACACTGCTGAACTGAAACAGATTGGGAAAGAGGAAAAGAAAAGGCATGAGATGGTGTGTTTACCTGTTGACAAGGTTGCTGAATACTTCTCTCATACACTTCTATTTCTTCAATCCACTTTGCAAGCAAAGGCAGCGTTGCAATCATGAAGTCAAGCTTCTCCTGAGGGCTGTAATGACTTGGAAAAGGTCCCACCCATGGACAGGGTGCTTCACAACCGATTCCAAATGCTCTCATCTGTGCCTGAGCCCTGGACTGCACCATCCCCACCTCCATCTTTTGGATTTTCTCCAACAGACCAGCATCTTGGATCTGATGGTCTTCATTGTATGCATACTCTTGCTCTTGGGAAGCTTCATAGCCAAACTGACTTTGGCACTGCTGTTCATATGAGTATGCATGCTGATCTGGAGGATTTGTAAAACATGTTGGAAGTGGAAAATACTGTTGTTGTTGTAAATGTGAGTTCCATGATGGAAATGAAGTCATGGTTGCACAACTTCATGGAATGGAAAAGAATGAAAGGGATGGAAAGAAGGATGAATGAAAAATGGATGGAAATGAATGGAAAGGAAGGTCTGCAACTTCAGAGATGGTTGTTGACCAGATGGAGTCGCCAGATGTGTTTGCAAGTGCCTCCAAAGGCTGAAATCTTCACAGGAACACATCAACCTGCAAAAGATGAAGTGAAAGACCTCTAAGGTCCCACCGGGCGTGCCAAAACTGTTGATGCAAAATCACAGCACCCCTGGACGCACATCAGGCTTCTAGGTTGATGTTCAGGCATCCAGTGTGATTGCACAACATGGAAACCTCTCTCCAAGCGTGGGACTTGTAAAACTGAGAGAGGAATCTCCAGAGAAGGCTGGTTCCTGCTCCTAAACTACCTGCCACAAGCTATTCCAGTGCAGGCAAGCTAATCTAATCCTAATCTAACCATGCCAAGGAGACAGAGAGAGAGAGAGAGGGGAAAAACAGCAAAAGCCTACACTAAAACGGTGATACACCAGAGAAGGAGAATGTTGGACATCTATCAAAACTGCCATGGGACAAAGAGAGGTGAGCCATTGGGAAGGATGGACAGAAGCATCACAACCCCAAGGATAGATTTCACACAGAAAATGTCCCAAAACTCCATGAACACAGCTCCAGACCTGCAATGAACATTCAAACATGCACAAACACCTGCAATGAAGAGAGGCAAGAAGAAGACAAGCAAAAACGAGAGAGGATGGACAGATGCATCACAGAACACGTTTTGTTGCTCCAGAGGTTTGCACAGAACATCATTCCATTAATGGTAAAAGGCAGGAACGCCATTACAGAGAAAGGGAGGAGGTTCGAACTCCATTTTCAACCCTAGAGAAGAAAAGAAGGGAGGGCCGAGCAGAAAGAATGAACCACTTCTTTTAAAAATGAGCCAAATCTGGCTTTTACATTGCATGGGTCGAGCCCAGGGGACAGAAAACGTGGGAAAACGTGCAAGCCCATTCCTCATTGACTGCAGATGCATTAAATCAGCATGGAGGATCTTACAAACCCATACCCTATCACTTTGACTGATTTGGAGGAGAATGCGACCCATTTGCATTAATCTGGCCGCTAAAATGTCACTTCTGGCCGTGCAGAAGAAGAATGCGACCCATTAGCATTAAAACAGGTTGTTGAAAGGTCGCTTCTGGCCATTACCACACGTCAGAGCCGTTTCTCGATTTTCTCTCTCTAGACTGCACCAAAACTCGAGATTGATCCCAGAATCATGTAGAGCATCTCAACAGCTTTCCGTTGATATAAAGAACGTGGAAATCCGAGCTCTGGATCAAAAGATATGGCGATCTGAAGATTTAGGGCACGGAACAGATCAAAACGAATTTTAAAATGTTTTCCCGCTCTTCGCCATCTGGACGACACGTGGCACGTGCTGATTGGATGAGCAATTCTCTCTCCTCCATCTTTCGCGGGCTTTCCTTTTGAAATTGCTTGTGGGCCCCTTAAACTTGGACACGTGGCGCCATTTCATTGGTTTGGTTCAGCGCTCGATAACTCGCCCCTTTGACCTTTTGACTTTTTCTCCTGTGAGGACACGTGGCAGTTTCTGATTGGTCTTCGGCTCCTTCGGCTCCTTCGCGTACTTCGCTTCCATTTGTCCCGATGTCCCATTTGATTTTGGGCCCTTTGTGCTCATTTCGGCCAGTTCGGGCAGTTCGGGCATTTTTGGCCCGCTTGTCCCACTTTGCTTCGGACTGACTTGACCCTTTTCGGCCGGTTCGGCCGGTTCGCGCCCTTTTGTCCCGCGCGTCCCAATTGCTTTTGGGCTCCTTGTGCTGATTTCGCGCGAACCGGCCGGTTCGGGCATTTCGCGTCCATTTGTCCCATTCGTCCCGAAGGCGACCCTCTCAGCAGTTAGCTAATTTTTCCTCTCGGTCGAACCGGCATTTCGCGCCCGCCGCGTACTTTTGTCCCACTTGTCCCAAATGCTTAGTGGGCTGCCTGGAGGCTTTTCGGCCGATCCGCGCCTTGATGTCCCAAATGTCCCGACTGTCCTAGGACAAGGACTTAGCCATTTTCGTGATTTTTTCCTGGATCAATCTACTTGCCTTTCTGCAACTTTTTCACATTTTCTCAGAGCTTGCTCCTTCCTTCTTCGGCCAGGGGAGTTAAAAAAAATATCTGAGAGAACCTCAGAAACATGATGTTTGCTCTGAATCAATCAATGTGCCTGGGACTTGAACATTCTGATGCATGTTATCAAAATTACCCTGGGGGGGACGTGATCACATTCCTATCCCTAGCCAAGAACTTAGTATCCAGCTTATGTAATCTTGATGATTTAATTCGGGAGGGCATTGTAATATGTCAGCTATAACATTGTGTCATCATGAAGGCCCCGCCTTCATGAAGACACCATGTTGTAGCTGGCGTATGTCAATGTCCTACGGAATCCTCCCATCGAGAGTACACATCCAGCTCAAGTGATTTGGTTATGATCTTAATATTTAAGATCAACTTTCAGCAGCCATGCTGATCCTTTATCCTCGTTCTTGTTACAGTTGTATGTAGCTAAGAGAGACTTAATCCATCTTCTAGTTTACTACGCATCTCCTCCTTTGTACCGAAGGGTTGCATTTTCTCTACTTGGTTCTTTTCTTAATCCTTGGATTAAGCAGTCCATTACCGATAGACTTAATAAGTTTAACCTATTAAACTTAACCAAGTTTCCTACAACTGTAAACAAATTCAAAATTCCATCTTATTAGACGTCATCTAAACGAGGTCTAATTCTCAATGAATTATATTCATTTATTCTCCTTAACCTTACATAGTTAAGGTCTGTTAACCATGGATATGTTTTTCCCATATCCTTACTTTCTGAATTTAACATTCGAGGCTATTAACGGAGTCCGAATACGAGGTTCGGCTGCTCCTAAGTTATTTGATATTCCTTATCTTTCAGACTAATCCCGAATACCTTTCAATTAAGAGATCATGTTCTTCCTAAATCCTTTTTAATGCCAATTAAAAAATCATCTTAACCCAAGTATGAACTAATTGCACATTTCAACGTAAGAGTTGCATTTAGGTAAGAATAGATGTCATTTCCTTTTTTAATTCATTCATGAACAATTGAATAATTCCAAATCAAGGAATAATGTTATATTCCCAACTTATTCAACAATATCAAACTGATACAGTCATTAAAATATCACACTTGTATTTGTATTCATCCATCTATTTTATAATTTATACATTTGCCAGTCCAAATGACTGGACTTTGTTTATATTAAACAACATTACAACACATAAGATAGAAGAATGTAATTTCTTCTTTTCTCAATTCCTCGTAGAGGAGTAATAGCTATCAATTACAATCCATCTTCAGTCAATCAAAAGAAGTATCAGAAAACAACCATGTCTTCGTTTAACTCAAGTTCCATCTGCAAAATTACTTGCATGGGTCAGTTCATTGAACTGAGCATATTAAGCACTTGTCATTAAAATGAGGTGCTTTTAATTAACTGTCTCAATAAAAGAACCCTGCTTTTATGAAACGTTACTATGAACATCATTCAAGAATTAAATATCAAAAAGAATGAACAACATGACAGCTGAATCATCGAATTACCATCTAAATCAGTCAAAGGATTACTGTCCTCTTTCCCAAACAATCATTACAAGAAGTAATTCTCTTTCAAACAGTTCCAGATTACAACATCTGTAAGAACTAGGAACACAAGTATGTATACTGCTGTTCTAACATAACTTCTATCAATTCCATTCCCTTACATTAGTAATAATTTCAAAGGATAAAATTTGACTGAAAATATAAACCAAATTACTTTCCTTTCAGTTCATGCAACTCATTTGATTTCAAACAATCAAATACTGATGAGAAAAGTAAACAACAATAAAATATAGATGCTTAAACCAAAGCAATACAAAATTCGTTCCTTAACGATTACAGATTTCCAACTGTATGAGAGAAGAAATGATCATTATTCCAAGTTATCCATCCACACTCCTTTTCCTTTCCTCATGACTGTACTGAAAATTTAATCCAAACGAGACACCAATCAAAGATAACAGTTCAGAGTGAAACTTACGAAATCAATAACCGAATATAAGGAAGATGGGTCATATTACCTCTTCTCATTGAGACAACCAAATATCTGCTTATTTAGCACAGGCATGATCCAACATTAAGATTCATTCCGCATAATATAATACCCTTTTAAATAATTCATTCAGTAGACATTTACGTCTTTACAACATATAGAGTGTACAGCAACCACAACATGTCACATTTTCATCCTAAAAATGAGAGAACTCACTTTCCTACAGCAAGGGATAAACCCATCCATATTCAACTTTAAATGAAAACAAGGAAGAATTTATCATCCATATCAATACTTCCTTTTAAGCAGGCACATACGAATACCAAAAACAAGTAGGTAAAGCATCGTATCCTTCATAGAGCAAGCAATATAAAGATGCATCCTATGCTCTTACTGTACTAGAAGAATTCATACTTCCTTCACTGTATTATAACCAAATGAACAGTTATACAGTCGCTTTATCAATTATTCACACGACTTTCTATACCCATGAACGCACACAGTTCATAAATAATAATTTGCACTTTGTTGTTACCTACAGCAAGTCCAACCCGTAGTGTACAGTGAAGCTCTAGTGTTAATATTTCCAGAGTTCAAGCAACAGGAAGAGAAAAATTCATTCCTTTAATTATTTCAATAAGAAAACACCCATTTTCTTCAAACACAACAAGAATCACTCAAGTCGAGTTCGTTTTTGAATGACAGTGCAAAATCAGAGATCACACGAATCATTTCATCCTTCCGTTTGTACAAAAAGAAAACAACACTCAGAAAAATAATCTAAATTTCACTATCACTTCCATCAGGACGAACCCAAAATGCTCAATGAAACCCAATTACCATTTCCTTTCAGAATTTAAAACAACAGAAAGAAGAGGAACTCGTTTCCTTATTAATTTCAGAAAAGAAACGATGTCAAAACAAACTCGTACAACATGCACAATTTCATTCAATATACCATATGCAAAGAAATACCCAGTTCGAGTTCCTTCTCAACAAACATTTAAATCCAAAAATCTCATTCTCCTATTTCACAATGATGTGCAGAACTCAGAAATACAATATTCATATAACAATACCTTTATCAAGGCAAACCCGCATAGGGTATTAGATGCACAAGCATGGTACAGTCAAAACAGTCTCAAATAGCAAGCCAAATTCTCATGTATTTCATTCATTTGCACAGAAATACTAAGCCATGATCGTTTTCACGATGACAGTTCGAGTTAGAAGATCAAACCGCATCCACAAAACACAATAAAATCAACTTTCCATCACCTTCTGATTTCAAACAGCAAGGAGAAAACATAGTTCATTAATAAATTCAGTAAGAAGAACAATCACTTTCTTCAACACCCAAAAATACCCAAGTCGTATTCATCCTTCCATTTTTACAAAAGAAAAAGCACAGCACTCAGAAATATTACTCGCATAGCTAAGTATTCATAAGCACAATTGGCAATGTAATATAAAGAACGAATTCCCCAATATGGTCGAACAAATCAACACAGCATGGGCTGTATTTTCAACTCAATAATTATGCAAAGGAAGTTTAAGTCGCAACAGCAAAGAAAAAAGACTCTATCCAAAATCATCTCAATCATGACAGCAAAATTGAATAAACCCAAAACCCCTTCATCAGAAGAGCAGGGTTGTTTTAATGAGACGATTAAGCAAAAGCAAGCAGTTTAAGGAGAAGGGCTTAACATGCCTGAAATTTTCCTTGAAGCTCGAAGAAAACCACACCTACAGGAGTTGTTTCCTTCCACGGCGACAGTAGTAAAGCTTCCCAAATAGTCACCTTCCTCTACAGGCTCAAAAATAGCCTTAGATTTTCCAAAGAAAAATAGAGATAATAATCAAACACAGCTGGTTCGACAGAACCGTGAAAAACCAAATGCAGAGCAACTTCCAAAAACCCGAAAGAACACAATGACCAACAAAATTTCCCCTTTCCTCTTTCCAAGGCGGGCTGGTCGCGAAGACCAAGAAAATTAATGCATTGAAGGCACTGCCTTTTCCTTTTTCCTCACGCCACCGCCGACTCGGGTTGGCGAATTGCCAAATTTCAAATTTTGCATGAAAACAAAGTTTAGTCTCATGACTAACTGAATGCCCCCTATCTTTTCCATGTTCCCGCCAAACTTGGCGCTGTCCACGCAAGGACCTCATTCATTGTCCAATAAATTCTTACCTTCCCTCCTTATCCTTTCCATCCCCATGGGTCTGTGCGTCCCCTTCCTTAGGTTAGGTTTAGTTTAGGATTTTTAATAGTGTCCATATCTAGGTCATTCGCCTAGTTCCTAGGTTAATAGGATTTAGATCAATTTTCACCCATATAGAATTTAAAAATCCACATAGGATAGTAGTTAGGGTATAAGGTAGAACTTAGGGGTAGATTAGGGTCTAATCCCCTAACACTTAATTAATCAATTTCCAATCAAGTCCTTCCGACTGACATCCAAATTCAACACTATGCAGGACGTTTCATCCCATGTTCCACCTACCTGAGCCACTTGCATCCAAACCCCCTTATCGTCTTACGCTGTCTAGCGTTACAACAGTGTATGGTTCGAGAATCGAACCTTTTCCATTGGCATCTACGTGCCAGATATTCATACCTGAAATCAGGTGCTGCAACATTTATATCAACCTTCAGTCTGGTTTAAAAGTAAATCGGCAAAGCGATTACAAGAAGGCCACAACATACCTTGGATCAATGGAATTGATTCAAGGTGTGCTGTCAATCAGCGAATAGAGTTCATCAAGCATACGACAAATCTGTTGTCATATCAGCAAACATACAAGCAATAATAACTGTTGTCCCATGTAAACAAATTACAGTATACAAGAGTCCAGATTAGCAACACATTCCTTTAAGATCAAAAATATATCTTAACATGTTTGTCTTCATTTCAGCAGTTACAACATTATGAAAAGTAATCACCATGATAACTTACAAAAATCAAGGCATTACATTCCTCCCTTCTTAAAGAATCATCGTCCCGATGATCAAATTAACCAAATCAAGGAGTTTCTAGGACAAAGTTCAGTTATTGTCCTTCCATTCATAAGTTCATACCAAAAACAGATTCACTCTTTAAAACAGTGTTTTAAGACAACTGTAAAATAGACCAATAATTGTCTAAATTTGGTAGAATTATCAGTTTTTCGAATTTCAATTTCGATCAAACAAGTATGGAAAAGCAGATCTCATTTCTTCGAGATTTTCCCAAGTTGCACTTTCTTCGCTGAACTGGTCCCACTGGACCTTACATTGATTCACTTCGCGATTTCTTAAGTACAACTGGCGAGTTCCCAGCACTCGAATGGGCTTAACCACGATTATTCCTGGGTCTTGGACCTGCAAGGAATTCCAATTCAGCACATGTGATAAATCTGTTACGTATTTCTTAAGCAAAGAAATATGAAAAACATCATGCATTTGTGATAAAGCAGGAGGTAATGCTAGACGATAAGCTACAGGGTTGATTATTTCAACAATTTCAAAAGGTCCCACGTATCGTGGCGACAACTTGGCAGCCTTGCCAAAAGTTATTGAGCTCTTTTTCGGCTTCACCCGAAGAAAGACCTTCTCTCCCAGTTTATAATTCCTATCAACCCGCTTTAAGTCTGCATAACTCTTTTGCCTATTGGCAGCCTCCTTTAGATGTTCCCGAATCATTTTGATTTGTTGTTCCATTTCCGTAAGGATTTCTGGCCCAATTACCTCTCTGTCCTCTACGCTGTCCCAGCTGACAGGGGTTCTGCATTTTCTTCCATACAATGCTTCAAAGGGCGCCATTTTTAAAGAGGCATGGTATGTATTATTGTAGGCAAATTCAACCAGCGGAAGGTATTCCTCCCATTTATACTGCTGGTCCATGCAATACATCCTTAACATGTCCTCTAAAACTTGATTAACTCTCTCGGTCTGTCCATCCGTCTCCGGATGATATGCAGAGCTGAAGTTTAATTTAGTTCCCAAGGCCGCATTAAGCGTTTGCCAAAACCTTGATGTCATCCTCGGATCTCTGTCCGATATGATTAATTCGGGTATTCCATGCAATCTGAAAATTTCATGTACAAATCTTCTTGCTAACACTGGTGCATCATCTTTCAAATTACCAGCAATGAAGTGTGCCACTTTGGTTAATTTGTCGACGACAACCAGGATAATATCATGCTTATTTCTTGACATAGGCAATCCTTGAATGAAATCCATCGTTATCACTTGCCATTTGTACTGTGGAATGCTGTGGGGATACAATAATCCAGCGGGATGCATATGTTCCGCCTTAACACGCTGACATTCTAAGCAGTGTGTTACAAATTCCACCACATCCTTTTTCATTCCCTTCCAGAAGTATTGCTGCTTAAGATCAGCAAGCATTTTCGTAATGCCAGGGTGTCCAGAAAAAGGTGAATTGTGAAATTCAGTTAACAATTTCCTTCTTAAGTCATTTGCCAAAGGTATATATACCCTGTTTTCGAACCTCAGAATTCCTTCATTGTCGAAACGAAATCCTTTATACCTGACATCCTTTGGATCTGCAGCAAGTGCTGTTTTGACTTGCTGGAAATAAGGATCTGATTCCAAGGCATCTTTCACCTCATCCTTAAACTGAGTTCTTAACGTTATAAGAGCAGAGATATGCTTCCTTCGACTCAGAGCATCTGCCACTCTATTTTCCTTGCCTTTGATGTAGCTTATATCAAAATCATACTGAGACAGAAATTCTAACCATCTTCGCTGCCTTGCATTCAGATTTGGCTGAGTAAAAATATACTTCAACCCCAGATGGTCAGTTTTTAACTCAAAAGGTTTGCCTAAAAGGTAATGCCTCCACATTTGAAGTGCATGAACAATGGCAGCGAGCTCTAGGTCGTGTGGAGCATAATTCTGTTCATGTAACTTAAGCTTTCTGCTTTCATAAGCTATGACATGGTTATTCTGTAACAGAATACCTCCAAGGCCTTCTCCTGATGCATCCGTTACAACCATAAAATTTCCATTTGGGTCTGGTACAGTTAAAATAGGTGTTGTAGTTAACTGTTCCTTTAAATTTTTAAAGGCAGTTTCACATTTGTCCGTCCAGACAAATTTCTTATCCTTCTTTTGCAGTGAAGTGATTGGGGCAGCAATTTTTGAAAAGTCCTTAACGAACTTTCGATAATATCCTGCCAAGCCCATGAAGCTTCTCACTTCATGCACGTTCTTAGGCGCAGGCCACTCGGTTATAGCTGTGATCTTTGAAGGGTCTACAGCTATTCCATTCTTGCTTATAACGTGTCCCAAATAATGCACCTCTGCATCATAAAAGGAACATTTAGACAGTTTACCATACAACTTCCTCTTTCTTAAAACTTCCAGCACTATCCTTAAATGTTCTTGGTGCTCTTCGACATTTTTAGAGTATATAAGAATGTCGTCTAAGAATACAAGCACAAACTTGTCTAAGTATTCCTGAAAAATATTGTTCATCAGATTCATGAAGGCGGCAGGTGCATTGGTCAACCCAAAAGGTAACACCGTGAATTCATAATGCCCGTACCTTGTTCTAAAAGTTGTTTTATGAATATCTTCTTCCTTTATTCTCAGCTGATGATATCCAGATCGAAGATCTATTTTTGAATAGACTGATGCTCCTCACATCTGGTCGAACAGATCATCAATCCTAGGAAGTGGGTATCGATTCTTAATAGTTGCCTTGTTCAGCATTCTATAGTCAATGCACAGCCTCAATGTGCCATCCTTTTTCTTTACAAAAATTACCGGCGCTCCCCATGGTGAGACGCTCGGTCTTATCAGCCCCTTAGTCAAAAGTTCCTGTAATTGAGCCTTTAGCTCTACCAACTCGAGGGTGGTCATTCTATAAGGTGCCTTAGATATGGGTTCAGTTCCCGGCTTGATTTCTATTGCAAAGTCAAACTCTCGTTTGGGTGGAAGACCTGGTAATTCCTCAGGAAACACATCACTGAAATCCCTTAACAATGGATATCTTTCCATGAAATCATTATCTTCCTCAGCATTTTCTGTCATTTTTACTGCATACAAGGTGCAGCCTCTATTTTTAGCCCTTTTTAGTTGCATAGCTGTCAGTTTCCTAACTGCAACTTCACGTTTTACACCTTGAATGACTGCTGCTTTCTGCAGGTCATCAAAACAACAAATTTGTTTTTCATAACAGTCGACCTTTGCCTTATGTTCTGCCAACCAGTTAACTCCAATAATGATATCATATGATCCTAAAGGAGTGACATACAGGTCAACTTCGGTGGAGAAACTGGGCAAGTCAAGAATTGCCCCAAAAAGGCACATTTCGACTGTATGGGCAACATTATTCCCATAATGCACTGTCCATGTTTTATCCATTCGTTCAGCCTTTCTTTTTAATTTCATTGCAAGTTTAGTAGAAATAAAGCATTCAGTAGCTCCAGTATCAAAAAGTATGACTACAGGTGTACCGAATAACTTACCCGGAACTTCTATAGGCGTAACTTGCTTTTCAGCTTGTCTGTTAGCCACTGCAGCGTGTATCCTATGCTGCTGATTGCGATCATCCTTCTTCAGAGGACAGTGATTCACGTAGTGGTCCTTTCCACAGTTGAAGCATCCTCCAACTGGCCCTTTTCTAGGCTCAAATTTGTTACCAGCTTTGAAGTTATCATTTTGACTTCCATAGGACTTTTGTCCATTGCCACTAACTTTTGTGAAGTTGTTCCGCACACTATTTACAGGTTTGTTCATTACAGATTTCTTGTTGTTATCTACAACAATTTTGTTTTTCACACCAAACCTTTTCCAAGGCCCCCTTTTAGGTGCGAGAGATGAAGAAGAATTGGGAATCTTCTTCCTTATCTCTTCCCTATGAGCAGAAATTGCTCTCAATTTCTGTTCCTGTCTAATTGCCTTTTCGACAACTCCTTCCATGGTGGTTGGACCGTGGACATCCACTTTGCCACCAATGATGGGATTCAGTCCCATTATGAACTTCCGTATTCTGAACTTCTCGTCAGCTTGGTACTGCGGCACATACTTAAGGAGTTTAGTAAACCCTTCCCAGTATTCTGTCACCGTCAGCCTTCCTTGCGACCAGTTCTGAAATTCAGTCATTTTCCTATCAAAATAGAGTTGAGGCAGCCATCGTTGCCTAAAGTAACCCTTAAATTGATCCCAAGTTATGTCTGATTCGACAATATTCAACTCAACCTTACGGTTGTCCCACCATGATGATGCTTCATGAGAAAGCTGATATGCTCCCCATATCGCTTTGGTCTCCTCGGAGAAGTTTCTTATTGCAAAGTATTTCTCCATTTCACTGAGCCAATTCTCAGCTCCGTCCCCAAGGGTTGTTCCATCAAACTTTGGAGGACTTATTCTCTTTATGTCATTTGTAAGTTCAGCTGCTAATCTTGCCCTTTTATTTTCAGGATGATTAGGAGCATTTACATTACTATTATCAACACCCGGATTCCCTCCATTGGTGTTGTCCACAGGAGGTGGCTGATCATTTATATCAGCTTCTTCTTCCTCCTCTTCATTGCCCATTGACTGTTGTTCCAGAACAGTCAAACGATCTCTCGTATCTAGTAGGGCAGCAAGGATTTCATCCAGCTTTTGAGCAGTAGCTGCTTCTCCACCCAGTAACGGGTTGTTCGCAGCATTCCCTCTTGTTCTGACCATTTTCTGTTCAATAAGAAAATGTAAACCTTATTAATATTGTGGACTCATTAGGTCCAAGAGCTGCAACCTTCAGCTCTGATACCAAGATGTAACATCCCCATTTTAAGATACCAGAACAAGGAAATTTTTTTTTTTATACAACGTTCCCTGTTATGAATTATATAATTCAAACACACGTTCAAGTTTTAATAATTGTTCTCTGTCCAAATAATGCAGTTTGGATCACACAATTTCCCTTTAAAACTAATGTTCTCTGTTCACATATTTGTAATATGGAACACACATTCAGTGCCATTCAATCATATAACAGATTCCATATGCTGCTGTAAATGACTCGAAGAACTACCGATCTCCCATTTTATGGCTCGGAGTTTCAGCGATCTCTCATTTCATGACTCGGCAACTTACCGATCCTTCATGTTAATTCATGCATAGTATAATGTATATACAAGGTTCTCTTACCGTTTCCGGTTATCGAAGTGATCCATTTAAGAAGCCTATCTGAATATCTGTTACTGATATTCATCTGACATCCTGCATCTTAAACTAGGTGATTAGGACAACGCAACCAGCACTTGCGATACTTTGGCCAAATATTTTCACATGCTTTGCATGATCATATTCCAGGATGTGATACACACCAATGGAATACGTCCTTCACCTCACTTCGTCTGTTATCTAGAATGGTCTTTCCTGGTCTCTACCAGTCCTTCCAATTTAAGGTCAAACTCCAACTAGCAATATGAACGAGTATAGGAAGTTACTCATGGTAACTAAAGATACGCAGACATACGGTGTCATCCCTAGACAACTCCGTGTGTCTGGTTACCTTTAGTCTTCCGGAGTCACTCCGTATACGTGATCACATTCCTATCCCCAGCCAAGAACTTAGTATCCAGCTTATGTAATCTTGATGATTTAATTCGGGAGGGCATTGTAATATGTCAGCTATAACATTGTGTCATCATGAAGGCCCCGCCTTCATGAAGACACCATGTTGTAGCTGGCGTATGTCAATGTCCTACGGAATCCTCCCATCGAGAGTACACATCCAGCTCAAGTGATTTGGTTATGATCTTAATATTTAAGATCAACTTTCAGCAGCCATGCTGATCCTTTATCCTCGTTCTTGTTACAGTTGTATGTAGCTAAGAGAGACTTAATCCGTCTTCTAGCTTACTACGCATCTCCTCCTTCGTACCGAAGGGTTGCATTTTCTCTACTTGGTTCTTTTCTTAATCCTTGGATTAAGCAGCCCATTACCGATAGACTTAATAAGTTTAACCTATTAAACTTAACCAAGTTTCCTACAACTGTAAACAAATTCAGAATTCCATCTTATTAGACGTCATCTAAACGAGGTCTAATTCTCAATGAATATATTCATTTATTCTCCTTAACCTTACATAGTTAAGGTCTGTTAACCATGGATATGTTTTTCCCATATCCTTACTTTCTGAATTTAACATTCGAGGCTATTAACGGAGTCCGAATACGAGGTTTGGCTGCTCCTAAGTTATTTGATATTCCTTAGCTTTCAGACTAATCCCGAATACCTTTCAATTAAGAGATCATGTTCTTCCTAAATCCTTTTTAATGCCAATTAAAAATTCATCTTAACCCAAGTATGAACTAATTGCACATTTCAACGTAAGAGTTGCATTTAGGTAAGAATAGATGTCATTTCCTTTTTAATTCATTCATGAACAATTGAATAATTCCAAATCAAGGAATAATGTTATATTCCCAACTTATTCAACAATATCAAACTGATACAGTCATTAAAATATCACACTTGTATTTGTATTCATCCATCTATTTTATAATTTATACATTTGCCAGTCCAAATGACTGGACTTTGTTTATATTAAACAACATTACAACACATAAGATAGAAGAATGTAATTTCTTCTTTTCTCAATTCCTCGTAGAGGAGTAATAGCTATCAATTACAATCCATCTTCAGTCAATCAAAAGAAGTATCAGAAAACAACCATGTCTTTGTTTAACTCAAGTTCCATCTGCAAAATTACTTGCATGGGTCAGTTCATTGAACTGAGCATATTAAGCACTTGTCATTAAAATGAGGTGCTTTTAATTAACTGTCTCAATAAAAGAACCCTGCTTTTATGAAACGTTACTATGAACATCATTCAAGAATTAAATATCAAAAAGAATGAACAACATGACAGCTGAATCATCGAATTACCATCTAAATCAGTCAAAGGATTACTGTCCTCTTTCCCAAACAATCATTACAAGAAGTAATCTCTTTCAAACAGTTCCAGATTACAACATCTGTAAGAACTAGGAACACAAGTATGTATACTGTTGTTCTAACATAACTTCTATCAATTCCATTCCCTTACATTAGTAATAATTTCAAAGGATAAAATTTGACTGAAAATATAAACCAAATTGCTTTCCTTTCAGTTCATGCAACTCATTTGATTTCAAACAATCAAATACTGATGAGAAAAGTAAACAACAATAAAATATAGATGCTTAAACCAAAGCAATACAAAATTCGTTCCTTAACGATTACAGATTTCCAACTATATGAGAGAAGAAATGATCATTATTCCAAGTTATCCATCCACACTCCTTTTCCTTTCCTCATGACTGTACTGAAAATTTAATCCAAACGAGACACCAATCAAAGATAACAGTTCAGAGTGAAACTTATGAAATCAATAACCGAATATAAGGAAGATGGGTCATATTACCTCTTCTCATTGAGACAACCAAATATCTGCTTATTTAGCACAGGCATGATCCAACATTAAGATTCATTCCGCATAATATAATCCCCTTTTAATTAATTCATTCAACAAACATTTACGTCTTTACAACATATAGAGTGTAGAACAACCACAACATGTCACATTTTCATCCTAAAAATGAGAGAACTCACTTTCCTACAGCAAGGGATAAACCCATCCATATTCAGCTTTAAATGAAAACAAGGAAGAATTTATCATCCATATCAATACTTCCTTTTTAAGCAGGCACATACGAATACCAAAAACAAGTAGGTAAAGCATCGTATCCTTCATAGAGCAAGCAATATAAAGATGCATCCTATGCTCTTACTGTACTAGAAGAATTCATACTTCCTTCACTGTATTATAACCAAATGAATAGTTATACAGTCACTTTATCAATTATTCACATGACTTTCTATACCCATGAACGCACACAGTTCATAAATAATAATTTGCACTTTGCTGTTACCTACAGCAAGTCCAACCCGTAGTGTACAGTGAAGCTCTAGTGTTAATATTTCCAGAATTCAAGCAACAGGAAGAGAAAAATTCGTTCCTTTAATTATTTCAATAAGAAAACACCCATTTTCTTCAAACACAACAAGAATCACTCAAGTCGAGTTCATTTTTTAATGACAGTGCAAAATCAGAGATCACACGAATCATTTCATCCTTCCGTTTGTACAAAAAGAAAACAGCACTCAGAAAAATAATCTAAATTTCACTATCACTTCCATCAGGCCGAACCCAAAATGCTCAATGAAACCCAATTACCATTTCCTTCAGAATTTAAAACAACAGAAAGAAGAGGAACTCGTTTCCTTATTAATTTCAGAAAAGAAACGATGTCAAAACAAACTCGTACAACATGCACAATTTCATTCAATATACCATATGCAAAGAAATACCCAGTTCGAGTTCCTTCTCAACAAACATTTAAATCTGAAAATCTCATTCTCCTATTTCACAATGATGTGTAGAACTCAGAAATACAATATTCATATAACAATACCTTTATCAAGGCAAACCCGCATAGGGTATTAGATGCGCAAGCATGGTACAGTCAAAACAGTCTCAAATAGCAAGCCAAATTCTCATGTATTTCATTCATTTGCACAGAAATACTAAGCCATGATCATTTTCACGATGACAGTTCGAGTTAGAAGATCAAACCGCATCCACAAAACACAATAAAATCAACTTTCCATCACCTTCTGATTTCAAACAGCAAGGAGAAAACATAGTTCATTAATAAATTCAGTAAGAAGAACAATCACTTTCTTCAACACCCAAAAATACCCAAGTCGTATTCATCCTTCCATTTTTATTGTTCAAAATAAAAAGCATAGCACTCAGAAATATTACTCGCATAGCTAAGTATTCATAAGCACAATTTTGTAATATAAAGAACGAATTCCCCAATATGGTCGAACAAATCAACACAGCATGGGCTGTATTTTCAACTCAATAATTATGCAAAGGAAGTTTAAGTCACAACAGCAAAGAAAAACGACTCTACCCAAAATCATCTCAATCATGACAGCAAAATCGAATAAACCCAAAACCCCTTCATCAGAAGAGCAGGGTTGTTTTAATGAGACGATTAAGCAAAAGCAAGCAGTTTAAGGAGAAGGGCTTAACATGCCTGAAATTTTTCCTTGAAGCTCGAAGAAAACTGCGCCTACAGGAGTTGTTTCCTTCCACGACGATAGTAGTAAAGCTTCCCAAATAGTCACCTTCCTCTACAGGCTCAAAAACAGCCTTAGATTTCCCAAAGAAACAGAGATAATAATCAAACACAGCTAGTTCGACAGAACCGTGAAAAACCAAATGCAGAGCAACTTCCAAAAACCCGAAAGAACACAATGACCAACAAAATTTCCCCTTTCCTCTTTCCAAGGCGGGCTGGTCGCGAAGACCAAGAAAATTAATGCATTGAAGGCACTGCCTTTTCCTTTTTCCTCACGCCACCGCCGACTCGGGTTGGCGAATTGCCAAATTTCAAATTTTGCATGAAAACAAAGTTTAGTCTCATGACTAACTGAATGCCCCCTATCTTTTCCATGTTCCCGCCAGACTTGGCGCTTTCCACGCAAGGACCTCATTCATTGTCCAATAAATTCTTACCTTCCCTCCTTATCCTTTCCATCCCCATGGGTCTGTGCGTCCCCTTCCTTAGGTTAGGTTTAGTTTAGGATTTTTAATAGTGTCCATATCTAGGTCATTCGCCTAGTTCCTAGGTTAATAGGATTTAGATCTATTTTCACCCATATAGAATTTAAAAATCCACGTAGGATAGTAGTTAGGGTATAAGGTAGAACTTAGGGGTAGATTAGGGTCTAATCCCCTAACACTTAATTAATCAATTTCCAATCAAGTCCTTCCGACTGACATCCAAATTCAACACTATGCAGGACGTTTCGTCCCATGTTCCACCTACCTGAGCCACTTGCATCCAAAACCCCTTGTCGTCTTACGCTGTCTAGCATTACAACAGTGTATGGTTCGAGAATCAAACCTTTTCCATTGGCATCTACGTGCCAGATATTCATTCCTGAAATCAGGTGCTGCAACATTTATATCAACCTTCAGTCTGGTTTAAAAGTAAATCAGCAAAGTGATTACAAGAAGGCCACATCATACCTTGGATCAATGGAATTGATTCAAGGTGTGCTGTCAATCAGCGAATAGAGTTCATCAAGCATACGACAATTCTGTTGTCATATCAGCAAACATACAAGCAATAATAACTGTTGTCCCATGTAAACAAATTACAGTATACAAGAGTCCAGATTAGCAACACATTCCTTTAAGATCAAAAATATATCTTAACATGTTTGTCTTCATTTCAGTAGTTACAACATTATGAAAAGTAATCACTATGATAACTTACAAAAATCAAGGCGTTACAATAGAATATGGAAAGTGTATTTGAAAGCTTGTTTTACGGCTAGAAAGCTCTGGGATATTGTGATTGGTGTTGAAAACCATCCCATGGTGAGACAAGCTACCCTTGAAAAGCTTATATCTTTTTATCAGAGGTGTAAAGAAGCTCTTTCCATCCTATTACAAAGCATTAGAGACGAGTTCTTGATTCATATAGGTCATTTAGACTCACCTTCAACTACATGGAAGAAATTAGAAGCCATGCATGAAGGCTATAGGTTGTCTAAGATAATTAAAATGGTTATAGAGATGTTCACAACTCCCATGAAAGGGGATGAGAAAATTACAGACTATTTAGCTAAAATTAAGAACATAAAAGCTAAATTAGATGGTTGTAACTGTGATCTATTTCAAGATAAGTTGTTATACTTCATTACATAGATCAATATATATGAAAAATTTAGAAATTTCATCTCCAATCTCAATTCCAAGTATCATAATGAGAATGATCTGCCTGATTTAGAAACTTTATCCTCTTTGTTGATTCATGAAGAGAGAGTCATGGAGAACTTTGATTCACAAGAGACTGCTTCTCAAGCTCTTTTCTCTCAAAATCATAATCCTTATCATAATAGATTTTTTAATCCAAATCAAAATTCTAGTAATAATTTCAGATTTAAATCTAATCCTAAGACTAACATTGTTAAAATTAGTCATCCATTCAAAGTGAAATTTAATGGAACTTGTAATAAATGTGGAAATTTAGACACAAAAAAGCTGATTGTAGAGTAAAAACTAATAAAGTAGTCAAGAATTCTAAAAACAACAAGCCTAGTAGTTACAAGAAAAATCAGAAGCAAAATCAAGAAAATGTAGTTGAGGAAAAATATATCATATCGTAATGCATCAAGTGCATTTATAAATCATGAAATTTGTACCTAAAAGGTTAGAAAGAACATGTGCATGTTCTTGAGAAACCTTTTTTGTAAATATGTCTCTCTTACCTCCTCTGGATAACCTAAAATTGAAGTTGTTCTGCAAAGTTGTTTTTTAGTTGTTTTTTGATATAATGGATCTACACATTAAGGGGGAGATATTTTAACCCTTAACTTTGACTAGGATTCTTGTGTCAGGTGCTTTCATGAACATGTTATCTCTAACTATTTTTTGATAATGATTCTTTTGTCAAAACAGTTATGATCTTTTAGTAGAAACAAGAATATAATTATTGGAAACAAGAGAAGTAAGAAAATGTTTTTGACTGTTAAATCATGTTTTTTGGCATAAAAATATGATCATATATGACATGTCTAAGCTTAAATTTTTCTTACATGGTAATTTTTTTCTATGAATACTTTGATTATTCTTGTATGGATACTTTGATTATTCTTGAATAATCTAATTATTTGTTTAGACATGTTATCTACCAAGTCTTATCTCATTATGTAAAGACTTAGAATATGAAGATATACATATGTTGTTACATCATTTTAATTGATTACTAAAATATTATTATATACATATCAATGACAATTGGGGATGCCTTTGTGTTTGTATTGGAGACGTCCAATACTAATTACATCTAATTAATGTTTTAGTAGTATAATATGTTGAAAAAATTTCAACATATTTGTAATATAACATGGTTAGTTGTTTAAGCATATTATTATTACAGTTTTTATGACTATTATGTTGTCTATAATGACTCTAACCATGTTGATGTTGTGTTAGATATACAATTGGATTTATGTTCAAGTTTTGATGTAGGTGCCATCACTTGAAGTAGCAAAGAGCCATGTGGCTAAAGAGGTTACTAGTAGTGATACACATAGGAGCTAAAGGAAGTATTCGTCCTCTATGTGAAGGCAAAATTGCTCTTGATAAAGAATCATATTAAAACATCAAAGATTAAGTGAAGGCCATTACATGTTGTGAAGTCTTGAAAATTTTGTGCCTTGTTCATCCTATCAGAGTTTCCCTTGAGGAGGAGTGTGTATGGAAATGCCAACTCTTGATGGCTTATTATAAAAGACACGGGTCAACTTTTAAGAGTGGATCATGACCACCCACTTTGTATGTAACAAAGTGATCCTTTATGGATTGGTTACACATGGTTGTAACATTGTATGTGAACTATAAGTTTCATGAGAAAATGCATAAGGTAGTTCATTGTAAACTTCCAATACTTCTTGTTGATCAGAGAAAACACTTAGTTGAACTTGCACACAGAGTTTGCGTGGAAGAATATCACAGGAGTAAAAGTGCAAAGGTATAGGAAGGCATCACGCGCGGAGGTGTAGAGTCAGACTCTCAAGGACTTAGCTGATTTTGGAGATTAGGTCTATTCTTAGAGATTGGCATGCGGAGTACACAAAGTGATGCCAAGGTTTGCGCGCCACTATTCATGGAGATTTTGGAAGGACATGTCAACTCACTCTTGCATGGGAATAAGTTAAGAATAGATTCATCACTTTAGTTAACTATCAACAATCTATAGATATCATACTTGCATGTATGGCTATAATTGTAAAAAAGGTGCATGGCTGGTATTAGCATGTGACCTATTTCTTGTAGAGCTAAGTGGTGAAGGGCTAGTTCCCCACCCTATATATATATGTAATGAATTACTTAGAATATATAGAGACATATATAGAGATAAAGATGGAAACATATGTTTTGAAGAATGGAAAAACATGAGTACATGCAACTGGATAATTGTAACAGATCCATGCGCTCATGCCTGGTATTGTATGAAGCTTCTGTATTATTGGTATAATGAATAGATAAAGGAAAGTTGTCTGAAAAAAGTGTGTGATGTGTTTTATTAATGCATGTTATTATTTTCATGATGATTTACCTTTAGCACTTATAGATCTGGTTGAATATAAATGATGAATAGATGGATTAGTTCCTAAAATATATGTTTACTTTTTTATCATACCACCATTCTGCTACTACAACTCTTAAGAGGGACCTGGTACCTTTACATGCTTTGGGTGAGCGCTCAGCCTAGGCTAAGTGATATGCTAGCGCGACTAGGTGTTAACTAACAATTCTAGGCTGTATCATTGGTTCCATTGTCGGGACCTCTTTTTTAGTTGTTTCAGAATGGTTCATGATGAAGACATACTGGCTAACCTTGGCGAGTGTTGAAGAATGGATTCATGATCTAGAGGAAGAATACGCACGGAGGTTTGAAACTAGATCTAGATTTAGTGCACGTACTTGGGTAGAGTAGAATATGTATGACAATTTATACGAAAGCTTCTTTTCTATCTTTCTAGTAGAATTGTACGAATGGTTGACTGCGTATGCATCTAAGCAGAATTGGAGGTATCACACGCTTGTTTTTACACAAGAGGAATTTCAAACACTGTATGACGTTGACCTGAGCTGGACTCATGCGGTAGATACCTAGTTTTGCGGTGTCCTAAATAGCTATATTTTGGAGTATTCAATTTTGACTTATTCGTGCCCAGAGGTAGTGGAGTTCTAATTTCTACGGTATCCTAGAGGGACATATTTACAAGGTATTCCGCTGGAAATCAAAATACTAATGGTAATGTTGAGCTTGGAAGAGAAACCCATGGAAGGCTAAAGAATCTCCATGCGTGGGGGTAGGAACATGACTGGTGAAAGATGGCAGACCTAGCAAAAACATGGTAGAGGGAAGAGAGGTGGTTGAAGTATGATGAGGTGCACGAGAGGGAACTATGTAAGAGGCAAGGAATTGCAGAACAGATGGTGTTATGGAGACACATGGCTTGTGAAGGATTTGAGGCTCATGGGGAGGAAGAAGAGCAATAGCATCAAGAACTCCCCCATCTAGGGAAGCATGACAAAGAACCCTCTTCAGCCTCACATGGAAGTGCGCTAGTAGATATGACTTGGGCAGTGGGCGTGCATCTATGCCAACATGTTGACCTAGCCCTTGCACTTGGTTTTCCAGTATCTAGTACATCAGGTAAAAATAGTTTTAATTTAGGAAGTGAAAGCACATAAATAGGTAAGACAATAAGTAAACCAATGGTAGCACAGACAACTTCGTTATTTTTTGGGGGTACGTTTTCAGGCTCATCATCTACACATAATATAAGCGTGCCGAGTGTAGGAATCACCTCTGGAGCTGGGACCACTTCCCAGACTGTAGGGGTCTAGTATAGTACCACTGTTGGGGCACAAGGGAGTGCATCCATGGGCCCTATTCCAAATTCTGGAGGAGGATCAGGTGGTATGGGAAGTTTTAGTTCTGGTGGTTTGGGTGGTATTGGAGGAAGAGGGAACCAAGGAGGTTCTGGGTCGGGTGGTCAAGGCCTGTAGCAACTCTAGAACATTTATATGGAGATGTCCCTTCATCTCCCAGAATACAGAGGTATTAAGGATGCTGCTAAACATGTTCATATGTGTGAAATATTGTGGCGTGTAAAAGGTATTACAGCCCTTGAGCACAAGGAAAGTCAATTTGCTACTACATTACAGGCACGCATGCACAACTGGTATAGAAAGTTTGATCCCAATAAAAATTGTATTGACTATGCCACATTGAAAGAATATTTCTTATAGGAGTTCCACATCCCAGAGTTTGAGCAGAAGAGCATAAGTGCACTCAAGGATATAAAGCAAGGCACTATTGAAAGTGTACGTGAGTATGATACATGATCTAAAACACTTCTATCCAAAATCTCTTATGAAATTCATGTAAGTCAACATGTAAAATGGTTTGTCAGGGGATTGACTACCCCATTTCAAAGAGCACTATCACATAAGACTCATACCAATCCATGTGAAGCATTGGAAACCACTTTACGCGCTGAAGTAGTTGGGAGTATTGACATTGGAGTTAGTCCATTTTTGGAAGCTCAGATAGTGCCTATGGAAAAATAATTAGAGAAATTATCGGCAAACTCAGCTCATGAAACACACTCAGGAATCTGGTGTACATATTGTGAAGTAGAAGGGCATACTAAGGATAGTTTCCCTCACAGAACTATGTGTTTGTTGTTATTAGACTGAGATTTTCCATGTGAACCATGATACTAGTCACTGCCCCTTCCTACAACACGCGACCAAGAAGAATGTATCATCATTTTCTAAAATTTGTAGGTCCACGACCCATGATATTGAGGACTGTAGATTGATTGGACAGATCCATGATGCCATTGAGATTAGGGTTAGATAGGTGAGTGTGGCTGATAATTCTAAAGGGAAGAATGAGCATCAGGATAGGGATTATAATAAAATGTGCTATGACATGAATGATGGAAGGTTTGAAGGATCTTGTGAAAGGGGACAAGGATATAGAGGTGGATATGGAGGATGAGGCCGGGGTGGAGGAAGGAGTGAATTCCCTCAAGGAACTTGCTATACATGTGGTTTACCTGACCATCATAGGCATGAATTCCCGTAAAATATTTCTTGTTCATTTTGTGGAAAGGGGAATAGTTATGAAGAGTGCTCGGACTTGTATGAGCATCTTAGTAAGTAGCACAAGCAAGAAAACAAGGGCACGGGGATGGTTAGAATCTAGTGCATGATAGAGAATCAGTGGATGCCAAAGTTAACACTAGAAACTGAGGCAGTAACAGTTAAGATAACCACACGAGATGAGGCGGCACACGTAAGAGAGGTGTTGCAACGGAAGCTGACAATCACTAGGGAGGAGGTTTTGCATGCTAGATATTCAGATCCATCTCATTAGAAAGAAGTCTATCAGGACACGATAGAGGTCCTTAGGAACCTTCAAGGTGAGATACAAGCTTCAAAAGAGCAGTCTCATAAATTGGAGCACAAGGATACAGAACAAGCCCCGTCAGATATTGACGACATCAGAGAGGTATGTAGAATGTTGCACCAGGAGAATATTATTCCTTTAATAGGAAATTGGTTGAAAGGGAATACTCCGTGTGTAGGAATTGAAACTAGAAGATAAATACTTCATGCAAATCTTCCCCCTGATAGCATTGACTATGATAAGGAGATCACTTTGAATGTTTTTGTGGATGGGTGGCTACTGAGCAATATTTTGATTGACACAGGTGCATAAGTAAATGTATTTACATTGGATGCATGGGAACAAATGGGGAGACCCCCATTACAGCCATCATCTAATGTATTGTTCATGGAAAACATAACAAAAGATACTTCCATAGGAGTTTTGAAGGATGCATCTATCACTATACAAGGGGCCAAGTTCACAAGAGACTTTAAAGTGCTAGCGCTTACGGAAACATATAGTTTCCCAGCTTTACTTGGGTGCCCTTGGTGTTATGCGAACAATGCTAATTTTAGGTTTAACAATGGGTATATCAGCTTCAAGAACAAGGAGGAAAGGGTCATAATACCATTGATAGATGGGAAATCCGTGCCATATGTGGAACCTTTAAACAAAGAGGACTTGAATAGAATCTATGTATGTGCCATTTGGGACCCACAAGTCAATGATCCATCTAAGGAAGGAATCCTTCATTGGGAAGATTCTCAGTCAATCAACGATACTACTAGTATTGCTTGCGATAATTGGGCTCATGACACTTATGAACTAGTGGGGCATGAAGTTAAGTGCGTGGTTACTTGCAAGATGGGTTTTCACTTTGTTCGATGTATAGGTCATGCAGTAACCTGCTATACTGGATCTAAAGATTTTACTGGGTTCTTATAGGCCATGGAAACAAATTGGGCTGACCAACTTATATGATGTGCTATGTTTTCATATACTTTGGGTGGGACGGCCATGCATTGGTGGGTAGTCCACAGGGATAATCTCTTAGGATGGGAAATGATTAGGACCGCCTTATCAACCAAGTTTTCAAGAAGTAATGTACCTACAAACATAAGCCCTTATCATGGTGATCAACTTGCTCAACATCATATCCAGCAGTGTGAGAGACTCTGGATAGTAGGATAGAAATTATTACCACCTAAATTTTGGGTGCATCGGTTTTATTCTACTCTAAAAGGTTGTGCGTGTGCTTGGTATGTCTATGCTAAATTACATCACGACACTGGAAACTGGAAAACTTTGACTACAAGGATGATCCAAACATTTGACTTCTTTTCATCTACACCTCCAGTGAACACAACTTTACGCTTTATCAAGCACTTAACTATGAAAGATAGTAGGAAAGTGGAAGAACTCATTCAGGAACTATTTGGTGAGACAGAGATAGGGGCGTGCCTTTGCGGATGAAGAAGATGATATCATATGACTTGAGTGTGCTTCTCTGGAAAAAGATAAGGGGAATATGGTTTACATAATTGATGAGGAGGAAGTTGGGCACTTGGACATGGATCATTCACATGGAACACATGAAGTGTTACTAGTGCGGATGTAGATGCACATGCATATCACAAACCTATGAAGACAACAAAGGTCAATATAGGCATAGAAGCTGAACCTAAGGAGGTGATAATTGGGGATTACTGGTAAGAATCAGAGGTAGCAAAGATCATAGAGTTACTTCACGATTATGAGGAATTATTCCCAAGAGGATACCATGAACTTAAAGGCGTGCATATATCACTCAGAGAAATGAAGATAAAGCTCAAGGAAGGTGTGCGCCTTGTTAGGAAGTGACCATATTGGATGAATCCCAATTTGCATGAGAAAGTAAAGGAGGAGATTGACAAGATGTTGAAATCTGGGATCATTTAACCATTGGATGAATCAGAATGGGTCAGTCCTATGGTGATAATCATAAAAAAGGATGGTAGGATTTGAATTTTTGTTGATTATAGGGGAGTTGAATGCAACAGGTGTTACAGACCCCTTTCCTACGCCATTCATGAAGGAAATATTAGGAGTGGTTGGGTGTGAAATATATTCATTTATAGATGGGTTTTCCGGGGTATCATCAGGTTCAGATTTCCCTGGAAGATCAAGAGAAGATAACCTTCAATATTGAATGGGGAAGCTTTGCTTATAATGTGATGCCCTTTCGATTGAAGAATGCACCTGCTGTATTTTCAAGGATAGTGGTACAAGCCTTCAAGGATTTTATTCATAACTTCTTACAAGTCTATCTTGATGATTGGACCGTTTATGGGCTGATTAAGGATCATTGTGACAATATGCGCTTAATGTTTGAAAGATGTCGACAGTTGAGTATCTCATTAAACATCAAGAAGTACATCTTTGCTACTCCCTTTGGCACACTTTTAGGACATATCATCTACAAGGAAGGGTTGTTGGTTGATCCAGCTAAAGTTACAGTCATCATTGGCTTGAAAGCGCCAACTAGTCAGTGCGAGGTGCATGGATTTTTGGGTCATATAGGGTATTACCGGAAGTTTATAAAAGGGTATGCAAAATTTACCCCACCCCTTGGAAGAGTTGCTCCAGGGAAAAGGTACATTCTACTGGGGGGAGTCACAGTAGTGCGCATTTGAGATATTGAAGAAGAAACTTACTATTGTGCCTAACTTGCGTTTTCCTTCATGGGATAAACCTTTTCATGTTCATGTGGACACCTCTAGCACAACCATTGGTGCTATCTTAGCTCAACCTAGTGAAGGTATCGTTGATCATCCCATTTTATTTGCTAGTAGGAAGTTGACCCCTGCAGAAAAAAATTATACCACTACAGAGCACGAGGCCTTGTCCATGATATATGCCTTGCACAAATTTCATCAATATTTGTCGGCTACACCATTTGTGTTTTATACAGATCACATGTCATTAAAATATTTGGTGAAAAATCCTATTTTATAGGGGCGCATATGCTAGTGGGTACTCTTATTTCAAGAGTTTGACTTTATGGTTGTGGTAAAACTAGGCAAAAGTAATTCTAGACCGGATCACTTGTCTAGAATTCAATCAGGGGAAGAGGCACAAACAATAGAAGAGACCATGCCTGATGCATAGCTGTATAGGTTACAATGCACACCATTGGAATTAGAGGACATTGTTTTCTTTTTTAGAACTGGTATAGCGCTTGAAGGCATGAAGTATTTAGAGAAGAAGCAACTTGCTATTCGTGTGACATCATTAAGGTTAATTATTGGTGATTTGTACAAGATAGGAAAAGATGAGGTGTTACGCCATTGTGTCTTGGAGCATGAATGAAAGGACATAGTGGAAGAAACACATGGTGGTATTGCAGGTGGCCATTATGTAGGTGATGCAATAGTGTGCAAGATCCTACTTGCTAGGTTGTGGTGGGAAACATTGTATAAGGATTGTAAAGAGTATTGTAAGACATGTGACCACTGTCAACATCTCAGTTAACCAGGACAAAGGGATGAGATGCCCCTATGACCAATAACGAGTGTAGAACCCTTTGAGAAATGGGAAATTGACTTTTTCGGGCCTATTTCACCAGCCACGCGCATGACTGGATCACACTATATCATCACTTATATCGATTATCTTACCCGATGGGTAGAAGTAGCACCTACAAAGGAATGTACAATGGCTACAGTAGCATGGTTCTTATGGGAGAATGTCTTTACAAGGTATGGCTGTCCTTTAAGTTTAAACACGTGATAGGGGCACACATTTTTTAAATGAGACAATACAAATTCTTTTAGACAAGTTTATGGTTGCCCACCATAAAACTACACCTTATCACCCTCAAGAAAATGGGACTGATGAGGCTTTTAAAAATATTTTGAGCCACACATTGACCAAGATTTGTGATGTGGGGAGGAAATATTGGGATGATAAAGTATTTGTTGTTCTTTGGGCTTATAGAACAACATACAAAAGATTGAACAAAGCCACACCTTTTCAATTGGTGTTTGGGCGCGGAAGCTGTTCTGCCTCTAGAATTTATGTTACCTTCTTTGCACATTGCACTCGCTGGAGGTCGAGCTGATGAGAAAGCCTTGGAAGAATGGATTGTGAAGATGGTTCAACTAGATGAGCACCAAGCCATTGCACGCTGGAGTCCAGAAATAGGAGAAAGCACACCAAAAGGCATGGCATGATCGACACATTAGGGATAAGAAACTTGGTGTAGGACAAATGGTATTACTATATGACTCCAAGTTTTTGTGCCATCTAGGAAAGCTCAAGGTGCATTGGTTGGGGCCATATGTTATCACTCATATACTTGAATCAGGTGCTTGCCAACTAGAAACAATTGATGGCACAAGGTTGCCTGGTTACTTTAACGGGAGTAGGTTGAAGCCCTACTATAAATAAGCCTTCTTGGTGTTTGTAATAAGGTAGTATTTCCAGATACTTTAGGTTTCCCCTTTACACATTTCCTTAATGTATTTATTTCATCATTTTTATGCTTTGTCAATTTTAGCTCTTGTTTTTGTAATAAGCAAGCTTGTGCACATGAAACTAACTACAATATGAAGCATGTTGATGTGCAGAGGAATGCACATCCTTTTCATGTGGGGTGGATTGTTGGTGACTCTCAGGTATATGCTATGAAGATGTCATGCTGTGGGTATTGAAAGAATGTTTCTAAGGGTAACTGACAAAATATTTATTCTCAAGATAAGAAAGGATGAATATGGATAAGGGAAAGTGTAACGTGAGGTAAGCGGCGGCCATGGTAATTACTAGGAGATCATGCAGTGACAAGGTACTTGGGCACTAAGGTGTGTGCTTAAGAGAAGTCTATGACAAAGGGTAAAGAGGTGCACTAGAAGGTTATAGCTTTGATGCGAAACTATACCGCGTGGAAATGATAAAAATGGGTCATAAATGAGAAGAATTTGGTAGGTGGAGGAGCAGTTAATGGAGCAAAAAGTAGAAATATATATAAGGACAGGATGTGATTTTAATTTTTACCCTTTGCAACTACAAGAATTTGATAAACAACCTATACACAAAGAGCATAAAGCTAATTTATTCAAGGTACGAAGCAAGCGAACCAGGTGCAGAGAAGAGATTTGTTTATTAGAAAGGCTTGGATCCCCTACGAAAAGGGTTTGATGAAGTAGAGTAATAAAATAGAGCTAGGGTGCACAAGTTTGTGATTACAAATTAGGGTACAAAAGAATCAGGTTAGGGTTCAAAGAAAATTACTCAAAACACACAGCAACTGACATACAAAACAAAACCCTGAAAGAGAATGGCACTAAAGAAGAAAGCAACACCGATAAAAGAAAAGAAGGTGGTGGGTGGAAGAAGAGGAGGAGATGGCCCCAGAGAGTAATTTCTCTGAAATGCAGTACCCTGAAGAAGTTATTGTGGGGAAGGAGTGGAATACCCACATAATACAGTAAGATAAGTGAATACAATCACCGAACCATTGAACAAAAGAAGAAGTTAGAACAAACCTACTCACTTCTCAAACGAACAGGCACACTGAGGACAACATGCTGATATATGGTGATTCTAGGGAAAAGCTACTCAAGGGAAATGGTGTCTACCAACTTTATGAGCTTCCATACTTTGGAAAGTATGCACCCTTGTACAAATGGCTGATGAGCCAAGTCTATGAGGACTTCTTCTACTTTGCAGGACGGAGGGTAAGACTGACACCCATCCTCATTACCACAGTTACTAGATTACGGGCAACGGTGGCGAACACATTTAGACCAACTTAGCTGATAAAAGAAACATTTTGGAGACACAGAAGGTATTGGGCTATCAGAAAGGACCACGCGGGATGGACATTGACAAGTTGAAAAATTGTCCAGTAGTATAGGCAGTAGCACATCTAACCCACAAAGTTGAATGAACAGGAATGTTGGTCACAAGTTAATTCTACATGGTTGCATGTGGCCAAGCACATGTCAAAGGGAACCACTTATAACATCACCGGATTCATTACAGAGTAGATAATCAAGGAAGCATGTGAAGGGAGTAAGATAAGTTTTGGTTGTATCTTACTGAGTTTAGTCTTCATGGAGATCGGGGGTACCAGATGGCTCAAAAGAGAACATATGGGAATACCCCATGAATCATAAGTCTCCAGCTGAGTGATTCAACAAGTATCTTTGTAAAGGGTTGATGACGAAGGAGGTTAAGGAGCGTGCTGAAATGTGGTATGATAGGCTCCATGCGGCATTTGGAGAAGAATGGTGCATAACCCAAGGATTTGCCCTCAGTCCTAGGAAAATAGGTATAATTTGTAGTCTACTAGCATTTCTCTATTATGCGCTTCCCAATGGTAGATGGGTCATGGAGCCCCTCGTGCAAACTGCCATATGCATTTCCTACACAGTACTTCTAAGCTGTAGTTCATCGGTTCACCAACACATAGAGGTTGGTATTTAATGTAAACAAGGTAGACTGTGAGTATCACACCTTGAGAAAGACTTATGGATATCCAGGGAGGAATGCATACAATGAGAATAACATCTCAGAAATCTTAAGCATTAAGCTAGAGATAGTGGCCATTACGGATATTGGGGCACTAATATAGCTCCAACTGAAGCCTAAAATGGAGAATAACAAGTACATGGAGAACAAATTTGCACTTCTAGGGCCACTGAAGGGAAAGCATACTATGGAGAACATTCTGGCACCTAGGCCCTCTGCGCCCAAGCAAGATGATGAGGAAGAGGATGAAGAACCTGAAGATAGTGATGGCCTGGTGCAAAGGAGGACGTAGCCATCTGGCCAGGAGGGGGAGCATGTGAAAACTCCCCCGGGAGAAGGAGCTATGAGGGAGGAGCAGGGTGCACAAATATTTAAGAAGGTGTTAAAGGCACACAAGAGGGCACAAGGGGGAACCACGCAAGTGAAGGAGCCAGAGGAGAAGAAACGGAGAAAACTCAGGTTGAGTGAGGAAACAGAGGAATCTGTGGAGAAGGCGCCTTCATCTCCAACTAAAGAAGAGCCTCAACATGAGGAGGAGAAGATGGAAGGAGAATAATGGGGTCAATCAGAGGCTACACAAGACAAGGGTGGGGATACATCTGGTATTCCCAACCTTGATGCAACCATTCCAAGAGGACCTCGATCCCGTCAAAACAAGGGAGGATGCCAAGGCACATGCCTTGGGGTATGTAGAAGACCCAAAGCTGATCATTCATGCTCAGTTCTAGAGCCAGATTGAGTAGAAGGATTTATTTGGATGAGTGCTCATGGATGAGGACAAGGAGACTCTACACACAAGGAAGAAAATTTCATGGTCTACGACGCACACGCACATGGACGAGCCTGACTTAGATGTTGATGAAGAATCATGCATGTCAAGACGGTTGAAGAAGGCACCTGAAACGTGCCACATGACAATCAAACCAAAAATGATGTCAGATGAGCAGGGGAGCAATGCTCTAGTGAAAGTATCCTCTGAAGTAACAAGAAGAAACATAGATAAATCTGCTACCATCAAGGCACCGACAGAGAGATTAAAAGCAAAGGATGTGGAGATAGCATGCCTAGTACAGGAAAATTAATTTATCAAAAGAAAATATGACACTTTTTTTAGTATGGCAGAGGAAATTGGAGATGATGTTCTAAAGGTACGCCCACATTTGGAATCTCGGGTACCAAAATAAATTCCTTCTGCAATGCACTATGTGAAAACAATGATAAAATTAGTGTTGGAGGATGAAAAGGTGCACATATCCTCACATCCCAAGGACTTTGGGGAAAAGACAAAAAAGGTGCATGCTGTGATAGCTAGGAAGATTGCTACTTATGAAGGTCTACTGTTAGCCACCTACGACAAACTGAAGAAGGCCGATCATGTGCTAACCATATTCACATCCCCAGATGCGCTGATCATGGTGAAAACCTTAGAGGAAGAAAATGAGGTCCACAAGGTGATGAAGAATGCTTCCCTAGTCCGTGCTGAATGCTTAGTCCTGGTAAAGCAAAAGTGTAAGGCACTAGCTATGGCGCAAGCACTGCATAAGGAGAGGTTGGAGGAGCTAGGAAATCTCATTGCTCAGAAGATGGATGTACTGGAAGGGGTACAAACCTCTATGTCAAGCGTAATGCTTGTAATACAAAATGAGCAAGGGAAACTCTCCTTGGAAGATTTGCATTCCATCATTACATACGTTCTTGAATCAACAGGAGTAGCACTAACAGCGTGGGAGAACCTGGAAGCATATATTAAAGAAGAATATCCAGAGTTGCTACTTCAGGATGAGACGGAGGGGCCTGAGGCCTAAATAGTTTTGTTAGCTATGTACATCTTCTTCAAAATTCTTATTCAAAATTCTTATTTAAAATTCTTTATTCAACTATTATTTATTTATCCATTCTTTGTATAAGTTTTGGGCATCACCATTATCGGGGAAATAATGAGATTAGTGTGGGGTAATGTTGATAAGAGAAAACACTTAGTTAAACTTGCACATAGAGTCCGCGCAGAAGAATAACACAGGAGCAAAAGTATGAAGGTATAAGAAGGCATCATGTGTGGAGGTGTAGAGTCAAACTCTCAAGGACTTAGATTTTGGAGATCAGGTTTATTCTTAGAGATTGGCATGTGGAGTAGACAAAGCGATGCCGAGATTTCACGCCACTCTTCGTGGAGCTTTTGGAAGGACATGTCAACTCACTCTTGCATGGGCATAAGTTAAGAATAGATCCATCACTTCAGTTAACTATCAACAATCTATAGATAGCATACTTTTATGTATGGCTATAATTGTAAAAAAGGTGTGTGGCTGGTATTAGCATGCGACCTATTTCTAGTAGATTTAAGTGGTGAAGGGCTAGTTCCCCACCATATATATATATATATATATGCAATGAATTACTTAGAATATATAGAGACATATATAGAGATACAGATGGAAACATATGTTTTGAAGAATGGAAAAACATGAGTACATGCGACTGGATAATTGTAACAGATCCATGTGCACATACTTGGTATTGTATGAAGCTTCTGTATTATTGGTATAATGAATAGATAAAGGAAAGTTGGTTGAACAAAGTGTGTGATGTGTTTTATTAATGCATGTTATTATTTTCATGATGATTTACCTTTTGCACTTATAGATTTGGTTGAATATAAATGATGAATAGATGGATTAGTTCCTAAAATATATGTTTACTATTTTATCATACCACCATTCTACTACTGCAACTCTTAAGAGGGATCTGGTACCTTTGTGTGCTTCTGGTGAGTGCTCAGCCTAGGCTGAGTGATGTGCCAATGTGACTAGGTGTTAACTAACAATTCTAGGCTACATCACTTCATCCACTTTGTAATAAGTAAATGTATCACTCTATGTGAAGTTACTTGTAAATCCCAATGAAGCTTTAGTTATGGGTATGCCTTAGTTTATAAAAGGATCCATAATCTGATGTAAATCTTCATATGGAAAACACTGGTCTTAAGAATTTATGTATTTGAAGATCTGTAGATTTCCCTTGTTTTCATGCTATCCTGAATCAGGTAAAATAGGCATGACTATTTTTTTCTTCCCACTTAACATTAAGGGGGAGTGTTGGGGTGATAGTGCCAAGTGGGATCAGCCACTTCACTACGCCCCAACATTATTAAAGTTTTTCTAATCAAACTGTATTAAACATGTCTTTCATAGCTAAGAGTGAAGTGAATTAACCAATTCACCAACCCACATTGATGTGGCTGATCCCTCTTAGGATTGGCTTTAACAACGTTTAGATTTGTATAGTCCAGTATTAAAGACAAAAGATCAGACTGTAAGATACACTAGTAGAGCATACTATGTAAGACACTAGCAAAATACAAGATGAGTGAGATGGTCATGAGTATTGTATTAACTAATCAAGAGACATACCTCTGTAGTGTTGTGAAAGACTAAGGAGTGAAGTGGAAGTGCTGGGTTAAAACTTGTGTAAATTCTTAATACAGACAATGCTTTTACAGTGGAGTTTTTCCTTTGGGTTTCTCCACTTAAATCTAGTGATATCTGTCTCTTATTCTTATTCATTATTTTCTTTCATCTCTTTCTCATTTAACATTGTTATTTTCTATCTATTTCAAGTTATGTCTTTATCTTAATCAACTACATGCCATAATCTATAGTCTTCGTATTTGATGGTGGATATATGATATGTGGATTATTTATCTCCCGCTAAATCTAACAAAAGCCATTTTTTTGAGATGCAATATCTAGAAGAGGTTTTTATTGGCTAAGATTGGGATTATTACATTCACCATTACAAAGTAAGTGATTACAACAATAGAAACAAAGATAAAAAATTTGAATTGGATAAGTTACTAGTGGTAAAGACAACAAAGAGAATAGTGGATGACATGGATGTGTATGATGATGCAGGTAAAAAATTGTTGAAAAAGGTGGGAGTTTTGTAGCTGTATGAACTCCCTTACTTTGGAAAACCATAAAATTTGTACCAGTGGTTAATGAGAAGAGTCCATGAGGAGTTCATCTATTTTGTTGGGCGACGAATGAGGCTCATCGCATGCTTGATTAGGAGTTTGATAGGAATAAGGAGTTTGGGTACTGAATTGAGAAACAACCTCACTGATAAGGAGTGCAAGTGTTTCTACAATTTTAACCAAACTTAAAGCAAGAAAGCTACCACCTAAAAATAGCTTCCTAACCTAGCTAAAAATGGGAAATATGCACCATCATGATGAAGAAGTGAGCAAGTCCTACCCTTTAAACATTAATAACTTTGAATCTAATCAAAACACAATGTAAATGCATGAACTCTATTCCCCTTAATTGCCTAATTAAACATTTAAAATGGACCTAAATAGTCCAAATGGCAATCAAACCATATTTGCTTGCTTTGATCCTTCAATGGATGCTTGGGTGTGAGGCTTAGCTCTTCAAGAATGGAGGATGGAGGGCTCAAGAATGACAAAAGGCTATTAGTAGGAAACTATGTGCTTACTTTTGTCTCTTGAGAGATTTAGGTGTAAGTGTAGAAGGTAGGAGGGAGGGTTGTTTATATAGCCCAAAGGATAAAGGATTCAACACATCCTCATGAATGTGGGACTAATGGAGATGTAGAGTTAGTTATGGATAAGGGGGGTTTAGATGGGGTTGAGTTAACTTTAGGAGGATTTAGTTTGTCCTCTAGTGGCTCATGTGGATAAAGGGGGTGTATTAATTAATCAAGATGATTAATTAAATACATGTGCAAGGTTTTATAAGCTTTTAGATGGATATTAGTGTGATTTAGACCATTAGAAGGGAATTAAACCAATTAAATAGTGATTTATTGATTTAATGAGAAGGGAGGCTAATTAATTAATAATAATTAATTAGACTAGATAGAAGGTGTTGATTAATGAAGGGTCGTTAATTAGGGTATGTGATTGGATAGGTGACTTAATTAATTAGCGTAATGTAATCAATTAACGAAAATGGAAGGTAAGATGAGCGCTATTGACAATATGTCGTCAATTTGCGGGAAAGGAGATAATTAGTGCAATTTAAGTATTTAAATTGCTCAAGTGTAATTATAGGTGTCTAAATTTTCCCCTCTTTGGGGTGGCATAAGTGATGCCACTTCAGAGATAATAGACGGAATAAAATTTTGAAGGGATAGAAGAAAAATTAGTGGGAGGGAGAGATGCCCCCTCGAGTGTTGATGGGGTGAGGAAAGAAGCCAATCGAAGATCGAAAAAGGTGAGAGATAGGAAAAAGAATGGGGAAGAGGCAGGATGCACCGGTGAGAGGGAAAATCAAGGGTAAAAGGGAAGTGATGTAGAAGAAATATGGAGGAGGGGAAAGAAGAGCTTAGCCTCTAGCCGCTGTTTATTGAAATAATTTGGATGTCATCATATTGCCATAAGAACTACATCATCGGTCCATATGAAAAATATAAGCATACGACAACGGTAGAATGACATGAAAAGCCATACTATGAACAATTGTCCATGGCTGAAAATACCAACTCCACGCAACATATAATAATGCAATGTAATACGAGAAGGAAACAAGCTCATTTAACAGGGAAAACAAGTACGAACACACATATCCAACCCAACAATGGTCAAGACAGTTGTACAAATGTTTTGTTATCAGTGCTGAAGAGATCCACAAGTTCATGATTAACGAAAAGGGTTAAAAATGATGCCCCTGAGCAAGGATACATGCAAGGGGAAATGCACAATGGACATGGGGTCCATGAAAAGCATTTTTGCGCAACGAAACAACACCAGGCAATGAAAGTGCCCCAGAGTACAGATGAAGCAAGCAGCTAGCTTTGTGAATGGTTGTGAATCCGGTGATCCACGAGTCGTATTAATCGGGGAAGATGTGAGACAAACCAACAGGATATGGAGAAAATACCATGCACAAGACACAAGTTTCAGCTGTAATAAGCAAGTTACCATTTTTGTAGGGTTTTTTTACTTTTTAGGATTTTTGAAAATTTTTGCCCTATTTTTTGGATTTTTGATATATATATATATTGTTTTTAGTGTTTTTGCTTTTCAAACCATGGTGAATAGTAGAAGAAAATAGAAGAAGAAAGTGAAGGGCCTAGGGGAAACAGAAAGTGCCCTAGGTGGAAGAAATGAGAAACAAACGACAAATAATGTCCTTGTTTAGTGGAAAAATTAAGAAAAAAAATATTATTTGAAAATAATTATTACGAAAGTGTGGAGAAGAATAAAAATTGCCAGGGAGCAATAAAATTGTCTGATTGGAGAAGAAAGGGGTATTACAAAGAAAAAAATGCCCCAATACGGTGAAAAATAAGAGAAAAATAATTATAAAAATTCATTCCATAGTGAACAGAGGAGAAAATGACGATCGAAACAGGCCTCCTGGCCCTCCTGACGGTGAAAAATAGGTTAATATACCCCACCAGGGGGGGGGGGGGGTAAAAATATCGTGACCAATTCATTTTAACTGATCAGTTTAGAAATTTTACTATGAGGCTCTGACCCTGAGGAGAACCATGGTGATTGCACGAGACAGTTTGAGGCACACAGATGTAGTCTGGGGGTACCAGCGGCACGCAGACGATGGCCCCTTTGTGAGTATCAAAACCTTGCTCGTTAATTTTTGTCATTAATGCATTAATTTTAGCTTTTAGCCATAGAAAAATGCGTAGGTGCACCTGCATGCAGGCGCAGACATTGGATAGGGGGCGCAGGTGCCTTTTTGGGGGCGTAGGTGTCTTTTTGGGGGCACATGCGGTAAAATAGCACACACGCACACATGCTAGCATCAAACATCACACACCCACACGCATGTGCACACATACACAAGCACATGTGCACACATGCACATGGGAAATAGGGTACACACGTGAAAAGCGTGGCGTAGGAACTAATAGGGCAAACACACACATGGGGGCATACGCATGCAAACGCAGGCACCCAATGTGTAGCACACACGCCAAAAAGGGCGTGCAGGCGCCCAAAAGAGGGTGCACGTGCCAGAAGACACACGCACACAAGTGCAGCACCAGAAATGTGGTGCACACACCCAAAAGGGCTGCGCAGGTGCCCTAGACAGGCGGAAAAAGATAGGAAAGTGTCCAAAAACATGACACTTAGAAGAATTTTTAGGATTTTTGGGTTAACCCTAAAAGATGAGATAGATTTTTAGAAGAAATGCTAGGAACTAATGAGCGGCGTGTTATTTTATAGAGACGACTACCAGTTTTGCAGACACGGGAGTGACATACCCGGATTGCAGAGTTAGAGGGTAGTATGCACCCGGCGTGACTAGCGAGCCATGGCGATACTACTTGAGGCAGTGGGGCTAGGCCCCGTGGCTCGGATGCCCTCTATCGTACTAGATCACGGCCTTTTGACTACGCTAGCCGAGCGATGCATAGCGAGAGTCAATGTTTTAGACTACCCACCAGGAGAGATGATGGTGACCATTGAGGACATGTTTGGTGGATCCTTCATGTGCCGATGATGGGCACTGTTGATCGAGTACAACTTTGATGCAGGGCTGATTAGAGCAGCTTGTAGTGCCCTATTTGGTGTTGACGATATCCCGCATGACGGGATGACTATAACATTACATGAGTTTATCTCTGACCCCACATTGCATCGGGGCCCTCTCTACATCATGGCTCTTATCAGTGGGTTCCTACTCACTGATAAGACAGGGACTTCATTCCTGAGAGGATTACTACCATTGGTTCATGGAATTTACATCGGCGAGAGATATTGTTGGGGGCAGTGTATACTGGCCCACTTATACTGGGATTTGCACCTGATTACATACCATGGTCAGAAGACCGTGGGATCCAGCCTCATTATTGCAGATATGGTCATGGGATCATATTGTGATTGGATGCCCCGTGGGCCCTTTCCGTGTCTGAGATCCTGAGGAACCATCATACATGGCTTGGGTAGCAGCTGGTGGAGATGTACATGGCCATCTTGGCAGCCTATTCAGATATAGGTGGGAGTTCGATGAGATGGTTGAGATAGACGTCATCTGGCGGCCATATAGGCATTTCCAGTGGCCAGAGGATGCCACAGAGCTCAGCATGTGCCTGGTGGAGCACTTTCTTATTGGCAGCCACAACTATATCATGGAGTTGTATCGAGTAGACAGGTGCCAGCGGCAGCTTGGCAGGGTACGAGGGGGTCCCCCAGCTAGATATCTGGCATGCACCCAAGGATTCAGAGAGGCAGACCATGGGGCCTCGTATATTGGTGGCCCGAGATAGGGTGAGTTTCACATAGGTGGTCCCACAGGTATGGGACCCATTACGACAGGTGAGAGATCCCTTGGACCACAACTGACTATGCAGCTTGGTATGCTACAGTATTACCCCGATGGCTCACCATTCTAGAGGAGGCTTGGGCAGCAGGCATTCGTCCGCCTATATATATATATATATGGCATGGAGCAGAGTGCAGGGTGAGGGCAGTAGCATAGGGGCCAAACCCAGAGGATCCCTTTGATGGTATCCCACATGATGGAAAGGGTGCCTCACAAGCACATGGACCAAGGCCACAGGGCCCAGTACAGGTAGTCAGTGCAGCCACCCAGAGGCAGGGTCTTTGAGCATGGACAGTCATCTAGAGCACCTTAGGGACCAGTTCCTAAGGCACACACAGCCTCCCAGCCAGTGGCATAGATAGCCATAGTACAGGTGCAGTTACAATAGCTCATAGCTGAGAGAGACGTGGCTAGAGCAGAGAGAGACGAGGCTTGAGGCTGGTGTGTGACTACCGTAGCAGAGAACGATGAGGCCCGAGCTCACATTGTGGCTTTACTTTCAGAGTGGGATCAGGCTCGGGCCCAGGCTGGCCCAGGAGATGATAGAGTAGCATGTTGCAGAGCCAGATCGAGAGATAGCTGCACAGGGGGCTTAGATATTGAGCCTCCTTCATCAGTCCCAGTCACAGGTGCGCATGGTCATTGTAAAGAGAGACCATGTATACGCATGATCACAGGAATTATTAGCATAGAGGGACCAAGCTTGCACCTGAGCTACACGTGATGACTACAGAGAGAGACCTAGAGGGTGCTGCTTCTAGACAGGCCGAGGCAGACCTGGGCCAAGTGATAGGCGAGTGAGATACTACCCTTCAGGCAGTGCTCACCTCTGGAGATGTGGACTTGATATGTGATGCCACTAGGCTTAGTGGTGAGGCCCTCTTTTACATGACTGCTTATTACATAGTGGTTCCGTCAGAGTAGTGAGTGGTACTGCCACAGCTATCAGGGTCGAGTGCATTAGGCTCTCAATCACGGAGATCCAACCATTCTACCAGATTAGTTAGACAACCTTTACCAGAGTAGCCGGCCACACTAGCACCATCCCAGCCTGCAGTGTTCCATCGTCCAGAGGACAAATCTGGGAGCCCTGGCAAGGGTGAGAGTTGTGGCTGAGAGCCACATTTTTGTTGTACAAATTCTTTTATATGTATGCCTCTTATGAAGGCTGATTTTGATGTACAGTTTTGTTATATATGTATTATGATGATGCCTCATGATGAAGGCTTGATTCTTTCAGATACATGCCCTTTTTTGATGGCATTGTGTATCGATTATGTATTGTATTGAGTACCTATCTAGATAGTGTATGTATGTGTACATACATTTTTTTGATATATCATCTGTGTACACCTCAGCTGAAGGCATTTTTGATATAGAGCACTGATTTGTATCCATTTTTGATATAGATGTATATTTGACACACATGTATATATATATGAGGATTACTTTGTTTTGGCTCAGATACACATGGTTATGAGATGATGTACTATATTGTTTTTGTGTCCTGATGCATGTCACATGAGTGGGATAATTTTATGATGTGAAATACCCGTTTTAGAAATTACTCTATATTGATTCTCATTACATTGTTGCATGTTTTTTGATTCAGCACTTATGGATGCATTGTGACACGAGATGGGCATACATTGATTCGTATTGCATGTTGCATGTTTTGATTCAGCACTTATGGATGTGTTGTGATGTTATCTTATTTTATGTTATCATTGTAAGTATCTAATTTCGATCTATACACATGTGCTTGATGTTAGATGATAGATCCTTAGATGATATCAAATGCATTTCTCATGTGTTATCTTTGATGAATATGGACGGGATGATATCATGATATTGGTGTGGGGGGGATATATTTTTGATCATGCGCAACCCCTCTTACCCCCATTGATGATACAATATGTGATGATTAGCTTAGCATACATGCATGATGTAAAACTTAGTATTTTTTATATATATGATGTATAGATGGTGTTAGATGTGATGATAATGATGGTAAGGTGATGTGAATGATAACAAAATAGAGTACATGTAATAAACACAACTAAGTGCTGACAAAGAACACCAAGAATTAATGCAATACACCATGATTCACCATGCTTTATTAACATGTAACAAACACAATCAAATGCTTAAGAAAGAACATAATGAATTAACACATTACATCATGATTTCCTAAGATTTTTATTAGTAGGTAAAAATGTACCGCAATATGCACAAGCAAGAATAAATCCAATATAAGCAAGAAAAGATGAATCTTGAAAAATTACGCCCAAGCAACAAAACAAACCAAAAGTAAGAAACACAAAACAACTATACAAGGAACAAGCAAAGCAAGGCAACAAGACAATGCAAGTAAATGTTTTTGTAACATATGTTTTCATGTACCAATTTTCTATTGTTTAGGTTTTTGCGAAACAATTTTCTATTGTTTTAGGTTTTTGTGAAACAATTTTCTATTGTTTTTGTGTTTTGTGAAACAATTTTCTATTGTTTTAGGTTTTTGTGAAACAATTTTCTATTGTTTTTGTTTTTTGTGAAACAATTTTTCTATTGTTTTAGGTTTATGTGAAACAATTTTCTATTGTTTTTGGTGTTTTCCAATGGTTTTCCAAAGCTATGTGTAGGTAACCAAGAAATCTTGGATGCCCCCAGCGTTAGATGGGGAATATACAAGGGCAGAAGCCACGCATTTATGAACAAGAAGGTGAAGTCATTGAATTGCTCCCAGCGTAAGATGGGAAATGAAAAAAGACCATACCCCTCACAGATGAATAAAAGAAGGCAAAGTTGGATCAAGGATTGACAGGATGGGGTGCACAGGGAATCCTGAAGGTAGAACCAGGGCTAGGCAAAAGACAACTACCCTCTAGATACATAATGCTTGTGAAAAATGAATCCTCCTGAGGCATCAAAAACCGGTTTTCACCCAAGGACTTGTCCAAAGTGCCACAATTGTGTGGTTTTCACTAATGGATGACCTGTTTTCTCTTTTTCCTTTTTGTGATTTTTTTGATTTGTTTGTATTTTTGATTTTTAACTTCCCTGCGCCATGTTCAAGCATATAACTGCTTAAGATGCATGGCATTCATGGGCTCCTGGAGCTCATCACCATTGGGGTGAGCTAGTTTGTATGCCCCTGTGCTGTACTTGGTGACTATAACATAGGGTCCCAACCAATGTGGTTTGAACTTCCCTTTCTTTTCTCACTCTTCTCTGGTGTTGAATTGGTTCTCCTTCATGACTATATCACCAACCTCAAACTGACAAGGGATGGTTCTCTTGTTTTATTTTTTGGAGACTCTGTGTTGATACACTTTCAGGTGATTAAGAGCGCGAATGCGCCTCTCATCTAGTAGCTCTAACTCAGCCATTCTTGCCACTCGATAATCCTCATCCTTATCCAGATAGTCCCGAAGAGAAATTCTCAGGGATGGAACTTCGATCTCTAAAGGGATGATAGATTCTGTCCCGAACACTAGGGAATATGGTGTCACACCCGTAAGAGTGCGAATGGATGTTCGGTAAGCCCAAAGGGCTGGATGGATTTGTAGGTGCTAGTTACGACCTGTTTTGCTGACCATTTTTTCCATTATCCTTACCAAAGTTTTGTTTGTTGCCTCAGCTTGTCCATTACCCTAAGGGTAATATGGCGTGGACCATTTTAACCTGATTTGGAACCGTTGGCAAAGAAATTTCATAGTTTTGTTCTTAAATGATTTCCCATTATCGGTAACAATGGCTCTGGGAATACGATATCGACAAATGATGTGATTCATGATAAATTTAGAAATTTGTGTTCCTGTGACATAGGTTAAAGGGATAACCTCCACCCATTTTGTAAAGTATTCTGTAGCTGTGATGATATGTGTATGACCATCAGATGAAGTAGGAGTAATTTTTCCTATTAAATCAAGTCCCCACTTGGAGAATGGCCATGGGGTAGTGATAGGTTGCAATGGTTGTGACGGAGCATGAATGAAATTTCCATACTTTTGGCAAAGCACACATTTTATAACATAATTGCAACAATCAGTTTCCATGGTAGGCCAATAGTAACCTACTCTCAACAGTTTCTTAGCCAAGACCATTCCATTTATATGTGCTCCACACACCCCTTCGTGCACTTCTTTGATTGCCTGGATTGACTCCGTCACATCTAGATAATGTAATAGATTCCCATCGTAGCCATGATGATAAATTGTACCTCCTAAAAGGGTGTAATGGGCTATCTGGTGAATCAGGATTTAATTTTCAGAATGGGAGATATCGGGAGGGAATGTGTTTTCCTTAAGATAGGTAAAGATGGGTTCGTACCACGGGGAATTGGGACCAACAACCTCACAAGCCAGGAAAGATTCTGACATATCATATGCGGGCTGGCGTAGATTTTCAACGAAGAATGGCATATCATTATTCTCTAGTGGAATACAAAGCATAGACCCCACCATTACCATGGCATCTGCCGATATGTTATGTGCTCTTGGGATTTTCTCAAAGGTGATGCTCACAAAATACTCCTTTAGAGTTTCCACTAACTTTTTGTAAGGTATGAGCTTGTCATCCTTAACCTTATACTCATCATTAACCTGTTTGATGATTAATCGTGAATCACCTACAACCTTGACATGATGAACATTCCACTTGATGGCTAGCTTCATCCCTGCAATAAGTGCTTCATATTCTGCAATGTTGTTTGTGCAAGGGAAGGCCAGGTGAAAAGCCTATGGTATAGGATCACCAGAAGGAGTAATAAGGAACTACTCCTGCACCTGAACCATGAAACGTAAATGATCCATCAAAATGTATCTACCACATGATAGATTCTTCAATGTAGAGCAAGGAGGCATCTGGTAGATCCAGACTCAAAGGTTCCGTGCTTTGCAAAGGTGCTTCTGCTAGCTGGTCCGCGAAAGTACTTGTCCCTTTAACCATGATTTTTGATGGAAAAATTCTATGTCAAACTCACTGAGTAGAATGATCCAATTAGCCATTCTACCTGTGAGGGTGGGTTTGGACAACAAATACTTGAGTGGGTCAACCTTGGATATGAGCTTGGTTTTAGTATTCAGCAGGTAATGGCAAAGTTTTTGAAAGGTAAAAACAACAGCCAAGACAAGCCTTTTCAATTTGAGGGTAATTGAGCTCATAGGCAATGAGGGTGAGACTCAGATAGTACACCACTTTCTCCTTATGGACCAAGGTCGTATTGGGCGAGCAGTGCACCAATAGTAAATTGTGTAGTAGAAATATAGAGCAAGAGTGGTTCCCCTAGAGTGGGAGGCATGAGGATGGGTGGATTAGCCAAGTACTGTTTAAGCAAAGCAAAGGCTTGTCTGTTGCTCGGGTCCCCAGATGAAAGTGATGTATCTTTTTAAGAAAATGGGTGAATGAGTGACATTTATCTACAAGCTGGGAGATGAAGTGGCAGAATGGCTTGAATTTTCCCCTATAAGCTACACAATTTTGCTTGATATTCTCAGGTGGAGGAATTTCAGTGATAGCTAGACACTTTAACAGGGTCTACCTCAATACCTCATCTTGACACAATGAAGCCCAATAGTTTCCTTGATAGTACACCAAAGACACATTTCTTTGGATTCATCTTAACTTTTTATTCACATAGGCATTCAAAGATACGCCGCAAAATAACAGGGTGATCCTCTCTTGTTTTGGACTTTCCTAGGATATCATCTACGCAGTCCTCCATGATATCATGAAAAATCACTGTCATGGCCCACTGATAGGTAGCTCCTGCATTCTTAAGGCCAAATGGCATCACCTGATAGCAGAAGGTGCCCCAAGGAGTTGTAAAAGTTATTTTGTGTTGGTCTTCTTCAGCGCAATCTTGATTTGATTATATCCTGAAAAGCCATCCATGAGTGATAGCATTTCGTATCCTATGCTGTTGAGTCAACAATCATGTCAATGTTGGGAAGTGAAAAATCATCTTTAGGGAAAGTCTTTATTGATGTCCCTAAAATCCTTGCACATTCGGATACCAACAGGTTTTTTCTGGACAGGAACAATGTTCGATATCCATTCAGAATAATCAATTAGCCTGATGAATCCTGCTGCAAGCAATCTTTCCAACTCTTCTTTAACCAACAGGGCCACTCTTGGGTGCATCTTTCAGAGCTTCTGTTTGATAGGCTTTGCATCTACGTGCATGACTAGGTTGTGCATGACCAAAGTCAGATCTAAGCTAGGCATGTCTTTGTAAGACCATGCGAACACATCAATAAACTCTCGCAACAACATAGTGAACATATTTTGTTCTCTAGCTGAGAGTGATGCTCCCAAATTTTACTATCTTGGGATCTTCTTCTGTACCAATATTGACATCAATGGTTTCTTTGACTAGAAATTTTGATAAGTCCTCCATACGTGTAGGATCAGGAGGTAGGTTGAGATCTTCATCCAAGGATGTCTCCACGAGATTTTCATCCTTGGCATGGTCACTTTGTTTTTCCTTTGATTTTTCTTATTTGTTTGTCAGCCAGTGCCTCAAAGAGGTTTTCACTATGTGACTTGGACTTTGATTTTTGCTGAGGCTTTTCTTTAGAACTTTTTCCCTCGCTTTTCTTTAAATTTTGTTGACCATGAAGTTCAGCCTCCTCACCGAAGTAGGCGCAGGTGTCTAAGTCGATAAAGAAACCTTTCTTGTGATCTCCAATGGGAATTGTATCCCTTATGCCCATGAACTCTGTGATAGCCTCGTTGTTTTCAAATAAATCTAGTGGCACGTGACGTTGTTGGTCCCATTCAACAAGGGAAGGGTATACAAGGTCAAGGGTTGGCTCTGTGGGGGTTATGGTTAGGACAACGTTGTTCATGAAAAGGTTCGTGGAGGCTAGATCCTCATATTGGCTACAATGGGAATCCGTATCACTGTCTAGATAGTCAGAGCTATCCTCATGCTCTAGAACAAGTTGTGTCTTGATCATTGGGGTGTGCTCCATAAGGGTGAATCCCAATGCCGTATCTTTCTATTTTTAAATGTGGAAGGGGGACTAGTTCTCTTTTTCCTTGTTCATTCCTCCCACATCCTAGGCCTTTGTAGCCCATGGAGTACATCATTCTACTAGATTTTTCATATTCCAGGGTTTGATAATAGGATGGCTGAGTATCCTCAAGGACCCAAGTCGTAGGTGGATCAAGCAATTTCTCCTCAGCTAACAAGCCTCTAGGTAAGAATGACCCAATAGTGTGTTCCTCTCTAGGTCTTCTGAAGTGGTAGTTGGGTCAACCTCTAGTCTTGGGTGACAGTGAGAGGTCAGAAACCAAGAGCACTTAGTTGTACATTATACTCCCCATAGCCATATTCAAGTATTTTCATCTCCCATGAATCAAATGGAGATGTTGAAGTAGACGCCCCATGAGCGCAAGAACTAAGAGAATATGAATCCACCCAGGATTCTATGGCCTTAGACTGGAGAGGGATAGCTATATCTGTGGAGGGACATGCATATGTACCCTTTTGTGCAAAGCTATTGAGAGCTCTACAATGAGCAAAGGGCTTGGAATCTCCTTGCATTGTAATCGTATGCCCCTCATGCTTCAACTTAATGCATTGATGAAATGTTGATGGCACAAACTGCATGACATGAATCCATGGTCGGCCTAGAAGCATGTTATATGGAAGTTCCAAGTCTAGGACATGAAACTTTGTTTGATGACAAGTGGGACCACCTCCATTGGCAGCGTGATGGTCCCTGCTGATTCCCTTTCCATGTTGTCGTATGCGGTGATAGTGATAATATGGGACTCAAGATCTTCCTCTGTATGTCCCAACTGTTTGACCAACTTAAGCGTGCAGATGTTCAACCCAGATCCATTATCCACAAGCACCCATTTGATTTTCCTGCGGGTGACAACTACCTCAATGTATAAGGGAAGATTATGTGTAGGATTCTCAGTAGGGATTTCCCTATGGTTGAAAGTGAGATGTTCACTTTGGTGCGATGTTTTCCACCGTAGCTTGAAGGTGTGTAGGATCGACTTCTAAAGGCACTCCTGACCCCTGAAGAGTTTGATACAGAATGTCTTATGCACATTGGATATCTTGAGAAGATCTAAGATCGAAATCTTAGCAGACATATTTTCAAGTTGTTCTAAAAGGTTATATTTACTAGTTTGTGGGGTCGACGGAGAAGGTTCCAAAATCATGAGGTGGGCATGCCTTGTTACTGCAGAGCAGTCCTTTCCCTTGATCTGGATGGTATTGACATGGTCAATAGGAGAGTGAATACATCTGATAAGTGAATCATAATGATTGTTATCTCTCTTGGTGTACAAGTAATTCGTGGCTTTATAAGTTTGGGATGACTCTCCCTGATCCGGCTTTGAATTTTCTGACTTATCATGCTTGGGGAATGGTTCTTTATATATCCCCATTTTCTCGTTAGGTGTTTATGTTTTTCCTGGGTTATCCACCTCTATCTCCCCATTGTCAATGAGGTATCTGAATATAATGGTGAAGCCGCAAACATTTGTCTGTCTTATGTCCTTTGACGTGATGCATCTCACAATATTCATGCTCCTTATACCATGAAGGTTTCGGAGCGTTGTCGTCAAATAGTTACGTTGTAGGATAGGTCATCATGTGGGCCGCATCCAATTGTTTTAGTATGACTGAAAAAAGTTCATTGAGAGAGGTGAATGTTCTTCACTTTGGTGGTGGTTGAATTGGGCCCTTGGTTAGTCTAAAAGGTTGACCTATTTGGACCGTTTGAACATGTTTGGAATCAGTGATTATGTCTCACACCACATTTTTATTTTTGTTAAATATCTTTGGCTTTTCCATGGGTTTGGAATTTTGGTTGTCTTTAGATTGGGTTTTGAGGGTTCCCTTGGCAATGAGAGATTTTTTAGCTAAATCTCTTTCTTGATAACCTCCTCAAAAGTACGAACACAATGCGTTTGCAGGTGGAAAGCTATATACAGGTTGAGATTGGGAATGAAAATACTAACCAGCTAATTTTCAGGGAAAGTGCAAGGGAAGTGACTAGCTATCCCTCTCCAACATTGGAGGAAGCTGGTGAAAGTCTCATTAGAGTGCTGCTTGGCACCACATAAGTCTGCCATTGTGACATCACTCTCTATGTTATACGAAAAGTGATGTACAAATCTTTCTATCGATTCTAGCCAAGTGAAAATTGATCCTCGTGGTAAGCGTGTAAACCACTCCAAGGGTTGACCTCCGAGACTCTTGGGAAAAATTCTAATAAGGTAATTGTTACTATAAGACACCTCTTGACATGCCATGTAAAAATATTTAACATGATCCCATGGATATCACTTTCCTTTATATTTGTCAAACTTTGGCATATCAAATTTCTTTGGAAAGGGTTGAAGGGTCATTGTCTTGTCAAAAGGATAGGGGCATAATTCTTTGTATTGATATTTCTTGATGCTCCCTATATTTCTCTCTTGTAAGCTCACAAGCATCGCTTTCATAGATTGCACTTCTTGTGCGAGCAATTTTTCTTTAGTGGGAGAAGAAGGGATGTAAACATGGTGATACCATGTGTCTTCTTCTCCTTGGTTTTCTTGATGGAGTTAATTGATTTTAACCTTAGGCCTCAACTTTTGAATGTTCTTGTTTACATCTTTCTGTACATGGGAAGTAAGAAAAGCTAGTTGTTAGCTTAGGTTACTGATTTATTGTTGGATTGTGGCTTAGTTTGTGGATTCTTCTTCTAAAGGTTCCTCCTCTTCACACTATGGAGATTCTTCACCAATCTCATATTCTATCTTGTTTCTTCATGGAACTTTGATAAAGGGTATTCTATGCCCTACCACTTTATCATTTTCTGCATAAGAGGTAGAAGCTTGTCCGTGTGTTAAAATATCTTCCATATTGATAAGGGGACGTTCTTCCTCAATAAAATTATTTGCAGGTAGTATGATTGTCATTCTTGATGGGAAATTTGGCCCCTAGTTATATGACCCATGCCAACACTCTATCTTTGTTTCTAAGAAGAAATTCATCTAGTAGAGTGGGCTCGAAATCAAAGTCTGCATGTGGAGATTCTAATTCATTTCCACTATGATCGACCATCTCTTCTGTTTCCTTTTCTTCTTAAAATAATGGTCCTAGGTTGTGTCCAATGAAGGGGTTTGACCCTTGTCTATTAGAGGTTTCCCAAGCTTACACTTATTGTTCCTCGTATGTCTATTTCTTTAACCCTAGACATGTTTTAGGAGCCATGTTTTCGTGATAGTTTCACTAGGGTGGGTTGTAGATGTGTTCAAAGCTTAGTGAGCACCCCTAGGTGAAATGTAAGATATATTTGTTAAGAGTATGAATAAATCAACAATGTGAGAATACCAATGTGATAGAGTGATAAATCACCTAGTGACACAAGCGTTTGGTATTAAAACCCGTTTAAATGAAGTACCTCCTAGACTATGTTTCAAAGAGTAGTTTCACGTCGCAAGATGTCTTAACAAAATGTTTTCACTTCTATGCCAAGTTCAAGGGAATGAACAAAATGTAAGTAAATACAAGAAGTCAATGCGATCTCCCAATCAAGATATATGATGAGCAAGCTCAAACTTGATTAAGACCTATATCTCAAAAAGTGCCAATTACAATTCATGAATGACACAACAATATCACCAAGATATGTTAACCCACTTTGTGAGAAAGTGAAGTATTGATATCAAGGTGTTATTGATATAACACGCACAAATGGTAACACCTAGCACTCTTTGAAATCAAGGTAATAATAGAATCAAACTAAAAATCTCAAAGTATAGCTAGGAATAGTTAAAAATGTGTGCAACGTAACCTTACAATATAGATATTTATGTCAAGTTTACAAGAAACAAGACGTAAATATTGAAATTGTAGTGATATGATACAAACAAGCTAACTCTTCTAAGGAAGTCTATGGTGATGAACCATGCCTAACTATAATGATGATCTTGACATGGGTATCAAGATCACAATGGCTACCAATGAAATGAAAACACTTCCACACACTTTAGACGTTTAACTAACCCAACCGTAAACATGGATGGGCGTAAATGGGCATAAAAGTGAGAGAAACAGTCGATTGGTAACACAAAGGTAGTCACCCTTCTTCTGATAAACAAATTGTCAAAATAATGTGAAGGAAACAAATAAAAAAAGGATGAAAAATGTTGGCTTCACTTCGGCAGAGTTTCACCTCACCCTAAGGCAAGTAAAAACTAGGTGAAAGTAACGCGTCACACGTTTCACAATGAAAATATGGTTCACAACTCAACATGGTTTTAGAATGGTCAAAGTGGGCTCTTGGCCAAAGTATATCTTCCTAGGTGGTTCTCTCGTCCTAGGTTCTACAAAGATTATCCACGAGCGGGACGATTTGCCCAAAAAGTTGCAATGACTAGTTTGGGAGTATCTCGACCTTTTCCCCCTCCAAGCACAGTGGGAAATAAATGCATCCAAGTGTGTACTTAAAATGGTCACGTAGGGAAAACTTGTAACTCTATCTCACAAAGGATTTACTAGTCAGATAGGTAGTGCGGAGCACTTCCCATTTCGTCCACAAGGTTCCCTCTTGTGTGGACTACTTTGGGGTTCCTAGAACCACCCCCATTGTTGTAGCTTAATGTGTTATGCCAAAGGGGTTATGTTCCAGTTGAGTGGAGAGGGACGTACCCTTTTCTAAAACCTGCAATATAATGTTTTGAATATGTTGTTCGTTTTATCTTTTTTAATTAGATGTGGTTTGCTTGAACACCATTTGGCAACCTATATAACAACCGTATTAGTGTTTTCTAAATTTTGTTTTGATTCCTCCATTCTTTGACAATTGATGGCATTTTGGTAATGTATGATGATTTTTAGTAGTTTTCCATCAAGAGAGAAGGCATCATTTCTGATTCTCTAGATTTTCCAAGGACGCAAGAGAAGAGCATATGTGATGTCTTCAAAAACCAAAAAAGATATCAAATGGAAAAACACTTTAATTCAACTATGCCAAATTAACCAATTCCAACGTCAAATACTCTTAGAAATCCTAAAGCATCAAAATGACGTTAAGAATCATTTCTAATTCCCAAGATTGCCCCAAGGGACATAAGGGAAGAGAATACGTGATCCTTATTCCCATCAGTAAACAATATAAAATATCACCTAATCAAATACAAACATGTAAAAACAGCCTGCAAAGACAAATATATGATTAGATAAACCTACAAGAATGTTATCACATTAACACCTTAAATTTTAAAAATGCAAAAGGATGTTTGTGCCCTCTTTTGCACCTGCGCATGGGTTAGGGTGTATGTGCCACTGAACATTGTTTTTGGTCGACAGTGCACCTGCGCTACCCGAGAGGTGTGTGCGCCATGAAAATAATATATGCACCACTAAAATAGTACCTATGCCACTATTGTGGAATTTTTGGATTAATCAAGTGCTTGCGCCACTAGAGAGGTGTGTGTGCCATAAAACAACGTATGCACTACTTTGAGAAAAACAAACAGAATAACTGCATTACCCAAAAAATGTGCCTATGCCACTAAAACAACATGAGCACCCTGGTTAGGGCATGTACGCCGATCTGACAAGTTTCAGAATGCAGTGAAGGTACAATACAAAATGATGTTAGTGCCTGGGTTAGTGTACCTGTGCACTGGTTAGGGTGTGTGTGCTAGGGTTAGTGCGCATACGTCAGAGGTTGGCAGACAGAGTGATAAGTTTTAACAGTGTGCCTGCGCCACCAGAGAGACATCTGCACTCTGATAAACTATGCCTGCACCACGAAAATCATGCCTGCACCCCTAAAATCATGCCTCTGCTAGACTTGCAACCAAAGTATGGCAAAAACACAAGAAATTTCACAATATCTCAAAATTTTGACAAGTTAACTTAAGAATGGCAATAACCCATTAAAATTAAGGCTATGAACATAAAGTTACACATATCAAATGAGAAAAAATTCCAAAAAATAGACATTAATTACTACATGTGCATATCAAAATTTAGCCAAAACAATGAAACTTAAACTAAAATGCCATGGGACTAAGTGTCCTACCAGGCGTGCCAAATGTGTGCAAGAGTTTCAACAATTTTAACCAAACTTAAAGCAAGAAAGCTACCACCTAAAAATAGCTTCCTAACCTAGTTAAAAATGGGAAATATGCACCATCATGATGAAGAAGTGAGCAAGTCCTACCCTTTAAACATTAATAACTTTGAATCTAATAAAAAAAAATGTAAATGCATGAACTCTATTCCCCTTAATCACCTAATTAAACATTTAAAATTGACCTAAATAGTCTAAATGGCAATCAAACCATATTTTCTTTCTTTGATCCTTCAATGGATGCTTGGGTGTGAGGTTTAGCTCTTCAAGAATGGAGGATGGAGGGCTCAATAATGACAAAAGGCTATTAGTATGAAACTATGTGCTTGCTTTTTTCTCTTGAGAGATTTAGGTGTAAGTGTAGAAGTAGAGGGAGGGGTGTTTATATAGCCCAAAGGATAAAGGATTCAACACATCCTCATGAATGTGGGACTAATGGAGATGTAGAGTTAGTTATGGATAAGGTGGGGTTTAGATGGGGTTTGGTTAACTTTAGGAGGATTTAGTTTGTCCTTTAGTGGCCCATGTGGATAAAGGGGGTGTATTAATTAATCAAGATGATTAATTAAATACATGTGCAAGCTTTTATAAGCTTTTAGGTGGATATTAGTGTGATTTGGACCATTAGGGGGAATTAAACCAATTAAATAGTGATTTATTGATTTAATGAGAAGAGAGGATAATTAATTAATAATAATTAATTAGACTAGATAAAAGGTGTTGATTAACGAAGGGTCATTAATTCGGGTATGCATTGGATAGACGACTTAATTAGTTAGCGTAATGTAATCAATTAACGAAAATGGAAGATAAGATGAGAACAATTGACAATATGTCATCAATTTGTGGGAAAGGAGATAATTAGCATAATTTAAGTATTTAAATTACTCAGGCGTAATTATAGGTGTCTACAAGTGGCAGCACACCTACTTACAAAGTTGAACAATCAAGAGCGCTGGTCGCAGGTAAACGAGGCCTAGTTGCATGTGGCAAAAAATATGATAGAAGGTGTAGTTTATAATTTTCCCAGTTACATTACTGAAACCATCATTGAGGAAGTGTACCAAGTTGAGAAGATAAGTTTTAGCATGATCCTTATGTCTCTTGTATTTGTAGAAATTGGAATGCCTGATGGGCCAAAGGCCAAAATATGACAATACTTGGAGGAGAAGAAATCTCTTGCAGAGAGATTTGCTAAGTATACATGTGATGGAACTGTGAGTGGAACTTTTAAATAGATATCATAGTTATGGTATGAGTGCTTGTGCATTGTGTTCGAGGAGGATAGGAGAATACCTAGGGATCTTCCTTTGATATTAGACAAAAAGGTAAAATTTGTTGTGTATCAACATTTTTGCATAGGGTGCTTCATGATGAAGGATGGGAAGTGGAGCCCTAGGTTTAAAATCCCATATGCCTTCACCGTGCACTAATTTTAGGAATATGTACATAGGTTTTTGAACACGCGCCGACTGTTATTCAATGCAGATAAAGTGTACTGTGACTTCCATATACTCCGGAAGACTTACATTTATCCAAGTAAGTCTACATACATTGAAAAATTAATTTAAGATGATATTAACATGAAGGATGTGATCTTGGAAATTGGGAAGTTTGGATCAGCCCTCATTTATATTTATCTTAAGCCCAAGCTAGAGAATGGGAAGTATCTAGAGAATGAGTTTATGCTCCCTGGAACACCCAAGAGGAAGCATACTGTGGGTACATTACAAGATGAAGAAGACACTTTGCACCTTAGAGAGGAAGAGGGAAAAGAATCATAAATTAGGGAAGACAATGTTGGTTTGAAGTAGAGGGGCAGGAAATAACCCATGTAGGAAAAAAAAAGAGAGCATGAAGTGACCCCTCCATTACATAAAGAAGATTAAGTGTTGGAGATAGGCGTTATGGAGGTGGATATATAACAAAGCGTTAGGGACCCAAAGTTTAAAAGGGTGCTGAGAAAAACAAAAACTCATTTGGTTCACAAGTGTTTCCTTGGCCTTTTGTGTTTTTTCTACAACATCATTTGGTTTCAGCGTTCTTACATGCCCTTCATCCAAAACTGTATAAACTAATGTGCGTAAATAATGCAAAGGAGATGGAAACTCTGATGTAAATTTATCCTCCAAATCTAGCCTTTTTCTCAAAATCTTGTCCCCAATTTGTTTTTTCATACTGAGTATCAAACACATCATCTCCTTAGTTGTCTTTGTTTCTTATGTCAGGTGCTTGATTTCAGTATCCTTTTCCTTATTATCATATAATAGTGACTTAATAGTTTCCACTTTGTCTATGTTCCTATGCATAACTTCTGTAGATACATTCGTTAAAGTGTTTCTCACCTATTCATCTGACATTTGGGTGGTCTTAACTGTGACATGGCACGAGTGTGGTGCTTTCTCTAGCCAGTGTGAAACACACGATTCTTCACAGACATCAAAGTTAGGCTCATCCATATGAGTTTACATACTCCACGATAATTGCTTGTGTGTGCGTGTAGTAGCCATGTTTACATCTTTCAAATCCCAGCCATAAAGGTCTTTGGGTTCCAAATTTATTTAGAACTACATGCGTATAATCTTGGTTGGGTCATCAATATACCCAACTATTGGCATTTCATAAATACCTTCATCTTTCTCCTTACCAGTGAATTTATCCTTTCTAACATGAACGCATGAATCCAACATTGGTTCTTCACCTCTTTATGTAGTGTGAGGTGTGTTTGATGGCTCACCCTTATCTATTTCTATTTATGTTTCCCTCAACTCCTCTTCATATTTCTTCATTTCTTCTACCTTAGGATATTCTATATCCTCAATCTTCCCTGGAGTGTATGGTGCATTTTCCCTAGATTTATCTTCCTCATCATCCTTCCAAGGAATATACTTGCACCTTTTCTTATTTTCAAGTTCTTCTTTCACAGGGGAAGTACTTTGTGACCTCCTAAGGGGATGTGATGTTCCCACACCTTGAGTTTTTTTTTTTCTCAGCACCCTTTTAAACTGTGGGTCCCTAACACTTTGTTATATATCCACCTCCATTACTGTATACCTTAAAGGATGAATTGAAGAAAGAATATTTGGAATTGAACATGTGCACGACACCAGATGTGATAATAAAGACAAGCAATATGGTCAAGGAAGATGAGGTCCTAATAGAAATAAATAATGAGACACTCAGACATGTGGAGAGGCTGACTTTGATAGCAGAAAAGTGCAATGTGCTTGTACTAGCCCAAGAACTGCACAAGGAGAATATAAAAGAAATTGGGAAACTAATAGTGTAGTGAATGGATGTCATGGACGAGATGGTCTCAAGCATGGCTAATGTTCTTAGAGTGTTGCAGAATGAAGGTGAGAACATGACCCTTGATGAAATGGAAGCAATACTTGTAGAAATTCTAGACAAAATAAATAAGGTGCTTATGGATTGGAATGACTTAGAAGAAAAAATCAAAGAAGAATATCCTGAGTTAATTCTCCTTATGGAAGAATAAAGTGTTTGGTATTCTTTCATTCTTTTGTATAGTTGTTCATTCATTCCTTATTATTTTCTCATGGAGAGGTAAGTTATGCTTACCCATTTCTAGGGGTGGAAATGAAATTAGGGTGGGGGTAATGTTGAGCTGATGAATTACAACCTAAGTATTAGAGGCACTTAAGGTTTTGGCACGCAGAAACATGGCGTGTAGGTGTGTAAAAAATAATAGTGGAACATAGCGTGTGTGGGTAAAGCAAGGAATTAGGACTTAGCCATTTTCTAGTTTAGGCTAATTATAGAAAGAGTGCAAATCACATTTTGTATAAGACTTGAAGAACACACAAAGAATATTTTGGACAAGTAGAATATCAATCAACATGCATAGTTTTGGAGCTATTAATAGGATTATACTACAGTTGTATTATTATATGATCTATTATTAGTGAGCTTGCATGATTTTGTACTTATCATGTAAGGGCGCATGGTTATTCTTAGCATACAATCTATTTTTAAAGGTGTATGGGTGGTGAAGGAAAAGTCCCCAACCATATATATGTATTGATTTTCACGGTTTAGAGGATCCATGTCTTGTTAGAGTTATGCTACTAATTTATGGGCATGCATGACTTATCATGACAATATTATGTATGTATGAAGATTTTTTGTTTTACGACAATTAATATAATGGATATTTGTGGCTGGATATTGATTGTTGACACATATTTTAATGAATCTTGCAAGGTAAAGTTAATATTGATTCTAGTATGAGTTAACCTTACTTATGATTGAGACCTAGATTTGGTTTATGTTATGCAATATACTTGATTATTTATTATGGATCTGGAATATTTATATAATCACGCTAATTTCTTGAGAAAACTACCATAAAGAGGGACCTAGTACCCTTGTGTGTTTTGGGTGAGTTCTCAGTTCAGGCTAAGTGATGTGTCAACGCGCCTTGGAATTTTGTGGGTAAAAAAAAGGCTACACAAAATTACTATAGAAAATCCTTGCAGAAAGAATAAGCATAAGTAGCATAGTGAAAACCTCTTTGAGGTGCTTGTGGAAAAAAAAACAGAAAAATAAACGGAAAAGATAGTTCCACCATGTAAAGATAAAACCCTCTTTGAGCCACTTGTACAAGTGGATCTTACTCTCCCTCCGATCCTACATGGATGGAGGACACATCAAAGATGTTAGTTGAAGAGACAATCAATGTCAAAATTGGGTCAGAAGAGGATCCTAAAATGATAAAGCTGGGAGTTTCACTCTCAGTACAAGAACAAAAAACCTTTGTAAAACTATTACAAGAGTTTGTAGAAATATTTTAATGGTCATACAAAAATATTCTAGGTTTGGACCCAATGTTGGTCATACACTATTAGGAATTAGAGAACAAATATGTGGAAACAATTCCTCAAACCACTGTAGTGGGAAACTATATAGCAGAATTATACTTGCAGAAATATAATAGCATAAATGAATAATGCACAAAAGAAGACAAGACAAGATTTAACGTGGTTCACCCAATGTGGGCTACATCCACCAAGAACTTGCTCATATTTTATTATCAACAAGAGTATAACAACTCTCACAGTCTTCTCGCATTTATGAACTCACAACAGAATTCCAAAGATGCTAAACCACATCTAAACCACAATTGACACCCAATTACATAACCTTGATCACTCTTGATCACCTCTTGATCTATAAGACTCAAGACCTCTTGAACACTCAAGATATCTTTAAGATACCCTAACACCTCTATTTATAGGATTAATATCCTTCTAAGAAGCCATAACGCCGACCCTAGAAGTTTGACAGTCGTGATCTTTCAACTTCCCACGGATGGAAAAAACACTCTCGACGTTAACAACATGTTAATATAAACAACATAACCACACATCGACTGCATAACCACGTCATAGCAAATGACTGCAAAATACTCCTGAAGTCTCCAAACTTAACCGTTCGAGCTCCAACACTTCAACACTGATTCAAGAAGACCAAAAACAAGCTCCACACCCCAACAATCTCCCACTTGGTGATTGTTTCCACTACGAAAAGTTCTTAACCCTTCATTATCAACCATGAAGGCCAATCAAAGTTGAACACAACTTCAACTTCTCCCTTATGAGGTCCTTTATCATCATATCCATATGATTTTGATTGGTATGAATCTTTTCCAGCTTTAACTTATCTTCTTCCAAAGCTATCTTGATGAAATGATATCTCAACTGAATGTGCTTTGTCCTAGAGTGGAAAACAGAGTTTTTTCACCAAATGAATAGCACTCTGACTATCACTATGTAGTCTCCCAAATTATTTCTTGTGACCCAACTCATCAAGCAACTACTATAGCCAAATCATATCCTTGCCTTCGTGGCAGCAACATACTTAGCCTATGTGGTTGACAAAGCCACAACCTTTTGTAACTGTGAAATCCAACTCACTGCTGTATCACCAACTGTAAATACATAACCTGTCGTGCTCCTCCTGTTGTCTAAATTTCCTGCCATGTCTGAATCTACATATCCACGTAATGTAGTGTCTGATCCACCAAAACACAATGCTTCTCCCATGGTCCCTTTCAAATACCGAAAGATCCACTTTACTACCTGTCAGTGCTCTCTACCTAGATCACTCATAAACCTTCTCACTCCTCCCACTACATGGGAAATGTTAGGCCTAGTGCATACCATAGCATACATCAAGCTACCAACTGCTGATGAGTATGGTATCCTAGACATCTAGATTCTATCCTCCTTAGTCTTGGGACTCTGCTCCTTTGATAATTTAAAGTGACCTGCCAAAGGAGTACTAACTGGTTTCACATCCTATATACTAAACCTCTCAAAGACCTTCTTTATGTACTCTTCTTAAGATAATACCAGCTTCCTCTTCTTCCTATTCCGAGTTATTCTCATACCAAGGATTTGTTTTGCTACCCCCAAATCCTTCATAGCAAAGGAGTCACCTACCTACTTCTTGAGTACCTTTATTTCCTGTATGTTCTTCCCTGCAATAAGCATATCATCTACATACAGGGAAAAAATAATATAACTACCATCAAGAAACTTCTTGATGTACACACTATGGTATGAGTGACACTTGGAGTAACCCTACTCCTGCATAAAATTATCAAACTTCATGTACCACTACCATGGAGCTTGTTTCAGGCCATACAAGCTCTTATTCAATTTGCACATTAACCTATCCTTCCCTTTGACCTCATAACATTGTGGTTGATGCATGTATAATTCCTCCTCCAACTCACCATGAAGGAATGTAGTCTTCACATCCAACTGTTCTAAGTGCAGGTCTTCTACTGTAACTAAACCAAGAACAGTCCTAATAGAAGTCATTTTAACAACTGGAGAAAAAATTTCATCAAAGTCTATACCTTTCTTCTATGCAAATCCTTTGACCACTAACCAGACCTTGTATCATTTCCTACCTCCATCTTCCTCTTTGATTCTATACACCCACTTGTTTTGCAATGCTCTCTTGCCCTCTAGTAGCTCCACCAAATCCCAAGTCTTGTTTTCCATAAGAGATATATGCTCTTCATCCATGGCTTGCTCCCACTTCTTCTTGGCATCCACCTGCACTTCTTCCTCAAAGCACTCTAGCTCTCCACTATCAGTGAGTAATAAATAATTCAAAGATGGAATAAAACATTCAAGTTCCCTTATTACCCTAGAAGACCTTCTCACCTCAAGAGTTTGGGGTTCCTAATGAGTAGGTACCTAAACTAGCTGTGTCAGAGCATGTTGTACCTGAACTAGCCCCTTGGACACCTTACTGTCTGCAATGTCCTCTAACACTGTGTATTCTTTCTTTGATTCCTCTTTCTATTCCTGCAACTGATCTTTATACATGATTTTTTCATTAAAGGCAATATCTCTAGACCAAAATATTTTCTTTTCTTTAAGACTCCAAACACGGAAACCAAAATCATCTTCACCATATCCAACAAATGTGCATTTCTTAGACTTAGCCTCTAACTTGGTCCTATCATCTTTATCAATGTGAATGGATACCTCACATCCAAATACTCTAAGAAATGAGTAATCAATTTTATTACCAGACCAAGCCTCCTTAGGTATACCTCCATCCAAAGCCATAGAGGGTCATCTATTAATTAGATAAACAATTATGCTTACCAATTCCACCCAAAACATGAGTGGGAGCCCCACATGTAACCTCATGCACCTAGCATGCTCCATGATTATCCTATTCATTCTCTCTGACACTCCATTTTCCTATGGAGTATTTAGAACCATTATTTTCCTGCGGATCCCATTTACCGAATAGTAATCAATAAATTCATTGCTGCAATATTCCCCTCCATTATCTGACATGAGACATTTCAACTTGAGACCTTTTTCATTCTCAACCAAGGCTTTCCATCTTTTGAAAGTTTCAAACACATCATATTTCTTTCTAATGCAATATACCCAAAAATTTCTAGTTACATCATTAATGAAAGTGAAGTAATAACATGAACCACCAATATAGTTTACCTTAGCTACCCCCCATACACATGTATGCACTAACTCCAACTTACCCTCCTTCTTGGTAGGTCCAACCTTGAGGAATATCACCAGCTTCTATTTCCCATAAACAAAATCCTCATAGAAGTCCAAATCTAACTCCTTTAATCTAAGCAACCTGTCCTTTATAATCTGCATGCCCTTATGACTCATATGACCAAGTCTCTGGTGCCACTAAGTTACATCTCCACATGTAGCAACTAAATTGCAATAATCAGCACCATTGGTTAAATACAAAGTACCATTTTTCTTACCTCTTACAACCACTAGAGCTCCCTTGGTAACCTTCTAAGAATATGCTATAAAACTAACTGTACAGCCATCACTACCTAGCTATCCCATTGATATCAAGTTCCACCTCAACTTAGGCACATGCCTGACATCCTTAAGTAGCCATGTGTTCCCATTCTACATTTTCACCTGAACACAACCTTTCCCTACTATGCTACATGGTTCATCATCACCAAGATATACATGTCCAAAATCACCTTGAACAAAATTATTAAAGTAATGTCTATGTGGGGTGGCACGGAAAGAAGCCCCTAAATCTAACACCCTAGATAGATTCAAAAATATTATCTAAAGAAAGAATTAAGGCATCTTGACAAACATCACCTACTACCAAATTTACCTCTTTAGTTTCCTCCTTATTTTTCTTCTTATCCCGAAGAGCCCAAGAATCTTTCTTAGCATGACCAACCTCCCACAGTGCCAACATTCTAACTTACTCTTGAACTTTGACCTTTTGTGATCATTTGACTTCCCATAGTTACCTTTCCCTTTATTCTTTTGTCTCCCTCTGCTCTCCATTGTCAAAGTGTTTCCAGAAGTAGAAGAATCTCCGGTGCTCTTCCTTCACATTTCCTCACTTAGGATCACACCTATTACATCCTCAAACTTCAGCTTTGAGTTATTAGAGACTAAATTACTTACAGCCATAACCAAGCTATCCCAACTATCTGTTAAGGAGCACAAAATCAACAAAGCTCTAACCTCATCATATCGAGTTTAACATACTCACAACCATATTAAATTCATTGAAATGATCATCAACAGAACCATTCTCAGACATCTTCATATTAAATAACTTTTTTATTAAAAAGATTTTATTAGAGGCAGAGGGTTTTTCATATAACTTCCCCAACACACTCATGAGACCTTCCGTGGTCTTCTCTTGCAATATGTTGAAAGCAACCAAAGATGCAAGGCATAAACGAATTACCCCGAGTGCCTTTCTATCCAGAAACTCCCAATCCTCATCCGACATGGCTGTAGGTTTCTTTGATTTTCCAGCCAAAGGAACATGGAGGTCCTTCTGATATAGTAATCCTCCATTTGCATCTTCCACAAACCAAAGTTCTACCCATTGAACTTCTCAACCCTCGATATTCCCTCATCTGCCATAGCTCCCACTCAAGCTAAAATTTCCATGTGATTTACAACTTTAGAAAAAATCCACCATAACTCTGATACCAATTGTTAGGAATTAGAGAACAAATATGTGGAAACAATTCCTCAAACCACAGCAGTAGGAAACTATATAGCAGAATTATACTTACAGAAATATAACAACATAAATGAATAATTCATAAAAGAAGACAAGATAAGATTTAATGTGGTTCACCCAATGTGGGCTACGTCCACCAAGGACTTGCTCAGATTTTATTATCAACTAGAGTAAAAAAATCTAACAGTCTTCTCTTAGTTATGAACTCACAATAGAATTCCAAAGATGCTAAATCACATTTAAACCACAATTAACACCCAATTGCATAACCTTGATCACTCTTGATCACCTCTTGATCTCTAAGACTCAAGACATCTTGAACACTCAAGATATCTTTAAGATACCCTAACACATCTATTTATAGGATTAAAATCCTTCTAAGAAGCCCTAAATCCGACCCTAGAAGTTTGAAAGTTGCGATCTTTCAACTTCCCATGGATGGAAAATCAGTCCCGACGTTAACAACATGTTAACAGCAACGGCGCAAAAATGGCACAGTGACTACACAACGACGTCACAGCAAACGACTGTAAAATACTCCTGAAGTCTCCAAACTTAACCATTCGAGCTCTAGAACTTCAACACTGATTCAAGAATACCAAAAATAGGCTCCACACCCCAACATACACAACCTTGTTGTATATCCAAATGCCAAACCTATCAAGTAGAAACTAAGGAAGATGCACCCAAAAGTTACACTACTTGTCAAAGAAGATCTAGAGAAACTATTAACAATAGGTTTTATCAAACCTATTGACTATTCAGATTGGATACCTAACATAGTCCCAGTCCAAATGAAATCATTCGACATCAGAATATGCATTGAATTCAGAGACATCAACAAAGCATGTCTCAAAGATGACTTCCCCTTACCTAACATCAACATGATTGTCGATTCAATTGTTGGTTTTGAGATGTTGTTCTTAATGGATGGAATTTTAGGCTATAACCAGATCAAGATCACAGAGTAAGAATAACATAATATTGCTTTCATCACCCCTTGGGGGATATTTTGATATCAAGTAATGACTTTCGGATTCAAGAATTCCAAGGCTACATATCAATGAGAAATGACCATCATATTCTATGACATGATGAATGACATCATGGAGGATTACGTGGATGATATCCTATCAAAATATAAGACTAGAGAAGAGCACCCATAAGTGTTGAGGTGTATCTTTCAATGACACTGAGATTACAAGGTTTGCTTGAATCCTAAGAAGTGCATCTTTGGCGGAAAATCAGAAAAATTATTTTGTTTCATTGTTTCACAAAGGGGGATAGAGGTAGATCCCACCAAAGTTATAACTATTAGAAATATGACTCCATTAACAAATGTTAAATAACTATGAACTTTACAAGGAAAGATTCAAGTAATATGCTGATTCATATCAGAACTTGTAGATAAGTTCCATCTATTCACACATCTGTTGAAGAAAGAAGTTACATTTAACTAGGGACATGACTATCAAAAGGTCTTTGAATTACTTAAACAATATCTAACCAGTCCACCTGTTCTCATGCCACCTACCGCAGGTGAACCCCTACTATTGTATATCTCAGCTACCTAGTTGTTGGATGTTACCTAGCTGTGGTCTTTACATTTCAGAAGCTTCACCACTATCTCCTTAATAATAAGACCAAGCTGATATCCAAAGTTGACCCTCTCAAATACCTCTTACCTAAACCTTCCCTTACAAGACAAATGGCTAATTGGATCATCCTCACTGAGTTTGACATTGAATTTGCTAACCAAAAATCCCTAAAAGGACAGGTACTTGCAGATCAGCTGGTTGAAGCTCCTCTACTAGGAATGGAATAATTTTATATGGATCTACCAAATGCATCTATGATGTACATTGAAGAATCCATCATGTGGCAAGTCCAATTTGATGGTTCATTCACCTTTCATGGTTCAGGAGTAGGAGTGGTACTTATCACTCCCACTGGAGAAGTCATTCCATAGGCATTTCATTTGGGATTCCCTTGTATGAATAATATTGTAGAATATGAGGTACTCATTACCGGATTGAAATTATCTATCACATGGAACATTAGATAGTTACGAGTCATTGGTGACTCCCAATTGATCATTAAGAAAGTTAATGATGAATACAAAGTTAAACATGAGAATATTTTTCCGTACAAAAAATTGGTTAAAACTCTGAAGGAGTACTTTATACATATTAACTTTGAACAAAGGCCAAGATCACATAATCAATTAGTAGATGCCATGGCTACAATTCAGTATTTACTACGCATTCCATCTCAGGAAAATGAGATGTTGTTATTTTTTGAATAGTTGTGAGTTCTTACATATGACATGCCAAAATCTTGTCTAGCATGTGAAGTTGTTGGTCCTCTATCCCCTTAGTATGATCCCATTTTTAAGTACTTACAAGATGGAAATTTTCCCCCAAATATCTCCCATACTGAGAAAAGATCACTTATCTATTGTATAGTCTGTTATACCCTCCTAGGAGGCACACTCTATCGACACGGCTATGACAGGAATCTACTACATTGTTTTGATGTGACCGAGTCAGTCCAAACACTCAAATAAGGGAATGGAGGTGTTTGTGGAACACACACAAGTGGGATGGTCCTTGCTAAGAAACTATTAAGAGTTGACTACTTTTGGTTTACCATGGAAGCATACTTTTGCTAATTTGTCAAGAAATGTGAACTTTTCCAAAAGTATGGAAACTTGATACATGCACCAACACATGATTTGTAGCCCATCACAACACCTTGACCATTTTAAAAATGGGGACTTAATCTCATAGGGAATCTCACTCTAACTTCCTCATATGGGCACACTCATATTATCATTGCCACTAAGTACTTCACCAAATGGGTAGAAGCTGTACCTCTCACTTACGTAACTGGTGCGCAGATCTCCAAGTTCATAATGAACCACCTCATTTTCCGTTACGACATCCCCTATGCCATTGTAGCAGACAATGGTAAATGCTTTAAAAATAATATGGTCAAATCATTATGCCAATGCTTCCACATACAACTCAAATGGTCAACTCCCTATTACCCTCAAGGTAATGGACACTTGTTCACATCATGGAGAAGATGGTTAGAAAAACTTGTCGTAATTGGCACTTACAGATCCATCCCACCCTCTGGGCTTATCAAACCTCCATCCACACCCCTACTAGTGCTACTCCTTATTCATTATTATTTAGCACTGAGGTCATTATACCCTTGGAAATTGAGCTTCCCTCCCTGTGAATATCTCTCCGGAACTATCTAGACAAAGACAAAGTCTACATGGTAGCTCAGCTAGTAGAGTTAGAGATATTGGATAAGAATCATATGAGAGAACTCAATCATTTGAAGTTTTATCATAATTGAGTGTCAAGAGAATACAAAGAATTGATCATACCTCGTCAATTTGAGGTAGGAGATCTCATTTAAAAAATAAAATCAGTTTAACATAGTAAAAAACCAGGGAAAGAAAGGAAAGTTTGAGCCCAACTGGTTAAGACCATATGTTGTGGTCACTAAGTATAGTTCAAGGGCATATAAATTGGCTCACTTGGATGGTGAGGAATTAAAGGAACCAATTAACACAATACATATCAAGCAGTTCTATGCTTGAATATGAGGTTCCCCAGAAAAGAAAGAAAAAAACAAGCAAAAAAAATAAAAAAATCAAGAAACAATAAAAAGAAAATAGATCGTCCAATTGTGAAAACCACACAATTATGACACATTAGGAAAGTCCTCAGGTGAAAAATGACTTCCAATGCTTAAGGAGGATTCATTTTTCATAAGAAACTCTCACATATGGACATATAACAATCACTTATGTCTAAGGATAGTTTTCCTAAAGTCTAGGGGTCCTCTTAAAGCTACCTTTTAGGGCCTTGATTTGGTTGATCTACTCCTGTATATCTATGTGTAGAACTCTCCTTTGTAAATTACCATCTAATGCTAGGGGCACCTTCCCATTTTTACCTTCTTGCACATATACACATGACATTCCAACCTTGTACATCCCCTCTATTGTTGGGGGCATAAAACTTCTTTGTTTACTATACATGGCTTCAAAGAACCTTTCAGAAAAAAAAAAAAAACATTCAAAATTTTTGGGAAACCCTAAACATTTGAAAACCCTTTTTCATGGAAAAAAACTATGAAAACAAATGTGAACAATAGCCTTGAAAATTATCTTTAAGATAACACCAAAAACAATAGAAAACAATTCAAAACTGTCCCACAAAAACAAAGTAGTGGTTTGATTACTTTTAATTATTGGTTTGTAGAGTTTTGATTGCATTATCGTTTCATGTTGTACGCTTTAAATTGAATTCATTTTCTTATTTTAAAGTGTTACTTTAATTTTTTGTACATAGGCATTGAGTTCTTTTTATCTTGCATACTTGTATATAATTGTGTTGTGTTAGTTAGGTTTGATTAATTTGTATTTGTTTTTTGTGTTGTACATTTTGTTGTCATCATAACACATATCATCTATCATCTATATATCATGTATCAAGAAAATCTAAGCTACATCATCATGAACATGGAAATTAAACTTGTATGCTAAGCTATCATCATATAATATCACCATGAGGGGAAAGAGGGAATGACTTCTGTCCCCCCTCAAACATAGACCATAATAAAAACGTGGATCATCATAAGTATCACATGAAAATATAATATGATATGATCTACTGCTATCTCACACAAGATATGATAAGTAGAACATGAATTAATGCATCAAAACATGTGATATAATCATAAACACATCATGAATAGGTCTATAATCATCATCATCATATAACGTGTAAAAATAAAATGTCCATATACAATGTGTCTTGATATATACATCTTGATACAAAGTATGCCATCATGGGCATGAATCAAAAATGTGCCTTCATAATGAGGAATAATCAAAATAATACATATACATCGATAAAAATGAGCCTTCATATCGAGGCATCTATACAAAGTACATACATCTGTGTATACATAAAAAAGTGAGTCATGTCTGACTCTATCCCTTGTGGGGACTAGCTAGCCCCTATGGTGGTGGGGGTCCCATCACCTGAGTACTCTGCCGCCCTATCTATTGCCTTGTCAGCTACTCAAATGATCTAACTGATCCAGATGCCACTATTCTCTACTCTCTCACAGTCATGATCATTGACTACTGGCTGAAATTGTGTACTCTCTAGCCATCGGGAACAACCTCGTAATACAAATATCGGTAAGAGGAATGCCTCCCGTTGGATGTCACCAAATACATATGCATCCATGTTGTCACTGTGACTCCATCGGTCTTCTAGAATGAAGTAACCTCTGCTGACATATTGAAAATCTTGTCCTGTCCAACTGTTTGCTTAGCCATCATCTGATCCCTCTTTGCAGCGATAGCCTGGACTTGTTCCCTGTCATGGTCTCTCTCTACAGTCAACTATTGTACCTGAGCCATGGACTACTGTAGTAAGGTTGTAACTTGTAGCATCTAAGCTTCCATCTACTGAATCTTCTTCCTCCACATGGTTTCATCGCACCCATATCCTCCATCTCCTTTTCCACCTCCTGGACTATGAGGCGGGCTATCAATCAGCCCCTGTTATGCACCTTGATACAAAGGACACTGTAGTGCTGCTCTATGAGGAGGTACATACTGTAATGGTTCTTGAATACTAACTGGTATGGCCACTTGGGGCATCTGTATCTATGGAGCTATAGTGATCTGTATCTGTCTTGGTGTTTTCCTCTATATTAGTGGATGAGCCTGTCAACCACCACCATCATGACCTTGTCCATCAAATTCATCATCACCTGAGTCATCTTCATCACTTCAACTCAATTGATTTATTGGTGGCCTAACCCCTACATCCCATGTGGTCTATGGAATAGTGAGATGACAAGGAAAAAATATATAATACCATGGTGCATATGCCACCATCACTCTAGGATCCTTGATCTATCTCAACGGAGCCCATACCTATGGTACCATATGATCAAAACTAGCTTGGGCTCTAGCTACATAGATCTGTGGCCCCATATCTAATGTCTCTCAATCTTGGTGTGCATACCACATCTCTGGTCCTAGGACATCTTGTATGACACCAAATTACTGATGACATCGGTCTACTCTATAAAAATCTATGATATATCTAGGCATAATTTTAGTGGTGAATATTTGTAATATGACAAATATTTCATTTTTGAAAAAAATGAAAAGGTAATTTTTCTGGCACGGGTCAATGACCTGTTCACCTAAAAATTATAGTTTAATTTTTTTAGGGGTCGTCTTCACCTACCCTTGAAACTATTCCCTATATAATCCTATATTATTCATCATGTAGAACACTACTAGCTCACTCATACCACCTGGGGGCATATGTATTATCAAGTACAGTAAAAAAATGACAAGAGGGTGGAGGCTAGAGACACACGACGTGGAGAGTTTGTTGACGTATGACAGGGAGAGTTTGTTGATGCGTGACAGGGAGATTTTGTTGACGCACGTCAGGGAGAGTTTGTTGACTCGCATCAGGGAGAGTTTGTTGACACATGACAAGGAGAGTTTGTTGACATGTGATAATGAGAGTTTTTTGACATGCGACAGGGAGAGTTTGTTGATGCATGATAGGGATAGTTTGTTGATGTGCGTCTGGGAGAGTTTGTTGATGTGTGACTAGAAGGCAGAGGATGTAGACACGTGATAGAAGATATGCTGTTGTGTGACAACAAACTTGTTGTCATGTGACAGAAAACCTCCTGTCGTGTGACAACAATTTTTTTGTTGCGTGACAACAAATATCCTATCGTGCGTCTGCAGCCTTCTATCACACCACTTGAAAATCAAGTGAAAATTTTGCATATAACCCCCAAAAAATTCACCTTCCCACAAAACCGGTTCCAGGGATATTCGCTAGATATTTCCCACCACTGATTTCCAAGAGGTCTCTTAAAATGAACCTTAGATATATCCCTAACTGCCAATCAAAAATTACTCAACCATACATCTACTCAACTCATATGCATCCTCTACCCATAGATACTACCAGTATGGCCTCCATACTATCATATGCTACTAGATCTCATCCAAAACTTAGCATTAATGATATGTGTCGTCCATGTGTCTGAGAACATCATCACCATCTGGGACCCATCCCATCAATGATGGCTCATTAGGATCCCAGATTGTAACACACTTGTAGGGGTGACTAACAACTATATGGTCCCAGACCCATATCTGTAACAAATTAGCTAGACCTATGGTATTCTAGCCATAGTATGTGATCAAATGTAAATCCCAATACAAGTGTGCCAGCATATACTAGCCCCATCAATATCTCTTTCCTTGAATCAACCCTCGTATCACACTAATGAGGCCAAGCAAAAATGATATCCCTATCTTGTCAATAAGCAGGATGCCATTGACAAATGCCATAAGATAGACTACTACTCATGATAGTCCCAGATCTACAATATAGTGGTATATCTGCACTGCCATACCTTGGTGAGATATCTCATCAAGACCAAATAGCTCGACCAGGCAGTCAGGGATATTATCTCTATCGCTAATATACTCTATCAACTTCCCTTGAATAGGCACATGTAGTATGCACTAGACATCCTCCAAATTAATGGTCATCTTCCCAGTCGAGATCTGGAAGCGTTGGCTATCACCGTGCTATCTCTTAACTAAGGCTGTGAGTATGCCCTAGTCTAGAGTGATATGTGGCATTTGTTCCATGTAAGCTAGTCTTATGACCTCTAACAAGATATCCATAATATTCCTATATTGTCAAGAGAAGCTCACCTCTAGGTCATCCAGATGATTGCATCACTCTCTTTTCTGTAAAGATGGTCGCCATCTCTGCAAGATAACACAACACTTGTTAAGACTTTATTTTCTTATATCTATATTCTTCTATTTTATCCCTAACATTCTTATAAGTACTACTCATATTTTCTTCCACACTTCCTATTTTCTTTTAAGTGTTACCTAAAACACTTTCTCAGTGCCTATGCACCCCTAAGGATGCATGCGTGCCCTAGTTGACATCTACACACCAAGAATGTGTGTTCCATCTTTTCAGCACATGTGCCCCCTTTATGACACATGCACATACAATATTTCCACCCCACCTGACATGCATGTCCTTCAGGATGCATGAGTGCATGTTTTGACACCTACGCATATGTGCACATGTTTTCCTTTCCTTGATGCTTGCGCATCTCTTTTAGCACCTGCCCACATGCACACATACTTTTCCAACATATGCATGTGATGGATGACACTTGTGCACCTCTAAGGGATGCACACACATTTTATCTACCCTAATTATGCTAATATATGCAATTAAATGACCAAATTTACAAAGAAGGATAGGGAATACATGAAGGGTCCATCGTCCTCCTCCCGTGCATACTCTCGGACCCTATCTACGTATCTTCTATGATTGTGAACTCTCTCCATTTTTCTCACAGGTCAAAGCACCTCACAGTAAAAATCAGCATGAGTTTGGTAAAAAAATGTATTATTCATGATGATTTACCCCCCCCCCCCCAGAGGGTATAGAGGGTATTTTTATCCTCGCCGCATTGCTTTTTTACCCACCATGCTAGCCAGGGGCATGTTTTACCTGCTGTGATAATTTTTACTTCCTCTATTGACCATCGTAATGATTATTTTTATTAAACAATTATTTTTGACCCATTTTCTTCTCTATGGGGAATTATTAGTTATTTTAGGTGATCTTTCAATCCATTAATTCTTTTATCCAATCAAAAAATTGCAAAAATCATAATTTTACAAAAAAAAATATAAAATTATTGAGAATCCAAAAAATCGTAAAAGTTCAAAGTTTGGTAAAAAGCTCATACATAGCTGAAAATCTCATATCTTGCTTGCATTTTCATGTGTTTTAGAAATAAATGACTCATGGATCATCTAAAGCTATAATCATTTACAAATCTAGACTGCTTGCTTCATCTGTACTCTGGGGCATAACGAGTTGCTTGGTGCTGTGTCATAGAGCACGATGATTTTTCATTGGATCCTGTGTCCTCCATCATTTCTCCTCACATGTACCCTTTCTTGGGGCACCAATTTTAACCCTTTTCATTTATCATGAACATATGGGAACCAAAACTTGATAAAAAAACATTTGTGCAACTATCTTAAACGTTGTTGGTTTGAGTATGTGTGTGTGTGTGTCTACTTGTTTCCATGTTAGATCAGCTTGTTTACTTATCGTATTGCATTGCATTTAGTATGTTTCATGGAATTGGTATTTTAGCAATGGATAATTGTTTATATTCTAGTTTTTCATGTCATTTTACACTTTTATTGTATGCTTATATTTTTTAATAAGGACCAATGATGAATATTTATAGCAATGTGATGAAATAAATATTGTTATACACAGTACTAGATCACTGATATCTCAATATCCCTTCCTCATTATTTTTCTTCTATATCCCCATTCTTCTTTCTTCCTTATTTTGTTTTTTCACTTGGGGAATCCTATCCCTCATCATTCTTATTTTTGATCGTCAATCGACTTCTTTCATCGCCCCATCGACACTCGAGGGGGCATCCTTCATTCTACTAATTTTTCTTCCACTCCAAAATTTTTAGTTGTTTTCACTTGTCTAATTTCTTATTAGTGGCATAGTTTACGCCACCCCCAAAGAGGGAAAAATTTAGACACCTATAGTTTGATCAAACCAATATTATTACTAACATTGCACTAACTATTCTACTCCCTACAAATTGATGACACTTCATCAATTACACTATTTTCCCTTCCATTCCTCTTAAATTGACCATTATACATTGATTAAGCTTTCTTATCTTGCAGTTGACTAATAAATCTTCTTATTATCTATTTCCCACTTCCAACACATTCAAAATCTATTAAAATCTCCCCCAGATACTCCCAGAAATATTCCTAAGCCAACTTGGGACCCCTAATTAATCCCAAAAGATTAATTATCCCCTAACCTAGTTAAATCTTTCTCTGAGTTTCTAAAAGTGCTTTTTGGACTTACCTTTTGTCCCACATGCACCAAAATCATTCCATTCTTGGAATTGGAAAACTATAAATAGAACCCTCCTCCTCCCTATTTCTAAGAACACTTCTCCTTCTCTAACATAAACTATAGGGACATAGGATTTGAGTATTTATTCCATTGTTATTGAGCTATTATCTTCCATTGCATATTTAAACTCAAGATTGAGTAAATGAGGGGAACCATATGGTATTGTAGCCATTAATGGCAAGCCCTCACTCTCAAAACCTTGACCGTCAAACAATCAAATTTGATTGCTAGGATCTTCATAGCTTCATGTTTTGTAGCATTCAAAGAGTAGAGAGTAGGTATATACATGTTAGTTTGATATTTTATCAAATTTATAATGCACGCATAGGAGTAGCTCTTTTTTATCTCTTATCTTGATGGTTCATAGTTGAGTTGGTAAAGATTTGAGGTTTCTTTAGTGTTCTAGCCTCATTTCTGTAGCTTTTCTAATTTATACATGTTCACAGGATGCATCTGTTTGGATATGAAATGGTAAATTCCAATCTAGCCCCCTCAATAATGGATTTGAAATGATTTTATTTTGATTATCTTGAATTCTCTTTGGTACTCACATGTCCAAAAAAATTCACTATATTTTTTAAAAAGGGAAAACATTAGTGGTGCAATTTTGTTGAAGTCTGTGATAAATCATCTGTAATAACATGTATAACCTAGAAAGATCCTCACATTTTTTTGAGTTTTAGGTGGGGGAAGTTATGAAATCACTTCAATATTTTGAGGGTCTACCTTAACTAATTTAGAAGATATGTGATTCCCCTAAGACAATTCCATATTCAAATATTATTAAACACTTTTCATGATTAAGAAACACTTGGTGTTCCTCACACATTGTGAGAACTTTGTTTAAATCATCTAAAGATTCATCAAATGTTTCCCCATGGACAATAAAATCATCCATATACATATTTCCACACACGTCAATTGTTAGATCAACAAAGATAACCAAAATTACATGTTGAAAGCTAGTGTGGGCATTGCATAGTCTAAAGGGATGGAATCGGTAGATAAAACTACCCCATGGACAGGTAAAGATTATCTTATTCTGGTCTTTAAGAGCCACCTGAATATTATTATAACCACTAAAACCATTTAGGAAGGAAAAATATTTCTTTTTAGCCAAGTTTTTCAATACTTGTTCTATAAATGGAAAGGGAAAATAATCCCTCCATGTTGTTTTGTGATGCAACCTAGAATTCACTAGTAAAAGCCCAGGTGCACTGGCACATCACTCATCCTAGATTGAGCGCTCACCCAAAGCGCGCAAAGGTACCAGGCCCCTCTTTAGGGTTGTTCTTTTATAGGATGTTATCATGATGAAGACTTAATGCATTCAGATCCATAATTAATACATCATTCTACAGTGCATGTTCAGATCTAGATCTAAGGATACAACATATTTAAATGATAACCATAATGAAGTCAAGCATGCAAGAAACCATTATACTCAGGATTAATACTCTAGTTCAGACAAATACATTCCATTATATGAAAACACAGGAATACACAGAAGCTTCTTACAATAATAACATTATATGCTCATGCGTATAACATTTCTGAAAACATACTCTCACATTAATCCAGTTCTACATATATTTCTATCATTATCTTATACTACACAGTTCATCACATATTTATAAGGGTGGGGACTTTCCCTTCACCACTTATCTATTCCCAAAATAGGTCTGCATGCTGAAAATAACCATGTGCCTTTACAATTACAGCCACACATGTAAGTGTGCTAACAATAGATCTCTCCTAGTCAACTATCAGTCACAATTCTATTTTTATCCTGCATCCATGACAAAGTGCTCCATAGCCATTTTTCCAAAAATATTCGATGTGTGTCGCATCAATTATTTTCCCATTTGTGTGCTCCACATGCCATCTTCCAAAAATAGATCATAATCATGAAAATGGACTAAGTCCCGAATCTATCTCTGTCCTCCATGTGCATGATTCCTTTCCATGATCCTCCCGCACCTTTGAAATGCTCTACTCTTCTACGCAAATATTTTGTAGGTGCCTTCTGCTAAGTGTTATACATTGTCTTCTCAACATTACCCCACACTAACTACATTTCCACCACTAGCAATGGTTACCTCTTCAATGCTCAAAAAATGAGAAAGAATATAAATGGAAGATAGTAAAGAATTTTCTATACAAAAGAATGATTACTCAGCAGTATCCTCTACTTCAATTGGAAGAATGAGTTCTTGATATTCTTCCTTTATTTCGGCCTCTAATGTCTACCATTCACTTAGTGTGGACCCCTATTTTTTCTAGAATATCTACCACAATAGAATCCAACTCATCTTGGGTAAATGTCCCCCTTTTCATTCTGTAAAACCAAACAATGTTGGACATTGCAGACATTCTTCCCTCTAGTATATCCATCTTCTACGTTATAACCTTCCCCATCTCATCTAACCTTTCCTTATGAGGTTCCTATGTTGTTGCAAGGGCCTCGCACTTTTGTTTTACCAATGTCCAACCTCTTTGCGTGACCCATTGTGTCATCGTTCATCACTTTTAGGACTTCATTTTCCTCTACCATGGTCCTTATCCTAATGACCGCCTCCGGAGCTGTGCAAATGTTTCAATGCCTGGTATGCTTTTCTCAGCTCCTCCTGCAAGATTTGGAGCAATGCCTCATAAGATGCAATCTTCCTCTTCACCGAAACCTTTTCTCGCTCTACTTCCTTACTCAGGATCTTTTGGGGCTGACATGCATGCATAGGTCCATTCTCAAGCACCAAAATCCACCAAGGTTTGTACATAATGCATTGTTGAAGGAAACTTTTTGGGCACCTTAGGCTCTAAGTGTGGTTTTGCTTTCAGGATATTGTCTCCCAATTTCCTCTTCCATGCTGATGAAAATAGCTGTTCTTCTTCTGTGCCAAGTCTTTCTCTTATTATAGGCACACTATCTCCATATCTTTGGCCTTGATTTCTTCTTTCAGTGCCCTAATAGTTGTATCTTTATCCACATTCCTCCTTGCCACCTCTATAGATACCTTTACCAAGGCATTACTTACTTGTTCATCTGACATAATAGTAGGCTTTACCATTATGTGTCTTGGTCTGAGGTGTCCTTCCTCAATCTTCTAGATACATAGGACTCTTCATAGACATCGAAGTCTGGTTCATCCATATGTGTCTACATTGACCAAGATAGTTGTTTCCTTGTGCACATGGTGGCCATGTCCTCATCCATCAGCTCCCATCCATACAATTCCTTAAGGCCCACCGTGCTTTGGAAACAGGCACAAAATTTTTTACTTGTGTCCTTAGTGTAGCCCAGGACCATATTTGTGCACTATACTCCCCACTTGTCCTCTTCGATCTTGGCCCCTTAGGAACTTGAGCGAATCAAGATTTTGAGCTTATTCTATCTATGCCCTGAGTAGTCTTGCATGCTGTCCCATCTACCTCCTTTACTCCTTCTTCCCCATCCTTCATTTCTTCAACCTTTGGTTCTTCCACATCCTCTGGTGGTGTCAGGGGATTTGGGATGCTCTCCTCAGACTCTTCCACCTCCTCATTCAGCTTCAACTTCCTTCTTCCTTCTCTTCTCAACCGACTCCTTCTATGGAGATAGTTGTGGTGATCTATGTACTGATTGTGGAGTAGCACCTTGGGTTCTTGTTCTCCTGAATACCCTTTTGAAGCAATTCTCTCCTTGTACTACATTACATATCCTCATCTTCTCCTTCCTACTCCTGAGGTGGTGTAGTCACACTCTTTGTTTCTACCTTGTCTGAAGGTTACCTTCATCCTCTATGCTCCAGGCCACCACTATCTTCTCGTTCATCTTCCTCCTCATCCACCACTATAGTCTCTGTAGGCTGTGGAGTTGGCACATTTTCTATTGTATGCTTACCCTTAGGCGGATCCTTGGAAGCGCGAACTCATTTTCCACATATTTATTGTTCTCCAGCTTGGGCTTGAGTTGGAGATACACCAAGTGCTGCTCCAATGTCTCCTACTACCAAGCTTACCTGGTTTTATGTTTATTACATTTGAGATAAACCTCTCAATGTAGGCAGTCCATCCTGGATATACATATGTTTTTCTTAGGGTATTGTAATCACAATCTACCTTATCTGCTGATGAAGTTTAGGTGGCGCGCATCTATGAACCAATGAAATGATGCCTGTAAGTAGCATGTACTATGAAGGCATATGGTAGTTTGCACCAAGGGCTCCAAGCTCCATCCTTCATCACAAATCACGTGATGTAAAAGTGTTGGTAGACTATAAAATGTATACTACCTTACCCACCACTGAAGGTAACTCATTGGGTATGTGTCACTCTTCTTAAAATGCCATGTAGAGCCTATCATACCACATCTCTCCCTCTACTTAAATGGACCACTCATGGTCCCTTCACATAAGTATTTATCAAATCTTTCTACCAAAGATTTATTTTTCGGTGGGGTACTCCCAAAATATTTTCCTTTGGCCCACTCGGGCACTTCAATCTCCATAAACACCAAAGACCATAAAATAGCGCCAAAACTAATTTTTTCACTTGTACACACTTCTTCCACATGATTTTATTTGTCTATGATGATCCATAATATTGTAGACCACCTCCTTGAGACATCTTTCTTGCAATGTGTAGCCACATTGTATTCACCTATGCGAGCACCTTTTTTGGTCATTCAACTTGGTTACAAGATGGGAAGGTGCATGTACTACTGGGTACTTCTTCAATTTATTGATGTTCATTCTGTGTAGGACCCTTGGTATTATCCAAGATCCTTCCTTGTCTCCAATATTTCTTATTTATCTAATTAAGTCACTCTCCAGGTCTTCTCCTGAGGCCCTTAACCCTGTTACTGTTGAAATTAAGGCAGCTATGATTTTAACCCTTCGTATCCAGTGAAGTAGAAGAAGTCCTCATCGAATCTAATCATCAACCATTGATATAATGGTTAGTATTTCTCAAAAGTATGGAAGTTCGTACAACTGATAGACTCTAATTTGGTTTAGTGGATTCTCTCTAGCGTCATTATACACTAGCATAGTATTCTGATGTCTACGCTTCTTTGTTTTCATACTCAACAACAGCATCTAATTCCTTGTTATTATTTGGTGTGTGATGGTTTTAATCACTAATATTACATTTATGGATGTAGGTAATCTCATTCTTGTCCCACAATCACACCCTCTGGATATTGCATTTTTCAGAGAAATGAATCTTGGGAGAAATTTCATATTCCACTTTGACCTTCTTCTTCCCTTTTTCTCCTGATTGTAGGTGCTTTCTTCAGTGCCATTTTGAAAACCATCTCCTTTCTATCTTCTATAATTTTGCAATTTAAAAACCCTAGTTCAAATCCTCCATGCCCTAGTGGAAATTGCGTGCCCTAGATAACTTTTGTAACACATATTCTTCACTCAAACCCTTCCTTCACCTATTCGGATGCAAGCTTCTCTTGTGCACAAAAGTCTTCTCTTCGCGTTTGGTTTCACACTCTTTTCACCTTCACATGCAATTCACTTGGATAATTTACACTTATCTCTTTTCAAATTCTCACAATCGCAACAGTAAAAATAAACTCGCATCCCATCCTTATATAGATTTTCAAAAATTTAGTACATTTATTGCTCCTTCACCTACCAATAATCCCACTCATAAATCAACCATTTTCATTCTTCCCACATGCAGTACATCTTTGCACCCAAGCTATAACCTTCTAGCATGCACCTTCCTACCTCCTGGTCATGGACTTCTCATTCAGCGTACCTCCATACATCTAAGTACCTTGCCAATTGCGCCTTCCCTTGGTAGTTCCCATGGCCCCTTCTTACCTCACGTGTCATACTTGTTTCTTCATTCATCTCCCCCTATGGTCCCCTATTTCCAGAAGGTAGTCCTCTATTTTTTCAATTCTCCAACTTAAATAATCACCCATAGCAGTTTGTTCCTTCCACGGTGTACTTATTTTCAACAGTCCTGTACCTAGGTATCAATAACCACCCCACACTAATAGTATGTCCAGTCCTTTGTGCATAAAAATGCTTCAAATAGTGATTAGTTTATGGTGCACAAATGCGCTTTATTACACAAAAAAACCAACTAAATTGATAAAGCATAGCGACGAAGAAGGAAATACATTAAAGAAAGGCAAAATTGAAAATCTATTCTAAATGGACAACACTGGCCTTATTACAAACATCGAGAAGACTTATTTATAGTAGGGCTGTCAACCTACTCCCGTTGAAGTACTCATGTTACCGTATTCCATCAAGTGCCTTTAATTGAAAAGATCCTTGTTTCAATTATGTGAGTGACAACATATGGCTCCAACCAATGTACCTTGAGTTTTCCTAGATGGTGTAAAAAACTTAGAATCATAAAGGAGCACCATCTATCCAATATCTTGAACTTTCTATCCCTGATGTGCCTTTCATGTCATGATTTTCTGCATGGACATTTTATTATTTTTGACTCCAACATGTTATTTCTCATCACTCATCCAACTTGATTAACTTTTCAATATCCATTCTTCTAATGCTTGTCTCATCCAGCTAAACCTCCACCGGGTGTACAATACATAAAGAAAGGTAGCATGAATTATATAGGAAGAACTTCTTCCACGCCAAACACTAACTGAAATGGTGTGGCTTTGTATCAACCTTTTATATGTTGTTTGATATGCCCAAAACACTGCAGATACTTTATCATCCTAATCCTTTCTTCCAAAATCACAGATTTTTGTCAATGTCTGGCGCAAAATTTTGTTGAAAGCCTCAACAGTTCCATTAGCCTGAGGATGATAGGGTGTATTCTTATGGTGTGTAATCATGAATTCATCCAATAAAATTCTGATTGTCTCATTAAGAAAATGTGTGCCCCTATCACTGGTCAAAGTCAACAGACATCCATACCTTGTAATAATATTTTCCCATAGAAACCTAACTGTTATAGCCACTATACAATCCTTTGTAGGTGTGGCTTCTGCCCACCTTGTTAGATAGTCTGTGTAAGTGATGATACATCACAATCTAGTTTTGTGTACGATTGGTGAAATAAGACCCAAAAAATTGATAGCTCATTTTTCAAATGGTTCTATGTCTTAGAGGAATTTCATATCATTGACCTAGTTTCCCAATATGTTGACGATGATCACAAGCCTTGCAATATGCTTTACAATCTTTATAAAGGGTTTCCCACCATAATCCAATGAGTAGAATCTTATGAGTAGTAGCGTCCCCTGCATAGTGACCACTTGCAATACCACCATGAGATTCCTCCATTATATCAGTGCGCTAATGTTCTAGTACACAATGATGTAATACTTCATCCCAATCTAACTTTTACAGGTCTTTGCTAATCAAAATATAGGGTGCTGTGTGTTTAGCAAGTTGTTTCTTCTCCAAGGATTTCATTCCTTCTGGTGCCATACCTATTCATAGAAATACATCAATGTCCTCTAATTCTTATGGCACATGTTATAACCTATATAACTTTACATCAGACATGGTATTTTTAATGGCCTGTGATTCTTCTGCTAACTATATTATGGCTAAATGGTCTGGTCTAGAATTACTTTTCCTTAGTTTTACCACAACTATAAAATCAAATTCTTGAAATAAGAGTACCCATCTACATATGCACCCCTGTAAAATAGGTTTGTTTACCAAATAATTCAATGTCATGTGATCTATATAAAAGAAAAATGGTGTAGCTAGCATGTACTATTTGAATTTATGTAGCACATAGATCATTGACAAAGCTTCACACTCTGTAGTGGTGTAATTCAACTAGAAAAACATATAGGATGATCTATAATACCTTTTCCAAACTGATCCAACACCGTGCCAATGGCTATGCCAAAGGTGTCCACATGTACATGAAATGGTTGGTCTCATGAAGGAAAGCACAAAATAGGCACGGTAGTAAGTTTCTCCTTTAATGTTTTGAATGCGCACTACTGCAGTTCTCCCCAATAGAACGTACCTTTTCCTTTCATTAACTCCTTCAAAGGTGCAACAAACTTTTCATATCCCTTTATGAATTTTCTATAATACCCTATGTGACCCAAGAATCCACGCACCTTACTTTGACTAGTAAGATATTTCAAGATGATAATGACTACAACCTAAGTTGGATCAACCAAAAAACCTTCCTTGCAGATTATGTGTCCCAACAATATTCCAAATGGTGTAGCAAATATGCACTTCTTGATGTTCAAAGAGATACTCAACTATCTACATATTTCATACATTAAGCACAAATTGTCACAATGATCTTTAATAAGTCCATACACCATCCAGTCGTCTAAATAAGTCTACAAGAAGTTGTGAATAAAACTATTTAAACACCTGAAAAACTATGCATAAAAATATAGCAGGCGTGTTTTTTAGTCCAAAATCCATCACAGTATAGGCAAAGCTACCCCATTCAGTAGTAAAAGTAGTCCTTTCCTGATCCTCCTAGGAAATCCAAACCTGATGATACCCAGAGAACCCATCTGTAAACGAATAGATTTCACACCCTGAAACGCCTTCTAGTATTTCCTCAGTGAATGGCATAGGAAAGGGATCTATCAGAAAAGCAACATTCATCTCCCTATAGGTCCTAATCCACCTATCCTTATTGATATTGATCACTATTGGGCCCCTAATGTAGATACCAAATCTTAAATGTGTGTAGGTGGGCACAGCCAGAGGGAGCACACAAGTGAAGGTGCACAAGGTAGAATTCAAAGGGGGTTCTTGGAGAACCAAGGATGCACGCATGCGAAGAATAATTCAAGACTTAGCCATTTTCTACCTTTTAGACATAACACATGAAGAACATGTGTTCCATTTGGATAGGGTTCCATCCTGGCGACAAGGTGTCCTGAAAGGAATATACCTTGCGATAGGAAGATCCAAAAAGCTAATCATGACATGGAGAGTCATACGCCTAGGGCAACCCACACCTTGACACTTGGGGGTAGATCTGAGGTTGCAGAAGGAGTTTGTTAGAGCCCAAATGCCTATTTATATGCACTGCCCTTGGCAAAGAACAGAGACAGAAGTAAGGTAGCGAAGATCTGTAAAATTACCATGAGAACTATGGGGATAAATTGGGTAGATGATTCTAGGAAGGATGTAATGGGGAAATGGGGAATGCAAATTTTATTTTGTAAACATACATGTATGGATCCATATATGGCGCATGACTATGGTCTACCTCTTTGTGATGTTTTGGAGTAATACTATGAATGGATGTGATAAGGTTACCACTATGTTTATGTTAAGATCTCCTTCCTGTATTATCTTCATGTTTCCACTATGTTTTTGATCTTGTATAATCATGAACCTTACTTGAATGTTGAGTCTTATTGTGGATTTACAACTTCCTAGTTCTATTAATTCTGTTGCATGCTTTGCTTGGTTATGATTGAAGGGGTATAGAAGCCATCCTGAGCTATATAGCTTCTTCATGTCTATTAAATCACTAAGTTAGAATCATGAAGTATGCCTTCCACTGAACTCACATAAAAGAGAGACTCGTCTCCCTCTCGCACGCCTCGAGTGTGAGCACACAATGCCCACTGGGTGATAGGCCGGTGTGCATGAAGTTTCCTTGTTCTTGGTGGGGTGCAAAAATGACTACATTTTGGTTCTGTTGCTGGGACCTCTTTTCTAAGTTGTAGTGGAACATGGCATACATCATGATCTATGCAAAAAGTGATGGCAAAGCGCTTAACACTTGAAGGTGTTGAAGATTGGTTTAAAATCACGGAGGACGAATTCACTTAGAGATTCAATAATGGACATGGGTTTAACACATGAAGATGGGTGGAGGACACTCTTTATCATGAGTTATACGAAACCTTCTTCTATTGTTTCCCAGTTGAGTTATTTGAATGGATCTCAGCTTATACATTTAGATCAGGGTGGTATTATAAGTCACACTCTTGGACCTAAGGAACATATCAGAACTTGTAAGATGCTGATCTAACATGGACTCGTGCTATAGATAATTAGTGGAAGGGAGTATTGACTAGCTACACTCTGGAATACACCATTTCCATGTATTCCTGTCCAGAATTTTCTGAGTTTGAGTTTTTGTGGGAGCCCAGAGGATCATTTCTGCATGTTATCCCCCTTGCAATCAAAATCTTGATGGTAACCATGGGTTTAGAGGCATTTCCTATGGCCGGCTAAACCACTCTAAGTTCTTGGCGAGGAAGCTAGGTTGGGGAAATATGGATGATATAGTAAACCGAGAAGGAAAGGGAGGAGAGACAACTCAAGTATAATGAAGCTTGTGAAAGGGAGATTGATAGACAATGTGGGATTACAAGTGGCTTATGGAGTCAGACATGGTGGAAAGGAGTTGAGGTTCATGTGGAGGATGTGGAACCTGAGCAGTCTGTGATACCACATCTTGGTAAGCACAAAAAGAGAAAACCTTGCGGCTTTTGATACCTCAATTTCACATACCTGAGTTTGAACAGAAGAGCATGATCTCTCTCAAAGAAATCTAGCAGAGCAGAGAGTGTGCGGGGAATATGATGCGTGCTTTAAAAATATTTTTGTCTAAAACTATCTTATGATATCCACCCTTCACAACATGCTTAGTGGTTTGTCAGAGGGTTGATCACACCCTTTAGGAGGGGCTTTGTCTCATAAAAAATTCATGGACCCGCACAAAGCATTGGAAGCTACTTTGGCGCTCTGAGGCAGTTAGTAGTGTTGAAAATGGTGTGTGAGCCCATTTCTGGAGGGCTTAGATTGCTGCCATGGCTAAGAAATTAGAGAAATTATCTACCAACATAGTTCCAAAGATTTTTAGTGGGATGTGGTGCATGGATTGTAACGTAGAAGGGAACACAAAGGATAATGGTGGGATATGTACTCAGAAGGCGGTACGCGCCATAGCAGTAAAACTACAAAATATATCACGGGGACCATGATGCAAGTAGGTGCCCCCCTGTTGCAACACACGATCCAAAAAAATGTGTCTTGTTATTGCAATATATGTACCTTAACCACACATGACACCAAGGATTGTAGATTGATTGACCAGATTCATGAGGTAATTGATCTTAGTGTGCACCAGACTGGCATTTCCAGCAGTTCCAAAGGAGATGACCATGGGGTATGAAGAGAACAGAGATGGAGGTGTGCGTGGAAGAGGGTTTCATGGAGGATTTCATGGTCATGGTAGCTACGGAGGGGAGTGAGTTCCCATGTGGAACATGATTTAATTGTGGAGCCATAGACCATTATAAGCGCGAATGTCCAGATCTTCTATAATGCTCCTGGTGTAGAAAAAAAACATAAGTACAAAGAGTGCCCAGAGTTATACAAACATATGAGTCAACAGTATTGGAAGGATAAGGGCACTGCCATGGTGAGTATTAAGAAAGTTGACACACAATGGCTCCCGTGAGTAATACGTGAATTAGAACTAGAGCCTGTTATGCTAACAACAAGGGTGGAGTCTGCGCGTGTAAAGGAAGTGCCTAGGAAGAGACCTCTGGTTTTGAGGGAAGAAGTAGTACACAGGAAGTATCCAAACTTGGATCACCAGAAAGAAGTCTACCAAGAAACCATGGACGTAATTCGAAGCTTACAAGGGGAGATCCAATGCTTAAAAGAGAAAACTAGAAAAGATGAGCAAAGAAGACCGGTAAAAGCACCAAAGGATGACTTGGATGAGGTTAAGGAGGTGTGTAAACTACTGAGGCAAGAGAATGTTATTCCCTTGCTAGGAGCATGGTTGAGAGAAAAGGTACCACACACTGGGGAAGAACATGAAAGGAAAATCCTACATGCAAACCTCCCACCTCACAACCTTGATTATGACAAAGAGATTACCTTGAATGCAGTAGTGGATGGGTGGTTGCTTAGCAACATCCTCATTGACATAGGTGTGGAGGGTAATGTTCTCACTATGGATGCCTGAACATCAAATGGAAAGACCTACATTACAGCCATCTTCAAATGTGTTGTATATGGAAAATAAGATAAAGGAAATTCCCATAGGTGTCTGAAAAGGATGCAACCATTACCATTCAGGGGAATAGGTTCACTAGGGATTTTGAAGTCTTGGCACTTACCGAGGTAGATAATTTCCTAGCATTACTTGGGCGCCCGTGGTGCTATAAGAATAATGCAGATCTCTAGTTCAACAAGGGGGTACATAAGCTCTACAAAACAAGGAAGAGAGGGTGATTATACCACTTGCTGATGGAAATTCCACACCCTATACTGAACCCCTTGGGGAGGAAGTCCTGGACAGAATATATGTGCACTCCATAAGAGATCTAGAGACCATCTACCCTACAGAAGGAGTCATCCAGTTTGATGATGCTCAATCTGTCAGTGATACTACCAGTATAGCGTGTGATAATTGGGGCGCATGGGACTTATGAATTGATTGGGAGACATTTGAAAGGATCAGTGACTAGGGTAACCATGATGTGTACAGTTCGGCACCTAGGAGGAAAGGAAATTACCAAGTATTTTGGGGATGCATACCCTGAGGTCTTTTTAAGGGAAATGGAGACTCAATAGAAGGAGGACAAGCGGAGAGTTATGCTGGGTTATGTTTTGATAGGCACAGCAGCGAGGTGGTGGGTCACACATAGTGAAAACTTATTGGAGTGGCGTGAAGTTAGAATTACACTTCCTGTCTGATTCTCGAAAAGTAATATACCCACCGCTATCAAGGATTACAATGGCAATGAACCCACCTCTTCTCATATCCACGCATGTGAGAGGGTCTGGGGAGAAGGCGTGGAAGCTTTACCACCCTCCCTTTGGGTGCACAAGTTGTATTCAAGACTATAACATTGCGCGTTGCGCTTGGGTACATCCATTCTGAAACTCACTGCCAAACAGGAAATTGGTAGGAATTAGCGGCTAACCTGGTCCCACACATTCAAGTACCGAAGTACCATGTAACTGGTTGATGATGAATTGTAGGCTATCAAGTGCCTCACTCTGGGGAATTACATCATGGCGGAAGATAGGTTAGTAAACTTACTTGGTGGTCCTAGTTTGGAAGCACGGTTCGAAGAGGAGGAACCAGAAGACATACAATTTGAGTGTGCGTGTGCTGAAAAGGAGAAAGGAAAGATGGTATACATTGTTGATGGAGAGGAGATGGAGAGATTGAATGTCGACCATTTAGTTGGAATGTGTGAAGTAATTGACAGTGCAGATGCATGTGCATGCGCGTATCATGAACCGCTCAAAACCAAGAAAATTAACATCATCTCAGAGAAGGAGCCCAAGGAAGCTATTATTGGGGAATACTGGTCAGAAAAGGAAGTATAAAAAATCATTGATCTCTTGCATGAATTTGAGGATTTATTCCCACACATATACCATGAGTTGAAAGGCATCCTCCATTCATTGGGGGAAATGAGGATAAAGTTGAAAGATGGTGTATGCTTGGTCAGGAAGAGGCCTTACAGGATGAATCCCAACATGCGCGTAAGGGTTAAAGAAGAGCTAGACAAGATGATAGCATCTGGTATCATTAAGGTTGTGGAGGAATCAGAATGGATAAGTCCAATGGTGATCAACATAAAGAAGGATGCGCAGATTAGGATATGTTTGGATTACAGGGAATTAAATGTTGTTTGTATCATAGATCCTTTTCCCACCCCCTTCACTGAAGATATTTTGGAAGGATTTGCTGGGGTGCGAGGTCTATTCCTTTACGGATGGATTCTCAAGATATCACCAAGTAAGGATTGCCAAGGAAGACCAAGATAAGACAAATTTCACCACCGAGTGTGGAAGCTTTGCATACACGATCATGCCCTTTGGATTGAGGAATGCACCCACTGTATTTTCACGCATAGTGGTACAAGCATTTCAATACTTCATCCAAAAGTTCCTTCAAGTATATTTGGATGATTTGACAGTGTATGGATTGGTCAAGGACCATTAAGATAATTTGAGGTTGATGTTTGAAAGATGTTGACAGTTGAGGATCTCCCTCAGCATCAAGAAATATGTTTTTACAACCCCTTTTGGAGCATTGTTGGGGCATATCATATGCAAAGAGGGCTTACTGGTGGATACCGCAAAAGTTACAGTTATTGTGAGACTAAGGAAGCCCACTAGCCAAAGCACCATGCATGGATTTCTTGGACACACTGGGTACTACAGAAAGCTCATTAAGGGATACGCCAAGCTCACCCACACCATTGGAAATATTTCTCAGACATAAGAGTGCCTTTCAGTGGGGAGAGGTGCAATAGAGGGAATTTGACACTCTAAAAGAAAGGCTTATCACCACACCTATTCTATGATTCCCATCATGGGATAAAGATTTCCATGTCCACTTGGATGCCTTTGGTACAGAAATGGGAGCCATTATTGATCAACCAAGAGAGGGGATTGCTGATCACCCCTTGTGTTTTGCAAGTAGGAAGTTGACACTAACATAACAGAATTATACAATGACGGAGTGCGAGGCATTGTTAATGATCTACGTGCTCCACAAATTTAGAAAATATCTTCTGGTGACTCCCTTCATATTCTACATTGACCATATGGCCTTGAAGTATCTAGTAAACAAAGCAGTGTTACAAGGGTGTATATGTTGTTGGGTACTTTTATTTCAGGAGTTTGAATTCAAAGTGGTGGTAAAACTGGGAAAGAATAATTGTGGGACGGGTCATTTATCAAGGATTGATTTAGGAGAGGATGCACAAAGTATCAAGGAAACCATGCCGGATGCACAACTATTTAGGTTATGGCGTGCACCCTCTAAGTTAGAAGACATTTTTGTTTTTCTCAAGGAAGGTGTGGTGCCCAAAGGGATGAATGCACTGGAAAGAAAAAGGTTAGCCATATGCACCACGCCATTCATGTTGATTAATGGGGATTTGTATAAAATGGGCCTCGATGAGGTTTTATGCCAATGTGTATTAGAACATGAGCACATAGCTATAATAGAAGAAGCCCATGGTGGGATTGCCGGAGGACATTATGTAGGGAACACAACCACACACAAGATCCTAGTCACAGGAATATGGTGGGAGATGATTTACCAGGATTGCATTGAGTTTTGCAAGGCCTATGACCACTGCCAACACCTTGGAAAACATGGAAGAAGGGATGAGATGCCCTTGCACCCCATTGCCAGTGAGGAACCTTTTGAAAAATGGGCAATAGATTTTGTCAAACCAATCTCACTAGCTATGCGAAGGACTAACTCGCGGTATATTATTACCTATACTGATTATCTGACAAGGTGGGCAGAGGCCTCGCCCACTAAGGATTGCACCATAGCCATGACTGCTAGATTTTTGTGGGAGAGCATTATAAGCAGGTATGGGTACCCATTAAGTTTAACAAGTGATAGGGGCACTCACTTTTTAAATGAAACCGTCAGGATTCTATTGGTAGAATTCATAGTAGCCCATCATAAGACTACCCCTTGTCACCCTCAGGAAAATGGGACTATAGAGGCATTCAACAAAATCCTTAGTCACACATTGACTAAGATATGTGATGTGGGTAGGAAGGATTGGGATGACAAGGTATAAACATTTATTTGGGCATACAAAATAACATATAAAAGGTTGAACAAGGCCACACCATTTCAACTGGTGTTCGGCATGGAGGCTATTTTGCCAGTCAAATTTATGCTACCATCGCTGCATATAACGTGTGCAGGAGGGTTGGACAATGAACAAGTGTTGGAAGAAAGAATAGATGAATTGATAAATTTAGATGAAAGACTCTCACTAGCAAGATGGAGCCAAACAACTAAGAAGGCAAAGCAAAAGGCATGGCATGACTGCCATATTAAGAACAAACAGTTTGAGGTTGGCCAGATGGTATTACTATATGATTCAAAATTTCTACGCCATCTAGGAAAGTTAAAGGTGCATTGGTTGGGTCCTTATGTAATTTCATACATCCTTGATTCAGGTGCGTGCTAGTTACAAGTGCAAGATGAAACAAAATTACTTGGACACTTCAATGGGAGTAGGCTAAAGCCCTACTATAAATAATGCTTCTTGGTTTTTTTAAATAAGGCAGCTTTTCTAGTTAGTTTAGAATTTCCTTTTATGATTTTCCTTTCTTGTATTTCCCTTTCGCGTTGTTGTTTGGTTTTGCACCTTGGGCACCGGTAACCTTATTACTTTTTGACTTATGAATGTGCAGAGGACCACACATTATTTTAGTGTGGGGTGAGGTGATAAAGAGAAGCATGGAGTTATTATGCCAGAGGATTAGGTTGGTAGACCGTTTGAATTGGCCCTATTGAAAAGATTAATTAGGAGAAAAGAAGGCAGATGGGTGGCAAGATAAGGTTACATTGGAAATCCATGTACAAAGGAGAAAAATTGCAAAAACATGAGGTAGGTGAAAGCAAGAATCATGAGGATGGAAGAGGTGCCTTTGGCGCTGGCAACATGTGCATAAGAGTCTTCTATCAAGATGGATTGTTTGTGCACCAGAAAGTTGGAAATTTTTTCACGCAAGGATTGGGCACGGGTGGAAGCAATTTTGCGTAAGGATTAGGTGCGAGTGAAAAAAATTTCGTGCAAGGATTGGGAATGTGGGGGAAAAAGCACTGAAGTTGGGTTTTGTTTGGAAACACCACATTAAAAATGGTCGTACGGTGGTAGGTAGCCTTGCCTTAAATGCATAAAAGTGGAAAAACCTATAAATACAAGAGTGGGCATTTCATTATTTCACTTTGCAAAAAAAAGAAGAGTGATTTTTTTTCAAGAGCCAGGGTTTCTAAAAATGAATCGTGCAAAGGAAAATCCCAAAACTTTAAGTGCAATCAGTCCATTAGATCTTCAAACCAGAGTAGAAGTGATTCACGGTGTGTGAGGAATGTTGTGAAAGAGCACCGTGATTGAAGGATGAAAATAAGATATTAGGATTTGTGTTTTAGGGCACGAGGCATGCGAGGAAAACTATCAAACAAAATCGCAAGTTGACCAGGGAATGAAAGCAAAGGGTACAATGATGGCCACAAAACTAGTAGGCAAAAGGGAAGAATAAACAAAAGGAAATACCATTGGATATGAATGAAGAATGGTATTTGGAGATGCAATACCTAGATGGGGTTTTTCTAGGGCAAAAGTGGGAATCCCACATAAGACAGATGACCATGATCGACTATAATCACCGGTCAAGAATAATCACAAAGGAAATGGCACTGGAGCTAGTGTGTCCCACAAATAAACGAACACCTAATGGGTTACCAATCTACAGCGACATGGTCAAGTTGAAAATGGAGAAGGTAGGGCTTCTCTAACTTTACGCATTGCCATATTTCAAGAAACCTAAGCATTTGTACCAATGGATGATGACGCATGTAAACGAAGACTTTTTTTGCTTAATAGGACAAAAAAATGTGCATAAATCCCTAGTTAATTTCACACTTCACAGGCCTAGCCTGTGTAGGGAATGTGCTCATAGATGATGTCCAGGATCAGGAGGCAATCAGGGAAACCATAACATCCTAGGAATTGAAGAAGAGATCAAGGTACTATGACATCTCAGATATCAGTGATCCAGTGATGAAGATGGCCACGCACCTTGTCTCCAAGCTAAATGGACAAGAGAGGTGGACCCAAGTAAGCAAGCCCTGGCTGAATGTCTGTAGGAAGGTCACGGAGGGCATTGTATACAACATCTCCTAGTACATAGAAAACGAAATCATAAGCAACATGGTGAACGGAGGAAAAATCCTATTTGGGAACATTCTGTTAACAATTGTGTTCTTAGAAATCAGGCTGCTAGATGTATCTAATAAATTCGTGTGGGGAGTACCATGCTGAAGACCCTTCACCCTCGAACAGATTCCTGAAATACACATGTGAATCAATGACAGGGGTACACAAGGCACGCTTAGAAAAATGGTATAAGCACCTTAGGAATGCATTTGGGGCTGAATGGTGGATCCTTGAGCAACTCCCCACGGAAACCAAAGGAGAAGCAGAGTTCGTGGTCTACCAGCACTTCTGCATTGGTAGGTTCATCTTGGTGGATGGCAGTTGGAGTGTAACATCCTCATTTTTATACATTAGAACAAGTAATTTTTTTTTGTTTGAAAAATGCTTCCTTGTTCTAAATACATAATTTAGAACTCACAAATCAAAACAACCATTCTTATAACAGATAACCATATGCAGCTGTAATGACTTGGAGTACCTTCGATCTATTCATTCCATGACTCGGTAATCTACCGATCTATTCATGAGTATTAAGAGTTGGCATTTTTATTTAACACATCACTCTTGCGGTTCTCTTCCCTATTCTGGGATTCAGAATGCTCTGTCCAAGGAACCTATCTGAATAATTGTTACCATTATTCATTGGCATCTCATCCCTTAGACTAGGAGACTTAGGACAACGCAATCAGCAACTTACGATACTTTGGCCAAATATTTCAAACATAATGCTTATGTCTCGTATTCCTTGACGGCATACTCGTAAATCTGGAATACGTCCTTCACCCCATTCTTATGTTATGTAGAATGTCTTATACTGACTTCTGTCAGACTCTCCCGTCCCAAGTTATTCACTTAGGAACGGATTAGTAAGATGACAACGTTATAGGGATGCTCCCGAGGACTAGGGATACGCTGACATACTGGGTCAACCCTAGTTAATCTAGTGTGTCAAGATACCCCAAGTCTCCTAAGGCAGCCTTATAACATGACCACGTTCCTAATCAGTCCCAGAGTAACTTGTTCGAGTTAATGTGTAAATCTTAACGATCAATGCAAATGGTGTCGCCATAAGTCACCTGCATTGTTGTATCTTCGAGAAGATCCTAATCTTCTCGAAGGTACAACCCTGTAGTGAACTTGTGCCATCAACCTTTAAATCTGCCTCGATAAGATCTACTAAATTTTAAGGTGTTTCTTACGTTGAGTTAAAATTATACTATCAGGTGCTCCCTTAAGGGTAGTCTTTCTCAATCCTTGGGTTCCTCACCTTAGAACTACCTTTCATAGTAAAACCCATTACACAAGAGAAGTTATTAAGACTAGAGGTCCCTTCAAGGAGTTCATAGAATAACATAAATTTAAATCAACAAAACAGGACAATAACCCTTAATCTTCGCATGAGATTGCTAACCAAACCCTTTTTGGGTTTATATCAGTTCTCATAACTGTAATTATATCTCACTTATTAGTATCGAGATAAAGTGATTAAGAATCCAATTAAACGTTGTCTTGCCTTAGATCAAGACTAGGAAGTAATAATTTATTCAGCTCGTTTAGCTTCCTGCTCAGGTTTATTTTAACCCTAGCTTCCCAAAAGACAATGATCTAAGTTCCAATTTAGCTATAAATAGATCATAATAGAACTACTAAACAATCATAAGTATTCAGTCACATATCCTTGCAAGCTTGCTTAGATATTCACAAAAGTCTCCAAGTTATACAATAATAACAATGCTCTCAAGATCATTCGAACTGAAGAAGGTCAAACCATCAAGATACGAATACAAACACATAAGTAACAAATATCTCTTTTCATTCCTTTCAAGCTAATCAAATACATTTTATGCATTTAACATATTTGATACAATACTCAGCAGCAAAAGAACATCTTTTTTCAAGTAGTACATTCAGAGAATCAAGTTGGATTTCATCATAAAACCAAATTAAACAATCTGAACATCATATTAGATCTATTTTTCTTTACCACTTACGGCGATCATCTGCAAAAATTGTCCACATGGGTCAGTTCGGTGAACTGAGCATGATAAGCACTAAATCTTAAAACAATTGCAATCCACCAATTGTTTTCATTAAAAAAACTGTTTAAATGAAATTAATTCACCAAACATGTAATCATATTTCAGACTATGCTCTTTTGTTATTCAAACATGACTATAACGCGTAACTCATATTATAGTTACTAAATAGTCCTAGATACTTTTCATATATTTCTTCATAAATGTTAGTGACCAAGAAGAACAAATGCATCTAAAACAACTATCCATATGAATCCCAAGGTCAGAAAACATCCAACAGGCCATTATATTCAACAAAATGAATATCCTAACAATTCATGAATCCATCAGTATGTTTTACAAATCCAACAATTAAATATAAATTTATCAACATATACTTTACAGCAGAAGAGAAAGAAACCGAGACATTCAGATTTCCCTTCCAATCATGCTCATGTCTGTACTGTATCCTAAAGAGTAAAGCGTTCACATTATATGCATGCGACTAAGTCAGACGAGACCACAAGAAGAACCACAACTTCGTCAAAATTTAAATATAAAATTTCTTGTAGCTTACTAAGCAGTATAGTAGCTCTCGCGACAAGCAACAGTAAGTAATCCAAACTTAACAAATTCTACAATTCCTTTTCATAACATTCAACAATATGAATATACCCATCGCCATTGTTTGACAGAGCACAGCTTCATTCATCTAGGAAAATCCCAATAAATTTTCCTCAAGGTTTCATTTGAATTCGAGTTACTACAACATATAACAGGGTATCACAAAATTGAGTTGATAAAGAAACCCCAACCTTTAATTCCTCTAAATCAAACTAAACATATCACAACGATGATAAGACAGAGTCAAAACAATTTGCATGCTCAGCGAGGACTGAAATCCAGAATCGAGCCAATTCACAGCATATCATGGACTCCAACAGTGCCAAATCCAACCAAAACTTATATTAAAGGTTTAAATTGAAGTTGAATCCATATGAAAACAATCAAGAATCCTAAAAGTACTCACAGCTAAAACTTCTACATAATTTACAACATAAATTACCTTTCAGTGACTCCATCGAAGTTGATATCATTTAGTATTCATAATAAAACAACAACATTCATAACCAAGCTTGACAGAAGTTTAAAATACTAGATACATTTCAAGGACTCTCACTGAGTCAATATCGACCGTAATCACAACTGGGCTTACACAGAAGTAGAAACACCAGTTACATATCAAGGACTCCAACTGAGTCCATAACAACAGTAATCACAACTGAGATTATTCAGAAGAGAAAACATAATATACGCTTCTAGGATTAAAAAAGAGTCTTACCCATGTAGTATTCTTCAACTAAACTTCTATAGAAGTAGAAACGTATGGCATTCACGACTAACTTCTACAGAAGCCGAAATACAAGATATATATATATTAAGGATTCCAACAGAGCCAATAATAATAAGTATTCACAACCAGGCTTATACAGAAGCAGAAACATAATATACGCTTCAAGAGTTCAAAAGGAGTCGAACCCAAGTAATATTCTCAATCTAAACTCCTACATAAGTCAAAAATACTATCTACTCAAGGATTCCAACGGAATTCAATAACATATTGTATTCATGGCAGTACTTCTTCAGAAGCCAAGACATAATTTCATTTCAAGAAGTCCAACGGCATCAATAACATATATTACTCAAGACATAACTTATACAGAAGTCGAAATATCATGTACATTTAAGAATTCCAACAGTATCCTTTTCAACCAGTGAAAAAGCAAGGTATCGATGGAAGTCTGAATCAAACAAGAAAAAAATTCATGGACTCCCACAAAGCCGAACACGTATATTAGCCTTGCAAGAATTTCTACGAAAATCTAACCGAAATGTAAAACACAGCAAGATAATTCAACAGTATGAAACAAAATGCACACCCATCAAGGGTTCATTTGAAAAATCGAGCCAGTAAGAAGATACAGCAACTAATTCTTACAAAGCTACCTTAAAAACCAACTGAACCCAAAAATCATCTGAACAGAGTTGTTCTAATGAAATCATTTGAAAGAAAGCAATATTTTTAAAAGTTAGGGCCTAACATGCCTGGTAATGTTGCTTAAAAATCTGAAGAAGACCACTGCAAGAGCTCGAGCCTTCTCCTCTTTTTCCACGTTAGATTCAACAACAATAATTTGTTATTTCGATGCCTTATAAACTTTCCTTGACAGAGAAAAGAGCTAGTTATTCTCATAGTTGCCATGCAACACCAAGTAGACTAGTTCGAAGAACCAGTGATCAAACAAAGAGAAAACCGGAGCGCATGAAAAACCAAACAAACTACCAGTTTTCCATTTTGCATGTCTTCCCGAGAAATCCAAGCTCAGAGACCGAGTTCATTAATTGCATTAACTCCAAAATTCCCGCTCAATCTCCATTGCCACCGACCTCCATAGTTGGCGATGGATAAAAACAAGTCAAAGACCATTTCTAGATTTGGTGACTCTGCCACGTCGGATTTCACTAGCCGTTTGAAACTTCCACCAAATCCCTCGTCCTTCATACTTATCCATCCCATTTAATTCCATAGAAACTACTGCCCATGGCTCGCACCCCTTCATAGGTCCCTTTCCTCCATGTTCATTAGTTAGGTTAGAAACATAGGTTAGAATTTAAGGTGATACTTAGTCTAACCTCCTTAGCGCTAGGTCACTAACCTTAGAACATTTAGTTTATAGTTTAGGCCTGGGTTAGATTAGCACTAATCTAACCCATAGGTTATAGTTTAGGTTTAGGTTATTAACCTTAATAAATCTAGCTTAGGTCTTAACAATAAAAATCATTCAGTATAAGAACCAACAAATATACATTCACGAAAAGGATTCATTCCAGCACTGATAATAAGCTAGTAGTATAAATGTATCTAAATTTATTACCTGGCCCACGATCAAGACCTTCCTGATATTACGATATCGGGAACCAATTCATTTAACACGATCAGCCTGAGTTAGACTCCGGAATAGCTTATTCAACGCATTCAGACCTTGCAACCTACGTAAGGTCTATAATTTTTGTTCATCCTGAATAAACTTAAAGCATCTCTTGGATCAATGCCACTGATCCAAGGCTAAGTCTTATAGATGGATAAATCCACAATTCATTCCGAGATCAGATTAAAATCAGGTGTAAAATGAAAGAAATAAAAGATTCCAATCATATTCTGACTCAGTCAAAGATCTTCAATTACAAAGAAGATACAGTCCATATCAAGCTTGACTTCACAATCAAAGGAACACATCCTTTTACAGAAGAAATCATATATCAACACTTGAATGCTCAGGAGGAAGTAACAATAGTTCAGAGTGTTACATGCTTCCCTCCTAAAAGATTCATCGTCCCGATGATTACATATTCGATTAACCTTCAGGTCAACCAATTTATTAGCTCACAAAACAATGCGACTATTTCCAACTTGAATAGTTCCAGAAATCAATGTCATAATACATTTTATTCATCCTGAATAATGTTTGCCTCATTATGGCTTTCATATAAACTTGAAAAAGATAAGTTCATGAAAAAAAATAAAAATATTTTGTGAACAGATTTCATCCTGTTGAAAAAGAAAAGGAAAAGTAATTTGCATTTCTTCCAGATTTTCCCAAGTTGCACTTTCTTCATTAAACTGGTCCCACTGGACCTTACATTTCTATATTTCACGATTTCTCAAATGCAATTGGTGAGTTTCCAGCACTCGTGTGGGTTTAACCACGATTATTCTTGGGTCATGGACCTGCAAGGAATTCCAATTTAAGACATGTGACAAATCTGAAACGTATTTCTTAAGAAAAGAAATATGGAAAACATCATGCATGTGAGATAAAGTAGGTGGTAATGCTAATCAATAAGCTACAGGATTGATTATTTCGACAATTTCGAAAGGTCCCACGTAACGAGGTGACAACTTGGCAGCCTTGCCAAAAGTTATAGAACTCTTTCTAGGTTTAACACGAAGAAAAACCTTCTCACCAAGCTCAAACCTTCGATCAACCCACTTAAGGTTAGCATAGCTCTTCTGCCTATCCGCTGCTTCCTTTAATCGTTCACGAATCAACTTAACTTGTTGTTCCATTTCAGTGAGGATCTCTGGTCCAATTACCATTCTATCCTCAACACTATCCCAACTAACAGGGGTTCTACACTTTCTTCCATAAAGTGCTTCAAATGGTGCCATTTTAAGAGATGAGTGATAAGTGTTGTTGTATGCAAATTCAACTAATGGAAGATACTCTTCCCATTTATACTGTTGATCCATGCAATACATTCGCAACATGTCTTCCAACACTTGATTTACCCTCTCAGTTTGTCCATCCGTTTCTGGATGATATGCAGAACTGAAGTTTAGTTTCGTTCCAAGAGCTGTATTAAGCATTTGCCAAAATCTTGACGTCATTCTAGGATCCCTGTCAGATATAATCAATTCTGGTACACCATGTAAAATAAAATTTTCATGTACGAATCTTTTGGCCAACACTGGTGAATCATCCTTTAGATTTCCAGTGATGAAATGAGCTACCTTAGTTAGTTTATCTACAACTACAGGATAACATCATGTTTATTCCTAGACATAGGTAACCCTTGTACAAAGTCCATGCTTATTACTTGCCATTTGTACTGCGGTATGCTATGAGGATATAACAGTCCAACAGGGTGCATATGTTCTGCCTTAACCCGCTGACATTCCAGACAATGAGTTACAAATTCAATGACATCCTTTTTCATACCTTTCCAAAAGTATTGATGTTTCAGATCAACAAGCATTTTTGTGATACCCGGGTGTCCAGAGAAAGGTGAATTATGAAATTCAACTAACAACTTCTTTCTCAAATCATTCAACATAGGTATGTATACCTTGTTTTCATAACGCAAGATTCCTTCATTATCAAAATGAAAACCTTTATACCTTTCATCATTAGGTTCTGCAGCAAGCACTGCTTTTACTTGCTGAAAGTAAATATCAGATTCTGAGGCACTTTTTACCTCATCCTTAAACTGAGTTCTTAATGTTATAAGAGCAGAAATGTGCTTCCTACGACTTAGAGCATCTGCTACTCTATTCTCTTTCCCTTTGATGTAGCTAATTTCAAAATCATATTGAGATAAAAACTCTAACCACCTTCTCTGTCTGGCATTCAGATTAGGCTGAGTGAAAATATATTTCAGTCCTAAGTGATCAGTTTTCAACTCAAAAGGTTTCCCAAGTAAATAGTGTCTCCAGACTTGAAGCGCGATGAACAATGGCAGCAAGCTCCAAATCATGAGGAGCATAATTCAGCTCATGTAACTTAAGTTTTCTACTTTCATATGCTATGACTTGATCATTTTGTAACAAAACACCTCCAAGGCCTTCCCCAGAAGCATCCGTTACAACAGTAAAGCTCCCATTAGGGTCTGGTACAGCTAATATAGGTGCGGAAGTCAACTGGCTTTTGAGACTTTTGAAAGCCGCTTCGCACTTATCATTCCAAATAAATTTCTTATCCTTCTTCTGCAATGAAGTTATCGGTGCAGCCACTTTAGAAAAATCCTTAACAAATTTTCTATAGTAACCCGCAAGACCCATGAAGCTTCTTACTTTGTGCACATTCTTTGGTGCAGGCCACTCAGTTATTGCCACTATTTTTGAAGGATCTACAGCAATTCCTTCCTTACTAATGACATGACCCAAATAGTGAACTTCTGAATCAAAGAAAGAACATTTGGATAACTTACCATACAACTTTCTTTTTCTCAAAATTCCCAAAACTACCTTCAAATGCTCATTGTGTTCCTCTACACTTTTAGAATAAATGAGAATATCATCCAAGAATACAAGTACAAACTTGTCCAAATATTCTTGAAAAATATTATTCATTAAGTTCATAAAAGATGCGGGTGCATTAGTTAATCCAAAGGGTAGAACCGTGAATTCATAATGTCCGTACCTTGTTCAGAAAGCTGTTTTATGAATATCTTCTTCTCTAATCCTTAACTGATGATAACCAGATCGAAGATCTATCTTAGAATATACCAGCTGCCCCACGCATCTGATCAAATAGATCGTCGATCCTTGGAAGTGGGTATCTGTTCTTGATTGTTGCTTTATTCAACATCCGATAATCAATACACAGCCTAAGTGTTCCATCCTTCTTTTTCACAAATATTACAGGCGCTCCCCAAGGTGAAACACTTGGTCTAATCAAACCTTTAGACAAAAGTTCTTGCAATTGTGCCTTAAGCTCGACTAACTCTGTAGTAGTCATCCGATAAGGTGCTTTGGAAATAGGTTCCGTTCCTGGTTTGATTTCGATGGTGAAGTCAAATTCCCTCTTGGGTGGTAACCCTGGTAATTCCTCCAGAAAAACATCTTTGAAACTCTGCAACAGAGGAAATCGTTTCATGGAATCACCATCTTCTTCTGATAAATTCAGATATCTTTACTGCATAAAGGGTACATCCTTTGTTTTTAGCCTTTTTAAGCTGCATAGCTGACAGTTTTCTAACTGAAATTTCCCGTTTAACCCCTTGAATCTCTGCTGTTTCCAATTGATCATCTAAACATCTTATATTCTTTTCATAGTAGTCTACTTTTGCTTTATGTTCAGCTAACCAATTGACACCAATGACAATGTCGTAAGACCCCAAAGGTGTAACATAGAGGTCAACTTCCGTGGAAAAGTTAGGTAAGTCAAGGACTGCCCCAAAAAGACACATACTCACTGTATGAACAGAGTTATTACCATACTGTACAGTCCAAGATCTATCCATTTTTTACAGCTTTTCTCTTAAGTTTAGAAGCAAGTTTACTAGAAATAAAACATTCAGTAGCTCCTGTATCAAAAAGAATAGTGACAGGTATGCCAAATAACTTACCCGGAACTTCTATAGGTGTCACTTGCTTTTCAGCTTGCTTGTGTGCTACTGCAGCATGTATCTTATGCTACTGATTACGATCATCCTTCTTCAAAGGGCACTGATTTGCGTAGTGGTCTTTGCCACAATTGTAGCAGCCTCCTACAGGTCCCTTTTTAGGCTCAAAATTGCCTCCAGCCTTGTAATTATCATGTTGTCCTCCATAGGGCTTCTGCCCATTGTTATAATTTTTGGTAAAATTATCCCTTACATTTCCAGCAGGCTTAGTTGCTACTGTTTTCTTACTATTATCCCCTGGAAACTTACTTTTGTTTCCAAACTTTTTCCATGGTCCCTTTTTGGGTGCAAGAGAGGTTGAAGAAGGGTTTGCAATCTTCTTCCGCACTTCCTCTTTATGAGCAGAAATAGCCTTTAATTTTTGTTCTTGTCTTATGGCCTTTTCAACAACTCCTTCCATAGTGGTTGGACTGTGAACATCGACCTCTCCCCCTATCACGGGATTCAATCCCATGATGAATTTCCGTATTCTGAACTTCTCGTCAGTTTGATACTGTAGTACATACTTGAGGAGTTTTGTAAACCGCTCCCAGTATTCAATTACCGTTAGCTTCCCTTGAGCTAAGTTCTAGAATTCTGTCATTTTCTGATCATAGAAAAGTTGTGGCAGCCATCGTTGCCTAAAATAGCCCTTAAATTGATCCCAAGTAATATTGGTCTCATCAATATTTAGCTCTGCTTTACGGCTATCCCACCACGAAGATGCTTCGTGGGAAAGCTGATAGGCTCCCCAAATAGCTTTGGTTTCCTCTGAGAAGTTTCTTATTGCAAAGTACTTCTCCATTTCGCTGAGCTAGTTCTCATCTCCATCTCCTAATGTGGTGCCATCATATTTAGGTGGGCTTATCCTTTTTATATCATTAGTGAGTTCTGCTGCCAACCTGGCCTTTTTATTTTCTAGTTGGACAGGTGCATTTCCAACATTAATATCAACACCCAAATCAGGGTTGTCCTCAGGAGGTTGCTGATTGTTATTACCAGCTTCTTCATCCTCCTCATTTCCCATCACCTGCTGTTCAAGTATAGCTAAACGATCTCTTGTGTCCAACAGGGCAGCAAGGATCTCATCAAGTTTTTTGGGTTGTTGCCACCCCTCCTTCAGGTGGAGCATTATTCGCAACGTTCCCCCTTGTTCTAACCATTTTCTGTTACAAGAAAATTCAGGTTTTTATCAGATTATGGACACAATAGGTCCAAGAGCTGCAACCTTCAGCTCTGATACCAAGATGTAACATCCTCATTTTTATACATTAGAACAAGTAATTTTTTTTTTTGACAAATGCTTCCTTGTTCTAAATACATAATTTAGAACTCACAAATCAAAACAACCATTCTTATAACAGATAACCATATGCACCTGTAATGACTCGGAGTACCTCCGATCTATTCATTCCATGACTTGGTAATCTACCGATCTATTCATGAGTATTAAGAGTTGGCATTTTTATTTAACACATCACTCTTGCGGTTCTCTTCCCTATTCCGGGATTCAGAATGCTCTGTCCAAGGAACCTATCTGAATAATTGTTACCATTATTCATCGGCATCTCATCCCTTAGACTAGGTGACTTAGGACAACGCAATCAGCAGCTTACGATACTTTGGCCAAAGATTTGAAACATAATGCTTATGTCTCATATTCCTTGACGGCATACTCGTCAATCTGGAATACGTCCTTCACCCCATTCCTATGTTATGTAGAATGTCTTATACTGACTTCTGTCAGACTCTCCTGTCCCAAGTTATTCACTCAGGAACGGATTAGTAAGATGACAACGTTATAGGGATGCTCCCGAGGACTAGGGATACGCTGACATACTGGGTCAACCCTAGTTAATCTAGTGTGTCAAGATACCCCGAGTCTCCTAGGGCAGCCTTATAATGTGACCACATTCCTAATCAGTCCCAGAGTAACTTGTTCGAGTTTAAGGTGTAAATCTTAACGATCAATGCAAAGGGTGTCGCCATAAGTCACCTGCATTGTTGTATCTTCGAGAAGATCCTAATCTTCTCGAAGGTACAACCCTATAGTTGACTTGTGCCATCAACCTTTAAATCCACCTCGAAAAGATCTACTTAAATTCTAAGGTGTTACTTACGTTGAGTTAAAATTATACTATAAGGCGCTCCCTTAAGGGTAGTATTTCCCAATCCCTGGGTTCCTCACCTTAGAATTACCTTTCTTAGTAAAACCCATTACACAAGAGAAGTTATTAAGACTAGAGGTCCCTTCAAGGAGTTCATAGAAAAACATAAATCTAAATCAACGAAACAGGACAATAACCCTTAATCTTCGCATGAGATTGCTAACCAAACCTTTTTTTTGGGTTTATATCAGTTCTCATAACTGTAATTATATCTTACTTATTAGTATCAAGATATAGTGATTAAGAATCCAATTAAACGTTGTCTTACCTTAGATCAAGACTAGGAAGTAATAATTTATTCAGCTCGTTTAGCTTCCTGCTCAGGTTTATTTTAACCCTAGCTTCTCGAAAGACAATGATCTAAGTTCCAATTTAGCTATAAATAGATCATAATAGAACTACTAAACAATCATAAGTATTCAGTCACATAATCCTTGCAAGCTTACTTAGATATTCACAAAAGTCTCCAAGTTATACAATAATAACAATGCTCTCAAGATCATTTGAACCGAAGAAGGTCAAACCATCAAGATACGAATACAAACACATAAGTAACAAATATCTCTTTTCATTCCTTTTAAGCTAATCAAATACATTTTTTGCATTCAGCATATTTGATACAATACTCAACAGCAAAAGAACATCTTTCTTCAAGTAGTACATTCAGAGAATCAAGTTGGATTTCATCATAAAACCAAATTAAACAATCTGAACATCATATCAGATCTGCGTGCCTTTACCACTTACGGCAATCATCTGCAAAAATTGTCAACATGGGTCAGTTCGGTGAACTGAGCATGATAAGCACTAATTCTTAAAACAATTGCAATCCACCAATTGTTTTCATTAAACAACCTGTTTAAATGAAATCATTTCACCAAACATGTAAACATATTTCAGACTATGCTCTTTTTTAATTCAAACATGACTATAACGCATAACTCATATTATAGTTACTAAATAGTCCTAGATACTTTTCATATATTTCTTCATAAATGTTAGTGACCAAGAAGAACAAATGCATCTAAAACAACTATCCATCTGAATCCCAAGGTCAGCAAACATCCAACAGGCCATTATATTCAACAAAATGAATATCCTAACAATTCATGGATACATCAGTATGTTTTACAAATCCAACAATTAAATATAAATTTATCAACATATACTTTACAGCAGAAGAGAAAGAAACCGAGACATTCAGATTTCCCTTCCAATCATGCTCATGTCTGTACCATCTCCTCAAGAGTAAAGCATTCACATTATAGGCATGTGACTAAGTCAGATGAGACCACAAGAAGAACCACAACTTCGTCAAAATTTAAATGTAAAAATTTCCTGTAGCTTACTAAGCAATATAGTAGCTCTCGCGACAAGCAACAGTAAGTAATCCAAACTTAACAAATTAAACAATTCCTTTTCATAACATTCAACAATATGAATATACCCATCACCATTGTTTGACAGAGCACAACTTCATTCATCTAGGAAAATCCCAATAAATTTTCCTCAAGGTTTCATTTGAAGTTGAGTTACCACAACATATAACAGGGTATCACAAAATTGAGTTGATAAAGAAACCCCAACCTTTAATTCATCCAAATCGAACTGAACATATCACAACGATGATAAGACAGAAGTTAAAATAATTTGCATGCTCAGCGAGGACTGAAATCCAGAATCGAGCCAATTCATAGCATATCATGGACTCCAACAGTGCCAAATACAACCAAAACTTATATTAACAGGTTAAATTGAAGTTGAGTCCATACTGACAACAATCAAGAATCCTAAAAGTACTCACAGCTAAAACTTCTACATAATTTAAAACATAAATTACCTTTCAGTGACTCCATCGAAGTCGATATCATTTAGTATTCATAATCAAACAACAACATTCATAACCAAGCTTGACAGAATTTTACAAATACTAGATACATTTCAAGGATTCTCAACTGAGTCAATATCGACCGTAATCACAATTGGGCTTACACAAGAAGTAGAAACAGCAGTTACATATCAAGGACTCCAACTGAGTCCATAACAACAGTAATCACAACTGAGATTATTTACAAGAGAAAACATAATATACGCTTCTAGGATTAAAAAGGAGTCCTTACCCATGTAGTATTCTTCAAATAAACTTCAACAGAAGTAGAAACGTATGGAATTCACGACTAATTTCTACAGAAGCCGAAATACAAGATATATATATATATAATATATATTAAGGACTCCAACAGAGTCCAATACATAATAAGTATTCACAACCTAAGGCTTATACAGAAGCAGAAACATAATATACGCTTCAAGAGTTCAAAAGGAGTCGAACCCAAGTAATATTCTCAATCTAAACTCCTACAGAAGTCAAAAATACTATCTACTCAAGGATTCCAACGGAATTCAATAACATATTGTATTCATGGCTGTACTTCTTCAGAATTCAAAAATACTATCTACTCAAGGGATTCCAACGGAATTCAATAACATATTGTATTCATGGCTGTACTTCTTCAGAAGCCAAGAAATAATTTCATTTCAAGAAGTCCAACGACATTAATAACATATATTACTCAAGACATAACTTATACAGAAGTTGAAATATCATGTACATTCAAGAATTCCAACAGTATCCTTTTCAACAAGTGAAAAAGCAAGGTATCGATGGAAGTCTGAATCAAACAAGAAAACAATTCATGGACTCCCACAAAGCCGAACACGTATATTAGCCTTGCAAGCATTTCTATGAAAATATAACCGAAATGTAAAACACAGCAAGATAATTCAACAGTATGATACAAAATGCACACCCATCAAGGGTTCATTTGAAAAATCGAGCCAGTAAGAAGATACATCAACTAATTCTTACAAAGCTACCTTAAAAACCAACTGAACCCAAAAATCACCTGAACAGAGTTGTTTCTAATGAAAGCATTTGAAAGTAAAGCAAGATTTTTAAAAGTCATGGCCTATCATGCCTGGTAATGTCACTTAAAAATCCGAAGAAGAACTCTGCAATGTGCTCGACGCCTTCTCCTCTTCTTCCACGATAGATTCAGTAACAATAATTTGTTGACCCTCCATGTCTTATAAACTTTCCCCGATAGAGAAAAGAGCTAGATATTCTCATAGTTGCCATGCAACACAAAGTAGACTAGTTCAAAGAACCAGTGATCAAATAGAGAGAAAAATCGGAGCGCTATGGAAAACCAAACAACCAACTAGTTTTCCATTTTGCATGCCTTCCCGAGTAATCCGCGCTCGGGATACTAAAGTTCATTAATTGCATTAACTACAAAATTCCCACTCAATCTCCATTGCCACCGACCTCCATAGTTGGCGATGGATAAAAACAAATCAAAGACCATTTCTAGATTTGGCGACTCTGCCACGTCGGATTTCACTAGCCGTTTGAAACTTCCACCAAATCCCTCGTCCTTCATACTTATCCATCCCATTTAATGCCATAGAAACTACCACCCATGGCTCGCACCCCTTCATAGGTCCCTTTCCTCCATGTTCATTAGTTAGGTTAGAAACATAGGTTAGAATTTAAGGTGATACTTAGTCTAACCTCCTTAGCGCTAGGTCACTAACCTTAGAACATTTAGTTTATAGTTTAGGCCTGGGTTAGATTAGCACTAATCTAACCCATAGGTTATAGTTTAGGTTTAGGTTATTAAACTTAATAAATCCAGCTTAGGTCTTAACAATAAAAATCATTCAGTATAAGAACCAACAAATATACATTCACAAAAAGGATTCATTCCAGCACTGATAATAAGCTAGTAGTATAAATGTATCTAAATTTATTACCTGGCCCACGATCAAAGACCCTTCTTGATATTACGATATCGGGAACCAATTCATTTAACACGATCAGCCTGAGTTAGACTCCAGAATAGCTTATTCAACGCATTCAGACCTTGCAACCTACGTAAGGTCTATAAATTTTGTTCATCCCGAATAAACTTAAAGCATCTCTTGGATCAATGCCACTAATCCAAGGCTGAGTCTTATAGATGGATAAATCCACAATTCATTCCGAGATCAGATTAAACTCAGGTGCAAAATGAAAGAAATAAAAGAGTCCAATCATATTCCGACTCAGTCAAAGATCTTCAATTGCAAAGAAGATACAGTCCATATCAAGCTTGACTTCACAATCAAAGGAACGCATCCTTTTATAGAAGAAATCGTATATCAACACTTAAATGCTCAGGAGGAAGTAACAACAGTTCAGAGTGTTACATGGAGTCCATGGTGCAAACTCTGATTCTTGTTTATTGCCCAATTTTTCCAAGCGGGGGTAAACAGATACAAGGAATCAAAGAAGTTAAACTTGGAGTTGTCCAACCTTGACAGAGAGTACAGGGAAATGAGAAAGAAGCTGGTCTACCCAGAGAAGCACATGTATGTTGAAAGGTTCATGTCATAAGATGTTTATATTGTAAGGCCGTTGACCTTACCTATTACTGGGAGTAATGCCACAAGGATCTACCTACGCATAAGGCTGAAATTTGAAAAGGGAACATATGTGGAGAATGAGATATCCATCCTAGACGACCTTATGGGAAGAAAGAAGCCCGTGCCAAAGCACAAGGAGAGGGAAGAGGAGGAAGAACAAAGGGAACTGGAGAAGCAAAATGTAGATACCACGGGGCTGAGTACCTATGTCCAGAAGAAGAGGAGAATAGTGGTTAGAGAGAAGACCCCAGAGCCTGCGAAGCCACCATCCCCTGAAGAAACCTTAGATGAAGAGAACACAACATCCCCAACTCCAGATTTTTCTACAAAGGAAGAAGAGCAAGGGTTGGAGGAATAAGAGTCGAAAGATATAGATGACCTGAATGCTTATGTAGGCAAGAAGGATGATGACTCAGAGGGAGAGTTGGAAGTGAATTAGGAGCCGATTGATGTCCATGATTTGGAGGGAGAAGGAGTAGAGGATACAAATGATGATTTAATCTTTGTAAGGAGGAAGGGTACCCAATGGGAGGAAGGCACGTAAAGTGAAGAAAGGAGTGAAGGGGCAAGTACTATGGGGATAGATATTCCCAAGATCCCTCAGGAGAAGGTGGATTAGAAAGTGAAAAGGGAAGCAGAGAGGATAATTAATACCTTGGTCAACAAGGAGTTGGAGCACAATGCAGAGCTCGTACTTGGTGAATTCAAAGAAGAGTAGAGGGAGAAGAGTGTGGGTAGCACAAAAGGCCCAACTCTTTCAGTGACTATTCCCAAGGGCGTATACATGGGAAGTAAACATGCAAAAGGGGGAAGAACAACAATGGGATACATTGATGACCCCAACAAAGTCTTTCACGCGGGTTTCCAGAGTACCATGCCCACCAAGGAGCTCACCACCATGGAATCCTTTGATCATGAGTGTGGGTACCCATGCATAAGGAAGATGCTATCATGGGCGTTCGACTCCCACCTCAATGAGCCTAAGTTTGAGGTTAACCAAGGAGCGGTATCAGTGTTGTCTACAGGAAATGGGGACAACCCCATTATAAACATGCAACATCTATTGGATGAGCAAGTTTGTAACACACTCAACAAGGTCTCCATGGAAATTGAGGCCAGGCTCTTCTACAGGAATGATAGGGTTAAAGTATTGGAGGACCTGTTGGAAAAGAGTAAGGAAGAAGTAGTCAAGATTACAAAGGACCTCAACCTTGAGAAACTAATCAGCACTTAACTATAGAGGGAGCTTCAGGAGGAAAAGGCTAGGGTACGTGAAGTTTCCAAGAAGGTGGAGCTCATCTCCCAAGCTATTATCATGAAGCACCCAAACCTTAAATCTCCTGCATAAAAGTATGGATCCTCCATGGAATGCCTAGAGGACTTGACTCAGATCCTCACCATGGAAAGGCATACTTTGGCCTTGGAGTCAGCAGAGGAGGTAGCTGTGCACTTGGAGAAGGAGGACAAATTAAAGGTTATTACGCTCATGGTTGAATACAACAAGGTGCTTTTTGATGTAAAGATAGCTACACAAACTACGGAGGTCACCTATGACCATTACGTAGATCAAGACAAGGTGACAGGCATGATACTTACAGCAAAGAGGCCGAGTTGAAAGATTTCAGGGAAAAGAAGAAGGGCAATAGAGCTGAGCGAGAAAAGATCCTGGATGAAGTGGAAAAGAATTCTGAAGCTATTGAGAACTGGTGAGTCTCAATCAAAACCCGGATAAAAGAGCTCTATAAGGTCATTACGAGGAAGATGGATGCCCTAGAGGATCACACCAAGGAGCTGGAGACTGTGGTGGAGACCATTAACATGAAGGGGGAAGGGTTAACCTTTGACAAGGTGAACACCTTGGTTGGTGATATCTGCACTAGAGCACAGGATAAAGTCAGCACTTGGAGTACACTGGAGGTCGACCTGCGGAAAAATTTTCCCCTTCTTCTTCTTTAGAAAAATTTCCCTCTATTATTTCTCTCCCCCATTCTTTATTCTTTCCCTCCATTATTTTCCAAGGCAAGGCCTTGCAAATTTTTGTACTGTAATATTTGAAAAGGTTCCTGAGGGCAGAGAACAAGTGAAGTGTGGGGTAATGTTAGGTCCCTAATGTAGCTACCAAGTATTAAAGGCATGTAGGTGCGCATGGCCAGAGCAAGCACACAAGTGAAGGCACGCAAGGTAGAATTCAAAAGGGGTTCTTAGAGAACCAAAGATGCGTGTGCGTGAAGAACAATTTGAGACTTAGCTGTTTTTGACCTTTTGGACAGAAGACATGAAGAACGTGTCCTGTTTGGATAAGGTTCCAGCCTAGAGACAGGGTGTTCTGGAAGGAATATACCTTGCGATAAGAAGATCTAAAAAGTTAATCATGACATGGAGAGGCATGCACCTGGGGTGACCCACACCTTGACACTTGGGGCCATATCTAAGGTTGAAAAAGAGTTTGTTAGAGCTCAGATGCCTATTTATATGCACGCCCTTGGCAAAGAACAAAGACAAAAGTGAGGTAGCAGAGCTCTGTAGAATTACTATGAGAACTATGGGATAAAATGGGTAGATGATTCTAGGAAGGATGTAATGGGGAAATGGGGAATGCAATTTTTTTTGTGAGCATACATGTATAGATCCAGATATGGTGTATGACTGTGGTCTACCTCTCTGTGATGTTTTGGAGTAATACTATGAATGAATATGATAAGGTTACCACTATGTTTATATTAAGATCTCCTTCCTGTATTATCTGCATGTTTCCACTATGATTTTGATCTTGTATAATCATGAACATTACTTGAATGTTAAGTCTTATTGTGGATTTACAACTTCCTAGTTCTATTAATTCTGTTGCACACTTTGCTTGGTTATGAATAAAGGGGTATAGAAGCTATCCTGAGCTCTATAGATTCTGCATGTCTGTTAAATCACTAAGTCAGAATCATGAAGTATGCCTTCCACTAAAATCACATAAAAGAGAGACTCGAATCCCTCTCGCACACCTCGGGTTAGCGCCCAGTGCTCACTGGGTGATAAGCTGACATGCATGAGGTTCCCTTGTTCTTGGTGGGGTGCAAAAATGACTACAATCACCATTGGACTAACCCATTCTGACTTGTCTAGGGGCTTGATGATTCCAGACTTCAACATTTTATCAATCTCTTCCATGACCTTTTTTGTGCAAGTTTGGATTCATCCTGTAGGGTCTCTTTCTAATTGGGTGTGTACCCTCTTTAATATTTATCTTCATCTCCCCTAATGATTCATGCACGTCTTTAAGTTCATGGTACCCCCAAGGGAATAAGTCCTGATAACCTTGTAGTAACTCTATGATTTTTTTCAATTCAAAGTCTGACCAATAGTCTCCAATTATGGCCTCCTTAGGCTCATCATCTGATCCAATATTTACTTTCTTTTTCTTCATAGGATCATGATAGGTGCACGTGGCCTTATCTTCACTATCCAACACCTCACACCTACCTGTTGAATGTTCTACATTAAAAATTTTGAATTCTTCATCATCTAATAAGTAGACCATTTTTCCTTTTTCTTGCTCAAAGAAAGCACATTTAAGTAATGTGGCATCTGTCTCTATTTCTTCAAAAAGAGGGGCTCCTGAGTCCCCTTCATCAAGTAACTCTTGAATGAGTTCCTCCATCTTGACACTATTCCCCCATAGTTAAATGCTTTATAACCTTTAATGCTTATTCTACCAAAGGCTTGGTAGAGAAGAATTCAAATGTTTGGATCATTCCTATGATTAAATCGTACCGATTTGTAGTCTCTCTATGGAGTTCTGCATAGACATACCAAGCACATGTACAACCTTGTAACGTGCAATAAAACTTGTGGACCCATAGTGAAGGTGGTAAATCTTCCCGACCCTCTATCCAGAGTCTTTCACACTACTGAACATGGTGCTGAATAGGTTGATTACCATGATAAATACAGATTTAAGTAGGTGCATTTCTCCTCAAGAACCTAGTAGCAAGAACAATCTTGATTTAATTTCATCCTACAAGATTGTCCTTATGGACCACTCACCAGCACACTGTTGTCCCACATACGGTATATGCTAGCATATTCCTTCTCTCCAATTGGTCTACCCACTGCTCCTCCATAGCATGCAGGAACACCATAGGGTCTTCTTCTCTAGTGTAACAAGGTACCGAGTTGTTACCTATTCTCCTGATATAACGTGGTTTACAATCCCTAACGAATATATTCTTTACTTCATGCCCCACCAACTCATAAGTGCTATGAGACTAGTTATCACAAGCAACACTTATAGTATCACTGATAGACTATGAATCCTCCAATTGAATGATTCCTTCTTTAGATGGCTCAATCACCTCTAGATCCCGGATGACGCGTACATAAATCTGAGTTACATATTCTTCACTTAAGGGCTCAACATAGGGTGTATATTTTCCATCTGTTAATGGGATAATAACCCTTTCCTCCTTGTTTTCAAAGCTGATATAACCCTTGTTGAACCAAATATTAGCATTATTTACATAACACCATGGATGCCCCAGTAGAGATGGGAAGCTATCTACCTTTGCTAGCGCTAAGACCTCAAAATCTCCAGTGAACTTAGCTCCATGTATGGTAATAAATGCATCTTTTAAAACTCTAATAGGATTTTCCTTTGTCTAATTAGCCATGAATAATACATTAGAGGATGGTTGTAATGGGGGTCACCCCATTTGTACCCATGCATCTAAAGTAAGAACATTGACTTCTGTGCCTGTATCAATCAATATCTTACTCAATAGCAACCCATCCACAACAACATTCAGAATGATTTCCTTGTCATAATCTAGGCTATGAGGGGGAAGATTCACATGCAAGATCTACCATCCAGTATCAATACTTACGTGCAAAGTGTTTCCCTTTAACCAGTTCCCTAATAGTGGAATGATATTCCCTTGGTGCAACATTTTACACACTTCTCTCAAGTCATATATATCATTTTGGACCATCTCTGATGTTTTCTTTTGCTCCATCTTCCATGATTGTTAAATATTATATTTCACCCTGAGTATTTCTAAGTACCTCCATGGTTCCTGATAAACCTCCTTCTGATGGACAGGATCTAGGTACCATACAAGTAAAATCTTCTCCTTAGTGATGGTAGGGCTCTTTTGTAATGCCTCTTTGGTGTGCGCCGGTTCAGCTTGGGTAGTGATCCTTACTTGTAACGCCTCAGATTCTGATTCCAACTTAGGCATCTAATGATTTTCCACCACACGTTATATCCTAACCATCCCTGTGCCTTTATTTTCTTGTTTATTATGCTTGCTAATATGCTCATACAAGTTTGGGAATTCCTCATAACTATGATTCTTTACATAGAAATAACATGTAATATTCTGAGGACATTCACACCTGTAGTGGTCATGAGATCTACATGTATAACATGTTCTGTGAGGGAACTCACCTCATCTGCCACCACAACCTCAGCCTCCGTATCCACCATAGTATCCTCGTCCTCTGTCACAAGCACCTTCAAAACACCCTTCATTCCAATCATAGCGGACCTGATTATGATCCCGATCCCAAAGCTCACTCTTGCCTTTAGAGTTATCTGAAACTCATGTCTATCGTACACCAATATCTATAATGTCATGGATCCAGCCAATCAATTAGATGTCCTATGTGTCATGAGCCATGGACCTGTAGATTTTACATTAGCATGAAACATTATTCCTTATCACGTGTTACATTAATGGGTAGCAGATAGCATCATGGTTTAAATGGAATATCTCACAGTCTAACAACAATGAGTGCACAGATCTGTAGGGACAACTATCCTTGTGTGACCTTCCACTTCACAATTTGTGCACCAAATCCCCATGCGTGTCTCATGTGTTGAATTTACTGATAGCTTCTTCAAATGTTTTTCCATAGCTATGATTTGTGCTTCTAAAAATGGGCTTACCCCAGTGTCTATACTTCCAACTACCTCAACACGTAAATTTTCTTCAAGTACTTTACACGAATCAGTGTATGTATTATGTGATAGTGCCCTCCTAAAAGGTGTAATTAGGCCTCTAATGAACCATTGAGCATGCTGGATTGCATCAATATCATAAGAAATCTTGGATAATAGCATTTTGAAATGAGCATCATACTCTCTGACACTCTAAGTAGTTCCTTGCTTGATATCCTTGTGCATGCTTATACTCTTTTGTTCAAACTTAGGGATGTGAAACTCTTTAAGAAAAGCATATTTTTAACCTATATAGTCTACGCAAGTCTGATCAGGGTCAAATGTTTTGTACTAGTTGTGTACGTGCCATTTTAATGTAGTAGAAAATTGGCTTGCCCTATGCTCATAAGCCATGATTCCTTTTGTGTGCCACAATATTTCACACATGTGTATGTGTTCAATAACATCTTCTATGCCCCTATACTCTAGGAGATGAAGAGACATCTCCATGTAAATATTATAGGGTTGGTGCAGACCTTTCCCACCTGATCCAGAACCTCCTATGTTTCCTCTACCTTCAGAACCACCAGATCCATCGGAGCTAGAGCCACCTATACCTCCTGATCCCAAACTTGTAGCTGGGGTCAGACCAGAAGATGTACTTACCTGTGTCCCAATAGTAGTACTAAAATGTACCCTAACAATCTGTGAAGTGTTACTACTCCTAAAAGAGAGTCCAAAAGTCTGTGCACCTAAATTTTGTGCAGATGATACACCCAAAAAGGTACTCCCATATAACAATGAAGTCATTTGCACTACCATTGTTGTTCTTCTTATATGACTCAATCATGTTCTCCCACTACTTGAATTAGATTGCTGACTATTTGTTGTACTAGATATTGGAAGACCAAGTGTAAGGGAAAATTTACCGAGTGGATTCAGATGCATGTCCATGGCCCAGGTCATTTCTATTGGCACACTTCTGTGTGAGGTCAATGAGGGTTCCTTGTCATGCTTTCCCAAATGAGGGAGTTCCTGATGCTTGAGTTCCATGTCTTCCATGTGAACTTCAAATCCTTCCCAAACTATCTCTCTCTACAACACCATTCAATCTGCAACCTCCTGCTACTTCTCTACCTCCCTATCACATGCCTCATTATACTTAAGCTACCTTTCCTCTCTCTTCCTCTCTGCCACTAGGTCTTCCATCTTTCACCAAGACTGCTCCTACCCATGTGCATTTTGGGGTTTAGTTAGCCATCAATTTACTCTCCAGGTTTAGGGTTACCATTAAAATTTTGATCGCCAGTGGAATGCCTTGCAGGTAAGTTCCCCTTGGATATTGTAAAAATTGGAATTTAGCTACCTCTAGGCACGAATAATTGGAAATTGAGTACTCTAAGATATAACTATTCAAAACACCATGAAACCACGTATCCACAGTGCGAGTCCAAATCAGATCAACATCATAAAGGGTCTGAAATTCTTCCTGCGTCTAGACAAGTGTGTGATGCCTTCAATTCCATTTAGACGCATAAGCAACCAGCCACTCATACAATTCTACTATAAAAATAGTGAAGAGTATTTCATACAATTATTCATACAGATTCTACTCTACCCATGTGTGTGCGTCAAACTCAAATCCGATGCTAAACCTCTATGTGTATTCTTCTTCTAGGCCATGTATCCACTCCTCAACACTTGCTAGGGTCTACTGATACGTCTTCATCGTGAACCATCCCAAAAATAACTGAAAAATAGGTCTTGGAAATGGAACCAATGATGCAACCTAGAATTCACTAGTAAAATCCCATATGCACTAACACATCACTTAGCCTAGATTGAGTGCTCACCCAGAGCACACAAAGGTACCAGGCCCCTCTTTAGGGTTGCTGTTGTAGGATGTTAGCATGATGAAGAATTAATGCATTCAAATCCATAATTAATACATCATTCTACAATGCATGTTTAGATCTAGATCCAAGGATAAAATATTTGAATGATAACCATAATGAAGTCAAGAATACAAGAAACCCTTATACTTAGGATTAATACTATGGTTCAGAAAATACATTCCATTATATGAAAAAATAGGAATACATAGAAGCTTCTTACAATAACAACATTATATGCTCATGCGCGTAACAGTTCTGACAACATACTCTCACAGTAATCTAGTTCTACAAATATTTCTATCACTATCTTATACTACGCAGTTCATCATACATTTATAAGGGTGGGGAATTGCCCTTCACTGCTTATCTATTCCAAAAATAGGTTGCATGCTGAAAATAACCATGTGCCTTTACAATTATAGCCACACATGCAAGTGCACTAACAATATATATATCTTATTAAACTATCAGTTGCAATTCTATCTTTAGCCTACATCCATGCAAAGCACTCCATAGAATTTCTTCCAAAAATAGCCGATGTGTGTTGTGCACTTGTATTTTTCCGTTTGTGTGCTCCGCACGCCATCTTCCAAAAATAGCTCATAATTGTGAAAACGGATAAGTCCCGAATCTATCTCTGTCCTTCGGGCGTGATTCCTTTCCGATCCTCCCGTGCCTTTGAACGCACTTTGATCTTTCGCACAATTATTATGTATGTCTTCTACTAAGTGTTATACATTTTCTGGTCAACATTTTGTTTAGTTCTTTATAGTCTATACAGACCCCCCACTTTCAATTTTTCTTAGATACTATGACTAAAGGAGAGACCCACTGACTATCTAATATAGGGTATATGAAAAGTACTTCTAATAATTTTTTTATTTTAATTTTCACAATATCTCTTAGTGCAAGATTAATCCTTAATTGTAGTTTTCTTATAGGTATAACATTTTATGTGTAAATGTGATGTGTGAAAATAGAAGTATGGATTCTCTTCATATCACTATATTCCCATAAAAAAGGTTTTGAATGTGTGACAAGTATTGATAACAACATGTTTGCTCGTCATTTGTTAAATAATAGTTAATATTTAACATTTTACCTAGTAAGATCACAAGTTGTTTAGTTCTTAGATAGATTGAGTTCACAGTGGGAAATTCATGTATAAGTACATTCAATGGGCATAGGTGAGGTTGTCACATGTTTAGAAATACTATGATTTGAAAATATGCTTCACCAGGGGGAATAATATATGAAAAATGAAAACAAGAATATGATAGGGATTGTTGTTGATTATATCGAATATAATTTTCATCGTGATGATATGTTATATATTGTTCATTATCTTCCTTCTAATATTATTATTACTCGTTTATGTGTCTCTGGACTGTAATAAATTACAAGGAAGAAATAATTTATTCCGTGTCATATTCATGAGGTTCATCCACCCATAAATGATGAAGAGAAATAGTATGAGGTTATGCATGCGAGTATAAGTACATTCTTTTAGCATTTATCCCATTGGAAATTGTCATGTCTCTTAACCTATGGTCTATAAGGGAAGCCATTGTTGTGATCCAGAGTTTTCAAAAAATGAGAGGGTACACCATATTTTATGTTTGTGGTTTGAGTATCATGAAGTCTATAGGGTATTCCTAGGTCTCCACGGAAACTAAAATGTCTGGTACAACCCCTTTTGGCTTAATAATAAATTGATCAACCATATGTAAGATTATAGAAGTTGGTTTCATGTTTGTCAATGGTCATTACATTAATGATGACTCCTAAGTATACTAACATGCATATAAATTTTAATGTCCCCAATCAACACTATTATCACATGGCTATATGGGTACCCATACGCGGGAGGAAAGAGTTTTCCTATCAGGAGATTGGAATTTGTTCCATCAACTTGAATAGTCTTTGGATATTTCCTCCTCCTTCCCTGTGTGTTAGTACACAGTTCCTTAATAGCTATGTTTAACTTAGGTACATCCTTAAGAACCTGAAAAAGTGTAATCCCAATGGTAAGGTGTTTCAGTTAATAGAAAATATATGATTCAACCATGGTTGTTTCCTTCAATATTTTAGGGAAAGGGACTGATTGCTCCTTATCATATATTTTAACTTCCATGGTCTCAGGTGGTGGTTGTTTATTCGGCATATATTATCTCTCCATTATTTTTTGGTAAGTCAGTAATAGTTAGAGAAGGTGAAGTTAAAAGTATTTTCCCTTATTGAAGATGTACATTATTACAACTAATTGAATTGAGTGTATGAGGATTTCCTATTTCCACATTATAGGCTAGAGTTCCATGCCTATCATTCCTAGGGTTAGAAAAAAGATGGGTAGGTAACTGTGGTTGATTTACTAGCTCCATCTGAGGATGTTGAGGATTGTTTTTGGGAGGACCAGGTAGAAAATCTACTTACTTTACATACATATTTGGCTTTGGAATTGTTAGTTGTAATTTTGTGGATGACCCCATTATGGCTGGAATTATTAGTTTTTTTTTTTGAGGACCCCATTTTGGCTAGAAATGGTTAGGCCATTATTGATTGTTACATTCCTGAGGGACATATGGTCCTCATTGGGATGGAGGGAACCATTTATCTCTTGGGAAAAATTAGTTGGCATACTAATTGGGAAATAAATTACCCCTCTATTTTTTCCCCATTTAGTTTAGCTATGCCTCTTATTGGGTGTTTATTTGAAGGTGGTCTTTAATTGTTGGGATCAAATTACATTGGTAAGTAGAATGATTTATATTACAAAGGGAACAAACATAATTTTTATCTAGATGGTAGTCATAATTTGTATTTTTGTCCCTGCATCTTGAGCAGTAAAATTCCAATGGCTCAACAGTTCTACCCTTCATTTGAGTCCCTCCCAATGAGGTGTCTAGATGTATTAATATGTCTATCTTTAATTTGGAGAAAAATATCCCATCAATTAAATTATATCATTTCCCCCCTCCTTTTTTATTCTTTCAAATTTTAGGTCTTATCTGTGAATAATTTCTACAAAGATACATGATATCTATGAATTCCAGTTTGTTCACATCCCCTTTTCCTTTAATATTTAGAGCATTTGTCACCAGGTTATTTTAGAAATATTGTCTTGATTAGCTCAGAGTTCATATCAACACCGTATATTTGATAAAATTAAAGGAATTTCTCAAGAAAATATTCAAGGCTCTCATATTATTTTTGTTTTAGTTAAAAAATATATTCTCTATGGTCTCAAACCCTAAAATAGTTTTGGTATTTCTCCATGAACCTTGTTTCCATTACTTCCCTAGAGTTTATAGAGTTGGATGGGAGACCCATAATAAAACTCATTGTTGAAACTCTGAGAGTGGGAGGGAACAATTTTAGTTTCTAGTTATCTATATAATCGTAGGTTTTGTAGACAAAAAACCATGCACTTATAATTATCTAGTCCTGATTACATACTACTATTCATATAATTCCTAAGTAAGAGAAGTACTAATTAACCCATGTATTTGGCCACATTTTTTTTCTTTCTATTTCTACTCTTAGTCTTGCACCCTTACTTACCCAGTCTTCCTTTTTACTCTTCTACATTTTTCATTCTGGACACTAGCACCCAACTAGGATAATAACAACAGGCACTCATGTCCCCTCTAGGTGCCCCTATCATATTTATTCTTTACTTACACTTTTGGGTCCTTTCTATCTGTTTGAGCATCTTATCTTTTTAGTAGTCGGCCTTTTCAGGGTTAATTATGAAATTAAAGCAAGGGAATCATATGAATATAAATTTATGTGATCATAATAAAGGACCAAACACTAAGCATTAGCTATCACCACCTAAGGTTGTATCCATCAAACATCTAAGAGATCCATTGCATCCATTGAGCTCCATCACAAGGGAAAAAATATGGTTTTTCTACATCACACTTCATAGGAGGGGAGCTTATTCTATTTCATGCACACATTATTTAAATTCTACATCTAGCTACTTACTCACTACTCCAAGTGTGACATGCACAAGAGTAACTTAGGGAAAAATTCTACACACACATACACAAATATACATTGGGTATGAGATGTAGTACAATGCTCAGTTACAAGTCCACCATAGTGGTGACCAAGGAAAATCTTACCCCTCATTCAACATCTTTCTTTTTTTAGGATTTGATGTCTATTTTAGGGTTTTACAAGTCCATTATTTATTGTAGGTTTCTGATGACTCCAATGATCATTATGTGAATCCATAGCAAAAAATATGAGCATCAACAAACACCTTGTAACCTTAAAGATTTGGGTTTCTGATCATTTTTGCAGACCATAGTGCCCATAAAAAACCAGGGTGCCAATAGGCACGCCTATCCCTCTTCGGGTGCCCCAATATAGTAAAATATCCAGATCTACATTTTTTATGGGATTCTATATGATACTTTTCAATATCTAGTTAACAGATCATCACTACATCTAGCTACTCACTCGCTACCCCAAGCATGACACACACAAGAGTAACCTAGGGCATAATTACACACACACAAAAAGACCTATATTGGTTATGAGATGTACTGTAAATCTCAGTTGTAAGTCCACCATTGTGGCAGCTGAGGACAATTTGACCCCTCATTTTTTATCTTTCTTTTTTTGGGATTTGATGTCTATTTGAGTGTTTTGCAGGTCCATTATTTATTTCAAGTTTTTGGAAACTCCAGTGATCATTGTGTGAATCCATAATGAAAAAATGTGAGCATCAGTGATCATATTATGATCCTAAAGATCTGTGTTTCTAATCATTTTTGTAGACCATAGCACCTATAAAAATAACCAGGGTGCCAACGAGCACCCCTATTCCTCTCCAAGTGCCCCAATCTAGTCAAATCTCCCAGATCTACATTTTTTCTAGTATATATGAAGGTAGTACATCTCTTTCAACATGTCATCACTACAACACATTCTGAAAATCAATGCAAATCAGCTAAGACATCTTACCCTTCTTTGTACATTAGGTTTTTATTATTTATTGCTTATTTGTTTAGGAATAATTTCTATATTTCATTACTATTTACTTACTACTACAATAACATATATAATACTCTCTTATTTTTACATATTTAGCTTAATCAGGTATAGAAAAGGATCTTAAACTCAAAAATAAATTGACACGGTTATTTTGATGTTATTCCTCTAAAATTTGGCAATATGGATGGGGATATATTCTTCATATGGACTTCTTTACCAAGGTTCAGGACTATAGGATAAGTGAAATTTCTTCTTGCTCCATTTCCATTATTTTTTAGATTTACCATATTTTTCTTGTGTTCCTCCTCAAAAAATAAGTCTTGGTTTCCTAAGGGTAGGTCCTAGTTTTGGGGGTTTTGGCGAATGAATTTTCCTTTTAAATATCTAGGTCTACTCATGAACTATAATTTAAACTATAACACTATTTATAAATTTCTTGTCAAAGTGATATTTCCTTAAACCAAGGGTTACAAATGGGGCTCTTGTTCCACTTACTCCATAGGCTTGAAAGTTACATGTTGTCACTACAAGTAATTTTTAAATCGTCAATGTGAGTAAAGAAATATGTTTTTGAATAGACACTTTGGAGTTTTTCATTGGCTTGGATTAAATTATTATCATAATGACACCTAATATTACCTAATAATTTCACCAAAAAGTGATGGTTGTTGTTAATACCTCCCTTTAATATGATAATTTATCTAAATCTAGGAGATGTCGAAGGTTGTATATAGGAGGATGGATGGAAATATCATTTTAACAACACTCATCTAATAATGGAAATATGATAGATAATATCATCTAGATTTACTGATTAAAAAAGACAAATAAGTTAAATATTCAATAAACACAAATTAAATCAAATAAAAAATCAAAATGTAAGATGCTTTATACTAAAAGTGTGTAGAAATATAAAGCAATAATCTCAAAATTAATCTAAGTACCAGTGTGATAGAAATATATTCTAAGAAAATACCAATTGTCTTCCTCCATCGGCAAGAGTGGGTCCTTTCTCCTCTCTTGGACTTGGAATCAACACTTTAAACACAAACTGCTCCAAAAATATTCTAGTATTCTATCAATTGAAAATTTGTTATTACAAAAAGATTCCCTTTTCTAGGTGTATGATGTTACATTTAAAATGCTCTATCCAAATTGATGAGTGACCCTAATAAAGTGGAACTAACCACTAGATTCTTTGTGGCTTATTAACAAAAAGCAAAACATGAAGAGATGTGGTGTATTATACATGTCTCCTACTCCTACTATGACTTGTCCCAACAAAAAAAGGAGAACATTTATTTATAACTACATATTACAATTCTCTCCTCTTAATGATAACTGATTGGAGAAAACATATGAGAGAGATTAGATATAGGAGAAAGGAGTTATAGTGGAAGACTATATTTATTACCTTGAATAATCCTTGTGCCTCTGGAGTCAAAGTGCTAAAAATATGTAGTTGAATGTTAATTCAACTCCTTTTTTAGATCCTAGTTATTCGTGTCTACATCCTCCAATTATTTTTATGATGGTAAGAACCAAAAATCAAGTTCTGGAGAAATATCTTCATCAAAACTTCACGTTGAAATAGTCTATAGTTTTTTACATACAAAATGGTAGGAAAGAATAGTTTGTAGTTCTTATTGTATGTTAAATCATGGGATTAAGGAAATATCACAGTGTAGCCTAGTACATCTCAAAACTATTGAAATGATCTAGCAACACCCCAGCTAATGCTTTGACTCATTGATTCGACAAATAATACATCTTCTTAATAGTAAACATTAGTTTTAAATGGACAATAATGGAATTCAAAGAACAAATACATATATACATTTTCCTTATCCTAAAATAGGCAAAATTCCTCTTAATCACACTAAATACATCTTAACATTTATCCAAAAGAGAAGAAAAAGTGTTCCTTTTCATGTAACAAATGAGACATAATGGCTTCATTTGATATTAGGTTTTCTACTTTCAAATTATCCTTATACTTAATACATACATCATTATATGTTGTGGACTTCATGGTGTAGTTACATTTTCTTTCCACTATCCTATTGTTGTAAAAAATGCATACTCTTTCTTCTCACTCTTCTTTAGGAGATGTCCATCTCCTGGTTTCACACATAAGATGGTGTGAACTAGTCCTTAACTGGGAAATCAACATTTTTACCTTCCATTTGATTTTCCCCCCTAAATAGGCCTTTTCCCTATGGTCACAAGTTGGATTAAATTATTTGATGTATTATTCTTTCTTTTTCCCAATTTGTTATGCCTACATGCCTATCTTGAATTTTTATTTCACATACTTTTTAATTGCCTATTAGTGTTTGGACACTTTTGCACATTAATATTCCACTTGTTCATTGACTTAATGTTCTATTTCATCCACATGTTTTTATTCCTACCTATTTTTTCTTCTACAACCATTCTAGGCCACCTATGAACTTTCATGCTTTGTACCTTTTTCAAATAAATTAATAACTGATTTATCACCAACGCCTCTAAAGGAAAGCTTCCCACTTTGAATAATAGAATCTCATATGGAATCAATGTTTTAATATAGATCTTTCTTATGATTAAGTGCTTTTAGATTATCTATATTTGTCTCCACTTAAGTTCAGACACATAGCTGCCCCAAAATTCACAACAATTAAGGACCGATGATGTGAAAAGCAAGCCAAATAAGTTTTTCTTTTAAATTTTGCAATCCTACAATTCTGCATTTTTGCACCTATTTTGTAATGATATTAAGATTTCCACCCTCATTGGATACTTTTTTCCCTACACATTTCTCAATTGATATTGTTGTGAAAATCCAAGGTAAAATATTTGTATTCTTCCACTACTTCCAACATTTTTTCCTTCAAAAAACCTAAATTGCTTTTTTTTTCTTTAAATAGAAAATATCACGACTTTGGTTTTTTTATTTTTACGTGTATTCCAACCTCTTGAAAAAATTTGTCAAGGGACCTTGAGAGCTCTCTCAAACTATGTGGTGTTTTTTGTAATTAGGATGAGGTCGTTTACATAGAGGAGCATTTTTACTACATGTTTGGCTAAGTGAACACCTACTCTATCAATGTTGTTTATCCACTCTAATCTATCAATGTAAAGATAAAATAAAGTGGGCGAGAGTGGGAATCCTTGTTTAACACCAATGTGCTCCTAAAAATTTTAGACATTCCCTCCCTTTTTTTGATTTTGGTCATGACTTGTTTATAGATCATATGAACAATTGCTCTATACTAATCTAGAACTCCATATTCATCCATTTTGTTCCACATTTTATTTCTATGTGTCATGTCAAAAAAAATTTAAAGTAAAAAAAAAACATCCACCTTTACTGTCCCATATTTTTTCAATCAAGTGTCCAAGAGTGTTTCAATGGTCAATGATGGAGTGATTCATCCTGAAACTTGCGTACTACTTTGTTATTTTCCTCTCCTTTTCATCCCAACTACTAATTTTTTTCTCTACCATGCTCCTAAATAATTTTCAAAGAAGAGGGTTTACCATGATAGTGTAGTAGTTTGATGGGTTATTTATATCCTCATTTTTGTGTAAGGGGATAACAACACTACTTGTCTAGTTCGACGGGAAGCCTTCATATATGATACTATTAAATATGTGTTTGATGTGTTTTGTGACTAACATACCCCCATTCCCCTTGGAAAAGTTAATAGACCTCCATTAATTCATCATATGTTAAAAATTAGTTTCAAACCTCTTTGACATGTTTAAAAGTCTGAATCTTTTCATTTTAATCAAACTGGTTAACATAGTATAGCTAAACTTAGCTTTATAACTTGTTTATATAAAGTTTAACTCTAGATTAAATTTAATTTAATCATCACATATGTTTATATTAGGTGATATTTCATGGTATGTTTTGGCTTTAATTATATATGCAGAGTGATTAGGAATAAAATCTCAACACTTAAACATTTTTTGAAGTGAAAACAATATTAAAATTTGAAAATGACAGTTTGCTTCACATTTTCCATTATTTTCAAACTATCAAATTTAATGTCATCATTCTAAAATTGTTGCAGGTCTGAGAACCAAAAAATCAATTCCAATTTCCCCTAAGGATATGTGACTTCTTTTATTGACACGCAAAAAAATTTAGAGGGCGATGAAAAGATTCCTATGTTTCAAGAATCCCAAGACCCTTGAGATCTCGAGATTTATTCTTAGATGTTTCATAAGGAAAATAAAAGGTAAAACAAGAAATATCTTTATATCTTCATATCTTGATAACACAAAACAATATGGATAAGAAACTCATAGAGGTGAGGAGACCGAAATTATCGTTTAGCACGGGAGTTTTGAGTCATGAGATCTTGAGAGTTAGGGATTAAATCATGTTACTCCTTATAGCCACATGGTCCCAAGAGTTATCCAAAATAAGGATTAGAGGAACCTAAGATATTGAGAATTTGAAAATCCACAAATACACACATGTGGTCTTAAAAATTCACGGAGAATCAAAGGAAGAAAGGGAAGATTAAGAGTTCCAAAATTATGAATTTGTTCCACATAGACCAATCCAAGTGTCATTGACATAATTTAGAAGAGGTAGATCTTGAGAACCCCAAGTTTTATATAAGTCAACATGTGGCACTAGTGTACACATGGTAGATTCTGGAGACTCATCACAATAAATTTTCCTAGTTTAAATTTTACGGTTTTCTCCTATGTAAATTTAGTTGGGGGATGTCATAGAGAAAAAAGATTGTGGACATAATTTTTACTTTTATATTTTTATAGGATGATATATTTCACATGATACTTGAGCCATTAAGAATGTAATTTAAAGGAATACACATAGAGACCGCTTTTGAAGAAAATAATTAAGTGAAATTTTTTTGGGCCTTTTCCACTCATTTATTTAGTTTGTTGGTTCCTGAACAATCTCCCTTACTTTGTAATGATGTTTTTCATTGGTCCCAAAAATTCATAGGAGAAGTTAGATCAAGGATTAATTTGTTAAATCACATCATGGTCTATTTTGGACAGGTGAAAAACTTTGAATTCATCTACTCTCCTTATCTCCATGGATCACATTAATCAAATTGAGTGTCAATTGGCATATTTTAGAATTATTAACCATCAAAATTATAGGTTTTCTTAACCATTATAATTATGATCAAAGAAAAGTATACTATGGGGGAAATTTATTGTAACTTATGAGATCTTGTTCTCTATAGTTTTTTCATTTGTAGCATAGTTTTTTTTTTTTCTAGAAATTACAAAGTTGTTAAAGTAAATAGATTTTTCTCTAGCCTATAAATTAATATAATCAAATTATAAAATTCATTTTGGACAAATTTTAATATAAAGGAAAGGATTTGGGGCTTCAAAGTGTGTTTGTGGGTTGTCCATTCACTTCCAATTGAGAATTTATGTGTAAGAGTCCTAGAAATTGAAGTCTCTTTCTATTTATTAAGAGGAATTTGCACTTCTAGTTTTAGTTATGTTTGTAGGGTAATATTGATCTTGGACAATCACATTTTCATGAATTAATGCCTCTTACAATTATTTTCTAGGATGTACCAATGTAGTATTAGTGATTAAGTGTTTGGATATGTTAGTGTATGAATATTTACTTTATTTTATGTTGATTCTTGTTAGCTTGAGCCAATGTTAGGTTAAATAACCATTGTCATGATCTAAGTGAATACATAATAGTTATTTTATTAGGGTTTTATAGGGGTATGATTATTTATGTCCATATTCCTCTGACTAATTTCTTGGAGACTATTTAGAAACGTGTGAATGTTACTTTTTGATTTACTTTGGTTTCTTATGTAATATTTTTCTAAGATCAGAGTGTTTACCATGCTCGAGAAAAGAGAGAGAGAATAGTTTATTTTATACCATACCCTTATACCTTTTGAATTTTTTGATGAGATCTAAGTCACCTAGCACCATTGTAAATAACCAATAGATTTTGCTTCATACAAATCAAGATAACTTAGATCTATTTGATCGATAATATAATAGGGGGTATGTCAAGACACACCAGTCCATTCACAGGTTAACACTAAGCCATATAATCTCCAATTTGAATCTATACATACTAAGTATTATGTATCTTGAACCATAATTCGAGCTAGATTCTAAAACAAGTGAGCTTAATCCCTCTTTTAAAAGTGTTTACAATGTGTGCACAAAACACCAAAAAATACCTTTTATAGTGCTAAAAGAAGGGAAAATTTAAATATGTTAAAATAAAATGAATCTCAATTTTGATTTTGATTTGATCTTGAAATTTTTAGACATGTACTTAAAATGATTTCATTCTGAGACTTGTTTATTGAAATCAACTATTATTTTGTCTAAATTGTGCTCTATATAGTTATTCTTCTAGTTGATGTAAAATATCATGACTAAATGACCACTTAGCTGAAGGAAACAAAATTTAATTTTAATATTGAACATGAATTTCCCAAGAATGTTTTCATATTTATCTATAAATTTGATGGTAACATAACTGCTAAGAAACATGTTCTCTCTTTTAATACTTCTTTAAATATTTTAAATGCTCAACATAAATATGTGGTTAGTATATTCTTTAATTTCACTTTACATGATCATGAATATGGTTGATTTAAGAGTATAACCCTTGTTTGAATTTCTAGTTGAAAGGATCTAGAGGATGCTTTTATTGCAAACTTCAAACAAATCATATATTTATTCAAACTCACAAATCAGCTAGTCATAATTAACAGAAAACCTCATGAAGCACTTAGAGGATTTAATATGAAATTAAAAGATATTTTTGGATGCATTCCAACCATCCAATTGAATTAAGAGGCATCATTTGTAGATATATACATAAATACCTTAGATCCACTATTGGTCACATTTGATAATGTGAATTCATAAGTCTTGGTTTATGAAAAGGTAGTTACCCTTGAAAGATAGTTAATTTCCCTTGGATCTCATGTTGTTCCTTCATTTAATCCTCTCCAAAATGCATCTAACATTAAATTATATATGAATCTTATTTTTAAACCAAAACTTTATTCATAGTTAACATGTTGAGCCAATTCATGATTATGTTGTGGATGAAGGTGATCGTGTTTAAATTTTTTCTTATTCTGATGATTCTAATTTTAAGGATGATATAGAGAACCATGAGCTTCAAGATAAGGATCAATAAAATGGGTAAGAAACACTTCCTTTTATTGATATAGAGTCTGAATTTACTTTAAAAATTAATTCATTACTAGTGATTGTTGATTCTTTTGAAGATAATATTGTTGATGCTTGTGTTTTTTTTGCATATTTGGAGAGGGTTTTATGAATAAATAACAAGAGGACATGTTGGAGTTTGTATTTATAGATTCAAAACATAATTTTGATGTGGTTAATGTGGATTACCAAGTAGAGATGATTGAATATGAATCGAATTTTATGTCCTAGTTTCTAGCAATAAAAAAGGAATGGATATATATACTCCATGTCCATGAAAAATTGGAGGAAATATGAATTATAAAAAAAATTAAGACAAAGTTTAATAAAGAAGATCTTCCAATAGAGTCCATTCAATTGAAGCCAAAATTTCCATAAACCACCATGGTTGAGGTAAAAGAGTTTCAAACATTTCATTGGCCTTATTTTGAGGTAACTCTTTGTCAACCCAATATATTTATTGTCTATATAAAGAAACAATAACTCTTTTGGCTGGAATGTTTATATTCCTAGATTTTTGGAGAGAGTAAAAGGATGTAGATGTTTTTAAAGGACTATTAGGAGTGTAAATATGTTGTTAACCTATAGTAAGAAGTGTATCATTCCAAGTTTTCAAGTGCATCCACTTTCATCTTTAATATAGTTTTTGTATAGTTATTAGTTTAGATGTAGTTTGTTTCCATACTTTCATAGTTTAGATTTTATGATTTAAAAGGTAGTTTCCATGTTTTATTATATTATTATAGACACTAAAATTTGACAATTTACTTTTTAACATTGTTGGTTTTTGACAATACACTCTTGTAAAGATAAACACATCCTTTTAATTCTTGCTTAGTACATCTCAAGATCTCTTGTTTAGCTTTCTTAGTCATACGCATTGATATACCGATGGATTTTGAGGGCTCAATACGTAAAATAAATAGAAAAATAGCAATTGATAAGATGTAACCTCCAATTTTTAGGTTTATCATCCCTGAGCAAGGCCATTTACTTTGGTCAGGAATTTATATCTAGTCTTGACCTATTTATAAGTTTTTGTACCTACATATCCTCCATCTCTATTATTAGTTTCACATTCTTTAATGTGTCCTTTAATCCTTATGGGTTGGCCTTTATTTGATAATTTACCTTCAAAACCCTATACAAGAAAGTTAACACTACCTCATTTGTTAATCTAGAAATCACATGACACTACATTGATACACTCACTTCCTACTCTTGTAAAAGGTAGCCAAGGATACCTAAATATCATAAAACCACATATACACTCATTAGAGAAACAATAACTATAGGTCTAAAGCACCATACCACATCAAGAAGTAAATTTATCTCACTTGAAAACACTTAAACATCCCTTCTACAAGTGTTTTAACAAGAGATAAACTCAACTCAAGTATTATCAAAGAAGTTGTCAAATCACAGTTGCATTCATTCAGATAGTACAAGCTAAGTGGAGAATGAAAAGTTGTTTGAGGCCTCTTCAGAATAGTAAAAAACATATACGATACAAAGAGGTGACCACAACCAAACTAATGTTTTTTTGTAGGATCTCGCACCCATGGTTAAGGTTTGATATCATGTTCAAAATGTTTAGAGGGCTTTGAAACATGACCAAAACTATGGTTTTATAATGAAATACATTTCCAAGTAGGTGACACTTCTAGAAAGTTGTAGATCCAAAATCCAAGTAGGTCCAAAACCATACAATAGGATCAAGACAATAAAGACAATCCTGACAAAATTATACAGTCTTGACCTAAGACAGTTTCTAGTCAGAGTTTTGGTAACAAAGCATCATCAAGTTCAAATCTCTTAGATATAACAATCTAGAAACTTAGAACTTCTCATATCCATCCATAAATATCTAATTATACTCATCCCCTTGTGTTTTTAAGTTTGTATCTTGTTTTATATGTTAATTACAAGTAATCAATGTGTTGTTATGATATCAACTGATAAATATTGGAATCTAATTAAGTATAATAACGTCATGTAGCTCCCCTTACATACTTTAGTGTAATTAATTCACTAATATAGACTCATAATAAATTAAAGGTGTAAACATATTGGTGAACTAGTTTTTCATTCTACCTAAGCATCAACCCTAGTTGTCATAGGGTTCCTCTATTTTATTTTAAGTTCTTTCTTCTCTAGTTTATTTCTTCTTTTTAAATCCCAATTATGGCTTCCTCTCAAGATCATACCATATAATTCTTTGAATATATAAAGCATATCCCCACATGTAATGTTACACTCACTAACCTTATTCACACCCATATTCATCCTGGCACATCACCTTATTATGTATTGGTAGTATTTCCAGGAGATTTTTCATTTCAATTTGAGCCCATATCTTTCACTTTTAATGATCTACCTTCTCAAGATGTTATTGACAATGACAATGACATCCCTCTATATGTGTAAATCACCATCCACAACACTTTTTCATAAATAATGGTTCTATACTCAACATTTTCAAAATTTATTTTTTACATAAATTGGGCATCACTACCAAATAATTTTCCTCCTCTAATATTAGTATTCATATATTTGATTATGTACCACACTAGCCACTTGGTCAAATCATAATAAACATCACCTTAGGCTCTTGTACTCTCCCTATGTTGGCATGTAGGCCTAATAGGTGTTGTCATTGATGAAAAACCACATTAATGAAAAAGTGGATGTTTTAAGATGATGTCATTATGTTTTATGAGGTGCTAACATGATGGTTCAAATATCTAGCATCTACTATAGGGAGATTCAAATATGTATGCTTTCTCTAGCAAGCCCATACATGTGCCTAGAAGGTGTTGCTTGATAGTGTGAGATTATTGGATGTTTAGGAAACATGTTGGAATGATTAATAACATGATTTTAGGGTGATTTTGTACTAAAAATAGTGGCATAGTGTAGGTACAGGTGTTTCACTTGGCTACAGGTGCTCATTAGGAGAAGGTATACTTGCTTAGAGGTATGAATGAGTGTTTTGGGGCTAGATTATCTCATGGAAGCATATAATAAACTATATAATGTCATATTAGGTATGTTTGGATCATTTCTAGTGATTCCATGTTCAGTTATTGCACTCTTTCAGTTGATTCTAGTTATTACAGTGAGAACTCCTAAGGTAAGAATATGCAAATGTGATAGGCTAGAAATATTGAGCATTGGTGTTGACATTATGATTATTTTATATTTTAGTGTGATGTGTCATAGTTATCTTAGAAAAATTTCGGGTTTCCATGATGAGTATTTTGTAAGATATGAAAGTTTTGGTGAGATATGGTCAAGAACAATGCAAAATCCAACTCGAATTTGAACTTCTGATTCTCGTTGTGAATCATGTGCTTTGTAAGGGACCTTTTAGATTTCAGGGATGTTTCTAAGGTTATTTTAGAAGGTTTTAAAAAAATAATGAGGTTAGTTGATCATCAGGGTTTTATGAGTGAATGTTATGAAGGCAAAGAGGTAAAAAAACCCTAGTTAAACCCTAGCTAGGAGCAATTGTCAAAAGAAGGTGAATTGTGACCCAATTTTGATTGATTCATAAAATGTGATGATTTTATGTTGTATAGGAATATGACATATTTTTAGAAATGTAATTTTTAGGTTATGGTGATGAGTGGGCCCCGTATGAAAACAACAATTTCTGATGATTTTTGGTTTAAGGAGAAAGTTACAAAATGAGGTATGAACTAAATTTCCATTATGTGATGTATGGGAGTTGTTATTTTTTCCATGGAGGTTTAAGATAAATTTCATGCAGGTTCATGAGGTTTTGAAGTCCAAATAGGTTGAATCGTCAAAGGGCTATTTTGGGATCTCAAAAAGTAGTCTTCAATGTTTTGGCCATATCTTGAGTGAAAAGATAATTCCTCAAATTAATAAAGTTGTGTTGGAAATATGATTAAAATATATTTAAATTGATATATTTATTTAATCATGATGAGGTCATATGATAGGGTTTCCAGGGCATTATTTGAGTAGGAAGATTTCTGGTAGTTCAAGACAACATCTGTTTTTGTGAAAGTTTGACATTGGTTGAAGCATGAGATGGATTGGGTGATGCTTCCTATAACCAGAAATGTGAAGAGTGATTAATTTGGAATCCAATGAATCCATTTTTAATTCTTGAAATTTCTATATTTTATTTTATAAGCCAACCTTTGGAAATATATATTCTGGTAGGTTGATTCAGTGAAGGCAGATCTTTTTGTGTTTTGAAGTAAAGGATGTTTCATGAATTATAACATGATGAGAAGTGTTATAAATGTTCATAAATTTATTTTGAGTTATTTAATGACATTTTTTCATTTAGTATGAGTGATTTGGTGATCAAATGAAGTTTACATGGTGCTGAAAGGTGCAAGAAACAATTGTTTTGAGAATTGTAAAGAGAACTGGGCCAATTAAATGAAATAATATGATTGGTTCACAAAAATTGAGACCATTTTTTATTTTTAAATTATGTATTACTCATTTTTTTATGAATATGGGATATTTAATCAGCATATTTTTGGAATGAGGAGAATTTTGGCATCCCAATGCATGTGTTTTGGTAATTATTGGTGCATGGAAAGTGTGTTTTGGCTAGGAAGACCTACTTGGGTCACTTGTATTTGTTGTGAAAAATATATGGGATGTTATTAGTGATACATGGGTAGAATTTATCATGAGATACCGAACTCCTTTGAGTTAGAAATAATAATTGCATATCAAAGTGATGTTTTGGCTCATTTAGCCAGCTAGTCTTGCATGGGGGGTAAAACAACCTAGAGGAGAGTTATTTACAAGTATGAAAACATGATTTGAGGGTAGATCAGATTTCTTTCAGATTGAGGATGATATGAAAGCATGAGATAAATATTTTAGAGGTAAGAAAAGTGAAGAAATAAGGAGAAAGTGCAAGATTGATGCCCTAGGGTATGAGTTAGGGTTTGTGAGTTGAAATAGTGATCTCCATCAGTTGTGGCAGTAGAATTTGTACAGATCAATTATCTTCAGGTGGCTAAGTTGGTTCTTGGTCATCTTAGGGGTTTGTATGCTCCTTCTGGAGTGGGTGCTTCACTAAATTAGGGGTTAGTGCTCTATGTACGGTTGGTGCTCTACTAAACTAGGGGTTGGTGTTCTTCGTAGAGTTGGTGCCTCACTAAATCAGGGGTTGGTGCTCCTTGTGTAGTTGATGCTACACTAAATTACTTTTATTTTTTTAATATAAGAATACTTTTAGTGGGTTTTCTTACCCATGAGGGTTTCCCACTTACATATGGTGTTCTTGTGTTGAGTACTTTACTTTCTTACTCTGGTATTTGATTTTACATATGTTAATAAGCACACATGATCATGGATGTTGCTTATAAAATATAATGGATGAATGAATGTTTTGTTAAATTAAAATAAATTTATCGTAGGAATGATTCACTCCCCTCTCAGTCCCTAGTGCTTTTAACAATTGGTATCAGAGTAGTTCCTTTTGTAGAATTTTGGTAGCTTGAAGGAGATTCTCTGAAGCACAAATGGATATGCCTACTGATATTTGGAGGGGAAAATATGGATTTTCTGATTCCATGGTGTTTTAACTAAAAGATAATATGTATTAAATTCATAAATATCATGATCTAGCCATCAAATATTTGAAATCTCAAGTGGAAAGTCCGTCTAATGCCCTAAAGGAGAAAGAAGATGTTTGTTCCACGTATGAAGAAAAATTGAAGGCTCTTGAATCAGATTTATAGGATGCTTCTAACCATTTAAGCATGTTTGAGAGACTTGAAAAGATCTCTAAGGATCTTAATGACATGTTGGAGATTCAAAGAGGCAAAAATGACAAAATAGTCTTAGGGTTTGAATGAGAGCAAAAGAAGGATGATCATGAAGCTAGTCTAAGCACTAAACTAGTGAGAAGGTGACTAAGAAGGCTGATCCAAGAATGTCTAACTCAGTTAGACAAACTAATTATATAAGGTATGGTCCTTCATTCAATGGTTATTACTTTGTTTGCCATGATTTTAGTCATAGAGCTAGAGAGTGAAAAAGGAGGCTTCCCAGTAGTGATGGAGCTCTCTTCAAAGGTGAGTGATTTTCATGTTGTGAATATGGCCATAGAGCAAAATATTGTGGATGGAACGTAAGTATTTTTTAGCATAGAAGGAAGAGGAATGGTGTTTTCTTCAATTTTCAACAATCATGTCATATTACAAGATTTTATCAAAGTAAGAGAAGATTCATCAAGATTTTTTATCTAAAAAGTGAAGCCATGGTAGTTAAGGGATATAATCATGAGGAATAAGCAAAGAGGAATGCTCCAAAATCAGAAGTAATCAAGAATGGTCAAGCTAGAAAAGCCAAGAAGATTGAATCTCGACCTATGAAGTCTTTCAAGGATAATTCTTTGTACCAAAAAGGTTAAAAACAAAGTCATCATTCCCAAGCCAACTCAAGGGAGTATGTTTTCTCAAGTTCAAGAAGATCATTGGTGCATCCATGCTACATTTCATGAAAATATGAGAAAGCTAGGAGTTTGGGATACATCAAAGATTGTAAGGTATGGAAAATTATTTCTCTCATATATTCTTTAAGTCCTTGTTGTCTATAGGTATCTGAGTGTGGTCTTGTTGTGTTGAAGTATGGTTGTTTATGTATAAGGGGATCATGTAGCTTATTTTGTTTTAAAGAAGGCCTTCTAATCTTGTGCATAGTATCAAAGTCCTTGAATTGGATCTGTTATGAGTCCAAGAGTTGGTGTATCCCTTGTCAAATTGGTGATCCTGCATCATGAAAACAAAATAGAGTTAGTGACTTGGTCTAATTCAAATCTGTGTTGATTTCCTTTTAGCATGAGAATGCTTCCATGACATCAATAAGGTCTCTTGTGTTTGGTCATGAGTATGAGAAATATGTCAAAGCATGGTTAGATTTTACACCTCATATTGGTATGATTGTATTCAAGATAATTGTAAGTGCTCAAAGTGTGTCCTTTATCTCTAAATTGGTGCAAAGTCTTGTCAAAAGGCTAAAAGTCAAGCATATCAGGTCATTATAGTTGGGTTTCTATCTTAGAGTTAAATTTGTAAGTATTTCAAGCTGCAAGTTGGTCTATGGTCTTGTTAAAGTAATCTAGATCTTGAAAGAAGTTTCTCTCTCTCTCTCTCTCTATATATATATATATATAGTGATAATGTTTTGTAATTATTTTGTGCTTTGTTCTATCACTATATGTGCTCAAGGTCCTCTCATAAAGTTTCAATGTCAAGCGATATGTAAAGTTTCATTCTGAGTCTATGAAAAAAAAAATTGTAGTTTTTTCGAGGGTACATTTTGTGTGAAAGTGTCATGATATGGTGTCAAAAGAAGCTTATCATGAAATCTATGAGTCAAGTTGTTGATTGTGGCATCTAGTCACCAATATTGATCTAAGTCATCCTAAGCCAATGTATCAAGGTCAAAATTGTTCTAAGAATAGTGTCAAGAAGGTAACATACATATCTAGGGTCTGTATCATGATGAATACCTCAATGGTAAAGCTTTAAGGAATGGAACTTGTTGGTTTCTATCAAGGAAAAGAGAGTGACTGAGTCTATCAAAGGAATGAACAACTCAAGGGGTACTTGGAGATCTTAAGAGGTGCATTGAGAGGTCAAATAGTGTCTCATCATTAATTATAGCCAGTGACAGATAATTGTATAATTCATTTGAAATATGAGGATATTGTAAAGTCTTACAAATGCATGTTCATGATCACTAGGAGTTGTAAGGGTTTATATAATGAAACCCTTGAGAAATCAAGTTAGAACAAAATGAAGATGCATATTGTGAGTCTGCAATAGTGTGAGGTGAGTTAAGATACCTAAATGGATGGTATTGGTCCTAAGTGTTCTACTGAGCTCAAGTGAAGTATACCATAGGATTGAAGGTGTTTATTACTCTCTTGAGGTTAAATAATCCCATGACAATATATGAAATTGTGCATATAGGGTTTATATCTTGGAAACACCACTCAGTGACTTCACCATCATAAGAGCCTAAAATGAGTTTATTTGATATCAATGGTTTGAGATGCCAAGATTGAGTAAGAAATAAATGGTCTGAGTCAATATTGAGTGTCAGAATACTTGAAAATGGTGACTGCAAAGACCAAAATACCATCTATATGTTTCACAAAGGTAGAAGTTTTTTGTTGATATGTGTGTAAAGAAGTAGTGTTAAGTGGATCACTTGTGTTCTCACTTCAAGATGATTTGCTTAAGTCATCATAGAAGGTCTGCAAAGCTCAAATGATACATTTCTCAATTGATGGTGGTATAGAGTTCTATTAAGTGCAATCAGATCTCATGAATATGCATTATATCTTGGTATTTCCTTGGATTGACAAATATTTCAAAGACATTTTCATTGATAAGAGTCAATGTTGCAAGCTAGCTGACATGGAATAAGGACACATGATACATTAGAAGTCTGATAAATCTCTAGACTAGAAGTCAAGTTAAAATATTTATGCAGAAGCATAGATATCTGTGTTTGAACTTGGTGGCTCAGTCATAGTATGGACATCAAAGACTTATGGCAGAGCAAGTAGAAGTGTAAAATCATTTTTTAAGGATGATATTACTATGCAATAATTGAAAAAGGATTAAACTAGAAGGTGGTAAGACTTTGAATCATCAATAGATAGTTTAGTACATAGTATGTTATGTAATGAAAAACTACATGGGTAAAGTGATGTTCTCAAAAATTCTAATGATCAAAATGTCCCCCATAGCTTCCTATGGTCTTTACATGAAATATTGAAAGCTACATGGATCCTATGTTGAAGTCAAAAGATTGGCTCTTGTGAAGTGATTGGTTTAAGTGATGCTACAAGCTATAGGATAGTGTTTCACTTTCTCATTGCAAAGTTGAGTCAAAGACTCATAGTATGAAAAGGAGATCCTACAGGTGAAATGTGAATTATGTGAAGGTATTAGGGATGTAAATTGATATCTATAATAGAAGAATGAATAGTTTAAGTATCTCAAGGCTTCTTCAAGCTCATACGACTGGTAAATATGCAAAATGTTTGCCTACAAGAAGATAATAGTGAAATGATGACAAGGTATGATGATCACACATGTATGTTGAAGCATGTGGATGGTTTGAATAGTCTGAAGAGTGTATAGTGCAAGGCAAGATATTATGACCTCTCAAAGAGGTTACAAATCTGGAAATTCTCAATTTGTTGAGCTACAAAGCTCTAATTGTTCTATATTAAGAGATAGTGATGAACTACTGAACCCTGAGATATCACACCTACTAAGTCCTTAAAAGTGTGAGATGTGATAAGTAGTTAAAATCATAAGTACATAACATGAATATCAAACTTATACCTTGGGAACAGAACATGCATGTCTGTGAAGTTTGTAGAGGATGGAGAGCTACAGAACAAATTTGAAGAAAACATGATATCATGTTTAAGAAAGTACTAAGACAAAGCATTGACTGTGATTTAGTGTATGTTTGATTCTTAAGACAAGGGGAGTACATATCAAGATTCCATGGAAGTTTTTTTATGAACCTCAAAGCTAAGAAGAATATTGTTGATAATAGCCTTGGTGGAATGTTGATAGTTTAAAGATAGACAATACTACAGTAACCTAAAGATGTTGCTATAGGTGAGTTAAAGTTGCTCAGGTATGTTTAAGCATTCTTGACAAGGGGATCTTGGGTGTATGTATCTAGAAGGTGATATTGAAGGCTTTTAAGGCATCTTAGGTATGAATTATGTGAGATAGAAAAGTTTTTGTCCCTTGAATGCATTATGTTAGTCAAACATGACTATAGAAGACTGAAGATGTTGCTTAGGACCCAGGGAAAGTTGTAAAAATGGTTTCTAGTCATGGAAGGGAGTTGAGTCACTCAAATTGTGCTACGAAGCTAGAAGTAGAGGCCTTAAGCCTAGGGGAGTTATAAATTTTCCAGTCAAGGTATGCATGAGGTTCTAGAACATGTTAAAATTGGCTCTAAAAGCACTAAGAAGATTGTTCAAGGCTCATAGACATAATGAAGTATGAAGAGCAAGTTAGTGCACTATCATGCAAATTTATGCCTATAAATGATGATATATTGATCAATAAAGGTGTTTTGATACCCTAATATGCTTTGAGATGATGATACTAACATTTTTACCACAAATTAGAGGTTGCATGGTTCAGGTTTTTGTTGTTACTAGTGCCCTTGAGTAGGCTAACATAGGGTTAGATAACAAAAGTTGCTTATTTTCATGCCTAGAAGGATGGAGATGATATTTTTTCCCATACCAAGGCAAGTTTGTGTCTATTTCTTGAGTTTTTATGATGATCAATTATTGGAGATGCTTCTTTCCAGTGGGAGCTAGCTATTTGCATGCTTGAATTGAGGCAAGAATCAGTTTTTGGGAAAATAAAATTAAGAAGAATAGGCTTGATTGAGACCTTTGGTGGATGTTTTAAACTAAATCATAAATGTATGAAGCTGATTCAGGTGAATGAGGTAAGATATAGGTTATCCTTTGTCATAAATATAAAAAGGGGAGAAGTTTAGGGTATTTTCCATCAATGAAAAAAGGGCAGATTGTTGGCATGCAGGCCTAATAGGTGTTGAAATTTATGAAAAACCACATTAATGAAAAAGTGGATGTTTTAATATGATTCCATGATGTTGTATGAGGTGTTAACATGATGGCTCATATATCTAGCAACTGCTACAGGGAGATTCAATGATGCATGCTTGCTATAAACAAGCCCATACAAGAGCTTATAAGGTGTTTCTTGGAAGTGTGATATTATTAGATGTTTGGGAATCATGTTGGCATGATTAATAACATGATTTTAGGGTTCTTTGTGCACTCACCATAGTGGAATAGTACATGTACATGTGTTTCATTTGGCTACAGGTGCTTGTTGGGAGCATGTATGCTTACTTGGAGGTGTGATAGAGTGTTTTGGGGATAGATGATATCATGGAAGTATATAATGAGGTATATAATTTCATATGAGGTATTTTTGGATGATTTACATTGATTCTGTGTTCAGCTATTGCACTATTTTAGTTGATTCTAGTTGCTACAGTGGGAACTCTTAAGGGAAGGATATGCAAATGAGATATGATGGAAAGATTTATCATTGGTGTTGAAATTATTATGATTGTATATGTTATTGTGATGTTTCATATTTATTTCATAAAATTTCAGGTTGCCATGATGAGTATTTTGCAAGATATTCAAGTTTTGGTGAGACAGGGTGAAGAACAATGCAAAATCCAACTCAAATTTGAAATTCTGATGCTTGTTGTGAATAATGTAATTTACATGGGACATTTTGGATTTCAGGGATATTTTTAGGTTGAGTTTATAAGGTTTCAGAAAAATAATTAGGTCATTTGATCATCAAGTTTTTATGAGTGAATGTTAAGAAGGCAAAGAGGTAAAAAACCCTAGTTAAACCCTAGCTAGGAGCAGTTGTCAGAAGAAGGTGAATTGTAACCCAGTTTTGATTTCTTCATAAAATTTGATGATTTTATGTTGTATAGTACTATGATATATTTATATAATTGTAAGTTTGAGGTCATGTGATGAGTGGGACCCACCTGAAAAACAACATTTTCTAATGATTTTTGGTTTAAGGAGAAAGTTGTAAAATGAGGTATAAACTAAATTGACATTATTTGATGTATGGGAGTTTTTTTTTATTGTTTTCCATGCAGGTTCAGGAGGTTTTTAGGTCCAAACAGGTTGACTGGTCAAAGGGCAGTTTTGGGATCTCAAAAAATAGTCTTCAGGTTTTTAGCCATATCTTGAGTTACAAGATGATTCCTCAGATGATTCAAGTTGTGTTGAAAATATTATTCATATATATTTAAATTTATATATGTATTTACTCATGATGAGGTCATATGATAGGTTTTCCAGGGCATTATTTGAGAAGGAATATTTTCGGCATTTTAAGACAACATTTGTTTGTGTGCAAGTTTGACATTGTTTGACGAATTATATAGATTTGGTGATGATTCATATCACATAGAATTTTAATAGGGATTAAATTATAATATAATGAATCCAATTTTATGTCTTGAATGATTTTATATTTTATTTTATGATCCAACCTTTGGAAATAACTTTTTTGATAGGTTTATTTGGTGAAGTCAAATCTTGTTGTGTTTTACAGTAAAGGATGTTTCATGACTTATAAAATGATTAAAAGTGTTCTACATGTTCTTAAATTTATTTTGATTTGTTACATGACATGTTTTAATTCAGTATGAATGAGTTGGTGATCATATGATGTTTCCAAAGTGTTGAAGGGTGCATGAAACAACGATTTTGAGAATTATAAAGAGAACTGGGCCAATTAAATGAAATAATATGATTGGTTCACAAAAATTAAGACCAAGTTTTATGTTTAAATTATGTATTACTATGTTTTATTAATATGGGTAGCTTTAATAAGCATAGTTTTGGAATGAGGAGAATTTTGGCATCCCAATGCATGTGTTTTGGTAATTTTTGGTGCATGGGAAAGTGTGTTTTAGATAGGATTACCTACTTGGGTCACTTGTAGCTGTTGTGAAAAATATATGGGATGTTATTATTTATTAATGGGTTGAATTTATCATGAGGGACTGAACTCCTTTGAGTTACAAATAAGAATTGCATATAAAAGTGATGTTTTGGCTCATTTGGTGAGCTAGTCTTGCATGGGGGAGTAGTGCGACCTAGACGAGGGGTTATTTGTAGGTATGACTACATGGTTTGAGATATCATGTAGTGAATTGCATATTTAGGAAGGTATGGAAGCATGAGAGAAATATATTAGAAGCAAGATACAGGTGAAGAAAGAAGGAGAAAATAAAAGATTTATGCCCTAGGGTATGAGCTAGCATTTTTGAGTTGAAATAGTGATCTCCATCAATTGTGGTAGAAAAATTTGTAGATATTAATAATATTCAGGTGGATGAGTTGGAACTTAGTCATATTAGGTGGTGTTATCCTCCTTTTGGAGTGGTATCTTCACTAAATTAGGGGTTGGTGCTCTTAGTAGGGTTAGTACTCTACTAAACTAGGGGTTGGTGCTCCTTATGGGGTTAGTACCTCACTAAATCAGGGGTTGGTGCTCCTTGTGGGGTTGGTGTCTCACTAAATCAAGGGTTAGTGATCCTTGTGTATTTGGTGTTACACTAAATTAATTTGCTTTGTGTAATATAAGAAGAGTTTTAGTGGGTTTTCTTCCCCATGAGGGTTTCCCACTTACATATGGTGTTCTTGTGTTGAGTACTTTACTTTCTTGCTCTTGTGGTTAATTTTACATATGTTAATAAGCACACATGATCATGGATGTTGCAGATGTTGCATATACAATCTAATCGATGAATGAATTGTTTGATAAATTAAAATAAATTCATTGTAGGAATGATTCACCTCCCTCTTTGTCCCTATTGATTCTAAATCCGTACTATTTTTCATGGAATGCCTAAGGATCTTAATTTTATTTTGGGATTCCCTTAGATTCATGTTCTACATACAATCCCTTCTAGTCCAGATTATATGAAATATAAATTATTTAATTAAGTACAATAAAGGATATAAGGGGAGATAAAGGAGGTTATTCTGATTAATGAAATTTCCACATTACTTATCCAATATCATAGTAAGACATTAATACTCGTAACTAATGTATAAAATAAGATATGAACTTGAAAATTTAAGTGAATGAGTGCACTTAGTTGTTTACAAATGGATTTGGGAATTTTTGGGTGTGTAAACTATAGGAACTCAGAGATAAGATACTACTAATGTTTTATTCTTGAAACTGTGACTGGAAAATGACCGGGGACAATATTGCACAACTTTTTATGGACCATTTGTACAGTATTGACCATATTATATGGTATTGGTATTAATTGAATTTTGGATTTTGTAACTTTATAGAATTGTCACCTATCTAGAATTTTTTTCATCGTCAAACCTTGTTATTGGTCATGTTGTGAAGCTCTCCAAACATCCTAAATGAGATCTCAAACCCTAACTATGGGTGGGATACCCTACAAGAAAAACATTAGATAGGCTATGGTCACCTCATGCACCAATTATGTTGGAAATACTTTAAAGAGGCCTTAAACCACATGTCATTCTCCATCTATCATGAGATATTTGAATGAATGCAATTGGATTTGGAAAGTTCCCTGATAATGCTTGAGTTGAGTTTTTCTCTTGCTAAAATACTTGGGGAAGGGATATTTTAGTACTTGTAGATGAGATAGGTTGATTCCTTAAATTGGTAAGAAGATTTAGACCTATAGTGATTGTTCGCCTAATGAGTGTGCATGAGATTTTGTGAAATTTAGGGAGTGTTGGGTACCTTGCAAGTATTAGGACTGAGTGTATCAATGGAGTTCGATACAATTTATAGATTATCAAATGAGGTAGTTTTAAATTGTTTGTATAGGGTTCCAAAGGTAATGTAAACACCTATTTTCCACCGCATACTTTTAACACTAATATTTCACTACTTATATTCTTCTTGTCATCATGCTATAATTAGTGAATTTCCTCTAATTTTCCAATATTCACCATCCTCTTGATTAATTAACGGTATCACGTTAGTTAATTAGTAATTTCTTCATCCTCAGTGGAAATTAATGTCGCTTCATTAGTTAAAATCCTCTTTTATTTAATTAATTACCCTTTAATAATCTTGTATTTAATTAATAAACCTTCTTATTAATTAAATCCCACTCTCAAACCCATCTGATTCTACTAAGTTCCCTCCAAATCATCCCTAAATGGCTTCTACAAGCTAAACATGGCCTTTTAATAAATCTCAATTGATTAATTAAACTTTCTATAACTCACATGGGTTATTAATATCTAATTAAAAAATTCTGAACATTCTTATCCACTCCTAATTCTACATCTCCTTTATCCCACATTCACTAGGATGTATGTTCTCCCAAATTATAAATCTATATAAGCAACCTATTACCTTCCTACCAATCTACACCTTTTACACCTATACAATCTTTACAAATTTTTACACATACTCAACAAAAGCATTTCTATTATGGGAAGGATTACAAAATTTAGAAACCCCCTACTTACTAAAGTTAGAAGGAGAAGGTTCAAACATAGCCTTTACGCCATTTTGAGGAGATATATTCCCTTTAGTAACATCCTTGATCATGTGTGGATTATTTTTTATGTATAAATAAATATCTACATATCAAAAGAAAATCAAATTTTGACAGGAGGTTTTGCATTCTTTGTTTTTAATGTTTTGTGCAAGTTTTTAGTTTATTTTCATGCTTTAGTTTGATGTATTTGATTAAATAATTAATATAGGATTTACTTGGTGTTAAATCATTTATTATATTAGCTTAGGTTCTTTAGCATGCATAAATATGGCATGCCCAGTGGGACACCCCTTTGTCTCATGCACATTTTTTAGTTTAGCTTCATTTACCACTTTCATGTAAGTTCTCTCAATTTCTTGAAAATTTCTATGTTCTTGTAGATGTTTGTTGGTATTTGGTAGTCTTAAGAGTTGTTTACATGAAATGAAGAGGTGAAGTGCTGTCAAAATTTGATGTTGCCAAGAAAAATCTATGTTTTTTTATGTTTGTGCCTCATTTTTTTAGTTTTCTGCATGAGTAATGACTTTGCCCTGGTTTTCAGCCACCTCATCTATGCAACCAGTGACCTTGTTAGGAAAATAGCTTCTAGTGTTCACATTAATTTCACTGTGGTAAATGGTTAGTTGGTTGGTAGATTAAATATATTGTTATATTTAATCAATAGTTGAGTAGTTATATTTTTATACCCGAAAAACTATTCATGGTTGAATCATTATTCTCCTTTGTATTTTGTAGGAGGTTTAGTTTTGTTTTTATGGATATATAATAACCTATGTAATAGCCTTGATATAATTGAGATGGTGTGATTATGAATATTACTCTGCATATATTTGGATTCAAGTATATTTTCATGTGTTAAATATGTGTATAAGATCTTTAAATACCAAACATTGGTATCATAATGATGGTTATTGCAATGGAAGAAGTTCACTTTTATTTTTTTTGCTGGGGCCAGCTTAGATATAGATTTCCCTTGAGTAATGAAATTCATTGATACGATAAAAGTTCTAATTTAATTTTTTGAGATTTGTATAGAGTATCATGAATTTATCAAAGTATATCAGATACATCTGCTAGTTTGGATCAATTTTTTATATTGGCAGATTATGTTTCTATATCCGTGTTACACTTGCATTTTTTATTTGCATTTAGATCTATCTATGATTAATCTTTGAAAAATTGTGTTCTACACCAAAAATAAAAAGAAAATTATCACACTTGTAAGGTTCATTGGAGTGGCCAGCCTAGAGAACTGATATGGGGTATTCTAGTTCAAATATAGAATTTAAGATTGAAATTTTCTAAGGAGATCCTAGCAACTTATTTTACTCATTACAGCCTTCAGAAAGTTCATTTGAAATTGGCTTTGCTGAATGAAATGGGTGTTTGTTATAAGAAAGGGAGCTTCAATACAACTGCTAACTTTGTTAGGCAACTCCTGGAGACATAAACATCTGCAAACCATGCAATAAAGGCCCAACAAGTTTTTCAGGAATGCGAGACGCAACCGTGAGATGCCACCAGGTTGAATTATGATTTCATAAATCCCTTTTTCATTTGTGGAGCAAATTTTACTCCCATATACCATGGTCAGAAGGATGTTTCCTGTCCATATTATATAACATGTTTTGTGCCAAGCATACATGGAAATATCTTCCCTATATGCGAGCTTGTAGTTGTGGGATCAGATGCTTCAGGGTTACTTTTCTCTACTATACATAGGATGATACTTTCATATATATTTGCATATTGTTGTTTTAATTTTTAGTTGTATGTAGCTATCATATATAGGTTCAAGTTGTGTTTTTAGTCCTCCATTGCTCAAAAGATGCCAGTATTTGTTAATAATAGTTTCCTTAGTTGTGTCCACAATTATATTTATGTCCATAGAGTCACATATTAAGAGCCATTGTCATTTCTGAAAATCAATTTTTGTGTTGTCTTTTATAGTTATATGGTCAAAGTTATGTCTTTTAAAACTAGTGAGTTTAAGTCTTGTATGTCGTTTGTTGTTATTCAAATTGTCATATGATCTTATAAGTAGTGGGTCAAGTATTGTTTATAAAAAAAATCAAAATCATATGTGGAGTTTGTTATAGATGTTGATAGTAATTTTTTGATTCAAATTCAAGTGTTGTCCTCTCAAATTCGAGTCATTATCTCCTTGTCCTAGAGTTAAAAATTGAAGTATTCATTTTGAGTTAGTATGCCATCGAGTCTAATTTTTGATTCATATTAGCATCAGTTATGAAGTCAATGTAGAAAGTCATATTTCATGTCCTTAAGAGTCAAAAAATTGAGTCATTGTCTAAAATTCAAAGAGTCAAATATTGTTAAGAAAATAATTCCTCATGGATGCATTTTCGATGTTACTCGACGTCTGAAAAATAAAGTGTTTCACATTGCAAGAGGATAAAAAATAATAAACAATGTGGAAATCATGTTGAGCTTTATATCCAAATCAGGCTGAGCTAGCAACATGAAACTGAAGGATGGAGGCACAGAAGGTTGGAGGTCAATCAATGACCTATCTTCAGTCACCAATGATGGGGCCGCATGAATCTGTGGTGACAGTGTGTGTGTGTGTGTGTGTGTGTGTGCGTTTCTTTTCTTTTCAGAGCTGCAGTATGATTTCAGTGATCCTATTTTGTGTTGAATAGGTGAAATGTTCACATTGAGGTGGGGAACATGGTCTCAATTTTCCATTTTCACTTTTCCCTCTTTTTAGTTTATATTCAGTGAGCAGCGTTTCCTACATAATTCTATGAAGGAAAAACATAGTGGACAAATGAAAGCACATCAGCATCATGATATTGAGGTTCTTGGTTGTCATGTAAAACCATCCTTTGTTGAGGTTGTTGGTTATCTTGTAAAACCATCCTTGTTGAGGTTGTTAGCTATCATGTAAAACCATCCTTGTTGAGGTTGTTGGTTGTCCTGTAAAATCATCCAGATCATGAGCATGCACAAGGGGCACACTATAAACAAAGTGAAATTGTTTTTCTCCCATGTTTGCACTAAGGGGGGGAATGTTAGGAAAATAGCTTCTAGTGCTCACATTAATTTTACTATGGTAAATGGTTATTTTTTTGGTTGATTAAATATATTGTTATATTTAATCAATAGTTAAGTAGTTATATTTTTACACCCGTAAAACTATTCATGGGTGAATCATTATTCTTCTCCCTATTTTGTAGGAGGTTTATTTTTGTTTTTATGTCTATATAATAGCCTTGATATAATTGAGATGGTGTGCATATGAATATTACTCTGCATACATTTAGATTCAAGTATCTTTACATGTGCTAAATCTGCATATAAGATCTTCAAAAACTAAACATACCTTTCTTCATTTATCAATGACCTAATCTTGTGTATTTTGTTTAAACAATATAGAGGTTTTGACTCAGTGGTTAGTGACCTCTATTTGTTTCAACAGTTGTGCTAGGAATAGAAGTGATCTTGATTTTATCAACCACTACGACACACACAGTGGCAACCTTGATTTATTTCAGCATCCTGAAATCCATTCAACATCAACCTCATCCTGTTAAAAAGGACTTTTATTATTTGAAATTTTTACTATCATTATGTCCTTTCTCTGCTACTTTAGCACTGCTTTGTAACTTGAAACTTATTATTTCACCTTTTTATCAACATTTCATGATTACATGTATTTTTATACAATTTTGATATAACTATAGGTACTTATTTCAGGTTTGATGCTTCAAGGTACCATTGTTGAAGCACTTACTGAGTTGAAAGTGATTTATAGTTGACTAGAAAAAAATTCATCAAAAATTATATTTGGAGTGCAAAGTTAAGGTAAGTACACTAAACAACAACGTTGTTATTCTATTTAGTGGCCATACCTTTTTTACTAGTGGCCCTACATATTTTTAATGGACTCACATCTATTAGTAGCAGCCTTGCTCATAACAACTTTTCCTTATCTAGCAGTGACCTTGCATATTTTTAGTGGCCTTGAGCTTACTGTCAGTGACCTTGTGTATTTTTAGTGGCCTTGAGCTTATTGTCAATGACCTTGCCATTTAGTAGACTCACTCTACTAAAAAAAAACCTCATTGTATATATCAGTGTCCTTATGATAGGGAGCTAAGTTTTTTAATTTCTCCCACTTTTTCATCAATTAGATTTATTTTTTTGAGCTAATTTGTGTTTTCAAACTACTAGCTCTTGGTGTGTAGGTTGTCAAACTCGCTTACAAAAT